>CM034151.1:558265781-559554531 GCA_019776745.2 Taxus chinensis
ATCCATGGAAGCATTATTATATGCCATGACCATATTGCAAACATATTTGGTCAATCAATAAAGATCAAATTATAAAAAAGTCTTAAAGACTCAAAATATTATTCAAAACCTCAAAAAGGATCTGAACATGGGTAAGTGAATGGAAATGGGGGGGCAAAGGGGGGTCTTAAGTGGACATTTTTTTTGAAAAAGAAGAAACATCAACTTGTATGAGTTATTTGAGATAGTTACACTAGAAATTTGAAGATGTTATAAGAACATGAACAATAACATTTTGAGTCTAATTTCTAAACTACTAATGTTTTTGAAAATGGTTAAGTGGAAGTGGGCTAATGAGCTAAAATGCCAAAATGAGCTCTTATTTTTGCAAAAAACATAATTGATAGTTGGTCATGCCACCCCCATTTTTTGAGAACTATTTATTATTTTTTAAAGTCTTATGGTGGAAAGATAGATGGGATCATCTAGTTTGGGATAATTAATTTTTTATATATTTTAAGTGAGTATTTATTTTTTATGATTTTCTGAGTAAAATGAATTTGAAATTTGAAAAAGTAATGGCTAGTTGATCTTTTCCCCCTCCCAACTACCTCAAAAAATATCAAAAATTAGGATTTTTTTTAATATCTATAGAATTAATCCTAGTTTGGGATTATATAAATTTTATTCAATTTGGAAGAGTAAAAAAAGATGCACGATGAAAGATAGACATGTATAAATACAAAAAATAGGGATATATAAAAACCTAGTTATAATTAATGGTAAACCCAATGGTTTCTTCAAATAGGAAAGGGGTTTGGCAGGGAGATCCCATATCACGTTTCCTATATATAATAGTTGTTGAAACTTTGAGTAGGTTATGTTCTAGGGATCAAAGTGATGGTATCATGGAAGGTATTAAGGTGACATATGGAGTTGAGAATCAATGTCTACAAAGGTTTGTGGATGATATTGTTATTCTTGGTCAAGTAGCTATTTAAGAGGCCTCGGCCTTTAAAAGCATCACTAAACAATATGAAAAAGTTACAGGGAAGTGTTATCCAAAATGTGCCCCTGCTCATTTTTTGTGGCTAACTCCTCTCATTTTTTCCTCTCTTGTGCCTCAGTCATAATATTTTGATTTTCAGGCACTCAAAACCTTCTAGAAATGACACCATTGGATAGAGCTCTTTCTCAGCTTTCCAGAAAGGTAAAGTTTTCCTCCTAACTCCATGTATTTTTGAAGTTATGGCTCGGCGGAGTTTTTTTTGGAAAAATTTTCCCCTAAAAGGCCCGCGGCCAATGAGATGCCGCCACGTGGCACCTAGAGTGGTGGAGCATGGGGAAATTTTGGAAAATTTTCCAAATGACCAAAAAGGTGCAAAAATTAGAAATTTTTGCCCGCCAACCCGTTTTGGCCCTGTTTTTCCCTAAAACTTCAAATGGCCATATCTTTCGATCCAAAGCTTAGTTTTTCACGTTCTTTATATCAATAGAAAGATAGTGAAATTATAAACAAGATTCTAGGGTCATTTTTTCATTTTGATGGAGTTTTGAGAGAGAAAATAGAAAAACACCTCTGGCACGTGGTCATGGACAGAAATGACGTTTCAACCACCGTTTTTAATGAAGAATGGCTTGCATTCTCTCCCAGCATGGCTAAAAATGTCAGGGGATGGGTCTATAAGGATGCCCATGCTGTTTTGAATGCGTTTTGGTCAATGGTTGAATCCCTTCCATGTTTTCCTGCGTTTCTCTCTCCTGGGCTCGTCCCTTGCACTGTAAAAGCCAGATTTGGCTCATTTTCAAAGGGTTGAACATTTTTCTGTGTATTGTAGGTCCCCTTTCTCACCTTGGAAGTGATTTTGGTGGAATATCAGAACTTTTCTAAGAGCTGCAATTTTATTTTTCCTCTCAGGTGTTGTAATGCAAGTGATTTTGATGATTAAAATAACAATACAGCCTTGTGATTAGTTTTCATCCTCTGCCTGTGTTGTTTGGTTAATTTATGATCCTTCATTACAATTATCAGTTTGTGCATGAGGTTATTTGTTGCATTTTTATGGACTATGTCAATCTACAGAAGTAAAAAATGCTCACCACTCCTTTGGTGCATCACATATTAGCATTAGTTTTAGCTTTTTTGGATTCTCTATCTCTATCTCCTTTGGAATTTAGGGTAGGGTTAGGAATATAGACCTCTGCAACTTGTAAGTGATAAATCTGACTAGAGGAACTGAGGAACCAGCCTCTAAACTGGAGATTCCTTTCTCATTTTGCAAGTCCCACACTTGGGGAAAGGATTCAATGTTGTGCAATCACATTGGATGCTAGTATGATCAAACTAGAAATCTGATCAACATCTAGGGGGTGTTGCTGATTTGCAACAATAGGAAGAGGATAAACTTCATAAAGAGTTTTTTTTCTTCATTAATGTGGGGGAGGAGCAACAAAACAGGATTTCCAATATTATACAGTGTAACATCAAGTCCCTCCCAGATGCATACGTTGGAATGCCTCTTTGTGGGAAAAAGTTAGGGGAAGGAGGTTGGAATAAACTAATAGAAGTATTTCATAAAAATATGGCCTCTTGAAAAGGTTCTTTGCTTTCACAGGCGGGAATAACTCAGCTCCTTCAAAGATGCTTATAGGGTATTGATGTGTTCATTATGTCCATCTTTACCTTACTAGTTAGAGTCAAGAAAGCTATTGAAGGCATACAAAATGGTTTTTATGGACTGGATCAGAGGAAAATAATAGAATCCCTTTAGTTGCTTGGGAAAAATTTACGCAACCTATGGATAGGGGTGGTCTTGGACTAAAAAACATACAATTCATGAATCAATCTCTAATAGCTAAGGTTGGCTGGAGATTGCACAGAGAGGATGGAACTTGGGTCAAAATCCTGAAGGTGAAATATTTATGGTCCTTTGGCAGAACTTTGGCACTCTTCGTTCATCTAGATCTTCCTAGAGGTTCTACTTTCTAGAATAATCTATGCCAAACTAGAAAGTTGTTGATAAAAGGAAGTAAATGGAATCTTGGTGATGGAACTAAGATTAAATTTTGGGAGGACACATGGATCAAGGATAGATCCCTGAAAATGGAAGAACCACAGAGTGATATTTGGCCATTATTTAACTAGGAACAAGGAGAATAGGTTTTTAACTATTGGAATGAAGAGAGGAAGTGGATCACCCTCCTTCCTCCCCCCGACTACCTTGGGGATTTATAGCCCTTTCGAGACCTAAATAAGAGCCTTAAATATTATCATATACCCCATGATAGAGCTTAGGATGAGCTGATTTGGAGAACCACGGATATGGGAGAGTATGGAGTTAAGTCTGACTATCTATTAAATTTTGAACATATTGAACCCAATACTCTCTAGAGGCAGGTATGGAATAAGAATCTTATTCCCAAAATCAATATTTTATTCTGGGAAGTTGTTAAGGGTAAGATGATAACTGTGGATAGGCTAAGAAAAATGGGAATGATAATCACTAATAGATGTGGTCTTTGCAAGTGTAATGAAGAGTTGATTCAACATCTCTTCTTGGAATGCTCCTTTTCCTTTCAAGTATTCTCTGATATCCTAAGAATTTTTTAAGTTATACATGGTCCTTCCCAGGGATGTGGCCCTTCTTCCTAATCAACGAAGCTTTAATTTTTAGCATGATCTGGTTAAGGAAATCTAGAAACTTTCCCTCCCTCTCACGTTATGGGGGCTATGGTTAGAATGAAATAATAGGATTTTCAATATAAACGTTTCCAGTCTAGAGAAGGTTATAAAAAAGGTGAGATAGTCCCTTAAATATAATGCTAACATTTTAAAGCCCAAATAGTCTAAAAAGTGCCGGGAATGGGAAAAAAGCATTCTCGGTAACATGGGCATCATTCCTAACAGTCTTGTGAAGGATAAGGTCATCCGTAATGTTAAATGGTGAAACCCCTTGACAAAAGCTTAAAGCTCAATTTTGATGGCTCAGCCAAATAGAAGGATAACATTGCTGGAGGAGGAGGTCTGATTTGTGATCACCTGGGTAGGTGTATCGGTGCCTATGTGGGTCTAATTAGTAATCATACCAATAACTATACAGAAGAAAAAGATATGTTCTAGGGCATCATGATGTGTAAGATATGAGTTTAAAATCCATCAATATTGAAGGTGACTCCTTGTGTTTTATTAATGCTCTTAAGAATTAGAGTAAGTGTGGGTGGAAACCCATCAATATTATCAAGGAGGCTCATGGAATTTTAGAATCATTTGAAAAAGTGGACATCCTACACACTTACAAAGATGGTAAGAAACCCACGAATGCACTTGTCAATCAAGGCAATGACACGTCTGAACTAATGACATGGCTAGGGACATGTATTACTTAGGAAAATATTAAAACATTGATTAATGATGACACATATTAGGAGGTTGTGTAATGATGGTGTACAAGACTTGCACGCTTGGGATTTTGAAAAGACTTTATTCCTTTTGGAAAAAGGTTACGATTCATTTGATTTGGCATTTACTCAAGTTTTTTGCTATTGGCATATGCAACTGGTTGGGGCTCAAGGAAAGGAAAGTTGAGAAAATTATGGGAGGTGATAAGGTTTAAACTGAGCCTACTACCTTCCTTCACTTGAAAAATAACTCAGTCTTGTGGAAACTATCACATAAAGGGCGCTTCACTAGGTATATTCAGTACCTTAAAGGTAATGACCCTGCGCTTTCTATTGATTTCAAAAATTCTTGGATTGATGGGGGATTTATTTTTAGAGGGGTTCAAATTAGTGTCTCTAAGGAATCCATGGCTAAGATAACTGTTCTTAAAATGGATGGGCTCAAAATCTATAAGGATAAAACTCACAAAAAAATGATATTACCCCTTTATTTAAGGTTGGTGAGCATATTTTTTCTTACGATGATGGTATATCCTATACTTGCCTCCCCGATCACTGGGCTGATGTCTGCTTAGTGGTCATGAAATACCATTGAGGAATTCAAAAATAATAAATTTGATGTCCCTTTCCATCAAGGCCTGCTTATTTTCATTGTCCAAAAAATCCAACCCATTATCCCTTCCTGACCTGGGCATAATAGCGAACACGAGTCTGACCATGAAACCCTGGTGTTGGTCCTCCAACATATGAATAAAAGGAAAGGGAAAGACACTTCTGATGAGATAGTGGACGTTCTGTGTAGCTTGAAAATGGGGGTTCAAAATTTGGGTGAGAGTTCTAGTAACAAGGATAAGGATTTCGTGGAATGGGAGGCTAGATTGATGCATCCTAAATCGACTATCGATACTATTATCACTATTAATAATAATCTAATATAGGAAATGAAGGAGTGTCATCATAAATTAGAGGTCTAGAACAAGAGAATTTGGGGTATTCAAGAATATTTTATCATGCAGGAACAAAGGATCTCTATCCTTTGGGATCAAATGTCCAAGGAGGATAGCAAGCCCAATATGAAGCTCATGTTTAGCAGTTCTAACAGTGATGATTCTGAGACTGATGAGAGTTCCAATATGGAGGTTGTGAACACCTAGATTAAGGAAAATGATGAGGAATGACTAAAGGATCTCACGAGTGTGGAAACCCAAACTATGGAAAAGGAAGAGAAAAGACCTAAGCGAGTGATCATTAAAGTTGCAGGCAAGAAGGATGGCATCCCGAGCACCTGATCAAGGCTATGGAGAACTAATGGCTGGCCTTTGGTTGTCATTTTTCCTTTGTCCTGTTGGTTGTTCTTTTTAGGTTTTTTTATCAAAAAAATTAATGTTTAATATGCAAAATTTTAGTAGTTTGGCTTTATTTTGTGGTGGTCTGCTATCAAGTCTTTTTGACTTAGCCTATGTAGCTATTTGTTGATTTTTTTTTCTAAGACTGGACTCTTTATGTTTGGGGTTTTTTTGGTCCTTTTAAAACCAATTTTTTTTTATCTTATAAAAAATGTAGTTAGAAAATAATAAGGTTGGAAACGTTACACTAGTTAGAAAATTCGAAAAGTCATATATTTAGAAAGAGGAAATTTTCATTGACCTCGTAGTCATATTTTTAAATAAATTTATTGATCCTTTATGTGGTATTTACTGTGGCGAAAGCCACATTTTTGCATTTTTTGTCAAAAACATATTTTCTATGTTTGAGTAAGTCTAGGCCTTAGGCATGGGGTTCCAAATGAGTTCTAAGAAGTGGGGCCTTGCCATGAAACATTAATTAAAAGTAACATGTACATGCTATAATGCGTACACATTATATATTTTTCTATTCCCTGCCCCATCCAACGTCCTTTTATGCCCCTTTCATGGGAATTTTTTCCCCACTCTGTCTGCTCTGCAATATTTTATACATTCTTGAGTGAAATTTTAGTATTTGAAGTATTCCCTACCCTCACTATCTATATTTTAATAACCATGGGGAATAAAAAATGACATAAGGACATGAAAAAGGTGAAGAATAATACAACAAAGCAATTATAAATGATTAGAATAAAAAAGTGAAGTGGATGCAAAAAAAAAATTGATGGCAAGGTACATATTCTATCTCAAATGCACCTAATGTTGTAGACAATGACAATGAAATACATAATGAAAATGAGGAGAATAATTATTTTTCAATCACTATTGATAATGCATTGAATGATAATGTTGTTATGGATAAATAATTTGATGTGAATAATAATATTGAACCTTTACCTGAGAATCCAAATCTTAATATTGAAAATTACATGGAAACACCAAATGAGGAAAGTAACATTGGTAATGAATCTTTACCTCTAAGAACACCTCCTTCCATTTTGCATATAAAACCCATTCACTTAATTAAAATTAATGAAAAAAATGTAAAACCAATGCCTAACAAAATGTATGACAAAAATGTGAGAAGAAAAGCTATGGAAATTTGAGATAATTACTTTGAGAAAATAAATGATACAAAAAATGCCAATTATTGGTTATGTTAATGAAATTAATTAAGATGATACTTACAATGAAGATCCTAGGACTAAGAACATATAATATTGATGGTTGAAATGCATAAATTTTGAAAATATACATAAATCTTACCATACATTAAGTGTCAAAAAACACACCAAAGATAGTAATGCTACATGAAATGAACTCACTAATTATATAGTAAGTGATAAAAAATGAACAAAAACTTGATTAGAAAAATAAGTAGAGTTTTGAAGGTAAAATGAAAAACACTAATAAAAGTAATAGGGAGACACACAAGTCTTAAGTTAGCCAATAACACTGACTAGTGGGAATTCTCTAGTAGACTCTCATGGAAAGATAAGGATACACATGATATTATAAAATAATTACTTGTAAAATTTTGGAATGAGAACACAAGGGTTTCACCAAGTAGAAGAGATATAGTAATAATAATAATAAGTTCTCGTAATTGTGAAGCAGGAAAAACATTTTTTGGATATGACTCAAACAAAATTGTTCTATAAGTTTAAGAACAAAAATACATAAATTGAAATTAGCCATAGAATTTTTGAAATCAACAAACCCTTTTATGTGAAAATAATTCACTCATGTACTTGTTGTTGTAGGCATCATGTTGAGTTTTCAATACATCATGATGTTTTTCATCAAGTACATTGTGTTTTTCATACTGACATCATACTGTAGGAGTTTGGATTAAATGTCCCACCAAATTCAGCAAGGGAATTTATTTTACCATATTTTTTGAAAGATCAAATGAACAATTTTTTTTATAAGAAAACATGTTTGGATGGAACGTGCAACGTATGTGGTGGCTTCCTAAATTGAAAAGTCATATGTATGAGGAGACTACACATGCAATAGGAAAAAAATTAGTTAGTCTTAGAAAAAATTAATATATGGCATATCAATTAGAAAATAGAAAATAATATAAGAGGTGCAATATTGTTATAGAACAATTACATTTATTTGAATATATGGTCAAATTGAGAGAGTAAATTGTTTATGAGTATGCAAGGCACACACATAGAGTTCGATGTTTAGATGAACAATTCAAGTTAATTAAGGAAACATTCCCACTTGGAACTATTTTTTCAATAGTTTAATTTGCAAAGAATTACTCATTACAGCCATAAATGGAGGTTCAGTCACAATACTATAACTTAGTGCAAGTTGTTATTTTTGTGCATATAAAATTCATCCACTCTCTAGAAAGCACTCAGAAATATCAAAAAATATTGAGAGAGTATCATTTCTACATCAATGATGATTAAACACATTCTACATAATATGTGCAAGGGTGTTTCCAATTGTTTTATGCAAAGTTGGCAGAGAGGAACATTATTTTCAATCAACATTAAATTTTGTTAGATAAATTCACATCACAATTTAAGAATGCATGGATGTTTTATTGACTAAGTAGGATGTACATAACAACAAGTGTACAACATAACTGGAGTTTTACCAAAGAAGGACATGGGAAATGATAACGTGAGGGTACACGAGCATGTGTGAAAAGAGCCCTTGCAAGAGTAGAATTAAATTTTAAATATGATGCTACATGTACAAGTGTAGAAAGTATTTTTTATTTTTGTAACAAAACATGGGCCATGAATCTCAAGAGATATCAACAGTTTATATATATTTCTGGCTATAAGAATAACATTTGGAAAGCTATGAATATTGTATGAAAATTATGAGATCAAGTGATATACACTCATTATGTAGTTCAAATGAAAGTTCTTACACTATTCATACTATGTGCATGGCATGATTTTGTATAACATACATTGATTTGATGTGGAATGAATGTAAGTCACAAGAGTGGGTGGATGACTGGACTTGTAAACCTCTAATTCCACTTGAAACATATCAAGTTCCACAAGCATTACAACTCGTGTCTTCAGATCATATGATAACATCACCTAAATTTGAACAAGTCTTTGATTTAGTACAACAAGGTCTATACATGTATTGTTATAAATTTAAAAAATATTAAATGATAATCTCCTAATGTATTTTAAATTTGAAATGAGTTTTACATTATGATGTAGGGCATGTTTTTGTAGTTATTGTGACTGAATTTAATGAAGAGGGATTACACTAATTCTTGTATCATTGTGTAGAGGGAAAATAGAAATTGACGTTCCCAGTCAATGATGGTGAAAACCTTGAGTATCCCATTGGGTCAATGGTAATCATTGGAACTTGGCTTCGATGATATCCTATAAAGAATCAAATACTTGGTTGTTTGAAGACTATGAAATACATATGAAGATACTTCACTATTCACATTTAGTTCTTGCAAAAAATATTCAGTTGATAAAATATCAAGGTAGGTCATCAAATAAGAATTTGTGGAAGGTTCATGAGTCAGATCATGAAGCAATTCTCACTACTGTAAAAAGTAGAGTTGATCCTTGCATTTCATTTGATTGAATTTCCAAGGTATTTTCACTCAAGACTAGATATATACATCTACATGAATTTAATTTGAATAAAATTTATTATTTTTTCAATTTTTTTAGGTTTTAAAATTCTATTTAATTAATTACTAACATGCTTATGTAGGTTAGTGGTGCCAAAAAAACTTCCACATTCATTTGGTTGGAACTGTTGGTAGAAAATTCCTTATTCTCAAAGCTAAGAGAAATTAAAGGCCCGATTGGATGTGCATATTTTTGTTGTGACAACTTATTTACTTGAAAAATGGTGACAATTTCACGTGTGTGTGAAGTTGTCTTAAAATACAACTCCTAATTTGCAACATAAATATTGGAGATAAATAATAAGAAAAAATTATCATTTCACCACCTATATTGTATGAAATATATCTTCTTTACATGTTTCTTGCAAGCCAAAAACAATAAATCACCCATCAAAGTTATAACCTATTTTTCTCTCAGGGTTCTTAAGGGACTACACTCAACTGATGTATTTGGGAAGGAACGAGATCATGGGGAACCAAAATGAAACCTCATGTAGCATATACCAGGCCATCTTAATGTGTGGGTGTAGTCCATTTGGTGCCAGGAGATTCCATTTGTAAAACATTGCATTTGACGGCCTTACACTGACTCAAACTAATGTTTTTGGCACATTTGCATTCATTAAGACAATGAGGAAAAATAATTGGCTTGGGGAAAATTGTGATAGGATTTTGTAGAGGGTATGAATGTAGAGGTGTATGTCCAAAAGAGACCTTTTAAGGTGCCACAGTGACTATTAAATCACCCGTTGAAGTTATAGAATGTTTTTCTCTCATGGATCTTAAGGGACTATGCCTGACCGATGTTTTTGGGAAGGAATGAGATCATTGGGAACTATTAGTGTAAAATCACAGCACCCCCAAATGAGTTATGGATCTACTTTTCTAAGGCAAGGTCATTTGGTGTTATTGCACAACATTGAGCTTTCCCAAAGTGTGAGACCTTTGCAAATGGGGAAAGCTCTCCAGAGAAGGTTGGTTCCACTTCCTAAACTACATGCCACAAGTTATTCCAGTGTAGGCAAGCTAACCTAACCTAATATAACTTCCAAGGAGACAAGGAGAGAAAGAAAAATGGAAAAATAGAGCCTACACTAAAACGATGATATACCAGAGAAGGAAAATGTTGATTATCTATCAAAACTGCCATAGAAACAAAGAGAGGAGAGAAATGGAAGGATGAACAAGTTCATCACAGACCAAAGATGGATTTCACACAAAATATGTTCCAAAACTCCATGAGCATAGCTCCAAAACCTAAAATGAACATCCAAACATGCACAAATACCTATAATGAAGAGAGGCAATAAGAAAACAACCAAAAAATGAGCAAGGATGGACAAATGCATCACAAAAACATTTTTTATTGCTCCGGAAGTTTACATAGAATCATCATTTCATGGGTAAGAGGCAAAAATGCCATTACAGAGGAGGTTCAAACTCCATTTTTGACCCTGGGGAAGAAAAGAAGGGAGAGGCAAAGAAGAAGGATGAACAACCTTTTACAAATGAGCCAAAACTGGGTTTTATCAATGAAAATGTAGAACAGAGGAGAGAGAACATGGGAAATCCATTTTAAAACTCCAACCACCAACAAGATTCATTAAAACATCATGAGCACCCTCAAAAATCCATTTTTTGATGAATTGGTCGTGTTGGATGAGAAACAGACGTCATACTTCATCAATTTTGGTGGTTGGGGGTTTCTATATTCTTTCTCGTGCCAGAGACATTTTCCCATTTTTCTCCCACAAAACTCCATCAAAATTTTAAATATAGGGTTCCATCGTGTGGAGAATTTCACCAGATTTCCAATGATACCAAAATCATGAAAATCTGAGCTCTGGTGCGAAAGATATGCCCCTCTAAAGATTTAGGTCAAAAATGACAAAATTAGGGCAAAAATCGGGTTCGCAGGCCAAAATTTGAACTTTTTCCCTCTTTTTTCAAATCGGGAAAATTTCCCAAAAAATCTCCACGCTCCACTCCTCCGATGACAAGTGGTGCCCTTTGGTTGATCCACGGATTCAAAACAACATTTTACCCCTTTCGTAAAAATGGGAAATTTTCCCAAAATTCTCCATGGCCTCGCTGCTCTGAGACACGTGGCACTACCTGATTAGCTGAGGAGATGCAGCCCATTCTTTCCTTTTATGTTTTTCACCACTTTGGAAAAAATTCCAAAATCCTCCCAACACCCCAATCCCTGTTGATGAATGGACATGTGGTGCCTTTTGATTGGTGAATGGGGTTACACTTCCATTTTTACCTTTGACATGTTTTGACCAAATGCCAAAAAAACTTGAAGTCCCTCCGACGCCCGCCACTCCACCTTGACATGTGGCATCATTTCATTGGTTGCGGGCCTTAATCAATTTATTTTCCTTTATCCTTTGCGGGCTTGCAGGAAAAAAATTTCCTTTGAGTTTTTTGCCTAAAAGGGCTAAGTGCCAAAAAATTTTCTGCAGGTCCGATTTGGCAAATTTTCCTTGGCAACAATGCTTCCTTACCTCCGTGGGCCCACCCAGGGAAAATTTCCCCTCCAAACTCCGTCAAGCCATAACTCAAAAAATACAAGGAGTTAGGAGGACTTCTTTACCTTTCTAGAAAGGGGAAGAAAAATCCTATTTGATGAAGCTATTTCCAGAATCTTTTGAGTGCTTGAAATGTGTGAAAATTTAAGTTGAATCACAAGGAATGAAAGAATGAAGGCAAGTTAGCCAAAATAAGTAGGGGCCTCATTTTGGATAACAATTTTGGCAACTCAGAGGGGTCATCTTCCTGCTAGATGAATGATCAGTGGCCTTTGAAGCATCCATTGGGCATGTAGTCAAGCCTGATAACCAACTTTGATCTGAACTATGAAAATCTGACCTCTGAGTCACTTGGAAATCCACTGAAACTTGAAATTGATCTTCACCAAAATGCCATTGAAATGGACTGTGCAAGAGCAACTAAAACAACACCAAACAACTATGTATAAAATTAAAAATCATACATGCTCCAAATAGACCATGTAGAGTGTGCATAAAAACTTCTTCTGCTAAAAGAAAACCTACCTACTCTACTCTAACCAAGAGCAAAGGGAGCTCTAACAAAGCCTGCAACTAGCAAGGAGAAATAGCTTCATTTCCTCAAAATTGGCAGCCATGCAATTGATTTGACACTGAAAATGGCTGGTTGTATGAGTAGAAAATCAACAAGAAGTTGTTCTTCTACCCAAATCATCAAGGTGTCAACTAAAAAGAAATTGAATACCTATTTTATTTGCTCTACATTTGGATTGAAGAGGTATGACAGCTGATCCTTGGCACTTTTCATATCATCCTCATGCTTAGAGGCAAGCATGACTAGTTTTGGCTTCTTCTTTGGCTCTAATGAAGCCAAGTACATGATTGGGCAATATTTGATCCATTTGATATGCCCATAGCTCTGAAATTCAACTCTAAAAATGGTGTCTTCTTGGGTGGATGGTGGGGAAGAGATGATGGAATCCTCATTCTCTTTTCATTCCTTCATGGTAGTATGGAACTCTTCTATAGTATGCAACTCATCATTATTGATTGCAACATCTAATGAATTTGCTTTTGCATTATTGTAGCCTATAGTGATAAATTGTTAGCTCTAGAGTTCCTCTATTGTAGCTTTTGGAAGATCAAATTCTTCCAAATTTGATTCAAGAGGCATGTTGCAAACTACAGGTGGTGCTTGCATGTTCTCTTCCATGGAAGCAGGTTCTTGTGGTTGAAGAATGAATGATGAAGAAGGAAAAGTTGGAATTTCTACAGGCTCGTTCTCATCAAAACATTCTTCTAAGTCTGATGGAAAATCAAACTCTTTAACACCTTGCTGTAGCAAGGTCTCTCCATTTTGTATGGTGACCTTCAAATCTACATTTTTTTCACCATGTGGAGCTTCATCTTCAAACATGAAGCTTGTCAACTCGAAATCATCCAAAAAATCATATTTTTGGAGAGATGAAGTGGGAGAGAAATATGTAACTTCTTATGTAACATGCTCATAATTCAATGCCTCTGAATTTGTTTTGGTCACCTCGATGATGCATTCATCAATCAAATCAGGCCCTTCAAATAAAATCAAAAAATCTTCAATAATGCTTCCTTCATCTAATTCCAATTCTGATTTGATTTCTTCCAGTTGCTCCTCTTCAATGGGACTTGGAGCTAATTGTTCTTCCTCCTTGTCGAATGGTTGTGCAGCTTGGATTAGATCAGCATTTTCTTCAAATAAAGTGCCAACATGGACACTACACTTAGAACAAACAAATTGTTGGTCTTCTTGCTCCACTGCTTCTATAAAATCAACCTTGGCCATAAATTTTTCTTCAAATCTAACCTCCTTTGAAGGCTTAACCATCAAGGGGATCTTTGTTATCCCAAATTTGGTAGCCCAACTCTTTAGATTGTCTGTCATTTGTTTTTTGTTGGGCTCCTCCTTTTGTTGTCCTTGACTAGATTCTTGATTTTTTTCATTTTCCCAACATGGATTTGGGAATGCAAGAGGAGGGGTGGGTTGTGACTCAAATGGTTGTTCAAAATCATTATGCTTACCTCTTGTTGATTTTGAATTTGTTCAAAATGCTGATTTGAAGGAGTTGTAAAATAAGTTGGAGGTGGGAAAAATTGCTACTATTGTTAATGTGAATTCCATGATAGAAATGAAGTCATGATTTCACAACTTCATGGGATGAAAGAAGATGGAAGAGATGGAAGGAATAATGGATGAAAAATTAATGAAAATGAATGAAAAGGAAGTTCTACAACTTCAAAGATGGGTTGTTGAGCATATGGAGTCGTTAGATGTGTTTGTAATTACCTCCAAAGGCTGAAATCTTCACAAGAACACACCAACCTATAGAATATGAAGTGGAATACCTCTAAGGTCCCACCGAGTGTGCCAAAACTATTAGTGGTGCACGGTGGTGTAAGATTTGTTGTTTTTTGTATGAGACACTAAGAGAAGATGAAATATCTAACCCATTGTCCCACCAGGCATGCAAAAACTATTAGTGCAAAATCACAGCACCCCCAAATGAGTTATGGATCTACTTTTCTAAGGAAATGTCATTTGGTGTGATTGCACAACATTAAGATTTCCCAAAGTGTGGGACCTTTGAAAATGGGGAAATCTCTCCAGAGAAGGTTGGTTCCTCTTCTTAAACTACCTACCACAAGCTATTCCAATGTAGACAAGCTAATCTAACCTAATCTAACTTCCAAGGAGACAAGGAGAGAAAGAAAACTGGAAAAACATAGCATACACTAAAATGGTGATACACCAGAGAAGGAAAATGTTGATTATCTATCAAAACTGCCATGGAAACAAAGAGAGGTGAGCAATGGAAGGATGGACAAGTGCATCATAGACCAAAGATGGATTTCACACAAAAAATGTTCCAAAACTCCATGAACACATCTCCAAAACCTGCAATGAACATCCAAACATGCACAAATACCTGCAATGAAGAGAGGCAAGAAGAAAACAACCAAAAAATGAGAAAGGATGGAAAAATGCATCACAAAACATGGTTTTTATTGCTCCAAAAGTTTGCACAGAATCATCATTTCACGGGTAAGAGGCAAAAATGCTATTATAGGGTAGGGGAGGAGGTTCAAATTCCATTTTCAACCCTGGGGAAGAAAATAAGGGAGAGGTAGAGAAGAAGGATGAATAACCTTTTACAAATGAGCCAAAACTAGCTTTAATCGATGAAAACGCATAACAGGGGAGAGAGAACGTGGGAAATCCATTTTAAAAATCCAACCACCAACAAGATTCATTAAAACAACATGGAAACCCTCAAAAATCCATTTTTTGATGCATTCAGCCATGTTGGAGGAGAAACAGACGTCATACTTCATCAATTTTGGTGGTTGGGGGTCGGTTCTACATTTTTTCCTATTCCAGAGACATTCTCCCATTTTCTCCCGCAAAACTCCATCAAAATTTTAAATTGAGGGGTCCATCATGTGGAGAATTTCACCAACTTTCCAATTATACCAAAATCATGAAAATCTAAGCTCTGGTGTGAAAGATATGGCCCTCTGAAACTTTAGGGCAAAAATCAGGTTTGCGTGCTAAAATTTGAACTTTTTCCCTCTTTTTTCAAATTGGGAAAATTTCCCAAAAAATATCTGCACCCCGTTCCTTCGATGACACATGGTGCCCTCTGGTTGATCCGCAACTAGAAAACAACATTTTTTCCCTTTTACAAAAATGGGAAATTTTCCCAAAATTCTCCACGGCCCCATTGCTCCGAGACATGTGGCCCTACCTCATTAGCTAAGGAGATGCAGCCCATTCTTGCCTTATACGTTTTTCACCACTTTGGAAAAAATTCTAAAATCCTCCTGATGCCCCGATCCCCACCAATGAATGGACACATGGCACCTTTTTATTGGTGAATGGGTTTGCGCTTCCATTTTTGCCTTTGATGCATTTTGACCAAACACCAAAAAAACTTGAAGTCCCTCCGATGCCCGTTGCTCCGCCTTGACACGTGGCATCATTTCACTAGCTACTGTTGGTTGGATATTTTTTCAAACCAAAATATGAGGTTCAACCACAGTAAATGGGATTAAATCCCTCCTCAAAGACAGGTGAGGCTGCCTGTTTATTGCTAATCTAAAACACGGTAAATAATATATACAATATTCACACTAATCTAACCATTGGGGGTTGGGATGAAATCCCGAAATCCACATTCACACGATTCAATGATATTACTTTCGTAAATGAAATAGGTTAGAAACCGTTACAGTGAAAGAAGCACAGTAGAAAAGAAATGGGAGAAACGTATTTTCTTTCGAGTAAACACAGAGCACGAAATAATCATACGAGTTTTAGATCACAGATATAATGTCCGAGATAATTAGAAACACTGAGATTCTATGCAAAGAATAGCTTTAAGATCATGAACATAAGAACACTGTCTTAAATAAGATATATTTCACAACACAAAGTCTGTAAAACAATATCAACTTCTATTCTTCAAAATGATTGAAAGAAAACACAAAGTTTTTCTCCTTTCCAATAGCCCCTTAATGCTCAAAAAATTCTCGACCTTTTTGAATGCACAGGCATCCCTTATTTATAACAAAAGGAACTAGAGATAAAACAGGACAGATCCTAAAAAGTATCACTTTAACTAGAGTTCAGTTTTGCATGATTCTCATGCAGGAGATCAAGTCAAAGCATGATTAAAAAAATATGACAAAACGGAAATAAAAAGACATGTCAATCTAAAAATAGAAGTGACATGGGACGTTGGGACTTAATCCGAATCATCATCTTTTGCTTCTTCTTCTTTCTCTTCCTCCAGCTGAGACTGTTTGTTCCGAAACTCCTGGAACTTCTGATTAATGCCATGCATTTCATTCTCATCAGGCGCAGTGGAATGATCATTCCACATTTCGCAGGTTTCATGAACATCGCTGGCAGTGCCGGGAAGTTTCTTTAATCCTTTGCTGAGCTTTCTTAAGGCCTCCAAAGTATGCTCTATCCTTACAAACTGACCAATGACTTCAAGGTCAAATCCGTGTACAGGTTCATGCTGAACAGATTCTTGGACTTGTTTGAAGAGATCATCTGCTGATAGGATACCTGAGTTCCCAACTGACACCTTTGGACAAATCTTTAGCAATTCTTCTTCCAGATCACTTTTCCCATCGATTAATTTATCCCTTGATTCTCTCAACTTGCTGCAGGCTTCGTTGAGAATCTTTACTCTGAACCTGATGGCCTTGGTCAGCTGGAAGTGTTTATCTGTATGTGGAAGAACGCCTTCTTCTACCAAGAGATGTGCTGGTATTTACTTTAGCACTTGGAGAGCTTCACAAGTCAAATCAAGCTGTCCAATTTCTTCAGTGAATTCCTCATCCATCTTCTCTCCTTCCTTCTGAATCTCCCCCAAAGACTCATGAACCTTCACCACGTCTTGAATTACTTCCTTCCCCTGTTGGAGCAACTTTTGGATCCATTCATCAACCACCCTTCCTTTTTTAGCAATCTTCTCAATCATAGGCACCGATGAGAAATCAAATCCGGTAGATACAGAAGAAGATGGTATGGATTCCAGGGGTGTTGAGAGTTTAATCAAAACCTCTGTCAACTGCTCCACTTTTTCCTTAAGCTCATTTCTGATGTCCTTTGTTTCTTTCAACTTTTGGCACAACACGTGTATGGAAGCCCGTGCATCTTGTTGCGCTCCTTCTGCTGTCACTTTCCCTAGAGCCACCTTGGTTATCTGATAATCAGAAGCTATTATATCTTCTCTAGTTTTGTCAGCCGAGGGAGTAGCAATCTCTGCGAACTTATCTCCTGAAGCATCTACCAAAACCCTTGAAACTGTTTTGGGCTTCTTGGCTGACTTTGCAGTAGGAGCCTTGAGTGAGCTGAAATCAAAGGCTGGTAGGGGTACAATTACTTTCCTCTTCCTCGGAGTTTGCTCGAGTAGCCATTGTGGCGTATCAGAGGAAATTGCCAATGTTGTAGTAACTGGTATTCTACTCTCAAGGGGAGAAGATTCTACTATTGGAGGGGGAACAACAGCCAACGTGGTAGTAGATGCAACAAAGAGAGGTATAGGTTGGGGCATGCTGGTGATCACTTGGGTTCCAGCAGAGAGGGGTTAGAGTCCAGAGAAAATACCGGCCATGCTTGAAGAAGTGGATGGGGAATGAGGAGGTTGGAGTGGTTGTTGAGGGGGAGGCACAGATTCAGTTTCTAAAGCCTGGGATGCAAGAGACAAAGTTTCTTCAGTTTGATAATCAACAAATGATGAAGTCAAGAGCTGGCTTCCTCCTTATTCCAAATTAATTTCTCCTATTTCTGGTGGTGTTGGTGATTCTGGCACAACCACCGTTTGAGTTGGAGAAATAATTGAAGAGATTTGTCTTTCTTTCCTCTTCTTGGGAATCCTGATTTTTATAGGCCCCCCAGTAGATTCTTTGTCCTTTTTCTTTTTGGAGGGCCCCACCTCCGAAGCAGCCAACTTTGGAAACTTGTCATCTTTAAAATTCATCCCCCAAGAGGAGAGCCATTTTTTGGTGCGAGCAAGAATGAGAGCCGACCTATCTGTAATAGAGGCTTTTTCGCTGGCCGACCAATCAATAGGTGGGAAAACATATTGATCCTCATTAAGCCCATCATAGGACATATCCAACACACTTTCATTTTCAGTCGTGCCATCTGGTAAATCAGAAAGCTCCAGCGTCTGAATCTCATTAATAGTTAACCTACTATTATCTTTTCTGCGAACCGCAACTTCGTTACGCAGATCAACCCATATATCCTCAATGTCAGGCTTGTGCAGATGTTGGGCTCCATAGGCTCTAAGTACTCCTCGGATGTCAAAACCATCCCGAGACTTCATATGCTTCTTTAATTTTTCCTGAAGTTCACATTCAACATTTTTGGCCTTTGCCACTATCGAGCAAGTATATCTCCCAATAGAAATTGGGAAGGATACAGCTGCCTTATGCTTGCTCTGTTGGAATTTGTGAAAATCCAATAGCTGTCTGACCAATTCTATCAATATCAATCTATCCCCTGGATAGCGAGGCAGACGGAAAGGCTCTCTTGAGTACATGACTGTTCGAAGATATGTAAACTTCTTGAATTGCAAGAAGATACACCCCCATTTAGATACTTCAGTCCAAGCCTCGTCTGAGACTCTTGTCTTTCTTAGTCCCTGGGTTCAGTCGACAGATATTCTCATAGAAAAAGGCATCATTTACCCTTCTAAAATGTTCTTTGGACCCCTTCTTTGTTATTTGAGGGAAATATTTATAAACTGGGTTTGTCGTTCTGCTTCCCTTAGTATCCAGCCCGGGATAGTTCCTCATCCCGGCTGCTGCATAAGCCACATATGAAAACATATAAAACTTTCCGGTCGATAAGACCGTCGTCATCTGAGAATCAATTTCATTGCTGATAAGGGTCCCCCAGTCAATCCCTTGCTGATTCTTCTTGATGGTGACCATAAACTGATACATCCATCCATGAAATAAATTTGATTCAGGCAAGCCAAAAACCCGGCTCAGCAGGGTGATAATATCATTGATTTCTTGTATGAAATCACATCTAGGGATAGTCCTTGGAAATCTAGATACTGCTGGTTTAGCCTTGACCAGGAACTTCTTGTTGACATCCTTAATGCAGTCTTCCTGGTTACTGTCCCAGGCCTTCTGAGCCGACTTGATGTTTAGGTCCCCATACTCTTCGAAATTAGGTAGTTTCAGGAGATCATCAAAATAAGCTCCATCTAGCTTGATTACTACCTCACCAGCCTGATTCCTCACGGAACGAGAAGCCGAGTCATAACTAGATGCACAAGCCAAAACAAATTCTGGACATTGGGCGGACATGGGAAAGCCTGCTGCAAGGGGCAAGCCACTGTTAGCTAAAGCTGTCATCCATGGGGTTTGAGAGGAATTTCTTCACCCTATTCCAGAAGTCATCCATATCTATATTGCCAAGTTCAGTGTCCCTGATATCATAATTGCAATCGATGTATGATGGGGATTCTGGCTTCTTGAACTTGTACTTCATCCTGCTAGACTTCTCGGCCTTCTCCTGAGATGGACCAGGGTCCGACATGAAGAATGTTGGAGGGAGAAAGGCTTGAAACTTAGGAGATGTTGTCTACACTGAAAATCCCGATTGACTGAATACGCCGGAAGAATAGGAAACTCCGACAGGAACTGAGGAGGATGTCGGAAAACCCTGAGAACCCGACAAGTTTGATATGTCGGAACTTTGGATATCGAAAAAAATGCCCGACACTTACTGTCAATGACGGAAACGGGAGGAAACCCGGCTCCCATTGTTGTTTGACGGAAAACTTACCTGGCACTTGCTTTTGAGGTCGGAACGTTGAGAAACCCTGAACACTTCAAGCTTCCAATATACTTCGGACCTTTGACTCTGCAAAACAATCTTCAAAAACCGAGAAGCAAAAACAGAGTCTTTCTTTGAATTCCAAACATACAACTTCCTTTTTCTTTTTTGTTACCCATGCATCATGCATATAATTAGAATTTCAAGAAATAGAACCAAGTGATAGTCTCAGAAGAGATAAACCCTAAAAACTTAAAACCCTTTCCAAAACAACACAGAAAGAAGAAGGAAAGAAAACCTTCAACACCCGGCAAGAAATTGGGAAGAAAATACGCGCAATCGATCCATAAAAATCAAGAATAAAGAAGGAAAGAAAAATACCTTCAATTCGAGAAATGTAAGATCGAAAAACAAACGATCCAATCGGGCAATGCGAGTTTGCGGGTTTTGAAAACGGAAGAGCACGCGCGAATAATCCACGAATTAAAAATATGAATGGTAAGAATGACGTGGAAATCCACGTATTTATAAGAAAATTGGTAATTAATACACTTCAGCTCGGCACGTGCCAACTCACCGACCACTCGGCATGAATGCCATGTCAGCATGTTGGAGAGGTCCGAAAACCCGACACGAGGAGATTTAGTGCAATTCGGGTTTCGGGTTTCGGAAAACATGAGGCATAAAGCATGAGGTGCTTAGATGCTACATAGCCCCGAAAACCCGAATACAAAGGATTGAGCGGACTTCGGGAATCGGAAAGCATGGAGCATAAAACATGTTTTGGATCATGGATGTTCCGATGCTTTGGGGTTCCGAAAACCCGAATAGAAAGTTCTCAATACAAGGCGGGTTTCGGGTTTCGGAAGTCAGACGACACAAAACATGTTTTAACTTAGGTATGTTCCGATGCGTTGGATGTCTGAAAACCCGATTTTCACAATATGAGGCGGGTTTCGGGTTTCGGAACGACATAGCAGGTTAAAACTCAGACATAAAGCATGTTAAAACTTCGGAATGTCAAACTCATGTTGGTAACACCCGAAAACCCGATTCTCTTTAAAAGAGGCCATAATGCAAAATCACTTCGAAAATTTCGTAGGGGTTATCCGATCGTTTTGTCGTGAACTCAAAACGGGGATAACAGCTGGCTCCAGTTGGGGACTTTCTTTGTAATACCAAAGGAAGAGAACTCAGAATCTCTGGTCTTAATCATTAGGCTACAGAGGTCAAGAAGAAAACCAAAACAAAACAAAATGAAGAAAGAAAGAAAGAAAACCAAAAGCAAACACACAACAAAAAGTAAAATATGTACAATGCAAGAGAGCATCTTGCATTAATGGTGGAACAGCTTTAGATGTTGTCCACTGAAAGGCAAAGGGAGTAACCCTCCATCCAGATATGATAGAAGGAAACTATTTTCACCATTCAACTCGTGGATCTTGAAAGGTCCTTTCCATAAAGAATCAAACTTTCCATGCATTCCTTTCTGTTCTCTCCTTTTATCCCAAAGCAACACCAGGTCTCCAATCTGGAAGTTACGCTGCTTTGATTTTTTATCAAAAATATTCTTCACCCTGCTCTGATGATCTGATATACGATCAACCACCTTGATTCGCTCTTCTTCTAGCCTGGTTAGGTACATAACCCTCTTTTCGATAGAATTCTGAAAAGCTACATCTTCAACCGCTTTCGCCAACTGCAAGGCCGGCAATTCTACTCAGATAGGAATTTCAGCATCAATCCCGTATAGCAATTAAAAAGGGGACATCCCTATGGCTCGCTTTGGAGTGATCCGATCAGCCCACAACGCATCATACAATGCTTTGTGCCATGTCCTCTGATTTTCATCTACTAGTTTCCTGATTATAGTAACCAGATTCTTATTGCTGGACTCAGCTTGCCCATTGCCCTGGGGATAATAGTCAGATGAATGAGCCAGAGTAATGCCGAATCCATAGCAGAATTCTGTCAATTCATGTGACGAGAAGTTAGAGGCATTATCCACTACAATCTTATGAGGAACACCGAATCTGACGATTATATTTTCTTTCAGGAACTTGCAAACAGCTTCAGAAGTTGCTTGCTTGATTGGTGCGGCTTCTACCCACTTGGTAAAATAATCTGTAGCAGTCAGCACATAGTTGTGTCCAGCACTGGAAGCAGGATTCAATGTTCCGATAAAATCAATCCCCCATTGGCGAAAAGGTTCTTCAATCACCACAGGCTTCAGAGGAAGAGCTGCTAGCTTGGGACGACCAACGAAATGTTGACAAGCTTCACATTTAGACACCCATTCTGCTGAATCCCGGAAAAGACTAGGCCAATAATACCTAGCCCGTAAGATCTTATACGCTGTTACAGAGGACGAAAAATTTCCTCCGCATGCTAGGCTATGAAAGGATTCTAATAACTTTTCCTGTTGTGATTTATCAACACAACGCAAGAAGACACCATCAATACCTTTCTTGTATATTGCATTATTCCACAAAAGGTATTTCGCAGATCTCAACTTGACGGTCCTCTTCTCTTTTTGATTTAAATGCGGAGGGAATTCACCATAAGTTAGGAAGAAAGCAATGTCCGTGTACCATTCATCGGTCGTACTCACAAAAAGCACCATAGGCAGCTCTGAAGAAGTATCTTGAGTCTTTTCACACTCTGTTTCAGCATGATTTTCTGCAATCAATTGACACAGGCCCCTTCCTCATACCAACTTGGTAGGTTTGATGTCCAAGTCATACTCCTGAACCTTAGCTATCCAAGTACCTCGTTGGCTTCCCAGCTCTTGTTGAGTCAGAATGGATTTAACAGCAGTATCAGGAACGAGAACGAGAGTATGGGAATTCAGCACATAGTACCTGAAATGTTTTACTGCTCGTACCACTGCGTAAGCATGTTTTTCAATCTGTGACATCTTCAACTCATGTTCCTTCAACGGGACAACTCATGAATGCGATAGGAGCTTCGATGCCTTCTCCATTTTCTTGCATCAGGATGGCTGACACTGTGTGGGCAGAGGCATAGCTGTACATGATGAAATCTTTCTTGAAGTCTGGACATACTAAGACAGGAGCGCAAGCAACTGCCTTTTTGATTTCTTCGAATGCCAGCTTCCCTTCTGTACTCCATCGAAATGGAACTTTTCCTTTCATCATTCCAAGGATATCCTTGGTTTTATCAGCGAAATCAGGTACAAATCTTCTCAAGAAATTAACCTTTCCGAAGAAAGAATGAACTCCTGTTTTACTTGTGGGAAAGGTAAGGCTCTGAATAGCCTTTACCCTTTCTGGGTCAATTTTAGTTCCTTCTTTAGTCACAATATGACCCAGCAGCTTTCCTTCTGTAACCCCGAACATGGACTTCTTAGGATTCAACGAAATCCCGTGACGTCTGCATCTCAGAAGTACTTGTTCTAAATGATCATAATGATCACTCCGTTTTTTAGAAAAGATGGTCAAGTCATCCAAATACACGACTATGACCTTGCCCATCAGATCTCTGAATGCCAGGTCCATAGCTCTCTGAAAAGTAGCTCCGGCGTTGATCAAGCCGAATGGCATCCTCCTGTAAGCAAAGGTACCCCATGGGGTCGTGAAAGCTGTCTTGTGTTGATCTTCTGTGGTTACCTCGACTTGATTATATCCCGAAAACCCGTCGAGCATGGATAACATTTCTGATCCAGTAACAGTTTGCAATACCTGATCCATGATAGGCAAGGGATAGTTATCCTTCAGTGAGGACTGATTCAAGTTCCGGAAGTCAACACAAATCCGGATCTCGCCATTCTTCTTCCTGACAGGAACAATGTTAGCAATCCAAGTGGAGTGATGGATTGGGAAAATAATTCTAGCATCTAACATCTTCTGAATTTCTGCCAGGATAGTCCCTGAAATCTTTGGATTGTAATGTCTTTGCTTCTGTCTATACGGCTTCACATCAGGCTTCAAAGGGATACTGTGCTGATACATCTTTGGGCTTGAAGGATTTCAAATCTACATAAGACCAGGCCAACACATCGATGTATTTCTTCAAAAGCAAAGTGAATCTTACCTTCTCTTCAGGAGAACAACATTTACCGATATTCACCATCCGAGGTTGATCAGATGAACCTAGATTGATTTGATCTACTTCAGAGGAAGAAGCTCCTTCAACTTGCCTTTTGTTTTGGATAAAGCGATCATGCTTGTCGAACAAACCTTCCAGGGAAACCAGGCCTTTTGGTATCTTGTTGCCTTTCAGCTGGATAAATTCACCATCAACCTCTTGATATGGATCTGAAATAGTTTCACGAAAGGCTGATTCCGAACCTTCAAAATATAGCTCACTGAAATTGTCAGCCTTTTCTAGAAAAGCCAACACCTATTGATCATCGTTGAACACTTGCCAGTGAGTTGCATTATCTGGGACACTAGGGCGGTACACAATCTCGATAGAGTATGTGTCTTGCTTGAACTGAGGATGAGGAAGAAGAAGAGATGCAGACACGGCCAAAGAATCAGCCTTGTCATTATAATCTCTTAAAACTGCCTTAATAGAAAATGCATCAAAGCATTCTATACTATCCCAAACTTTGTTCCTGTAATGCCTCAACCGATCGTTTTTTACCTGATATATACCCCTGACCTGATTAACAATCAGCTCCGCATCCCCTTGAACCTTGAGATTCCTGATTCCCTTCTGTCTGGCCAATTCTAATCCTAATAACAGGGCTTCATATTCGGCCGTGTTGTTAGTATTATCAAATTGCAACTTATAAGCTGATGGGAAAATCTCGGAGCTAGGAGATATGAGAACAACACCAGCGCCTGATCCAGAGGTTGAGCAGCTACCATCAAATTCGAGCATCCAAATAGCATTGGGATCTTCCTCTTCAACATCTACAATGGGTATCTCTGAAGCCATGAAATAATTCCCAAAGCTAGCATCTTCGAAAAGGATCTGAGCTTTTGGATCATCTGATTTGGTCACCAAATACTTCGCCTGTGGTTCAGGATGAAGAACCTGATGAACCCCATTGACTGGGATCTTGGCTTTGGTCCAATCCATATTAATTTCTCCTCCGACATCTTTACAAAATCCTCTACCCAAGAGGATACCATAAGCCGCAGGGATATCGGCAACCAGAATAGTCATTTTCACTCTCTTCTCAGGAAAAGCAACAAATGCAAACTGTGCGTCCTTGATTTGACCAATCAGAGGGACTTGTTTAGTTTCCATGGAATAGCACCGTCCATATGACTTAGTCAAAGTAAGCCCAAGGGCATGGGCCACTTTTGCGGGCATAACATTATCAGAGGCCCCTGAGTCAATGATGCAATTGCTGAGTTTAAACCCATTTATAAGTAGAGACAAATAAAATGGTTCAATCTTTCCTGAGGAAGAAGCAGAGGTCAGATTATTCTGAGGTGTGGGTTGAGTAGGATTTGGAAGGAGACCTTTTGAAGGTGATGGAATAGCCGCTTTACTTCTGATAAACTTAGCCAGCTTTTCAAACTGTTCAGGATTTGACTGAAGGTATTCTGCTTCTGACATTTGAATTTTGGTTCTCTTTGCATGATCAACAATATCAAAAGCAGTATAAGAAGGAATGATGGTAGGTTCAGTTCTAATTACATGAGCTTGTGCTGGGGCACTGATCTTAGGAGAAGGAGAAAAAGGAGCAGCTGTCTTTTTTGGTAACCTCTCTTTCAGTTTGCACCGAAATAGGGGTACCCCTCTTAACTATGGATACAGGAGGTTCCTTATTCTTCTCCTTAGTATTTTCAAGAGGTTTTCTGGGGTTCTGAGATTGGGACCGAGTGAAGACAGCAAATGACTGACCATCTGGCGCACATTCATCTTCATCATATTCCAAATACCCAATGCTGGAGTCGCCAGCTGACTCGTCATAAGACTCATCAGCATATCCTGAAGCTTCGAAATCCTCACGGGAATCTTGTTCTTCTGGTTCATTATCTTCTTCAATTATTTCTACTGCTGCATTAACGGGCGGAGCTTCAATTGCTAATCTTGGTTGAGAAGGAGTTAACCGTGGCCTATCTCTGGCAGGTGCACCATTGTTATTAAAATTCCGTCTAGGGATATCCCGGTACGGAACATTGTTCACCTACTGAGACATTTTCTTCTTTAAAGCAATCAAATCATTAGCCATTTTTTGAAACATAGGATCAGTATTACCTTGAGAAGAACCTTGATTTTTGAGTTTGGGTACGTCTTTCTTGATCCTTCCGGCCAAGATGAGATCATCCTCTATTTCAGTAGCCGTTGACTGAGCAGTAGCCAAATCTGGGATAACCGACCTTCGTAATAAAAAGCTTATATCAGGAGGTTGAGCATTGATGAAAAAGCATTTTTGGTTTTCCCGAGTCGGTACAGCTATTTCTGGAATCTTCCGGATCAGCTTGTTGAACTTAGCCACGAATTCCCGCATAGGTTCATGCGATTCCTTCTTCATATGCGTGAGCTGAGCTAACAAAGCATGAGAATCTTTAGCTGGTTTGAAACGTGCTTCAAACTTAGTCCGCATGGTAGCCCAGTTTGGGATGCATGCATTTGGAAGGTGATAGAACCATTCAGCTGCTGCTCCCTGCAACGTTTCAACGAAGAGTCGAATAGAGACATCTTCGTGGGCCACTCCGAGGACACCGCATGCAACAAAGAAAGATGCAATGTGCTCATCAGGATGTTGCTTCCCATCTCCATTGAACTTGGGAATATTTTTACGTGATCCACGTGGTAACTCATTCAATGGAGGAGTCAAGGAAAGAGGACCAATAACTGCACCCCAAGGCACAGGTTGAACCGCCATCCTTCTGAAAAGAGTGCGTACAGGGATCCGAGTATCAGACAAGAGTAGTGCACGACAAGTTGCAGATGCTTCCCGTTCTTCAGGGATCCAGTTTCTCCGAACAGGTGAAGAACTTCTGGTTCGGTTAGAGACAACGCTGTTGGGAGAAAGGCTGAAATTGTGCTGTTGCAGTAACTCGAAGAGTGGATCAATTTCACCTTGAGCTCGGCGAGACCGAGTGAAGATCTTCCTGGCCAGCTTGAACTGAAAGGAGATCTTATTAAAAATAAGGCAATATGGAGTCGCCAGACACCGAGAGGATAAGATTTATACTATTGATCCGTAGAATCCCCAGCGGAGTCACCAAAAACTGTTGGTTGGATATTTTGTCAAACCAAAATATGAGGTTCAACCACAGTACATGGGATTAAATCCCTCCTCAAAGACAGGTGAGGCTGCCTGTTTATTGCTAATCTAAAACACAGTAAATAATATATACAATATTCACACTAATCTAACCATTGGGGGTTGGGATGAAATCCCGAAATCCACATTCACACGATTCAATGATATTGCTTTCGTAAATGAAATAGGTTAGAAACTGTTACAGTGAAAGAAGCACGGTAGAAAAGAAATGGGAGAAACATATTTTCTTTCGAGTAAACACAGAGCACGAAATAATCATACGAGTTTTAGATCACAGATATAATGTCCGAGATAATTAGAAACACTGAGATTCTATGCAAAGAATAGCTTTAAGATCATGAACATAAGAACACTGTCTTAAATAAGATATATTTCACAACACAAAGTCTGTAAAACAATATCAACTTCTATTCTTCAAAATGATTGAAAGAAAACACAAAGTTTTTCTCCTTTCCAATAGCCCCTTAATGCTCAAAAAAAATTCTCGACCCTTTTGGAATGCACAAGCATCCCTTATTTATAACAAAAGAAGTAGAGATAAAATAGGGACAGATCCTAAAAAGTAGCACTGTTAACTAGAGTTCAATTTTTGCATGATGCTCACGCAGGAGATCAACTCAAAGTATGAATAAAAAAAAATATGACAAAACAGAAATTAGAAAGACATGTCAATCTAAAAATAGAAATGACATGTGACATTGGGACTTAATCCGAATCATCATCTTTTGCTCCTTCTTCTTTCTCTTCCTCCAGCTGAGACTGTTTGTTCTGAAATTCCTGGAACTTCCGAATAATGCCTTGCATTTCATTTTCATCAGGTGCAGTGGAATGATCATTCCACATTTCGCAGGTCTCATGAATATCACTAGCACTGCCGGGAAGCTTTCTTCAATATTTTGTTGAGCTTTCTTAAGGCCTCCAACGTATGTTCAATCCTTACAAACTGACCAATGACTTCAAGATCAAATCCGTGTACAGGTTCATGCTGAACAGATCCTTGGACTTGTTTGAAGAGATCATCTGCTGATAGGACACTTGAAGTTCCTAACCGACACATCTGGACAAATCTTCAGCAATTCTTCTTCCAAATCACTTTTCCCATCGATTAATTTATCCCTTGATTCTCTCAACTTGTTGCAGGCTTCATTGAGAATCCTTACTCTGAACCTGATGGCCTTAGTCAGTTGAAAATGTTTATCTGTATGTGGGAGAATACCTTCTTCCACCAAGAGGTGTGCTGGTATTTGCTTTAGCACTTGGAGAGCTTCACAAGTCAAATCAAGATGTCCAATTTCTTCAGTGAATTCCTCATCCATCTTCTCTCCGTCCTTCTGAATCTCCCCCAAAGACTCATGAACCTTCACCACATCTTGAATCACTTCCTTCCCCTGTTGGAGCAACTTTTGGATCCATTCATCAACCACCCTTCCTTTTTTAGCAATCTTCTCAATCGTAGGCACCGATGAGAAATCGAATCCGGAAGAAACAGAAGAAGGTGGTATGGATTTAAGGGGTTTTGAGAGTTTAATCAAAACCTCTGTCAACTGCTCCACTTTTTCCTTAAGCTCATCTCTGCTGACCTTTGTTTCTTTCAACTTTTGGCACAGCACGTCTATGGAAGCCCATGCATATTTTTGCGCTCCTTCTGCTGTTACTTTCCCTAGAGCCACCTTGGTTATTTGATAATCAGAAGCTGTTATATCCTCTCTAGTTTTGTCAGCCGAGGGAGTGGCAATCTCTGCGAACTTATCTCCTGAAGCATCTACCAAAACCCTTGAAACTGTTTTGGGTTTCTTGGCTGATTTTGCAGTAGAAACCTTGAGTGAGCTGAAATCAAAGGCTGGTAGGGGTACAATCACTTTCCTCTTCTTCGAAGTTTGCTCGAGTAGCCATTGTGGAGTATCAGAGGAAATTGCCAATGTTGTAGTAACTGGTATTCTACTCTCAAGGGGAGAAGATTCTACTATTGGAGGGGGAACAGCAGCCAACGTGGTAGTAGATGCAACAAAGAGAGGTACAGGTTGGGGCGTGCTGGTGATCACTTGGGTTCCAGCAAATAGGGGTGAGAGTCCAGAGAAAATACTGGCCATACTTGAAGAAGTGGATGGGGAATGAGGAGGTTGGAGTGGTTGTTGAGGGGGAGGCACAGATTCAGATTCCAAAGCCTGGGATGCAAGAGACAAAGTTTCTTTAGTTTGATAATCAACAAATGATGAAGTCAAGAGCTGGCTTCCTCCTTCTTCCAAATTAATTTCTCCTATTTTTGGTGGTGTTGGTGATTCTAGCACAACCACCGTTTGAGTTGGAGAAATAATTGAAGAGATTTGTCTTTCTTTCCTCTTCTTGGGAATCCTGATTTTTATAGGCCCCCCAGAAGATTCTTTGTCCTTTTTATTTTTGGAGGGTCCCACCTCTGTTTCAGCCAACTTTGGAAACTTGTCATCTTTAAAATTGATTCCCCAAGAGGAGAGCCATTTTTTGGTGCGAGCAAGAATTAGAGCCGTCCTATCTGTAATAGAGGATTTTTCGCTAGCTGAACAATCAATAGGTGGGAAAACGTATTGATCCTCATTAAGCCCATCATAGGAAATATCCAACACACTTTCATTGTTAGTTGTGCCATCTGGAAAATCAGAAAGCCCCAGTGTCTGAATCTCATTAATAGTTAACCTACTATTATCTTTTCTGCGAACTGCAACTTCGTTACGCACATCAACCCAAATATCTTCAATGTTAGGCCTGTGCAGATGTTGAGCTCCATAGGCTCTAAGCACTCCTCGGATGTCAAAACCATCACGAGACTTCATATGCTTCTTTAATTTTTCCTAAAGTTCACATTCAACATTTTTGGCCTTTGCCACTGTCGAGCAAGTATATCTCCCAATAGAAATTGGGAAAGATACAGCTTCCTTATGCTTGCTCTGTTGGAATTTGTGAAAATCCAATAGCTGTCTGACCAATTCTATCAATATTAATCTATCCCCTGGATAGCGAGGTAGACGGAAAGGCTCTCCCGAGTACATGACTGTTCGAAGATATGTAAATTTCTTGAATTGCAAGAAGATACACCCCCATTTAGATACTTCAGTCCAAGCCTCGTCTGAGACTCTTGTCTTTCTTAGCCCTGGGTTCAACCGGCAGATATTCTCGTAGAAAAAGGCATCATTTACCCTTCTAAAATGTTCCTTGGACCCCTTCTTTGTTATTTGAGGGAAATATTTGTAAACTGGGTTTGTTGTTCTGCTTCCCTTAGTATCCAGCCCGGGATAGTTCCTCATCCCGGCTGCTGCATAAGCCACATATGAAAACATATAAAACTTTCCGGTCGATAAGACCGTCGTCATCTGAGAATCAATTTCATTGCTGATAAGGGTCCCCCAGTCAATCCCTTGCTGGTTCTTCTTGATGGTGACCATAAACTGATACATCCATCCATGAAATAAATTTGATTCAGGCAAGCCAAATACCCGGCTCAGCAGGGTGATAATATCATTGATTTCTTGTATGAAATCACATCTAGGGATAGTCCATGGAAACCTAGATACTGCTGGTTTAGCCTTGACCAGGAACTTCTTGTTGACATCTTTTATGCAGTCTTCCTGGTTACTGTCCCAGGCCTTTTGAGCCAACTTGATGTTTAGGTCTCCATACTCTTCGAAATTAGGTAGTTTCAGGATATCATCAAAATAAGCTCCATCTAGCTTGATTACTACCTCTCCGGACGGGTTCCTCATGGAACAAGAAGCCGAGTCATAACTAGATGCGCAAGCCAGAACAAATTTTGGACATTGGGCGGACATGGGAAAGCCTGCTGCAAGGGGCAAGCCACTGTTAGCTAAAGCTGTCATCCATGGTGTTTGAGAGGAATTTCTCACCCTATTCCAGAATTCGTCCATATCTATATTGCCAAGTTCAGTGTCCTTGATATCATAATTGCAATCGATGTATGATGGGGATTCTGGCTTCTTGAACTTGTACTTCATCCTGCTAGACTTCTCGGCCTTCTCCTGAGATGGGCCAAGGTCCGACATGAAGAATGTTGGAGGGAGAAGGTTCGGAACTTAGGAGATGTTATCTGCACTGAAAATCTCGATTGACTGAATACGCCGGAAGAATAGGAAAGTCTGACACGCTGAGGAGGATGTCGGAAAACCCTGAGAACCCGACAAGTTTGATATGTCAAAACTTTGGCAAAGCCCGACACTTGCTTGTGATGACGGAAACTAGGAGATACCTGGCACTTGCTTGTAAGGTCGGAACGTTGAGAAACCCCGACACTTCAAACTTCCAATATACTTCGGACCTTTGACTCTGTAAAACAATCTTCAAAATCCGAGAAGCAAAAACAGGGTTTTCTTTACATTCCAAATATACAATCTCCTTTTTTTGTTATTCATGCATCATGCATATAATTAGAATTTCAATAAAATAGAACCAAGTGATAGCTCAGAAGGGATAAACCCTAAAAACTTAAAACCCTTTCCAAAACAACACAGAAAGAAGAAGGAAAGAAAACCTTCAACACCCGACAAGAAATTGGGAAGAAAATACGCGCAATCGATTCACAAAAATCAAGAATAAAGAAGGGGATGAAAAATACCTTCAATTCGAGAAATGCAAGATCAAAAACAGACAATCCAATCAGGCAATGCGAGTTTGCAGGTTTTGAAAACGGAAGAGCACGCGCGAATAATCCACGAATTAAAAATATGAATGGTAAGAATGACGTGGAAATCCGCGTATTTATAAGAAAATTGGTCATTAATACACTTCAGCTCGGCATGTGCCAACTCACCGACCACTCGGCATGAATGCCATGTCAGCATGATTGAGAGGTCCGAAAACCCGACACGAGGAGATTTAGTGCAATTCGGGTTTCGGGTTTTGGAAAACATGAGGCATAAAGCATGAGGTGCTTAGATGTTACATAGCCCTGAAAACCCGATACAAAGGATTGAGCGGACTTCAGGAATCGGAAAACATGGAGCATAAAACATGTTTTGGATTATGTGTGTTCCCATGCTTTGGGGTTCCGAAAACCCGATGTTCTCAATACAAGGTGGTTTTCGGGTTTCGGAAGTCAGAGGACACAAAACATGTTTTAAATTAGGTATGTTCCGATGCGTTGGATGTCTGAAAATCTGATTTTCACAATATGAGGCGGGTTTCGGGTTTCAGAAGATACAGACGACATAAAGCAGGTTAAAACTCATGTCGAGCTGTTGATAACACCCGAAAACCCGATTTTCTTTAAAAGAGGCCATAATGCAAAATCACTTTGAAAATTTCGTAGGGGTTATCCGATCGTTTTGCCGTAAACTCAAAACGGGGATAACAGCTACGAGCCTTAATCAATTTCTTTTCCTTTATCCTTTGCGGGCTCGCGGGAAAAAATTTTCATTTGAGTTTTTTTCCTAAAAGAGCTAAGTGCCAAAAATTTTCTTGCGGATCCGCCTTGGAAAATTTTCCTTGGCAAAAATGCTTCCTTACCTCCGTGGGTCCACCTAGGGAAAATTTCCCCTCCAAACTCCACTGAGCCATAACTCAAAAAATACAAGGAGTTAAGCGAACTTCTTTACCTTTCTAGAAAGGGGAAGAAAAATATTATCTAATGAAGCCATTTCCAGAATCTTTTGAGTGCTTGCAATGTGTGAACATTGAAGTTGAAGCACAAGGAAGGAAATAATGAAGGCAAGTTAGCCAAAATAAGAAGGGGGCTCATTTTGGATAACATGAACTTAAAAGAACTTTGGTAGGATATATTAGGCCACCCCAACATGTGGATAGAGTTCATTTTGTGTCATGGGATTTTGTATCTAAAATATTGTACTTGGTAGCATTTCACCAAGTCAAACTGAAGTTTTGGGCACAATTGCATTTGTTGGGATAGAGAGAAATCTAAATTGACTTAGGGAAAACTGTGATAGGATTTCATAGAGGGTATCAATGCTAAGGTGTAGGTGTAGATGAGACCTTTCAAGGTTCCATGGAGACTGAGAAATCACCCATCGAATTTATAGGTTAGTTTTCTCTCAAGGATCTTAAGGGACTATCTCTGACAATGTAGCTGGGAAGGACCAAGATTATTGGGAACTGAAAGAAAGTCTCATGTAGAATATACCAATCCACCTCTACATATGGGCACAGTCCATTTGGTGCCAAAGCTTCCATTTTCAAAATATTACATTTGGTATCCTTATATTGACTCAAGATGAAGTGTTTGACATAGTTGCATTCATTGCGACAATGAGAAAACCAAATTGAATTGGGGAAAACCATGAAAATATTTTGTACAGGGTCTCAACGCGGAGGTGGAGGTATGAACAAGACCTTTAAAGGTGTCACGGAGACCGAGAAATCACCTATCAAATTTATAACCTATTTTTCTCTTAGGGATCTTAAGGGAATATATCCAATGAATGTAGTCAGAAGGACTGAGATCATTGGGAACCAAAATGAAGCCTCACATAGTGTATACCAAGCCACCCCAATATGTGAGCGTAGTCCGTTTAGTGTGATGAGATTCTATTTGTAAAATATTATATTCGATAACCATACACTGAATCAAACTAATTTTTTTGACATCATTGCATTAGTTGAGACAAAGAGAAAACCAATTTGACTGGGGCAAAACTGCGATAGGATTTCGTAGAGGGTCTCAATTTAAAGGTGTAGGTCCATAAGAGACCTTTCAAGGTTCTATAAAGATTGAGAAATCACCCATCAAAGTTATAGCCTATTTTACTCTTAGGGATCTTAAGGGACTACATTTGACCGATGGAGTTAGGAATGACTGGGATTGTGGGGCATGAATACAAAGCCTCATATAGTGTATATCAGGCCACCCTAATGCATGGACGTAGTATGTTTGGTGCCACGAGATTTAGTTTGTAAAATATTGCATTTAATAGCCTTATACCGACTCAAACTAATTCTTTTCGCACCATCGCATTTTTCTGGACAATAAAAAAACTGAATTGACTTGGGAAAACCACATCAATATTTCATATAGGGCCTCAACATCGAGGTGTAGGACCATACGAGATGATGCAAGAGCATCAGAATTTTTTTTACTCCAACTTTGTAAATATCATAGTTTGTACTTGTTCATTATGTAAGAGAGTCTTATGAGTCCTTAAGAAGTGTTATTTGGCTTTTAGGTGTGCTCTATAAGTCATTCAGTAATAATATTGAGTTTCCCTCCAAAAGTGGGAAATTAAAATTAGGCTATCTAGGAAGCTTTGTGAAGGGTTATAACCATTTTTGAAGAGTGTGAATTTATTGGAAGGTTATTAAGTGGTTTTAATGATATATTGTAAATTTAAACATCAAAAAGAAAGATAAAATACGCATCATATCATCTAGAAAGAGGTTGATACATTGGAAAAGAGAAAAGGAGGAATATTGATTGAGAACAATAGATAAGAGATATTTTTAGATTAGATCCAAAAAGACCTATTATTATGTAGATATGAGATTGAAATCATAATAATAGGATCTAAACAAAGTCAATAAATAAGTATGAGGTTTAATTAGGAGAGATAATTGAGTGTGAAAGGTTGAAGAAGGCATTTTAGGCATGTGTTTGTAAGTAGGACTGTATAGGAGAAGAATCAAATTAAGTATTTGATGAAAAAGGTATGTTTTGTTGTATATTATTATGTGTAAGCTTCATTGTGTTGTTTATTTATGTCCATCAATGTTTGATGTTAAGGTTTCAAGGAATTAAAGCTTGGATTTAGTATGTTTCTCTATGTATTTGACTGTACCTCATCTTATTTCCCACTATCTCAATACAAAGCTTATTGTTGGAAATGTTTGGTGTATTTTTGGTACTTACCTCTAAAAGATAAAAATTGTGTTAGATCCTAATAGATCTTCAGAGATTAAATTCAGGTCTTGAAACATTTTTAAAAGCTAGTTATTGAATTTTATTCCTCTCATGCTAAATTGGAAAAATGGATATCTAAAACTAATTTTATGTTAATGAGAAACTCCATATTTTACATTTTATAGCCAAAACTCGATCATTTTGTTATTTTAGGCCTAATTGGAAAACATTGTTTTGTGAACTAGGTATATTTTCCACAAAACCTCTCACAAGATTTTTCATACTGATAAAACTATAAAAAAGGTATTTTAAAATGTTTGGATCCAATATTAATAACATTTGCATGAAAATTTAACCTCATAAAACCCTATAAGCAAGGCTATGAGGCCTATAGGGTAGAATTGTACATTTAAGCATAATCATGCATGATTGATCAAAATAATGATAACTTCTCTTGTTCAAAGGAATGATACACAATTTAATGTAAATTTGAAGGTGGATTTAATCCTAAATCATTAGTTTTCATGTTTGGTGTATGGTAGTCTTATCACTTTCTCAAGTGATCAATAACATTTCTGCAGATATAAGGTGAGATTAATTTCGATATTATCTTTGTGAAGAGTTGTTTGGAAGGTAATATCTAGACCATTTATATTACTAGCTCCAAACCATTTATGCTACAATATCTAGACCATTTATATTACTAGATATGGACTATTATACTACCAGTCCCAAACCATTTATACTACTAGCTCCAGACCATTTATACTACTATCTCTTGACCATTTATACTTCCAGCTCTAGACCATTTATACTAGGTAGATACCTATGCAATACAGGAACATTAGAGATCAAGAAGAGTAGTAAAAAAGGAGAAATCAAGCACTCTATATCTATTTGCATAAATTTTAATGATTTCTAACAAAAGAAGTTATATTTATTTGTTTAGGAATGTTGATTATCACAAGTATAAGAATACTTTGATAAGTTCTTGAAGATATAAAGCTTGATATACTCTCAAAATTCTTATAGTGGAAGTTCGGAATACATTATGGGAAGTTTGATATCTCAATTTATCTTTCTCCCCCCCTATCTCTCTCTCTCTCTCGCTCCCACTCTCACTCTCTCACTTTCTCTCCCTCTCCCTCTCCCTCTCCCTTTCCCTTTCCCTCTCTCCCTCCCTCTCTCTCTTTCTCTCTCACTTTCTATTTCTCTTTCTCCCTCTTTCTTGCTCTCTCTCTCATTCTCTCTCACTCTTTTTTTCCCATTCTCTCTCTTTATCTCTTTATCTTTCTCTTTCTATCTCTCTCTCCTCCTCTCTCTTTCTCTTTCTTTCTCATTATCTCCATCTCTTTATCTATCTCACACACATAATATATATATATCTCTCTCTTTCACTCTCTTTTTATCTTTTTCACACTCTTGCTCTAACTCTCTCTCTTTCTCTCAATCTCTCTCTAGGTTTATCTCTCTCTCTCTCTCTCTCTCTCTCTCTCTCTCTTCATTCATGAGTAGGAGGGATTGAATGGTGATAACATATGAATGACAATATTTTTAAAGAATGACGACAATATAGTACAGGAGTTATCCAAGCATACTAAGAATAGAAGTGGAATTATGATATTGGCTCATAGAAAGAACACTAGAACAAAGGTAAAAATTGATACTATCCTAAAAATGGTGAATTGGAGAGATGATGAACTAGAAGAACTAACATGATGAAGAATATCATCTTCTATAAGATCAATACCTTGAAATTATTATCTTGGTGATAAATTTGTAATTTTGGTGAGAATGATCTTTATATTTTTTGATCGAAAGAGACAAAATTAGTTAAATAATGCTAGTCATTATTATGTTATGAAACCACTCTAATGAAACCAAAAAATTATTAAAATTCTCTAAGGTATAAGCAATTTACATAGTAATAATATTCTTCGTTATTATTCAATCAAAAACTCATACATATATATAGGACAAACAATTCCTATATTCGAGGAGGTTGTTTTAACAACACTCCCTATATACGTATTTACGTGAATTTGGTATAACAACCAAAACTCACACATCAATATTCTAAACAATTCAAAATTATAATTCTACAATATTAATGAAGCACTAATATTCCTAACATTCCCCCCTTAGTGCGAACATAGGGAAAACATCCACACACTCATCTACAGTATGATCACCCCTGTGAAACATGTCCTATTATGTGAATCATGATATTTATCAAAAGAAAGGATCTCTCCTTTCATGGTTTTAAACAGTCCTACCACAAACCTTGACATGAATAAGTCCCATCAACTATCCACCTCGTGTGGTTTTATAGATCCTCCCATAAACCCTTTCAAGATCCATGTACTGACTTACTCTGGTGCTTTTGTCTGCCAATATTCTTGTACATCAGGGAAGTATATAGGAATCAAAACACACTTATTATAAAAATGCACAATAGAAAATCTATAGGGAAGATATTTCACATTACTTCTTATAAGAAACACAATGTTCTTACCTGCAGTCACTATTGTTGATCGCTGGCACTCGATCTTGAATGACATAGGAAACTGTCACTGCCACTGGAAGCCAACTTTGACTTTAGTCATTTTAGGCATATAATGGAAATGGAACATTGGTGTCATATCCCACTCCCCACATTGTGAAATTTTCACTCACAAACACTGAGAAGAAAGTTGTATCGAAGTACATACTACTGAAAGGATCTTGCTAGTTAGATCTTGTTGCACATAGTCACCATTGCAAGTGAACCTATTCACAAGAGGACCATTTTCAAATGAAGTACGATAATCATAGGATCACGTTAGTTAGAGGATCATTGACAGTCATCTATGCTCCAACATAAAAAATTTCCAGTATCCACCAAACACCACATAAAGCTACATGAACAGAACAAACTGAAAAAAAATTGAAAACCACACTGAAAAGCATATAATCACACTATATATATGCCACCATATCTATTTTGTTTCCTCATCATTGGTAACTGATGAGAGAATGTTTCTTGTCCTCCATCCTCATATACCTCCATCATCCAGTCAGATGTTGCTAACTCAGTGAATTTTACTTTTGAGGATCAATGGTTGCCAGGACGTCGGGTAACACCAAAAATGTGTCCGTAAGGATTCTTTTTTATTTTTACCATATTTTGACTCTTTAAATTTTTAACAATGGTCCTAAAAATACTTAATAACAAATTGATAATTGACATGACATTAAAAATAATAACCATTTTGAATAACTCTAGTAACTATCAACTCATTGATTAATCACAATGGGGTCTCGACAAAATTGGATGTGAGAGCACACATGGATGTTATACCAAAAAAATAAAACTATGGGAAGACTTGCCGCTCAACTCTAAACTAGAGACTATGGGATATGGAAAGAATGTAGTGCTTCTAGGACTAATATTACCTTAATCCATATGCAATTAACACACATGAATCTCAATATTTGCAAGATGAGTGTATTCTTCTAAAACAAAAATGCAACAGGCAAAGCCAACTCAGAGCAAAGCTGATCTGAACGCACAGTCATTGGAGTCGATGATTCATCATTTGAGTTGACCACTATTAAATTAAAAAAATCTTTGATTCATAATGATAAAGATGGCCACGTGGGGTCAATGATATACTGGTGCAAATAAATTTGATGAATTCAATTTGAAATGCAACCATGTCAATATGATCTCCACTTAAAATTTGATCACCTTGGAGGCAACAAACATTTGTAAAATATCAAAGAGGATTTCCCCTGATGGATGACACAATGCACGTAGCAACTTGATTGACACATATGAAAATCTTCTTTGAGAGTCTTCCAATATTAATTTCCTCATAAGCAAATCGATCAATATAGAAACTTGGCCACTAGATCGATCTTGACGTGTCCACTCCTCCACGTCTTCAAAGTAGACCAGAAAGAAACACGCAGGTGAATTTTTTTTATGGGGATGTGGTTGAGCTGAAGACAACGATCCAATATATACTCAAACCTCAGATCTAATTAAAAATAGCCTAATCTGAATCAGAAACAATTCTCCTTATATGCGGGTCTAATAATGAATGCCCCCAATATCTAATATTCATGGAGACATATGTTGAGCAAATGCACCGAGCACTACAGATTTATATTGTTCTCCTAGTCTTCACTCATAGTCACAGAATGATTATCGCTCTATTACCAAATCTAAGGTATAAGCAATTTATACAGTAATAATATTTTTTTTTGGTTACTCATTCATATATATATATAGGAGAAACAATTCCTATATTCAAGGAAGTTTTTTTAATAACAATCCCTATATACTCATTTATGTGAATTTGGTTTAACAACCAAAACTCACACATAATAATATTCTAAACAATTCACAATTATAATTCTACAATATTAATGAAGCACTAGAATATTCCTAACAAATTCAATAATATATTATTTATTAAAACTTTGAACCTCCTCTAGAAAAGATTCTCTAAACATATATTTTGCACCTCCATATTACGAGAGTTAAGCTTTTGGCACACATATGAACATGAATATACATGTACACATTGATATTAAATGAATAATTATTGGAGTATAAAACTCTTTATATGTTATATATAGATATTGTTTTAACCAATATGAATTGATTTCCAAAGGTCATGCATATTATGTATGTGTTACTAACACATGAAAGATCAAAAGACAATGAAAAAGCTAGTATACAACACCAATAAATGTAAAATATCCATAATGTCATATATTGTCATGTGCACATAATATTAGTCTAGATATATAATAATTATAATCTCCAAAATATAAGACCATAAAACATATCGAGTTCCAAATATTAATGCAATAAACAAAAATATGTGAATAGGTCATGTAATGCCTTGATTCAATTGCATATAGGCATCCATACAATGCCAAATATGCATACATGTCCATGTACATAGGCATACAAAATAAATGTCACAAAACACACACACACACACCCTATTCATCAAAATGTATCCCTCTCTTTTCCTTTCTTGAAGTACGCCCTCCCTTAGATGTAGGTGGATCTCTGTGAGATGACTTGAGATCCTCCATGGTTCGATTACAAGTCCTCTTTCATTCAAATCTCAACTGTAGTTGAACCTGCATGCATATAATTTTTTGGTCACAACTTTATGTACATAAGTTTTCAACATGTATAGGACCATGGTAATGAAACTATTTACATATACACACACTTAACACAATCTCTCAGTCACACTCAATCTATGTCTTGCACTCAACAGGGTCAACAAGAGCTACTAGATCATGAACCAGGGTGTCAAAATGATGAGCTCGAGGAGTCTGTTCCCTTAAATGGAAAATAAAAGGGGTTGAACCCTACATACATATAAAAATACAAAATAAAACATCAAAACTATCTTGTAGAACTATATTAACAATTAAAATTTTGAATTCATCTAAACATTTACACCAATTGAGCACATAATGACAATATTTTAACTAAGTTTATCAATATTTTTTTTACCATGCCACACCTATTAATCATATGTAAATGGATGATAGTAGTGGCAAACAACTCCTGCATTCACTAATTATCTAAATGATGCTACAATGAAAAAAATTATTAAAATAATTCCATAACATGAACTACACTCTAGAATGGAAATTCATAATTTATATCTCAATGAGTTGCTGCCCATATAAAATCACGACGGAAGCACCTTTGTTTACTCCTCGCAGAGATGGTGGATTGTCTTGCATGGTCATCAAATTTATAAATAATATATCACATCAACTTAGTTGATCATACATACATACATACATACATACATACATACGTATATATACATATACATATACATATACATATACATATGTATATGTATATATGTATATGTATATATATATCTACATATATATATATATACATACATACATACATACATACATATATATATATATATATATATATATATATATATATATATATATATATATATATATATATATATATGTATATATGTATGTATGTATGTATGTATGTGTATATGTGTGTGTGTGTATACATATATATATATATATACATACATATACATATATGTATATGTATATATGTATATATATGTATACACCACACACACACACACACACACACACACACACACACACACACACACACACACATAGATATAGATATACACATATAGATATAGATATAGATATATAGACACACACACACACACACACACACACACACACACACACACACACACACACACACACACACACACACACGTGTGTGTGTGTGTACATACATACATACATACATACATACATACATACATACATACATACATACATAATTATAATTTAACACATATATGTACATTTTACTCATATTTTTGTAACATGTAGTAAAAAAATACCTATGAAGGTTTCATTGATGTCTACAATCCAAATGTATCATTCAAAAAATGTTAGACATATTCACATCATGTGTACCACCAAAAACTTCACCAACACTAGTCTGCATGAAAATGTCATCCTCGCGAGGTCCAATACATATACCACCACAAGATGTGTAAATATGTGGCCTCGTGCTAGTACTACATGGAGGACTCCTCTGTCCACCTCTACCAACATCAGTTTTAGAAATCAATCTCATATGCTGAACAAGGATATTAGTGAGTGCCTGAAGCGCGTGTAGTGTATCAATCTCTATCATTTACTTCACTATTGTAGGGACCATCTTAGGATGATGGGAAATTTGGATGGGTACTCTAGCATGTTGAATACGAGCATGATGTACACCTGGTATATCTTGTGCAGATCCTTTTCCTCAACCCTAAAGATGAGAGTATTCAAAATAGTTGAGGATCTCATCAAGGATAAACTCATAATAATGTTTCCTCAAAAAATATAATGGAACCTCATTGTTATTGCAAGGTGGTATATCAAATATCATCCATCATCCGTCCTAAAAATTATCTTTTATAAAATTGTGTTGGATTGGAAAGCTTTTGCATGATAAAAAATTGACAAATTGGTTATAGGGTTGGTGAATATGACACAAATGCGGTCTTTTGTTTTTTTTACTTCTGCAACTAATAATTTATTAGCATAAAATGCCCTACAATACTCTCTGTAGACTATCCATGATCAATTTGACTCGTTTCCGAGTCAACCTAAGCCAATAATGACTCTAATGTGTTTTCAAGGGAGGTATGATGGGGGTTTTTGGAATGGGTATCCCTCAATAATTTAATCAATTCCTCAATTTTAGTTTGTTTTCCACTATATGGGAAATTAAATCCTCATGAATACCTTGAGGATCTACATCAATTATAGGATGGCTAGGAGGGCTATGAGGATTTGTAGGTTTTTTCTAGTTGTGGAAGAACAATGAGAATAATACAAAACATTTATTTTATTAAAATATACATTACACATATCAAATAATTATAAAAATTGATTTCAATAGAGAGAAAGTAATTTTCCCTACATCTTCTCTGCCACGACATTGTTAAATCCACCATGATGCAAGCTTTAGTGTGATCTGCATAATGTTTTTGGATAAAATAGGTTAAAGAAAAACATGATTATATGGTTTGGAGGAAAATATGCATTTGGGGGTAAAATAGATACGGAGAATGGAAGATTTTTTAAATTTAAAGTTTAAGAAGCACGTGTGCGCTATAACATGTATGCGTTATAACATCTACACGTTTTGTTTTGGTAATTACTAAACTAAAACCTACCTCCCCCTAATTCACTTTTTCATTTTTTCACACATTTTGGCTACTTTTTGGCCCCAACTCCGTGCATTTACACACATATAAAGAGTTTTTTTATGGAAGGGAGATGCATTGTGGTTCAAGTATAGGGTGTACTTATGTAAGAAATCTAACATTAAAAGTTATGTTTTTTCTAAGCTCCATGTTTCTCCTTTGGGTGGCCATTTTGGGTTCCTAAAAAATTAAGATAAAATCAAGCATGATTTCTTCTGGGAAGGGTTGAAAGGGGATGTCCAAATATTTGTGGCTGAATGCTTATTGTGTCAGTGTAAGAAGGGATAAACTATTAAGAATCTAGGTCTTCTGCAACATCTATATATTTCTAGTCATCAATGAGAGGAGGTTTATATGGATTTCATCACATAATTTCCAAAGTTTGAAGTGAAAAGTTTAATCATGGTGGTTGTGGATAAAATCACCAAATATGCCAATTTTTGTGCTTTCTCACATCCTTTGTGACAAGTACAATAGCCATATCTTATAGGGATATAATTTAGAAGTTACATGGTACACCAAATATTATAAACAATGATCGTGATGTTATAATTACTAAATTTTTTTGGAATAATTTGTTCACATGTTTAGGTAATCAATTAGATTGTAGCTCATCAGATCATCCCTAATTGGATGGAAAAAATGATGTAGTAAAAAAATGGTTGGAAGGGTATCTTTGATGATTTTCTTCAAATAAACAAGTAATATGGGTTGAGTGGTTTTCACTTGTAGAATGGTCAAGTATAATAATTAATTTCATATCTCATTCAAAATGTCTATGTTTTAGCACTGTAGGAGTCCCATCCACCATTTCTCACCTCGTCCTTGAGGGTTCATTCTAAAGTGAGAGAAGTTGAAGAGTACATTCAACACCAATAGGAGGTCCTCTCTAGCCTTAGAGAGAATTTGAATATGGCACATAACCACATGATGTAATAAAGTGATCAACATCGAAGTGAATGACACTTTGAAGTAAGAGACTTCATTATTGTGCAATTGTAATCATTTAAGAATTTTCCCTTGAAATGAAAAAATAGGGATACTATGTTCCTTATCAAGTGTTAAAAAAATTGGTAGCATGGAATAAAAACAAGAGCTCCCCCAATCAACCAAAATACATATAATCTTCTGTGTTTATTTCTTGAATAAGGTCACTATATACCTAGGCTTGACAAGTAGGGATGAATCATCTTGGAGGTTGAGGACAAGTGTCATTACTAGTATATGATCAAGTGGAAGAATTCGGATAGTGAAGATGTACTATGGGAAGATGAAACATCCCTACAACAAAATCCAAAGATGTCCAACATCAGGGACGATATTGCATCAAATGGAAGGGACATGATCTATGCTTAATCCTATGTTTTATATCCGGATATGTATGGCTGGATTTTTGATAACATAATATCTTAAAATGCTATATCTCATTTATTTATGCTTTTATATGTTCAGTGGGTTGGCCTAGGTAGTTTACATAAGATAGTAGGGTACTTATAAGAGTCGGTAACTCATAAATGATCATCATATTAATCACTTAAGTCTTATTTTAAGGTTTAAAGGTTTACCCCTTGAAGTGGTTAGGTAATTTCTAATTGCATATTTTGATCTTATATCTATATATATTTTTTCTTTAATTCTCTATTTCTGATGGTATTCATCTCTATCTAAGTAAATTCCTTACAAAAAGTACTACATACATGTCCACACGCCACTCAAATTACATAAGTCTATTTAAACTTGTGCTATTTTTTGATATAGGCAATGTTTAATGGTGCCTAACTTTACCTCCAATTTCTCTATCAAATTTATAATTTATAAAACACATTGCTTCGCTATAGAAAAATAAATAAAACTATTAGTAATATTAGAATTGATTAAAAATGAAACTTGATTACCAAATAAATAACCTCTTAGTTCCATTAAACTAGATTGTTTCTTTGTTGGTTTGTTGTCCAAGGTCACATAAACCTGATGCCTTTTCCCTCGGGACCTATTTGGTTTGGGATGTTACTTTTGTAGTGGTCATTGTTAAAATTCCAATAGCCTCTGATTAGTCCCCTTATCCATAATTGAAACATTAGCTGCCCCAATATTCAGTGTATTAGCATTGTTTTCAAAATTCTTGTAAAAATGTTACTGTATATTCCCATTATTTTGTTGTTCAAATTTCAAGAAAAAATTCTATTCTTACTATTATTATTTTGAGGCTAAGCATCTTATTTCTCATTGTACTTACCATTTATGACACTTTATTCCTTTAGTTTTACCTTTGTTTTCAGGTGTGCATTCCCGTTTCTTTTTCCTTATAGCAATATTTTAAAGAAAAGGTTAAGTTTTTTGGCTTATTCATATTAACATCACACATAAGATATTCTTGCATGCCTAACTTAAATTTCCCAGCCTTGGTCTCCTAATCAGATGTATAGTTCACATAACACATCAAGCTCATGAATTTTTCTTCATACTCAACAATAATAGAAGTTCATTGTTCTAATTCCTAAAATCCAATCATATTTTTCTCCACTTAGGTTATAGAGAAGCATTTAAAAAAAACTTAATATATAATTTCCAACTGATTGTGTTAATTAAATAATCATGTTAACGGAGTAACTTTTGAAGGAATTTTGATGTTCCCACCAAAGATGGAACGTTCATATTCCAGCTCATTGGTTACAACACAATATTTGTTAAGGTTAACCAACCATGTCTTGGAAATGTAACCACCTTATTGACCAATATATTTTGGAGGGGAATATTTAATATCTCTTAGGAAAGGTACAATTTTCCCCCTCTTAGCTGCCTCTTTCCCAAGTAGCTGATTTTGTACATGTTGATTCTGACTAACATAGCTTATGTATGGAAATGGTGAGGAGAGAGGGGTCATAAGATATACATTTTTTTGCTAAAAAAAGATAATTAACTTAAACATATTATTTGAGATACAAATGCTCAAATTTTTAAAAAATTTTAGTAATACGAAATGTAGAATTTGAATGTAGTTTTCAAAAATGTAGTGAACTTAAACTGCTTATTTGAGATACCTACACTCAAATTTTCAAAATAGGTCAGTAATATGAAATGTATATTTTTGAATTCCGTTTTCGATAATGTATTTTTTTATTGAATATAGTGGGGTTTTAATGGGTCAATCATGGTTTCTTTTGTAATAGGTGCACGTACTTTTCAAAAAAACATATTAGATAGGTGGTTGTTTTAAACACTAGAGAACACACCTTACGCATAAGGTATCTTATTCAAAAATACCAAAAACATTATAAAACATGATAATCCCAAAATAATCAAATAACCCCAAAAACGAATAAAAATATAAAACCACACAAAATAGGAGATAAGATACACCTCATCAATCATTTACTAACCCTCACCCACTTACATTTAATTATGTCCATCCGACCTACGCATGTACATGCTCAATGCACTATGGATCCTATCATAACACCCATATGTGTCCCAATCCCCTATGCACTCAAAAACTATAAAATACCACTCACCCCCATCATTCTAACCCTCTAACTCTTGGTACAAAAAATCCATACTTGAGTTTTATTATTCTCTTCCTTGCATATCTTGGTTTTGTAGGTCTTGAAGAAGAGAAAGTGAAGCATAAAGGATATATACAACTTGCTGCAACAATATTTTGGTGAAATTCCAACATAGGCATGAATCAAAATTGCGATTGTCTTGCGATCTTTGTGTAATTTTCGGTAAATCAAAATTGTAATTTTCCTCTAATCTAAGTCAAATGTACTTGTCATTTCATGAATTTTGTTTTATCATTTTTACTTCAATAAATTGTCTTTTATCTCCTTGAAATTTTAGGGATCTCACTAAGACAGGTCCCCTAAGCACCAAAAATAACTAACAATTTTTCTAAGTGTGATTGTGTGTAGGTTTAGATTTAGATCAAGAAGATTTTACCCACTATATTCAATAAATAACTGTGATTTTCATTCTCTTATCAATGGTAGCATAAGCCTATTTTGTTTTAGTAGCATTGATTTGTAGATTTCATATCAAATAATACATCTTATAGGTGATGTAAATCTAGGCGTCCATTTTGACGACCATGGTGGGACCATTTAAGTTGTGGGAAACCCTTTTGATTTTATGAATCTAACATTGTTTTCTTTAGGGTTTTATATTCTTTTTAGTTTTTTTTTTTAAATTTTCCCCTAACATTTCTACTATAAATATAACATTTGTTTTTGTAGATCTGGTAAAAATGTAAAAAAAATATGGTTGCATGCCATTTGTAACTACAATTGTGTTATGATTTTTGCCAAAAAATCTAACGATCTGGTTGTAGGGTAGTCGCAACTGTGAATGATTTGTAACTTTGTTTCTACAAAAACATTAAATAAGACTTGTTTATTCTTAATGGAATGACTTGGGAATTAAAACACACTAAATACAAGTTGGGATTAGGGTAAATACTCATTTGCTTAACTATGGGAAGTTCTTGCGCATAATCCCTAAAAATGATTTTGAGGAGTACCATAGGAACCCCAAAGTATTTAGCACATTGAGAGGACTCGCCAATGAAAAGGGTCAATAACCCAACATGATTGAATAGTTTTTACCCATGAGGTATAGCCAAAGTTATTTGTGGTGAAGACCCCATCATGATTGGGTAAGGTTTGTGACTATCATTTTCTAGTGAACAATACTTCGTTCAGGAAACCTTTGGTATTTTAAGAGATAACCCTACATAGGAATATAAATAAATTAGGCCCATATTCAACCCTAAGACAAAACAAACATCACAACATCCATCAAAACAATTTGTTTTAATTTTCATTATCTATGAATCACACCTATGACTATTATTGTTTTTTACAACCTCTTCTCACACTACCATACCTGTTTTTGACAATAATTTTGAGTTCTAATTTTCATAGTCTCAGTTGCAACTGAAATTGTATTCTAATTTTACATTACATATTTTTGCAGAGCTAGTTGTAAATGTGACTGGTCTGTAACCTTTCTAAATACATAGTTCACCATTTCTATTTTCTATTCTTCATCTCATATTTTCTGAGACTCAGTCACAGCTGTAACTTCCCTGTAATTTTTTAAAAATATTATCTTTTTGAATTTTTCCACTCATGTTTCAAAGTCCTAGTCGCAGGTGCAACTATTATTCCTCATGGTTTTCAGTCACCTTCATGATAATTTTCACCCTAATTTTCTCCATCAACACCTCATTGACTGCATTGAAAATATTTAGTCCCAACATTTTGGGGGACTTCTACCCACATCAACTTATGACACAATTTGTAATGAGCCTATCCAACCCATGGTACCCGCACTGCTCCTATCTAGAAAATTTCAAATTGCCCAATTTTGAAATTTTTTATGGCACTAAGGACCCCCAACATGACTTACATCTATTATGTTATGCATGTCACCTCATTCAAAATGAATATGTTCTCCTCCTTTGCACTTTCCCACTTTCACTTATTGTTCAAGCACTTGACTCGTATTCCCACCTCCCACAACATAGAAATTACACATTTACACAACTTGCTGAAACGTTATTATCCCACTTCTTTATCCATATTTAACCTAAAGTGACACTAACTTACCTTCACATGCTTCGCTAATCCCATAACGAGTCTGTTATTGAATTTGTTGCATGTTGGCGTGCATTTATTCACCGTCTCTCATTTCCACTCCCAAAATCTAATCTCATTCAATTTTTTTCCAAAATTTACGTCCCCCACATCTCATACCACTTACAAATTCATCCACTATGCATATTTAATGAGGCCGTGTGCATGTCACAATGTCATTAGGATGTTCATTTTGGTTTTCCTCCTTCATTTTTGCATGTTTCTGCTTCTCCTCCACCTACCACATGATCATCCTTCCATGTTTACAATTTCATAAAACTAGATTATCATCACCTCTCACCACCTTCTACAAACACATATTCACATTCGTTGTGTTCCCCTAGGACTCATGGCTTCATCTATCCCCCTCGCAAATTCACTCCATTGATCGATCCACTTTCTATTATTCTCCACAAGTTTCTTGATGCCCATCTCATCACTCTCCCTCATGTCCCGCAACCACCATTGTGGTGTGCCTCCCCATGAAACATGTGCCTATCACCATAATAATGGTCATTCCACTTATTCATGTACCCAACATCACAACATCATTCAATACCTTCTTGATAAGGAGGACATTGTTTTGGATCTTACATGTCCTCTAAATTCACCTACTAACAATAATCCACTTACTTCCCACACCACTACTACTACTACCACTTCTTCTCCATGTGTCATGTCTCCATCATCTAACTCCTCACTTTTGACTACATCACAATCAACATGCACACTTAGTGTTTCATTATCTAAATTAAACACTTAACAATCCAAATCATCACATGTTCCAGCCTTGGAATCCAAACCATCTCGATCCCCTAATGTCTCACCCTATACATCTTCCATTTATTAATCTCCACTATCATGTAATTCCACTATGGACATGGTCTCATCCTTATCCTCTCTAGATTCCTTCACATTATCACCATATCTATATAGCTTGCCACCATCTATATCATCATGAATGTTTATCTTTCCCATCATGTCATCTAATTCATCCTTTGGTTCGATCATATACGCTCCACTTATAACACACCCTAATACCCCACCTACATTATGCTATTCATCGCATATGGTTTTACGCACCACTTCACCTATCTTATAGAACTCTTCCACATGCATCTCAATTCCTTTGTCATTAATTATTCAAGCACCATTCTTGCTTCCTACATCTCCATTGCATCATATAACATCTATTGTGTTCATTCATACACATCTTGCATCTATTCCTCATCATTTATATCCACCAATTATTCCATATCTTCCTCGCAAGTCACCTCCACTTTATCGCATTTATTTGCCTCTTTTGGAGTAGTCTTTTATCACCTTTTTTCTTCCATAACCACTTGTTTAAGAACATTTTTTATTATCAACTCCTCCTTCTTTGTTCACATAATCTATCACATGAACAAAACCTTATCTTATTACACATGTTATTTATAAGCCTCTTCCAAATCTAATTACACTTTCACATCATTTCAATTTTCTTCCATATTCTCATTTGTTTGACATTCCCTTTTACACACCCCTTCATATTCCATGAAATCATCATATCATCATACCCATTCATCCCAAGAACACACCCTTTTCTCTCCCGCTTCCTCTAGACATCACTATATTCTCCACTCCTCGTCCACCGGATGTTGACACTCACTCCATACTTCCTATCATGTTATCTTCCACCATCGATCTATTTTCATGTCCTCGTCCAATTGACGTTATTGCAAAGTATACACACTTGACATATTTCTTATTTGTTTTATCCCCACATTCACGTACTCCAAACACCACCATTTGATGGATTTTATTTGAAATTATGAATTAAACCATCATCTAAATCCTACACTCCAATTCAATCATTTATTTCATCTATCACTTGCTTCTGTACATCATGTCTCTTATTCATCCAGTCATTACGTGGACTGCGGGACTTTCATTTTTTTCACTACAAAATTATACCTTCTTCATACATTTCACCTCTCTTTATCTAGTCTAGATTAGAAACATTGTAGCCATTTTTATACCCTTCACAGAACAAGGAAGTCCCGTACATGTCGGCCTATCACCCAGAAGGCATTGGGTGCTCACCCGAGGCACGTGCGGGTTCTGAGTGTCTCCTTTATGTGAGTCTTGTGAGAATGCATCATCTCAGAAAATACATTTGAATGCAAGACATATAATAACTAAATCAAACCCTTATGAACTTAGGAAAAGCTTTAATCTCATGGTATGCAGGTAAGTGAAATAGCAAGCAACACATGAAGATGATTTGTACAGAAGGAAATGCATGATTATTGAACATAGATGATCTATAATGAAGCATTATATTCATACTATCAAAGTTAATAACCCACATTACATCCCTTGAGGTCATAACAGATCCTCATATTATGTAGAGCTAAATCATGCATCAGAGCTATGTTATGCTCATCATATTACAAAGAAAAATGAGATCCCATCCCCTTCTATACATTATCACTAACAGAGCTTCCCTAATCCCTATCCATAACACCCTCCATTCTATTTTCTATAGGTATTCACTCGTCTTTAACTATATCCTTTTGTTCTACCATGCGTTTGTATATATAGCCTTAGCACCCACTGTCATGCCTTCCAGAAGTTACAGATTGGTCACCAAGTGTCGAAGTGGTCCTCCATGGAAGCATGCCTTTCCAGATCTGAGATCTCCATTATTTGTAATGATGTCTTCTAGAACCCTCCAGCTCATGCCTGGAATATTCCATTCTTGATCCCACAGTCACCGGGTTGGCACCTTATCCAAAAGGGTCATGATTTTCTTGTGTGTTTCCTAGGATGTCAAATGCATCTAAGTACAAAACCCATTTTTCCTTACACACCTTCAACTAGTGTTCCCTTCTTTGACTAGGTCCCATGCGCCTATGCACCTTCTTTTACTTAGCTGATATTTTGGGGCCCAACATCACCCCACACTATGCTTATTCTCCATCCCTGGAAAACACTCTTCAATAAAGAATTAAAGAATGGTGGATCCTTACAGATGGTTGGAATGGAAGAATGAAGGAATGAAGAAATGGGGAAAAGAATGAAAGAATGGGGAAATTTATTTACTTCTGGAGGAGGAGAGGGAAATCCTTCCTTAAATCAACTTCTAATTTCCCCCAAGTGTCGACCTCGCTCTGCGCTTGCTGACAAAGGTTACCCACCAAAGGGCACTCACTTCTTCAAAACTAAGCTCTTCTCCCTTAGCGCTCATTATCTCCACAATCTCCTCCTAGCTTCTTTCCCAAATCCTTGAGTGCATCCATCCTTTGAGTGATTTGAGGGTATAATTCCTTCATTCGGTTCTTGATTGAGCCCCACAAGGTCTCAATGGCCCCTGACTTATTTTCTACCTCGGCTAGGATCTTGTCTCACTCTACCCTGTTCCCCTTGTTCTTTTCTTAGAACTCCTTGAGTTCCACTTCATGGGTGGAAACTAGGATACTTACCACTCTATCTCTGTCTACACAATTATCATAGGCTACCTCAGCAGTTTGCGTGACAACCTTTACATCAGTGAGGATCTTATTGTACTGAGCAAAAATCTCCACAACCTTCATCTTATTTTCTTTCTCCTTGCATGCCAATTCCTCCTCTATTGATTCTAGGGAAAGTGGTCACCTCTCCATGGTGAGTATGTGGGTCAAGTCCTCTAGACATTACAATGATGACCCATACTTTTACACAGGCAATGTTAAGTCTAGATGCTTAAGGACAATGGCATCCGTGATCATCTCTATCTTCTTGTATGCCTTACACACTCTTGCCTTTTCATCTTTCAACTCATGCCTTAACTGAGCACTGATTATCTCTTCCTACTTCAAGTCCTTGGTTTTCTCAAAGAGCTCTTCTTCCTTTTTCTCTAGCTCTGCCTCTAGGAACTTTACCTTGTCATTCCTCCCGAAGAGCCTGGTTTCAACCTCAATAGAGACTTTTTTGAGCGCATTGTAGATTTTCTCATCTGACAGCCTCTGAGGATTCACCAAGGGGTTTATCCCTTTTTTCTTTGGCACTTGCATCAATGTCCCCTTGGCTTACTTCAAATTCTGCCTCATCAATGTGGGACTCAAATGCCCATGATAACATTTTCCTTGTCCGAGGGTATGCACCTTCCTCATCAAATGAAGTCATGGCTAGAATTTGTTCAGTTGGCACAATGCTCTGGAAGCATGTGCACAACACCTTGTTTGGATCATCAATGTAGCCCATTCCTTGCACTTGTGATGCCTCTTTGTTCTTCCTCCCTATGCATGCGGCCTTTGCAAAGCTAACAAGCAAACTGGGATCTCCTCCCATGATGTCATATTCTTTCTCTACGCTCTCCTCCTCATCTTCCTTCATCACCACGTCTGCAATGCATTCCACTTCTTGTTATACTAGGTCATTGATGATTTTTTCCACTTCTCTTTTCCATGACCTCATCTACCTGTTAATTTGTAAGGCTTGGGGTCCTTTTTTTTTGTAACTTATTTCCCGCCTACCCCCTTGCCTTGGGTCTCAGCCTCTTCTTCATCCTCCTTCTCCTCATCTTCTTTGTTATATTCCTCATCTTTTTCTTCTTTAGAATCATGTATTTCATATATGGGATGTTCTTCACCTCCTGGTTCATATTCATCATCATCCTAGTCACCGATGTAGGCAACTAGGTCTTCCATTTCTTCTGAATCAGCCTCATCCATCACCTTTTGATTTTTCCTTACTGGGGATTCTAGTACAAGGGATTCTTCTCTTTATTTATCTTTTATAGGTGATGTATTTCTTGGAAATTCCTCCCGAGTGAGGGGATAATCATGCTGCATGCCTCTTCTTATGGAGTCTTTTCTTTCACTAGGGAAATTTTCCTCCGCGCGTAAGTACTAGGATTAGCACTTGTCTCTAGCACGCTTACCGCTTGTGTAGTCTAAACACTTGGTGATTTTTGCACCTCTTCTCTTTCTCTCTTTCTAGGTGTGGCCTTCTTCCTTTCTGTGAAGGTATATCCTTGTTGTAGCCCTCCCAGCAATTGGTAGTGTTACATGCTTCATCATTTCTATCTCTCAACATATGCGCACTTCTTGGGGTAGACTAGCTTCTAGCGTAGCTCACGGTGGTCTGCATCTACCTCACTAAGGTCAAACCTTAGTCTCTTGGTCTCCTTGAATTGATTAACTCTGGCTTGGAAATATAATGCGGTGAAGGAGAAGGGTATTTTGTACCACAGAATCATGTTCTCATCTGTCAACCTAAATCTACCAATGTAGAAGTGTTGATATACTGCAAATTTTGCCTCTTTGTTCACAAGCATGGGTAACTTCTCTTAGATTATCCAATCATCCTTGAATGTGTCACGCATTTTATTATACCACTTCTCCAGGCGCACCTTGTGTGCAGTAGTCATGGTTTCAAAAGTGTATTTTGTGAATCTCTTTGCTGGTGAGGGATCCTCTTCTAGATATTCCCAAAAAAATGTTTCTAGCCCATTGGGCACTCCAATATCTAAGAACACAATGGTAAAGATGATTTTACCAAAGAGTATCTTCTCTCCCTCCTACACACTACTTATAATTTCATCCCCAATGAAAGCAGACAAGTTGTAGATGGTTCCTTCTAATATCTTCCGACATACGTTCAATCATGCCTTGTTTACTTGTGTCCATCTTCCTTGATCATTTAGCTTGGTTACTAATCACACAACCATCCCCATCACTAGGATTGGTATTTTTGAGATGTCAAAGTATCTCGAACCCTTTTTGTAGTCATACGTGGATACAGTTCCTTGATAGCCTCTTTTTCACTTAGATCATCATCAATGCTATCTCCTTCACAATTGAGGCATGTGATGGTTATCATTTATGGTGTGATGAGCATATTGCATCCTACAAAATAAAAATGATCTTCATGTACACACAACATCATCCACTGGTAAATGTACTCAGGTTTTCCAAAGTAGGGAAACTCATACAATTGTAGTAGTCCAGCCTTCTCCAATTTTACCTTCACCTCATCATTCTAAATGAACATTCTGTTTGGCATCCTATTATTAGTTGTTCGGACCAATTCCAGTGCCATTTCCTTCTCAGTTGTTCTCGTGCGATGATTATAATTTCTTACAGTCATCTTATGCAAACGTGACTCCCATTATTTTCCTAGAAATACCCCATATGGGTAATGAATTTTTGTATACCATTATTTGTTGGTGCTCACGACAAAAACAATTTGTTTTCCCTTGCCCTTTGTTTTCTTTGGTTAGACAGTTGGTTTCCTTGGTGCCATTCTTCCGATCAGTGCTAACACTTAAATCCTCTTCCTCTTTCTCTATTCTACCACTCTTTCCAATCCTAAATCTCAACCTTGCAAAGAAACCCTTCTAACTTCATGCCCCAGCCATCAAACCCTAATTGTAAAAATCCTCCACAAGACAGTGCTTCTTCTAAATACTTCCCCATGCTTGTGTACTCCTTCCAAACTGGTTTATGGATCTACCCTAGTCACGCACTCTTAGATCTCTTTGGTTATTCTTCATAAAAATCACCTTTGGATGCCCTAGTTCGCAAGAGCTCTTTCTTCTTTGTAAATGCAAGGTAACAAATGATTTACCCGACCTTGTATTTATAGGTTTTGCTTCTTTCTAGCATTAAATGCTATACCACCTACCAACATATTTTAACATTAAATGCGAAATTTTCCACTAAGCCGTCTTTAAGTGATTTTATCCATGTGCCACATCCTACACGAAAAAAAAATTCAACCTTCTGGTGTGCACAAACCCAACCTGACCGAAGACTCTTACACGCACGTCTTAAGCACTGAAGACACTTCTTCTATCATTTACCCGATTTTTTTTCCTAAGCCCACCTCATGTTTTTCCTTCGCTCTTCATCCTTTTTGTACATGATTTCTGTAAAGGATTTTTAACACCAACCACTCTTGTCCACCTTCTCTTCTATGATCTTCTTAACTTACGCATTTTTCATCCTTCAACGCAGGCCATTCACCTTAACTTCTACTACCATGTCAAACTTGTATTATAGGCCTATACTTCAAATCACTCTACCCCACACTAAAAAAGATGCACACTCCTCTAGGTATACACAACCTTGGAAAAATAATTTGGTTACCGGTGTACAAGGTGCAAAACAAAAAAAAGAGGAATAAGCAACGAGAAAGGGAAACACAAGAAAAGACAAATCCTAAATGGAAATTCTAAGCTAATTGGCAATACTACCTTATTACATATACCAAGAAGACTTATTTATAGTAGGGCTTCATCCTACTCCCATTGAAGTGACCTAGTAACATCATCCCATCCAATGCTTGTAACTGGAAAGCACCTAGGTCAAGAATATATGAGATGATGTAAGGTCCCAACCAATGGACTTTCAACTTCCCAAGATGACACATATACTTGGAATCATATAACAATACAAACTGGCCAACCTCAAACTTCTTGTTCTTGAAATGATGATCATGTAAATATTTTTGTCTTTCTTTTTGTCTTCTGACTCCATCTAGTAAGTGATCACCTTTCGTCTAACTGCATCAACTTATCAATTATTTCTTCTAGAGCCTACTCATTAGCTAACCCTCCTGCACGCGCTATATGCAACAAAGGTAACATGAATTCCATTGGTAAAATAGCCTCCACACCAAACACCAATTGAAATGGTGTGTCCTTTTTCAACCTTTTGTATTTTTTCCTGTATGCCCATAGAATGGATGATACCTTATCATCCCAATCCTATCTTCCAACATCATATATCTTAGTTAACGTGTGACTTAGTATTTTGTTAAATTCCTCAGCAACCCCATTTTCTTGAGGGTGATATGAGGTAGTCTTATGATGGGCCACCATAAATTCTGCTAACATAATCCTAACTATTTCATTGAGAAAGTGTGTACCCCTAGCACTTGTTAAAATTAAAGGGAAACCATACCTAATGACTATGTTTTCCCATAAGAATCTAGCAGTTGTCACCTTGGTAAAATCCTTTGTAGGCGTTGCCTCTGCCCACCATGTCAAGTAATCAGTGTAAGTGATGATATACCATGAACCAGTCCTTCATGTGGTTGGCACAATTGGTCCTACAAAGTCGATTGCCCATTTCTCAAATGGTTTGGCGTCGTCTATTGGTCGCAAGGGAATTTCATCTCTCTTTCTAGGTTTTCCAAGGCACTAACAATGGTCACAGGCCTTACAAAACTCAATACAATCTTTGTAGATGGTTTCCCACCAAAGCCCAACTAATAAAATATTTCGTGCGGTAGCATTTCCTGCATAGTTTCCTCTTGCAATCCCACCATGCGCTTCTTCCATAATGGCTACACGCTCATGTTCCAAAATCGCATCGGCATAGAACCTCATCACGACCTAACTTATACAGGTCTACACTAACCAGCATGTAGGGTGTGACACATATTTCCATCTACTTTCTCTCTAGATCCTTCATCCCTTCTGGCACCACACCTTTTTCTAAAAATAGTGTTATATCTTCTAAGTCTAAGGGCACACGTTGTAACCTAAATTTTTGTGCATCTGGCATGATATCTCTCAGTGCTTTTCACATCCTCTCCCAAATCAATTCTTGATAAGTGGTCATGCCCTGAATTGCTCTTTCTCGGCTTCACCACCATTGTGAATTCAAACTCCTAAAATAAAAAGACCCAACGACATATGTACCCTTGTAGAATGGGTTTGTTGACTAAGTATTTCAATGCCATGTGATCTATGTAGAATATGAAGGGTGTTACTAAAATATACTTCCTGAACTTATGTAGCACCTAGATAATTGACAATGTTTTTCTCAACAGTTGTGTAATTCTGTTCTATCGGTGTCAACTTCTTACTTGCAAAGCATAAAGGCTGATCAATAAATTCCCTCACTAGGTTGTGCTAGCACTGCTCCCATAGTTGTCCCTAAGGCATCCAAATGCACATGGAAAGGATTATCCCAAGAAAGAAAATGTAAGATGGGAGTCGTTATAAGCCTATCCTTTAAATTGTCAAATGCCTTCTGTTGTGCCTCTCCCCAATGAAAGGAACTTTTTTGTTTCAACAATTCTTCTAAGGGCGTGGTGATCTTGGCATATCCCTTGATGAACTTCCTGTAATACCTCATATGCCCAAGAAATCTGTGCACTACGCTTTGACTAGAAGGATCCCGTAACCCTACAATAACTGCATCTTTAGCGGGATCTATTAGCAAGCCTTCTTTGCATATAATGTGTCCTAACATGGTCCAAATGGAGTAGTAAAGACACATTTCTTAATTTTTAGAGATATCCTCAATTTTTGACATCTTTCAAACATCATTCTTAAGTTGTCACAATGGTATTTCACCAATCCATTGACAGTCCATTTATCAAAGTAAACTTGAAGAAAATTATGGATGAAGTCCTAAAATGCTTGTACCATAATGTACGAGAACACAATAGGTGCATTCTTTAATCCAAAATGCATAACCGTGTAGGAAAAACTTCCCCATTCATTGGTGAAAGTTGTCTTTCTCTAGTCTTCCTTTGAAATCCTGACTTGGTGGTACCTTGAGAACCCATATGTGAAAGAGTAGACTTCACGCCCGGCTACTCCTTTCCAAAATTTCTTTAGTAAAGAGGGTTGGGAAGGGATCGATGACACACATAGCATTCAGATCCCTATAGTTAATGTAAATTCTTATCCTGCCCATCCTTCTTGATATTAATGACCATTGGGCTTATCTAATCTGATTCTTCTACTACCTCAATGATGCTAGATGCTATCATTTTTTCTATTTCCTCCTTAACCTATACACGTAAGTTTGGATTCATCCAATAAGGCCTCTTCCGAATCGGGCACGCACCTTCCTTCAACTTGATCTTCATCTCCCCCAAGGAATGGTGAACGTATTTGAGTTCATGGTACCCACAAGGGAACAAATCTTGGAACTCGCACAACAGATCAATGATCTTTGAAACCTCCTTTTCTGACCAATAGTCACTGATGATAGCTTGCTTAGGTTCTACCTCCATCCCAATGTTAACCTTCTTTGTTTTTAAGGGCTCATGGTAGGTGATTACTTGCTCATCAGCACTATCTATGACCTCACATGTACCTTCCGAATGGTTAACATCCAAGGTCTCCATCTCTTCTCCGTCTATCACATAAACCATTTTCCTTTTTATTTTTCTATGCACACATGCTCAAGTTGTACCTCATCTAATTATTTTTCATTGAGGCACGTCTCCAAGCCAGGATCACCTAGTAATTCTAGTAGCCTATCTTCTTCCATAGCAATATCCCCTATTCTAAGGAATTTGATCACTTGTAATGCCTTATCCATTGATGGTTTAGTACTCCTATACTTGAAAGCTTGAATGAGATCAACTGCTAACTCTTTCCAATTTCCTGTCTGACGATGCATCTCCAAATGAACATACCAAGAACGTGCACAACCTTGTAAGGTGGAATACAACTTATGTACCCATAACAAAGGTGGCAATGCTTTTGTGCTTCCCATCCAGACCTTCTTGCATGCTTGGATATGAAATTAAGCAGTCTCTTTACTATGGTAGTCTTGTATAGCCGTGGCCATGTTGCTCCTGGAAAACCTTATAGAGAACACAATTATTACCTCGCGACACTCCAGGAGGTTTTTGTGATGTGTATCCAGCCAACGTACTACAATTACGAGTAGGTTATAACTAAGAATCCCTCTTCTTTCGTCCTCATTTCTCCATTGAGCTTCTATTTCCCGTAGGAAAATTTCAGGGTATGCCCGTCCAAAGTAACTTAGTAACTTCTTTCCTCCTAGATGCTTGACTGAGCACACCTTTTTCACCCTTGTTACAGGTCCTTTTATCTATCACCCAATCAACTCATAAGTCCCATGCCACACTAGTGGTATCACTTAAGGATTGAGCATCTTCAAACTATATAACTCCCTCCGTGGGGTGAATTATCTTAGGATCTCTAATGCAGCACACATATATTCTATCAAGGAATTATTCTCCCAATAGCTCCGTATAGGTTGTTGACTTCCCATCTGTCAAAGGGATGACCACCCTTTCTTATTTGTTATCAAAACTGATATATCCTTTGTTAAAACGTAGGTCAACATTGTTCTTATAACACCATGGGCACCCAAGCAATGATGGAAAGTTTTCTACATCAACGAGTACCAAGAATTTGAAGTCTCTAGTGAACTTGGCTCCTTGAATGGTGATAACTGTGTCATTTAGGACTCCAATTAGCATTGCCTTAGTCTTGTTTTCCATATACAACACATTCGAAGATTGCTGCAACGTGGGTATTCCTATTTGATGCTAGTCATCTAAGGTAAGAACATTGTCATCTACTCCTATGTCGATGAGAATATTACTCAGAAGCTACCCATCAACGACTACATTCAAAGTAATCTCCTTATCATATTAAAGGTTGTGAGGAGGAATGTTCACATGCAAAATATGCCTTTCGTGTTCTACCCTAGCACGTGGTACCTTCTCTCTCAGCCATTCTCCTAGCAAGGGAATAATATTCTCTCTCCTCAACATTTTGCACACTTATTTGAATTCATCCATTTCCCTCTACAGAGCCTCAACATTCCTTCTTTGCTCCTGCTACTTGGACTGCTCCTTTAGACACTGGTGTAGACACTAAAATTAGGTCACACTCCCCTTTGGTCCCTCGAAAAATAAGCACCCTTCATCACATTCACCTAGTCATGGCCCCCCTTCACCCCATTAATATTAATTTAATTAATCTAATTAAATTAATTCATTATCTTCACCATATTTATTATTGAAATATCTTAATTTAGATAATATCCACACATACACCTCACCTAGACACCTCATCAAGCCAACTCACCCTAAGACCTATTCTTAGTAAGTTGCCATAACTAACTAAGACTTACCAAAACCCTAAAAATAAATGCCTACATTCTCTCTAACCACATTCCCTCATGCTTACAAGAAGCTTCCAATCTAATCCATGGGTTAACGACACAAGATCTGAGAAAATCAAGAGGATCTCCCTGGTTTAGTAAACCTAGGAAATCCTGCCTTGACTGACGCCGGTTAACCCTAACCGTCACCAGTTAAGCTGGAACCACCGTTGGTTACCCTTTTAATCCCCAAAACAACCTTATTTTCAAGGTTGGAAAAAGATTGAAAAAGGTTGGCAAACATTAGCACATTTTAGAGAGATTGCATCTTCTAAGAGTGAATTTCAACAAGAACATGCATGCAAGGAAGGAGATCAAGCATTTTCTCTTGCATAGCCACCTCAAAAATGATTTGATCTAACCAAGCAAAGAGGAATGCACATATAGCCCATGTAGAATATCTCCTACGATTGGTGATCACTTGCAGCTTTCAACCTCTTATCAACACCTCCATCCCTCATTCACAGGCATCCAGGACCAGAATCCAAGTAAGTAAAATGTTATACTTCTTTGGGTCATTTAATTTCATCATTATATTATCACCTATTGTTTACTTAGCCACCCATTGACCTCCTTCAACAATCCCTCTCCATATACCCATTAAAACCTCACTAAATCCCACCCAAGCTACCAAGTACCTCATTCTGACCAACCAAAGTATTTTTTGTAATCACAAAGGAGACCCAAAACCCATTCTATGGCATTCCTAGTTTTCCACAGTAATAGGCACCGCTAACATCCAACCACCGTCGGTCACCCCTAACCGGCATCAGTTTCTGTATTTTCCCATACAGCTCAGAACCATGACTTATTCACCTAACTCCATGTCACCCTTATTCACCTATGACCTACCTGAGACCTCTGTCAGACTTGCAAAGACCCATAACCAGTTATTTGACCTTTGGATCCTACTCTAACCTATCCTGTTAGATTAGATATTTCTTATTGTGTTTTAAGTGAGATACCTAAATCATTTCGAATTACAATAGGATTTACTTCATTTCCCACATTAAATTGTTTAAAACAATGGACTGACAGCCATCTAGGAAGTATCACACCTCTCAGATCCAGCACATGCTAGGCGGTTCACTGCACCTATTGTTTAACTCTGTCTGGTGGTCTTGCTTTTCATTACAGGTAGTTCCTCCTAGCCAAAACGAAGCTCTCATGATCAGCTTCTGATCCGGAAGTCATACGCACGCAACAACCCATCAACCAACATTTGAACAAGTATTCCTCCTATGCCCATTACCCTATTTGTTTTGTCAAATATTTCAAAGAAGATTCTAAGAATTAGGTGCTTGGAAATCCAGAAGCAAATGTAGTGAATCTCTTCTTATTTATTGTTCAGATCCTATTAAAATATGCTTGTAACATTACATTCATCCACCTTAGAGAGGCTAATCAAGAGCACCCACAAATCAAAATCTACAAGATCACACAAGTCTAAGCACTTCCACAATCTTACTCGAAGTTTGTAAGATAATTATGGAGAAGGTATAATTGTCTTGTATTGTCATTTATATATTTTTTCTGTTAATTTTCCTTTTTTATATGGGAAGGGTCCTATCTCAATATTCCTGACATTAGTTTTTGGTTTGAGGGGTAGAACTTTAGGAGCAATCATTAAGAAGGTAAATATGTCGTAAACCCTCCTTAAACCCTAATTAGATAGTGATGGATATGAACCTTCTCTAAATGGCCCATAATGTATTTGATTGGATAATATGATGGTTATAGGTTGTATAGGGCTCCTCCTTCTTTCTCCAGGTGGCATTGAGGTGTCATGGTAATGAGTGGACCCCATAGAAAAAGGTAATTTTCTGAAGAATTTGTCTTTACTCTCAAGTTTTGCATTGGACTAGATGAATAAATGGATGTTTGGGGAATTATGGAAATTGTAATACATATCTAGGGTGGTTTCAAAACTAGGTTCAACCATTATATGGTCTATTGAAGTCATTCTTGCAAGATTGGTTTTGGAGGCAGTATGATAGTTTTGGTGGTCATGGTGAAAATTTGATCTGAGGAATTTGTTCCCTAAATGATGGTGCTAAAATAATTTTTTGTTGACCCTAAGATCATGTTGCTAATTTCGACAAGTTTTAGCTGCATGATTAAGTGTTTTGATGAGTGGATGAGCTTCAAATGTGAAGTCTTGTTTGTGAAGATACACCGACCTGATAGGACTAAGTCCTAATAGGTGGCTTCATGATATGATATGAGGGAGCACATTTAAATAATATTTTAAGAGGCATGTAGTGGAGTTAAAGAACATTTCTAAGTGGTTCCTAATGTGTGGTGAAGGCCATATAGACCAAGATAACTTGGATTTGGTAAGAGGATAGTTTGAGTTTATTGAGCCTAATGAAGGTTTTGAGACTTCTAGATGCTATTTACACCCTATATTGGTTTTTGTATGATGTTATTATGATGTTCTATGCATTAAGATGGCTGACCTAGATGTGAATGATATTAAGTGATATATATATGTGTGTGTGTGTGTGTGTGTGTGTGTTCTTAAGACCTATTTTTAGTTGTTGAGAGAGGATGAGAAAGAGTGAGTAAGAGGGTAGTTAGTAGAGGTGAAGAAGGTATTTGTGACCATCAAGAGAAGGTATAAAATTTTTCATAAAGTGATAATAGGTGGCCATCATATGGTGTTCAAGGTCATATGACCTAATCATCTTGATGAATAAGTTCTTGAGCAAGGAAGCCTAAATGACAGATTTAAGGAAGATAAAAGAAAAGAAAGCTTAATTTGTGTAAACATAAGTTGTGGACAAATTCAATAGGTGAAAAATAAATTTAGGTGGCTGAGTTGGTGCTGAGTTATCTAGGGGGTTATTTCCTCCATATAGGGTTGGTTATCTACTAAACCTAGGGGTTTGTGCCTCACTAAACTTAGGGGTTGGTGCTCCTTGTTGGGTTAGTGCTCAACTAAATTAGATTCATTGATTTAATAAAGCTTTGTTTTAGTGGGGTTTCTTCCATTTAAGGGTTTCCCACTTATATCTGGTGTACTTGTGTTTGTGTGTTCTTATGGTGCATGCTCATATGTTTAGTTAATCATTGTTTAATCTGTATTTTGATGAATGATTAATGAATGGATAAAATATAAGTGAATTTTTTTTTAATGCATAGTGATTCATCCCCCCTTAGTGGTTGTGCTTCCAACAGAGTGAGTATGATAATACTACCACCTAATGATCAGCCACATGTTATCTTATCCATTTCTATACTTTTGATGTGATTTAAAGCATTGTAAAAGATATTTTTTACGATCTTAGTAAACTTATTACTCTTATTTTATTGTGTATTCTTGTAATGTAGGATTATGTTGTGAATGAGGTCCTTAATTTATAAAAGGATCCTATATATGTTTATATAGATTTTCCATGAGAAATAGTGAGATGTAGTCTCACAAATCATGCTTAACCTAAATCATCACTTTTTATTTATGGACTCCAAATCCTTTTATACCAAAAGATAAGTTTAGCATGAGGAAGGTGTATAAATCCTTCAAATGTTATCCTAAAGCCTCACTGTGGTTTAAGGATTGTAAATCTTGTTATATAAATAGGTAATGTTGGTACAAATAAACCCCACTTAATATTAAGGGTGAGTGTTGGAACATTAATCTTAAGTAGGGTTTAACCCCTCTTAAGTGTTCTTAATATTATAAAATTTAGTTTATAATTAAAAAAATAAACACACACACACACACACACACACACACACACACATATTTAATATAAACTTTAGATTATAAGATTAATTGATTATTCAAATCCATTTTAAGGGTGATGGGGTTCTTCATGAGAAGTAACACCAGTAAAAATATTTAAATATGACCCTTGGGGTCAGGCGAATTCAATTCATGGGAAAAAAATGAAAAGGTTAAATAGAGAGAGGTGGGTGAAGAAGATCATTTTTACTAGACTTGTAAAAAGTTTCTCTATAATGGAAATCTATTTCTACCATGGTTTTTACTCTTCGTGGTTTTCCATGTTAATTTTGTTTCTTGTATAATGTGTTTGTTATATATTCATTTATAATTGTTTTGTATTATAGTTTAATTTATAATAATTAAATAATTTTTTGTCGAAAAGAACCCCTAGAGCTATTTTAGCAACCCATAAGTTCATTTCTACACTTAGGTGAATTTGCAGTTAATTTGAAGTAGAGGAAATCATTTTTTAAAAAGTGCATCGGCTTTTCGGGATATTTGTGCACCTACACATGTTCCATTCTCCTTTCTCTCTGCCTCCCAATCATTTTTAGAATTTTTTAAAAAATTCCAAAGTGTCGAAATTTCCCATGTATTTCATATTTTGGGAATCAGGAATTGAAATACAATTTACATGCAAATTGTTCCTCAAACCTTGAAACCCAAAAAACTAAGGATTTAGTGTATTTTAGTTTTCAAGTTTCAAATTATAATTTGCATGCAAATTGTAACATAAAAACCCAATCCCCGAAACTCAAAACCCCTAAGTACATTTCAGGTTTCGCAACTCAATTTATAATTTGCATGAAAATTGCAAGTTGAGTATAAAAACCTGAAATATAAAGAAACTTAGACCATTTTGGGTTTTGGTTTTGATATTGCAAATTACATATAATGTGCACATTAATTATTGAAACCCGAAAAGTTACAAAAAGGTGTCCAACTTTAGACGTGTGTATTTCAGGGTTTTCAAGGCTACATTGCAGGGGTCGACTTCTGCCAAGAGTAAATCAGAATTTGGGGTTGCATTGCAATCCCTAAGTTCCTCCCTTTGCATTTCAGAGGTCTTTAGGTGTATTTCAAGGGCCGAATCCCACCATTCGAATGTCAGGTTTCTAAAGGTGTTTTGCAAGTTTTTTAACCTAATAGAGGATTGATTTAATAACTTACCCAATCACATTTATTGAAGTATGGCACCCTGAACTTCAAATGGCCATAAATCTATCGCTATAGCTCCAAATTGGACTTTTAGAGTTCTTAAATTTGATGATGGTAGGTGGGTGAAAAAGTGGAAATACAGTAACAACATTAGAATAATAGTTCTAGGTAGCTCAACCACCAAATCGGATGAGTTATGGTGCCCATTCCTTCTCTTACAAGCATAGTTCCATGGGGGAATGGAATTGGTAGGGGTACCCATGGCCTATTTTAGGAATTCAATACATGATTTTGGTGGTTGAATGGGGAAATATGAGTTCCCTCTCTTTCCCCTCATATCTTTCTGACATTATGATATATAATGGTAAACATCTCTTGTTTGAGGGAGAATGTTCTAAAATGTAAAGGGAACTATGTCAAACTGTCTCGGAGAAGCTTTGACTTGAATACCTACATTTGAGCTTGGAAATGTGTTCTTGTGCCTTCGTATTCATATATAAAGGTCTGTGCATACTTTGAAAGAAATTAAATATTTTTTTTTTGTGTTTCTCAACTCTAACTTATGTTTTGCTGGATTTCCTTACCTCTCCATTTTTTCTGTTGTATATTGTGCATGTTTTTTCTCATTTTCAGGTTCATTTTTTTTTGTGACTTGTGGATAATAGAAGGTAAAATGTTGTTTTGCATTTGTGTCACTCATATTTTACCTCCCTTTTCTTCATTTACTTCTCCCTTTTCCTTCATTAGATTGTCTCCACCCTCTTCTTAGTGCTATCACCCCTTTTATCTTAGGATTTCCCTTTTTGTACTTCTCTCTTCCCCTGGTCCCTTGACATGGTAGATTAGGATAAGTTAGTTGTATTTCCAGCAGTAGGATTAGTTTAGCATGATGATTAGGTAGAGGAACCAACCTTCTCTGGAGGTTGATATCACTTTGTAAGTCCCACACTTGTGAGATCATCCCATGTTATAAAAAATTAGGGATCTGTAATGAGAAAATAATAGGGTGCTATATTTTATGATAACATAATATTTTTTTAGTTCATTAATATTTTATTAATAGCTTATAACTTCACACTATTTCCCTAGCTCTTGTGATTCACCCATTATCTTAATATCCAGAATTGGTAATGTCCCGTGCATAGAACTATGACCCAAAGAAGAGAGAAGTTAGGGATGGGAGTGGTGCTTTGGTTTTGTATTTGACATCAGGCGCACCTTTAATGATATGTTAGGTCCCTCAGATGTTAATAAAGTAACAAACATTTCAATTGAGAAATCATAAAACTTTTGGAATGCTAACATTGCAAAATATTCCAAAGTATTAAATAATCAATGGCTTGAGAAGCCAATGATTTCTACTACTAGAATCCCCAAGAAGTTGAGCAGGAATAAATTTGTTGAAGAAATTGGGGACCTCATCACCCTACTAAATAAGATTGTAGGAAATGAGTCTACTAATCCCTACAATGATTAAATGTTTAGAATTGTCCAAATCATTATGAGTGGAAAGGACCATATACACTAGGGGGTGATAATAAGTAATTCCATCCATCAACAACTCCTCAATATCACAATATAGTTTGAGGAAGATTCTACTAAAAATGTGGATTATAGACAACCTCCTATCTAGTATACAACATTGCCTACCACAGATCATTACCAAGGATGGTAAAAGTCAAGAATTTTTCTCAATTCGAGGTATATGATATATACCCACAACTCAATTTGAAGAACAAGTGGTATAATTTCAGGTTGGTCCATGATACATTATTTTCCCTTATTATTTGATTATTTATACATGAATGGGAGTCATATAGGGCATGAAAAGTGATCATTGAATACAAATTTTATTTCATCCAATTCAAATTTTTAACTTACATTAATATAAATGGCTTCCATGACACACCCTAAATGTTTCCTAGGTACTTGGATGAAAAATGGACACTTCTAAAGTTGTCAAGGCAGATAGTGGAGTTCTACAATCCTCATTCCAAGAAAACGTAAAACTAATGTCAAGTTCCCAATCACTACTAGGAGATATACATGCCCTAAATTGGTTAAGGTCACACTCCTAGAGGCTGAAATGAATAAGATTATTTTTCCTAAAACCTCATGCTAGGCACAATTATGACATTAAGTGGATAGTGAAGGGAGTCCTCAGAAAGGAATTTGAGCATGAGCTTCATTATGAGGACTAGTTGATGGCCTTTAAGGATAAAGAGGAGGTAAGACTTAGAGATTTCTTTAGGATGACCCTCACCTAAGTCATTGACTACAAAATTGTAATTGTTCCTGAGGGCTTAGTAGATGAAGGAGATCTATTTGAAAAATATTACATAGATAAAAAAATTACATCACAGTCAATGCCACACATTAATTAGATTGTACATGAGACTACATCCTTACATGAAAGGACCACTCATATCATCAAGAAAACTCTATTTTGGTTAGCAAGAGAAGGATTTGATTTATCCCTACAACACACTGCTGTTTTGAGGAAGTACATAGCCAATGGTGCAATCAAAGATATAATTCCACCTTTGAATAAGGGAGTAGGGCCAAATTAAGAACTCTAAGCACCCTAGGCATTATGTAAAACCAAATACCTGATTAAATTTGTAAAATCAATATATGTTGTATTTTCAACAATACATAATCAAAGTTAAGAATAATTCATTATCAAAGCATTAATGTTAAGAATAAAAAATAGACATTTTTTAATTTCATAAATACATAACATTAAATAATATGTTTCAAAAGGATTACTTTAAAAAAATTAAGGTTTTGAACTAATTTTGATTTTTTATTTCGTATCATCATTTCCTAAAAATATTCATTGAAAGAAATTGTTTCATATTATAAATCATACGTAAAGTTGAGCAATAAAAAATTATATTTAAAAAATAACACAGACACCTTGAATAATCATAACAATTGCATATATTTTTTAATTATTTTATATAAAAACTCAACAAGATTAGCAATTGTAATTTTTTCATCTAAGGTATGTTTATCAAACCAAAGGCACTACCATATTGTTCATCTTACACAAAAAGTTTAATATTATATCATCATTAATATGCATTCTCAACCATTAATATTTTACAACCTCAATGACTATTGGTAATATTCCTATAAATTTGACACCACCTAATTGTTTCCACCTTAGGACATTAGTTTCCTATGGATTGATCCGACCTTTTCAAAGACACTCCATATTGTTGACATTATATATAACTAATTTTAATAATATATTATTTATGATAGGTAATTTTCCCCAATATTAATATATTACAACATTATTAATAATTTATAGGAAGTAAGTGGTGGAATTAGTAAAAGTCCTATAAATTTAATGCCCCATTATTTTTGGCACCCTAGAAAACTACCTAGTTTGCATAGGGACTAATCCCCCTTTGTAAGGGACCCATAAGTTTAAATACCTTGAAGGGAAAATCTCCATAGATTTCCATTAAGGAACCAACTACAAACGTAGTGTAAGAGATAAGTGTATCTACCAGAAAAATAGGGACCTTTTGTCTCGATGGAAACACAGGAATGAAGAGATGAAAAAAAAATGAAGGATATCCATATTTTTAAGGCCTACTCCAATACAAGTTGTCTCGCATCCCACTACTAGGCTCAAGGTAACTGTAGATAAAAGAAAAACCCAAATAGGTACATCCTCTTCTACTCTAGAAGGATCACCTAGCAGAGGATCAAGGATGAGAGGAAGTGCTTCAAAAAGGCAACCCAGGGTGAGTGAAAAATTAGATCCCATCATCGAGTAAATAGAGGAAGAACTAATCATAAATAAATTTTTAAGGAATAAAAGGGAAAAGGTGGAAACACCTACCATAGAAGACATTATTAATGCATTAATAGAGGAAACTTCTCTAGACCTGTAAGTACTTGATAAAGTTTTAAAGAAAGTAGAGGTAGTTAATATTACCCCACCTCCTATTTCAGAAGAAGTTCAGGCCCCTTCCTAAATTCAATAATTGCAAGTGTAGGATGTCCATGAAGTTATGGGGACAAGATATGTAAGACCCATCACATGAACATGTCTTCACTAATTTGTTTCGTGGCGTAGGTCAAGATGTTATAATTGACCTTATCTAAAAAAATGTAAAAGCTACATCCATTCAAGTTTCACTAATTGAAGAGAGGGAAGGATGCTCAGAATGTCATGAGAAATCCACCATAGAGGAGGTTATAGTGAAAAAAATAGAGTAACCAAATATTGGAGATGTTCCATTTGAAAAGGTTAAACAACAAAAAAATCCAAGGATCCTCTTCAATCCTCTCTAGACATGGTGGAAAGAGTGATGTAGATCAAGAATTTCACGTTTGTTACCTGTCCAAGTTAATGCACCAAACTAAACACAAAACCCTGAAAAACCTCAATGAAATTGATACCTGATGAAGATGTAGACGGATGAGGAAGCTGATGTAGACAAGACGGGCGCACACGAGCAATTTGCACAATAGATCCGAGTAACCTGCAAAACACCGGTGCTTGACAGAAAAAGATGGCGTTAGAAGATATATGGGTGGACTGCCCGAGAAGCGGGTCCGGGAAGCGATAAACTTCCTTGGCGGATGTCAGTCCACGTTTTCAATAAAGAAAAGCAGCATACATGATAAAAGATGTAAATAAAGACTAGATTCTCTGATTGCAGTAATAAAACAAAATCTGAACAGCAGACAGAAAGTACAGAAAACAGGGAACTGGGAAATAATGCTGGATTTGTGTTACCTGTGACCTTTTACCTGTCTGCAGGGAAATCGGCGTCGACTGTGTAGAATCGGCGGCGACTGGTGTGATCGGCGTCGACTGGGACTGATCGGCGTCGACTGGATAAGATCAATATCAACTGATGGCGGACTGACCAACCAGGGACTGTGCGATGAGATTCGGGGATTAGAAGGTGAATGTAGTCTGCAAGATGTGCCGAAGATGGAGAGACGCTGGGACAGAGTCACTAGATGATAAATGGTGGTGTATGATGTTGATATGATACGGGCAGAGTAACGGTGCTCCTCTCAGGGATTGATTAGGACAGGATCTGCCCTAACTGAGACAATTGATGCTAAAAAGATCTCTCCTTCTTGCAACCTAAATCTTTCTCGCTCTCTGTTCGCTTTTTCGCTCGTTCGTAATCTCTTCTTCGGTCTCTTCGTTCTCTTCGGTAGTCTTTTCGGGGGGGCTTAGAACTGAGTTCTGGGCTCGCTTTTATAATCGGCGCCGCTCCTATAAAATCGGCGCCGACCATATGGGTCGGCGCCGATCGCGGAAAAGACTCCCGAGATGGCCACATTGATCGATTCGAGAAAGATAAGACTTATCCCGACTACGGGGAAATATCCCGCTTAGGGAAGATTAAAAATGGATGCAATGCATGGGTAGAATAAATTTGGGGTGGATAAGTGATTAAGATGCATGGGAAGAAGCGTAATTAAATATTTAATTATTTAATTACTCATGGGCAAGATATGATGGGATGAGTTAAATTTAGAGTAAGTGGTTAAATCACAGATTGGATAATATCCCAAGGGGATAGTTGGTGACGTAAACGTGCCCCAGGTTACCTAAGCACGTAAATGGATAAGAGGGACACTAAATTGAGTAACCAATTTTAGGTGTCTACATTTTGCCCCTTTTTGTCAAGTAACTTGCGATAAGCAAGGTTATGAGACAAAAACAAAGGGATGGAAGAAGGGAAGAACTGTGGTGATGCGATCCCCCTCAAACTAGGGATGGGATGGATGATAGAACAGACGATCCCGAGTTTGAAAAAGGTAGATGAAAGATGCAGGATGCCCCAGTTGGATAGCTGGAGTAGATCTGATCATTGAGGACGCATTAAAAACAAACAAAAGGGGAGCCACCTAAGGAACTCACATTGGTAGGGAAAACTAGCCGGTCTCCTCATGAGACGACGTTAGTGCCTACAGACCCGCGAGTGCAAGGAGAACTGCAAAATAGTCAGCCTCTAAAGAGACACATTGGTAGGGAAAACTAGCCGGTCCATAAATCAGACGACGTTAGTGCCTACAGACCCGCGCAACTCTAAGCGGCCAAACGAAAAGCGAGTGCTCCACGCAAAGGGAACAAACTCGAAATAGACAATGATATCGAAAAGACGTGCCGAAAGGCAACATTTAGCGCACAACAATGATCAGATAGACCAAAAAGCCAAGTATCAACACTATGGCAAAAGAGATGGAAAATCGGCGGCGACTAAACTAATCGGCGCCGACCAAAACAAGCGGCATCGACCCAACAAATCGGCGCCGACCAATCCAGACGCATATAAATATGCGAACGGAAAACGTAAACGATTTATTTTCAACGTGACGATTGATTCAGAAAGAGATAGATTTCAGATTTGAACGCAATGGAAGCCTCTGGGAGCAGACAGAAGCGCAGGAGGACACGACCTGGGGTAAGTGATCATTTTCGACCCCTTCGTTATATTTTATTTATTTTTTTTTGTTTGATTGTTTTGGATGGATATGAGGCCAGGGTCTGGTTTACGTCCGGCCAGGCAGTCGGCGCCGATTGGTATAATCGGCGTCGACTAGTTTTGGATCGGCGTCGATTGGTAACAATCGGCGCCGACTAAAATGAACGACGCCGATTTTATCAAATCGACGCCGACTGATGGAAATTCATTGATTTTTATGATTTGGGAAGATGTGATTTATGAAAATAAGAGACTAATTATGCTTTTGATGTCGTGGATGCAGGCACGAGAGACCCTTCACATGAGGGATGCCATCCCGGAGCTATTGGAGACGATCCTGCCTGATGTGACAGATGCAGACTGGCAGCATTTAGAGCTGGCCGGGCTCGGGGGCTTTAGATATTATAGACGAGTGCCACGGGATGTGGAGCTTATGCGAGCATTAGTGCGACGGTGGGACAGCCACACGTGCACATTTTGGTTTAGGACGGGTGAGATGACTATCACCCATGAGGATGTATACAGGATCCTCCGATTACCGATTACGGGGGACCCGATTGAGATCACACCCCGAGAGCAGCAGCAGAGGGCCCTGGTGCGGTTATACAGAGACAGAGCAGATGATTCGGAGATAGTATCTGGGGCAGTGAGGATATCCTCACAGTACAGACAGGATAGCCCTCGGAGCAGGCGGATAGCCCTGATTCAGATGGCTATATCTTATTTTGCCCTGCCAGACTCAGGAGGTGGGAGATTCCCATTGCTACTGCTAGGCTGCGTGTGCGACATCTTGCAGTACAGACAGATTTTTGCTTTCGCTGATGCCCTGATAGCTCAGATTTACTATGAGCTATGGATGTACACCACTGGCCGGAGGACAGGGATCGATGTCAGCTTTGTGCTCCATTGCTGGGCGTATGAGCACATAGCAGTGATTAGGCCATCCGGGCTTCCGTGGATGCCAGCAGCAGTGGGGGGTGTGGACTATGGATTTCAGAGATGGCGGGCTGACATGGCCGCCAGAGACACAGGTAGATCAGCTGAGGTACTCGGAGCGTTTCAGGACGCTTACACCAGATCAGGTTATCTGGAGACCATATCGGGCATTTCCGATATGGGTTGGTCAGGATGCCCACTTGGTAGCATTGAGACGGAGCCGAGTGGTCAGAGGTCGCAGACCAGACATGTGGGAGCGAGTCCCATTCATGCGGATACTGAGGCAGTTTGGTCTTGTACAGACAGTACCGGCCACATATACGCCATATAGGCGGGATGGCCGAGAGACAGATTTGCCGATTTTGATCCCGGCAGACCCACTGAGAGAGGCTCCACCTTCCGCAGACAGTGATGATGACGCGGGGGTGGATGAGGGCTACGCAGCGTGGTATGACACAGAGCTTCCACGACATCTCCCGCCCTCGATAGATGCTGGCGAGGAGGACATAGCTGCGACACTAGACAGATTAGAGGGAGAGCATGCCACACTGATACAGACACATCAGGTAGCTCTAGAGGAGATCAGGGCCTTGACAGAGGAGAGGGATTCCCTGATTGCGGAGAGAGACACCGCTCGCCAGGAGCGAGATACAGCGATCCAGCAGCGGGACCGCTATTTTCGGCATAGGGAGGCCCTCAGGGCCAAGTATGGGGAGACAGGTGCCACATCAGAGTCTGGCACACAGGGCATGACCCTAGGAGGGGCCCCACCAGCAGCGCCAGCAGCCCCAGCAGCACCAGCAGCCTCGTTACGAGCACCAGGTACTGTGAGCCTTAGCACGTACCAGTCTCTCCTCGCTGAGGTGAGATATTATGAGGATGCCCTAGCGCAGCATGCCCCAGATGTGCCTCGGTATGGGGCGAGGAGGAGAGCAGGAACGGCTACAGCGAGCGGAGCCTCAGGCGGAGGGAGCACTGGGAGAGATCGAGGTGGGCCGAGACCTCCAGCAGCAGGTGCATCGAGCTCGGTCGGCGGCGGCCAGGAGAGACAGCCGGGTGGAGAGGAGGGTGGAGGAGATAGTGTCCTCCACGCTTCGGATTTTACTATATAGAGATTTGATAGACTTTGCATTTGTATAGTGATGTAGCCTCGATTGGAAGGCATTGTATAGATGGCTCAATTGGAAGCCACCTATTTTTTTGTAAAAACACACATGTATATACATAGATTCATCATATTATTGGGCATATGATTGTACTCATGTTTTCTTTTTGGTTTTGATATACATGGATAGATGGATATAGATAGATGTTATTGGATAGATATAGACTGATAGATGATAGAAATAGATGTGATTGGATAGATAGATGTGATGATGTAACTTGGATGTACATGTGCTTGATGTTTGGATTAGATATGTATAGATATAATGTATCTTGGATGTGCATTTTGATGGATAGATTTAGATATAGATAGATGTAACGTACCTTAGATGTACGTACTTTTCGATATTTTGATGGATAGATAGATAAATGTGTTTGATACATGGATGTAATTATAATGAGAAATAAATAAAGATATATGTTTTGATAGATGATAGAAGATAAATTATGATTGAATTAACATGTGAAATGTCAATTGCAAGACAGAGAGGTGGAGAATACTCCTTGCAAGAGCCTAAGATGAAAGCGGGAACAACCGTGACCTAGAAGAGAAGACACTCGGAAAAGAAGGGAAATGATAAGTCGGACTTCCAACCGACCATAGATAAAATCCCGATAAGAAACCGAAAGACCAAGCATACAAGGTCCTATATAAGATTAAAATAAACCTGACACTAACTAGTCGCAAACCAGATCTAGGATAGAACCGGAAAGAAAAGTAAATAAGTACCTTGTTAGAATCTACAAGGGACCGAATGCATGTCCATAGTGGGAAAATAGGATTCTCCATATGATCGACAAAAGGTCCTAAATCTCAGCTTCATGATTTTGACAGAAAAGCAAACTGATCGATGCGGGAAGTTTGCTTGATATGGAAAGACTGATTGATGCGGGAAGTCTTTCAGTGATGCTAAAAAGTGTATAAACTGACTGGAAGGCTGATTGATTACAAGAAGCCTTGAGTATTTCTTTGAGAAACAGCCGTCCTTCAAGGGAGCGGTCTGTATTTTGAATTTGAATGATAGCCATCCTTCGAGGGTATGGTCTATTTTCTTTTTGATTCACTTGACAATGTATGGATAGCTGTCCTTCGAGGGATCAGTCTATCTTTTGGATAGCATCTTTTTTTTTTTTTTTTTTTTTTTTTTGAAACTCTTTGGAAGAAGCTGAGTTTAGACCTAGATAGATCAGATGGAGGGGAAGAGAACATAGAAGAACATGCACTCATGACCCGAGTAGATCCGATGAAGATAAGTACTTGGGACAGATGAAGTGGTGATTAAGGTATTCCTACCATGAGGAGGAACATATCCAAAAGAAACGTGAAATGAGTAGAGCCGCGATACTCATATTTAAGGTAAACGAGGCAATAGGCGGAGAACCACACAATTTCAAATCACCACGAAAGTAGATGACCAGTTATTAGGATGGATGAAAGATCTGAGTTGCGACTAGATTTGTGTAAGATAGATTTTAACAATAGAAGGGCCGTAAATGCAAGGCATTAAGAGGTTCCACCTCAGGGATACCATCTATGGAAGACAAACGATAAGCCCCAGACCCATATTTATGAGTGATAATGTAGGGGCCCATCCAGTTGGGGGCAAACTTACCACGTTGACTCCTTTCGAGTGTAGTGACATTTTGATTTTCCTTAAGAACAAGGTCACCAATTTTGAAGTCACGGTGTTGCACATGCTTGTTATAAGCACGCTTGACACGCTCGAGATAGACTTGATGATGCTCAAGAGCGTTAAGACGCCGCTCATCTAATAATTCAAGTTGTGCTAGACGATTTTGACGATAGTCCTCATCGGAGACAAATTCTCTGAGAGAAACACGGAGAGATGGGATTTGGACCTCCAAAGGACGGCCTCAGACCCATAGACGAGAGAGAAGGGAGTAGCACCAGTAGGAGTACGAATGCTAGTCCGATAAGCCCAGAGAGCGAAAGGGATATGTAGATGCCAATCCCTACCAGCTCGACTAGTTACCTTTGCGAGGATATTACGCAAAGTTTTATTGGAAGCTTCGGCTTGACCATTAGCTTGAGGATAGTATGGAGAAGAAAAACTGAGCTTGATATTGAAAGCATTGCAGAGATTTTGCAAATCGACGTTTTTGAAGGATTTACCATTATCTGTGATGAGCTTGTGTGGAACGCCAAAGCGACAAATGATGTGTTGATAGACGAAATCAACTATGGGTTTAGCCTTTGTTGAAGAAAGAGGGATAGCTTCTACCCACTTAGTAAAGTACTCAGTGGCAGTAATGATAGAATGATGACGCTGTGAAGAACGGGGATTGATGAGACCAATAAGATCAAGACCCCACTGCGAAAAAGGCCACAAATCCGCCGCAGGTTGCAAAGCCTGACTAGGGATGTGCGTGAGATTGGAATGTTGCTGACACTTGACGCACTTCTTAGTATATTCACAACAATCGTGATTAAGAGAAGGCCAATAATATCCCAAACGTAAAATGCGCTTGGCTACATCTAAGCCACTAAAATGTCCACCACAGATACCGTCATGGACCTCCTGAATAGCTTTAGATGATTCATGGGTTTTGAGGCATCGAAGCAAAATACCATCAAAGCCGCGTTTGTAAAGAATCCCGCCTAGGATAGTATAGCGATTGGCGCGTTGGACAAAAGACCTTCTACCATTGGAAGTCAGATCTGGAGGAAGGATCGAATGAGATAGATAATCAACAATCTGTTGATACCACTCATCATGAGTATGGGTTGTGACAGCATTGATTGACGTTAGTTGCCCAAGATAAGATGGTTGATCTAATCGTTGCACAGCCACATAAAGATGCGAGTCTTCGGTAAAAGGCGGGATAAGGGAGGCTAAAGAGGCCATGGTATCCGCAAATCGATTTGCAGTACGAGGAATGGATTGGATAGTGAAGCTATCGAAAGATTGGAGTTGGGCAAGAACGATGTCACGATATTTTTGAAGGATATCATTCTTGCATTGATAGACACCCGTGACCTGATTAACAATGAGTTCAGAATCACCGAAGATATCAATATGACGAGCGCTGAGATTAACGGCATTTTGAAGACCTAAGACAAGAGCTTCGTACTCAGCCATATTATTGGTGCACTCAAAGTTTAATTTGTGTGCGACTGGGATAGGCGTACCCCAAGGAGGAATCATCACGAAACCCGCACCTCCCCCTTGCTGGCATTTGGATCCATCAAAGAAGAGTTTTACTTTAAATGGAGATAGACCAAAATCAATTTGTTGGATGAATTCATCGGGGAACCGAGCAAGGGGGTCTTGAGTGTCCGGAAGAGGAGCACTAGCTAGCTGATCTGCAATAACTTGACCCTTGATAGCCTTTTGCGGGATAAACTCGAGGTCAAACTCAGTCATGAGCATGAGCCAACGAGTGATACGATCATTGTGATAAGGCTTCGCATGGATTGTCTTAAGTGGATTGACACTTGTGACAATGTAAGTTTTATGATTAAGGAGATAGTGACGAAGCTTAGAAGTTGCAAAGAAGAGAGCACAACATAGTTTTTCAGCTTCGGAGTAACGTGTCTCATACTCATGGAGGGTGCGACTGATGTAATAGACAGCTTGTTCTTTACCACAAGTGTCCCGATGCGAGATCATGGCTCCCAGAGCATGGTCAGTCACAGAGATATAAAGATAGAAAGGCTCCCCTCGCGTGGAGGTGTAAGCACAGGTGGAGAAAGAAGATAAGCTTTGAGATCATCAAAGGCCTTTTGGCAATGCTCATCCCATTCAAAATGAACATTCTTACGGAGAAGATGGTGAAAAGGTTGACAACGGTCGACAATTGGGAGATAAAGTGACGCACTGACTGAAGACGTCCTTGGAGACTGCGGAGTTTGCTTTAAGTTAGAAGGGGGAGGCATCTCAAGGATGGCTTTTATTTTGCGGGGTCAACTTCAATACCCCTGATGGAAATGATAAACCCTAAAAGTTTGCCAGTGAGGACGCCAAACACGCATTTAGATGGATTTAGACGAAGACAAAAGCGGATAAGCCTCTCAAAGAGAGGCGCAAGGATGAAAAGATGCTCCTGACGGCGCTTGGACTTGCCGAGGAGGTCGTCAACATAATCCTCTACAGTTTTGTGTAAGAGGTCATGGAAGATGTATGTCATTGCTCGTTGATAGGTTGCCCCTGCGTTCTTAAGGGCCAAAAGGCATGACACGATAGCAAAAAGGTCCCCCAAGGAGTTATGAAGGAAGTCTTATGTTGGTCTTCTGGTGCGATGAGGATTTGATTATATCCAGAGAAACCATCCATAAGAGAAAGCATCTCATGACCCGCAGTTAAATCTACGAGTTGATCGATATTAGGAAGAGGAAAATCATCCTTTGGACAGGCAAGATTAAGATCCCGGAAGTCGGTACAAATTCGAATCTTCCCAGTAGCCTTAGTTACTGGTACTTACATTAGACACCCATTGCGGATAATCGATGGTTGGATGAAGTTAGCCGAGAGCAAGTGCTGTAACTCCTTCTTTGACAAGAAGGGCTACTCTAGGGTGCATTTTACGTAATTTTTGCTTAACTGGTTTGATGTTGGGAAGGGTAACGATATTGTGGACCACAATATCGGGATCGAGCCCTGGCATATCTTCATATGACCAAGCAAAGGCTTGACGATGTTTGGAAAGGAAAGTGGTAAAGTCCCCTAATTCCTGTGGATTAAGGGATTGGCCGACCTTAATGATGCGAGGGTCTTCAGAAGTCCCTATATTAAGGTCGATAGTGGCCTCGTTGAGAAGGGTAGACGTGTCAGAAGGAATAGTCTTGGGAAGATATGAATCCTCTGCCCCTAGATAGGTGAGGACAGATCATCATCCGCACAGTGGATAGTGTTGATAGTGGGAGAGTCGTCTCCAACTATTTCAGGGAAGATTAATGGTATAGAAGCGGACCGATTATTAGTCTCGTAGGCTAACGGTCCTAAGGAAATGGTATTGATCAAAAAAAAAAAGTTAGGTGGGATGGAAATGTCATCGTCCACATCCAGTGATGCTTCGGACTTGGTGGGGGAAGATGATTCTTCAGTAGGAAGAGGCTCATCAAGAATAGTGACAGTGGCTTTGGAAAGAGGTTTAAATCCTAAACCAAATTTCTGATGTGGCATGAGAGTAGGAATGGATTTGAGGTCATGTATACCTTGTTCATATTTTCCAAGGCCAAAACCTTTCCACGCGCATCGATATAGATAAGTTTTTGCAAATGTGGGATTCTGTAGATAATCAAACCCTGTTAGGTAAGGTTTGGCTCTAGGAGGAGAATCCGGGCAATAATGAGGTGTATCAAGACCACCGTAGATGAAATTGGTCTGTTGATTGGGCAAACCAATGGTAACGATGCGACCGAGACCTGATTGATATTCAGGTTGTTTGTCTGGTCTACCATACTCATTAGGTTTGAGATGGGCATCGAAAGAAAGGAGAGGCAGCTCTCCTAGTGAGAAACGCTGCAATGTCTCTTCCAGATTTTGTAAATCCGGTAGTTTGGTTGCAGGTATGGAAGAAGATGAGGCCCCATTTGGAGAAGATGTATTTTCTTTTAAAGGGGCGGACCTAATGGTCATGTCGCATTGTGCAGAAGGAAAAGGATCTCCTGAATGGGTGTATATTTTGCCCTCATATTGATATTTTAGGCACCGATGGAGGGTGGATGGGACACAATGCATTGCGTGAATCCAGGAGCGTCCGAGGATCATGTTATAGTGGAACTTTCCTTCGACAATATAGAAGAGTTCATGAAGCAGCTTCTTACCTACTCGAATGGGTAAGACCACAGTTCCTAGAGTGACTGCTAGCTGATCGTTAAATGATCGAAGGGCGAAAGGCGGAGGTGACACCACATTCTTAGGTAACTTAAGTTGTTCGAATGTGTGGGAGGAGATGACGTTGAGAGCAGCTCACTATCGATCATAAACACGTTTTAAGGCAGTGTTATTGACTTGGACTGTGATGAAGAGGGGAGCCTCCAAATCCTCTGAGGAAGATGAGGAATTTCTGAATCCTCAAAAGAAATGGCGGTCGATGGACCATTCAATCCAACAACCAACTCGAAGGGCTGGGGCTCATCGGAATTTACTGCGATCGACGCAGATTATCGATTAAGCCTGGCGATGTTGTGGAGAGGATTGGATGAGGTCAAAAAGAGACATTTTGACCGGAGCTTGGGTGAGTTGTTTCATAACACTCTCCTCAACAGACACGGGAACTTGAGCCGAGGGGGCGCACGAATAGAGACCTTGGGTCGTGGGGCTGATGAGGAAGGAGACACGCCTTCAGGGGCTGCATGAAATGACAACCCGTGGTCTAGATGTTGAAGATGAAGATGGGTTATCATAATGTTGGGTTCTAGTGGCGATATGGATTGTGTCAATTGTGGGGAAGGAGGGAGATCAAGTAGAGTGGAACCACTAGAGGTCTGAATGGATGGTTGAGGTTCGGATGAGGCTAGGGTGACAGGAGGTACTTGTTCCTCCTCCAGCAAGAGGTCACTTCTTCCATAAGGCCCTTGATAACGGCTTGGAGAGCTTTACATCCCTCAGTATCATGACCCTGAGTAACGGTGGTAGGCCACAAAAGCGACAAATGATGTGTTGTAGCGAAATCAACTAATGGTTTTACCTTTGTTGAAGAAGATTATAGCTTCTCTTCCCCACTTAGTAAATACTCAGTGGCAGTAATGATAGAATGATGCTCTGTGAAGAAACGGGATTGATGAACAAATAAGATCAGACCCCACTGCTAAAAAGTGCCTACAATCGCGCCGCAGGTTGCAAAGCCTGAACTAGGGATGTGCGTGAGATTGGAATGTTTGGGCTGACACTTGACGCACTTTCTTAGTATATTCACAACAATCGTGATTAAGAGAAGCCAATATTATCCAAAGTAAACTGCGCTTGGGCTACATCTAGCCACTAAAATGTCACCACAGTAAAGCCGTCATGGACCTCCTGAATAGCTTTAGATGATTCATGGTTTTTGATCATCGAAGAAAATACCCATCAAAGCCCCAAGCGTTTGTAAAAGAATCCCCCTAGATAGTATAAGGCTATTGGCGCGTTGGACCAAAGACCTTCTACCATTGGAAGTCAGATCTGGAGGAAGGATCGATGAATAGATAATCAACAATCTGTTGATACCACTCATCATGAGTATGGGTGTGGCCAGCATTGATTGACGTTAGTTGCCCAAGATAATAGGGTTTATCTAAAATCGTTGGGCAAGACAGCCACATAAAGATGCGAGTCTTCGTAAAAGGCGGGATAAGGGAGGCAAGAGGCCATGTATCCGCAAATCGATTTCACAGTACGTAGGAATGGATTGGATAGTGAATTAATCGAAGATTGGATTTGGGCAAAACGATGTACAACGATATTTTTGAAGATATCCTTCTTGCATTGCTCGACACCCGTGACCTGATTACAATGAGTTCAGAATCACAGAATATATCATATGACGATCGCTTAGATTAAACGGCATTTTGAAGACCTAAGACAAAGAGCTTCGTACTCAGCCATATTATTGGTGGCACTCAAAGTTTAATTTGTGTGCGACTGGGATAGGCGTATACCCAACGAGGAATCATCACGAAACCCGCCAACTCCCCCTTGCTGGCATTTGGATCCATCAAAGAAGAGTTTTACTTAAATGGAGATAGACCAAAATCAATTGTTGGATGAATTCATCGGGGGAACCGAGCAAGGGGGTCTGAGTGTTCCGGAGAAGAGGAGCACTAGCTAGCTGATCTGCAATAACTTGACCCTTGATAGCCTTTTGCGGGATAAACTCGAGGTCAAACTCAGTCATGAGCATGAGCCAACGAGTGATACGATCATTGTGATAAGGCTTCGCATGGATTGTCTTAAGTGGATTGACACTTGTGACAATGTAAGTTTTATGATTAAGGAGATAGTGACGAAGCTTAGAAGTTGCAAGAAGAGAGCACAACATAGTTTTTCAGCTTCGGAAGTCACGTGTCCTCATACTCATCGGAGGGTGCGACTGATGTAATAGACAGCTTGTTCTTTACCACAAGTGTTCCCGATGCGAGATCATGGCTCCCAGAGCATGGTCAGTCACAGAGATATAAGATGAAAGGCTCCCCCTCAGCGTGTATTTGTAAGCCACAGGTGGAGAAAGAAATAAGCTGAGATCATCAAAGGCCTTTTTTGGCAATGCTCTTCCCATTCCAATGCACCATTCTTACTGAGATATGGTGAAAAGGTTGACAACGGGTCGCATTGGAGATAAAGTGACGCACTGACTTAAGACGTCCTTGGAGAGCTGCGGGAGTTTGCTTTAAGTGAGAAGGGGGAGGCATCTCAACAAATGAATGGCTTTTATTTTTGCGGGGCTCAACTTCATACCCATGATGGAAATGATAAACCCTAAATTTTGTCCAGGAGGACGCCAACCCCACGCTTTTAATAGGATTTAGACGAAGACAAAAGCGGAATAAAGCCTCTACAAAGAGAGGCGCAAGGATGAAAAGATGCTCCTGACGTTCGCTTGGAGCTTGCCGAGGAGTTCTCAACATAATCCTCTACAAGTTTTGTGTAAGAGGTCATGGGAAGATGTATTTCTTGCCCGTTGATAGGTTTGCCCTGCGTTCTTAAGGGGCCAAAAGGCATGACACGATAGCAAAGGTTCCCCAGGAGTTTATGGAGGAAGTCTTATGTTGGTCTTCTTGTGCGTGAAGATTTGATTTATCCAGAAACCATCCATAAGAGAAGCATCATCATGACCCGCAGTTAAATCTAGCGTTGATCGTATTAGGAAGGGGAAAATCATCCTTTGGACAGGCAAGATTAAAGATCCCGGAAGTCGTTACAAATTCGAATCTTCCCGTAAGCCTTAGTTAACTGTACTAAGACATTATACCCATTCCGGAACAATAATCTATGGGTTGGAGAAGTGAGGCCGAGAGCAAGTGCTGTAACTCTTCTTTGACAAAAATGGCTACTCTAGGGTGCATTTTTACGTAATTTTGCTTACTGGTTTATGTTGGGAAGGTAAAGATATTTTGGACCACATATCGGGAATCGAGCCCTGGCATACCTTCATATTACCAAGCAAAGGCTTGACGATGTTTGGAAAGGAAAGTGGTAAAGTCCCCTAATTCCTGTGGATTAAGGGATTGGCCGACCTTAATGATGCGAGGGTCTTCAGAAGTCCCTATATTAAGGTCGATAGTGCCTCGTTGAGAAGGGTAGACGTTCAGAAGGAATAGTCTTGGGAAGATATGAATCCTCTGCCCCTAGATATGTGAGGACAGAATCATCATCCGCACAGTGGATAGTGTTGATAGTGGGAGGTCGTCTCCAACTATTTCAGGGAAGATTTAATGGTATAGAAGCGGACCGATTATTAGTCTCGTAGGCTAACGGTCATAAGGAAATGGTATTGATCAAAAAAAAAAAGTTAGGTGGGATGGAAATGTCATCGTCCACATCCAGTGATGCTTCGGACTTGGTGGGGGAAGATGATTCTCAGTAGAAGAGGCTCATCAAGAATAGTGACAGTGGCTTTGGAAGAGGTTTAAATCCTAACCAAATTTCTGATGTGGCAATGAGAGTAGGAATGGATTTGAGGTCATGTATACCTTGTTCATATTTTCCAAGGCCAAACCTTTCCACGCGCATCGATATAGATAAGTTTTTGCAAATGTGGGATTCTGTAGATAATCAAACCCTGTTAGGTAAGGTTTGGCTCTAGGAGGAGAATCCGGGCCAATAATGAGGTGTATCAAGACCACCGTAGATGAAATTGGTCTGTTGATTGGGCAAACCAATGGTAACGATGCGACCGAGACCTGATTGATATTCAGGTTGTTGTCTGGTCTACCATACTCATTAGGTTGAGATGGGCCATCGAAAGAAAGGAGAGGCAGCTCTCCTAGTGAGAAACGCTGCAATGTCTCTTCCAGATTTTGTAAATCCGGTAGTTTGGTTGCAGAGGTATGGAAGAAGATGAGGCCCCATTTGGAGAAGATGTATTTTCTTTTAAAGGGGCGGACCTAATGGTCATGTCGCATTGTGCAGAAGGAAAAGGATCTCCTGAATGGTTGTATATTTTGCCCTCATATTGATATTTTAGGAACCGATGGAGGGTGGATGGGACACAATGCAGTTGCGTGAATCCAGGAGCGTCCGAGGATCATGTTATAGTGGACTTTCCTTCGACAATATAGAAGAGTTCATGAAGCAGCTTCTTACCTACTCGAATGGGTAAGACCACAAGTTCCTAGAGTGACTGCTAGCTGATCGTTAAATGATCGAAGGGCGAAAGGCGGAGGTGACACCACATTCTTAGGTAACTTAAGTTGTTCGAATGTGTGGGAGGAGATGACGTTGAGAGCAAGCTCCACTATCGATCATAACACGTTTTAAGGCAGTGTTATGACTTGGACTGTGATTGAAGAGGGGAGCCTCCAAATCCTCTGAGGAAAGATGAGGAATTCTGAATCCTCAAAAGAAATGGCGGGTCGATGGACCATTCAATCCAACAACCAACTCGAAGGGCTGGGGCTCATCGGAATTTACTGCGATGCGACGCAGATTAAGATTAGAGCCTGGCGGATGTTGTGGAGAGGATTGGATGAGGTCAAAAGAGGACATTTGACGAGCTTGGGTGAGTTGTTTCATAACACTCTCCTCAACAGACACGGGAACTTGAGCCCGAGGGGCAGCACGAATAGAGACCTTGGGTCGTGGGCTGATGAGGAAGGAGACACGCCTTCAGGGGCTGCAGAAGAATGACAACCCGTGGTCTAGATGTTGAAGATGAAGATGGGTTATCATAATGTTGGGTTCTAGTGGCGATATGGATTGTGTCAATTTGGGAAGGAGGGAGATCAAGTAGAGTGGAACCACTAGAGGTCTGAATGGATGGTGAGGTTCGGATGAGGCTAGGGTGACAGGAGGGTACTTGTTCCTCCTCCAGCAAGAGGTCACTTTCTTCCATAAGGCCCTTATAACGGCTTGGAGAGCTTACATCCCTCAGTATCATGACCCGGAGTACGGTGGTAGCACAAATCAAATCAGAGGTTAAACCAAGCCGGTTCACTCCTTTCGGGTTATATGGTTTGATCGGAGGAAGGGTTTAGATGAAGATTGGATAAGTTGATGAAGGATTTCGGTATAGAATCCGGTAGACGAAGAGGAGGATAGAGATGATGAAGATGGTTCTTTCACATTAACCGACTGCCGAGGTAAGAGGGCATTGCATGTTAGGTTTAACACTCTTATTTGTTTGGACATTTGGAGGAGCGGTCTTGGGTGCTTGGGATGGAGCAAGTGAGACATGATTGTCTTTGGTGGAGGAGGAGCCCCTAAAATAGACGTTGAAGGTGATGGAGATGTGATAAATTTTGTGGTCTTTAGAGACAAAGGGGGTTGTTTGGTTGAATTTACTGATGACTTAGATGATGTCGGTTTAGAAGAGGAAGAAGCCCCCAAAGTAGGTGAAAATTGGAGGAAGATAGGGTGACTTGATTTTTGGTAATGGTCCTGATAGAAGAGGTGATGTCTTTTTAGTAGGTAGGTCTATTGTGTCGGGGTATTGATGAAGAATGTGTTGTAGAAGAAGACGATGGCTTTGATAGGTGTGTAGAAGAAGATTGCCTTCTCAGCGGGCAAATCTAATCGTTTATGAGGCGTTGGAGAGAGATTTTTGTGGAAAGAGCACAAGAGTTTTGATGGTCCGAAATATGGGCTTCCCCTTTTCAGGATGGTGACAACTTCAACGTCATAAGGTGATTGTAACCTTTTTGGAAGGAGCAAATGGGGGAGATATTGATGGTATAATGTTAGATTTCGGTGTCGTGGTTTAGGTTCAGGACCGAGCGTATATGTTTGGTGCTACTCCTTTTTGATTTTCCCCGAATAGGTGAAGTAACATTAGTAATGGAGAGTAATTGTGAAGGAGTTCCTTGCGAGGGACCTCTTTTGGTTTAGTGATGCAGGGTGGAACTACCAGTAGGAAAAGAGATAAGGAAGAGTCAAAGTCGCAGAAACTTCCGTCGAATTGGCAGTTATAGGTATTTTATCAAGGCATAGTTTAGCGGAATGGGAACAATAGAAGTGGATGTGTTTGAGGTGGAAACTCGAAGGGATGTAATTTCCTCGCCATTGAAAGGATGTCTGCTGGATGAACATATGAGTAAGACACTTCCTCGGTTAATGGAGATCGACATAGTAGCGGAGAGAGATGACTCGTGTTTAAGCAATGTAAATATCATAGTGGGTTATCTGAAGATGGAGGATTTCCATTGATTGATGAAGTGTAAGAGGTTTCTGATTCGATTGTTCTGCTGGTAGATGCACGTGTTTGCAGAAGCGGATTCTTCATTAGAAATGAAGTTGATCGTGTGGGTGTTTGGTTTTTGAGATCCCGAAGAATTATGATTTGGGGGCCAGGATTGGAGGAAGTGTTGTTTGAAAACGTCTCGCGCTTGATTTGGGGGATCAGTGGGTTTATCCAGAATAAGCTCGCCTTTTATCAATGAATTTTTGGACAAATTTGTGAAAGTCTGACAACTCGTTCGATGTACATGACCCTTGTTCTATGATATTGGTCAAAAATCGTTTTCCCTGTACCACAAAGACGCTCTCGACTTTCATCAATATCTCTATGGGGTGAAGTTCTATCATGCAACGTCCAACATTTTTTCTAAGATAGAGGCCATATGATTCCCCCCCAATGGAGCGACAGGATCGAGATTATAAGCCCCTTTCGAGCAGATGAGGTTCTCTCGTGGTGGTTTTAATTAGAGTACTATCGGTTCTTGAATGTTTTTTTATACATAGCATTGGTGAACCCTTGATCTTCTTATCTTTATTAGGAAGAGAAATTTGGTTTGGTGAACCGAGAGAAATCGGTTAGATTTGGAGTTCGAATTTTAGTTTTTCCTGTTCAATTGCACGAGATGTCGATTTTACTGCCATCGTAAAGGCCTCTTCAAAGGTTGGGAAAGTTTGAATCCTTAGAGTGGAAGAATTTTTAGCACAGATCGGGTGAACAACTCGATCTGTTGGGATTGAGGAAGGTGAGAAAGACAATTGGTTGAATTATCCCTCTCAATGAGCGACAAAGTCCTGCTATATGACTCATCGTCGTAATTTGGCGAAATGTTGTAAAGATCTGTAATTGAGATCTAATGGGCAATATTTATTGAAAGTTCTCACAAAAATCTGGGCCAATTGAGAGAAAGAAAATAATGAATGTTGAAGGATATTAATTGTACCAGTCCAAAGCGGGGACCCCGCTAGAGACATAGGAAAGGTACGGAGCATGAGGCTCCTGATCTTGGACGATGAGGTAGCAAGCATGTTGAATGCTCGCAGAGGTTTGTTGGGGGTCTCTCGACTATGAAATGTTTGAGAATTTGGGGAAGTTTCCCATTGGGGAGGATAAGGCTTAAAAGCCACCGAAGGAGATGAATGGGTTCATTGCACACTTCTTCAAAGGAGTATGAGGCGGGCTCCTTTTGTGGAGGCTTCCAAGTCTGCAATTTTCTTGAAGAGAAATTGAACCACATCCGATTGGGGAGGAGGTACAGTGGTTTGTCCTATATGAGAAGCAGTAGTGGGTGTTGTTGAGGTGTCGATGGGGATTCATCTGTTGTTGAATAGGATGATAAGAGGAATAACCAGGTGTTCTGGGTGACACCGGGTGGGGTATTTGCTGTGAGGCAGCTTGCGTATAGGCAGGCTGCGAGATAATAAGTGGTTGAGCAAATAAAGGTTGGGTGACGGATGGAGCCTGTGATTGGTGGAACTCCTATGTTGTTGATTGGATCGGGATAGATTGAGGAATATGAGTGTTGGTTGGATTGGTCATGTTGGGGAACAAGACCTGAAAGGGGCCGTCTACTGCCGAATTAGGTATAAAGGGTGCCGATACTAGAGGATGGAGAATGTCACAGTCGCTGGAATATTGGAAGAAAGACCCCCTAAAGGACGAAAAGTAGGAGCCAACTGCCTATTCGGAGGGGGTTGACTCATGAAGAGGTATTGACCTTGAGAAACGATAGAGGGCATAGACGAATTGACGGCAACGTGCAGGTGTGCAGACGCATTTACTATAGCAAGGGCAGAAGACCTCTCAGAAAATGGGTTGTGGAATATTCGAAGTAACTGCAGTGTTAGGGATAGGTAAGACTAATTGAGAATAGTCGACATTGGTAGTGGAAGAGAAAAGGGAGGCATAGGGACCTCACCCTTCTCCGTGGCTCGATGGCAAGAGAGAGGATGAAAACTGTTCTACATAGGGCCTGGGATGAACCACGAGGATATCGTACACTTGTTGGATTGGTGGTCCTTGATCAGATATTCGAATGGACTTGTGTACTAGGTAGTCCATGAGGCTACCGGATTTGCGATCAAGGAGAGCCTGAAATTCAGGATCCCGCGAGGAATAGACTCCGAATCAGAAGATATTTCTGATGGACTAGGAGAAGCTGGACGTGATGGGATTGTTTTGGCTTGGTGGAAGGGATTTATACGACCATAGGGGGAACCCAGCTAACAGTGGTCCCGAGGAAGATGGGAGGGTGGAGGCTGTGCCTCGAACATCCCACGCTGGTGGTGATTTCGAGGAAGAAGGAACCTGTGGGCCATTTTCCTAGATCTGCGACCGGGTGATAACCCGTCATAACAAGCAAGAAGAAGATTATCCTCACTAGATGCACAAACAATCAAGTAGCGCAAGTGTGATTATCTCCTTTGAAATTTGATGCTTTTAAGAAAAGAAAATGTAGGGAAGGTTTTTGTAGAACAGGAACTACTCAGATAGCCAAACTAGGCTGGTTTGGGTAATGTTTGGGAGGAGTCCCGAAGGCACTTCAGTAAAAGACCGGTTACGTGGCTTGATATAGGGGCTACCCAGAACTTCACACACCGCTGCGATAAGAGAGTCGGGTGCTTTGCCAATATTATACCAAAATCTTCGTGAATTTTATAGCGAGGCCGGAGTACGCGTAGGTCTTCCTCTTGGATATCACTTCCAATTAGGCAGAGGCCAGGGAAAGGAGTTTTGTAGAGCTTCTATACCTAGTGATTTTTGGGGGCTTGTGTGCAAGGGTGAAAATAAAATTAAATAGTGTCACTACCATTTTGATCAATTTTCCAGCCATATTAAAAAACTAGATGAAAAGCAGGCAGCAATGACAACGAAGAAGAGGTTCTTTTTAAGCACTTAAAACGAAATGTTGATTTCGATTGAAGACAATTCAAAACAACAGTTCTTTCCCAAAGGCGATTTAGGTTCTTTTTAAGCACCAAAAATGACAGATGTTTGGATGTGATAGACAAACCAACAAAGAAATCATAAAAGGAGAAAAGAAAAACACCGAAAAAAGAGGAAAGACCTGTTAGGTTTTAGCGCCAAGGGTGGGGACTTCAAAAGCAGTTGTTGAGTCTTCCCCTCGAACAATCACACGACAAGCAAAGTGCTCGCAAGAAAGAAAAGGATCAAGCAAATATAAACAAGCAGATCCGGAAGATAATCCAGATAAGGCGAAACGAAACTTTTATTTAAGAAAATAAAAACTTTCAATGATAATGATTCGCTAGAGCAAGATGAATGATGAACAGAAATGCTCAAATAGGACTGATAGAAATTAGGGAAGAAAAGGAACAAAAGTTCAAAAATAGGAAAGAAGTGAAACTACAAATAAGGGACTTTGGTTCAAGTTCCCACCGGGCGTGCCAGAATTAGATCAAGAATTTCGCGTTGGTACCTATCCAATTAATGACACCAAAAACTAAAACAAAAAACCCTGAAAAACCTCAATGAAATTGATGCAGGATGAAGATTGTAGACAGAGAGGGGAAGCTGATGTAGACAAGACGGGCGCACACGAGCAAGCAATTTGCACAATAGATCGAGTAACCTCAAAACACCGGTGCTTGCAACAGAAAAAAGATGGCGCGTTAGAAGATATATGGGTGACTGCCCGAGGGGGGGGGGGGAAGCGGGTCCGGGAAGCGATAAACTTCCTTGGCGGATGTCAGTCCACGTTTTTCAATAAAGAAAGCAAAATGCATACATGATAAAAGATGTTAAATAAGACTAGATTCTCTGATTGCAGTTAGCCCCTAAATAAAACAAAATCGGAACAGCAGACAGAAAAGTAGAAAACCAGGGAACTGGGAACGGAAATAGCGGATTTGTGTTTACCTGTGACCTTTACTGTCGCAGGGAACTCGGCGTCGACGTGTGGAATCGGCGGGGCGACTTGGTGTGATCGGCGTCGATTGGGACTGATCGGGCGTCGACTGGATAAAGATCATATCAACTGATGGCGGACTGACCAACAGGGACTGTGCGATGAGATTCTGGGGATGAGAAGGTGAATGTAGTCTGCAAGCTGTGCGAAGATGGAGAGACGCTGGGACAGAGTCACTAGATGATAAATGGTGGTGTATGATGTTGATATGATACGGGCAGAGTAACGGTGCTCCTCTCAGGGATTGATTAGGACAGGATCTGCCCTAACTGAGACAATTGATGCTAAAAAGATCTCTCCTTCTTGCAACCTAAATCTTTCTCGCTCTCTGTTCGCTTTTTCGCTCGTTCGTAATCTCTTCTTCGTCGTCTCTTCGTTCTCTTCGGTAGTCTTTTCGGGGGGGCTTAGAACTGAGTTCTGGGCTCGCTTTTATAATCGGCGCCGCTCCTATAAAATCGGCGCCGACCATATGGGTCGGCGCCGATCGCGGAAAAGACTCCCGAGATGGCCACATTGATCGATTCGAGAAAGATAAGACTTATCCCGACTACGGGGAAATATCCCGCTTAGGGAAGATTAAAAATGGATGCAATGCATGGGTAGAATAAATTTGGGGTGGATAAGTGATTAAGATGCATGGGAAGAAGCGTAATTAAATATTTAATTATTTAATTACTCATGGGCAAGATATGATGGGATGAGTTAAATTTAGAGTAAGTGGTTAAATCACAGATTGGATAATATCCCAAGGGGATAGTTTGGTGAAGCAAACGTGCCCCAGGTTACCTAAGCACGTAAATGGATAAGAGGGACACTAAATTGAGTAACCAATTTTAGGTGTCTACAAGTGATTAAAAGTAATGAATTTGTAGAAAAATTACATTTGTATTTAATGAATACACAAATAATGTAAACATTAATATTAATTTCCTAACATTCCCCCCCTTAATGTTTACATGGTAACATTAGAACTTTCACACTTCCTTTGCAGCCTGCCGCCTCTGCGCGCTCATGATCTTGGCACACACTCGAACTGAAGGTAGAAGAAGGAACACACAACTTCTTATCGACCAAGCACTGTCGGGAACACATCTGACCGACGAGGATGGGAACACGCTCAGGAATCATCTGCTTATCAACCAGTCACTCTAGGGAACACATCTGACCTAGCAGTGTGGGAACTCAAGCAGGAACACATCTGAACAGCCTTCAATGGTTTTCAAGAGGCTAACCACAAACCTAGGTACGAACAGGAACACATCTGACTGTTCTACCTCATCAAGCCTCATGATGCTGCGCGTTTCACTGTGTTATTTGTTCTGTACTATGTTTTTTGCATTTGGGGAAATAGGAAAAGCCACATACATACAACTGAAAAACTGAAAATGGAACATTGGATCATGTTGATCATGTTCCCCCCTCAATGTGAACATTTCACTTATTCAACACAAAACAGGAACTCTGAAAAAGAATCACACCAAGCTGAAATTCACACCACACAACTGAATCTGGAACACTGCAAAACTCAAAAAACAAGTACTCACACACACACCTGTGCCACCAAATCATTCTGTGCGCCCCGTCGTTGGTGACTGACGAGAGGTCGCTGTCTGACCTCCAGCCTCCGATGCCTCCATCCTCCATTTGCATGCTGCTAACTCTCAGCAAGATGTGAACATGAAGCACATTTGTTTCCACATTGATTATTATTCTTTTCTTCCCTCCCGCAATGTGAAACACTTTTTTTTTTTTTTGGACGTCGAGTAACACCGAAAATGCGTCCGTGAGGCAATTTTTTTTTTTTTTTTTTTTTACAATTTTTTGACTTCGACTCTTTACAAAATGACTTAACTTTTTGACTCATTGACAACAAAAATTATTGCTTTACTTTTAAACACAATGGACATTACTCTTTTAATTAGAGAAATGTGGACCAATTAAATATATATCTAGACCTAAAACCACATAAATGACACTTTATGACTTTTGACAAATAAGCTAGACACATGTTTTAAAATGACAATGAGGAATAACTTTAACAAAACAAAAAAAATTTAATAACTTTGACTAGGCCGATAAAATGACCATTCTAGACTGATTTAGACTCAACAAAATAACTTTTATAGTGACACATATAGAATGTAAGTTAAGACTCCATCTAAGGTCAAAAAAACTGTGAATGGAAGGCTACTAACTAAAACAATAGATATATATTTAAAAAAACTAAATACCAATCCTCACGCAATATATTGAATCACCGTGGAAGCTTGTAGTGGAAGCGGTCACATGGTGAAACTTGCCAATATTTGAATGGCCATATTGGCTGTTGGAGGCCGCAATTTTTTGATAAAACCTTCTCTTTTAAAAAATGTGCTCCCTTCTGATTGAAAACACTTTCCATAGAAAAATGCTGAGATCTACAGTAATTTGTAGAAGACGTGGTCATTGGCGGATCTATCCATTGATGGCTATGAATTTGTAAAAATCCGTTGCATGCCTAAGTATCAGTATGTATATCAAGCACGTGGATGAATTTGAGGTAATGGCTGAATTGAATGCTCAGTTCACCATTTGAACTGTCAATCAGATCAGCAAAGGATTAAACAAAATTTCCAGAGATACCATATAGACAGGCAGAGATCTTATAATGTGATCCACTGGTTATTGGGTAATAAAAATGAGATAACATTTTTCAAGAGACAACCATAATCGGGATTTGGGATTCCTCTTTTGACCAAGCAATATTCTTATCAACAATATTCAGGATGCTTCAGAATTTGGGATGCTTGGCAAAAACGTGGCTTCAGAATTCGGGATGCTTCAATAGATGTCACCACCAGATTAAATGAGAGTGGTTTCAAAATGGTTGAGCACAAATCCATACATAGCATAATTCAAGTACAATGTATGACCCATAATTTTTAAAAGACTTCATAAACCTTACATCGCTTAGATACAAATGATAGACCTGGATCAGATTTACAGAAATGTACAACAACAAATTACACACAAATCAATATCTCTTCTATTCAACACAATAAGCTTCTCTAATATTATTCACGGAATAATAATGTATCTTTCAATTCATTCCAGATACATTACATAGAATGCACATACAAATATATAGGCACATATATAGGATTTCCTATTATTATGGAACCTATAATATCTCCTATTTAGTTGTGATTGTTACTCCTGTAACAATACACAACTCAAATCATATGAGTTGTTAAAACAACTCCAACCAATATATTATTGTTAATATAACAATAATATAATTACTAACATTTGTATTTAATGAATACACAAATAATGTAAACATTAATATTAGTTTCCTAACAAATACAAGTGCTCATCCTCATTTAACTATGATGGAAAGTGAAGCAAACGAAAAAGAGGTAGAAAAGGATGAAATACAAGTGTAGTAAGTTGAACATGTCGATACACTGTTGGAAGCACAATGTACTAAGAGGGGGTGTGAATAAGTCCTTTAAATCCTTTAATCAATTCAAATTATCTTTTTTGAAACATAAACAATTCAACCATTGATGTGTGCACATACAAAATTATTTAAATTAACAACAATCATGTGAGATAACACCATAATATAATATATAAGTGGGAAATGCTCAAGGGGAAGAAAACCCAATGAAAACTTTGTTGATATTACACACAACAAATACTCAAGTGAATATTACACATCACAAGATATTTGTTTAGTGAGGTACCAACACCACACAAAACACAAAAAAGATACTTGTATGAATATGACCCTTTCAAATATTATTTTAATCAGAAGATATGTTGTAACAACTTATCTGATGGTGATCACAAGATTCATCTCCAAACTCCTTACAACCCTTGTTCAAACCCTCATTCACATAACTCATTTTTTATCATTCTTTCTTCACATGAATTTTGCTTCAAACCCTTGTGCATACACTCTCAAACATTCCTCAACCCATCACACATTTCCTAAGCTCTGAAAATCTTCGTTTGTACCTATTATAGTCACACACATGGGTCGCACTATTTCCTTCTCTCACAGCTAGTTCAAATTTGAACTCAAACCCTTACTTTATACCCTTCTCATCTCAAAACCATAAATAAATTAGGTATCCTTCCTTTTTTTTGACCAATAAAACTTAAAAAAATCCTAATAAACTGATTAAAAAAATCACATTGGACCCATATAGGCAAGCCATGCCCAAAACCACCAAACAAACACAAAACAACCTCAAAACCCCATCACCTGGATGAGCTAAACCACAAACAAAAAAATTCTTATTCAAGATCCAAAATTAATTACACATTTGTAATATGACATATAAACATCATCCATGGTCATAAATTTTTGTGCACTAATCAAATAATTCATGACACAACTCAAAAGGCTCATATCCTTCACAAAACAATTATTTCCTGCACCTGTCTTCACCTTTGGTCCTCAAGAACATCAAAGAACAAATAAAATATGACATGTAATAATTAATTTTAATAATAAATACCTGTAGATCACATCCATACATGTTATATCTCATGAAACATCCATATGTGAAAACCACACCAACTTTCCTCTTTACCAGATTGAGCTTCCCAGAAAGTAGTTCTACAAGCTTAATTGGTTTTAAATATTTATGTCACTTATAAGACCTCCAAATGCATTAAATAAGAATAAAACTCATCCTTATTCACTCTCCAACTAATATCAAACATTATCTCATTCATATCATTCCTTATCTACCTCATTCTTTCATAAAAAGCAATTATGTCATGAGAAACAACAAACCTTATTCTCTATAAATCAAGTTGGACGACCCATCAAAACTGATCACCCAAACACAAAAAAATACCAATGGAAATATATGTAGATCATATTTCTATAAAATAAGACATTTTCTTCCAACTCCAAGTGTAAGGTCTCCAACCAAGTCCATCTCAAAAAAATTGCTTGAATCTGCCCCACAATTGACTTATGATAGTCTTCATAAATAGGATACACTTTTCCATTTATAAGCACCAATATTTTATAAAACCATCATGCACATCAATTAAAAATGCCATACTAAAAGAAATGCTAATTTATTTTGTAACTCCTTTGGACAAACTTGTCCCAAAATAAACTTCTTCAAAAAATTTCATGTTTGAGTGGGTTCTACTTATCACCACATGATCTACCACACCTTTCTGGAAACCTGGAGGAGACCTCTACATCATAAAACCATCATAATAGTACATCCAATCAATTCTAGACACTTACAGAGAAAATATTTCCTACCACTTTCAAGCTAGGGTTTCAAGCACACAAAATCTGTTTACGTTCTTAACATTCCTTCATAAAACTGTGACAATGAAATGAACTCATTATTATTTTAAAACATTACAGACTCAATGTAGAAACATCCATGAAATACATAAGGTCCCATGAAAATAAAAAAAATTAGAGTGAGCATCATAAGTTGCAATTCAAGCTAGAAAACGTCTTCTCAAACACATTGTTTCACCAAAACTAACACAACTTAAAAAATTCTCATATGGAAACCTGGAAATTTTCCCATAGCATCATGAAATACTATAATAACATCTCCAATAATCATCATATCCCAAATAGGTCTACATCTCTCCAACCACCATGAATTTCATGACTAGCTCTTAGGGTTTGTATTGTTTCAGATAGGTCATCATAGAAACACCTCTTACCTCATCATGAAACCTCTCTAAAAGGCCCTAATACTTGAAAAACATGTATGAAATCCTTGCATGCCTCCATGATCTCACAAGGCTCTAAAACTAATTCTCATTCCTCCAAGCAACTAGACCTAGTATATATGAACACCGACAATTGAGTCTTCCACCTATTCCTACACTCTAAAACTCAAGTGAGTTCCTAAAAAATCTCCAAACATGCTCTCCAAACTGCTACCATGCTCCTCAAGCCACAAAAACACTCAAACCATCATGTACCATCATCTAGGAAAGCTAGTTCACCTAAAAAGGCTTGCTAGACTAAGTCGATCTCACTGAATCACCTCATGCCATCATAAAAGCCAACTGAAACTCAATTTCATCATAATACTAAGCATCCTATGACTCTACTCCATCATCCTCTTTGTCATTAATGATATTTTACATCAATGACAACACCTAGAACTCAATATGCCAACAATCTCCCCCTTTGTCATTGATGGAAAACCACCTAATCTTCTCCCCCTTTTTAAATTAATGATAAAGAATACATGTACCTATATGATATTAATCTCCCTTCAACTTCTTTGGACATCTCAATGATAGAAAACATCACCAAGATCTTCATACTAGCATAAAAACATGTCATATCTCATTAGGACTCTATTTTGACCTTATTATAGCTTGAAAGAACTGCAACATAGCTTATATAAGTAACTCATACATGAAAAAAAATATGAAAACACATCATTTTCCATCCTTAGTTAAGACATAATCAAGGCTTTGTACAAGCATAAAAAATTGACATTACTTAGTAGAACTCTGTGTTTTCTTTCTTCTCACCATGGAATACTGTAACATACCTAGAAATTATGCATTCAACTCATTTACATGCCAATAATGATGATATACTGCTAAGAAAATATTTCTTACCTCTTTTTTGTCTTATCTCAACATGTCAGCTTAAACCTGACTTCAAGTCTTCCATCTCTTGATATTTCACAAATTTGGGACTGAGATCCCTAAAATAATCCTTCAATGCATTATTATCCAGCCTTACCATACCCTAGAAGCCCAACCATTCTATGAAATACTTCCTTATGACTCCCCTTGGACTCATACCATACCACTCTAGTAGGAAGACACAAAACTTGGCTTCTTACCTTGCTCATTTGCCTTAAAAATGACTCAACCATCTTGGCTCTACGCTACAACTTTTTCTTGGTGTTCTAGATCTTCTTTACTTGATATTACACCCAATAGGTCATATGACCTACTACATATGCAATTTACTTGCAATTTTTCTTCATTTTCCTTACTAGGTCCTCTAGCCATCCAAAAAATCTTCATATCTTGTTTGGGAGTGAAAAATAACCCCTACCTTTAAAGAACTTGTCACACTTGTACCATGCATTTTTGATACTATGAAGTCATGAAAACTTCACTTCACGCAAGCTACTATTCATATATGTCTACAATCACCATCTATTTTCCAAACAAACTACTCTAACCACCTTGCATGCTTAAATGACTGAAAAAGGAGTCTCTCATGTCTTGGGGACACTTCACAAACCTATAGCTTCACATTTTAGAGAAAAATGACCATCTATAGTCATAACATAAACTTAGTTACCTTCTTCCTACAACCATGAATAGTGTCACCTTACTCATATAACACTATCTTATTGAAATGAAGATTACTTATGCTCCTTCTCAACGTGTGTCATTATGGAACATCACCAATCCTCTTTTCACAGACTGAGACAATACATTTAAATTTTGACGACTATAAAATTTTTCAACATATGAGATCACACCTTGGATTGCAATGAGATTTTAACAATTCCTTGCATAAATCACTATCAATCATGTAGCTTAATAAAATCTTCAATATCTGATACTCTCCTAGCTTCACCTTCTTAGCATAATGAAAATTCAATATCCTTTTACCAACATACTTGCAAACACCATTACCTCTACCTACCCAACCTTCTTACCACTTAGAACAACTAATTCAAAGTCCGAAATAGCTCCCCGTGACTCAATAGGCCTCCACAGACCTATTTTTTTGTATTTGGGCTGGTTTTTTCTTAGTTTTTTCATTTTGTGAAATTGATAGGACCAAAAATGCTATATCTTGTAGATTCCTTAAATTTAACACTCCCAAATTCACCAACATAACTGAATTGACATGTTATACCTTTGTCCATGCATTCTAACCACATTTTCATGCTCAAATAATGAAGAAAAACTTTCACATACCTTGATAGATTTGGACATCTCTTTTCAACTTCCATGATGTATAACCACTCCTGATGCACTTCAAACTTGAATCAAGAACTAAAGATACACCTTGTAGGCTCAGAAAACTCATGAACTTACTTGGTAAACATCAAGATTCTCTACCTCAAACACCTTGGTGATGATGGTCTCACTAAGTCATAATATTTTATGACTCACACCCTTATTCATTTCTTCTCCATGAATCATGAACATTCTTTGATCCATTATATGCATGAAACAATGATACTTAAACCAATATGCACACCATAACAAACTCTTCTTGACTCTTATATAAACCTAGATTCTTCTACCAATTTAAAAAACTTCATGATATCACTCAAAACTATATGTATGTGAAATAGAATTTGATCACTGACTCAGTACAGTACTTGACAAAACAACTTGACTTCATATCAACACACAATTCCCTTAAAAATCCAACTTGACCATGACACAAGATTCAATATGCAAGGCTTTAACTAACTATTTGGATAAACATACAAACCTACCCTTATGTAAGTGAACTATTACCATGATCTCTTTTAGATTCAGAGATCATACCTTGAAATATATACACTGAACACCTTCATAACTTAAGAACGTAACAAGTCAAGCCTCCGTGAATCCTTTAAGACACAAATCTAACTTATCACTTTAGTTTAGAACATAGTAGAAATTTGACAACCAACATGACTACTTATTTAGACATAATACACTTGACATGCCTTGAAACTTCTTTGACACATCATGATCAAGACTTCATGAGGGAATAATAACCCTTCATATTCAGATTATGACATTACAAACTAGAGAATACAACTACCAAAATTCAGAGACCTCTTTACAATGACCATACCATTATCACTAATTTGAACAAAAAGGAAAGACTATAAGACATTATTTGAGACTATGACAACATACCTTGATGTGTGATGACATACTTTGACAGACCTCCTTCATAAACATATTTTAAAGAATCATCTCCCCCTTAACATATGATTCCTTCTCAAGCTTCAAACATGGGATGATGCCTCCATGAAGCCTAATGAAGACACCAATAAAAAATGCATTCACCTAGTAGGTTAGAACATGCATGTACACATGGGACATGATATCAAGATCCTTCATCAAATCTCTTAACTTATATAACTTATCTTCTTTGTTACTCTTCTTGAGATCTTCACGAGAAGATAATAACAACTTTTGAAGTTCTAGAACAAAAAATAGACCTTTCTGAGTAATTGGTTCATCATGAATGGAAACAACATCATTTGGACCTTCATTTACATTCTTGAATGGAGTAGACATGAGCTCTTATTTTACCTTTCCAACATGATCAAACTTAACTTCATCATTCCTCTTGTATGATTTCAACTTCACCCTAAAATACCTTGCAATGTGAAAATTTTTATTACACTTGAAAGAAGAAGAAGAAATCATACCTCTAGAAGCTCCATCCTTTTTTTAGACCCCTTTTGATGACAATATCTATGTACATGTCAAATTTGATTGCAATTATAACACACAAATCCATACTTCTTATCATTCCTCCAAATCTAATTAGTAGACTCATGATGACTAATATTTAAACTTATAACTTCATAGATATTTACAAACCACACAAATTATACGTTTCTACTTTGAAAATGATAGTTGATTGAAGTTAGTGAATATCTCTTTGTGCTCAGAATTATTTGCAGTAAAGGAAAATAAATTAAAACAAAAAGATAACTAGATTTTTATCTTGGAAAGCCCCAACTTGATGGAAAACCATTCGGGAAGGGAAATTAATCTTTCTTCCCACTTGTATGTAATGGCCAATTCCAAAGATACATATTTCAATAAGACAAAGGAAACTAAATTTCTTAAAACAATTCCCCTCTATACTTGCTTGCTCTTTTCCCACACTCCTTGCTCCTAGAATTCAACTCGAACACTAAATTTTTCTTGCTTACTTCTCTCATGAATATATGATCTATTCCACTTGATCCCCCTTATATTTATATATATTTTCATGTCCTCCCGTGCACTGGATAATGATACTGGTAGCACAAAGGAAGAGACACAATCCAGATGCTTCAAATACATGACTGTTCATGGCTGTGTTTTTTATTTTTTGTCCATAAGTGACAGGACCTCCGGTGTCTACAAATCGGCAGCTACGCAATTACCTCCCTACACAGAGGGGTGGTTTTATAACTTTACAACATCCTATGAATTTTTCTAACTTTTCCTTCTGGTACTAGTTGTTTGATGAAGTGGAGTCTTATTAGATCCCTATGGATCACACCTCCCATACTCAGGATGATTTTGGTCCCAAAAAATCTTAGTTGGGGAGTAGATTAGGAAACATTCCCCTCAATTTCTCCTTTGAGTACCACTGGGCCCTCCTTGGTGTCTTCCATTTTAGTCCAACCTGCCAAGACTCATATGGAACTCTCCTTATCTCTCTGATCTTATTTTGCAACACTACGTCCTTCTCTAATTTGCCTCATGATTCCAAGACACAATATTCTATGGAAGTTAGCAATTGATATCCTTCTTCTTCATTTAACATGGATGGCTCATATAGGTGCAAGTTTTCATAATTTACCACTGAGTACATCCGCTTGAATGGTGGAAAATCATGCCTAAAGGCATTTTCCCCAACTTGCTCCAATATAGTGAATGGTCTATATCGTAGTGGTTTTAGTTTCCTTTCTTGGCCTTATAGTCTCTCCTTGCTCAAGTAAAGCCAAAATATGTCTCCAACATGAAGTTTTTGCTCTCTCCTATGCTGATCATGTCTAGCCTTATACTTGGCCTAAGATTTCTCTAATTATTCTTTCACCTTGAGATGGAATTATTGGATCCACTCAATGAATTTTGCTGCTCTAGTCACCTCTGAATCTTCTATCTCCCCTTCTTCCTTCTACCCAACTGTTATGTCTAGTAGATTTGTAGGTAGACACCCCAAATGCTTCAAATGATGACTTCATAGTGGATATGTGTACTTCCCAATTGTAGGAATGTTGAATGTAGGCTAAGGAATCATCCTAAGTCCATGGATATTTGCTATTATACCCTTTAATCAGCCGCACCAAAGTCTTGTTCACCACCTGTGTTTTCCCATCTTTCTATGGATTAAAGTTCATGCTCTTTTGTAACTTGGTGTCTATCTTGTTCCAAAAAGTAGTCCAAAACATCACCAAGAACCTGGAATCTCTATTAGAAACAATAAACATTTGCAAGCAAAAATGCACTCATACATCAGCAATGAAAAGTTTAGCTGCCTCATATGATTTTATTATCTTCTTACATGCCATAAGAACACACATCTTATTGAATCTATAAACAACAACATATAGATATTCATGGCCATGTTTAGACATAGGTAGTCCTCCTACAAAATCCATAGAAATATCCTCCCATAGATGAGTGGGGGCTGGTAAAGGCATTTACAAACCTTCCTTCCTAGTTTTAGGCTTGGTTGTACAACAAATTTTACATCCTCTTATGAATTTAGGTACTTATTCTTGCATATAGGGCCAACACACATACCTTTGCAAGTGGGCTAAGGTTTTACTAACACCGAAATGTCTCACAAATTTTGAGGTATGTGCTTCCCTCATTAACATAAGTCTTTCTTCTCTTGGCACATAAAGCTTCCCCCATCGGTAGATTAGCCCATCTTTGAGATAATAGTCTTCAATACCTATCCTTTCATCCCCTTGAGACTTCAACTATTGGTATGTCACTCCAAAGTCTTTGTCTTGAGCATATGCCTCCCCATAAGTTTCCTTTGTGAAGGGCTCAATCTAAGAGATCGTAGCAAAATAAGAGATTTTTTCTTGTGTGGGTAGCCTAGACAACATGTCTGCCACCAAATGCACCCATACATTAGCAAAGAAAAGTTCAACTACCTCACTATTATTTTATTGTATTTTTACATGTCATAAGAACACACATTTTACTGAATCTATCTACATAATAAAATATAGAAAATCATATCCATGTTTAGACATTGGTAGTCCTCCTAAAAAATCCATATGTATATATCCTTCGAAGGTTGAGTAGAGGACCGGTAAGGTCATATATAAACCTTTCTTCCTAATTTTAGGCTTTCTTATACACCATAGTTTACATCCTCTTATTAATTTAAATACTTCTTCTTGCATATTGGGCCAATACATGTACATTTACAAGTGGGATATGGTATTTACCAACACCAAAATGTCATGACTAATTTCAAGGTATGTGCTTCCCTCATTAATATAAATTCTTTCTTATTTCAACACATAAATCTTCCCCCATTGGTAGGTTATCAACCAAAATTTGAGATAACAATCTTCAGTACCTATCCTTTCAGCCCCATTGGGACTACAACTGATTGATATGTCACCCAAAAATATTTGTCTTGATAATATTCCTCTTTATAAGCATTCCTTTATGAAGGGATCAATATGAGAGATGGTGGCCAAACTGGATATTTTCTCCTATGTGGGCGTCCTAGACAACATTTCTACCACCAAATTTGTCGATTCCTTTCTTGTACTTGATTACTAAATGGAACTGACTGAAAGTACTCCTATCCATTTTTAGTGCCTTGCATGCTGACAATTTAGATTATGCTTGCAAATAATGGAGAGGTTTGTGGTCAGTATACACAATATTTTGTTTACCCAACAAATAATGTTTCCATTTCTTTATTATCCTGAACTAGAGCATACATCTCTTTATCATATAATAAAATATCCTCTAACTAACTAAAGTGAGATTTTATGCATGATAATATATTGGCTTACTTCCGTGCAGCAAAATGTTGCTCCCTATAGCATAATCACTAGACATCTATCTCTACTTCATAGGCTTGTCTACAAATGAGGAAGAGCATGTACTGGAGCATGACTAATATTTGTATTTTAATAAATCAAAAGAATTATCTTTTTCTTTACCCTAGTCAAAACCCTTACTCTTTGTGGACTGTTGTGTGTAGAGGTGTTGTAATAGAAGAAAATCCCTAGAATGATATTCCTCATGTACTGTACTATTGCCATAAAACCTCACAGTATTTGTGGCTCCCGTATGGTGTTGGACCAAGTTGGTGATGGATTCCACCTTCTTTGGATCCACTCGTAGCTCTCCTCCTCCAATCACATGTGCCCAAGATAAAAAAAGTGACTGTTTAGTGAAAAATCACACTTCTTCATATTACATAGTAGTTGTTTCTCCTTGAGAACTTGCAAGAATTGTTGCAAATGTGTTAGATGTTCCTCCCATGTGGCACTAAAAATCATAATATCATATGGGTAAACAATGACACATGAATCTATGAATTCCTACAATACATCATTCATTAATCTCATAAATGTAGTAGGTGCATTACATAATACCAAATGGAAGTACTAACCACTCATAAAAACCCTAGTTTTGTTTTGAAGGAAGTCTTCCATATATCATCCTCCTTCATCCTAACCTGGTGATAACCTTAATTTTAGATACAACTTTGTGAAGAAACTTTTCATACTGAACCTGGTCCAAGAGATCATCTATGCAAGGGAGTGGAAATTTGTTCTTTATGGTAATATTTTTTAAATAACTTGGTACATTCGATGAAAATCCTCCAAAAACCATCCTTCTTTGGTACCATCACAATAGGTGAACTACATAGTGAAAGGTGCTTTGGACATATTAACCTTTGGTCTAATAGCTCCTATATTTATTTCTTTACCTTCTTTACTCTGCAACAAGGATTATCCGATATAACCCTGATATTTGGTAGAGGGGACTCTGGAAATAGCCTAAATCTCATGACTCTACCTCTTTATTTGGTGGTAACCCACTGGAAGTTTAGAAATATTTCCTGACAAGACTAAATTATGTTATCCAGATCCTTCATCCATTGTATTAGAAATATTCCGAAACTTACTACCCCATCTTGCTTATCCTTTCAATAAAATTAAACAAAATTAATTATGATTTTCTTGAATTAGTCTGTTTTACTTGGTTAGCACTTACCATAGATAAGTTTTGATCTTATGTTGGTGTGCCTAGATGTTGTAAATGACTCCATCCTTGAGCCATTTTTATTGGTTCTCCCTTCTCATAAATATGAGCATTCCTGATATACAAGTAAGGACTCCTAATAACAAAATCAAATGCATCAAATGGAATTATATCAAGCCTCCAATACATATATATACTAAGAATTTATCCCAAACTTGAATTTACATATTCTTGTTACCTGAATTTCTACATCCCTTATTCACCCATCCCAAAAGATAAGGATGTGGATGCTCATAAGTTTTAAGACGAAGCTTCTTTACAACCGCAACAGAAATAAAATTAGATTGAGAACCAGTATCAACAAAACCATTTACCGTAGTTCTCTTGATTTGGAATTTTGATCTGAAATAGCTCTACTCGTATCCTCTTCTCTTTTCTTGGACTGTCCATGTTGGTGGGTCCATGTATCCTAGCCTCTCGTCTACATCATAATCATATTCTATTTCCACCTCCCCATTTGTCTTTATAGATATCATGTATTTCTTGGAATCTTTGGTTTAGTTCTTTGGATGTCAATCCATGGATGTAACTTCCAAGATGTAGTGTCAGTATGACCATTGATATCACAATTCTTACAAACATTCTTATGATCTTTACAAGTATTCAAAGTGGTAGTGGCAATATTTTTACGTTTCTAATTTCCGTTTACCTTTGTTACTTGTTTGTCCTTTGCTCTTTCTTTTGCTGGATTTGTTGAATGATTTGGATCCTTGAATCCGCTTATACTTACTTCCTTCTCATCATCATATGTAATTTTCTTCCACACATGATCTCATTAATATCCTTTGGGCTTTCATGGAGATGAGCTTCCTTTGAAGGTGATTGTGAATGTCCTCCCAAATATTTTGTCACAATATCCTCATCCTCCAAGTCCATATTAAGCAACATGGCTTGAGTCTGAAACTTTGTAGTATAGTCCTGCATACTTTAACCATTGTCTTGTCTATAATACTTCCATTTAATCATCTGGTCAGTATTATGGCTAATATGATAAAAGTTAGCTTTAAGTAATTCTTTAAAACCCTCCCAAGTATCGACAATGGGACATTTCTTCTTCTCACAAGTGGCTACATGGGTTTCTAGCCAAACTAGAGCATGACCTTCAATTTTGAGATGTGTAAAGGTAATCCTTTGTTCCTCCATGACATTATGCACACTAAAGTAAAATTTCATTTACTTTAACCATTTATCGAATAACGGTGCATCTACTTGTCCTTCAAATATCTTAATTTCAACCTTACTTTTAACTTTAAAAGGAGCATGATTACATTTTACCTTTTTAACTAGAGTTTCTTCTTTACACCCTTCTTCATATTCATCTTCGTGGTTGTTGCCTATGATATTTTTTTTGGCCGAATCTCAAATCACTAAGTCCATGTTATCTTGTTTGACTAAATCCGTATTTTACTGATTTGAGAGTTCTTGTTAATTTCTATACATCCTATCCATCATGGTCTTTAGCATCTCAATTTTACAGACCAAGTTCTCTTCCTCCATTTGATCTCAAACTCTTTGTTTCCAATTCTTTGTAGATATGTTTATATAGCAAGGTAAAAATCCTTCACCTTTATACCTTATCACTGTCATACAAATCACAAGAATGAATACCACAGTCCTGGATACTTATTATTAGCTCTAATACCAAAATGATTTGTAAAATCCTAACTTTACAAATATTTACAAACCACAAAAATTATATTGTTCCTACTTTAAAATTTTAAAATGATAGATTGATTGAAGTTAGTGAATATTTATTTGTGCTTAGAATTATTTGCAGCTAAGGGAAATAAATTAAACTAAGAAGACAACCAAATTTTTATCCTAGAAACCCACATCTTGAGGGAAAACCAGTCAGAAAGGGAAATTTCTCTTTCTTCCCACTTGTATGTATTGGAAAATTCAAAATATACAAATTGCAATAAGATGAAGGAAAGTAAACACTGTAAAACACTTCCCCTCTATACTTTCTTACTCCATTCTCACACTCCTTGCTCCTACAATTCAACTCCAGCGCTGAATTCTTCTTGCTTACTTCTCTCATGAATCAATGATCCATTCCAATGACTCCCTCTTGTATTTATAGTTTCTCTCATGTCCTCCAGTGCACTAGAGAATGATACAGGGCACATCAAAGGAAGAGACACAATGTAGATGATTCAAATCCATGACTATTTGTGGTTTTATTTTTTATTTTTCAACCATAAGTGAAAAGACTACTAATTTCTATAAACCGGTGATTACGCAACTGTTGGGGAGGTTATCTAACCTTCGTCATATACAGGGGGTAGTTATGAAACTACCTCTCTACATAGAGTGGTGGTTCTATAACTTTACAGTCTGCTATGCCTTTTTCTAACTGTTCCTTTTGGTACTGGTTGCTTTGATGAAGTGGAGTCTTCCTAGATACCTATGGATCAATGAAAAAACTTAGCAACATAGCCCTTCCTATGGAAATTATAGTGTGTAATGTCTCCCGACTAATATGAATGATTATTCTAACCATTTCTCTATAGAAATGCATTCTTAACAGATCTCGTACAATCCCTATTTCTATGACTAAAAGTATTGCAAGAGTAGAAAACACCATTGAAATTGTAGAATTCATTTCATTGGGCTTCTTGATAAAATTTTCGGGATATTTGACATCCTTCATATCTTTTACAACATTACTAGGCCCAAATTTTTCAGCTTCATGCTTTTCAAAATGCTCTTCTTTTTAGCCTAAACCATATTTGTCATTTTTTGTTCTTTGACTATCCAACATATCACTTAAGACTTCTAGAATTTTCTCCAACTTCTCATAGATATTCAACCTACTGTGTACCTTCTCCAAATCTGATTTCAATGTTCTCAACTCATCTTCATACATGTTACAATATTTTTCTTTGGTCTTTAAAATATTAGACACACTCTTCACTTGTGACTCCAAGAACTGAATGGCTTAACTATGTTCATCTACTATGCAACTCATTTGTTCTTACAAACTTTGAATAATTGATTCTATAACATCATACATATCTTTGAGGGATTATTTAAAATTTGATGCTTTACCCATGGCTTTTTGCTTTAAGAGGATCTCCTTTAAGTGATTAAACTTCTCCAAAAGGACCTTCTCTGATACCAATTATTGTAAGAAAAATGGGCTGAGGGGGGGTTAATGAGTCCTTTAAAACCTTAAATCAATTCAAATTATATTTCTTAAAAGATAAAACCATTAAACCATTAATGTGTGCACATACAAATTTCATTGAATTAACAAAAACCATGAGAGAGAACACCATAACACAAGATATAAGTGGGAAACCCTAAAGGGTTATAAATACCACTGAAAACTTTGTTGATATTACAAACAACAAAGACTCAAGTGAATATTACACATCACAAGAGATTTATTTAGTGAGGCACCAACCCCACAAGGAACACCAACCCACAAACCCTTGTTAATATTACTAACAACAAGACACTTACACGAATATGAATCATCACACAAGATTTTAATCAAAAGATAACAATATATAATGTACACACTCAGCTGATGGTGATCACAATATTCAACTCTAAACTCATTCAAACCCTCATTCACCTAACTCAATTTTTCTCCTTATTTCTTCATTTGAATTGGATTCAAAACCTTGCACACACACTATCAAACATTCCTAAACCTATCACACACTTAATAATATTTGAAAATTTTCCTTCATACCTATTACAATCACACACATGGGTCACACTTTTTCCATCTCTCACAATTAGTTCAAATTTAAACTCAAACCCTAGCTTTAGACTCTTCTCATCTCAAAAACATAAAGAAAGTAAGTATCCATCCTTTGGTTCAACCAATAAAACTTAGAAACATCCCAATAGATTCATAAAAACATTCACATTTGACCCAGATAGGTTTTTCATTCCCAAAACCACCAAACAAGCTCAAAGCCCCATCACCTAGATGAGTTATTAAAACCATAAACACCAAAACCATGCTTATTCAAGATCCAAAGTTCATTAAAAGTATGTAATATGACATTTAAAAAATTAGCCATGGTTTTACATTTTCTTTCACCAATAAAATTATTCATAACACAACTCAAAAGGCTCATATCCTTCACCAAATAGTTGTTTCCAACACCCTATCTTCACCTTTGAGCCTAAATACCACCCAATAACAACTCAACTATGGAATGTAACACCTCATCAGAATCCTCAAGACCTATAGATCACATCCATGCATGCTAGAGATCATGAAACATACATATTTGTAAACCTCACCAAATTTCCTTTTTACCATATTGAGCTTCCCAGAAATTTTTTTACAAGCTCAACTCGTTTGTGCCCTTTATATCACTTAAAATACCTCCAAATTCCTTAAATCGGAACAAAATTCATCCTTATTCACTCTCTAGCTGATAACAATCATTGAATCATTCATATCATTCCTTATCTACCTCATTCTTTCAGAAAAAGTAATTATGTCCTTAGAAACAACAAACCTTATTCTCTCTAAATCATGTTAGATGAGCATAAAACATAATCACCAAGACAAAAACCATAAAAAATTAGAAATATATCTGCATCCTATTTCTAGAACATATCACATTTCCTTCAAACTCAAAGTGTAAGGCCTCTAATCAAATCCATCTCTGGAAATTGCTTGAATCTATCCCAAAAATTCCTTATGACCAGTCTTCATAAATAAGGCACACTTTTCCATTTAGAATAACCACCATGATTTGAAACAATCATGGAAATCAATTAGAACTCCCATACTAAAAAAAATTCAATTTATTTTGCAACTCCTTTGGATAACCTTGTCTTAAATTGAACTTCTTTAGAAAATTTCTTGTTTCAATGGGTTCCACTCATCACCACATGATCTACCATACCTTTCTAGAAACCTAGAGGAGTCTGTTGAGAATAAATCCTACCTCTTCAACTTAATTGAATAAGAAAGAAAGTAAAATTTAACCAACCTTAGAATGACGAGGTTTAGTAATACCTATGGATGTGATTGATGATAATTGATATTGCGCTTTGTATACAAAAAGAAATCAGCTCTCTTCCTACGAGAACACCTGTAGATCATAGACACTAAAAAAAATATGATTAATAAGAAATGAGGTGTATTTCTTGGAAAAGGTCAGTTCCTGAAAATCAAAGGACTTCTTGATAGGGATGTACATCCACTCTTTAAACAATCAAGTGATTTTAAAAACAATCTGTGATATACGATAAATAATAAATGATAATTTTTTTGACAAGTTTTAAGTTTAAGACAAAAATATAGCTGATAAAAAATGAGAAATTAAATATATGAACTATGGTTCAAATTTAGAATTTAAGTCTGAATCTGAATTCTTAGAGGAAGATGAATAATCTTCTTCAGTGAACTCTAGCTCTTCATCTTCAGAGAAATCTAAATTGTTGTGTTTAGTGTATTCTTCTTTAACGAAGTCTAAATTTTCTTATTCAATGTCGTATTGGTGCTCAAATTTAAAATTTGAATCCTTAGAGTTAGTTTCTCTCTTGTATTCAATATTGGAGTTTGAATCTTCTAATTCAGATTCGTACTGATATTCAAACCAAGCAAGATCAACTTGAAAGCATTGGACCTCAAAGTATGATTCCCAAAATTCCTCTACAACATCACGGATTCCCTGAGTGGACTCAAATATGCTCTAGAAATTATCCAAAGGGGTAGAGTGGATAACACACAACTCAAGATCATGAAGGATTTTGTATTTTTCCCAGTACAATGGATGAAAAACAATGGGTAATGAGTTGATATTGGTAATCTCAAGACTTGGACCACCTATTTCCATATAAATTAACTCATGTTGGTAGGAATGTTAGAATGAAACATATTTGAAATTATTGATAAAAATATCATATATATATATATATATATATATATATATATATATATATATATATATATATATATGAAGGAAAATGAATGTAACAAGAATCATAGATGATTCATACAATCATTGGTGATTGTGGAAGATAATGACAGATTGATAAAATGAAGTATCTGACTAATTAATTTGAAATTGTGACCTTTCCAAGACTTAGATAATAATGTAAGATAAACAAGTTAATGGATAATAATACCTGAATGTAGATATGAAGCTACCTTGCAAGAAGTTGATGAAGCTTGCATCTGGACTAACAGGATGCTGATCTAAAAGAGCCTTAGAGAAACTTGGACATGTATGATGAATGTTGAGATGTTGCTAGATGATAAAATGAAAACATTGATGCACAATGAACTCAAGTAGAAATATCATACTCAAATAATGTAGGTGGATGATCCTTGAAGAGAGACAAAAAATTATCTTAAGTAATCATTAGCGAATACCAAAATCACTGAAGATTTTAGTATGTTTAATATTTTGAGGGGAGAATGGTTGGAACAACCTCTAAAATAAGGTTTTTTTAGTATTTAGAGGAATGGGTTTGTTAGATTATTTGGATATGTGTTGTGTTGGATGAGAGAATAATGAAATAGATAGGATTTTGTTTAAATTTAGCCTAAGTTATCGTTTAGGAATATTTCTATATGATTTCCTAGGATTTAACTAACGTAAGAAAGGTTTATGTGGGGTGAATGTAGATGTGCCTTAGGAAGGGTTATGTTGTCATTAATTAATGAAATGTGTGAAAATGTAGGAATTTGGATTATGAAGTGGGTATTAATTAGAGGATGTAGATTTATAGTTTTAGTGTATTTAATTAACCAAAGGGTGTAGATAACAGGATATTTAATTAATTAATTAAATAGCATGAGTGCGTAACCTAGGTCATGGGCTATTGTGTTTAAAGATGGAGGTGTATAAAAATAAAGTGGTGATGTATTTAATTAATGAAGGATAAATTGATCGAATAATTGAATAAGGATGGGAGGGTGTAGATATTTTGGTATCTACTGATTCCTCTAAATCATAAAATCATCATACTAGCACACCCAATAAATTCTGGAAACTTATGGAGTAAATACCCCTACCTCTTTTAGGCTAGGGTTTCAAGCACACAAAAAGGTGTTTACCTTCTCAACATTCACTCATAAAATTATGAAAATTAAATGACCTAATTTTTTTTGTGAAACCTTCTAGAATCAATTTAGAAACATCCCTAAAATCCACAATGTCCCATGTAAAGTACACAATTTAGGGTGATCATCAGAAGTTATAATTTGAGATGGAAAACACCTTCTCAAACACCTTGTTTCACCATAACTGACGTAACTTACAAAATTATCATCATGGAAACCTGGAAGTTTTCCCACATCATCATGAAATAATCTACTAACATCTGCAATAATCATCATATCCCAAATAATTCTAAATCTCTCCAACCACCATGACTTGCATGATTAGCTCTTAGGGTATACATTGTTTAAGCTAGGTTATCATAGAAACACCTCTATCTCATCATGAAACCTTTCCAAAATTCCATAATACACCTATAAAAACATGTATGACATCCTTGACTACCTCAATGAGCTCATATTTATGCCTCTATGAGCTCATCCTCATGCCTTCAAACACCTAGACCTGGTCTAGCTAAACACGTACAATTGAGTCTTCCACCTATACATGCACTCTAAAACCCATGTGATTGCCTAAACAATCTCTAAACTACTACCATGCTCTTTAAGCCAATAAGTCACTCAAACCATCATGCACCATCACCTAGGTAAGCTAGGTCATTTGACAAGTTTTGCTATACCAAGCCAATCTCATCGAATCACCTCATGCCATCATAAAAGCCATCTGGAACTCAATCTTAGCATCATACTGAGTGTCCTATGACTCTAATCCATCATCCTCTTTGTCATTAATGAAATTGTACATCAATGACACCACCTAAAACTCAACATGCCAACATACACCAAAAATACATGTTGATGAATCTAGGCTCACACTTCCTACATCACAAGAAATTTTAATAATACTGAGTGCCTCCTAGTAGCAAGCACAAGGGGAAGGAAAAACTAAGAGTGAAGGATGGTTGGGAGTAACCCTCATAAGAAATAAATAAGTACAAGTATAGATAGATGAAATTTACCTTGAAAACATATTTTCCTTGAGGCCATCCAAAACACCAAAGAAAGTCAGGATTTTATAAGAAAAATGGTGAGACCTCAAGGAAAAAGGTTTTTGGAAGTTTCCACCCTAAAAAATAATGTATTAAAGGATGAATCTTCCCCTTTAGATTACTAGATCAGTGAGGTCCCCTTAGGGAAACCAACCAAAAAAGGTCTTAAGCATGAGGTAATATTGGCAGTAGGAGGTATTTTCCAAAAAATTGAAAAGTATAAAGAGACCAATAAAAAACTTCGAGAAAAACTTTACATCTTGTAAAATTTTGTGTAAAAATAGACATAGACTCCCCTGGAAAGCCACGATATTGCCACGATTATCATTCTAGAAGTGATGAAAAATGCAACAAATTTGAAGAATAAAGGAAAAGTTGTAAAAAAATGGGAGACTGATTTATTGGCAACAAGTTGTAACATACTTAAGGAAACTTGCAATTATTACATTCATTTTTTTGAATGAATTAAATAAATTCATACCTTAATTGTTAAATGCAAAACTGAGATTGAGTATTGGGAAGGCCTTCTGCCAAAACTTGAAACAATTACAAGTATGGATGATAAATTAGTAGAGAAGGAAGGGATTTTCTCCCTAGATTACAAGGGAAGACAACATGATTATTTAAGGTCTTCTAGATTAATAATGTAATTATTGGAGGGATGTGTAAGAAAAATCCATGATATACATGAAAAGGTAGGGAAGAACATGGATACAATTGATTCAATTCTTAAGAGAATGCCACACTTGGATGGCATGCTCAACCCCAGATCTACAGATACCAATAAGCTAATAGGAATTCTTCAACAACATAATATAGGGAACTTGGATCCTTCCACCAATTTTTACTATTCATCCATTTAGAAATTTATTCATTTAGAGAAGTGCATTAATGAACTGATAGATAAAATAAAAGGGGAGAAGATTATTTTTGTAGAGTTCCACAAAATCTTTCTATACAAGAAAAAATATTTATCTATAAAAATGTCCCAATGAGGAATTGATTATGGGAATATTCATAGGGTTTAATGCTTATAGAAATAAATTGGAGGAAAAATTAAGGGAAAAAAAACCTCAACCCTTATCCATAATAAATACCTATTCCTTATGTTTTATTATTTAATTTGAAATTATCAATCATCCCTTTTTATCCTTTCCTAAAGCAAACTGAATGATGAAGTACATAGCTACTTCATTCCAATTATGTTAAAAAAATGATAGTGGTTGCACTAAAGGACAATAATATTTTTTAGCTAGAAATAAAATACTCTCGACTTGATGGTTTCAATCATGAAACAAAATTTCTATAGCTAAGCACATCAAGGTGGCATATAGTTTTAGTTTGGGTCCTTTTCACTCCATGAGTGCAAAGATAGAATCAGTGCTCCATGTGTACCATGATTTCAATTCATGTGGTATATGAGCACTATCCCTCTAGATAATTATTTGTATAAAAGTGAAGGCATGTATTCACTTAAATGGGTTCATACTAAGGTGATTGTGAATTATATAGTCATTAACAAAAAATGAGAGAATTTTCATGTCTCCCTTTTCAAATTGAATAATACATAACCACTTTCAATCTTTAGTCAGACATTCAAGATTATAAATAGGAATATAATTAAAGAATAAAATATTTGATGTAATATTGTATCTATTAAATCAACTACATACGAATAATTTCTCTCTAGTTATTGTATAAGATTGGTTATTCAATGAATATTGTGTTTTAGTGTTACTTTGTAATGTTTGTTTAGTTGTAAAAACCCTTTTTGCAATATTACTTTGGAGGTGATTACTTATAGGCCTTGAGTGTATTTTGGGTGTTATGGAGTTGATGCAATATTTATTTTTAAGTTTTAATCACAAGTGTTTGTGTTAAGGTTTAAGATATTATGTGGTAGTGTTTGCATAAATCTGGTATTAATGAATGAAAATCCCCATTTGAAGGTTATGTTATCTTGATCTTTTGTCCTTCTACATTTTGGAAGCAATAGGATGAAATGGAAATCACTGATACTTTTCCACACTAGATCAACCTCCCTCTCATTTAACTTCAACTAAGTACCATTTTATCCGACCCCCGTAAATCACATTACCCTTGCTTATTTTACACGTGTTTTCCAGAAAAGCACACATATCCCATGTAGTTCAACTATATTTTCCACGATATTTAAATTTTAACATCTCAACATCAGCATACTGTAATTTATTAATATATTATGTAGAGATCATGTTTTTGATCATATTGCATCTGTCTTTAGTATATTGCATTTGAGCTTTCAATTGTTTATGCTACTTATGTGACCACTCCTTTGAGTGAGTACTACATCTTTTGGTTGTATTTGGTCTCAGATGAATTCACTAATAAGTTTGAGGACTTGAAACATAATATCTCCCTCCCCCTTTTCAAGCTAACCTTTAGATCCTCTCACCTTCATTCAGGAAGACCCATAAAGTAGCAAGTGAGCAAGTCAAATACCTCACTATTATTCCCACAAGGCATGGTCAAGAGAGATAGATAGATCCATCCATGGCTATAAAATTACATATAAAAAATTCTATATTTTCTATTTTCCCCTTTCTCATTATTTCCTTGTTTGGGGTGTTAGATTAAGAACCAACAATGTATATATCATCAGATAAATCATAGGTCAATACAAGTAATGTGTAGTATTATTGAGATAAATAAAAATGTATAATCACAAGAGTAAACATGTCATGATAGAATTCATGGTATATTTATAAAATAAAGCACAATAAATGTACATAAGTCAAAATATAATAGTATTTTATGCTTAATAATGTGTATGCATCATAAAAAGAATGAAACATATCATAAAATTGTTCTAGAAATATTCAGAAAGTTATGATAGTAGTGCTATGATGAGTATCATGATAAAAATACATGAATCAACACCTAATAAATCAACATTGAATTAAAAAATACATGACACAACATGACATGACATGCCTATTATAAAGAGACATGCTAAAAAATATGTAACATACTTTACTAGTTTTAATAGTGTTAGATGTTATCTTATGTTTGTAAAATCAGGCATGTACTAAGCTTTGCTATAAAACAAGTATATAACAAACAACTGATAGGAATCATGTAGTAAGAAATATGTTAACGACAATGTTTGTAAATAAATGCATAATAAGGAATCTCATTATCTTGTAATATGAAAAACACTATGCATAGATAAATGTGTAACAATAAATTTCATAAGAAATTAATTTGAGTAGAGAAATAGGTAACAAGTAAGGTCATAAAAAATCAATATGAATTTTAAAATATGATTTACTCTCTATAATAACTATAAATGACCATAAAAAACCACAAACATGCATTCATAAATAATCAATGAAATATTAAAGTAAAGAAATATAAAATATTTACCAAGGGTACTATACACACCCAAATTTTCACGTGCTACATTGTCAAAAAACGATTACAAAAGGTCCCCTGTGATGATTCATATCTTTTCAGAAGGTGTTTGAGCTCCTATTCCTACTTACAACTTATATTTGTAGCCTATTTTTCCTTACTTAACCTTTGCATGATTTATCTTAGCTTCCCACTTCTTTTTTACTTTGTTTTTGGCCTTCAGTGTCAAAACCACTGCCCAAGCAGGGCGACAGTCTTATAACCGCCACTCTGCACAAGGTAGCGGTCCTGTGTGCATTTTCCAGAATGTTCTAATGTGATTTTAGAAATGTGTTGTTTCACTTAAATTCACTTTGAACACACGTTTCTTACCCAGTTTGGATAATTTCAATCCCAACTGCCTTGTGGAATCCTGTTCTTCACTTCTAATTTTTGATTGATTGTGATTGATAGTTCAAACTCCCTCTTCATTGTTGATGTGGCACCCTTTGGCTACTAAATGACTTCAAACATTACCCAACCAACCTTCTTTGAATTGATCACTTGATTTCAAGAAAATGGATGGAGATCATTTTGAGTATTCTTGCAATTTCTAAGCTACCTTTTTTATTTCTAGAAACTACATAGAAAATATCAGTTCCATTGTGTTATCTTTCTTCTACTTGCATTGTTTTAGATTTTCAATTCAAGCTGTCATTTCTCTAGGGATTCCCATGTATTGTTGTCACTGCATTCCCAACATCTTGGACTCACGTGGACATGAGAGAATGAAAAGATAAAATGAGGGGACCAAGTACCACACAACTGGATTACCACTGTTATATATTCTAGGTTTGAGTTGTTATTTGTTTTCCTTACATTTTTCAAATTTGTTACTTCTGAATCATATGCACACTATCAAATAGAGTAGAGAATCCTTTCAATAGTTACAATGATTCAAAGTTGCATTAGATCATTTGTTTCAAACCCAAATCTTTCTTAGGAAAGATTTCTTCCCTTGCCTATCTCTGTAGGTTTGCAAGGAAATAAATTTGGAAGAAAGCTTCTATGGCTTATAGAAGTAAACTCAAGCATCAATCCATATAGAAAAATCCTCTGTTACTTTGTCGGTGAAGTTACAAAGAAGGAATCTTCCAAAAAGCTCTTATTTATTCTTCTACCTCTGAGACAAAATTGAGGTTAGATTTACATTCATAGTTAGAGAATATTTCATTTAAAATAAAATAAATTTCCTCTCTACATAGATAAAAAAACACATCCTATTTTTTTATTTGTTTTAGGATTTAATTAGTTAGAAGCTTTATTATTACTTAAATAGAAAAGAATTTTTTTTTTGCTTTGTTAGATTAGTGGATTTATTTGTTTATTCCATTAAATTTCTTAAAAATACAAAAACGTAGAGGAAGTTTTAATTCAATTAGATTAGCCGTATTTATTTAATTAGATTAGATATTTCCAATTCATGACCATTAATGGTCCCAAATAAGAACCTATTTACCAAATCGATCCATGGGTGCCACAACCGAATGACCCCGAGTTACTCACGGACATAGATACGAGACTCCATATTCTTGTCCTTGGAACAACAACTTGATACACCAAGCAAATCCAACAACTCATCTTGCTAAAAATTGTGGCTGATAAGGCCTATGATTTATGGACTACCCTTGGCAACATAATTTGACCATTCACATGACCATACAAGGACCATAACAACCAAGAACATACGATGATGATCCTAGAGTCCCATAACCAAATACGTTAGAATTAATCACTGATATTGACACAAGTCTGTACACATTGGTTTTCTATACATCACCATTACCACCTGACATCATATCTCAATTGAACGCTCTAAATGAGGAAGCTCAACTAGCCCTTGCATTTTGGACTGATCCCGCTAATTGGATCTAGATTTTGTGAAACTATGCCTCCTTTGGTTGTTCCATGACCCTATTTGGACATATTTATGAGGCTCCCATTGGTTTCCCAGAAATTACATAATCATTAGAAAAGATATCCATAGAGCTCTATATTGACTGGAGTCTCCACGTTTCCATCCTTTCCAATCCATCCATCCAACTCATTCAGGTTAGACAAGCTTTCATTGCACTTGAAAAACAAATCCCATTATTATGAGTTGAAGACATTGTATTGCCTTAATAACCTTTCCGTACCATTTACACATACTTTCGTCCACTACGAATTTTTTCTACCATCCATACTTCCACATCGGCTGCCTCGACACGACCTCATGGATTTGAGTGAGGTTGAGGATCGTGTGTCGATTTTCATTCGTATAGGTACATGAGTACCAAAATTTTATTAAGAATCTCTGGATTGAATTTACTAGAGTAAGAACAACCGTCTTCCAAAATATGATCCACTAACGCTAGATCTCTATTATTTATAAAAAAACTAGAGTTTGTTCTTAGGGCTAGTCAATAGTTTCTTGTAAATAAAGTATTATTTAATCTATTAATAGTGTAATTTAAAAAATTCAATTACTTGGTTCATCATATTATCTTCTAATAGATTTGGATTAAAAAAATGCCAATGTTTGGAACATACAATCGTGTGTGGTTGATTAAATGCTATAACAATGAATGGGGAAATGTGTAATGAGTAACTATATAAATCATAGGTTTGTAATAATCTAAAGTTATATGATAAATATGTGGTAACTAGTGGTTTATCAATAACATTTCTAAAAAACCAATGTGTAATAAATGATGTTAATCAAGAAATAATCATATTGTAAACCAATCATAAGGTCTAGAGCCAAGAGTATAATCAAGAAAGTGTGTCAAGAAAGTATGTGAATAATCCTTGCGCCAATCATTGTGTATAAAACATGGTGTGTATCAAAGAAATATAATTCATAAACTAAGTATGTCTTAATAATGTGTATCTAATGACAATCACTTAAAAAAGTACGCATGTCATAGTTGTGTGATGATATAAAATATGTAGTAGGAAATATATTTAATGATGTTTGTTAGATTCAAATATTATAAATGTATATATCATAAGAAGTATGAGGGGTTGTTTGATCCTAGTGTAGATGAAAAAAATAAGAAAATAAATGGAAATTATGCATTGATATCCATGCAGATGATAAAAGAAAGCATAGAGGAAACAAGTGTACTAAGAAAACACAACATATGGTAAAAAAGTGTACAAAGTATTCATGGCATAAAACATAAAAGAAAGAGTAACAAATCATGTTGCATATAACTACTCAGAGTAATTAGATTATAAAATATCTTAATTAAAAAAAAAAATCCTAAAGAAAAAAGGTAGACAATATAATATAATAATCACACAAGTTCATAGGCGAGCCAATGTAAAAAAATTTCATACAACAATAAATAACATACAACACAAAATGCACGGAGTAATTAATTTAATTATAATAGTAAAAACATGTAATATATTTACATATAGAGAATTCAAATAAATTAATGTCCTAAAGTAGTGAAGGAATAAAATAAACTAGTTTATGGAGTAGTTAAGTAAAGAAATGTAAACAAAAAATAAAATATGAAATCTAGTATTGCATTGTGAGCAAGTAATAATCTAAGCAAGTAGTGTTGTGCAAACATCCAATCCTATAAACAAGTGATGTAGATTGATATTTTTTTTTGTAAGAAAGTAGAGTCATGTGATTTATTGGTAAGTAATCAATCATGTAAGTACTTAGTGTGATAACTACTTCATATAACCAAGTAACATCACATGGAAGCAAGTAAGGATATATAAAATAGTAGTTAAGGGCCAATATTAGTAAACCATTAAGGAAAGTAAGCATAAATCATAGTCAATTTTTTGTTTAAAATTAATAAGTGTGATCATTAGATAAAATCATGGTGTATCACATGTCATAAGTAGTAACTTGCACTAAATCACATGAAATATACTAGTGTAGAGAGATGTGATGATAAAAAATGTAGATATATATATTCTCTTGATGTAGGTATGCCCCTAATATGGTAGTAATCCCCTAATATAGAAGGATGTAAGAATCTATAAGATGTGATCAAAGTAATATCAAAATATACAATTCAATCCCATGTGGATATGCCCCCATGGTGGTAATATGTGTGATTTGCATGAGTTTTAACCACTTATCATGTTCTATAAAGTGTGAATGATTGAGTAGTGTAGAGTGTTGAATATGAATGATCAAAAGGATCAAAGATAGAAAAATACCATGTATGTCACACATAAATCTTGATCTATATTTTTCTAATGTTGTATTATTTGTACATTTTTAGAATAATACATGTGATATGAAAGACTAAAGACAATAGAATAGTGAATATAAATAGTGAAAATGGTGACGTGGGGTCATGAGTAGTATTATTTTGTCAACAATCACATTATACCCATAAGAAATATGTTGCATCATTGGGTAGTAATGGGTTATTGGGTAAATTAACACCTAAAAAATTACATTATACTAGTGAAAATATGTCGTATAGTAAAATAATTTCCTAGATAATAAATGGAGAACATATGAAATAATTGATAGTAGTAGTATAATGTGTGTGTACTAAGTGTGATAGTTACAAGGATATATCTGATAATCATGTCAATGTGGTATCATATACCATATCATGACAGATATGATGAAGTCATGTCGAGTGATGGATAATACTCATATAAATCAATGAATGAATCATACCAAGTTTTATAGTGGATATTATCACCTTCAATGGCATAATGTAAATCTATACTTTAGTTAGAACAAATCATAGTACTTTTAATATCTTGATGTCAATTATACTTCATTAGTGTCGCATTAGATTTACACTTGTAAGACTAGTGCCAAACTATTATGTGTCACACATGGATAGATAAGACATAATGTGTAGGAATAAGAGTCATAGTGTGTTGATGTTGATGATTTATAGAATGTTGAGAGATATTTCAAGGTAATTTGTTAAAGCTTGGTATCGTAGGTTATAATGGTTATGTCTTATTATGGCACATTATTTATGTAGTAGGTGTCATTATAGGTTTCATAGTATAGAAAATAAGATAGTCATATGGTATTTTGTTGATCAAAGAATACTTATCAAAGATCACACAAGAAGTTAGTGCGAGATAGAAGGAGAGGACCAAGGGCGCAGAAGGACAAGAAGGAACCGTGTGTAGAAGGCAAGTTCAAATTTTAGGACTTAGCCGATTTTGAGCATGAAGACCTATTTTTAGAAGATGGCATGCAGAACACACCAATGATGCAGAGACATGTGCGCCATGCATTGTCTATCTTTAGAGAAGTGGATTGAAGCATTTTGCACGGATATGACCTAAGAATAGTATTGACACTTCAGTTAATTGTAAGAGGTCTATAGATAGCACACTTGCATGTGTGGCTATGCCTGTAAATGGTGTGTGGCTATCAATAGCATGTGGCTTATTTTTGGAATAGATACGTGGTAAAGGGAAAGTCCTCACCATATATATATGATGTTAGGTGCATAGTAGAGGTGTGTGTGTAACAAATAATATACAGAGTGTGTGTATGTATGTGTGATATATGCATATGATTGAATTATTGTATCATATCCATATGTGCATTGGTATAGATTGGCAATACTATAAGGAGCTTTTATATTTATTAATAGATGGAAGATATTGGATGAATCTAAGTGTCATTCTATGTGTAGTTGAGTAGTTCATGTTATTAATTTAATCATGATTATTTTTCAGCTTTTTCTTTCATAGATCTAAGGGTAACATGCATTGTAGAATGATGGATTAATTATGAATCTATATGTTTCTTCCTTCGTCATGCTAACATCCTACTACAACAACCCTAAAGAGGAACCTGGTACCTTTGTGCGCTTTAGGTGAGCATCTTCAAGGCTGATGTGCCAACGTGACTAGGGTGTCATCTAGTAAATTCTAGGCTACATCATTGGTTCCATTGCTGAGACCTCTTTTTCAGTTGTTTACAGGATGGTTCATGATGAAGACGTACCGGTTAACTCTAGAAAGTATTGAGGAATGGATACACAATCTGGAGGAAGAATATGCATGGTGGTTCAATAGTGGATCAGAGTTTAATGTACACACTTGGGTAGAACAGAATATGTATGATAGCTTATATGAGATATTTTTCGCTATCTTTCTAGTAGAACTATATGAGTGGCTTACTGTTTATGCATCTCATCGGAACTGGAGGTATTGCACACTTGTCTAGACATAGGAAGAATTTCAGGCCCTTTATGATGTTGATATGATCTGGACTCATGCTGTGGATACATGGTTTCATGGTGTTCTAAATAGTTATATTTTGTTATATTTAATTTCGACGTACTCTTTCCCAGAGGTAGCTGAATTCCAGTTTTTACGATATCCAAGAGGAACATATTTACAAGGTATTCCATTGGTGATCAAGATCTTGATGGTAAATTTGAACATAGAGAGTAAACCGATGGCTAACTAAACTTCACCATGTGTGAGGGTAGGAACAGGTTTGGTTTAAGATGGTAGACCTAGCGACAGAGAGGCAGAGAGAGGAAAGGTGACTTAAGTATAATGAGGCACGTGAGAGGGAGATAGAGAAGTGGTGTTCCATTATAGAAAGTATGGCATGGAGGAGAGAGATGGCTCGTGAAGGATTTAAAGCTCACGTAGAATACATGGAGCCAGAGCATTAGGAACTCCCCCATCTTGGAAAACATGACAAAGATCCCCCCCTCATCCTCACACAAAAGTGCACCAACATATGATACCTGGACTGTAGGTGCACATCTTAATCCACCTGGTGACCTAGCCCTTGCACTTGGTTTTTTAGTATCTAGTACGACAAGTAACCAACAAGCTAACTTGGGAAGTAGGAGAGCAAGAGTAAGTTAGGGATCAAGTACATCAATGGCAAGATAGATGACTTCAATGTTATTTGGAGGAACATTCTTACGCACATCATCCGCATAGAATGTGAGTGCGCAGAATTTTGGATTCACCTCTGGAATTAGAACTACCTCACAGACTGTAGGGGTTTAGTATAGTACTACTGTTGGAGTATAAGAGAGTACATCTACAGGTCCTATTATAACTACAGGTTGAGGATCATGAGGTATAGGTGGTTCTAGTTTTGGTGGATTTGGTGGTTTTGAAGGAAGAGGGAACAAAGGAGGTTATGGATTAGGTGGTTAAGGTCTACAACAACCAAAAAATATCTATATGGAGATGTCTCTTCATCTCCCTGAATATAGAGTTATAGAGGATGCTTCCAAACATGTGCATATGTGTGAAATCTTGTGGTACACTAAAGGGATCATGACTGTCAAGCATAAGGCAAGTCAATTCACCACTACATTACAGGGGCGTGCACACAGCTAGTATAGGAAGTTTGACCCTGATCAAACTTGCATGGATTATGTAGCATTGAGGGATGCTTTCTTGAAAGAGTTCCATATCCCTGAATTTGAGTAGAAGAGTATAAATGCACTCAAGGATATTAAGAAAGGCACTACTGAGAGTGTACGTGAGTATGATGCTCATTTTAAGACACTTCTATCTAAGATATCTTATGATATTCATGCTAGAAAACATGCACAATGGTTCATTGGAGGATTGATTACACCTTTTAGAAGGGAGCTATCACATAATACATACACTGATCCGCATGAAGCAATGGAAGCATATTTACGTGCTAAGGTAGTTAGGAGCATTGACATTGGCATTAGTCCATTCCTAAAGGCATAGATTACAGCTATGACAAAGCAATTAGAGAAGCTATCAACAAATTCAGTCCATGAAATACACTTAGGAATTTGGTGTACAGGTTAGGAAGTGGAAGGTCACACCAAGGATAGTTTCCCACATAGATTTGTACTCTCAATATTGTTGGACTGTGAGATTTTCCATTTGAATCATGATGTTAGTCATTGTCCTTTGTTACAGTGCACAATAAGGAAGAATGTATCTTTCTTTTACAAGATTTACAAGTACATGACCCATGATATTGATTATTGTCGGTTGATTGGTCAGATATAAGATGCTATAAACATTGGGGTATGACAGACAAGTATAACAGATAATTCTAGAGTTAAGAATGAGCACCATGATCGAGATCATAATCAAATGTGTTATGACAGGAATGAGGGGTGTTTTAAAGGAGGTCACGGAAGGGGATGTGGATATCATGATGGATATGTAGGATGAGTTCGTGGTGGAGGAAGAGGTGAGATCCCTCATGGAACATGTTATACGTGTAAATCTCCTAACCACTATAGGCATGAATGTCCTCGGAATATTACATGTTCTTTATGTGGAAAGAACCATAGCTATCAAGAGTGCCCAGACTTATATGAGCATCTGAGTAAGCAACATAAGAAAGAAAACAAAGGCACCGAGATGGTTAGAATCTAGCGCATGGTAGAAGATCAATGGATGCCTAAGATAGCAGAAGGACTTGAGGCATTGACAGTAAATATTACTACATGCACTAAAGCAACACGCGAGAGAGAGGCATTACACCAGAAGCCTATGATCACCAAGGAGGAGGTTTTTCATGCAAGGTCCCTAGATCCAGTTCATCAGAAGGAAGTTTACCAGGATACCATGGAAGTGCTAAGGAATATTCAGGGTGAGATATAATACCTGAAAGAGCAGAAGAAAGCATCAGAGACAGTCCAAATTGATATCGATGATCTGCGAGAGGTGTGCAAGATGTTGTGCCAAGAGAACATTATTCCACTATTAGGAAATTGGTTAATAGGGAACACTGTGCACGCAAGTCTTGAGACTGAATGGTAGATTCTACATGTAAATCTTCTCCCTGATAGCATTGACTATGAAAAAGAAATTACTCTGAATGTTGTTGTGGATGGGTGGATGTTGAGCAACATATTGATTGATACAGATGCGGAAGTAAATGTACTTACATTAGACGCATGTGTACAAATGGGGAGGCCTCCATTGCAGCCATCATCTAATGTGTTGTTTATGGCAAACCAGACTAAGGCCACTCCCATAGGAGTTTTGAAATATGCATCTATAGCTATACAAGGGGCCAAGTTCATAGAGGATTTTGAGGTATTAGCACTTGCAAAAGCAGAAAATTTTCCAGCCCTGCTTAGATGCCCTTGGTGTTATGCAAATAATGCTGACTTGAGATTCAATAAGAGGTATATAAACTTTGAAAACAAGGAGGAAAGGCTTGTGATACCTTTGAAAAACATAAATTCTACAATATATGTTGAGCCTCTAAGTGAGGAGGACTTAAACATAGTTTATGTATGCACTATTTAGGACCCAAAGGTCAATGATCCATCAAAAGAAGACATCCTACAGTGGGAGGATTCTCATTCTATTAGTGATACTATGAGTATTTCTTACAACAATTGGGCTCATGGTACATATGAATTAGTAGGACACGAGGTGAAAAGTGTGGTTGCGCACAAGAATGGACTTTTTTCGATTCAACGGATAGGTAGCATAGTACCTTGGTATACATGTGCATAATATCTTCCTACATTTTTGAATGCCATGGAAACATAGTGGACAAATCAAATTAAGAGGAGATATGTTAGTATATACCTTGTGCGGGATAGAACCGTACTATTGGGTAGTCCAAAAAGATAATCTTATAAACTTGGGAAGAGATTAAAGTTGCTTTGTCTACTAGGTTTATAAGGAATAATGAACCTACACAAATATGCACTTATCATAGTGATCAACCTGTTCAACATCACATTTAGTAGTGTGAGAGACTCTAGATAGCAGGATAGGAGGCATTATCACCTTCACTCTGGGTCCGTCGATTATATTCTAAACTATAAGGATGCATACGTGCCTGGTATGCATATGTAGAACTACATCGAGAGACTGGAAACTAGAAAGATTTGATTGTAGGAATGATCCACAATTTTGACTACTTCTTCACTAAACCTCATGTAGAAGAGGCATTAAATATTTCAAGCACTTGACTATGGGAGATAGTGTAAAAGTAGAAGAGCATATTCAGGAATTATTCGGTGAGGTAGAGTTTGGAGCACATTTTGGAAAGGAAGAAGAAATGGAATCCAAACTACTTGAACATGTTTACCTTGAGAAAGAGAAAGGAAAGATGGTTTACATCGTGGATGATGAGGAAGTTGAGAACCTGGATATTGAACATTCACATGGGGTGCGCAAGGTCTTGGAAAGTGTAGAAAAGGATATGAATGCATACCACAAACTCATGAAGACAAAGAAGGTGAATATAGGTTCAGAGGCTGAGCCTAAGGAGGCCATAATTGGAGACTACTGGTTAGACTCGGAGGTAGCAAAGATCATTGAGTTACTCAGGGATTATCAGGACTTATTCCCTCAAGGGTATCATGAAATTAAAGGTGTGCATGAATCACTTGGGGAAATGAAGGTAAAACTTAAGGATGGTGCACTGCTGGTTAGAAAGAGTCCTTATAGAATGAATCCCAATTTGCACAAAATGGTACAAGAATAAATTGATACAATGTTGAAATATGGAATCATCAAGCCCCTTGATGAGTCAGAATGGGTTAGCCCAATGGTGATCAGTATCAAAGACAGAAAAATTAGAATATTTGTGGACTACAGGGAGCTAAATGTTACATGTGTCACAGATCCATTCCCTATGCCATTCACTGAGGAAATACTAGAAGGAGTTTCATGGCGTGAAATATATTCCTTCATAGATGGATTTTCTGGGCATCATCAGATTAGGATTTATTAGGAGGATCAAGAAAAAATAACATTTACTACTGAATGGGGTAGTTTTTTCCCATATTATGATGCCTTTTGGATTGAAAAATGTGCCTGTTGTATTCTCATGCATAGTTTTTTTAGGCATTCAAATATTTTATTCACAACTTGTTATAGGTCTACCTAGATGATTGGATAGTATATGGTCTTGTGAAAGATCCTTGTGAAAATCTGCGCTTAATGTTTGAATGATGTAGAAAATTGAGTATCTCTTTGAACATCAAGAATGCATATTTGCTATGCCATTTGGGATACTGTTAGGACATATAATCTGCAAGGAAGGTTTGCTAGCTGATTCAGCCAAGGTTGCAGTAATTTTAGGCCTGGAAGCACCTACAAGTCAAAGTGAGGTGCACAGATTTTTAGGTCATACAGGATATTATAGAAAATTCATCAAAGGGTATGCCAAAATTGTTACACCCTTGGAAGAATTACTGAAGGGGAAAGGTACATTTTATTAGGGAGAACCGCAACAATGCGCTTTTGAGATATTAAAAGAGAAACTTACTACTACACACATTCTACGCTTTCCCTCATGGGATAAAACCATTTCATTTGTATGTGGATGCTTCTGGCATGGCCATTGGTATTTTGTTAGCTCAACTTGGTGAAGGTATTGTAGATCATCTAATCTATTTTGCTAGTAGGAAGCTTACTCTTGCTGAACGGAATTATACAACTATAGAGTGCGAAAAGTTTTCAATGATCTATGCATTGCACAAGTTTTGACAGTACTTGTTAGCAACACCATTTGTGTTTTATATAGATCACATGGCATTGAAGTACTTGGTAAATAATCTCATCTTATAGTGGTGCATATGTAGATGGGTGCTCCTATTTCAAGAGTTTGACTTCATAGTTGTGGTGAAGCTAGGGAAAAGTAATTCTGGACTAGACCATTTATCTAGAATCAATTTAGGAGAGGATGCACAAAGAATTGAAGAAACCATGCCTGATGCACAATTATATAGGTTACAATGCATGCCCATGGAATTAGATGACATTGCTATCTTTATACAAATAGGTGTGACACCAAAAGGAATGAAATCATTAGAAAAGAAGCAGCTTGCTATGCACATGACACCATTTATATTAATCAGTGGTGACCTTTACAAGCAAGGTAGAGATGAAGTATTACATCATTGTGTATTAGAGCATGAGCATAAGAATGTCATGGAAGAAGCTCATGGTGGTATTGAAGGAGGTCATTATGTAAGTGATGCGACTACCTATAAGATCCTACTTGCTAGATTATGGTGGGATACATTGTATAAGGACTATAAAGAATATTGTAAGACGTGTGATCATTTTCAGTGCCTAGGAAAACCAGGGAAAAGAGATGAGATTCCTGTGAGACCAATTACTAGTGCCGAACCATTTAAGAAATGGCCCATTGACTTTGTAGGACCTATTTCTCTAGCTGCGCGTAGGACTGGATCGTGCTATATCATTACTTTTATAGATTATCTCACACAGTGGGTAGAAGCAACACCTACCAAGGACTGTACAATAGCTAGGTTTCTATGGGAGAATGTTCTTACAAGATATGGATGTCCCTTAATCTTGAAAAGTGATAGAGGTAAACACTTTTTGAATGAGACAATCAGGATCCTATTAGATGAGTTTATGGTTGTACTCCATAAAACTACACCCTACCATCCTCAGGCAAATGGAACTGTTGAGGCTTTTAACAAGGTTTTGAGCTAGAATTTGACAAAAACTTTTGATGTTGGAAGAAAGGATTGGGATGAAAAAGTATTAGTTGTTCTTTGGGCATATAGAACAACTTACAAGAGATTGAACAAAGCCACATTGTTTCAGTTGGTGTTTGGCACAGAAGTTGTTCTCCCTATAGAATTTATGTTACCTTCTTTGTGCATTGTGCGCACTGGAGGTCTAGTTGATGAACAAGCTTTAGAAGAGTGTATCAATAAGATTATTAAACTGGATGAGCGATGAGCCATAACACAATGGAGTCTAAAGTAGGAAAAGGCCAGGTAGAAGGCATGGCATGATAGAAACATAAGGGATAAGAAGTTTGAGATTGGACAAATGGTACTTCTTTATGAGTCAAAGTTCTTATGCCATCTAGGCAAGGCTCAAAGTACATTGGTTGGGGCCGTATGTCATCACTTATATACTTGAATCAGGTGCTTGCTAGTTAGAAGCACTTGATGGAACACGGCTACTCAGTTACTTTAACGGGAGTAGGTTACAACCCTAATATAAATAAGTCTTCTTGATGTTTGTAATAAGGTAGTATTTCCATTTAGATTAGGTTTTCAATTATGTATTTCCTTCATTATCGCTATGCTTTTTCAATTTAGTTGTTGTTTTTTGTGTAATAAGTGTGCTTGTGCGCATGAATCTAATTACTATATGAAGAATGTCTATGCACAGAGGAATGCACATACCTTTCGTGTGGGGTGGTTTTAGTTATCCAAGAAAAAATACTATGGGAATTAAAAGGTGAAAGGGATAAGCTGCTGCAGGTGTGCTTTAAGTCAAAAGAGGATTGCTTCTTAAAAGTGACCAAGGATTAAGGTGAATGAAAGAACAATATAATGCGAGGTAAGAGGAGGCCATGATAGCTACTAGGAGAATGTACAGTGATGAGGTACTCAGGTGCAAGGGCACACACTGAAGAGAAGTCTGTGACCAGAGGGTAGGAAGGAAAGCTATAAGGTATAGTTGGGGTGCAAAGATGTACCACGTGGAACAAAAAAAATTGGTTAATGAATGAGGGATATTTGGTGGGTGAAGGAGTAATAAATGCATCAAAATTTGAAAAAATTATATAAGGATGAAATGTGGATTCATTTTTACTGTTGCAAATAAGATTATTTGAGGAAAGATCCAATTGCAAAGAGCTGAGTGATCGGGTTAAGGTGAAAAGCATGTGAAATCAAGTGTGACAAGCAGATCTATATGACAAGAAGCTTGCGTCCCTGATGGTGAAGGATTTGAGTGAAGTAGAGAGATAGAAAAGAGTTAGGTTACGAAGTTTCCACCTAGGGCACGATTAAATCGAGCTAGGGTTTGATTCACAAAGTTGTAGAGTTAAAGAGGATACATTTGCAAGGTAAAAATGACACCTAAGAAGGCATCTGCAACAATAGTAAAAGGAAATAAGAAAGTGGTCATCGAGGAGGAAGAGATGGAACCTAAAAGACATTTTTCAAAAATGAAATATCTAGAAGGAGTCATCGTTGACTAGAAATGGGATTCACCTATCAGAAAGAGAAAACTAAGTGAATACAATCATAAGACTTTGGAGAACAAGAAGAAGCTCAATTCCTTGCTCACTGCTAGGATGAAAAAGCACACAACAGATGACAATGCTTGTTTATGACGATGTAAGTGAGAAGCTTTTGAAGAGAATTGGGGTCTACCAATTATATGAGCTTCCATATTTTGGGAAGTATGAGCCTTTGTATCAGTGGCTCATGAGTAGGGTGCACGAGGACTTCTTCTACTTTGTAGGACACATAGTTAGAATCTCATCTATGCTTATCTCATCAGTTACAGGTTTGAAGGCCACATGAGAGGACATAAAAAGTGATCTCATAGATAAATCCATGATTTTAAAGACTAGATAGGATTTAGGGTACCTAAAGGGTCTACCCGGAATGGATATAGATAAATTAAAGAACTGTCCAGTTGTGTAAGCTACAACACAACTTGTTACAAAGTTGAATGATCAAGAGCGGTGGTCATAGGTAATTACTATGTGGTTACACATGGTGTGTAAGATGTCAGAAGGGGCAATCTATAACATTTTAGGCTATATTGTAGAGCAAATAGTTGAAGAAGCACACACAGGAGGGAAGATCAGCTTTGGGGCTGTTTTACTATCACTGGTATTTATGGAGATTGGAGTACTAGACAGACCGAAGGAAAAAGTATGGGAATACCCCATGGAGAACAAGTCATCAGCTGAAAGATTCAATAAGTATCTATGTAAAGGGGCCATGATAAACGACGTAAAGAAAAGGGTGGAGAAATGGTATGATAAGCTCTGAATGACATTTGGAGAAGAGTGGTGCATCCCAAAGGACCTACTAGTAGTGGTAGGGAAATAAGTCTAGTTTTTTGCATATCAGCATTTCTACATCACGTGCTTCCCAATGAAAGATGGAATCTGGAGCCCTTGGTGTAAATTGTCTTACACATTCATTTTAAGGTATTTCCAAGCATCTATTTACATATTTACAAACATGCACTGACTGATATTCAATGCAGATAAGGTATACTGTGACTACCATACGTTGAGGAAGAAGTATGTGTACCCTAGTAGAAGTTCTTATATAGAGAGGATCATCTTGGAGGTGCTGAATATTAAGCTAATAAGTCTGGATGTAGCAGATGCGGGGGTAGCATTGGTGTATCTCCAGCTGAAGCCAAAGATGGAGAATAACAAGTATGTGGAAGGTGAGTTCACACTTCCATCACCACCAAAGGGAAAGTATACAATGGAGAACATCCCAACACCTAAGCCCACAAAGAAAATTGAAGTGGAAGATGAAGAGGAGGAGCGCGAAGATAGTGGTGGTTTGGAGCATAGAAGAAAGCATACCATATGACAAGCGAAGAGTGAAGCTGGTGCATGGCCATTACTCTACCTCAAGGACATGATGAAGAGGAAGATGATAGAGGTTGAATGCAGTCTAAGGGGAGTATATGATTTAAAAAAGTGTTTAGATGCACAAGGAATCAAAGTGGAACCCCAAAAATGGTACATAAATCACCTTGTCTCTCTCCACACAAGGAGGTAACCACTGAACCAAAGAAGAGAAGAAATTTAAAGTTGGATAAAGAAGTGGAGGAATCAGAAGTCAGAGGAAATCATGCCTAATTCTCCTACCCCACTTGAGAAAGAATATGAGCCAAAAGAATGAGGAAGAGGAATCAAAGATGAAGAGATGAAGGATGGATGAAGAAAAAGCCAAAGGAAACCTCCAGATCCGTGCATGTGACTGTCTTAGGACATGTAATGTGACAGGCTCCTAACCTTGGAAGGTACAAGTTCCTAAGGGTCAACTACGATCGAAGAGGAATGAGTGGAGAGCACATTACACCAGCCATGGGGTGTGCGGAGGATGCAGGTAAAATTATCTACGCCCGCTTATAGAGCACGATAGCACAGAAGGATTTATTTAGTTGAGAGTTAATGGATGAGGATATGGAAAATGTGCACACTTGAAATAAACTATCATCGTTAATGCACACCCACATGGATGAACCTGACTTTGATGTATGCAAAAATTCATGCGTTTTGAGATGGCTAAAGAAGGCACCTCAAGCTAGACAACATGACGTTAAAGCCTACTGTCATGTTAGATGAGTAGGTCAGCAATGCATTGGTGATTGGTTTTTGCTGAAGTTGCTAGAAGAAATATGGACAAAGCTGCAATGATCAAATTAGCTAGTGCTGCATAAGGAGATAAAGACAAAGGATGTGGAGATAGCGCACATAAACACAAGAGAGGGACTTTGCATGCAGAAGAAGAACGAAGTATTTATCATCATCATGCAGAGGAGATTGGGGACAATGTCATTAGAGTAAGGCCACACTTGGAGACCAAGGTACCACAGATATTTCCCTCAGTGATACATTATCGTAGGAAAGTATAGTGGACCTGGTGCTTGAAGATGAACCTCTGCACATGACAATGCAACAAGGAAGCTTAGAGTCAAGATGGAAGAATAAGAGAAATCTATCAGTGATGTGAAAGTATTACATCCTATGAAGGGATACTGCAAGCAACTATAAGAAGTATTGAAGAAAGAAGACTAGAGATTTGCATATATGCATAGCTTCTAGAGATGCTTCTTAATATAAATACTCTAGAAGAAAACAATGAGGTCCAAAAAGCAATGAAGGATGAGACATTGGGCCATGCATAAAGATTGTCAATAGTTAAGTAGAAGCACGAGGTTCTGACAGCAGCACATAAGATGCCACATAAGACTCGGTTGGAAGAGCTTGGGAAGCTCATTGCGTAAAAGATGGATCTTCTAGAAGGAAGAATGACCTCAATGTCTAGCATTGTGTTGGTTCTGCAGAATGAAAAAGGAGTAGATTGCAAGGGATGAGTTGGAATTCATTGCTATGAAAATTCCATAAAAATCAGAATAAGCACTCTCGTTGAATGGCAGGCCTTGGAGGCCGAAATAAAGGTGGAGTATCCAGAGTTGATACTTCAAACTGATGCAGAGGAGGCTACCTCATAGCCTCATAGAATCTTATTTATTTATCTACATTATTTCATTCTTATTATTTCCATTCTTCGATTCTTTACTTAAATTTGTGGAGATACCCATTTTCAGGACGATAATGAGATTAGTGTGGGGGTAATGTTGATAGAAGAATACTTGTTAGAGATCACACAAGAAGTTTCCATGCAGGAGAGAAGGCCAAAATAAAGGGCCATGGAAGGGACATGAAGAACCCGCGATGTGGATGGAAAGTTCAGTATTTCAGGATTTAGCTGATTTTGAGCACGAAGACCTATTTTTAGAAGATGGCATGCGGAACACACCAGCGATGAAGAGATGTGCACACCACACATTGTCTATCTTTAGAGGATCAAATCAAAGAATTTTTGCATGGAGATGAGCTAAGAATAGGATTGTCACTTCAGTTAATTGTAGGAGGTCTATCTATAGCACACTTGCATGTGTGGTTATGCTCATAAATGGTGTGTGGCTATTAATAGCATGCGTCCATGCATTGTCTATATTTATAGGATCGAATCGAAATGTTTTTCATGGAGACGAGCTAAGAATAGGTTCCCCACTTCAGTAAACTGTAAGAGGTCTATCGATAGCACACTTGCATGTGTGGCTATGCCTGTAAATGGTGCATGGCTATTAATAACATGCGGCCTATTTTGGAATAGATAAGTGGTGAAGGGAAAGTCCCCACCCTATATATATGATATGAAGTACATAGTAAAAGATATACATAGAGAGGGATAGATGTATAAAGGTATAGAGTTATGTGTACATGATTGGATTACTATATTAGATCTATATGCACATTGGTTTAGATTTCCATTATTATAGGGATCTTATGTGTTTATTAATAAATGGAAGATATTGGACTGAATCTAAGTGTCATTCTTGTGTGCTAATTGAGTAGTGCATGTTATTGATTCAATCATGATTACTATTTAAGCTTGTTCTTTCATAGATCTAAAATGTAGCATGCATTGTAGAATGGTGGATTAGTTATGGATATATATGTCTCTTCCGTCATCACGTTAGCATCCTGCTATATACAACCCTAAAGAGGGACATGGTACCTTTGCACTCTTCGGGTCAGTGATTAGTCTAAGGCTGAGTGATGTGCTAGCATGATCTAGGGTGTTATATGGTAAATTCTAGGCTACATCAGTGATTTTAATGACAATCACTGCCATATTGTTATGCATGAATTTAAAGGTTGTTAATGTATTGTTCTACGAGTTGTTAGAACAACATATCATATATCCAAGGGAATCTGAGTAACACATGGAGTATGATTTCCGTAGATAAACTACAAGGAACCAAGTGGTTCTCTTACTATGTATAACCATCTATCGTAATGAATATAGATGAACATGAATTATGTATTTTGTTGTTTATCATCAAAGCCATGAACCATAAAAATGGTTCTTATGATATTTTATGTAATATAGAAGAGATATGTAAGAAGAGTCATCATGAAAATATTGTAGTTAGATTCACTATACATTGCAATACTTTGAATTGTTTTTTTATTGAAACATGCATGAATGAAGATATTTCGATATGAATCATCCTCATCAGTATGATTAAATAAATTATATAATATAATAGGTGGTATAGATGATTTCATATTTTTTATACCATAAATTATTCTATTAACATGATGTGTATGCATGAATTGAGTTGAGAAAACAATGTATTTATAGATGGCTCGGGATCTTACATATTGTTTCTTTTTTGATAAGCCCTTGGATTTTATTTCATAGTAAAAAATGATTCATATAATGTTTACAACATTGATGATAATCATAAGCATAGTGATCATCAAATCTAGAGCATTGTTACTTGGATATATCAATAATAATAGGTGATGATAATTGTATAATATTGAGCTTGAGTATGTTGAGTAAGATGATGAAAAGCGGTTTTGGCAAATGGCTGGAATGTTTTATATAATTATTTGTAATAGGTGTTATAAGAGTAACTTGTACAACATTAATATTTTCAAACTTCTTCATATTAGTCATATTACCACTATATGGGGGTTTTAATTGAAATGTGTTGTTGTTAGATGAATGTATGGTTTCTTAATTCAACATATTTCCATAATATTGGTTTTAGGTATTTGAAATAAATCCTAATAAGATATACAATAAATAAAATGATTTGTTCGTGAAGCTTGGGAATTAGAATAGTAATGAATACTTCAATAAATTCAATTTCATCAATGTGTTTAGGTTTATATGAGAGAGGCATTACAATTTAATACATAATATACCATCCTTTCATATGAAATTTTCTTAACTTGCATGATTTTTGTGAATTCTGAACATTTCAGAATATTTATTGAAAAGTGTGTAAGGATACTATTAGCTAGAGATTAAAATGTCTACGTAGACTGTGGAGGAAGTGTGTAAAAATAATCAAGTGAATATTCCTTGATTCTATGTAGTTAGTTATTTATTTTGCCGAGAATTTTGATTCTCGGGTACAGGTCCAAAATGTAGGAAATTCAATATATCATTTAGTTCATCTAGAACACTTTGAATTATTAAAAACTGAGAATTTTTCATTACTTATTCAATATCATGTTCCTCTTCACAATTATCAATGTGTGAGAATTGATCTAGTCTAAAATTACTCTTCTCAGGATTTCCAAAATTAAAAATTGGAATTCCTAGAATAGGATAATCTAATGGAATATGGGCCATGTAAAATAAATTTATTTACTAAATAATTTAATGCCATATGATCCACATAGAAACCAAAGGGAGTTTCTAAGAAGTAATTCCAAACCTTTAACAAAATATACACCATGGAATTTTATTTGCACTTGACGGTTGTGTAGTTATGCACCATGGGTTTGAGATTTATAACAGAAAATAAGACTAGATGATCCAAATTTTCCTTCATAGGATGTGATAGAATGAAACCAACTACATTGTTAGATGTATCGATGTGTACATGCAAAAGTGTGATCCACTAAGGGGATTCTAATATCCATGTTCTTGATAGTTTTTCTTTTTCTATGCATTTGTCCATTCAAAACTGGTCTTTGCTTTTTAAGATATTTCTCTGGAGGTATGACAATATTTTCATACCATCATATTAAATTTATGTAGTATCTATAATTTTATAGGAAAGCACACCCATCCCTTTCTGTATATGAGACATCAATTTGGATAGTAACAGCAATCTTCTCTCGATCAACTAGAATACCATCCTTATATATGACATGGAAAAGTAATGTAAAAGGAGTTGTTGATCCAGAGGTAATTTTAGGAATCAAAATTTCTCAAGACCTTTGTGAATTGGTACAGCATAGAAGATAACTTTGTTAGCTTTCTAATGCCTATTAGAATGTATGAAACACACATTGTATGTGCAAGGGGGATCAAGCCCTAGGTAGACTAGGTAGTTTCCTATGGTGCCAAAATTTAGGGCCATTAAATTTATAGGATTTTATATAATTCCACTACTTACTTCCCATAAATTATTAATATTGTTGTAAAATATTAATATTTGGGAAAAAAAAACCTATCATAAATAATATATTTATTAAAATTAATTATATATAAGATCAAAAATATTGCGTTTATGTGAAAAGGCCAGATTAATCCATAGGAAACTAATTTCCTAGTGTGGAAACAATTAGGTGGTATCAAATTTATAGGAATATTACTAAGTTGATTGCTTACTTCCCACCAATAATCATTGAGGTTGTAAAATATTAATGGTTGACAATGCATATTAATGATAATATAATATTAAATTTTTTGTGTAAGATAAATAATATGGTAGTGTCTTTGGTTTGATAAACATGCCTTAGATGAAAAAAATACAATTGTTGATCTTGTTAGGTTTTTATATAAACTAATTAAAAAAACTATGCAACTGTTATGATTATTTAAGATGCCTATATTATTTTGTAAATATAAATTTTTATTAGTCAGCTTTAAGTATGATTTATAATATGCAACAATTTCTTTCAATGAATATTTTTAGAAAATGATGATACAAAATAAAAACTCAAAATCATTCAAACCTTGATTTTTGTAGAAGTAATCCTTTTGAACCACATTATTTAAGTTGATGTATTTCTGAAATTAAAAATGTCAATTTTTTATGCTCAACGTTAATGCTTTGATAATGAATTATTCTTGACCTTCGTTATATATTGTTAAAAAAAAAGCCAATATTGTAGATTAAGCAAATAAAAAATATAGCCGATATTGGACTTATTCCATTCTGAGAAGATAATTATTTGATAATATGTTCTTATCGAGCAACTAAAAAATATAGCCAATATTCCAGTCCGAGTAGATAATGCTTTGATAATATCTAGACTTATTCCAATTTGAATAGCTAAAAAATATAGCCAATATTGGAATCTAGTATTACTATTTTTGGATTCCAAAATTCCAAATATTGGAATTATCTGCATTCCAAAATTACACATATTGGATTCCAAAATCACACATATTTGATTCCAAAATCGCATATATTGGAATCCAAAATCACCTCTATTGGAATTAACTATACTCCAAAATCACATATATTAGAATATGAAAATCAAAATATTGGAATTCATTAATTCTCCTTCCGAAGCCCAATATATCTGATCACAAATTAAATTTATGAATCTGTGAAAAAACATTTAATGATTTCAAGGAATCCAACATTGATATGAGAAATAATATTTGGCGGCTGCTAGCCCATATAGAACAAATACATGTTCTGTTTTATAAGGACTAGTGGTTGTTAGGATTAATGATTGCTTTAGAATAATGTTACTATCAATTTTAAGATGTTTTTAAGATTAAAATATGCATATTTTAATATTTCAAATGCCATTGGCCAAGTTGCCGCTAGGCTAATGCCATTCACGAGATGTGAGACAATTCCAAATTCAATTACTATGGTTCCATTGAACCTTGGGGAAAACAGACAATTACCGAATATGTTATGAAGAAACTTAAAGAGGGTGATAATTCAATTTGGGAGAATGTGATTAAATGTAAAACCATTCCAAATATATTTTCATATTTAAAGTTAGATCTCAAATTTACTTCATTTATTATAGTGCGATTGAATTTCTGAAGATGTTATGATGAAATTAGCATAGGGCGACGATCTAGTGTAGGAGAATGTAATGAATTGTAAAACCATACTAGATATATTTTCATATTTAAATCTAGATATAAAATCAACTGTAAGAGACATGCCATAAAAATTTTCATATTCAAATATGAATATAAAATTATTTAAAATTAATTATAAAACTATCCCATATATATTTAAGTATTTAAATATAGTTATGAAATAAATTGAAATTCCTTTACTAAAGGTAGAATTATAGTAAAACATTTGAAGAATAATTTGAATTTATAATGTAACACTATTACCAAAGATGGAATTCCAAATCAACAATATAAAACATAGTAAAGCTCCAATAAAAAAAACTCCCTATAATTTTTTTGTGATCTAATATAATCCTAAATATCTTTGAAATCCTACAATGGTTGCAAAAAAGGCCACAACACATCTAACAAGTATTTGTTTTCTGACTTAGAATCCATGTTAAATGTTTCAGCAACTATGGAGTTTGCAACATCATTGAACTTATTTTTCTCTAAAGAGTCATCCACAAGCACTACATTTTTACAATTGTATGATGCATTAAACCACGACCAAATGGAGTTAATATTCTTGACATATAATTTGGAATTCCTAGAAATTTCATAATCAAAACATTTGGTCTCGATGCAATCTTCTTGTGTAAATATGAACTCGAAGCTTGCAACCTCCAAGCCAATGTTTTGAAAGAATGAAGGCATCATGTCATCAACATTTGACTTTCTCACTGATGTCCATATTGCTATTTCAAATGTTTTTTACACCGTTGCAAGAACTCTTTCACATTAGGTTTGAGAAAATATATATTTTTGAGCTCGATGCTACCAAAAGTTTTTAACTGTTTAAATTCCAAATCAGCCTTGTGGAGGGTGTGTGCTAAAACATCGTTTATGTAAAATATGATCAGTTTATGCTGGATGTGTTCGTATCTACAAATGAAAAAAAATTCAAATAGTTGAGGGAGGTGAATCAAATGAAAAATAAAAAACAAGTCCCTTTTAATTTTTCTATATTAAAAATCAAATTGTTGTAGGTGGTGATGAAGGTAAAATCTAAGGAAGTTCCTCATTTCTTATTGTTATACCAGGAATTTTTTTTGTGCAGAATTTATTTGAATAGAATTTAATGTTTTAACATGATGAGTCTTTACATACCGTACTATAGTTATTTAATTTTATTGGAAAGTGGTATATGTTTTCTAATATTGAAGCAAAAACTAGTATTTAAGCATGCTCATAATTAATTTAGGAATACATATTTCATTAATAAAAATTTCTCAAATATTTGTTACATTAAATATTTTTTGTTACTTCGCATTTGTAACTTATACACTCACACTCTGAACTATAATCAGGGAAAATTTAAATTCTCCCAACTTATAATCGTACAATCGTAATTTAAATAGTTACGTAGAACCATCACTACAACATATAAATGTATTTTATTTAAAATGTTAAGTTGTATCATCACAATAACATTTTGAAATGCTAAATTTTTATTTAGCATTTACTCGCTCCAAATATTTGATGCCCTCTGCCACATTCAACCCCTTTGACATTATTAGTGATAAGTATTTGTACAAATGAGTCATCAACCGCATATCTTTTGAGAAATTTGATCCTCTTCTTGTCATTCCAACCATAAAATTTGCTCGAGGGTTTCCCTTTGCACCTAATGTAATACATATCATGTCTTCAAAATTGTAGGGAACATCGTTTCTACTCTAAACCCTTTTTAGATATTTTATTACAATTCCATTAAGTATATTGCAATGTTCTTTTCCCTAGGTGAGTACATTGGATTAAATTAAGTCAATAATTTTTTATTGAAGGCCTTTATCAACTTTTCAACATTAGTAGAAGTGAGTTTGTCTGACCAGAATCACATTTAATTTAATTTTTTATGATGACTTTATAAACTCTTTCAGGCCACCTTACACATTGATAGTCTTCTTGTGAAACTTGAATGAAATGTCCCTAGAGGGTGGTTGGTTTTTCTCATGCAACAAGCCTTCCGAATCTAAACTAAGCAAGTAATTCTTGTGGATAACTACAAGGAAGTAAATATTTTTGTAAAATTGGTCTCATATCAATTCTAACTAATGAAAAAATCAACATTTTAGATTGTGGCTAGCACTTACCAGTGGGCCTTGCATGTAGGATTACATATTATTTACCCATAGTTGTATCCTTTGACGTAAGATCTGTTTCAAATAAACATCAATCTATTCATTATTAATATATCTCTTGCTATGGAAAATGAAATCGTATTTGAAAAATACATGGTGATCTATGTGGTAAAATGGTAAATTCAATATTATCACTTTAGGTAGCTACCACTTACCAACTGAGATTCTGACATGGCTTGCATAGACCTTATCGATCGCTGGTTTTTTTGATGCAAGATGTACTGCAAACAACAATAATCAATTCATAAACTATTTCATGTTATGGCAAATGAAAGCATAAATGAAAAGTATATTGGTCTCCGTGGTAATATGGTAAGTACAAATCAAAATCTTCTGTCTTCTGAATCAATTGTAATGGCCACGAAGGTTCGTTTATATCTGTTGAACCACCCATTGGTGGAAACCACTTTTGAGATATTGATGTGGATTAACGAACACTAGGCTATTCCATCATTGGCTGGAATAAGCATCAATTCTAATGTCTGTATCATTATGTTTATATTAATGGTTTATGCAAACAACCAACAACCTGGTAAATATAAACTATGTAGCATTGGATGCCACCATGAACTTTTGAAATAGGTTATTTGGTAATTTCTTATTTGAAAATAGTTTCACTTCTAGAATTAACTGATATCATTTTCTATAACGTTTTGATCCTTAGAAATGGTTATGTTTTAAAAATATGCATGGCTAACATATTTAGTTTTGTCTACATATTCATGTTGGTTACCACCGTGCACTCCATTGTTACTTTCTCCGGTTGATTATTTTCTTAAACCATTATTTTTTATAAATTTGTGGGGCTTAGAAGTGGTTATTATTTATTAATGCACACAAATAACATACCAAGATTTGATTGCATATTTATGCATGATGTGGTTGAGTTCTCCTCATCTGTCATCAGAGATGATGAGCATAGAGTATTGCCAAAAAATGAAAACAATGGCAATTAAGAACAGAGCTCATTGAACATGTTTATAAAATGATTAAAGGTCAATCACCATGATGAGTTGGTTGTGTAGTTTCAAGTTTAAAGGTTTGTACATCAAATCCTATTTTTATTTGGTTGTCTACGTAAATAAGAAATGTGTAAGTAGTTTTTTTGGTTGAAAAACATTTAACATAATCACAAGTTTGAGTTGTATTCAGGTACGAACCTTTCTTCATATGAGAATATTAATGTTTCAAAAACATTTCCTGACTGTATGTCTCAACAATAAAAATAATAGATAGATCTCGATCCACTAATGCACATAGTACGAGACTACCACCATAAATTACTAATACTAAAGAATTATGGGAACAACATCGAGCAAACATCTCAGACCAGAACTCATATGATCGCTCACAAGGAAAATGATGTTTGTTTCCCTTTAGCCTAGTTTCACTTGCAGTTATCAATTGTTGTGGAAATTTTTCCATCCAATACCTAGTTGCTTATTCTCTTTCATCATTGTTATCATCGCAGTTGTGAAGTCCAGTTATTGTGTAAATAAGACACAAACTTTTAAATTTCCTACTATTATCATAGAGTCTATGGTATCCATACATAATCAATTCTTCATTTTCTTTAATGTTTTCCATGTATTATTTTACTGTTTCTCTCAACATTTTTGAATATTCAATTGATATGAGAATAATAATAATACAATCCAGCACACTAGTTCCAATAATTGTTAACAACTCCATTATTTCTTTAGAAGAAATATTTCTAGACAAATTGCAAAAATAAGCGATAACACATTCTGCATTGAAAGGATTGGTGGAAGAAAAAAGCTACTAGAGTTGACGAAAGCTAAAACGGATATGCACATTGATAAGTAAGTTCTTCTGGGTCTTCCATCCTTGCTGGTATATTATCTTCCATTAACACCACATAGTTGTCTAATATTTTCCGAGCCTCAACGGGAATAACTTCTTCCGCCACCTTGTCCTTTTTTCATTTAGATTTTTCCCCCCTATGTGGGAATAAATTTTATCTTTCCTTTTCTCTCTTCTCCTAATAGTATAGAAAAATAGCGGTAGTGTGATTCATGAAATTTAACTTTTCCAATTACATTAGATTCATTAAAAGATGTCAATAGATCAATATCTGGATGTTTGCCTTTAAAATATTATATAAATTTTACTCTCACTTTTCTATCTCCTTTTATTCTCCGACAGTAAGAATCAAATGTCTCTGCTATTATGCCTACCTGAATAGGGCTAGTTAATAAAACATCCCTTGATTTTACTTTATCCATTAGTACTGATAGTTATCCGTCATTCATTCCTCTAATAGCCCTGAATGAATTTTCTGTGAATCTTTCCAATGAATTAGGATGAAAGTTCTCCTGATTATCTTTAATAGGTGAAAAATTAAGGCCACTGGATCTAAACAACTAAAATTTTATACTCCATTTAGTCCATATATCATTTAGAAATAATAGAAAAGTCCATTTGTCGTATAGATTGTTGGTTGTTTCTGTTTTGAAAATCAGAAGTCATTGATTCTAAAAGTTCTGCATACAAAGGAAAATCATATATTTTACATTTTTATATAAAGAAGATAAATGTTAATAACAAATGTAATAAAATTAAAATACATTACCCTCCACTCCTCTGTTTTGTTTTTTTTCAGTCCATGATGTCGAGGACATCCAAGCGATTTCCAAACCGATCTAGCTTTGTAAAAAAAATCAATAAACTTGGTTTCTATCCAAGTTATGTTCACTTCATTCTATTGTTTTCAAATATTAGTAATGTATTTATTAGTTGCATTTACAAAAATAATGCGAGCCCTTCAAAACTGTAGCCTCTTATGTAAAGACTTGTAAGTAGCTGAACCCAAAATATTTTTTTGTGAACATATTGTATGTTTTCCATCAAGTATATTAAATTTAACGTCATCCCTTTCCAAGTCTTTTTGATCTTGGAGCTCCACAACGTTATTCGTAGACCCCAAGAAGGGAAGAAGAATTGTGTCCCTCTATGTAGGAATAACATTTATCAACATGGAGTGCACAAGAATGTCAACATTTTCATCATCTATAGGACGATATTAATACTATGGAGGTGTTACATGTCACCTCTAAACATTAATTGAAAGCACTTCACTATTGAACAAAAAATAATCAAACTATTGAATAGTTTATGGTTATGTTTTCAGTAATATAGTGTTTGCTTTCTTCAACAATGCAACTAATTTAGTATTATTTTTCAACCCATGCAAATTTGATTTGGATGGATCAAGCTCCATCTTATCCAAATATGTTATTTGTTAGGATTATACTAGTTGTACAGATAAACAAACATGCAAAGAATAATGAAGAAAACATAAAATAGAAATAAATGCAATAAAACAGAGACACAGATTAAACGTGGTTCACCAAAAAATGGGCTACGTCCACCAGAAAAAACCAATCTTTTTATTTTGTCCAGATAAAACTTTCTCACACAGTGCCACTACTGATATAATGAGCCTTTTACATTACGACCCTTTTATAGATATTAGGGTTTAATTATCATTTCGGGGAAACATAGAAAAACCACCCGTTAGATCTGTGACCTAATAAGGAATGATCCAGATTTCAAAATGCATAAATACATATAAAATGTGGCTTACGGGGGTGCTGCCCCCTGAAACCTCATCGGGGCGCGCAGCCCCCGGACCCCCCGTCGGGGGATCATCCCACCCAGACCCTGTAAGGGGGGCGAAGCCCCCCTTACAACCCCCATCACTATCAAGATCCACAACCAACATTATCCTCAACATAGTAAAAAACTTGGCATGTTTAGGTGGTGAAAACAAACCTTTTCTATTCAAAAAATGATAAATAGAAGAGGTTGTGTCACCTCTATACAATTTTCTAATTACTACAAGCATGCCACTATGAATGTCTTCTACATTTGAACAACCATTTTTTTCTTTATCTACTAACTACCCAAAATCCCAACTATATATTGAACATGAACATTGTGTTTTGTCTTTTGAGGCCCTTATTTCCCATTTCCTGAATAAAGAAACATTGAACTCCATATCTAGAAAAAGAAAATTATTATTTTCATAGTTAATGTGTTCTACTTGAACACATAGTGTACTTGAATAAAAAACTGCAGAGGATATAACCATTCCAGCTTCCTCGTGCCCATCATCTATAACAAAAAACAACCATAGGTCATTATAGTAGTTGTTAGGGCCATGGATTTCGACAAACCATTCCTCATCTCTTTTCTTCCAGAACTTAGCACCTTCAATGAATGGAATTGCTGAGAATGGATTATGACCAATGGAAGACATTTTACCTTCAGTTGGAGTAGAATATATTAATAATTAATTCACATATGGAGTAATTTTTTTCCCATTATATGATAATGAATGTAAGTATTAGCCTTTACAGTCACCAATCTGAATAATACATTAGTTTTTATCATTTGTGAGTAATCATTGTAAACATTATCGACCACTAGGCTTCAACCAGACATGATATCTAACCTTTAATTAGTTACCTATAAATCATATTTTATGGATCACATCATTAATACCAAAAACTATGTAAAATTGTTCTTGACAATTAACATGCAATATATTTTGGAAGGATTATCCGTTGTCTGACAACCATCCACATTACGTAGATAACATGAAAGGAACATTTGAAAACATAGATGTTAGCGAGAGAGAGGATTTAAGTTGACATATGAATGGATAGTTTTTAACATTACTTATTGGTAATTAACACCAATTGAATGGAATAGTGTAAAGGCCATTAAGATTTCATTTTTCAAAATTTGAGCAGAGTGTGCGAGAAACAAAAAACAATAATGGGTCTAGCGGTCGCTAAGTAGAATTTGTTAAACATATAAATGTTTAGTTGTCCCATAACACATTTTATAAAGAATAACGTAGTGTCCCCTAAGACCTAACGAGTTTTATTTGAAATCAAGCATTGGAGTATGTCATAATTCACATCCGTTCATATCAAATAAAATGCTACGCACCCAAAAATATCCATTAGTAATTGAAAGGAATGACATAATGACCGCAAGGATTTTCCGGTTCTTGATTTAAAAAGAAGGATAAAATAGAAAATCATTGTCTAGCCTATCAGCCTCAAGGTTCCCGACATTACATCTTGTGGTTATAACCACTATCTCTACACTTTTGAATAGATATAATTTTTTCAATGAATATAACTTTATCATATTGGCTTGACTATTCCTAAAGGAGCCAAGTGTTGTACTAAAAACCTTGGGGAGGGATGAATCCTTATATCATTCTCATAAGAAATATTCTTTATGTTGAATAATTCAGTTAGGTTCTTATATTATAGAATGCATAGGTACCACTAAGTTGCATTACTAATTGTAAGGAATAACATATCCACAACTTGGCTCAATAGTCTCTCAATTTGAAAAGGGACCTCTAATCTCCATTACTAGTTGAAAAGAATAACGTAGTGGCTGCTAGGATCAACATTTTTTTAATTTGAAAATAGCTATTTTTGGCAAGAAAATTTGTTGAGGACAAATTTATGGGTTCCTTGCCAACACTTTGGGAGTCTAAGTCCCTTTACTTAACTAGTGCAGTTTTCATATATGTATGCGTGAGTGAAAGTGAGTTTTCTCCAGGTGGCCTTACGACCAGGGATCCAACAGGGGCACTCCACTGACCCTACAGAAAAGCTAGAAATTTATTGCTAGAGAGGAATTTGTCTGTAAGGTGGGAAAGGGGAGTGATAAATGAGATAGGAGAACTAATGTTATAGGTAGAAAATTATATTCCTGCACACATTAGTTAGAAACTTCAACACATGCATTTATGAGAAGAAACAACTTTGCAAAAAATGACAAGACCAAATAGAATTTATGATCACAATTATCAAGAAATCCCTTAGTTAAAGAAAGCTAGAAACTCCTTTGTGCATTTATTACTTAAACAAAAGTTGTACATAGTGTGGGAATGGAGGAAAACTAGTGAGGGGCGAAATGGAAGAAAACGGCTATCTCCTTTGTTCTCTCAAAGTACAATATACTCTTAAGTTTACAAAATCAATCACCAACCCATTGAAATTGGAATGAATTTACAATTTATAGAATGAGAGGTGACTCATCATCTACCCCCAATTCCTTTTCATATGTCCTCACACAACTTAAAAATTTTCAACTTCCTAGGAAACTTTTAAGTCCCTTTTTATAACATAAAGGTGACTTATTACATTAGGAACACTGATACATATGAAAAAGTGCAACCCCAACACAAAATTAGAACATTGAGAAGAGAGAGAAAGTTGGGGGAAGAGGAGAGAGAAAGAGCAAGAGAAGAAGAGGATATGTCATTCCCGATGAAGTCCATTGATCCTTGTTGATGGAAATGTCAATGCGATTAAACTATGAATCTTCAAAATTATGTGAAAATCCTTCCAATTGGATCATAGATGCTTTGGAATGAGTTTTTAAAAAAACTACTGAATGGTTCTTCTGATGACCATAACTTCCACTCTACACAAGATACTCCTGCAACTTGAGCCACAGAGTTAGTGTCGTGAGACACTGTTGAATTCCTTGAGATGGGTCTCGAATTCCTTATGAGAAATGCCCATGGATGATCCGTAATGATGGTGTTGACCTAAATGACCATCCCTTTATATCCCATTGTGCCAAACTTGACTTTTGAGAAAGACCTGCCAAATGGGGCAACTTACTATTTTTAGTAAGTGTCATAGTTAGATTTCCAAACCTCAATCGGCTATGGTAGCTTGAATTATTTCTTATTACTATGTTCCTCTCACTTTTTGGACCAATTGGATATTTATAGCAGGGGCTCATGGAACAACTTACTATTTTTAGTAAGTGTCAATTGCAAGCTGAGATGACATTTTTGATGACTTTACTTGCGATACTCCCTCTATTTTCACTTCCTTATTCGTAGCGTCTTAAAATGGTGGCTTACCCCAAGCAACAAACCCCTATGTAGGAAGGCATGTTATTTTTAGTAAGTTCACCATGGATGTCAGATTACGAAAAAAAGATTTTGAAAATCTAGGTCTTCTTCTGAGATTCCACGCTCCACATTTTGAGTAATTCCTTTGTCCATATCCATAAAAAAACACATCCCTCCATATCCATAAAAAATAGGGACTTCATGACATGAAAAATAGTTTACGTGAAACTAGATTTTTCAATGATCATTCCCTCCAATTTTCACGTGATTTTTCCGACTAGAACCTTGAGAAGTGAAGAGGTAGTTCGTTGCCTTTTTCTCATATGTTATTCATGTGATAGGGTAGAAATATGATGAAAAATCAGTCCTCCATATCCCTAAAAAATAGGGAATTCATGGTACAAAAACTAGTTCATGTGAAACTAGGTTTTTTGACGATCATTCCCTCCAATTTTTACGTGATTTTGCCCACTAGAACCTTTAGAAGTGGAGAGGTAGCTCGCTGATTTTTTCCACTACTGTGTCATGGCAGCCATTAATGGAGATTGAAATTTAAAGGTCTGGTTTTTGTCTCCATTTGTGATGAAATCAACTCCATTACAATAGGTTTTTGCTTCTCTTCTCACTGGTGAAATTTCTCTTCGATCCGGTTACCGGTTTGACAGGAAATTGAGCTTTGCTCTTCGTGGAGCCAGAAGTGAAATTTCTTCGTTGTGAGAATTAATTGATGCAAATGGGAGGTTTGAAGGTGATTTTATTAATTTTTTTGATATAGGAATGAATAACAAAAAATGGTTCGTCAATCCCTGCATTCATTTCCAAGATTTCTCCAAATTTTGATTTCACGACAATGGGGATTTTCTACTGTTCTTCATCTCTGTTCTTCATTTCTTCTTCTTAGCTTGATGAAATATCTTTTCTGAGACCTACATATCACCATGGGAAAGGTATTTTAATTCTTTTATTTTTTATTTTTTTATCTTTTCAAATCACGGAGTGATGGTAGGAGGTTGCAAAGGGAGTGTGCAGGTATGGCTATGCACGGGAATGTTAGAAGTTAGAAGTGGGAAACAGGTGGGCATTTAAAATTTATAAATAAATATGAGAAGGGAGATGATAAAATTTTTCAATGTTTGATGTCCCTGACCTATGAGGAATGTGAGAAACATCAATTTTCATGGTGAGAACGGAAATGACACGTGGTGGAGATCTGGTGACAGGGAATGAAGGCTAAAAATAATCAGCTTTAAAGCACTAAGGGGCTGGAAACTGGTCATATGGGTGACCCAAAGTCTCCCTTAGAGTATGGGAATATTTTTCCATATTTGATGTGCCTGACCTATGATGGAAATTAGGGACATCAAATTCCACGGTGCTCTTGGTGATGACATGTGGCAGTGATCGAAAGGTTAGAGGATTTAAATTCCTACAAGCACCAGGGGGCTGAACTGGTGATCCTAGTAGGTCGCATGAGGATCCAGAGGTGATATGGGGGCTAGGATACATTTTTCCATGGTTGATTTCCCTAACCTTGGGATGTACATGAAGGAGACACAAAATCCTGCTACCACTCTTCTAGAGCTGACACGTGTCCTCCAAAAATTTGACTAACTCCCAGAACTTGCTCCAAGAGGACAACTTGACACAAATGATTAAGTTAAGCTTCATGATGGACTTTTGGAATGAAATTTTATATTATCCTAACTAGAAATAACCTTTCTAATCCAATGGTTGGGGTATAAGGTCTTTATTCCTCCATTTGATCCCTCAAAAATGAGTGTATTTTGTATTTGGTACGCCACCTGTGCATGAGAAAAAACTACTTGCAGACCCAATTCTCCAAAGTGTTGTGAAAAAAATGATTTCACCATCTTGTAGGTATTGGAATTCCCTTTTTGAATATTTTTTTTACTCTTAATCCATTAGGAGCTCCTAGAATCACCTTCGGAAGTTCAGCGGTTGTTTTGGCCTGTGCACTTCCTAGGCCTGTGAACCCTAATTTTGGTGAAACTACCGCCAAATTCTCCAAGTCCTTCCTGAATCTTCTTTAATCACTTCCATGATGTCCAAGGCCTTTGAATCACCTCCATGTCAAGTTTTGATTTTCTTTATATTCCACTCCATGGGGTTGCTCCATTCCTAGGAAGGCCTAGTGATAGCCCTTCCCACAACTTACCTGAAGCTTGCAATTTTTAATGAACTCCTAAAATCACCTTAGGGGGAATGATTGGAATTTCCTAAATCACCTAGGGGGATGAGATAAAATTAATTGGGAGGTTACTTGAACTGATTAGGGTAGACCCTGAGGTGCCTTGGAATGGTAAAACATGAAAAAATTAACACAAGGGTATAGTTGTCATGCATAGAAATTGTTAATTTCCTTGTTGCACATTTACATGACAACAACTGGATCTAGCTTGGGGACATGACATGGACTGAGCGCATGAAGACATAACATGAAGAATCCATAATCTCAACTTTAGACCATATGATCCATTGACTAGTGCCTTATCCATTGGGCCCTGACGGAGTCATGTACAATTTACAAGAGAGAAAGATAACGAAGAAGGAAACACACACACACAAAATGATAGAAAGGAAACACATGACAACATAATGAGAAGGGAAACACATGCATAAAAAGGGAAACACACCTAGTAATCACCTATGGTACAAGGTAGGGACAACCCACTTTCAATAAAGATTTTTTTCATTCCTTAAAAGTTACCCTTGATGTGGGAAACACTGAGTGATGTTGTTTGGTGAAGCTATTGACTGGTTCAAGAAAGTAGCCTCCTCTCCTTAATTTTTATGAAAGTCTAGGTACTTTCATGACCATCTATTTTTTTTGTAGGAGTGAGTCCATGTGAGCTTCTTGATGCTCAGGAATCCTTCGCTTAGAAATTCCATCATGCCTTCACATTCTTTGAAATTGGTTTCATAGTGCCAATTTCCTTCCATGTTTATCCACATAGCTGATTTTTCATTGAGCATCTCATCGCTGCCCTAGAAGCTGATTTTCATTCAAATTTCTTAAATATTTTAGAGTTCCTTTCTTTCCCAGGTCTGTACTCATTAGACATCTTTTCCATGAGAAACCTTAGATTCATCATTTATCTCTACTCCATTGTGAGGTGTTTGAGTACTGAAAGGAGGATTGGAGGAAAACTCATACTTTCTTGTATGGTCCATGGCATAAGTTAAGAGATCAAGAATTAGCTTGGGGTCTTCCACAAATTCTACTGCATCCAATAGTTCTTGGACAGACATAGGTCTCCTTTGTTACTTCTTGCAGCTCATCTTTGTATGCCTTCGAAGGATCTTTATTTTGCAGCTCAAGGTAAATATCTGAAGGGATTACTCCATCATCTTGGGAATCGTTGACATTCTATCACTCCTTCATCTAGAGGGGCTTCAGCTTCAAAGGCCTCAAAACTCCTTGCTTCAATTTATTCATCATGGAAAGAGTCTTCCTATTCAAATGGGAAAGAAAATACCTCAATTTCATCATTGCATCCATCAACCATTGGCACAGGAGGGGAATCATATTTCTCCTCTTTACTTTGTTTCAACATGGCCAACCTTCACACTGGTTAAGGCTTTCAAATCAGATTCACATTTGTCTTGAAGATTCATGGCTTGCATCAGGAGTTAGGAGACTGAGCTCAGGGTCTTCTTGTTTCTTCTGACATGGCTCTTATCAGTTCTTGTACATATGGTTCTTTCCCACCTAGTTCAATGGGATCATTGCAGATGGCTTGATCTCTTCCTGGGTGGCATGTGATCAATGGAGATCCTCATCTTCAAATGGGAATGAGAATATCTCCTCATCATGGATAAGCACATAAGCTGATTTTTCTTCATTTGGAGATCGTCAAGAACCATTTCCTCTTCTTCATGGTTTGCATCATCCAGAAATTTAGGGCTTCCCTCTTGTAACTCAAATCTCCTCAATGACTTCTTCAAGGTCTATGCCTCTCTAGGAAGGCATGTCTGGCCCTATCAAGATGGGAATATCCTCTTCCTTTGCATTGTCACAAATTAATTCAATCTGCCTGCTATCTTGATACAAGATGTTGGTTTCTAGGCTTCCGAACTTTCACTCGTGTACCTCATCTTCTTCTCTGGAAGAAATTTCTCCACGTCTCCCTTCACTGTATGGTTGCAGATGAACAATTCATCTGAATTTTCCCTCCCAAGTCTTGCTAATAAAAGCTTTGACTTAGTAACATTCCAAATGAAGTCCAGAATGTCTGCTACCAAGATCATCACTGAAAATTTCTTGTCTGGAAATCTGGTGAGAGCCACCTGTGCATCTTTGACCTTCCCTATAAGTGAGACCTATTTTGACTCCAGGAGTAACAAGAGCCACTGGGTGGAGTCATGGTGAGTTTGAGAGCCTTGGTACCTTTATAGGAATTACATTATGTGAGGCACAAAAATCTATTATGCAGTTGTTCAATACATAATCTCCAACAAGAAGAGAGACATAGAAAGGTTAAACCTTATCAGTCTTTGATGCACTCAATGAAATAATAGTTCTGTGATGGAGGTGTAGGTGGGTTTGGTAGTATTCCTTTAGAACTAGGAGCTATAGTATTGGGTGTTAAACTATCACTCCTGATGTATTGAATAAATCTCTTGAATTGTTTGTGGTGAGTCCACAAATATTCTGGTTTCAGTAATTAGGACTTTGTCTTTGTTCATGTATTCTATGAAGTCAAAAGGAGTCAATATGTGGGTGAGGGTGATGAAGGGACTACTTTTGGATTTAGGATAGGTTTGGAAGCAGGAGTATATTTTTGGGGAATAAAGGGGATCTTGAAAGGTACACTAGGATCTTTCAAAGTACTAGATTTTATAGGAGCATATTTAGATTTAGAATTAGAAGAGGCATCGGAAGAATTACTTGGAATTGTTGGAAACTTCTTATTTTTATACGATCGAGGCTTCAACAATGTGGACTCCATAGAGGGTGGGAGTGGAGATCCTCAACTAATTATTTTGTTTTGTGGAGTCACCACAAGAGGATCTTCAATCTTATTTTTTTTTGCAACAGATAGAGGAAGAGCCCCCTTTCTCAAACTAAGAATGAGTGAATACCACACATGAGAAGCTAGGTGCTATCTTCTTCATCATCTTCATCACCTCCAGAATATTCACAAAATCTAATTTGTGTATCGTTCTCAAACTCATCACTTTCTAGGGAATCACCACCTTCACTTTCTTGTTCAAATCTCATCTTCATTTTCCTTACTCCTACAATTTGCATTGATAGGTGGGGCCTCCAAGGAAATCCTTCGGGGGTGCTCCTGTAATCTGATTTCCATTGCTTCTTTGAGAAGAAACTCATTCAAATATTTCCCTCCTCAACGACGCCATTTAATTTTCCATTTTCTACAAAAAAGGATAAGTTCTTTCATCTCTAGGACAGTTGAGCTTTACCCTTTGAGGGATTCTTGATCTTTCCAAATAGGATGAGATCGTCATCAAGTTTAATGGCCAATCTTTGTGCTTCTACAATATCCCTCAGTTGAAATCTTCATAGGAAAAATTCCACCTCCAGTGATTGAGCACTAATAAAGAATATCCTAACATTATTTTCAGATGGTGAATCTTCTTTCTGGTATCCTATGAAGCAACCGGTTAAAATGGGCCATGAAGTCTCTCATAGTTTCACTTTCTCCTTTCTTCATTTGAGCCAACTGCACCAAGAGGTCTTGACAATATTCAATTGATTTAAATATTTCCTTGAAGGTACTATTCTTTGTCACTCCAACAAGTGATGGATTGAGAAGGCAGGAGATAGAACCATTCTACTTACTTTTTCTTGGAGAGATTCCACGAATAGTCTTACAAGTGACATCTTCATGTTGGGACACCAAGAATTCCACATGATGTCATGAAAGTAGTGATGTGTTCTTCAGGATGTTGTGTGATCATCACCTTTGAATTTTGGAAAGTTCTTGTGGGAACCTATTGGTAAGTCTATGAAGAGGTGGTTCAAGAGTGAGCGGGCCTGTATTTCTTCCCCACGGGACAATGGGTTGAGGTCTTTCTTCTTCATCTTCCATTGTCATTTCTGCTTCTACTTTAGCTCTTGCTTTTAAAAATTATTCTTCAAATTATTCTTCAGGGACTCAATGCCCAATGGGGGTTGAAAAATTAGAGAATTTGAAGGCAGAGTATCAATAGAAGTTTGGATAGGATTTCCAGGTGAACTACTTGAATACCCGTATGGGGAGGAGGATAGAGAGAAGAAGTATAGACTATCTCTAATTTGTTCTTGCTGAGTTTACAAAGCCTCAAAGTTGGTATCAACAACACCCCTTGGCCTATTCAACCTAGTGTATCTTCCTTCATCTAGGTTTTGGAAACTTCTACAGTGAGAACACGAAAGGACATTGTGGAATATGAAGGGTCACATACAGGAATTGATAGTGTATCTTTCAACAATGGATTTCCATGAAGTTTTTTTTTACTTTTTTAATATTTGTGTTTTTTGTATTTTGGGACCTTGCGGTCATATTTTAAGTGTAGATGTTACTAAGTCTGCCCCATGGTGGGCACCAAAAACTGTTAGTGAGAAAAAAATTTGGGGACAAATGTATGGGTTCCTTGCTAATGCTCTTGGAGTCTATATCCCTCTACTTAACTAGTGCAGGTGTCATATATTCATGTGTAAGTGAAAGTGAGTTTTCTCTGGGTGGCCTTATAGCTAGGAATCCAACAAGGGCACTCCACTGACCCTGCATCAAAGCTAGCAATTTATTCCTAGAGAGAAAATTTTTTGTAAGGCGGGAAATGGGGGTGAGAAATGAGATAAGAGAACTAATGATAGATAGAAAATCAGATTCCTGTACACACTAGTTAGAAACTTCAACACCTGCATTTATGAGAAGAAACAACTCTATAAACAATGAAAAGACGAAATAGAATTTATGATCACAAAGTATCAAGAATACTTTAGTCAAAGAAAGCTAGAAACTCCTTCTTCTTGTATTTATTGCTTAAACAAAAGTTGTACATAGTGCAGGAATGGAGGAAAACTAGTGAAGGGGAAAAATGAAAGAAAATGGCTATCTCCTTTGTTCTCTCAAAGTACAATATACTCTTGAGTTTACAAAATCAATCACCAACCATTGGAAATGGGAATGTATTTACAATTTATAGAATGAGAGGTGAATCATCATCTACCCATCAATGCCTTTTCATATGTCCTCGCACAACTTAAAAAGTTTCAACTTCATAGAAATTTTTTAACTCCCTTTTGTTGAATATGGAGATAAATTACTCATGTTTTAGTATGCAATTGGAACTTGCTAGAAAATACAGTAACTGACATCAGTCAGGGAAGACTGGCATCGGTTAGAGTGTGACCAGAATCAGTCAGGGCAAGTTAGAACCAGTGACGATTGGGAAGAATTGGCATCGGTTACCTGTGCGATGAGCTTTTAATTAACTCTTGGGATTTATTTCTATTTTTAGCATTGTAATAGATTTAATGAATGTAATTGCATGGATAATTAACCTAAAGTCTTAAATGACTATTTAAAGCATAAAGCTAGGGTTTATAATGTATGGATGAATCATAATTACAAGATAATTATGTGAGAGATAATTCTTGGTGAAGAATGCAAAAGCTTGAAGGAAGAATGTACTGAACATCTGAGAAGTGTAAAAGATTGTAAATCTTCATTGTATATCTTGTCAAAACTTTGGATAATAGATTGGCTTGTTTCTTGGTGGACGTAGCCCACACTGGGTGAACCACGTTAAATCTGGTGTTGATTTATGTCTCTTGTTTTGTATAATTCTTCTAGTAGAATATCCACTTTTATTTGCATGTATGCTTAGATATGATATATTGTCTATACAACTGGTGTGCTAACCCCATAACTGGTATCAAAGATTTGTTTTGAGGGTTTTGTGTGTTGATAGATTTACTCACAGAGGGTTTTCTGATTGAGTGGGAGCTACATCAACGACAGAAGATAATAAATACAAGGTAGAGAAGTGTAACTGCTGAAATTATCAATTATGGAAGATACAAATTGAGGATTATATGTATCAGAGAGATTTGTACTTACCATTGGATGAGAATTCTAGACCTACGAAGATGACTGATGAAGAATGGAAAATTATTCATAGAAAGGCTTTGGGATATGTAAGATTTATTCTGACAGCATCTGTGGCTTCCAATATTATAGAAGAGGTTTCTACGGTAGACTTAATGAAATCTCTTGCTAATTTATATGAAAAACCTAGTGTTTCAAATAAATTTTATTTGATAAAGAAATTTTTTAGTTCTAAGATGCATGAAGGTGAATATGCCTCTAGTCATTTGAATGATTTTCGATCTATTATAAATCAGTTAAAATTAGTTTCAATACCATTTGATGATGAAGTAAAAGCACTTTTATTCTTATGTTCTTTGCCTGATAGTTGGGACAACTTGGTAATGGTTGTTAGTAATACAACATCTGCTAATAATATTTTGAAGTTTGATGATGTGGTTAGTATAATCTTGAATGAAGAAATTCATAGGAAAAGTATAGAGGAAACATCATCTGGAAATGCTTTGAATGTAGAAAGTAGAGGCAAGAAAAAGGAGAGATCCAAGAGTAAGAGTAATGGGAAATCAAAGTCAAAGGATAAAAGATCTAAATCCAGAAGTAAGGGAATTACTTGTTGGAAATGTGGAAAGAAAGGACATGCAAAGAAATATTATTGGTCAAAGAATAAAAAGAACCAACAACCAGACAAAGATAAAGAGGTGAATCTTGCTACATTAGAGGTAATGCAAGATGATCTTATTCTTTCTTTAGATAATAGAATTGAATCATGGGTTTTAGATTCAGGAGCTTCTTTCCATGCAACCCCTAATAAGGGTTATTTAAGAAATTATGTCCAGGGAAATTTTTTACATGTCTATTTGGGTGATGATGAACCTTGCAGTATTACTATAAAGGGGAAGTTCATCTAAAATTATAGAATGGAAATACATGGGTATTGAAAGATGTGAGGCATGTGCTAAGCCTCAGGAGGAATCTTATTTCTACAGGGAAACTAGGTGAATCTGGTTGCATGGTTACTTTTACAGGAGACTCTTGGAAATTCACCAAGGGTGCTTTTGTTGTGGCAAGAGGTAAGAAGGTAGGAATGTTATATTTATCTACTTGTATTACTGATTCCTTTTCTGCATTATCTACTTTATATTCAGATGCATGCATGTGGCATAATCAGTTAGGTTATATGAGTCAAAAAGGAATGCAGATCTTAAAGGCTAAGGGTAAGTTATCAAATTTGAAAGATTTAGATCTTAATTTCTGTGAGCATTGTATCTTTGGAAAGTAAAAGAGAGTGAGATTTCTCAAAGTTAGGGAAAATAAGGAGTAGAAATTGGAACTTGTACACTCAGATGTGTGGGGACCAGCTCAGGTAGCTTCTCATGGTGGATCCTAGTATTATGTTACTTTCATTGATGATGCTACAAGAAAGGTATGGGTTTATTGTATTAAACACAAATCTAATGTTTTTGAAACTTTTAAAAGATGGAAAGCCATTGTTGAGAATGAATCAAATTCTAAGTTAAAGTGCCTTAGATTTGACGATGGTGGTGAATATTATAGCAATGTTTTCAATTATTATTGTTCAGTGAATGGGATACATAGAGAAAGAATGGTTCCAAGAACACCACAGGAGAATGGTGTTGCAGAAAGAATGAACAAGACAATTATGGAACGTGCTAGAAGTATGGGGATACATTCTAAATTGCCCTTGCAGTTTTATGCAAAAGTAGTTGATACAACGATTTATTTGATTAACCATGGTCCTTCAAGTTCACTAGATGGAGGAATACCATAGGAAGCATGGACCGGAAAAGAGGTAGATCTTTCTTTTATTAAAGTTTTTGGTTTAGAAGCTTTTGTGCATGTTGATAGATAAAATAGAAAAAAGTTGGATGCTAAATCCAAGAGGTGCACTTTCATTGGTTATGGATATGGTGATTTCGGTTTTTATTTTTTGGATTTAGAGAATTCTAAAATTGTTAGGAGTCGTGATGTTGAATGGAATGAAAAGAGAATGTATAAGGATCAAATTTTGGTACCCAAGGATGAGAAAATTAAGAAGTTTATTGATGAAAATGAACTCTCAGGTTTTAAAGAAACACCTATAGAAATACATAGTAATCGTGGTCGGTTAGGCCCTGACTGGCATCGGTTAGATGAACCGCCGATGGTTACAGAGGATCAAAACTAGCATCGGTTAGCTGAACTGACATCAGTTAGAGGTGACCAGCGTTGGTCGCTGTCAGAAGTTGATACTAATGTCCAGGAGGTCCAGATTGAACCTCCAGTACCCCTAACTCCTGTGAGAATGTCACAAATGGTAAGTAAAATTCTAGAAAGATTTTCACCTTCTCTATTTTATCTATTATTGACTGATAGTGGTGAACCAGAAAGCTTTGAAGAAGCAATGCAGGATAAAACTCACGTTCAGTGGGACCATGACATGGATGAGGAGATGAACTCTTTAGAACAAAACCAGACTTGGGATTTTGTTAAATTGCCAGTAGGAAAGAGAACATTGTAAAACAAGTGGGTTTACAGAATTAAGGAAGAAGAGGGTGGATAGAAAAGGTACAAGGTAAGGCTTGTAGTAAAATCATTTACACAAAAGGTAGGTATTGACTTTGGTGAAATATTTTCTCATGTTTTTAAGATGACTTCTATTCGTACTGTATTGAGTTTAGTTGCAGTAGAAGATTTACATTTAGAGCAACTAGATGTGAAGATGACTTTCCTTCATGGTGATTTGGATGAAGATATTTATATGCAGCAACCACTTGGGTATGAAGTCAATGGTAAGGAGAAACTAGTGTGTAGGTTGAAAAAGAGCCTATATGGGCTCAAGCAAGCTCCAAGGAAATGGTACATGAAGTTTGATAGTTTTATGCACGAGCATGGTTACTTGAGATGTGAATCTGACTATTGTGTTTATTTCAAGAAGCTTGAAAATGGGAGCTATATTATTTTGTTACTGTATGTGGATAATATGCTTATTGCAGGATCTAGTATGCAGGACATTGGTGAGCTTAAAAGAAAGCTAGATCACACATTTGCAATGAAGGATTTAGGAGCTACAAAAATAATTATTGGCATGCAAATACATAGAGACATGAAAAATGAGAATTTGTATTTGTCTCAGAAGGATTATATCTACAAGGTGTTATAAAGGTTCAACATGCAGAATGCAAAACCTGCTAGCACACCTATGGCTGGACACTTAAAATTGAATAAAGATCAATTTCCTTCATAACAAAAGGAGGCCAAATATATGACATAAGTGCCATATGCTTCAGTAGTTGGAAGTCTCATGTATGCTATGGTTTGTACAAGATTAGACATTACATAGGCAGTGGGAGTTGTGAGTATATATATGGCTAATCTAGGTAAAGAGCATTAGAAAGTAGTCCGATGGATACTCAGGTATTTGAAAGGGACACCTAGCATGCAGTTATGCTATGGAGGTTTGGATATTTCATTACGTGGCTATGTTGATTCAGATATGGCTGGAGATCTGGATGGTAGGAGGAGCACTACTAGATATATTTTCATAGTAGGTGAAATGACAGTTAGCTAGATTTTGAGATTGCAGAAGGTTATGGCTTTGTCTACTACAGAGGTAGAGTATGTTGCAGCTACAGAGGCTAGCAAGGAGATGATATGGATGAGTAGGTTCATGGAAGAGTTGGGAAATGAGAAAAGTAATTATAAACTGTTCAGTGACAGTCAGAGTGTAATTCATTTGGAAAAGAACTCAACATTTCATTCAAGAATGAAACACATTAGTTGAGATATCACTTCATATGGTAGGTATTGGAGGATGGATAGTTGAATCTAGAAAAGATTCATACAAGCAAGAACCCTGCAGATATGCTAATGAAGCCATTAGCAAAGGAGAAGTTGGAGCTACACTCCACTTCTGTTTGTCTTTGAGTTTGAGGCTCGAGGAGGAAGAAACAAAGCTAAGGAGGAACCAAGAATGGTACTATACAGGTATAGTGTAGTAATTAATCTCCAAGTGGGAGATTGTTGAGTATGGAGCTAAATTACTCATGTTTTAGCATGTAATTGGAACTTTCTGGAAAATACAGTAACCAAAATCAGTCAGGGCAGACCGGCATTGGTTAGAGTGTGACTAGCATCGGTTAGGGAAAGTTGGAACTGGTGACAATTGGGAAGAATTGGAATCGATTACCTATGCGACAAGCTTTTAATTAACTCTTGGGATTTATTTTTATTTTTAACATTAGAATAGATTTAATGAATGTAATTGCATGGCTAAGTGCCCTAAAGTATTGAATGACTATTTAAAGCATAAAGCTAGGGTTTAGAATGTATGGATGAATCATAATTACAAGATAATTATGTGAGAGATAATTCTTGGTGAAGAATGCAAAAGCTTGAAGGAAGAATGTACTGAACATCTGATAAGTGTAGAAGATTGTAAATCTTCATTATATGTCTTGTCAAAGCTTTGGATAATAGATTGGTTTTTTTCTTAGTGGACATAGCCCACACTGAGTGAACCACATTAAATTTGGTGTTGATATATGTCTCTTGTTTTGTATAATTCTTCTGGTAGAATATCCACTTTTATTTGCATGTATGCTTAGATATGATATATTGTCTATACAACTGGTGTGATAACCCCAACACCTTTTTTATAACATAAAGGTGACTTAATATAATAGGAACATTGATACATATGAAAAAGTGCAACCCTAACACAAAATTATAACATTGAGAAGAGAGAGAAAGCTGGGGGAAGAGGAGAGAGAAAGAATGAAAGAAGAAGAAGAAGATATGTCATTCCCAATCAAGTACATTGATCCTCATTGATGGAAAACTCAATGTGATGAAACTCTGAATCTTCAAACTTGTGTGAAACTCCTTCTAATTGGCTCACAAATTATTTGGAATGAGTGTTTAAAAGCATTGTTGAATGGTTCTTCTAATGACCGTAACTTCCACCCTGCACAAGATACTCTTGCAACTCATGCCAAAAAGTGAGTGTCAAGAGACATTGTTGAATTCCCTGAGATGAGTCTCAAATTTCTTATGAGAAATGCCCATGGATGATCTAGAATGATGGTGTTGACCTAAATGATCATCCCTCTATGTCCCATTGTGCCAAACTTGCCTTTTGAGAAAGACCTGCTATTTTTAGTAAGTACATATGGGGAAACTTACTATTTTTAGTAAGTGTCATAGTTAGCTTTTCCCAACCTCAAAAATATATGGTAGCTTGAATTTTTTCTTCTTACTATTTTCCTCTCACTTTTTGAACCAATTGGCTATTTATAGTAAGGGCTTGTGGAACCACTTACTAATTTTAGTAAGTGTCAATTGCAAGCCGAGATGACCTTTTTGATGAATTTTCCTATGATACTCCCCCTATGTTCACTTCCTTCTTCGTAGCCTCTTCAAATGGTGGATTACCCAAAGCAACAAACCCCTATGTAGGAAGGTATGTTATAAGTGCACTGAGGATGTCAGATTGTGAAAATATAGCTTTTGAAAATCTAGGTCTTATTCCGGGATTCCACGCTCCGCATTTTGAGTAATTCCTTCGTCTAAATAAGTGAGAAGATGATATTTTCATTGGCGGGGGAAAAATACTGACAAAAAACATAACCCTCCATATCACTAAAAAAAGGGAATTCATGGCATGAAAACTAGTTTACGTGAAACTATATTTTTCAATGATCATTCCCTCCAATTTTTGCGTGATTTCACCCAATGGAACCCTGAGAAGTGAAGAGGTAGCTCGCTACCTTTTTCATAGATGTTATTCATGTGATAGGGAAGAACTCTGATGAAAACTCAGTCCTCCATATCCCTAAAAAAATAGGGACTTCATGGTACAAAAACTAGTTCACGTGAAACTAGATTTTTCAACCATCATTCCCTCTAATTTTTGCGTGATTTCACCCACTAGAACCCTAAGAAGTGGAGAGGTAGCTCACTGATTTTTTCCACTATTAAGTCATGGTTTCCATTAATGGAGATTGAAATTTTCAGATTTGGTTTTTTTCTCCATTTGTGATGAAATCAAATCCATTGCGATAGGTTTTTTCTTCTTGTCTTACTGGTGAAATTTATCTTCGATCCAGTTTCCGGGTTGACAAGAAATTGAGCTTTGTTCTTTGTGGAGCTGAAAGTGAAATTCCTTCACCATGAGCATTACTTGCTGCAAATGGGAGATTAGAAGATGATTTTTTTATTGTTTTAGATAAAGGAATGAACAAAAAAATTGGTTCGTCAATCCGTGCATCCGTTTGCAAGATTTCACAAAATTTTGATTTCATGGCAATGAGGATTTTCTACTGTTCTTCTTCTATGTTCTTCATTTCTTCTTCTTAGCTCAATAAAATATATTTCTGAGACCTACATATCACCATGGGAAATGGATTTTAATTCTTTTATGGATTTGGTTTGAGATTTTACAATGACAGAGTGATGGTAGGAGGTTGTCGAGGGAGTGTGCAGGTATGGTTGTGCACGAGAATGTTAGAAGTTAGAAGTAGGAAGAAGTGGGTATTTAAAATTTTGAAATAAATATAAAAAGGGAGATGGGAAGATATTTCAATGTTTTATTTCCATGACCTATGAAGGACGTGAGGGACATAAAATTCCATGGTGAGCAAGGCGATGACAGGGAATGAAGGCTAGAAAAAATCTTTAAAGCACTGAGGGGCTGGAAGTTGGTCATATTCATGACCAAAAGTCTCCCTTAGGACCTGGGAAAATTTTTCCATGTTTTATTTCCCTGACATGTGGGGGACATAAAATTCCACGGTGCTCGTGGCAATGACATGTGCAGCGATTAAACAATTGAGGCTTTGAGCTCCCGTAAGGACCTGTGGACTGAATTGGCGATCTTGGAGGTTGCATGAGGATCCAGAGGTCATATGGGGGCTAGGATAATTTTTCCATGGTTTATTTCCCTAACCTTTAGGGATGTGAGGGACAAAAAATCCTACCAGGATCCTGGAGCTGACATGTGTCTTCCCAAAATTTGACTAACTCCCTAACTTGCTCCACGAGGACAACTTGAAACGACGATAACTTGAGCTCCCGATGGACTCTTTTAATGAAATTTAATATTATAATAATTAGAAATGACATTTTTAATCTAATAGTGGGGGTTTCATGTATTTATTACTCCATTTGATCCTTGAAAATGCGTATTTTTGATTTGGTACTCCATTTATATATGAGAAAAACTGCTTGCATACCCAATGCGCCAAAGTGTTGTGAAAAAAATAATTTCACCATATTATATGTATTGGAATTAAATTTTTAAAGATGTTTTGATTTTATCATAACTCCATCCAGAGCTCTCGGAATCACCTTTGGAAGTTCAGCAGTTGTTTTGGCCTGTGCACTACCTAGTCATGTGAACCCTAATTTTGGTGAAACTGCCCCAACTTTTCCAAGTTCTTCCAGAATCTTCTTGAGTCACTTCCATGATTTCCTAAGGCCTTTAATCCACCTCCATTTATATTTTTTCATTTTTTTTCCACTCCACGGGATTGTTCCATTCCTAGGAAAGCCAATGATAGCCCTTTCCATAACTACTTGAATCTTGCAACTTTTAATGAACTCCTAAAATCACCTAAGGGGAATGAATGGAATTTCCTAAATCACTTAGGGGGATGAGATAACATTAATTGGGAGGTCACTTAGACTGAATGTGTAGACCCGAGGTTCCTTGGAATGGTAAGAATTGAAAAAATTAACACATGGGTATAGTTGTCATGCTCAGAAATTGTTAATTTCCTTGTTGCACATTTGCATGGCAACAAATATATAATAAAAAAGGTCTATCTTAGTATCCAATAAGCTTTTATGATTACATATTGTCATTTTAAGCACTATATTCTCAACTTTGGACTGATATTGTTTTTCAATAAGAGTAATTATATCATACTGGTTGGACTTCCTTTCTCAGACCCAATTACAACACTACATTCCAACAAGATGGATTAAGACTTATATATTTCAACTAAAATATATCTTTATAAATTATAAGCCATATTCATTCGTATCAAAGAAAAATCCTAGCGACTAGTAGGATTAAAAATTTATTAATTTTAAAATAACTATTGAATAAAAAATGATGGTCTAGCTTAGTGGTTGCTACGATACTTTCATTGCCTATTGTTATAGAAATCACTAGCTGTACAAATTTAGATGAACTGTAATTTTCAATGACTATAATTGTATCAAATTAGCCATATGTTATTTGGTGGAGCTAATTGTTGTACTAATTTCCATTGAGAGGGATCAATACTTTCTCTTCGTATCAATGGAAATTCTTAGTGACCATTAAGCTCCATTACTAGTTGAAAGGACTAACGTGTTGCGGCCGATAGGCACAACAATTTTCTAAACTTGAAAATAGATATATAATAACAAACAATGGTCTAGCTTAGCAGTTGATGGGCTCCTATCATTACCATTTTCCATTGTAATCACTATCTATTCAACTTTGGATGGTTATTGCTTTTCATTAATTGTAATTGTAACATATTGGGTAGATTTCACATGGTGGACCCAATTATTGTACTACATTCTGTCGAGAGGCATGTAGTCTTATTTTTTTTTATCCCAAGATATATCTTTGAAAATTTTAATCCATATTCATTTGTATCAAAGAAAAATGGTATCAACCGCTAGGCTTAACAGTTTCTTCATTTCAAAATAGTCGTTGAATAATATATCATGGTATAGCTTAGAGGCCACTATGATCATATCATTACCTATTGTCATATAAATCACTATCTATACAACTTTAGATCGATTGTAATTGTCAATGATTATAATGTTATCAAATTTTCCACATGTCACCTGGTAGAGCCAATTCCTGCAATGCTTTCCATTGGGAGGGATCAAGACTTTTTATTCTTGTCAAATAAAATTCTTAGTGACTGTCAGCCTTCATTACTAGTTGAAAGGAATAACATAACGACTGCTAGGATCAACAGTTTTTAAATTTGAGAATAACTATATAATAACAAACAATGGTCTATCTTAGCATCTGCTAGGATCCTATCATTACCATTTTTCATTGTAATCACTATCTGTTCTACTTTGGATCAATAGTGGTTTTCACTGATTGTAACTTCATTGAGAGGATTCAAGACTTACTTATTTCTCTAAAGATATATATTTGTAAATTATAATCCAAATTTGTTCCTATCAAAGAAAAATCCTAGTCATTAGGCTCAACAATTTCTCAATTTCCAAGTAGCTATTGATTAACAACTCATGGTCTAGCTTAGAGGCTCTGAGGATGCTTTCATTACATCATGTTGTAGTAATCAATATCTTTACATATTTAGATCAATTATAATTTACAATGATTATAATTGTATCAAATTAGCTGGACAAAACCTAGCGGATCTAATTCCTGCACTACATTCCGTCGAGAGGGATCAAGAGTTTAAGTTTGTATCAAAGAAAATGTTTAGTGACCACTAAGCTTCATTACTATTTGAAAGGAATAATGTAGTAGCTACTAGGCTCAACAGTTGCTAATTTGTGAATAGATATATAATAACAAACAATGGTCTAGTTTAGTGGTTGTTAGGCTCCTATCATTATCGTTTGTCATTGTAATCACTATTTGTTATTCTTTGGATTGATAGTGTTTTTCATTGATTTTAATTGTATCATTTTGGGCAGACTTTACATGGCATCCCAATTGCTACACTACATATTTATCTCGTATAAGATATATCTTTGTAAATTGGAATCCATATATACCCGTGAGAGTAAGTGATATTTTTTGTAGTTTTGATAAGATAAATCATTTCAACATATAATTCACATCGATTCTTATCAAATAAAATTCATAGCGACCACTAAGCTACTGTATTTATTGATTGAAATGACATAAGGTCCGTTGGGCACAACAATTACTTAATTTGGAAATAGTGGTAGAATAACAAATCATGATATAACTTAACAACCACTAGCTATATAGCAATACCTCTTGTCATTGTAAACACTATATTTACATTTTTTGAGGCACTAATATTTTTCGTTATTTTAATGACAAAAAATACCTTATGAGATTTCAGAATTTTTCATTGCCACGTATCATTGTTTTACTGGTAGCTAGACTTCTATTATAATATTATGGTTTCATATTGTTTCGAAATATTTTATAATCGTTTCTTTATATTTAAATTTCGTGATAAATGTGTAAATTATAATGTTTTTCTAATTATCAGGTTCAAAACATACCACATGGCACATAGAGTAATTGGATAATGTATTTTTCATTAGCGCACTACATCTAGCTTTGTCTAGGTCTATTTTGATAAAAATTAAAATAAATGTGCCTATACATTCATACACTTTATTTCTTCTGTTTTATCATAATATTATATGTTTGATTAAATTTTAACTATTTTAAGCTATAGCCAATAACAAAAGGTGTTTTTTCAATATTGTTTATTTTTTCGATATCCTATACCTTTTCTTAATGAGTGGTAAACTCAAAATTCAAATTGTGAATTCCCCCACATTTTTGAGAATTTGAAATTCCAATATTAACATAAATTCCCCGCTCTAATTTTCAAATTTCCATATCCCGCACTTTTTATATTTTCAAAATTTATAATGTGGACTGTGATGGAAAAAATATTAAATACCTTGGAGAACTAGTTTTTAGGGTTGTTTTTGGTCTTGCAGAACAAAAGCTCGTGAAATCATAGAACAATACAAGAAAGTCAAAGATTACATGGCCAAATGCAATAATCCCACTTGTTTTGGTCCAAGGAACAATTAGGTGGTAATTATAATCTTGTTCATGGATTAACAAAAAAGGATCAAAGTAACAAAAAGGGTGCACACACACTGGGGAAGCAAAGGGGTTGCGGAAAAATAGTGAATATAGTTAGTTCGATGCAGTAGATAGTGGTTTGAATAATATCACCAAGCACAAAATAATCTCAAATCTAAATAAGGTATTTATCAAAAAATGTATACTATACTATATGTGCACCTTTTTTATTGCGGACTTGTTCAGTTGTTCTATCTTCGAACAAGATCTTGTCTTTTTCACGTCAGTCCAGCCCTGCTTTTCCCTACAAAAATGTGCTTCATTGTCCAAATTTTCTTACTGGTTTCTTTTGATTGTTTTGTCAAACCTCCTTGTGCTTACTAGTTCCTATCTTTTTCACATCAGTCTAGCCCTTCTTTTCCCTACGAAATATATGTTGCGTGGCCAAACTCTACTTACCAATTCCTTTTGATCGTTTTGTCACACTACCTTGTTCTTCAAGAGAAAAAGGAATTTTGTTGTTCCCCAACCAAAGAAAATGTAATCACTTTTCATCTCTATTTTTTATTTCAATTGAACACTTTCAAGTTTCTGTTGATCTATGTCCCCATCTAGATTGTTTTTCCCGATAATGATGGCTAGTCGTCATAATCACTAGTTTTTAAAATTGTAATCTTTAGGGAGACTCAAAATATTGTTTTGGTATTCATTACATCTACATTTTTTTCCTTTTAATATGATGATAGAACCAACCCGAGATAAATATTTCATTGTACATTGTTTATATGGTTGTCTGCGTTGACTTTTTGAGAAGATATTAGAGGTTAATAAAATGGTTTAAAACTGTAAAAATCATATTAATTTTTCAAGTATGAGATAAATTTTTGTGCAATGGAAGGTAAACATATTATATATATACCTAAATTTTATATATAAAATATAATCACCATGTATTTAATTTTATATATTAAATATTTTAATCACTATGTATTTATGTATTTTAGTCACGATGAGATAATTCTTCTTAAAACAATATTATCAGTAGCCCACATATTATTGGCAGAAGATAGAGTGTTGTCATATATATTAACTCATTAGGGTTGCTATGGAAGGCCACAAAATAATATTTTGAACATTAGGGTTGCTAGTAATTAACCCATTAATGAATTATATTCTTAGCGTAGTGTCTGCTATAGGTTATGCTACAACATATTATTTGGATATTAGTTGTCGCTAGGATTTGACAAAAAAAGAAATATTTCAAGCTTAGCGACTGCTAGGGTATAACACAATACCATATTTGTAGCTTAGCAATCGGTATTCAATAACGTATATTTTGAAGTTGTAGGCCGTTAAGACACTGCCACATCATTATATTTGAGAACATAGCGGTTAGTGGGATTTAACAAAATAAATAAATATATTGCAAGTCTAGAGTCCGCTAGGTATTGCCACAACATATTATTTGGATCTTATCGGTGGTTTCACAAAATAAATAAAGATATTGTAAGCTAGGTTGTAACATATTCACACAAAATAAAATAAAGGAGTAACTACATACTACCACAAAGAAAAACAATGCTTTCGACTGGATTTAACATTTTAAATGAAATTGATGTGAGCTTAGTGGTCGCTAGTCTTTACAATGATGTAATAATTTAAGTATTAGTGCTCATTAAGATTTAACCCATAATATTTGAAGCATAGCACTCAGCAAGGATCTAACATATTAAATGAAGATTCTAGGATGCCATACGTCTACTAGAATATGCATACTCATAATTTTTACAAGTTTTTGGTAGTATGCATTAACAAGTTGTTGGCAAATTTTGAGCTACATGACATCTAGGTGCTTCCAAAATAGAATATTTTGAGCTTATATGTCTCAAGCATTTAACAAGATGTAGAATGAAATATTTAGCTTAGTGTCCACTAGCTTATGTTGCAACATTTAATTTGAAGATATGTTGTCACTATGATTCAACAAAAAACAAGTAAGATATTACAAGCTTAGCAGACCACTAGGTTATGCGTCAAAAAAAACAAATTGAGCTTAGCGATCGTTACTCAATAACATATATTCTAAACTTTTAGGCTGCTAGAACATTGCCACATCACAATAGTTGGAACATAGCGGTCGCTAGGATTTAACAAAATAAATTAAGATATTTTGAGTCTAGCATGTCCTCTAGGTATTGCCGCAACATCTTATTTGTTACTTTGTCGGTCACTAGGATTTCACAATCTAAATTAAGGTGGCATGAAATTAGTGGTTGCTACATACTACCACAAGATATTATTTAAAAGAAATATTTCGACAATATTTAACATTTTAAGTAAAACTAATTTGAGCTTAGCAACCGCTAGCCGTTACAACGATGTAATAATTTAAGCTTATCATTCTGTTAGGATTTAACCCATAATATTTGGGGCATAGTGGTTGCAAGAATTTAATACATTAAATTAAGATTACAGGAGGCTAGCATCTGCTAGAATATGCATACTCATAACGTTTGCATTTAACAAAGAAAAATGAAAATTTTAGGTTACATGCTTTAACAAATTTTGAGCTATATGTTGTCATCTAGGATTCAACTTCAAAAATATAATTATTTTGAGCTTAGCATGTCACTAGGTTATGCATTTAACATTTTCTAAGGTTAGAATGAAATTCTCAGATAATAGCTAACATGAATCTTATAACTTATGACAGATTGTACTCAACAACATAATATTTGAAGATATGTTGTCACTAGGATTTAATGAAAAATAAGAAAGATATTTCGAGCTCTAGCGTCTACTAGGTTATTGCCTCAACATATTATTTGTAGCTTAGCAGTCACTAGGATTTCACAAATTAAATTAAGGTAGTATGAAATTATGCCTCTGTGTACTGACAACAGCATAATATTTAAAAAAATATTTACAGGATTTAACATGCTAAATGATTTGAGCTTAGCCATTGCTAGCCTTTACAATGATGTAATAATTTAAGATTAGTGTTCATTAGGATTTAACACATAATATTTGGGGCATAGTGATCACAATAATTTAACACATTAAATTAAGATTCCAGGAGGCTAGCATCCGCTAGAATATTACTCGCAAAGCGGTATGCTTTAACAAATCAAATTAACAAATTTTGAGCTACATGTTTTTATCTATTCACTTCCATAATACAAATATTTCGAGCTTAGATGTCTAAGCATTTAACAAGATGAAGAATAAAAATTTTTATCTTAGCATTTGTATCTTATGTTGCAACATATTATTTGAAGATATGATGTCACTAGGATTCAACTAAAATTTTACAAGCAAGATATTGCGAGCTTAGCATCCTCTAGGTTATGCCTCAAAAATATTTAATAAGCTTAGCGATAAGTTCTCAATAGCAGATATCATGAAGTGATACGTCGTTAAGACACTGTCACATCATTATTTTTTGGAACATAGTGGCCATTAGGATTTAACAAAATAAATAAATATATTTTGAGTCTAACATCCATTAGGTATTTCCACAACATATTATTTGTAGCTTAGTGGTTGCTAGGATTTCACAAATTAAATTAAGGTAGTATGAAATTGCAAGCTTACGGACCGCTAGGTACGTGCCTCAAAAACATTTTTTGAGCTTAGTGATCGGTACTCAACAACAATATTTTGGACTCTTAGGCCTGCTAAGTCACTACCACTATTGTAAATTTCAAGATTTAATGTCGCTAGCATTTAACAAGTCAAAGAATGAATTTTTTGGCTTAGCGTTTTCTAGCTTATGTTGCAACATATATTTTTAAGATTTGGTGTCACTATGATTTAACAAAAACATGTAGGATATTACAAGATTAGCGATCAGTACTCAATTACAAATATTTGAGCATAATGTGTAGTAGTTTATGCCACAACGACATATTTGGAGCTTAGCGTATCAAAACAAAAATTCATGTTTAGATGAGTATAGCATTTGGAATATATACACAAACATTCAATAAATTATAAATATTCATCTATTAACATGTCATGCATATTACATTGCTTTCCCACCTATCTCAAATACTACCATTTATGATTACTATGGTTCTTCCTTAACTATGGGTTGTTGTTGATCCGAGTTCACAGGGAAAAGTTACTTCCTGGGTTTTTTGCTCTCGTTTCGGGACCTATTTTACCATCTTGTTGTCATGCCTCTCAATAGATTTTTGCAAATATGAGAATCTCTACTTATCTTTTTTGTGTCAACAATCAGGCTTCTATATAACACAGTAGACTTGTCAAGTAAAATCATTTTGACTACCAATTGATTTTTTGGCAATTTCCTTCAGAGTCTCTATTTTTTGTATTTTTTCCCAATATTTTTGGAAACAATCTCAATGACATGTGAAGTTTCTCCCTTCGTTTTCCTCAATTATTCTCCTTTGAAAATTAACCAAGAATTTCTTAAGCGATGTCATGAAATCTTCATCAGAAACCAATTCATGGTTTATGTTAAATACTTCCATGACCAAAGCTTCTGTGAAAACCTGATTTCCTCTAGAAATAATGTCATCAAACTGCAAATAAATTCTTCTTACCTATTCATTCCATTCCCTTAGTATTTCCTTTGTATAATTATCATATGTTTGGCTTATACCAATATCATCCATGGTCAAAATTGAAGGATCTTTACAAATGCCTTTTTCAATGGCCTGCCCCATATACATTATTTTTTTGTGCAACGATGTCATTATTGTAATGAGTTTTTTTGTTCTTATTCAATAATGGTTTTGCCTTCTCCTTTGTAGTAATGCATTCCTTTATATTATTGTACAAGCCATCCAATGCCTCTCCTACATCAGAAACTATGGTAGGAGGAACTGTGGGTTTTAATTAAGTTTCAAGCTCTTTATTTCTAGCACGTACTTCCCTCACTACTTCTACAGATCCTTCTGATTGTATCCCTTATCAAGGATTCTAGATCTTCCTCATATTGCACCACTTGGGATCCTTTGGATTTCCTTTTCTTTGTAAGAGTGAAGAGGTCTTCTGAAGTTTCATGCCAAATAATAGGCTTGTTATGTTGACATCTTCTTTTTGGTTACCCTTTTCAAGGTTCCCATCCTTAAATTGAATTCAATTTTCACTAAGGGATCTTCTTGTGCCTCCCAATCTGAATGTTCTTTGTAGGTAATTATGAATTGTCTCTACCCAATCATGTCTCACTTCATGTGAAGTGGAGGGAGAAAATTGAGAGGGTTGCATTGGGGCTTCGCTGGTTGGAATTTCAGTTTGGGTAGTTCTCCTCTTCTTCACTTATGAAAGTTAAGGCATATGTGACCAAATTTGGAGCTTTATTTACTTTAGACAAGACTTCTCAAAACTCATATCGAGATTCATTTGGTGGAGATAAGGGAGCACATGGTTGTTGTGAATGTTCTGAATACAAAGCTTGATTTCTCTTTGTAGCCTCCTTTTTAATAATTACTCTTAGAGGTGGAACCTCCCATGTCTCCTTCATATTCTTCTTCACAAGGCTATCTTGTGTTTTGGTAATCCATACCTATTCATTATCATCATGCACATGAGCATACAATATATTTAACTGTCCTTTATGTGAATTAAGGTTCTGGGTAACCCTTTTCCTTTTGTCATATTTCCTTAAAGGGTGTTCCAGGAGATGAAATGAATTTCTATGGGCTGAGGTAGCCTTCAAATTGGGCCACCTATTAAATATATTGTGCATCCCACATAGACTGGGAGGGGGGATGTGTTTTAAGCTTCTTCTCCTTACGCTTTAAAGCAATACCATTACAAATCTGATATGCAACCTCTTATTCTGCCAATTTTTTGGGCACATAATATGGAAACTAAAAAGGAGGTGTAAGGATCCCCTCGATCATGATAACTATATATTATGTATAGAAGAATACAACTCCCAGTTTCCTTATGGAAGTGAGGATGACATTAGATATTCTTGGTGTCGTTGTTTCATGTAATTGTTGGTAGAGGGCAGGATACAAATAAGTGCATATATCTTGAATATGTAATTTGAAACGATGGGTGCACAAGTCTAAATATTACTCATTTACCTTCAAAGAGCTCGAAGGATACCAGATTTGATAGAAATCCAAACATTCGAGAACACCATAGATAACATCGAGAAGATAGGAAGCCATGTAAAATGATTTCCCTTTGTCGATGAAATTATTTATTTATCTCACTAAATTAACACAGAGCACCTGAACTAAGGAGGGAATCTTTCTATCATCAATAATAAAAGAAAGTAATGAGACCTAGGAAACATCCACCTTAGAGATTGAAGAATTTCCATACAGCCTATTCATGAGTGCCATACTAATACAGACTCCATGTATAAACCTTTTAATAAGGATATTAAATGGGTCAAATGCCCAACTCTGTAAAGCATCTATTACTCTCTTTTGGGCCATACAGGACTTGAATGTGCTTTATTTGTATAAGAATTATGACTCTAGAAGTTTATAATAACTTTTGTATGAATTCCTAGCAAAAAAACCTATTCTCTTTTTCCCTGATTAAGAAAATAATGACAAATCCTTGGACTTGGCATGAAGTAGATGGGAAGCAATCACTTCCAGAAATGGAAGTACCTCTATTTTAGTGGAAACTAAATGGAGACCAAATCTTTTTATTTCCCTTATGTCTCAGAACCATAGCGCTTTCTCTTCTGGTACACCGTTGTTGTCTACGGAATCAACATCAACACTTTTATCCTGAATTACAGAAAATAGAGCTAAGTAATGCTGAAATTCATCATGTAAGGCAGCTAGATCAAACATGATATATCTTATTACTCTATCATCTTTGTTGGAATATAAATAAGAATCAACCATTGACATTACCTACTCTCTTGCCATGTTGAAAAATTAAAGGGCCACAAATGTTATATACATCATCAACAGAAACAATTATTGAGACAAATGAGGTAATTGATTTTATGGAAACATTCATATGTCCATTATTATGAATATTAGTCAATCTTAGAAAATAGTTTTCAAATAAATGAAAGAAGTTTTGATCCTAGAGATTGCTAGGGTCAACAATTACTAAATATTTAGATCTTAGTGGTCGCTAGGAATTATTCACAGACTTACTATTAATGGAATGAGCAAAGTGTGGATGTACATGCACCACTGAGGGTTCAAGATATATGTAGTTTTAACCATGGATTTCGCTAGGCATCACTCCGGTAAAAAAATATTAATGCAATGATCTAAGTTTGTCAATACAAGAAATCTTGAGGCTTCAAGAATTACGTAGTTCAGATCCTAGTGATCGTTAAGTTAAGCCACAACGAAATATTTAGAGATTGGTCGTATCTATGTATTTTCCATTGGAAAATTATTATTAAAATGAGAAAAATTTCTCCAATCTTTAAGATGGTGGGGATCAAGATATACGTAGTGTTGATATTAGTGGTTGCTATATTCAGCCATAATTAATTATTTATAAATTTGTTGTATCTAGGATTATTTCAAAGCCCAACTATTATGGCGATGAGTAATAGAACACTAATCCTTGCACTACTGATGGGTATGGACATAAGTATGTATAATCCTAGTGATTGCTAGGGTCATTTGTAACATATTTTTTAGAGATTAATGATTTATACGAATCATTAAAAAATAAATACATAATTATTATCATAGTTGATACTACGATCATCTGCAATGATATACTTATAGCTTAGCAGTCATTAGGCATCATTAACAAGAAAAATACTAATGAAATAACAAGAAAATATATAAAGCTTAACGGTCAATAACATCCACCTCAAAAAATTATTTCAAATTTAGTGTTAGATAAAAACCATTCAATGGACGTCTATTATTGACTTGAGAAAATTATTGCTAGGAATCATTCACAGACTTATTATTAATGGAATAACCGAAGCACTATTGTACATGGACCACTAAGGGTTCAAGATATACATATTTTTAACCATGGTGCTTTCTAGGCATCACTCTAGTAAAAAATATTAATGTAATGAGAAAATTCTATCAATACAAGCACTCTTGAGACTTCAAGGTTTACATAGTTCAGATCTTAGAAATTTTTAAGTTGATCAATAACAAAATCTTTAGATATTGTACATATCTAGGATTATTCAGAGACTGAAAAAAATGCTACAATAATTGAATTGGTGGGGGTTTAAAAAATATGTAGTGTTGATCTTAGCGGTTGCTAAGTTTAGCCACAACAAACTATTTAGACCTTTTTCATATCTAGGCTTATTTCAAAGCACAACAATTATTGCAATGAGAAAAAGAATGTCAATTCTTGCACTAACGAGGGGAATATATAGAATCATTTCTTATCCTAGTAGTCGATTAGCCATATCTAGGATTATTGAATTAGTTAGAGAATGAGAAAAAATTCTACAATATTTTCACTAGTGGGGGGTCAAGATATACGTAGTGTTGATCTTAGTAGTCGCTAAGTTCAGCCACAATGAACTATTTAGATATTCTTTGTATCTAGGCTTATTTCAAAGCACAACAGTTATTGCAATGAGAAAAATAATGCCAATCCTTGCACTGCTAAGGGGTACATACAAAGTATTTCTTATCATAGTGGTCGCTAGGGTCAACCACAACATATTTGTTAGAGCTTAATGGTGTATAAGAATCATTAACAAATAAATACATGTTTCTTATCCATCCTATTATTATGATCAGCCACAAGGATATGCCTATAGCTTAGCGGTCATTAGGCATCATTAATAAGAAAACTACTAATGCGTTGACAAGAAAATATATAAATCTTAGTGGTCAATAACATTTGCCTTGATAAAATATTTTAAACTTAGTGTTAGCTAAACACCATTCAATGGAAATATCTTTAATTAATTATAATTATATAATCTCCTAGGTCAATAAATATCACAATGAGGAGTTAACACATACACACTTTTATTCCTAGTGGTCTCTAAGGTCAGCCACAACAAAAATTTTACAAGCTTAATGGTCACTATGATCAGCATCAACAAAATATTTTGAACTTAGTGTTTGTCAGGCATCATTCACTGGACATCTATTATTGAATTGAGAAAAGAGATGCATTACATGTTTTCTTCAAGGGTCACATTTCTCTTAGCTCTCATTAGTTTGCTACATGAATTTTTTTTGAGCCAAGTGTTACACTACATACCCTCAAGAGGGATCAATACTTATATAGTTCTCATACTATTTACTATAAGTTATTAAAAGGAATATAAAAATTCCACATTTTAATTATAAATTGTTGGACCCTAAAATATGGGCTAAGTACCAAGAGTGCACGCGCACACATGATCAGTAAATAGAAGGGTGCTCAGGGAAAAGTGCATGCAGGAAAAAGGGGTTTAAGAAGGGTTTAAGTGAAACCAGGTTGCTTGTGGGAGGAAGAACAAGGGTTTAAAGGACTTAGCCATATTTGGCATCATGGAGTCACTTGAGGAAAAATGTGAGGACCTGACTAGGCATGATAAGTGGATAAGGTGCCAGCCTGGAACCTTGGAGGTCAAGGAAAAGGATATTCCACAAAGGGAATATTCCTATAGGCATCATTACAGTTAGTGGAAGGTTTACAAAGAGGATAAGAATTTGCCAATGGAGGACCACATCTACACTTGGCACATGATCTGCTCAAGAGAGAATTCATGGCGGTGGTCGATGGTCCTATTTAAAAAGTTCTTAGGATAAGAACAAAAACAGGGAGAGAGAGATATATGGGTGTAGAGTGATAAAGGGGAGTAGAGAAAGATAAGGAGAGTAATGAAGTGTTGTGGAGATGTTAGGAAATGCTAAGGGTTTGGAGTTCATGGTGTTAGGGTTTAGATTACTTAGTGCTAGAGGGTTGTAAGGGATACCATTAAGCATATGTATGGGTACTGGGATCTGTAACAAGGGATATAATGGGGAAAAGCATAGTTAGGATCTCTAATCAGATAGGTTTCTAGGATTTGAGTCTCTTTCATTTGATGTATATGGTCTGAGATGAACCTTTTGAATGTAATATGGCTACCAGAACTCTGTTAAATCAATATACATGGATCTATTCTATACAACTTACTTATGGGTGTAAAACCTCATGTTATTTGCTTATCATGACTCAAGATCTGGTTTCTTGTACTTCTGATAATGTTATTTAGCTTTTGTGATGCATTAATGTGTAGATCTATTAGTTATATCTTCTGCCTTTTTAAAGTAGATGAATGTACTTTTGTTTCTTTAAATAATCATCCATTAATGGCATAACTCTCTTGAAAATATCACATAAAGGATGGGCTCAACACCCACATGCCTCAGGTGAGTGCCCAACATATGCTGGATGATAGGCCTAGTGCGCTTGGGGTTAGAAAGAAGTATTGAGGGTAAAATAATGACTACATCTTGGTTCCATTGTTGGGACCTCTTTTGAAGGTATTGTGAGAGAAATGTGTGATGATAGAGTGCTTGACCTTGGATAGTGTCGAAATGTGGCTTAAAAGCACAGAGGATGAGTTTTCTCAGAGGTTGCAGTACTGGATCTGAGTTTGATGCACAAAAATGGGTGGAGGAGAACCTGTATCACGAAACTCTATGAGACATTCTTCTGTTGTTTCCTAGTAGAGTTATATGAATGGCTATCAACATATGCATCAAAGATGAGTTGGTACTATAGACCTTATGTTTGGACCTAGGAGGAATATCAGCGGTTGCATGATGCCAATCTGACATGGACCCATGTTGTTGATCACTGGTGGAGTAGAGTACTGACTAGTTATACCTTGGAATACGTTATTTCTATGTATTATTTCCTGAAGATTATTGAGTTTGAGTTCTTGAGGGATCCTAGAGGATCATTCTTGTGTGTTATCCCACTGGCTATCAAGATCCTTGTCACTACTTTGAGTTTGGAAGCCTTTCCCATTGATGGCTAAATTCCTACTAGGCGTGGGGCAGTGAAAGCTAGTGTGGTAGAGGATGGAGGACCTTACGATAGAAATGGAGAGAGAGGAGATGTGGCTCAAGTATAATGAATCTCGGGAGAGGGAGTTGGAAAGACATTGTGAAGCTACAGGAGTGATGGATTTATGGAGGCAGATGTTACAAGAAGGATTTGAGGTTCACACAGAGGACGTGGAACCTAAGCAGTCTGAGTTACCCCATCTTGGCAATTACGGAAGAGAAACCCCCTCAGCTTCTAGAGAGAGATCATCATATGAAGAAAGGAGAAGAGTCATAGGTGTGTATCTTAACCCACATGGTGACTAGACCCTTGCGCTTATTTTTCTAGTTCCTGAGATAAGTGTTGATAATCCAGTTGGTATCGGTATTCATAGTCAAGTGACATCTAAGAGGTATAATTTTTCATTTGGTACATCTATGGCTGCACAATCATTTCCTCATGTTTGGGGGTATTTTGTCTAACACAACATTTGGCCAAGGTGTGGGATCACAAGGTTTGAGTATCACATTTAGGAGTGGTGTGGGAAACACATCTGGGAGTGGTTTGGTATCACAGACTATTCAGGCATGTAGTTTAGCATGACAATGGGTTCACAGGGCGCAACTACATTAGGCCCTTTACCTACGATTGACAGAGGAGGATCTGGTGGAGGCATTAACACTAGTGTGGGTTTGGTGGTGGAGGTAACATAGGAGGGAATCAAGGTCTTGGATCTAGCGGACAAGGTCCACAACACCATCAATAAGTGTTTTATGAGATGTCACTCCACTTACCTAATTACAAGGGCGTTGAGGATGCCGCGGAACATGTATACAAGTGTGAGTGACTATGGTACATGAAGGGAATCAATACCCCTAAAGTGGAAAGAAACTTAGTTTGTAACCACGTTGTAAGGACATGCACATAACTGGTACAGGAAGTATGACCCACACCAGACAGTGGTGGATTACATTGGCTGTGTAATGCATTTTTGGTGGAGTTCCACATACTTGAGTTTGAACAAAAAACATTAGTGCATTGAAGGAGATTCAACAAGGAATGGTAGAGAGTGTGTGGGAGTATGATGTGTGTTTCAAGACTCTCCTATCTAAGTTATCTTATGATATTCATCCTTTGCAGCATGCTCAGTGGTTTGTTGGAGGATTGATCACACCATTCAGGAGGTTACTTTCATAGAATACTTTCATACATCCGCACTAGGCCTTGGAGGATTCCTTATGCATTGAGGTAGTAGGAAGTGTTGATACAGAAGTTAGTCCATTCCTAGAAGCCCAAATTTCTGCAATGACAAAGGAGCTGGAGAAATTATCTACAAACTCAGCTCATGAGACTCACAACAGGTTATGGTGTACAAATTGTGAGGTAGAAGGGCATACGAAGTATAGTTTTCCTTGGAGATCGGTACGTGCATGATGATGGTAGAATGTGAGATTTTCCATGGAGATCATGATGCAAGTAGGTGTCCGCTACTACAAGCACGTGATCCGTAATAATGTGTCTTGCTATTGCAAAATTTTCACCTCTACTACTCATGACACCAAGGATTATAGATTGATTGACCAAATACATGATTCCATTGATACTGGTGTGCGCTAGACCAGCGTTACGAATATCTCCAAGGATTATTTTCATCATTATGAAGGCAAAACAATGGAGGAGGTTGAGGAAGATGCGTTCATAGAGGATTTAGAGGCCATGGCAACCACGAAGGTGGAAGAAATGAGTTCCCACATGGAACTTGTTACAATTGTGGGTCTACGGAACACTATAAGCACAAATGCCCCAATCTACTATAGTGTTCTTGGTGTGGAAAGAAGCACAAGTATGAGGAGTGCCCAAAATCACTTTAACACATGAGCTAGAAGTAGCAGAAGGATAAGGGCACTGGGATGGTGAGTGTAAAGTGTGTTGATCAACAATGGATGCCAAGAATGGCATGTGAGTCAGAGTTATAACCTATACTGGTGATGACGTGAGCTGAGGCTGCACTTGCCAGGGAGATAACAAAGGCAAAGGCCACTGATTACAAGAGAAGAGGTGGTACATGGGAAGTACCTAGACCCTACGCATCAGAAGGAAGTATATCAAGAGACCATGGACGTAATCAGAAGTCTTCAAGGGGAAATATAATGTCTAAAAAGAAATCAAGGAAGTTGGAGTAGAAGAAGAGCATTGAGGTCCCTTAGTTCAGATATAGATGATGTCATAGAGGTGTGTAAGATGTTGCACCAAGAGAATATCATTCCTTTTTTAGGAGAATGGTTGAGAGTAAAGTACCAAGCACTTGGAGGAAGCATGAGAGGTAGTTTTCACATGCTAACCTTCATCCTCACAACCTTGACTATGATAAGGAGATTACCTTGAATGCATTTGTTGATGGATGGCTCCTAAGAAATATTTTGATTGATCACAGGTGCATAAGTTAATGTTCTCACCCTAGACGTATGGAATCAAATGGGAAGACCCCCATTACAATCATCTTCAAATGTGATGTATATAGCTAATAAGACAAAGGAAATTCCCATTGGTGTTTTAAAGGATGCTTCTATCACTATCCAAGGGGTGAAATTCACTGGAGACTTCAAAGTCTTAGCACTTGCTGAGGTGGAAAACTTTCTAGCATTACTTGGGAAACCTTAGTGCTATAAGAACAATTTTGAATTATGTTTCAATAAGGGGTATATAAGTTTTGAGAACAAGGAGGAACATGTTATCATTCCTTTGACAGATGAGAAGTCAACACCCTATACTTGAGCCCTTAGGAGAATAATACCTAGATATAATTTATGTGTGCACTATCAGGGACCCTAAGGTTGTGCAACCAAAAAAAGAAGGTGTTATTTAGTGGAAAGATGCTCAATCTATAAGTGATACAACTAGTGTGGCATGTGAAAATTGGGTGCAAGGGACATATGAGTTATTCGGAAGGTAGTTAAGAGGCTCTGTGATAAGAGTAACAAAGGTGCACTCAGTTAGGTTCCTGGGAGGAAATAAGTTTCCAAGTTATATGGGGGGAGTAGACTCTGATGTTTTTCTATGAGAAATGGAGACCTAGTGGAGATGTGAGATCAAAAAGAGAAGGATGCTTAGCTATACTTTACTTAGTTCCGTAGCATTTTGGTGGGTGACCCATCGTGATAACTTTCTAGAGTGGTGTGAGGTGAGAATCACATTCTCTGTTAGGTTTCTCTGAAGCAATGCACCTATTGTTATACAAATTATCATGGGAAGGAACCCACCTCGTTTCACATCCAGGCATGTGAGAAGGGCTGGATGGAAGGCACATAAGCATTACCTCCATATTTATGGGTGCATAAGATTTACTCCACCTTTTAAGGCTGCACATGCACATGGTATATTCACTCAGAGTTACATTGTCAGATAGGAAACTGGCAGGAGTTGATAGCTGATCTCCTTCAAGATTTTGAGTACCACAGTACTAAATTATTGGTGAATGAGGTGCTATAGGTGATAAGCACCTAACTATGGGAGATAGTTCCATGGCAGAAGATAGAGTAATGGAATTTTTGGGAGAACCTGGCTTGGAAGCACACTTTGATGAGGAAGAAATAAAGGAGGTACATCTTGAGCGTGCATGCATGGAAATAAGAGAAAGGAAAATTGGCCTACATGGTAGATGGTGAAGAAGTGGAAAAATTGGATGCTAACCATACTATTTGTATGTGTGAGGTTATGGATAGTGTTGATGAGTAAGCACAAACCTACCATGAACCCCTAAAAACTAAGAAGGTTAACATTTGTTTGGAGGTGGAACCTAAGGAGGCTACTATTGGAGATTACTAGATAGAAAATGAGGTTTTGAAGATCATCGATTTATTGCATGAATTTTAGGATTTGTTTCCACATGGGTACCATGAGATTAAAGGATTTCACCACTACTTGGTATAAATGAAGATAAATTCAAAGGAAGGTGTGCAACCAATTAGGAAGAGACCTTATCGAATGAATTTGAATATGCGCATCAAATTCAAGGAGGAGATTGACAAGATGATCACATTAGGCATCATTGAGGATGTTGAAGAATCATAATGGATAAGTCCAATGGTCATCAAAATTAAGAAGGATGGAAGGATAAGGATTTATATTGATTACAAAGATTTGAATATTATATGTGTCATTGAACCTTTTCCAACCTCCTTCACCGAGGAGATCCTGGAAGGAGTAGCTAGGCATGAGATATATTCTTTAATAGATGGATTACCAAGATATCATCAGGTTAGAATTGTAAAGGAGAACCAAGAAAAGAAAAATTTCACCAATGAATGGAGAAGGTTTTTCTACATGCTCATGCCTTTTGGACTGAAGAACGTGCCTGCTATGTTTTCACACATTGTGGTTCAGGCATTTCAGGACTTCATCCACAAGTTTATCAAGTCTACATGGATGACTGAAAAATATATGGATTAGTGAGGGACCATTGTGACAATTTGAGGCCAATGTTTGAGAGATGTTGGCAGTTGAGAATATCCCTCAACATTAAGAAATGTTTTTACGTTACTCCATTTGGCACCCTATTGGGACATATCATATATAAGGAAGGCTTGTTGGTGGATCCTACCAAAGTTGTCATTATTGTGGGATTGGGGGAACCTATCAACCAGAGCATCATGTGTGGATTCATTGGGCATACGAGACATTACTAGAAATTTATTAAGGGGTATGCCAAGATCACTGTGACGTTGGAAAATTTGCTGATACACAAAAGTACATTTCATTGGGGAGTGGCGCAGTAGATGGCATTTGATACATTTGAAGAATAGGTTTATCACTACATCCATATTACACTTTCCCTCTTGGGATAAGCCATTCCATGTACATGTTGATGCTTTAGGGATGGCGATTGAAGCAATATTAACACAACCTAGAGGGGGAATTGTTCAACCACACCCTTGTGCTTTGCTAGTGAGAAGCTAACCCTAGTAGAATAAAACTATACTACTACTAAGAATGAGGCATTGTCAATGATCTACGTGCTGCAAAAATTTAGGAAGTATCTATTGGAAACACCATTTATATTCTATATGGACCACATGGCATTGAAGTACTTGGTAAAAAATCTCATTCTATAAGGGCACATATGCCAGTAGGTCCTACTATTTCAAGATTTTGAGTTTACAGTTGTTATAAAAATCGGGTAAGAGTAATTTAGGGCCTGACCATTTATCAAGGATAGAATTAGGAGAGGAAGCATAGAGCATTAAGGATATAATGCCAAATGCACAACTGTTTAGATTGTAACACATGCTCGCTAACCTGGAAGATATTGTAGTGTTTCTCAAAATGGGTGTGGCACCGAAAGGAATGAAGACTTTGCAAAGGAATCAGTTAGAGATACACGCCACAACCTACATGATAATTAGTGGAGACTTATACAAGCTATTCGATGATGATATTTTACACCGGTGCATGTTAGAGCATGAGCATACTGCAATCATGGAAGAAGCACATGGTGGAATTGTAGGAGGAAACTATGCAGGGAATGAAATCACTCACAAGATCCTTCTAGCAGTATTTTAGTGGGAAATGGTTTAGAAATATTGTATCGAGTATTACAAGGCCTGTGACCACTGCCAGTGCCTTGGTAAACTAGGGAAAAGAGATCAAATGCCATTAAGACTGATTTCCAGTGCATAACTATTCGAGAAGTGGGTAATTGACTTTGTATGCCCTATTTATCTAGTTACGTGAAGGACAGGTTCACACTATATCATTACATGCCACATATTACCTTACAAGGTGGGAAGAAGTAGTTCACCTAGAAGGGATTACACAATGGACAATAATAGTAGCTAGGTTCTTGTGGGAAAATATAATCAACATATATGGATGCCCTGTTGAGCTTAACAAGTGATAGGGGTACTCATTTGTTAAATGAGATAGTTAGAATCTTATTGGCGGAATTCATGGTGGCCCATCACAAGACTACCCCTTATCACCCACAAGCTAATGGGACTACTGAGGCTTTTAACAAAATTCTAAATCACACGTTAACCAAGATTTGTGATGTGGGAAGAAAGGATTGGGATGATAAATTTTCTGTTGTGTTATGGTCATATCAAACTACTTATAAGAGATTAAACAAGGCCACACCTTTTTAATTGGTGTTTGACATGGAAGCTGTGTTACCTATTGAATTCATGTTACCATCACTATGTATAGCATGTGTCGGAGGGTTAGATGATGAACAAGAACTTGAGGAGAGGATTGATAAGTTGATGCAGTTAGATGAGAGGTGAGCTATTGCTCGCTGGAGTCAGAAAACAAAAAAATCTAGGTAGAAGGCATGACATGATAGACACATCAAGAAAAAGTAGTTTGAGGTTGGGTAGATGGTTCTATTGTATGATTCCAAGTTTTTATGCCATCTTGGGAAATTCAAAGTCCATTGGATGGGCCCGTACATTGTATCCTATATACTTGATTCAAGCACTTTCAGTTACAAGTGCTGGATGGAACATGATTTCCAGGCCATTTCAATGGGAGTAGGCTGAATCCCTACTATAAATAAGTCTTCTTTGTGTTTGTAAATAAGGTAGTATTACCAGTTAGCCTAGGATTTTCTTTGTGCAATTTCCTTTCTTTGTGTTTCCCTTTCTTGTTGCTTTGTTTTGTTCATGTTTGTGCACTGGTAGCCACTTATTATTTTCAAAAAAATTCTATGCGCAGAGGACCATACATCCATTTTTTGTGTGGGGTGGAGTGATGTGACAAGTGCTGGAAGCTATGGTTGTGGATGGCCCGAGTTGAAAAATCAAAAACATGTGGATTGGAAGATTGTGCGTGGAAAAGGTGAACATAAGGGAAGGATGGTGTCAAAAGGCTTTGAGAAACCACGCATAAGAATAAAAAGCATAGGAACAACATGAGGTAGGTATGGAAAGAACTTGGTCTAAGACATAGAGGAAGAATTGACTTCAGTGAAGGAGAAAGTGTGAAGAATTATATGGTTGAGTAAGTTGTGTGCTAGAAGGTTGTGAAAGTGTTCACGTAGGATTGAGTGTAGAGGAAAAGAGTTGAAGGTTGGCATTGGAAAAAATCCACCTTTATTATGAAATTACATTGGTAGGTGGCATGGAATTTATTGTGGAGAAGAGAAAAAATTATAAATAGAAGATTGGGGGTGTGTTATTTTCTACCTTGCATTTTAAGTTATCAAAGAGCTCTCGTGAACTAGGGCATCCTTGCAAAGAAATTTTGAGAAGAGTTGTGAAGATTTGTGTGCATAACTAGTTTAATCAGCAAACCAGAGTGGAAAGGAGTACATGAGCATAAGTGGAGAAGGTTGTGTGGAAGAATCCCATGGGTGTTATGTCATCTTATGGAAAAAGGGTTTTCCAAGTTAGGGTTGCATAGCTAGGGCATGGGGTTTGAAGGAATTTTCACAAAGGAGTGGAGCCACAAAGTTGAGAAGATCCAGGACTAGGAGAGAGGAAGAAGTTATAAGGACCTGATGAAGGAATGACACCAAGGAAAGTAGAAAATTTTTCACTAAAGAAGGGAAAGGGAAAGGGAAAACAAGCCATTTCTACTAGTTTCAATGAAGAATGGTACATGAAAAAATGCAGTACCTCAGATGACGTATTATTTGGTAAAGAATGGGTGTCTCACATCAGGAAGATGACCGTCAGTGATTACAACCATTGAATGAGCACCACAGAAAATGAAATGACACTAGAACTGGTTCGCCCTATAGAGAAGAGGACACCAGATGGAATTCCCATCTATGACGATGAGGTAAAGGTGAAAATGGAGAAGGTTGGGTTGTTGCAACTCTATGAGTTTCCCTATTTCGGAAAGCCTGAGTGACTATACCAATGGTTGATGTCATGCATGCATGAAGACCACTTCTATTTCATAGGTCAGAGGATGTGCATAACCCCCTAAATAATTTCTAAGTTCACTGGCCTTATCTGTGAAGGATATTCATTGGATGATGATTTGGAAGACAAGGAAGCCATTAAGAAGACCATTGAGGCTTATGACTACAAGAAGGGTTCAAGCTACTTTGAAATTTCTACAATTACTGACCTGGTGATGAGGATGGCCATGCACTTGGTCACAAATTTGAATGGGTAAGAGAGATGGACACAGATCAACAAGGCTTGGTTGAATGTATCCATAAGATCTTAGAGGGGACCATCTATAACCTCTCAAATTTTATTGTAGAGGAGATCATAAATGCCACACATGATGGAGAGAAGATCATGTTTGGTAATGTCCTCCTCACCATTGTATTTTAAGAGATTGGAGTGCCTGATGGGCCAGATAAGTTTGTTTGGAAATACCCAGATGAGAACCCCTCCCCCACCAAGAGGTTTGAATAGTATACTTGTGACACCATGACGACCTCTCATAAGGCGTGCCTAGAAAGGTGGTATAAGCAGATGCACGATGCATTCAGGGGCTGAATGGAGAATACCAAAGAAGTTACCTTCATTAGTGCAAGGAGAGGCTGAGTTTACCATATACCAACATTTTTGTATCGTTCAATTTACTTTGGTAGATGGCACCAAGAGTCCTTGGTGTAAATTTCCTTTCTCCTTCACATTGCAGTACTTCCAGGCTGGGGTTAATCATTTCAAAGAGGTGAAGAAACTCATATTTGATCTAAGTGTAGTAGATCAAGACTACCATGAGCTACACAGGAAGCTAATATACCCCAAGAAGTGTGCACCTATGTGGAGAAGTATGTCTCCCATGATGTGCACATGTTAAAACTAGTAACATTACCTATTGCATAGGGAGGACAACAACGAGGGTGTATTTGTGCATAAGGCCTAAGTATGAAAAGGGTGCTTATGTTGAAGATGATGTCTCCATTCCTAAGGACCCCACCACTAATGGAAAAATAGTGTGCCAAGGAAAAGAGACAGAGGAGAGGATCTTGAGAAAAAGGGTCGAGCGCATAGACAATACAGATAGTAGGGGCATAAGAGTCAGGTTCAGGCACAAGTACTTATGTCTGTCGGAAGAGGTCTCTCATGAGAAAAGAGTCACCAAAAGGAGGAATCACCACCGAAGGAAGATTCACCATAGAAGGAAGAGTCACTGGTAAGGGGAGAGTCACCTGAGAAAGAAGAAAAAGAGAAGTCCCCAGAATTGGAGTCACCAGTAAGGAAGAATAAGAGGGTGAAAAAAGGGTCAGACTTAGGTAAAACAAAAAGGCATGGAGGCCAACAAGGGTGATGAAGATGATGAAGAGTGTGACGAGGCTCAGAATCATCTTGTGTATGATGTACATGAGTTAGATAAGAAGAAGGAAATGAAGAGAAGGATGAGAATGAGGAAGGCACTCATGAAAAGGGGGGAGCAAGGAAGTAAACATGAAGGATCAGAAGACCCCTGACCCCAACCAAGGAGTAGATGGATAATACTATAGAGAGGGAAGTGGCAGGAATTATCCAATAGTTGGTGGAGCATGAAGTCAAGCGAAGCACCAAAGAAGTGCTGAAGGAAAATAAGGAGAGATTGTAAGTGTGGGAAAGGAGTATGGAAGCATGGGCAGAGACCCCAACTTAGTAGTAAGCTTCCCAAAGGTAGTGCACACAGGTGGAAAGGGCATAGTAGTAGTGCAAGAACAAGAAATGACTTACATTAATGATCCAAACAAGGTACTATGCACGTGCTTCCAAAGTACCATGCCCACAAACCAACTCCTCACTTGGTCTTCTTTTGATGAAGAAGGTGCATACCCATGCACAAGGAAAATGCTATCTTGGGATTTTGAGTCCCATGTTGATGAACCTGAGTTTGAGGTAAATCAAGATGCATTGATGAAGATACTAGATGCCAAGGGAGTAAACCCTCTAGTAAATTCCCAACAACTTATCTGATGAGAAAGTTTGCAATGCACTCAACAAAGCATTGGTGGAGGTGGAGGCAAGACTCTTTGGGAAGAAATGATAGGATAAGGGTCTTGGAGGAAGAGCTTGAGAAAAATAATGAGGAGATCATTAGCGGGACAAAGAAATAAAACAGAAGGAATTGATCAGTGCGTAGTTAAGGTGTGAGCTGAGGGATGAAAAGGAAAAGGTGTATGTGAAGTCCATAAGAAGATAGAGGCCATTTCAGATGCCATTATCTTGAAGCACATGGACCTGGCCCCACCTGAGTAGAAATACGAGTCAACCATGCAATTCTTGGAAGACTTAACCCACATCCTCACCATGGAAAGACAACCACTTGCATTAGAGTCAGCAGAGGAGGTGATGACATGCCAGAAGGAGGAGGAAAGCATGAAGATTGGGAGATAGTGACTTGGTACTCTGAGATCCTTTCCACAGTAAAGACCATGCACAAATGGCCGAAGCCATGTATGACAACTGTGCCAACAGAGATAGGGTAGAAAACATATTGGTTGCTACACATGAGGCGGATCTAAAAAGAATTTCAGGAAAACACAAAGGTAATAGGGTGGAGTGTGACAAGATCCTATCTGAAGTTGAGAAGAATTTTGGAAGCAATCAAAACCTTGTAGGGTTCAATTAAGAATAAGCTAAAGGAACTATACCCCCAAGTCATTCATAGGATGGATGCGCTAGGCAACCTTAGCAAGCAACTAGAAAGCATTGTAGATACGCTAAAATCTAAGAGTGAGGAACTTAGTTTTGATGAAGTAAGCACATTAGTGGGTGACCTACTTCAGCAGGCGCAAGGAGAAGTAGGCACTTGGGAGAAGATTGAGGCATCCATAAAGAAGGAGTTCCCACTCCTCATGCAGCTAACATAGCATATTCTTCCATTTTTCCATCCTTTCATTAATTAATTGTTTCAATACCTTTATTCTTTATTCTTTGAGGAAGCAAAATGTTTATGAGGATGGAGAACAAACATAGTGTGGGGTGATGTTGGACCCTAAAATATTGGCTAAGTACCAAGAGGTGCATGCACATAGGATCAGTAAATAGAAGGGTGCTTAAGGGGAAAACGCACCTAAAAAAAGGGTTTAAGAAGGGTTTTAGTGAAACCAGGGTGTGCGTGGGAGGCAAAACAAGGGTTTAAAGGACTTAGCCATATTTGGCATCATGGAGTCACTTGAGGAAAAATGTGAGGACCTGACTAGGTGTGATAAGTGGATAAGGTGCCAGCCTAGAACCTTGGAGGTCAAGAAAAGGATATTTACATGTAGGGAATATTCCCAGAGGCATCATTACAGTTAGTGGAAGGTTTGCAAAGAGGATAAGCATTCACCAATGGAGGACCACATCGACACTTGGCACACGATCTGCTCAGGAGAGAATTCATGGTGGTGGACGATGGTCCTATTTAAAGAAGTGCTTGGGATAGGAACATAAAAAGGAGAGAGAGATATATGGGTGCATATACAAGGGGAGAAGAGAAAGAGAAGGAGAGTAACGAAGTGCTGCATGGAAATGTTAGGAAATGCTAAGGGTTTGGAGTTCATGGTGCTAGGGTTTAGAGTACTTAGTGCTAGAGGGTTGTAAGGGATACCATTAAGCATATGTATGGGTACTAGGATCTGTAACAAGGGATATAATGGGGAAAACCATAGTTAGGATCTCTGATCAGATAGGTTTGCAGGAGTTGAGTCTCTGTCATTTGATGTATATGGTCTGAGATGACCCTTTTGAATGTAATATGACTACCATAACTCTGTTAAATCAATATACATGGATCTATTCTGTACAACTTGCTTATGGGTGTAAACCCTCATGTTATTTGGCTTATCATGACTCAGATATGGTTTCTTTTACTTCTTACAATGTTTATTTATCTTTTGTGATGCATTAATGTGTAGATTTATTAGTTATATCTTCTTCCTTTTTAAAGTAGATGAATGTACTTATATTTCTGTAAATAATCCTCCATTAATGGCATAACTCTCTTACAAATCTCACATAAAGGAGGGGCTCAATGCCCGCGCACGTGCCTTGGGTGAGTGCCTAATGTATGTTGGATGATAGGTTGATGCGCTTGGGGTTAGAAAGAAGTATTAAGGGTAAAATAATGACTACATAAATGAAATCTCAAAATTGATGGTGATCTATAATTAATTAGCAAATGAAGTCTCAAAGGCCATGGTATAGTTTCAATATATATAATGAACACACTATTTGTAGTGTTATTATGAACATACAAACTCTGAACCATCTCCCTAGTCATTAAATATCATAATTTTCCATGATATCACAACTCCCTATTTCCATATATTTATTATCACATTAAGAAAGAAAAGCCATGACATCATATAATGTTTAGTGTTGATATATCATTAGCTAATTTAACTAAAACAACTAGAGCCTATAATTTTACTCTCTAAATTTTATATATGTCTTTCCAGAATTAAGTGAAACATTATTCAAAATCTTGTTTAGCCTAACTTCTCAAATAGTAGGTTTTATAATTCCCTGATTCACTGTTTTTCAAAGAGGAACCTACACATACGAAACTCTTTACATTTTTTCTTTAGCAGTCACATATATGTTTTTATAAGATTTTATTTCCAACAATTTCCTTATGTAATCAAAAAATTAATGTAAACAATCAAACCATTATTTTTGTTACTATTAGTATTTCATCTACTAGAAATTACTATCATTATTTCATTACTACAATTTAATTTATAACGAAATGTTTATAGAAACCAACCACTAGAGGTCCAAAAGCCCTAAATGATTAACAACCATAACTGAACAAAATCTATTTTCCTCATCCTTTTCAGAAACACCCATTTTGTTCATTTCCAGTAATCATTGATGTCCATGTCAAGTATTTTATGAATCATTTCTCAGTCCTCTTGTGAGAAAATACCCATAATATGTTTTAAATTACTCGCAAGCGGGGAACACACATATTTAGAAAATCATTTAGGGATAGGAAAATAGAATCACAAATGATGTCAAACTATATCATTTGAGAAATGTTTATCAAAGAGCATTAAATAATAGATATATTTGAATACTTGAAGCAAAAAAAATAGGGTTTCATTGAAAAGGCTACAAAAATTCTACACTCATATAATTTCAAAAACTTGGAAGGAGAAAAGGTAAGAATACATACCAATTTTTTACGCCTTCACGAAAACAAAACGTGCTTAGAATTTTGGCAATCAAACCGTGAATTTTTTTTCCAATGAATTATTATGCTTACAGATTTTTCCCCTTATGGCAAGGTTCTCACCAAAAGCTTAACAAATTTTAGTGTTCTTGAAATATACTAGTAAATGACAATCTATAATTACATGGAACTAACACTTCTAACCGCCACTTTCTTCGGCACACGAATTACAAAATACATGTGGCTACCATTAATTTTCTTTATATTTAATGGATAATTAATGGATATCAAATGACCACATATTTTGATTATTGCACAAACTTTACTTTGTTCGGTTAATGAAAAATTAGTTTTAGGGGAACCAAAATATTAACCATATATGCCTCACGTAAAAATTATCAATATTAACAACAATATCATCAAAATAACACCATGCTCATTGTCAATATTATCATCTTTAAATTACATAATGAGTATATAAGTATTCCATACTTTGACTATACTACCAATGATATGTGGTTCAATTGATTTCTCACATATTGAATTATCATATTTCTAATATTGCACGAAGTTTACATTGTTCAGTTTAATGGCACACATAAATATTAACCATATATTCCACACACAAATATTATAAAAATTATCAACATTATCAACAAAAGAACACCATGCTCATTGACAATATTAACGTCTATAGATTACACATAGAGTATATAAATATTCCATACTTTGACTATACTACTAATGATATGTGGTTTAATTGATGCCTCGCATATTGAATTATCATATTATCCTTAACAAAATATACATGTTTACTAACATCATTTTAAAATTATTTTGTTACAAAAACAATATCTTTGGATGTGTGTGTCAATGATCTTGGTGGCGCCCATGATGTTGATAATTGGAATTGTTTTGAAATAAAAAGGAAGAATGTAAAATAGAGAAGTATTAGCTAAATCCAATGGATAATCTTTTTTCTTAAACAATGTATACCATATTTTATAATGGTATGAATGATGTAATAATATATTACTATGGTTAAAAAGATTGTAATTTATGAGGGTAAAAATAATTGCGACTTAAATTTGTACATCCAATATTTTCTCCATTAGCTTTCTCTCTTATTCCATTATTTCATGCTCAAGTTGAAGCCTTCCCTGCTCAATTTTAAACAATGTCTAATTGAATAGATGGATGCTATTTTCTGTTACCTCTTTCAAAGCTCCATAAGAGTTTATTTTTATCTTCACACCTTTTCACTCAATTCCATTTTTAATCAAGCAGTTTATATCTTTGCTCCTTCCAAATTTTCAATGTTGATATAAGGGATTTCTAATTTCCCTCTCATGTTTTTTTTTTTTTTTTCAGCAGTAGAAGTGGTTATATCAACCCTCTCTTTTCCATTAAAACCATTAACCTTGTCTATTTTATGTGTAAGGCGATACATATCTTCATAGAAAGTCCATGTTGAATGTATTTCCAATGTTGTGTTTTCCGATTGTTTCTCCTTCTTAAGGGGTTTCTTCAACCTGTTCATCTTGTATTTGTATTAATCCTTGTAAATATTTTTCCACAAAATTTATTCAAAACATCTATTATATTATCCCAGTGTTTCTTGTCAAATTTTCCATGGTTTAAATGATCATACACCTCTTCATATTTTGAAATAAATGTTTTCACATCATATTTTGACTACAAATCTTCTTTGCATTCTTTCATCAGCTCCTCATTATTTCTATCTCTTTCATATACATGGGTTATTGAAAATTTTTCTTCTAATTTTGAATCATCAACAATATATGGAGAATTAAGATCAATTTCTAAATGTGGAATGCAAAGACCCAATTTTTGTGTGACACTTGTATTCTCTTGCAAATTTGAGACACTTTTTCCATCTAAGTTTTGCACGCAGAAGTCCTTTACATAACAATTTCTTGGCTATGTTGCAAAAACCATATTTTCTGCATAGTTTCTTGGATTTGATTTGAAAACCTTGTGATTCGAAACATGAAAAAAGGAAAATGGTAATAATTCCATGTCCTACAAATTTATTAGTTACTATAAACATTCAAAAATGAAACAATTTACATACTCCATCTTTTATCTAAAATTAATTTCATTTTTACATTTTATAATAATAAATATACAATGGGTCATGCACTCTGTAAATTCACAAAATCAAAACATGTGGAGAAACATTGAAAATTGGTTAATTACCTACTAAAATGAAACATTTACAATCATTGTGAAATGGGTGAATAAAATGAAATTCTTCAAAATAAAATAACAATGCTTACCTCTTTTAATTTTCTATAACTCTGTTCTTCCCCCATTTGTATATGTGTTCCTTTTTTTGGTGTTTTTGCCTTCCAAATGAGTATACAATTTTCCATTTTATTTCATTAAATGTAGACGTTACCAAAGATTGTGTGGATTAAAACTTAATATTGCACCACTTAACATTAAATGTAGTATGAAAAATATAAAAACATACTCTCAAGTGGCGGATTTTACATTATACAGTTTGATGGCCATTTAATGTTTAGAAAAATGCAATATTAATTAGGTAGCATTTGACCTTATAAAAAAGTGTAATTGTTATTGCAAAGAATTAAGGTGACATTTTTTATAACATAATTTTTAATTTATGAAAACTAAAATTTGACATTGTTTGAAACTTAAATTTTACATACATACATTTAATTGAAATTAACTCTTTAATATTGACAATTATTAATAAAAACTACATAGCATGCGTTACTTCTACTCAATATTACATACAATTATTAAAAATAATCTTATATTGTTAAGATATTACGTAAGATATAAAAATCTTAGAAACAATTAATACACATAATTGAATCAAAGCATATACCACCATCGTTAATCAAATAAAGACTAAACTTGAACTCTATACCACAAAATAAACATAGTTATACAATTAGAGAATTAAATACATGAACAATTTACTTTGACACAATATTAATAGCCCTAAATTTAAGTCCAAGAGGCCGTTAGGATAGACATTGTCTGACTAGAATGGCAGGTGAAAATATGCCCTTTTCATATGCGAGTGATCGCTAATTCCAAGTGTGAATGCTTGCACTTCATCTTGAAATTTTTCATTACTTTGTCATGTGATGGATCATACTTCGATGTTTGAGGGATCACACTTTTACATGTGAGGGATCATACTTTGACATGCAAGGGATCACACCCTTGACCTACGAGGGATCACACTTCAATGTGTGAGGGATCAAACATTGTCATGCGAGGAATAGCACTTCGTATATGTATGAGGCCATGAACCTCTCACACTACGATGAAATATCACTATCACATCAAAGTGTGAGTTTTTGAATGTGGAATTGTGCTCACTTGCACATTGAAGTGTGATTACCAATTTTTGGCCTCCCATTCTAGTCAATCTTTGACTTTTTAGTGTGTAAGAAAAAAATTACGTCGCATCAGCCACTAGGCTATACAAATTTTGAAATCCATAGGGGAAAGAAGCCAATGACTGTGTATAAGCCAATGACTATGAGTGATAATGTGAAGTATAGTACCACTAATTTTAAAAATTGAAGTCAACATTTATAACTTTTATATTAAAAATTTAGAAAAAAGGTATCTAATAACATAATTAAAATCAAGTCACATGTACAAATCAGCCAATAAAAAGGTGACACATCAACTTCCCGAAAGGTGATTTTATTCACAAGCAATGGCCAATATTAATTTTATTTGTACTAAAAAATACTTATTTTAAATCCCTTGGAAATACTTTTTCAAAAAATTTAAATGCACAAAATAAAATGTGTGCATTATAAAAATATTAATCCTTTAAAGGGTATTTAAAAAAAAAATGATAGTTAAGTAACTCTAACAACCTCCTACATTAAGATTCACGATCATTGGCTCCTTTCCCCTACACTATGTGTTTTATGGATAAAATTATACACACAATAGTGGGATTTAAGGGTGTAATACAATTTGTTATATGTTTAAAGATTTTGGATTAAATGAGGTTTTAAAGATATTCATATAAGATGCATATTTTAATTTTCTCACTATGATTTCAATTATCCATACTAATGCTAAAGATTTAAGTGTCCTTAGTACTAATTTTCTCTTTTTTATTTGTGGATACAGTTGAAATTGAATTGTGTTTTTGAATATGGAGCACATGTGGATTTACTATGCAAATGTGTGAAAGTTGTGGAGGGACTAGTTTATCCATCCAAAGATACACTCCATTATAGAGATGTGGGGTCTAGCTTATTATTTGTCACAATAAGTATTGTATTCAATGGAAGAGAGAGACTAACATACACAATTGATGATTGTGACACCCTGGCAGAAATTGAAAGCAAGGGATACTTTATCCCATGGGAAAGTAAGAAAATGATTAAGCATGTGATTTCAAATGTTTCCCATGTGGGGGTGATGGAATTCAAAAAATCATGAGAAATGACTCATAGGATACATTTAATTAGGATGAGGGTTTGAATTCTAACAGTGATAGCCATTGTTTCATAACTCCTAAAGACATGGATGAATTTGCTACAATCTATGTGGTGCTAAGACATAAGTGTCCTTAGAAAAAAGGTGACATAGCTGAAGGGTTTATATCCCTAGTACAAGAACAACATGTGATTTCGGGAGTAGTGTTAGGACCCATAGAGTTTGGTTTTTTTATGGAGAGTATTATAACTACATGTAATGATTGTTATCCAAGTCTATAATGCAACAACAAAGTTTCTTGACCAATCAAAAACATAGTTTATCTAGAAATAAGAACTACACTTTGTGTGAATGGAAATTTTGAACTCCAAGAAACAACCGCCACATAAAACACTGACTTAAATTTGAAGTTCAAGGGGTTACTACCAATTTGATTCATTTTTGTTCAAAATAACACAAATTTGTTGCAGAAGCAACAATTACAAATGTCTATGAAGGATACATGGTGCACTATAAAAATTAGACGGCAATACATTTGGGGTGCATGTTGATAAATTAATTACACCTTTTTGCAAGGTTTGATCCATATCAAAAGGATCTCTAATCCAATGTCCTGTCAACCAGTTGGCCCATCAATATGGTTCCATTATGGAAGTAAGGCTAAAAGAAAATCCATTAGAGTTTCCAGTAAAAATGTGGAGTACATTTGAAGATCCATTTCTTCAACTGGTATACCCAAATTCATATGAATCCTCCATATGTGGTAGCAATGAAAACTTGATAAAAAAACCTTACAACACCTCCAAATACCAAAAGGTACATTATACTCCATCTAGTACACCAAAGGAAAGGGAAAATGATGAAAAATCAAGAGAACAATTTTTTTTTGAAGTTGAGAAAAAACCTTGCTGCAAGGAAGGATTTCTCTTCAATCTATCTCTAAGCACTTTCAATCACAGTTGAGTTTAACTCTAAGTATGAAAGAACCTGCCATCAAAATCTTCGTACTTAATACATTCATTACAAATGCTATCATTTGTGATCAAGGTCAAACTTTAGAACATACTATAGATAAATTGAAGTTATGTGGAAGGGATGTATGTCAGAATGCATGGTATAGATGTCATGGAATCCCAAAAGAACCTATTATGAATACAAAGACTCTTAGATTAATGGTGAGAGGAGGGCAGTAAATGGAAATACAGGAAAATTAAAAAAAAAATTCTAACACTTTCGTAACTATTGCATTGATATCCAAAATGGTGGAGAAGAATTTTGATATATCCCCACACATACCTCATTCTAGTGGGACAAGATGGTACTAAAGTAACAATGAGACTGTTGCATGCATGTTATACTTTTTCTTACATACTACAAAAGTGTAATTAGGGCCTTGAACTATTGGACCTTCCTCCAACATCATACTCAAATCTCAGCAAAATATGGCAAGAACATTTCTCCCATGCTTCAATCACCAAGAAGAAACTTCTTCACCAAATGTGATGAGTGAACAGAGATTAAAAAAAAATGTGCAGCAAGCTCATGTCAAGAAACATTAGCACAAATAGATCAATGCCAGAAATGGAACTATGATTACATTCAAAATTGTCATGTAAATTACTATACACATAGAGTGCAATCACAACAAAATCATAAGATCTATTTGAGCATTTTACATGACAAAATGAACAAGATGAAAAATGCAATACTAAGGATGGGTAAAAAATCAAAACCAATAAGTAATGCTATTAATCTCCCCATCACTTTGACTGCTATGCTAACACATGGGCAGAAAATGGCGTGTTTCAGGTACTTTGGTCTCCCTTTTGTTAAGCAAGGAGAAAAATTCACAATAACATCATTGGTACTATGTATCCGGAAACTAGAAGAACCACTTACAAATTAATATGGTGATTTGTTATATAGTAGTGGGATGTCAAAAAACTCATTACATGATGCACTGTTACAAAATGATGCATATGACAAGTGCAAGGAATAGAAGAAGAAAAATGAGGGTGCTCATACAACTAATATTGTAAGTAGACGTGTAAATTCATTTAGAAAACAAACTCTAATTATCTACTTGCAACTAGATAATACTACAAGTGACAACACAAATATCACATTGTTTGTGTTTGCATCTATGTTAACAACCAAAAGGGTTTTCAACACTATGTATGTGAGTTTCCTTTCAGTGGGTCACATGCATGAAGACATAGATGAGACATTTAGATGATTGTCAACAACATTGTAAAAATGGGATACATTCTCTTTGCCACAAATAATGGAAACTTACAGAACATGCCAAGAGGAGTCCATCACATTCACTCTGTACCTTATCGAAGAAGTCTATGACTTTAAGGCCTTTTTGGAACCACACCTACTAGATGGTGACCATAAGATCGTGGGTATCAACAAACCAAAGATGTTTAAATTATATGTCAAAGACAACATTCCCGTCATGGATTTGAAAGCATCAATCATGGAGCCTGATTGGTCACACTTAATTAATATTTGTAAAATATTGGATAATAAGCCTTTCTTGTCTAAAGGGGATCCTCCATTGGCACCATTTAAAAAATTAAAAGAGTTGACAGACATGCAAAGAGGTACTTAGGAATACATCACACACTGGGAAAAAACTTCAACTAATGGTGGAGAAGCATACTGGGTTCCGAAGATTGCATATTGGAAAAATTTTCTACGAGCCCTAGAGAATCCCTTTGTCAATTGTAGCATGATGAGGAGAGATAGTTTTTGGATAAAAACAATTCAAGATAACATATTGTCTGCTCAAATAGTGGGTGCACCATGTGTTGACATGGATAACTACTATAGTCAAAATGTCCTTTCAAATAAGGATATATATGTTGGGCCTATTTTTGATAGACCTCGAGATGAATTCAACCCAATAATGGATGTGAATGTTGGGCATATGATACTAGTAAGACCATTTGATGATAATGTACCTATATGGATGGGAAGGGAAAAAATAGAAAATAGTACAAGATGTTCACACAAACACTCAAAAGATAATGGTAAACTAGTGGGAACCCACATGAAAAGGAAATATAGAAAAAGAAAGGTGCCAAGAATGCTTAAATAAAAATCAAGGGACACATCAGATATTGATATAGAAAGTGTCATCTGGACATGAAGTCTAAGAAAAATGTGGAAAGGAGATCAAATTAAAATACTAAATTAGGGTCATGAATCTATCCAACAATACCTTACAAAAATTCAAGAACAATAATTAATACACTTGCGAGGGATCAATGCTTATGTAATTTTCAATATAATTTTCTTAAAGGAATTGATTGCCTATGGAAATACATTTTCAAATCAATTTCCTCAAACCAACTTGTTTAATGTAATTCTTAACTCTTTTTTGATCTTTATGGTTTACAGAATGGAGAAGCATAGAAGTAGTTGAATTTATCACACATAACTTGCATATTTACAATATCGCTGTCATTTTTTATATAGTTTTATATAATAATTATATCAATATATAATATACATAAAATATTAAATAAATATAAATTTGAAGTTTTAAATAACTACTATTTTGTCTTTTTTAAAGGGCAATATTGTAAATTTACCATCATCTAAATATTGTTTGACAGGCATAGGTGGCCATCAAATTTAACCCCTGGGCTGATGTAACTTTGTGGCTCCTAGTCTTTATGTAACTTAGCGGTTGCTAGGCTTATGTATTTTAGTGGTGGGTAGGCTTATGAAGTTTTCTACCGGTAGGCTGGTGTAACTTTCAAGCCACTAGGATTATTTCACCTAGATGAATATACTCTTGTGTAAATTAGCATTCACTAGGCTTATGTAAGTTAACAGCCTATACACTTATGTAAGATAGTGGCCGTTAGGCTTATCATCCTTTTATGTAAGTTATAGACTGTAAGGCTTATGTAACTTAGTGGCTGTAAGGAAAATGTAACTTAGTGGCCACAAGGAATATGTAACTTTGACACCGCTAATCTTATTTCACCTATCATGTGCTTTCATCATGTAAGTTAGAAACCACTAGCCTTATGTAAGATAACGACTACTTGGATTATGTGAGGGATTCAAATAATAATAAAATAGAAATCCTAAAATAGTGAAACTAAAATCCAAAAATTGGGATTTATAATTCAGATTACAATAGTGGTGAAATTTGAATCCAATAATAGCGCGAGTGGAATCCAACATTAGCCAAATTGGAATCTAGTAATAATGATATTGGAATCTAATAATAGCGATATTGGAATCTAATAATAGTGAGATTGAAATCCAATAATAGTGAAATTGGAACTAGAATAAGTCCAATAATGACAATATTGGAATCCAATATTGCTACTAATGGATTCCAATAATAGTAATAATGGAATCTAGTATGGAAAAAAATGGAATCCAATATACACAAAAACAGAGATGGATTTCTTCAAATACTTGAATTACTGGAGTCTATATTTACTAAAATATGTCCAGATTTAGTGAAATAAAAGTTATGTAATGACTCTAAAAATTGAATCAGGTATTTGATTTTACAAATTACCTAGGGCACTCAAAACTCTTAATTCAACCCTGCATATGTGCAAGATACCGTTAGTATGGGATCATATCTCAATTGGTAACACAAAAGGAACATGTGCCACTATCAAGGGAACTATTCAGAGTTGTTAGGAAATGTGTTATGGGGCCAAAAAACTGGCGAGTGTAAAATGATGGTTTGTGAATCTTCGATCTTCAATTGGCGTAAAAGGATTATTCAACTAAGGGGGCCAAAATATTGTTTTGGAAGGGAACCTAGGCACCATGTTATTTAACAACTCATTATTTTTCCAAGTAGCTCATCAAGTTACAAATCAAGTTGGGATATTGAGCTCTACACCAAGTTTAGTAGTTGATTTGGGACTGAGTTAGGGGGATCTGGTCACATACTCCTTATCACCTACTAACTCAACGGAACTAACCAACTCACCAAACCGACTGATGAGCTCGAGGAGGGGGGTTACACCCCCCCAAAAAAAACAATAAAGGATATGGTTGTATCCATAAATAGATTTTTGATCCAAGGATATTTTAAGCCTTACCCAACTTACCATGCACGTAATGTGGGATAAGCTCACCAAAGAAAGAAAAGTGTGTCGGTTGACAAAGGTGGACAGATTGGCCACAAAGGAGATGGTGGGGATTTAAACACCCAACCTGCCACTTCCATTGCAAGTGGCCTAACCACTCCACTATCCACCAATATGCTATTATTAGCATATATAATATGGGTTTTAACCCATATTTCGGGCCTACATACACTATAAAAGGCCCTTTAAGAACCATTTCAACAACAAAAAGCCATGGTGTGATTTATAGGATTTAAATCCTAAACTCGAGGAAATTCTAGGATCTCTAGGAGTTCATGGGGCTCGTAGAGGAGAATTAACACAATGTCTCAAGGATGGTGTAAGGTTCTTATATGGACTATTTTTACATTTTTTTCATTTTTGAGAAATGGGATGGCGTTTTCTGGACATGAAGAAAACTGTAGATGTTTTCAAAATTTCTAGACTTTTAGTTTGGTATTCATTTGACATTACTTAGAAGCATTTTCTTGCCACTTTTAATATAGAACATAGGGGAACTAATTTTGCAAGTTCCATAGGAAGGTAGAGGATATTACTAATTGAGTTCATATTCCGTCGAATGTTTATTGATCATATTTCTTACAGGTTTAGTTCCATTATTTTTTTGTAAGGGTTTTATATTGTACATGAAAATGATTTATAGTGGATCGGTCACCATAGTGGACTGAGAGATGTAGCAATTCATAATTGAACTTTGTTATCAATCTCTTTTGCATGTGTTATTGTGTTTTAAGTACTTTCATGCTATTTTGATTGATTATTTACTGGGTCAATTTTTGATAATTTTGTGATGAAAATTTGATAATCCATTTTAAAATTATTTAATAGTAGGGGGTATACTATAGTTTATGGATCAAATTATGGTATTAGAGATGGTAGACTATTGGATAAGATTTTGATTACATTTTTAGATATCATATTTTTAGTGGTTTTGATTTAGTTTACGCAAACATTTGGGCTTGTTGATATTCCATTTGTAGTGTGCAATTTTTGGGATTATAAGTTATTTGTAAAAAAACATGGAACTTCTTAATGAGAGGGACATATAGATCTCTCTTGATATCGCTTGAAGGGTGATGGATATGGAAATGGAATCCATTCATAGTTAGCATTAGTCACAGTGATTTGGGTACATAATTATCAATTTATAAAGGTAAAATTAGTCCAATGTTTCTTGTCTATGAGAAATGGCTATTTTACATAGTTTTATTTTTATAGTCATTTATAGATAACAATTTTGCGGCTTCTCGGAAAGGATATGCCTTCTTTTGTAACTATTTTAGAGCTATTTGAAGACATGGGGTTTCATCACTACCTCGTTATATAGGGGTTTTCTATGTTGCAGCCTATTATTCAAGTTGTTGAACTGGGAAGAGGGATCAACCCTCATATTGGTAAAACTTCATTCTTGGATATTTTTTGATTGCATAACTGATATTGTTGATTAACATGTATACTTTTCAATTCATACTTTTATGGGAATCTTGATGTATGTAGAAAGGAGATTTTCCCATATGATTTTGGATTTGGATTTGATTAATGGTATGACCTGTAGGGAAGAGCTGACTGATAGGTTTAACATACTCATATTTATATTCTCAAATTTATGGTTAACAATTTCCATTATGATTCAGATAGTAGTTTATACAAATTTAGTGGGAATTTTTAGTATGTCTAATTTTGGATTTATAACTATGGTCGTTTCTAAGACCCACATTTGGGCACATCATGTTTATAGTTGCATCATATGATCTTTTGTTTTGGTTAGTAGTTTCATCAATTTAGATGTGATATTTGGCAAGAATTTTGAATCTATCCCCAATTTTACATTGGATAGATATTTTGATCTTGACTTGTAGATTTAGGGATTCAGTCTAACTCTCATCCTATTTATAGGCATTTTTCTAGTTTTATTTCTAAATCATTTCCATGATATTTTACAGTAACATTTTAGTGATATTTTATCATGATTGACAGTTTCACGGGGGTCAGTGGACACCACCTATTAATGGAACTTGGTAGTCTATTTCATATTGATCATTGACAACGCTTTGCAGTTTCACCATATCAATGAACACTTGCATATGTTTGGAAATTAGTCATCTTATTCATATTGATCGATTTTAGTGATATTTTATAGAGTTTATATTTTTTGTGTATCATAGGATCAACGGACACCCGCCTATGTTTGGGATTTAGAATTCTATTTCATATTGATCGATTTCATTGATCTTTTACAGAGTATATTGGTATTTTTGCAGGGTCAGAAAACACCTACTTATGATTGGAATTTGGTCGTCTATTTCTTATTGATATAATTTAGGTAGTTGCAATATTGGATAATTCACATGGGTTCATTTAGATATTGTCTCTTTGAAAGGTGATTTGTGTTTATTTACACTAATCCATTTTATGTGATATTTTTGGCATTTCAATATATTTGGAAACCTTAACCACTATGCTATATTTTGGTTTCTATATATTGGTGTGATGCAGAGATCCATTTAGTAGATTTAGTGGGTGACTAGACTTTTGGGGACCAAAAGGCTTCTATTTGGGAGGTGTGATTTGGAGGTAATATTGGGCATTAAAATTTCCCAAGATCTCTCTGAATTGGTTCAGTTGGAATATCACTCCATTATCTTTCCAATTCCTATTGGAACATGTGAAACGAAAATCATATGTGTAAAATACCATTGGTATGGGATCAGATCTTAGTTGGCCCCAAAAAAGGCACATGTGTCACTATCTGGGGCACTATTTAGGGTTACTAGGCAATTTTTCATGCAGCCAAAAAAATTGCAAGTGGAAAAATGTGGTTTGTGAATCTCTAGTCTTCGACAGGTGTAAGAGTGTTGATCAAATAAGGGGGAATAAATATTGTTTCGAAAGGGGACTCGAATGTCATGTTATTTGAAAAATCATTATTTTCCCAAATATCACATTGAGTTACAAATCAAGCTAGATATTGAGTTGAGATACCGATATCTACACCAAGTTATGAATTTGAGATAGGAATGAGTTAAGGGGAGTTGGCTACATAGTCCTTATCACATACTAACTCCATGGAACCAACCAACTCACCAAATCAGCCAACAAGCTCATAGAGGGGAGTTTCACCCCAAATGGAAAAACAATGGAGGATGTGGTTATAGCCACAAATAGATCAACGAGACAAGGCTAGTTTAATCCTTACCCAACTTACCATGTGGGAAATATGGGATAAGCCCACTAAAGCAAGAAAATCATCTCTTTCGACTAAGGTGGAAAGCTCAGCCACAAAGGAGATGATAGGGGATTTAAACACTTGACATACCATTTCCAACATAAATTTCCTAACCGCTCCACCATCCACCCATATGTTATTATTAGCATATTTGATATGTGATTTAATCCATATTTCATGCCCACATACACTATAAAAGGCCCTCTAAGCCATATTCCAATAACAAGTCATGGAGTGATTTCTAGGATTTCAAGCCTAAACTTGATGTAGTGCTAGGAGCTTGAGGAGTTCACAGATCTCATAGAGGAGAGAAATATGGATCTCTCATAAGAGAGTTATCGCAATGTCTCAAGGATGGTGTAAGGTTCTTTAATAGACTATTTTTGCATTTTTTCATTTTTGAGCAACCAGATGGCATTTTTAGGACATAGAGTAAACTGGAGATATTTCTAGAATTTCCATAAGATTCACCCGAGACATTAAGTTTTACATTTTTTGTTCATTTGAATTTTATTTGAAGAATTTTTCCACCATTTCTAATATATAATACAATGAAATAGATTTTATAAGTGCTATAAGAAGGTGGAGGAGATTACTAACCAAGTTCAAATTCCTTTGAAGGTATGTTTATAATAATTATTATAAGTTTAGTTCCATTATTATTTTTTAATGGTTTGATATTATACTTATAAACAATTTATAATGGATCAGTCCACATAGTGGACCCAGAGATGTAGGAATTCATCTCTAAACTATGTTATCAATCTCTTTTACATGTGTTATGGTGTTCTAATTACTTGCTTGTTGTTTTGATTGATTTTTTATGGGAATTTTGTGGTGAAAATTTGAGAATATATTTTTAAACTATTTAATAGTAGGGGTTATACTAATTTTTATAGATTAGTTGTAAAGATGCACTTTTTGAGGTTCAAGGACATTTTGAGCTGCTAACAATGCTTCAAAATTAAGTGTAAACATTCATAATGGTCCTTGACATGAATTTAGATAGTATAGTCATCCAAATATACATATATGTGTTGGAATCAAAATGGACTAAGAGGGTGGGTGAATTGGTTCTTTAAAACCTTTACTTTAATTAATTTAACTTGTGTGACTCATTAAAAACAAAGCATGTATCAATGTGTGTTTATTAACATGAAATAATCATTCAACAAAAGAGTAAACAAGAACACAAGATGTAATGTGGGAAACCATCAAAGGGAATAAAACCCACTAAATTTTTTGATTATATTTCTATTGACCAAGGAAAATGGCTAAGTACTAGCCATGCGTAGATGTTTAGAACTGTGTGCAATGGGTGTGCAAAGTTACACACACATATATGAAGGATTAGCATGCGAATGTTCACACATGAGCAAATAGAATTTGGGACTTAGCTAATTTTCCAAGGACATGGATAAAAATAGAAAAGTAGAGATGGAATGGTGTCCAAGTAAGGTCTATAATTAGAAAAAATCAAGATATCTTGGGATGCACACAAAGGAAATAAAATTGGAAAAAACTCTACATATGTTACATATGGAAAATCTACATTTGACATTCATTATGTCACCGATTTCATGCTCTTTTGCTAATAGAGTTTACATATAACAATTAAGGTAGAGATTAGGGTTTCAAGCCATTTTGTCACGCAATCTATGATTAGGAGTTGTTCATCAAGGTGACCACTGACAGGTAACACCTCGACCTCTCATTTCTCCTATACATATGTGATATTTCATCAGTAATAGAAGAGAGTCGCATGTGGAGGGTATGCCTAATAGCATAAAGTCAATGTTTGAGGCATTCTTGTAGTGTAGGAAATTCAATTACCTTTTTGTAATACCTAGATGTTGGTCGTCTGATAGTTGGAAGAGCTACCAACGCATGGTGTGGAGGCATGCATTACACAGTGTATGGTATTGTAATCAATTTCCATATTATGATCATTGAATATGGTCTACCGATGGACAATTTTGTAACCATTGCAAGTGATCTCTAGTGAAATGGTGGGTGAGTTTGTTTGAAGATGTCAAATCTTGGATGATCCCACTAATCTTGTAAATGATATGCACTTATGCGATGTAAGTATGAATCACATATACTTTTTACGAAATCCATGTATGTACTTGTATGAGTGATCAATCTCATGAGAATCCTAAAATACATGCATGTTAACATTGTTGATAATCCAATACATATTAGAGCCGAGGGATCCTGGAAGTTGTCAAACTGCAATGGGAAAGCTACTAGATGTTTGATGCTAGCATGAGGTCCATAGTGAAAACTATATGTATTGTTGTATAAAACAAGATTTACATTTATAGGTGTCCATTTCTAGAGATCTCTGTGCCATGAAATATTTCTATCAAAAAATGGAAATGCAGAATAGCATTTCAGAACCTGTCTCTAGAACCTAATATCCTGAGAATTGGATATACGGTAGCCAAGTTTTTTTTACGGCAAAGGTATAGCACTGGACATGACTGACAAGAGAACATGGAAGGGGGTTGAAGATAATATATACGACTTCGTTGTCATGAAATCTTTTCCATATAATCAACATATTCGTAGTAGATTTCATACCAGCGAATTTCGGTAAGCTTGACACCGGTAATCGTGTAGTTTTTGGTCTAGGAAATCAAGTTCGGATGTAAAAAGACCACTAAACACTATATGAGTACCAAATGTGGACCAATGGACTGACAGATGTATGACCCTTGGTTTGAAGGTAACTAGTCGTGCATACCTACTGCCCAAGTGCAGACGACAGGTTTCGAACATACTCTTCGGCTGGCCGTGAGTTCGAGAGTTCTATGATTCTTGCGTGCCATCTGCAAGACGCGATCCTATTTTTGTATGCATACCTTGACCTATCCAGGTTTTGTTTATTTGTATACATTTGTTTTTAATGGAATGTATTATTCCTATGATCCGACCTAAACATTGCACGTTTTGCGGATGGGGCTCGAAAAAGGATTAGGAGTGGATGGTGGCGGCCAATATAAGAATACATGCCAAGCATTTCTAGAGACTAAGAGATGGCTCAATTATAATTTGTTTTAACATAGAAGGTACATTTGATTAATAATCATTCTTTAAGGTCAAAAAAAATGAAAAATGGTGGATTGGCATTTTTTACGAGCCCTGTGGAATTAGAAGGACCGACAATACCATGTCCTTAGGACAGTTGTGATTAGCTAGTCTGCATTAAACTAGCAACCCGTACGTGAATCCTACTAATGAGACATGTCATATACATGGAGAGAAGTGATAATTGTGGGCAAGTACATATGACCCAATCTAGCCGAAAGAGGTCGAAATTACATGATGGAGTTCAAGGGGTAAGAGGTAGATTTTTGAGAGCATCCATATTGACAGGGCAAGCAAGAATCAAGCTCCATGTTCGCGGTAGAGATTTTAGAGATGGGGATATGCGTGGTTACTTCTCAGGATAGGAAAAACTAATCAGGGATTTTATGCACATTTATAAGCGCAAGATGAACTGGTCTTTAGCGAAATGAGGGTAAATTTTGGAGGTATTTTTATTAGGCGCGTCATCCAAGAAAGATTGTTGGTAGGTAGATCATTGGAAATAACCCTATATGTTTTATTATAGCATAAACTCATTGGTGTTTAGTTCAGTAAAACAACTGAGACATAATTGAGTTCATCTACATGACCATAATGTCACAACATGGGAGGTTCAAGAGGTTTAGGATAGCCACCGCATGGATGGAATTCAAGTGGAGGGTCAGGTTATGGTTTTGTTCCTAACCTTCAGGGAAGGGTCTACCACCACTGCAACTTCCCCAAGTAACAACTCTAAAAATATTTGTAGTAAAAATCGCAATAGCAGACACCTCAATGTTTCTTTGAGATGTCTCTTCACTTGCAAGAGTATAAAGGAGTGGATGATGTTTGGCTAAGCAATGTGCATGAGTCTGAATTATTATAGAGAGCCAAGAACATTACAACTCCTGATAAAAATGCAAGCCAATTTTCCACCACACTTCAAGGGTGCAGACATAGTTGGTATAGCAAGTATGAACCACACCAAAATTTGGTAGACTATGATGCATTGTGCACTATGTTTTTGGTTGAATTCCACATTCTAGAGTTTGAACAACAAAGTATTAGCACCTGCTTAAGGACATCAAACAAGAATTGTCTTAAAGTGTGAGGGATTATGATGCGTGGTTTAAAACTCTCCTAGTCCAAACTATCTTTGATATCCATCAGAGTTATCATCCACGGTGGTTCAGTGGAGGCTTACTGACTCCATTTCAAAGGGCTCTATCAAACAAGACATACACTAATCTGCATATGAGGATTTGGAAGAATCTTTACACACTGAAGCAGTTGGGAGTGCAGACACTAGAGTGAGCCCTTTCCTTGAGGAAAAAATAATAGTTATGGCTAATCAATTGGAGAATATTTCTTTTAATTTATTGCATGATACATACAATGGGTTATGGTGTACCAATTACGAATGTGGAGGGACATAATGAAAGATGGTTTTGCCAATGTGCATGACTGTGTGTACACTATTATAGTCTTGTGATAATTTCCACAAGAGATCATAATGTCATGAAATTTTTCTCTCTTACAACACATAATGATGAATAATGTGTCTATGTACAGTAATATATGTGATGTCAGTACACCCATGATAAAAACATATTATCATTCGATAGACTAGATTCATGAGGTATGCAAGACTAGATTATGACTGACCATGGTTGCTAGTAGCCCTCAGACATAGGAATCCCAACCTAATGATGGGTGCAATAATGGATATTTTGGGTTCCGTGTTGGATATAGGAGAAGAGGAAGTGGAAATAGAGGAATACTTATTGTATGGAACTTACTATACTTGTGGGTCCCCAGATCATTACCATTGTGAGTGTCCCAAGAATAATGTATGTGTGTTTTGTGGAAAGAAGCATAAGGTTGAAGATTTCCCTGATACTTATGAGTATATGTGTAAAAAACATCAAGGAAAAAAGTGTTGGGATGATCAAGGCACAGGGCGTGAAGAATGAGTGATGGGAACCTAAAAATATTCATGATTTGGAATTATAACCTATGTTGGTGACTATTCACATAGAAGTAGTATGTGCATGAGATCCTCTTAAATCCAAACCACTCATTAGGAGGGAGGAGATTATGTATGTGAAATACCCATATGTATCTCATCAGAAAGAGGTCTATCAAGAAACCATGGGGGTGATTAGATATTTTCAAGGAGATATACAATGTGTGAATGAGTATGCATGCAAAAGGGAGCACACGAATAATATTGAGCCACCAAAAAAGGATGAAGATGATCTATAGGATGTTGAGGAAAGAGAAAATCATCCCACTGCTAGGAGAGTGGTTACACAAGAAGGTTCCATGCACGGGAGTTGAGTGCAAGCATCAGATTCTCCATGCCAAATTACCACCACAAAACCATGAGAATAATAAGTAAATCACACTAGATGCAGTGATTGAAAATTGGTTGGTGAGTAATATATTGATTGACACAGGCGTGGAGGTGAATGTTCTAACCTTAGATGCATGAAACCATACGAGGAGACCACCATTGCACACATCTTCTAATGTGTTGTATATGAAAAAAAAAAAGGGCCATGCCTATTTGGGTACTGAATAATGCAACAATCGTTATTCAAGGAGCCAAGCTTATGGGAGATTTTGAAGAATTGGCGCTTGCTGAGGTAGAAAACTTCTCATCATTACTTGGGTGACCTTGGTGTTATGTGAACAATGCAGACTTGTGCTTCAAAAAATGGTACATTAGTTTTGATAACAAGTAAAAGTGTGTGGTCATACCTTTAGATGATGTGAAGGTTATGGCCTACATTGAGCCTATAAGTGAGGAAGATCTAGATAGGATTTATGCACACATAGTGTGTAACCCTAAGAACATGAAACCATCTAAGGAAGGCATACTTCAATGGTAAGATCCATAGTTTTTCAGTGAAACTACCATTTTTCCTGTGACAATTAGGCCCATAACACATATGAAATGATCAAGTGTGAGATTAAAGGAAGAGTCACCCAAATGATCAGACTGCGCATGATTTGGAATTTGGGAAAAACTTAGTTACCAAGGTACACTAGGGAGGATAATCCTAAATATTTCTTACGCACCATGGAATAATAATAGATGAATGAGGGATATATAAGGAATATGTTAGTGTATACCTTACATGGAACAACATTGCGCTAGTGGGAAATAAATAGAGATAATATTTTGGGCTAGCACAAGGTAAGGATAGCCTTTCTAAAAAAATTCACTCTGAGAAATACAGACTCTATCTTTGGTACATGTCCAAAACTATAAGAGATAGTGGGTGCAAGGTCAGGAGGATTTACCACCATCTCTTTGGTTGCATAATTTCTAGTCTACATTGCGCGTATGTGCACGTATGTGGTATGTGCATACTAAGCTCAAGTAAGAAATTATAAGTTGGAGAGACATGACTAAAGGTATGTCACATATTTTTTTATTATTTTTCTAATAAGCCACCAGTACATGAGACCTTACATATTGTGAAGTGCATCACATTGGGTGATTGCACAGAGGAAGAAGAGCTCATGGTTTAGATCTTGGAATAACTTGGGACTATGATGCATGAGGATATAGTGGATACATAAGAAATCCAGCTAGGGTGCACATGGAAAGAGAATGAAAAAGAGAAATGGTATATATTCTTGATGATGAAGAAGTAGATAACCTAGATATTATCCACACAGAGGGTGCACACGAGGTAATGGAATCTCTAGATGAAAGGGCATGTACATACCATGTTCCTATGAAAACCAAGAAGTTTAATATTTTGACTGAGGATGTGCCTAAATAGGTTATCACTAGATATTACTAGTCAGAACAAGAGGTAGAAAATATCATTGAGCTCTTATGTGACTTATAGGATTTGTTTCCATGATGTTACCATAAACTAAAAGGTGTGTGGCCCTCATTGGGAGAAATGAAGATTAAGATGAAAGAAGGCACATGTATGGTTTAGAAGAGGCCTTATAGGATGAACCCAAACTTGTGCGTGAAGGTGAAGGAGGAAATTGATAAGGTGCTTAAGTCTGGAAATATTGAACCAGTTGAGGAATCTAAATGGGTTAGTCCCATAGTTATAAGCATTAAGAAGGATCTCTGAATTACGATTTGTGTATATTACAGGGAACTCAACACTTCATGTTTCACATATCCCTTTCCAAGTCCACTCATAGAGGATATCATCTAAGGAGTTTCTGGGTACAAACTTATTTCATTTATTGATGAGTTTTCATGATATCGCCACGTGTGCATTCCACGTGAAGAATAGGAGAAAACTACCTTCACTACTAAATGGGGATTTTTTTCATACATCATGATGCCTTTTCAATTGAATAATGTGTCAAAAATGTTCTCACACATAGTTGTGTAGGATTTTCATGACTTTATTCCAAAAAAATTGAGGTATATCTAGATTACTGGATGGTATATGGGTTAGTAAAGGATCACTGTGATAATATAACACTCATGCTTGAAATATGTAGGAAGTTAAGCATCTTCCTCAATAATAAGAAGTGTATCTTTACCACAACCCTTTAGAACTTTTCTTGGGCACATCATTTTTAAGGATGGATAGTTGGTAGATCTCTCTAAAATTGCAGTGATTTTGGGATTAAGATAACCTACCAATCAAATTGAAGCACACAGTTTCTTGGGAATACAAGATAATACATGAATTTTATCAAAGGTTATGCAAGGATTATCATTCCCCCGAAGGATTTTCTCAAAGCCAAAGGAAATTTTATTAGGGTGACGTGCAAAAATAGGTGTTTGAAACATTAAAGGAGAAGATTACAAATGCACCAATCTTGTAATTCTCTTCATGGAATAAACCCATTAATGTACATGTTGATGTTCCTATCATGGATATTAGTGCAGTATTAGTGTAACTAAGAGAGGGTAACTTGGATCATCCCATATGCTTTGTAAATAGGATTTTAACACCATCATAACATAATTATACACCCACAAAGTGCGAGGCATTGTCTATGATATACGTGATTCATAGTTTTCGACAATACTTTTTGGCTATACCATTTATTTTATATACAGATCATATTATAGTCAAGTACTTGGTCAACAAACCTGTTTTTAGGGGTGCATCTATAGATGGATACTCTTTTTCTAATAATTTGATTTTATAGTTGTAGTAAATCTAGGAAAGAGTAACTTCAGACTTGATCATCTATAAAGAATCAAATCTATAGATGACATGAAAATAATAGAGGATAATATCCCAAATGCACAGTTGTTTAGGTTGAACTGTGTGCCAGTAGATCTGGAGGACATGGAAATATTTTTATGCACTATACTTGCACCAAATGGGATGAAGACATTAGAGAAGAAGCATCTTGTTATTTGAGTTACACCATATCATATTATTGGGGAAGACTTGTATAAAATGGGTCACGATGAGGTCTTGCATTGGTGTGTTCTAGAGAATGAGTGCAAATTCATTAGGAAATATGCTCATGGAGGGATAGAAGGAGGAAATTACACAGGGGATATGACTACATGCAAGATCCTTCTAGATTTTCTATGGTGGGAAACATTATATAAATATACCAAGGCTTTTGTGAAATCATGTGATCATTTCCAAAGGATTGGAAAGCCTAGACATAGAGATGAAATTCCCTTAAGGTCTAGAGTGAGTTCACAACCTTTTGAGAAATGGGTTGTTGATGTTTTAGGTCCTATTGCACCACCCGCGAGTGGGATTGGGGCGTGTTATATCATCACCTGCATGGATTGTTTGATAAAGTGGGAAAAAATTGTACGTACAAAATATTTCAAGGTGCTACAGCAACAGGGTTCCTTTGAGATAATACTATTAGTAGTTATAGATGTCATTTGAGATTGAAAAATGATATAGGAACTCATTTCTTAAATGATACAATCAGAATTTTTCTCAACAAAATATATGGTGGCGCACCATAAGACTACTCCTTATCACCCTTAGGCAAATGACACTGTTGAATATTTCAATAAGATATTAGGAAATACATTAATGAAGATATGTGATGTTGGGAGAAAGGATTGGGATGCCAAGGTATTAGCTATTATTTGGGCATATAGAACAACCTATAAATGGTTGAACAAGGCCACACCCTTTCCTTTAGTGTTTGGCGTGGAGGTTGTACTACCTATGGAATTTCTACTACCACCCCTATGTATTACACATGCAGCTAGATTGGATGATGAAAAATATGTGGATAAACATATTGATAAGTTAATGCAACTGGATGAGTGATGCACCATTATACATTGGATCCAAAAGACAAAAAAATAAAGACAAAAGGCTTGACATGACAGGAACATTAGAAACAAGTCTTTTTTAGTTGGAAATATGGTACTTCTGTATGAATCCAAATTTGTGTTCCACCTAGGGAAGTTAAAATTCCATTGGATGGGACCCTTTGTCGTAACCAAGATACTAGACTTAGGTACATGTCAATTGCAAGCACTAGATGACACCATGTTTCTTGAATAATTCAATGGGAGTAGGCTAAATCCCTACTATAATTAAGATTCTTTTTGTTTTTAATAAGGTAGTATTTTCACTTAGATTAGATTTCCCTTTCAATTTTTTTCCTTGTTTTATTATAATAAGTACATTCACACATAAAATCTAATTATTACTTATCGAGTTGATGTGATGAGGACCACACACACTTTTAGTGTAGGGTGGAAACAGGTGTAACAACATGCAAAAAGAAGAAAAAGATAGTGACATTGGTACTTGGTTTAGTAGTACACACAAAAAATTTGAAATTAGGTTACTCTATGGATACGAGCTTAGTATACGTGAAAGAAAAGGATAGATGTTGTAGGTGCTTAGGAATGATGGTACGAGACAAGGATTTCTTAGATCGTGAACTCATATGAGTAAGAGGCTATGCAGTATAACACAAGGGAGGTAGTAGAAAGATGTACTACTTGGTATGTACCATAGAGGAAGATGGTTTGTGGTGTAAGGAAGTATGTGCAAGGATGATTGCAACCTTGGAAGTAGTGTTGTGCCAAAAGGTTACGACTGTCATGCGTGGAGGAAATTCATGGAGAAAAGTAAAAAGTACCATTAAGATACAAAAGGTGTTTTAAAACGACAAATTGATTTAAATCATAAAAGTGAAAAAAGGTGTTTTAAATCTAAAAATTATGTTGGTGGAGTGATTAAGTGTGAAAAATTTATAAAAAAAGGGAAAATTGAGTCATTTGCTACCTTGTATTGGAAGAAATTTTATTGATCGAGAAGATGAGTGACCAAGTGCGATGAATTGAATTAAGGAATGAGAAAACCAAAGCAGAGAGTAAAATTTTTTCAATGTGAAGCCCCTTAAGTAGAGGAATAATATGTCTGAGTGAAAGGTGAGGGCATAAGTTAAGTAGTGCTTATAGAGTTGGAAGTTGAACAACTAGGGTTTGCAAGATCTAGGGTGTTGTAAAGTTAGGGCTCAGAGGTAACAAGATTGGGCATGAGATTATGTTAAGAAAAGGCACATCGAGGGTTTGAAAATTTAGTATAGGAGAACCTTAGGCACAAGTTATGTTGTGAAGTAGGGGATAATCTATTGCACCCAAGAAAGCAACTACAACATCACCTAAAGGAAAGAGAAAATGTAATAATAAGAAATAACTAGAGGAACTACCTAAGAATTAGTTCTCATAAATGCAATACCCACTAGAGGCAATTGTGGGTCAAAATGGGTCTCGTAACTCACAAAATGTAAGATCAGTGAGTATAATCATAGGGCATCAGGGAGTTAGACCTTGATTAAAAAAATATATGTTGTAGGAGTTACCCAGAAGGACTGCAAAGGACTAATCATTGATAGATGACTCAATACGAAAGAGCCTCGAGAAGGTAGGGGTCCTCTAGTTATTTGAGTTATCATTATTTGGAAGGTATTTACACCTCTTCAAGTGGGTGATGTCACGAGTGCATGAGGATCACTTTTATTTCCCAGGTTGAAGAATGATAATTAAAACCTGACAAATTGGGTGAGTAATAGGGTTATGAGATATTGGATAATACATGTAACTTGATCTACGTGATGAAAAAATATTGACTTGTTGGCCAAGAAATTGTAGTATGATAAGGGTCATAGGGCCATGCATGTTGAAAAAAATTTAGACCCTGGAACTAGGGTATATCCCTACTAGTAAGTTGTAATGTTGGAACATCAAATATCTAGGGAGAAGTGAATAGGAAGTTCATATACATCACACATAAGATGGTGTGCAAGACGCGGTATAATATTGTGCAATTTTTTTCCAATGGCATTGTTGAAGAGGCCAAGGCACAATCTGAGAGAGTGGAAAATATAACATGGGGGTTGATTATGTTGTTAATAGTCTTATGGGAGTATGGCATCCTAGATGGGAATGAGGAGAATATGTGGATTCATCCAGCATAAAATAAGTCTCGTGTAGTACAATTTATAGACTTTACTTGCGAGAGCTTGGTTAATAATAAATATAAGGTGTGACTAGACAAATGGTATAAAAGGTTGTGAGAATCCTTTGAGTTTGAATGATGAGTGCTTAAGGATTTTCCTGAAGAAGTGGGATAATAGGAAAAGCTTTTAATTATGAAAAAATTTAGCCTTACACATTTCATGATGAACAATGGGGAAATGGGGCCGTGATGCTAGATTCCATTTCCATTCACCACCAAATATTCAAGTGTGTAGTCAATAGGTTAAAGGATGCACATGACCTGAACTTTCATGTAGAGAAGTTCAATTTATATTGGCGCTCCTTACGCAATACCTATGGATACTTGTCTAGGCTTGCATACCTAGAGACTAAAGAGCTAGATACATTGGATCATAACCCCATCATGAACATGATTATTGATGGTGTAATGTGTATAGTCTTTATCACCCTACGACCTAATATGAAGGATGGAAAATATATTGAAGTGTGCAACTCCCACATGCCTCAGAAACCAAGGAATAATATAGTGAACATCCCAAAGAGAATTTGGGAAGAGGCCCATCTAAGGAAGAAGAAGAAGAGGAGGAGGATTCTACACTAGACTAGAGCCACATGAAAGAGATGTAATTTAAGAGGAGGAAGGAAAACAAAGGTACATTCTCTTCTCAACTAACTAGGGTAAGTCTACTCATGACAAGAAGGGGTCCTCAAATATCTTAGGTTATATTTAAAGATGAGGAAGATAAAAAAAATTAAGGAAGAAGGGCATGAGGAGGCTTCAGATGAAGAATAAGGATCTTCACATAGAAAAAATGAAGGAGAGTAGGATCAACATGTGCACATAAATTCAAGTCTAAAGAAAAGTGAGAAGGGCGAGAAGCATAACATCCCATATAGGTAGAAAGCACTGTTGCACAAAGAGGAGATGCACAAAACAAAAGAAGAATGTTACGAGAAAGAAAAGGAAGAAGGTGATGAAACATATGCCATCAAGGAGGATAAGGGCACTGGTGGTGTGACAAACTCAAATCCTTTCACTCCCAGGAAGAAGCACACTAATGCCAAGGTAGTTAGGAGATGACACCCACCACAGTCATAACTCATGTCGTTTATTGACGATCCTTTAAAGGTACTAAGGGAAAAGTTTCAAAGTATGGTGCCTAAGGAAAAATTATTTTATTGGGACCTATTAGATGAGAGAGGAGGGATCTCACAGATGAAGAAAATGTTATCATGGAGCATGCATACACATGTATAAGATCCAGAGTTCAAGATAAGTATCGGGTTCTACTCCAATTTGACATTGACAAGAAGCCATAAACAGAATACAAGATTTTTGACCCCATAAGGCTAACTGATGAGCATGCATGCAATGCCTTGAGTAAGATGATAGATGAGGTCACTCAAAGGAACTTGGACAAGGGGATACCATGAAGCTCATGGTAGAAGATAAGAAGAATAAATAACATGAGCTTGAGAATCTAATGGATGATATAAAAGGAGAGAAAAAGAAGACAAAGGAAGCATATGACAAGTTTGGAGGCCTTGTAAAGTAGATTCTCGGTACATGTCCCACGTTGGTGAGTCAGGCCAAAAAAAATTATAATGATAAGATGGAGTATCTCTAGGATTTGGTTGGGATGTTGCTCCTTAATATGAAGAATGACATGGGGCCATCAGAAAAAGAATTGGTTGAAGAGAGGAAAAGGAATAAAGTAGCCATGAAGGCCAAGATAGTTGAGTTTAAGGATTTAATCATGAAGGTTGGGGAGGAAAATAAAAAGAATAAGTTGTATTTTGATAGGTTCCAGAAAAGTGACCCTATTCTTACTGCACACATTTCTAAGGAAGAGGAAGAGTTTAAGGAATTTTAGGAAAAGACATCAAGTAATAAGCTTAAGTGATAAAGGTCATGGAAGAGATATCAACATAGAGAGATATGATAAATGTCATGAGGGAGACTTTGGAATTTTGAATCAATAAAATCTAACTCCTAGTCATGAAACGAATGGATATGATGGAGGGAGTGACTACAAAGTTGAATGCGGTAATCACATAAATCAAGGAGAAAGTGGATGAGTTAGCACCAGATCAAATATTAGGAATTATAGATGCAGTGCCAGGGAAATTAAAAGAGGAGTTCGCAGATTGGAAAAAGTTAGAGGATGCATTGATCACAGAGTTCCCAGAGCTCCTCCATCCGCTTGAAGCTTGAAGTCACCTACGCATAAGTTTGAGAGTTCTTATTCTTTGATCCATGGTATTTTTGGTCTTATTATGTTTTCTTTAAAAAATATTTGATTCATTCATTGGAGGAATAAGTAGGGAAAATTATTACTAAGGATGGGCAATGACTTTAGTGTGGGGTAATGTTGAGCGGGGAAAATGGCTAAGTACTAGCCACGTGCTAATGTTAGGAACTTTGTGCAAGGGTTGCATGTATACTTGAAGGATCAACATGTAAACATTCGTGCATGAGAAGACATAGTTTAGGACTTATCTGATTTTCCAAGGACATGGCTAAAAATAAAAAAATAGAGATGAAGTGGCGTGCAAGCGAGGTCTATAATCAAACAAAAGCAAGATAGCTTGGGAAACACACAAAGGAGATAAAATTGGAAAAAACACATGAAAAATAAAGAAGAATATTATGCATGGATCAAGGATAATAATAGGATTAGTGCATGTAATGTTTGTTATATATTTAGAATATTCTATGATTAGCATGAGATGTAAAATAAATCGTGCAAGTTATTTTGTATGTACACCTATTATTAGGCGAGTGCATGAAGTGGTGAAGGGAAAGTCCCCACCATTATATATATGGAGTTCATATTTATTGTGAGAGAGATTTTATTATTGTTTATGAATATTCAAGAGAAGTCAATGGTTCTTGGTGTTATGCTATCTTATGGTTTTGGAGTCTATATGAGAGTGCATAGGTCTGGTACAATGTTGTATTGGAACTATGAAGTATTCAATTTATTTTTTATGTAATTAAATATGGTTTGTAATGGATAAATATGTTTGGGTTACTAGATTGACTATGTCTGAATATGGAATTATGGGAATTCATATCTTGTTAATTATTCTTTATGTTTATTGAGTTTCCTTAATATACGTGTTTCTGAACTGCCATGTTTATGATTATTCTTTGTACATGAACAAATGAATTAACTATGAATATGATGAAAATGCATGCTAACATCTTGATAAATAAAGCACAGGAGGGAACTGGAGGCTGTGAGAACTTTGAGTGAAATTATAGACTTGTTTGGGTGAGGTGTCAGCGCACATAGCTTTGGTTTGGTTAAAACAAAGATTGCATGAATATAGATGGTATATTCATCAAAATATACCTACAAGTGTTGGAAGCAGAATGGAATGAGAGGGGGTAAATCAGTCCTTCAAAACCTTTGCTTTAGTTAATTTAACTTGTGTGAACCATTAATATTCAACCATTCATCAATGTGTGTTTATTAACCTGAAAAAATCATTCATAAAAGCATTCAACATGAGAGTAAACATGTACACATGATGCAAAGTGGTAAACCCTCAAAGGGAATAAAATCCACTAATTTTTTGATTATATTTCTCAAACAAAAAGACTTGCATGAATATGACACATCACACAAGATTTGTTTAGTGAAGCACTCACTTCATAACGAGTACCATACTCCACTTCACAAGGACCACCCATCCATACAAGGAGGTTACTACACCCCAAGATGATCAAGCACCAAATTAACCACTTGATGATGAATATCACTGATGTAATGTTTCAGTCCAACAACTAACTTGTGATCATAAATTCAGCTCACACACTCTCAAAACCCTCTTCAAACATGCACTCTCTCCTAACTTCGCTCAATTTTCATTCTTCATAGGTTGATTAGGTATCTATTGAAATTGTCTGCTCTACTCTTCAATTTTTATCAATCACTTCATACTCTCTTCTATCAGCATATGTCCTTGAAGCCCTCATACCTCCTTGACACTCTACTCTTAGCTCACACATTCCTCTCACTCACACAACTAGCTCATAATGAGACAAATACACTCACCTTAAAGACACGACTCTTGCAATCCTAAATCACCTCTAGGCTGGACCTAATCATTAAGGTTGGTCATAAAATAAATTAAAGAAACTTTAAAACACTCATGAAAAAATCATAACATAATCGTCCATATTTTGGATGTACCAAGCATAGGCACCAATATAACTACTATGTCAATTAGAGATCCATAACTAAGCCTAAAAAGCTAGCTACATTCGCCAATGCTAACTTCATGGAATCTATGCCAATAAGAGATATTTTTACAGAGAACCAAGAAGATTCCAATATGTTATAAAAATCCTGAGAAAGACATCTCCATGCCTTCTTTAAGAACATTTACAACATCCATTGTCATCAAATTCAACTCACAAACTAGGATAAAAGCACTTACTCCATTTAGAGCACCTCCAACTGAACTAGTCTTCAACATATGAAGTCCAAAACCATACTCACAAAACAACTCAACTAGGTCATGTAACCACTCATTGGAAATCCAATGACCCATGAGGATCATCACCAAACATGATCCATTCCTCATAAATCAACCAATAGATCCTCCTGAGACAAAACTTTCCTACAAGAAACTCTCTTGAAGCTTACCAAAAACCAGTCATGGAAGTAGGATCCTTCTTCCATTACCTTTTATGAACCTTTAAAAGATTGCCTACTAGTGCATGTAATATGGTTAAATTTTTAACCCTTATAATTAATCCAATTAAGTTATGCATTCATGATCCCATGAACAATATATTTGACCTTTTAGACCAATCTTCAGACCAATGCACCTAATCTGTTGTGAAACCCTTTAATTTAGGTCAACGTATGACCTTCAATCAGTGTCACCAAATCTCATCTTCACATAGCTCAAACAAAGCTTGAATCATGTCATAATTGTGGATGTGTAAAACAATATCCTATAGGCCATCATACCATCATCACCAATTATGCTACACAGTGCCCAATAACCTCCATTCTCATTATGACTACTAAAAATTACCTTCTAGACCTAAAACCCATCCTTCATGTTTGGGCTTGTGCAAATGACTAAATGACTTCACCAAGATCTGAAATCACTCTAAACATCTATAGCATAGCTCCCATACAACTCAGAACAAAAATTTAGTATCATGGGTCAAATGGAAAACCCGAGAGTAAAACCAAACTTTCCTAGAAACATAGAAAATTTGAGTGGCCTTAACCTATAGTCAACAATCTCAAAACAACCAACATCTGAAGGCTGGGATAGTCCTCGCCATCTTCCAATCATCACATTTGATGATCCAATGCACATTCTGAGCTCATACCATTAAGATTTCCTCCATCGCTAGTAAACTAGGGTTTATGAAGGGTTTTGACCTCCTTGTCTTCTTAACAATCATTCATAAAGTCATAGGACCCTCATTTGACTCTAATTCCAACTATTAAAGATATTATTAACTCCACGCCCCAAAATTCCTTAAAAGGATCAGGTCCCCATGAAATTACTTTTCACATGCCAACCAAGATGATTTCTCTCACTATCGAGCTAGGAAAACATGCACCTTCTTGAGCTCATTATATAGCCAAAAACATCATCATCTTACAAATTTATTCATAATGCCTAGACCTTGAAATTTTTCCCATAGCATTTAGGAAAACATTCTCTAAACTTCTCTAATTCTCACCATGATTTCCCCATGATTATCTCTGACATATTCTCAACCACTAAGAATTTCCTAATTAGGCTGATGTAATTAGGGTCATATTCCTAGGTTTAGGCCACAACCAAGTAGAATTACCACCATTACTACCTTGGTTGCAAACCACTCTATTAATACAGGTCCTGACATCCTTGAGAAAACATGTAGACACACCTCTTCTACATACCCTCTATGGGCCCATCATCTTCCTTTGTACTTGATGATCTATGCTCTTATTAGGCCACCTTGCTCAAGAACTAGGTCTAGGTTAGGCCCATAAATCATACTTACAACTTATACCTGCACTTTGAAACTCAGCATGAGTGTCTCAATACTTTTCCAACATATGATACCCATACCTTGAACATGCTCATCCAACTACCTCATAGCCTTCATTCCATCATACTAATTCATCCTTGCTGATTAGGCATCCTATCTAGGCTATATAGACCAAAATAACTTGCACTATTACCACTCATGCACACTTATGCATACGACCATGCTGACTGGTATCACATGATCAAGAACTTTCTAAATCTTCTAGGACATCATCATGACACCCTATCACATCACCACCATTCCTCTACAAGCCACTAGTATACTTACGAAGTACCATTCCTTGCCAAGTGATCTCAATCATGACACTCCAAATCAACCTTTATGCATCATGCCATGTCATGCCATCACTACAAGACACATATGTTATGACTCCTCATCATCATCATTTTTCATTAACGAACCTTTTACATAAATGAAAACACACTAGCTCTACACATGCCAAGAAATCTCCCCCTTTGTCATTGATGGAAAATAACCCAAGTACTTCTCCCCCATTTTCACATTAATGACAAAGAATCATACATGTAGCACATATTAGCACATATTCATCAACATATTAGGATCATATCTTGGTTAGAAACATCAAACAAATCAAAAAACAATAAAAAAACTACCTGTTTTGCTTATTTATTGACTCTTGTTTTGGCTTCATCCTGTCTAAAGAGCACTGTAGCTGCCCCTGGGCAGATGCAAATCATCACATGCCAACAATCTTGACACTTGCTCATCTTGATTCTGAGCAAGGACAACATTATTGACACTTCACCAAACTTTTCTTAGACTGAGAACACACACAATTTGACTTTAACATGCCATATACAGACTACAAGAAAATTTTGGGACCTAGATCCCTAAAGCTTCCCTTTAGACCAATTTTGCCAAGATTCTCCTATGTTACAGGAGCATAGTAAGCACATGAATCAACATCTTATGACTCCCCCTGACAAAATATCACCATTCTCTAACTACCTAAGAAAAAATACAAGTGCATACCTTGTTCACATGTCATGGAATATGAGGTCAAAACAATCACTATATTCCTGAAGCAACTCTTCAGTGTTTCATTGCCTTCTTTTCATGCTATTCTCATCTTGTTGAGTTACTCATGGCTAACTCCCCCTGAAACTATACTTGCAATCAATCCAACAACTCTACCACACTATCCCTTTCTCAATACGTTAAAGACCTATTTTAGCTATCATTGATCAAATATTCAATGACCTCTGTTGTCTTGAATTCTTCAACACCTGTAGCTCATCACTACTCCACTTCACATACATACACAAGCATAGTGTACCTTGACATGATCCAATTCACTCAAACATATAAGTCATGCTACACTCCAAGCTTGACTTGTCTTAAGGGAAATGAGCACTCAATATCCCCCCCCTCAAACTCATGCACCAATATAAAACATCACGAGTCTACATGTACATGTTGTAACAATACATACTTTCCCTTATTACTTTGCTAATACTTCAAGGATAAACTCAAAAAGCATACCTTGGATTATGATGCTCTTTACACAGATCTCTTTAGTCCTTCACTAGAATACAATTCTTCATTCTAGGAATATATAGCCCTGTAAACCCTCTTGACTACTCTATACTCCTGATTGAGGTACCACTAGAAACTCCTAAGCATCCACATACAACTTTGAAATAATGTACCATCAAACTTAAACAACTCACCTTTTGGTCACTTTTCACAGATCTTGATCCTTACTTTATCCATCTTCATACTAGCACCATGATGCATGATGCATACTTGATACATCTCAAAACATGAATCAAGAACAAATGAAACAACATGTAGACCTAGTTCAACCCACACACATACCTGGAATGCACCATTACACCCTGTACCTTTGATGGTCTGATCAAGTTGTCATACATATAATGAATGACTCTCATTATTCAATGAATGATAGCATGCCTTGTAACATCATAACACTTGAACCAATTATAAAATAGATTGACAAAACTTCAAATAGCATCAATAAACATATCTTGACACCATGATAACACACCTATAGTGTTATACCTCATAGACCATTCGTGCTCCCCCTTAACACCCATGATTCATACAGATAAAATAATGTATCTAAGAAGCGTAGTAGATACATCCCACAACATGAGGAGTTTAAAATAGCAAGCTAAAGAGGTTCCCTGACCTCTTTGACTCCTGTGACTCACTTGTTTCATTCTTTCTTTATGATCAGGGACCCTAATAATCTTTTTTTTTTTGTTGAACATTTGATACATTAGGTGGGATGACATTGACTTGTTGTTGGCTCCCATAGCCTACCTTATCTCTTCTCCTGTAATCTAGGACCCCAAAACCTCCATATGGTTTGCCTTGTAGGGACCATAGAAACAATCTCTAGCAACATTTTTAGCATTATTGTAGTTAAAAATTACACCATTTTATTCTTACATCTTTGGACTTCTTTTCTCCAAGTTTGGCCAGATGATTCATATAGACAAAATTTAGTAGTATGATCCTTTTTCATGGTAGTTGATATCATGTAACGTTCCATGAAAAATCATTCTCTACCATCCCTCTTTATGTGCAATCATTTTTTAAAAACCTTCATACACTCATTTTCTCTATGTACAAAGCTATTACAAGTATAACAATAGTCATTAAATGGTTTTTCATACCTTGATAGCATCTGGGTTGCTTTACATACTTTGTCTTCACATTGTCTTTGTATGTTACTCTCTTTCTTCTCTTCTTTGGTGTCTTGGTCCTTCAACCTCCTTGTTTGGAACAATGTCATCTTGCGTCACTTATTTTTCTTTGAGGTCATTCTTTGAACCCCATAAGTCTATTCCTGTCTCCTAGTAGACCTTTAACTATCTAAGAGATCAATTATGATCTTTTGAGCTCTTTTCAAACTTCATAAAATGTCTTAGCTTTGTTCAGTTCCTCAGAACAACTCTCCCTTTAAAAATATCATCTCTTCTTCAAAGCCTAATGCATTCTTCTTCCTTGATATTACAGGCTTGCAGTCATGGAATCTCATCTACCTTTCTAATTTTCTTGATTATTTCATCAAGATTACCTAGTTTTAGACTAGTAAGTTTTCTCCAAAAGGTCATGAATCTTCTTGCTTCATAATCCTTGAATTTTTCTCTTAACATTCTTGTTACATTCTTCTAAACATGCTTCAACTCAGTCTGAACACACATTATCTCAGTCTCTATGTAATATCCTTCTTCTTCTTCCTCAGAGTGCATGGAGTCACCAAACAATATGGAATCTTCACTCATGGATACCTCATATCATCCTTGGCCATAAACAAGACTTAATCACCTACATCTTCATGCTCTGATTGAGAATCTAGAATTTGAAACACCATTATAGACTACTAGTATCCTTAGATGAACAACATTTTTTCTTTATGTAGAAACTCTTCTTGGAATTCTTTTTTGTTGTCAAACCTCTTGAAATCCTTCTTGCCTTTATTAAATCATGTGAGTCTTCTTGTCATGATAGACATCATGCTCATCATCATCATCATCCTTGTGCTTATGAAGGACACTTGTTGGAAAAGTGAACTATTTCACCATAGTTAAAGCATTTAAAAGTACAATTTTCCTTTGTACTTACTTGAACTAGGTTTCGATTATTTTAGCAAAAATGGCAATAGAGTTCATCATCATCAATTTCAAGAGAAACATCATCGTCACTAGTATTATTATCCTTTGAATTATTCTTAACATTGAAATTAATCTCCTTCTTGATAGGTTTAGAATCAATAATCCTCATCTCATATGCAGTCAAGATGTCATGTAGCTCATCCATCAACATGACCTTCAAATATTTAGCTTCCTCAAAAGCAAACACTTTAGAATCAAAATTGGGAGTAAGGGTTCTCAACACCTTTCTCACCACTACTTCTTTCACTTATTCACATAATCTTCTAATGGTGTTGACCACTTGATCAAATTTGAGTAGATAAACTGCAATAGACTCTTCTTCTTTCATCCTTAGGCTTTCAAACTAATTATGAAAGTGTGGAGATTTTCTATCTTCACCATGGATTCTCCTTCATAGATGACCTAAATTTTCTCCCACATATCTTTGGCTAATGTACATTGCACGAGTTTAAAAAGCTTTTATTTTGATATTCCACCCATGATTTCATTCATTGCCTTGGAATTTTCATTTTTAGTCTTATTATCTTGCAATACTGGTTAGAGGAGTCCTAACAACATTATAACCATCTATCACAGATTTCCAAATATAAAACCCTAAGGACATGATGTGAGTCCTTAGTCTCGATTCTCCTTCATAGATTACCTAAATTTTATCCCACATAGCTTTGGCTGATATACATTGCATGACTTTAACAATTTTTTATTCTGATAGTCCACTCATTATTTCATTCATTGCCTTGGAATTTTCATTGTTAGTCTTATTATCTATAATACTAGTTGGAGGAGTCTTAGGAACATTACAACCATCTATCACAGATTTTCAAATATAAAACCCTAAGGAAATGATGTGATTCCACATCTTGATTCTCTAAAATTCATTGTTTCTTTCATCAAACAAGAGATCTTTGCTGGTAGAATTTCCATTATGCTGACTCTCAATTTTAGTACTTCAAAGGATCTCCTTTAATCGAATAAACTTCTTCAAAAAGACTAGCTCTGGTACTAATTTTTAGAAGAAAAATGTACTGAGAGGGGGTGAATAATTCCTTCAAAAAATTTAATTCAATTAATTTAACTTGTGTTAACTATTAACATTCAACCATGCATCAATGTGTGCTTATTAACATGAAACAATCATTCATAAGAACATTCAATAAGAGAATCACATACAAAATCATTCATAATAAAATTCAACAATATATTATATAAGAACACAATATTCAATTTGGTAAACCATAAAAGGGAAGAAAAACCACTAATTTTTTGTTATTATATTACTCAAACCAAAAGACTTGCATGAATATGCCACATCACACAAGATTTGTTTAGTGAAGTGTCCAATTCACAAGGAGCGCCAACCCCTATTTAGCAAGGCACCAACCCTCCAATGAGGATACAAACCCCTAAGGTGATCAAGCATCAACTCAACCACATGAATAGTAATAACACTAATGTATTGTTGTAGCTACAATTGATAGTGATCAACAATTTCAGCTCCATAGTCTCAAATCCCTCTTCAAACACACTCTCTCTCCTAATTTTCTCAATATTTCTTCTTCATGGGATAATTAGGTCTATTCACCTACATTATATTCTCTTAAAATCTTCTCAACACTTCATTCCTGCTATCATATCTATCATGATTCCCTCGCCTCTTTTACACTCTCTCTTATCTCGCCCATATTCTCACTCAGACCTCTAGCTCAAACGAGAAAATATAATGGCCTTATATACATGAATCAACTCCTAAACACCTTTAGGTCGGCCATGACCATTAATTTTGGTCATAAAAAGTAATAAATAACACTTAATAAACTCATATGGAATCATAAAATGAGACCATATAGGTCGGCATAGGACCAGGACACTCAAACACCTACAACTAGGCCTAAAAGGCTAGTTTCATCTCCACTAAGCACTCCATGGACTCCAAGGGCATAAACTATATTTTTAAAGACTTGAGAAGCTTCAAATATGTTAGATACATCCTTTCAAAATATCCCATAGGCTTAGGAACTTCTACGATCATTCACTTTCTTCATGTCATCACCAAGTAAGGTTTTTTTCCTACTCTAATTTTTATGTACCTTTGTGTAACCAATTTATGTCCATCCATATTTCTTCATCTTTTTCACTAGAATCACTTTTCATGTTGTACTCTACAAATTTTTAAAATTCAATCCTTCCTCTTTTTTTCAAATTAAGCGTGGATCCTTCCCAAATGACATCATCCCTAAAGATCATGCATCAAAGATGTTATAGACATTGGTGCAGATTTTGGTGCATGGAAAGTAAAAATGAAAGTATGTACAATATTAGATTTAAAATCCTCCCAAAAAAAAACTTTTTCTCTTTATACTTCACTATTTACCGTACCAAGAATGCAATAAAGAAGAAAAGTGTAGTAAAAATCATCCACTGATAAGGAGGGTTTTTAGAGATAAAGGGCTTTATGTCTAAACCACTTTGCATATCTCTAAGTATTATGAATTTTAGTGATCCCATCATATCTATGTAAATTTTATTCCTAGTTATTTTGTTCAAATCTAACATTAATGGATTCTTATATTTTATCCCAATAATATAACATAAAGTGTGTGATTTTCTCAGCCAACATGTTGTCGTTCCCTCGAGAGTGTAGGACCATCATGTTTTTTATGCCCTTATATATTCATTTATTGGTTGAGTTACAGATTGGGAACTATTATTTATTATTTATATTCTTAAAAGAACATAATTAGTTTGGGTGATAATCAAGAGTTACACACAAGATCTGGAGTAAAACAAAAGGACAAAAATATAGGCTATATTTAGACACACAACTTTAGTGGAAAAAGAAAATTATAGATATAAAATATGTATGGGCCAAGAAAGTTGGCGTGCTATAAATAGAATAAATAAGGAAAAATTAGTACTGACGTGGACACTTACATTAAGGAAAAAGAAAGTGGCACATGAAAACAAGAAGATGGTAAAGATAGACCTAGAAATAATGTAAAGTAGAGAAGTGAGCATCTATGAGCAGTAAAATTTACATGTAGGATGAGTAGCTAGGAGATGATGACATTTAGCATAAATTCCACCCTTATGTAATAGTTCGGTGTTATTATTAGAACCCAAGGGCTAAATATAGTTCTTTTTCAACTCATGAAGGAAAACTCCCCACTAGTATAAATAATCGTTTAGGATCAATGTAAAAACAACTTCTGAATGATACAATGTTACATTGTTGGTGTTTAAAACAAAGAACATAATTTGATATTAGAAAGATGATTATTGCATGGTAGATATGGTTTATTGATCAATATAGATTAGTATATTATGAATATCATTTTGCACATCAATATGTGTGTATTGTTTATCTTTCTTTTATTTAGTGTTATTTTCTCTTATTATACTATCTTGTTAAAATTATTCATTTACATGTTAAATGTGATGGGAACCCAAAATATCTCCCACCTCGGGTAAGAGTGCTAAGGTTTTTCATCTTAGTGTGATAATCTAGGGCAAAAGAGATAAGTGTTGTTGGTATGCATCAGAGTAGTGAAAATTTCCATGTGTGCATGTATGATCAAACTAGATGCACAAAATTTTGGTTCCATTTTTGGGATCCATCGCTATTAAGCTAAGATGGTGAAGTAAAAGAAGGATGTTCGAAATTCTGCAAGAGAATTTTGAGCTTTGACAAGATACTGTAGAATAATATTTCATGCATAATCATCCCATTTGAAAGAATTGTTCCAGCAATTTCCCTCCAAATACTTGGGTAAAAAAATATCTTATATGATGAGCTATATGAACCTTTCTTCAATAAACTCCTAGGGAACCTCTATGCTTGGTTAACACCTTATTGTTTGTAAAAAAATTTAAATCTCTAAGAAATTACCCTTGGAATCCATAATGTATTAGGTATCTTATAATACATGATTGCAACTTTGATTCGTTCTATAGACTATTTGTGAAAAGGTATGCTTCCCGCATATGTCCTTGAATACGATTCTCAACTTTCTCTTGTGCCAAAAAATCATAGTTCAACTTATTACATGATCCATGTGGATCGTACTCAAGGGAATTTACACTAGATATTTAGAAGCTCATTATAGATACTAGAATTGAGAACTCCCTATGGATGGATAAGTTTCCCACCCACATGAGAAACACATATAGGAATGGAAAGAATGGTAAAGAAATTAATACAAAATCTATTCCTTAAATGAGCACATGTTAAGCTTAAATGAGCACATGTTAAGAAGGAAGGAGTATGAAGAATCTCAGTGAAAGGAAATATCTTAATGAGAAATAGTTTGAAGGGAATATTCAACCTCAGGAACTATCATGGGAGACCAATGACACTGGTTCAGGTAGGAGAGAGAAAGGAATGATGAATAATACCAAGAGAATGATGATAGGCACACTAAGACACATATCAAGAGGATGAGGAGGATAATTATAATTCAAATGGAATCCTCATTCTAAGAACCCTTTCCCAACCTGTCATGTTTTCTGATGCAGCCAAATCTCAAAGTATTGATTCAACCAAGTACTCATTGCAACTGATAGTGATGAGGAATTGAACAAAGAAAAAGGAAAAGAGGGTGCTAGATAACATGTTTTTATTTGTATTAAAAAAATATGTTAACACCAAAAATTATACAGTTTAACCCTAACACTCCAAGAGTGTAAATATTTGGAATGATGAGTAGTGCTCTGAAAAAATCAAGCATTGAGAGGTGTGCAAGTAACTGTACCAAGAAATATCACACCAATAAGTACTATACTAGTACATTCGATAGTAAATATTACCACGTAAGCTACTAGTAATGACGTAAGTGGCTCATCATAGATTCTCAATTTTTTTTTTATATCATAACAACAAGTTATAGAAGCTACACAACATCTTCCAACACCTCAAATTTATAATGATATGTCACTACATCTCTTAGAATATCATGGGGTTGAAAACACCACCAAACATGTACACAAGTAGACTTAATATGGCACGTAAAGAGGATCACTTCTAATGAGTACACGTCAAGTAAATTTTCTATTACTCTACTAGATCAGGAACATACTTGGTATAGAAAGCATGAACCACAACAAGAATTTATTGACTATGACTAGTTAAAGGATTTTTTCTTGAAGGAGTTTGATATACCAGAGTTCAAGTAGTAGAGAATGTCATTACTTTAATAGATCAACAAAGAACTTACTGAAAGTATGCATGCTTATGATGTGTGTTTTAAGACTTTGATAATTTTTTCTTATGAGATACATCTAGCTAAACACACACTGTAGTTTTTCGGAGGATTACCTTTTCCCTTTAGACATGATTTTTCACACAATACATTTACAAACTTACATGAAGCTCTCAAAATTATCCTTACATGCAGAAGATATTAGTAGTATTGACACTAATATAAGCATATTCATGGATGCACAAACTATTTCAATGGAAACATAGTTAAAGAACCTAAGTACAAACAATGTTATGGAGATGCATAATGGCATATGGTGCATAAACTATGAAGTGGAGATCTATGAAAAGAATAATTAGCTTTGAAGTAATGTTAAATAAATGCTTATGATTTTCAAAATATATGGAGATGGGCATGATGCTATAAAGTGTCCACAGTTTACAATGTGTGGTTCTGAAAAAACTTTCTCAAAATTGTGTTAAATGTGATGTGCACACTCATAATATCGAGGGATTTTGCATAATATATTAGATCCATGAAGCAAAATATTATGGGTTAAGGAAATAAAATGAGGGAAAAATAATAACAATATCGAGGAACGTAATGGAAACATGCAAGAACAAGGTTTTAGAATAGGGGGTTAATGAAAGGGAATGTTCCCACAAGGAAATTTCTATAATTACAACTCATCGGATCATTACTTGCTTTATGTCCCTACCTTACATGTATGTAAGTACTATGGAAAGGAACATAGGGTAAAATACTATCATGAAATATACGTATCTATGATGGAAAAAATTGAAAAGTGTGTAGGGATGATTAAGATTGTGTGAAGCATAAAAAAGACCCCATAAAAAGTAAGTATGAAAATTTTCAACTACGGGATAAAGTTTTAGATAAAAACTAGAGGGGATGCAGTATGCACACGAGCGTATGAATCACAATTATAGAATATTCTATGTGAAAACCCTCAAATTGGGAAATGATTATTGGATGCAAAGAACTAAAAGTAGAATTGGTGTGTAAACTACAAGGTGAAATTGAATTCGTAAGTGAAGAAGCATGCATAAGGGAAGAAGCAAAAAAGATGCTTGATTTCAAAAAAATTAAGAGAACACAATTTTTTTGAACTTTGTAGGTTTCTACACATCAGAGTAACCTCTTTGATCATGTAATGGTTATCTCATCAGATCTAAAGAATGACACTTTGAGATTAGTTAGGGAAGGCATGGAAGAAATAATTCAAGTTTTCATGTAAGGAGGATTATGATAGGGAAATCCTAGTTAACACTTGCATAAATGGATGAAATGTTAATGATATACTAGTAGATATATGTAGTGAAGTTAACGTCCTCACAACATATGCTTGGAAAAATATGGGGTGGAAAACACCATGCCTCACAACATGTACTATTCATGGAAAATAAAATGTGTGTTTTTCTTATCAGTGTGTTAACACATGAAGTCATTCACATCATGGGAGTAAGGTTCTTTGGATACTTTGAGGTAATAAGGATAGAAGAGGTGGATAACCCTCCAATGTTATTTAGAAGACTAGGGTGTTATGAAAATCACGTCGATATACATTTAAAGAATCATTATATAGGTTTTAAAAATGTGTGAACATCAGGTGATATTACCAATGGATCCCCAATAAAGAATACATTATATCAAGAATGTTGAAGAGCATAAGACCTGAACATATATACAACATTAAGGCTGAAGGATTAGAGGAATTTGAACTAAATCAAGATGGGGTCCTACAGTGGGATGACACAAAATCAATCTCAAATATAATAAGTGTGGCAAATGGATATTAAAAGTGTGGCATACAAAAATTGGTCACATGGGTCATATGAGTTAATTAGGAATTATTGCAACACTAGAAAATCAATCATATATCCATAATTTAACAAGGAAATAATTTCTATGTGAAATTATATCGAAAGGATGAGTAAGGAAAATAAGATTTTGAAAGCTGATGCTATTAAGGTAGGTGGGAGTGTCCATGAATATTTGAGCCAAATGGAGATATTTATACCCCCAGAACATATTGCACAAATAAATTGCATGATGTATATAATAATGGGTTACAACGACTAGATGGTGGGATACTCACACCAACCACATTTATAAACATGAGACTAAGATAAGTGAAGCCATGCATGTACATGTTTTGAGTAGGGAAACTACACAAAAAGAATCCCAGGTTATATTAGGAGTAACCACACCCGAAGAACCTATATAAGGTAATACCAAGAAGTCTTGGAGCTTAAGTGCCAAAAATATTAAACTAGAACTATGGATGCATTCCTTTTACCACACATTGTGAATTTGGGTGCATGCATGGTATGTGGATTACGATAGCACACTAAGGAACATCTAATTGGGAGGGCCTAGAAGACCAAATTTGTGAAAACATTCTCCTTTACATCCAAAATACCTTGGTTAAATTCATCATTGTAGAGTATTTAGAATGTAATATTTTGAAATGAGGTCACGATGGAAGATAAAATTTTAAGGATTTATAATGAGAAAATGATGGAACTACGAAATATGTTTGAATAATAAAGCAACATGGTGATTCTAACGAAGAACATGAAGATATTTGGTTAGCATAAAACTAGAAGCTCAGGAATATAGAAGTTGACACGTCAAATTGATGAGAAAGTGGATAATAAGGATAAATAAAACACAATATATCATGAGCCGCTAAAGTCTAAAAATTTCAACATTGGAAATGAAGAGGCACCAAATGTTGAAACCATCATAGATTATTTGTCCGAAGCTGAAATTGAGAAGATAGTAGAAATATTGCATGATTATAAAGACCTCTTTCCATAAATTTATCAAGATATGAATGGATTACACCCATCGTTGGGTAAAATTCACACATCAAGTTAATTGAAGGTGTCAAAATAGTACGTAAAATGACCATATATAATGAATCCAAACTTACGTGCCAAAGTCAAAGTGGAAATAAAAAGATAGCTGTTCGAGTCATTCTGTCGATAGAAGAGTCTCAATCACTGAGATTTATGGTCATAAGCATCAATAAGGATGGGTGCATAATAATTTTTTTTACTACTACATAATAAATGTAGTGTATAGTAAATCCTTTCGATAAACCCTTTATAGAAATAAATTGTTGAGAGGAGTAGGGGAAGATAATTTTACACCTTTTATAGATGGTTTTTTTTTGGAAATCATTAGGTGAATTTAGATGAATAGGATCGTACAAAAAAAATTGTTTCCAGAGAATGGGGTCATTTTCTTACACAATTATGTCATTTAGAATAAAAATGCACATGTCGTCTTCTCATATATTGTTGTGACCGCATTAAAATACTTCACTCTTTAAAATGTATCGAAATAGATAGAATATATATGGATTGGTAAAAAACAATTGTGAATACACCTAATTTTTTATTTTTGTAGATATTTGATAATATCTTTAAACCTAAAAAAAGTATATGTTTGTAATTCCTTTTGGGATGTTTTTTAGGACACATTATTTGTAGGGAAAATTTATTGTTTGATCCAAAAAAAATTGCTGTAGTTCTATAACTAGGAGACCCCAAAAACACAAAGGGAGATGTGTGGATTCCTTAGAAATTTTGGGTACTATCAAAAATTCATAAGAGGATATGTAAAATTAGTCACACCTTTAGCTTTTTTTAAATAAACAAGGACCATTTGAGTGGGGAACATAACAAAAAAAGGAGTTTGAAGAGTTGGAGTGCCTATCAAGCACACCAATATTAATGTTCCCTTATTATAATAATTTGTTCCTTGTGTACATGGATACATCGGGTACAACAATACATGTAATACTTGCACATTTGAGAGAATATAACGTGGATAATCTAATCTTTTTCACAAGTAGGAAATTGATTCCCGTAGAAGATAATTACACCACAATAGAGAGGGAAGGAATTTAAATGGTCTATGCACTCTAGAAATTTATACAATATCTTCTGGAAACACCATTCTTCTTTTACACTAATCAAATGGAACTGAAGAATTTGGTTAACAAGGAATTGTTACATGGACACATATGTAGACGGATAATCTTTTTTAGAAATTTTAATTTTCAGTAGTCTTAGTCAAGAAGGAAAAAAATAGTGTAGGACTTGATAATATCTCATGCATTACTACTAGATAAGAGGACAAAACTATAGATTATTGAATGCATAATGAACGAATTTTACAAATCACAAGTGCATCAGATGAAATAAATATCACAATATTTTTGGAAACAAGAATTATATTGGACAATATAAGCACCCAACAAAAGAAGTAAATTATTGTCAAATGTGACCTATATCAGATAATTGGTGGTGAAATCTATAATATCGGAAGAGAAAAATTATTAAGGCATTGTGCATTTGAGCATGAACAAAAGTAAATTTTATGTGAAACACATAAAGAGGTAGCAAGAGGACATTATGGTGGTGATTATACCGCATATAAAGTTTTAGTGAAAGGATTATGGTGGAAGGACTTGTTCCATGACATAGTGGAGTGATGTAGAGAAATACAAGATTCATTCATACATTTAGCTAGCCATGAAGATTCAAATCAACAACCCACACAAAGCTCTGCAAAGAAGGATCTTGTCTGAATTCCCAAAAATGGTCTAAATTTTCAAAAACTAACTAATTTCACCTAAAGGTATTTACCTAGTAGTATGTCATGCTTCATATGCTTCACTCAATGTCATTTCATTCAAAAATTTGATCAAATTTTATACAACTTCATCAATTCTTACTTTTTCTTAGTTTTAAGGATCTTGTCATCATGGTCTCAATATGGCTAGAAAATGTAATCCTTGACTTATTAGGTAATTTTCCTGAGTGTTATCATCCCTAAAGAAAACTAAAATCAATGTTATATAGTACAAAGTGACCAATTTTGAATTTGGGTTTGAGCGGGAAACAATGAAAGATCTTGGTGCAAGGTTTCACGGGGAGAATCTACAGGATGATAGGAAGGATGCACAATTCATAATAGAAAGGGACAAGTTGGAGCCAAATACGGGACCCCCTATCATGTGATTGCAATGAGTGGTTATAAAAATAGTCAAACAAGTATCATCTATCAATCTCAGCCCTGTTTGTAATGAAAATGATGTTTTCTTGGAAATACCAAAACTACTAGCCAACCTGGTGAGGTATTCAATGTGCAACACCATTCTAGCCAATATTCCTGAAAGTAGGCCAACTATTGAGGAGTTTAGAAAATGGGATAATAGAAAGTGGATTCCCAAATGATCGATGGAAATAGTAGTATATAATAATGCCTTTTTGTGATCAATTTATCCTTGGAGGAGGATTTCTTAAGAATCCTCATTAGGGGACCATGGTTCATGGATAGAACAATGGTTCTAGCCCAAAAAGAGCATCATGGCTTCAATCACTTGGAGAATTTCATTAAATAATATCCTATATGGGTTTGGATGCTAGGGTTACCACTGGAATATTTGGATTTGGACATATTGAAGGGGATTTCTAAAGCCATTAGAGATTTGGTTATTATAGATTTGGTCACCTATGTAAAAACTAAGATCCTATTTGTAAGGTTCTATGTCAATTTTGTCCTTGAAACTTCATTACCTAGAAACACTGAGATCAAGGCACCCTGGGGGGTTCACACCCAGAAGATCAACTACGATTTTGCAACATTCATGTGTTTTTTGTGTTTTAAGGTAGGCCACATTATTAAATCCTTCCCTAAAGCCAAAGAGCAGGATGCTTAGAAAGCCTTGCTAAAGAAAAATAAAGACATTAGTAAGGAAGAATTGAAAGGAAAGGGATTCATGTAGCCAAATGGAAGTGGACCATCGAAGGTAAATCCCTCATGGAAACAAATAAATAAACCAATGGAGATTAAGGATCAGAATATAGAAGACCCAATACAGAACACAAAAGAAATAATAGTTGAAGAGGGTTGAGAGAAGGACAACAAGATGGATGCAAACCAAGATCCTGACAAGGATGAAGATACAGTGGTTTTTGAAGATTATCAAGAGGATAGTATTATTGGATCCATAGTCTCGGACTCCTTGGATGCAAGTTTCTTTACCAAGAGACTAGGAGAATCACTACTAGTAAGTAACATGTTCAAAATGTTATATATCAATTTGGAGGGCATTCCTACAGTGGAGGAGGATATCCAACGCATCTATGAGAATTCTAAGAATGTGCTAAAGGAAATTCTAGTTGATAACACAGAGGTTAAGGAAGTGGTAAAAGAAAGGCCCATAAAGGTGTGCTTGGATATTGTTCCAGATATAGTGCTTATACCATATCCAAAACATAATCAAACCTCGAGAACCAAATCAAAGGTGGATGTAGGAGCCAATAAAGCATCTCCAGGAAGATCATCTGAGAAGGTAAAAAGGGAGAGAGTGGAAAAGAAAGATGTCATGGAAGGATGCCAAAAACAATTGTTGGTAGGTTAAAAACCTTTCCATTCTAAATGATTTTCTTATCTTGGAATATAAGGGGCTTAAACCAACCCAGTAAGCATAGGATCCTGTTTGATTTTAAAATGAAGGAGAAACCTGATGTTATAATGTTATAAGAAACTAAGATGAATGGGAATAGGATGAAATAATTTTGGACTTCTTTCTAGAAAGAAGTTTGTTTTCACTGTCAATCATCGGTTGGGGATTTTGGAGGGTTTTTTTGCATGTGGAAAATGAATAGCTTGGAAGGCTTCCCCCTCATCAATATTCAATATCATATAGCTATTTTGTTTACAGAAATTTAGTTCCAAAAAATATTTTATTCTCTCTAATATTTATACTCCCAATACTATTATTGGTATAATGCTTCTCTAGGAGGAATTGACCACTTTCAAAATGATGTTTAGTGATTTAAACTGGATAATAGTGGGAGATTTTAACACAACCCTTATACCTTTTGAAAAGAAAGGAGGTGTTAATGTGTTTACAGAAAGCATGGAGGACCTGGGGAAGTTTTTGGGTTGGAATGCACTGATAGATTCTTAGTAGTTCAAAATACACTTGGTCCAATAGGAGGGAAGGGGATAATCTAATCCAAATAGGATTGGACTGATTCTGTGTTAATACCCAATGGATTCAGGAGAAATAATACACTTTATCCTCCCTAGCTCGTGTCGGATCGGATAACAATACCTTGATTCTTAAATTCAATATCAGAGAGAAACCTATTGGAAGACCTTTTAGGTTAAAAAAAATGTGGACCACTCATCCAAATTTGGAAAAAAAGATAGAATAATGATGGAGTATAGAAGTTAAAGGTAATAATATGTTCAAAGTGACTGAAAAACTAAGAAATATTCAGGCCAATCTCAAAATATGGAATAAGCAAGATTTTGGAAATATATTTATCCACAAAAGAAGAATAGCTAAGGATCTCAGAGCCATGGAATAATTTATGTAATAGGGAGGATGGAGCTCTGAGGATAAATTAAAAGAGAAACATCTTCTTGTTGAATACCACAATATTTTGTGTAGAGAGGAGATTTATTTGAAACAGAAATCAATAATTACTTGGCTTAAATAGGGGGACAGGAACACCAAATTCTTCCATATCTCTGCTTCTATTAAGGCTTATAAAGTTATAATTCAAGAAATTAAGAAATAAAATGGTGAAATGGCTATGGAGGAAAAATACATCTCTACCACCATTGTTTCCTTCTTCAGGATCTTATTTGTTAAAGATCTTCGTGCTAATGAAATATCTAGGGAAGAAATTTTTAACCTTTTTGAACCTATTATCAGTAAAGATGAGAATAGTGAGCTCACATCCATCCCTTTTGAAGAGGAGGTTAAATATATTCTTGATGCAATGGAAGGTGAAAAAATCCCAGGACCAGATGGATTCCCATCTTTCTTTTTTCAAATGTATTGGGATATTGTGAAGACTGAGGTGGTTTTAGCTATTTAAGAATTTTTCTGTTCTGGTTTCTTACTCAAACAAATTAACCACACCTTTATTGTTCTCATTCATAAAATGTATGTATCTAAAGATTTGGGGGAATTTAGACCCATTAGTTTATGCAATACTATGTACAACCTCATTTCAAAATTGCTAAATTTCAAATTAAGGGAAAATCTTGATAATTTCATATTCCCAAACCAAGGAGCCTTTTTACCTAGAAGGAAAATTATGGACAACATAATTACTATCCATGAAAATATACACTTTGTGGAGCTCTAAGGGAGGGAGGCTATGATTGTGAAGTTGGACATGCAGAAATCTTATGACAGAATATCTTAGGAATTCTTGTATTCCCTTGTAATGTGGATGGGATACCATCCTCACTTCATTAAAATGATCCAAGCTTGTACTAAAGAACTAAACTTCTCAATCATAATTAATGGTAAACCCAATGGCTTCTTCAAATATGAAAGGGGGTTGAGGCAAAGGGATACACTATCACCCTTCCTATATATTATAGTTGCTGAAAACTTTGAACATGCTTTACTCTAAAGCTTAGAGGGCTATGGAACTATGGAAGGTATTAAAGTGTAAAATGGAGTTGAAAACCAATGCCTGCAACAATTTTTTGATGATACGATTCTTTTAGGTTGAGCTATTGTTTAGGAATCCAAGGGCTATTAAAGGTATCACCAAGAAGTATGAAAGGGATGTGAGGCTAGAGGATAAACTTTAGAAAAATATCTTGTTTTTTCATTAATGTTGGGGAGGAACAACAAAATAGATTGGCCAACATTCTAGAGTGTAACATCAAGAACCTCATTGATACTTATCTGGGAATGCCTCTTTGTGGGAAAAAAATTGATGAAGGAGGATGGAATAAACTAATAGAGAGATTTCATAAAAAGCTGGCATCTTGGAAAGGTTCCCTGTTATCTCAGGTTGGGAAGGCTCAGCTTCTTTGGAGCTTGCTTATAAGGCATCACAGTTTACATCATGTCCATCTTCACCTTACTAGGTAGAGTAAAGAAAGCTATTGAAGGAATTCAAAAATGGTTTATATGGACTGGATTAGAGGACAAAAACATAATCCCCTTAGTGGCATGGGAAAAATTCACTCAACCTAAGGACAAGGGTGGTCTCGGATTTAAAAAAATTCAACTCATGAACCAAGATCTCATAGCCAAGGTGGGTTGGAGACTTCACAGAGAGGAAGGTATCTGGGTGAAAATTTTGAAAGTGAAAAATTTGCGGCCCTTTAGTGGAACTCTGACACTCTTTTCTAATATGGATATTCCGTAGAGGATCTATCTTCTGGAATAACCTCTGTCAAACCAGAAAGCTTTTGATTAAAGTAAGCAAGTGGAACCTTGGAGATGGATCTAAAATAAAATTCTGGGAGGATCCTTGGATTGAGGAAAGAGCTCTGAAATCAGTTGCACCATGGAGTGAGCTTTGGCCCTTTTTTTATTTAGGAACAAGGAGCTCTTGTTTGTAACTATTGGGATGAAGAGAGGAAGTGGATTCCCATCCTCCCTCCTCCTCACTTTAATGGATATATTTGACCCTTTCATGACCTAAAAAAGAAACTTAACGATTACCACATTCCCCATGATAGAGCACAAGACGAGATGATCTGGAGAACCATGGACACTAGTGAATATGAGGTTAATTTTGGCTATCTGTTAAAATTTGAAAACATAGAACCTAATAAGTTTTGGAGGAAGGTCTAAAATAAGAACCTTATTCCCAAAATTAATATATTATTTTGGGAAGTCGTCAAAGGTAAGATTTTAAATGTGGATAGACTTATAAAAAGAGGAATGATCATTATCAAAAGATGTGAAAAAGGCTATGCAAAAACAATGAAGAATATATTCAAAACCTATTTCTTGAATTCCCCTCATCATTTCAAGTCTTCTTTGTGGTGCGTATGTGGGGCCCATTGGAAATCATACAAACAACTATGCCGAGGCTAAGGCTATGCTCTAGGGCATCATGATGTGCAAAGATATGGGTTTAAATACCATCATTATTAAAGGTGACTCAATGTGTGTGATTAATGCTCTCAAGGATAAGAGAAAATGTGGATGAAAGCTCAATAAATTAATCATGGTGGCTCATGGCACCTTAACATAATTTGATCAAGTGGACTTCCTTCACACTTACCAAGATGGAAATAAGATGACAGGTGTGTTGGCTAATAAAGGTACTGACATAATGGATTTTGTGATGTGGCCAGGGACACATATCCCCTAGGATCATATCAATAATTTGATTAATGAAGACTCAAATTAAGAGGCCAAGTAATGATGAAACCTATAGTTCTCACACTTAGGTTTTTGAAAGGACTTTTCCTTTTTTTTAAAAGGCCTGATACATCTCATTTGGTATTTCCTTAAGTTTTTTTAGACTGGATTTTTGGCTTCTATGTGCTCGAAGAAGGAAATATTGTAGGATCCATAGGAGGTGACAAGGTTCACACTGAACCTACCACTTTTTTCCATCTTAAAAATGACAATGGGTTGTGGAAGTTATTTCACAAAGGAAGCTTTACCACGTACATTTGTCATCTAAAAGGTAATGAGCTTGATCTTTCCATGGATTTTGGTAATTCTTGGATTGATGGGGATTTCAATTTTAGAGGGGTTTAAATTAGGGTTTCTAAGGAATCTATTTCCAATATTACGGGCTTGAAAACTAATGGGCTTAAAATTTACAAGGATAAAACCCGCAAAAAACATGAAATTTCTACTTTCTTTAAATTTGGGGAGAACATTGTGTCTTATGATGATGGTATTTCCTAAAATTTATTTCTTGGTAGATGGGATGATATTTTTCTAGTGATCATTAAATATTTGACCTTAGAGGGGAAGTTCCATAAGATCTTTTCACATCATCTCTCTATCCTTAATTTCTTTCACGGAGATCCGATTATGAGCTTGGCATTCTTCCTGTATAGGTTGTTGCTTTCCACTATTGAGGATTTCAAAAATAAGAAGATGGAAATCCCTCTCCATCAAGTCCTGATTCTTCTGCTTGTTCAAAGAAACAATCCCATCATTCCTACTCATCTTGGTCATAACAATGATTCCGACTCAGATCAGGAAACCCTAGCATCTCACCTCAATATCATGAGGAAAAGGAAAGAAAAATATCCCTATGTCGGGATGGCGGATTCCTTATGTAATTTGAAGAAGGGGATTCTGAATTTGGGTGAAAGTTCTAGTAAAAGGGATCAAGATTTTTTTGATTGGGAGGCCAATTTGATGAGATATAAATCGACTGCTGACACTATCCTTAATGTTAACAAGAATCTCATACTAGATTTGAAATATTTCAATCACATGATTGAAGTTCAAAACAAGAATATTAGGGTTATTCAAGTGGATTATGCTATGCAAGAATAGAGGATATCCATATTGTAGGATCAAGTTGCTAGGGAGGAGAGAAAACCCAACATAAAGCTCATGCCTAGTACTTCTAGAAGTGATGCTTCTAATACTGGTGAGAGTTACAACATCGAATCAGAGAACACCTAGGTCAAAAAAAAGGAGGAGGCCAACATGGAGGGCCAGAACAAGAAAAAGGAAGAAAAACATCCAAAGCGTGTCATCATCAAAGTGGCTGGTAGGAAAGATGGTGGGATGAGTACCAGAGCTCATAGTAAATCCATTATGAACTAATTGTTTGCCTTTAGCTGACCTTGTTTTTATATTTCTGTTGGTTTTTCCTTTGTGGTGTTTTGGAAAAAAAATGTACTATTTAATATGTAAACTCTTCTAGATTTTGGCTCTATTTTGTGGTGGTATTTTGTCAAGTCTTTTTGACTTAGCCTCCATGGCTCTTTGATGGTTTTTGTCTGAAACTGGCTTATTTTTGTACGGGTAATTTTTTCTCCCTAGTTCAAAACCAAACTCTTTTATCTTATCTAAAAAAATCATCCATAGCCTTTTTATATGATATTTTTAATCAAATTCAAGGGTCCAAGGATTAGAATTAATGGTACCAATCATTTTTTACTAACCTTTCCCAATCTGCCCTATTTTGGATGCATTGTTCCTTAGTTCTAAAAGATGCATTCATGAGATTTAGGTACCACTCCTTGGTTTTGGGTCTTCAATTATTTTTCCTCAAGCCCCTTGATTACTATTTCATCCTTTAAGAATTTTTTAATCCAAAGAAGTTGTAAAAATTTTGTTGGTCTCTTTAAATTGTCTTTTGTGTTCTTAAGAAGCAATGCCTTTATATGGGTCATAGTTGGAGACCTCCATGCATACCCATCACAAACCAAATCCTTCCCCAATTTCTCTCTACCATCACTAAGTTGCGTGAAAAAATTCATAACCCTAATCCTTGTCTTGTTCTCTTTATCTACTTTCTTCTTTCTATGCTCACAATACCCCTACTAACCCTATGATAGTCATTTTCCCTTCATAAATTCCTTTGAAAAAAATTTCAAGACACAAAAAAAGAATTTATAGGTACCCATTAAATATTTTCTTCTATCCCTGAATTTTTAATTTTGGGTTCTATGTTTAAGGCTTACTTTATTAAATTGCCTCTCCAATTAGCCCTCTTAATGTGCATGAAAACCATCCTGTAGATTGTCATGGTTAACTCAAGGTTACACCTATGAAAATTTAAATTTCTTCTTGAATATGTTAAAGGAAATCTCCACCATTTTTTCTTCCTAGTTTTAGGTCAAAACTCATTGTTTTGATGCTTTAAACTTGTAATTAGTCCTAAACCCTAACTTTGTACTCTAGGAAAGCATGAGAAGTTAAAACTCTTTATGAAATGAAGTGTCTTTATTTTAAAGGTCTAATATTTGGAGTAGAGGACTATATTAATGCATCATTCATGAATTCCTTACTAATATAGTTGATAAAATTGAGTTTCTTCAATTTCCAACTGAAATATCCCATGTAAGCATGCTAGCAAAAGGTATCTAAAACCATCAAGCAACCTTATGAAATAACTACCTTGATTAAGCTTCCCTATTGTGAGAATGTTCTCATACAACATTTTTCTCTAGGTTTTATATATATGCAAGTTATTTCCATTACAAAAAATCTTAAACTTTCTCAAATGACAATATATAACCGCGGTTCTTACTCAGACTTCAGTCATGCATGCATAAAATAGGGGAAGGAGCTTTAAAGCTATACCATACACCTCCAAATTATTTACCACGTTTTTACTACAAAAACTATTTACCTTCAATATCACACCCTCAAACACTAAGATATTCTACCAAAAACACCCTTTCACTATCCTACACAATGTGATCATTGATTTCACAAGCTTACCAAAGCATATATCATTCACATCTTCAAATGAAAATAAGATGATAAACGTTGGTTATAAATCAACATATTCAAATGAAAATGAAGGTAACAACACCTAATATTTATATCTCAAACTCAGAATCATGCATCACAAGACAAGATTTTAGACAAACAAAGCTATATTTCCATATTTCTTACAAAAAAATTAGTCTTTCTTTCATCCGAGATCCTTTCTCAAGGAAGCTCCTTTCCTTACCACTTTTCTCAAATTCCTAGGAGGTTACTTACTCATTCATTTGAATCATTCCCTCTTTTAATTCATTCACCTTCACATTTTAAAACCCTAACTACTTTTCAAGACTCTTCAATGCCCATCCATGACAAGTTAACCTCATTACATCATTTTATAAGTATTTCACTCCTTATTATCACATACAAGTTATTTTACACATGCTTAACCTCTTTACACAAAATTTTAAACCATCTAGAATTCTTAAAACACCTTGTTTTTCTCTTTTTCATACTTAGAGAATTTAATTTCAAAAAGAAGGAACACTTGTAATTTGAAGACTCAAGCTACTTTACTCAACCTAACACCTTAATTTGCAATCTAGACACCCTCTTATGACCTTATGATTCCTCAAAAACATATATAAAACTCGTGAACATATAAATGAGAGGAAATTGACACTTTTAACCAACTTAAGTGATGCCCATGTATCCTACTCCCAAGGTGGAGAAAAGATTCCTTTTACTTGATTTGCATAGCTTTGGATTGAATTGAGTCTTCATCCTTTTTCTTGTTTTTGATTTTCCTTCTTCATTCTTATTGTGTTTTATTTTTTTATGTACTCTTGGGTCCCATAACTTACTTTTTGTCCCTGTATTTGATTTGACATTACTTGTTTTTGTCTTAAGTTGTATCTCCACCTTGATCATTCTCAAACTTTCATCCTCTATACCTGCATACACAAAGACAATAATAACAAGTACATACTCTTATTCATATTGTATCATCTTCTTCATCTTTATGTAGCTCATACTCTTCATCTTCTCATCACTTGTCTTTCCAAAATCTACATTTTCTTATCTAATTCCTTGATTTTTCCCATTCACCATTATGTTAAGTTATTTCATGGCTGTAGTTGCTTCTTGTTTATTCTTATTTTGATCCAAATTTACCTAAGAAATATTTTTCTCTCTCAGCCTTAACTTCCCTTTTCCCTTCATTTTCCATGAGACCAATCAAATTTCGTAATAGTTCATCTATTTCACCTATTCAAATATGATCATTATGCCTCTTAATTTCAGCATACCCATCCATCCACTCCCTTTTTCTCGTGTTATGCTTCTCAAATTCACTAGTAGAGTAATTTGGTACAATTTCAAAAACTTCACTCATAACACTTATTTCATTAAATCTAGACATATTCAAGTGAATCTAGACTCAAGTATTACATGTTTTGGAATAAATCTATCACCGGTTTCGCCTATATTGGATTCCATTTTTGTCTATACTCGACTCCATTATTACTATTGTTGGATTCCAATATTGTCATTATTGGACTTATTTGAGTCCCAATTTCGCTATTATTGGATTCTAATTTCACTATTAATGGATTCCAATATTGTTATTGTTGGATTCCAATTTTTTTGGTTTTTAGATTTTCATGTTGGGAGTAAGTAAGGCTAGAAGCCGATAACTATTAAAGGCATGAGCCTGTTTGATTAATAAAAATTAAAAATTAACAATAACTTCCTACAAAATCCTTGATGTAAGGTGAGCAGTCACTAACTATTATAAGTCCTAAGCCCATGGTATTGAATGAAAGTGAAAAATCCTTGATGTGAGGTTATGGTTTGCTAACTATTATAAGTCATGATCTCGTTGTATTAAATTAAAAATTAAAACTAAAAAAAATCCTTGCAATAACAAGTTTGAAGTGTGAACCACACACTTTAAAATGGCATTCCTCACATTGTTAAATTTGTGATACTTGCACTTTCAAAGTTGTAAAAAATATGAGACTCGCACTTTGAAAGTGCAAGCACACATTGTCCAAACTATGAGCCTTACACATAAATCTTATTTACAAGCCCCACACTCTGAAATTACGATCCCCGCACTCTGAAAGTGTGAACCTCGCACTCTGAAAGTGTGAACCTCGCACTCTGAAAGTGTGAACCTCGCACTCTGAAAGTGAGATCTACACACTCTGAAATTCCAAGCCTCACATGCTAAAAGAGTGAGACTCGAACTTTGAAAGTGTGAGCTTCACACTTTGAAATTGTGAGCCTTGCACTTTCAAATTATGAAGCTTATAATTTCAGAGTGTGAGGTTTTCACTTTTAATGTTTAGTATGCACATCCTTAAATTTGACACTAGCTTTGAATGCTAGTGGTGTTATTTTGATTTCTAGTGGAACTTACAATAAATTTACATTCCCACCCCGAAATATATCATGTAACAACTCTAGTATTGTTTTCTTAGAGTGTACATGACATTAAGTTCACTAGTGTTTATTATTATAAACTATATCTCTGAGTAATCATTAAAAGCAAACAACATATTTGGGAGTTTACGTATATCAAAAATTCTATTACTGTGAAAGATAGTAGATTTATGCTTGTAAATTGTTCCATTCTCCATATAAATAATGAGTTAGTTCTGTGAGCAAGAAAATGAAATAATCCTTTGACACAATGCAAGAATTGTTTTTGTGAGAAACGTAGTCTTACACCATTAGAGATACATTGAACCAATATTTTATAGTTTACATCAATCAAAATACTCAATTGTGCCACAATCGTATTCTTTATTATTCAAGAAATGCGAACACCTTCTTCCCAATATTGGTCCATGTGAATGAATTACATTTGCATCACACCCATTAATGTGGTATAACACTTTTTGCATTTTTGTTTTCAAAAGTCTCCCTCTTGTAGCCCATTATCTTAGGCTTGTAAAATTTTCAGGCCCTTACAACTTTGAGTTATTGGCCATAACTTCCTTCAAGTAAGAAACTCCAAAAGAGAAATTATGTATCTAGATACATTATATTTCTCATTAAGCCTTAATGTTCTTGCATATTCTAGGTAAATGTAACCAATGGTACCCATAAGATAGGTAGAGGTGTGGTTTTTGGCTGAGGGAATACCCTTAGAAATGTGGAAGTATGAAAAATGTTCCTTAAAATTATAATCCAAAAGAATTTTAGAAGTCTTCACATCTCTGTGAACAATGCATGGGTTACTATCATATTGAAGATATGATTACCCTTCTTTAGCACCATGAGAAATCTTTAGCTGAGTGTTCTAGTCTAGCTTAATCTTCTTGGATGATCCTATACGAAAATAAAAATTAATAAAAAACTTGTTATATTTTCCAACAATCCATTTTAATATGAAGGTTAGAGATTGATTGGATGCTTCTATTTCAAAATATGAATCTAAGATGTACATATCCATTTTTTCTTCATGACATAATCATTTTACTCACCGTGTAGTATGTCCCACATACTTTTGTTTACCTTACAATAATAAAACAATAGGTTTCCAAGTGGAGAAAATGAATATCCATGCAAAATCTCACGATTTTGATGCTTGATACTTCCAACTATTACCACATCAGTTTTAAATGTAAGCAAGATTAGTGGGTAGTTAATGTAAATTCTCTTTATAGAAATTGGCTTAGAATTCTGTAGATCACATTTATAAATAGTGCTTCTAGCACCTTAGCAAATTAAATATTTCTTGTTTAGATTTTTTGTGATTTTCATTATGTCTTTGTACATGTAAAGAGTCATGTTAATGTGCAACATGACCAACCTTGGAGAACCTAAATGTAATAAATAGATGTGTCGATAAAGAAATTATAATAAGATATTACTTTTTGATTTTTTGTTTGATAATCTATGAAATCATGCCTAGTCATATTAGTTTTAACACCTTGTTCCATTTTGTTTGCATAGCCATTTGTAAATATGTTTGGATGATTTGAATGGTACATATCTATAATAATATTACTAAACCGAAATAGATGTAAACAATGTCTGGTTTTGAGATGGATGTTGTTCATTGCACTGGGCCACAATTTTGCTACACAATATCATACATATCCAAATTTGCCAAATTTTTGATAACAATAGAAGTATATCTTTGGAACCTGAGTTATTTAAAAGAAAACTCGTATTTCTTGCATCAGTTAATTCCTGATATCCATAAACCATAAGAAACAAAAATAAATTGGTCCGTAGAAAAAATTTGTGCAAAAAATTTACAACTTCAAATAAACCAAATTTAATAGTGATTAAATGTTTAAATTTCTTAGTGCAACGCGCAACAAAATTTTTTATTAATGATTTCTTATTTTTTATAACTAAAGGAGAGTTGAATGGTCCCTTTCCCTTTCCAATAAAGATATAACAAGAGGATAAATCTATAAACCTGAATGATCCATCAATAATTTTCAAAAAAAATGGAAGGGCCTATGCCAAAAACACAAGTGGTTAGGCATACAAAAAAATGCTAGACCAGTAAGATAGATAAGACGATTCGATAATAATGGAACTAGCTACACTATAAAATAGCAAATATATATAACAACCAAAATAATACATACTGATGGATTTTAGAAGAACTTAATTAATTGAATCATATGACACATCCATAACCCCCACTTTAATGGGGATGAAAAAAGTTTCCATAGGTCGTTCTGAGAAAAGATGCTCTTTTCCAGTAGCAGCCCAACTCTTTAACCAATATTACGCCTCATGAACTTGCCTACAAATAATATCCCAACATGTCAGTTCTTTTTGTAGTGGAGAAAACATATCATCTAGGTTAGGAACGTGGACCAAACTAAGTCCCACCCTCCGTCTCTCACCCCATTTGGACACACCAAACACAAAACACATTAGGACGTTAAACCGTTTGTACAACTCTCTAAAAAAATGGCCACGTCCATCAAACTTTCATGTATATAACAAGCCTAAGAAAGGAAGGGCCATGATGCACTCAAGGTTTTGTCCATTTTCCCTTTCATGTCAACCCTATACGCTAGATTTATCCAATGACGACCCATCTCCAAAGCCTAATACTTTTCCAAATGTATGATAAAAAGATGTCAAATGAATGTCGAAGAAACTTCCACATATACCCTCGGAAATCCCTTCATAGAAAGATAATATTCTCCAATAACTCCCTCAATAGTAATCATTTCTTTCTCTTAATCAATCCAAAAAATGGATTTCAAACAATGACATGAAATTTTGGTATAAAATCCCATTTCATGAACCGACGTAGAAAATTACATGAAAGACAACATTGGAAAGGCCATGACAGAAGAAATGAAAGCCAATGAAATAAACCAGAAAGGTGTGAAAATATGGGAGAGCAGATCAATAAATATATGGAGTGACTATGTTATTGTATGTTTGTAATTAATACAATATTGCCAGGGGATTTAATATAAATCTTTATTAGAAAAGGTGGTGAGTCTGACAAATCAACATATTTATTACCAATCTTATCACAAAGCATTTGGTCAGTCCCTCAATTTTGTATAAAATCCACCTATTTAGTAACCTTCCAATATATAAGATTTAAGGTCCAATATGTAACTAATGAAACAATAAAAAAGGAATTTTCTTCACACAATATTTTTTATTATGACGTTAACAATAATATGAGAGTTGCCTCCAATAATTAATTCATTACTACTCAAGTCATTAGCCACAGACCAAAAATGTTTCAATACTTTAATTTATTGATTTATACATTTATTAATTTACAAAAAAAATAGTCATTAGTCATGTTATTAATTAAGAGATTATCCTCTGGAGGAAGGCCACATTTTTTTTGTGGTTATCTTGCAAAACATGCTTCGAGGATTGGAGAGAGGATACCACACACATTTATCACTTAAACCGAGATTTATGTTTTTCCAAGTTCAAAATCCACATTTTACCTTTATCTTTAAAAATTGAAATGTCAACCCATTCAACAGTAGGTATTTTCTTGGTCTCATCGGTTCCTTTTCAGAGATAGGCCAACAAATGTTTGTTGATTTTATAAAAAAAATAATTGGGGATCCTTATAATAGAAACCATATAAATGGAAATAAAATAATAGTGTATCATTAAGATTAGATCAATTTAATAGAAGTTCATCATTTAATCCCAAATGAGAATCATGTTTACCTTCACTTTGTGTATGTGATAGATCGTTTATCTCTATTTTCTTTGAAGGATGATTTTTAGAAAATATGCAAAGCCAAGACGGATATGATACTTCTTTAGGTTTAAATCATGTACATCTGTTATGATTATCTAACCTTTCCATTCTATGTGGCTATGTTTATTACCAGAAACTATTGATCATAGTAATAGCAAAGCCTTCCCTTTCATTAACTAATGATGTTTATTGGTTGCAAAGCATTTTTGTTTATATGAAAAAGATATGAATTACGTTTTATGCACAATGTATCAAATGAGAAATACATAAGGTTTCGGCCTTCTCGAAGGTATGTATTTAAGGACTTGGATTTTCCAGGGATAGTCCATCAAGTATAATATAATTACAAATAATGACAACAAACCTATTAAGATTTATTTTTGCATTGTTAAAATGGATTTGTCAACAATATAGAGGCTAGCGGTTGATAGTCTTCTCATCAACGAATAATTGGTAAACATAAAACATGGATTTCTCAAGTCACAACCTCAGATCATTTATTCCTGAGAAATATTTGTGTTCATCTTCACCCTCAATTTTTCATAAATTGTTTAGGATTATTTTGTTTAACATGTTATTTTTGGAAATATGCAGGGCTAAGATGATCAGGATATGTCGATAGGTTTAAAATATGTACGTATTTTATTATGATCTAACTCTTATCTTTGTTGCTAAGGTAGAAAATGATTTTTATTAGGTTGATATTTTAAAAAAATAGAAACAGTAGAGCCTAGTGAGCATCAAGCCACTCCTTTTAGTAAGTAATGTAGCTTAGCGGTTGCTATGCATTTTATTTGATACGAACTGATATGAAAAATGACTTACAACCACATTTTATATATTCATATAATCTATTTTTTGAGTGCTATGTTATGTAAGTATTCGAGCTTAGTGGTCACTAAGAATTTTATTTAATACAAAAAAATTATCGTTATTTTCACAATTAAGAAACAGTTTAGCCTAGAGGCTGCTAATCTATTCCTTTCCAAATAAACAATAAACAATAATCCTAGAGAGATATATTTTGTAAGTATTTGAGCTTAGCAGTCACTAATAATTTTATTTAATACAAACTATTTTTTTGATCTCTATTTTTGACATCAATAAATAGTTTAGCCTTGAGGCCGTTAATCTATTACTTTCTCAAAGACCTCCATAGATTTCGAGAGTAAACAATTTTCGTATCTCACATATTTATCATCTAAATATATTATGAAAAATGCATAGAGAATGATAATTTCTATTACTATGGTCTATTATTAGAGTGTTATGTTAAAAAAATTGTTTAGCCTAGTTTTTGCCATATCATTTCTTTATGTAAGTATTCGAGCTTAGCGGTCACTATACATTTTCTTTAATACAAACTGTTGTTGATATCTATATTTGAAATTAAAATTCAATTGATCCTAACGGCCTCTAATCTACTCCTTATAATAAGTAGCAGAGCTTAGTGGTTGCTAATCTTTTTCATTGATTTCCATCGATGTGTAAAAAATAGACAAGATGCAAAGGTGTGTTCCTAGAAATCACTATGATTATTTGAGCACACTGAAAACATTTTTAATAACCATATTTCTTCCCGACTATGAAAATTCCTCCATATATTTTGATAATAATAGTTTTCCATATCTCACATATCTGTCATCAAAATATATCATGGAAAATGCGTATCAAACACAAGTATCTATTACTATGATTTTTTATTATAGGGTTATGTTAAAAATAAGAAATTGTTTACCTTATTTTCCACACAATCATTCCTTTTTGTAAATATTTGAGATTAGTAGTCGCTAAGAATTTTATTTAATATGAACTGTTTGATTGATCTTGTTCAAGTAATGGAGCTGCTTAGTGGTTACTAAGTATTTTACTAGATATGAACTGATATAAATTATGAGTTAGACACAATACACTTATGAGTAATATAGAAGTTGTGATATCTTTCAAGGGTATGTAGTGCCACACTTAGTTTTGCAAGGGATTTTATAGCCAATAATATATGATTATAGTTAATGAAAAATATAATTGATCCAAAATTATAGAGTTATTTATTTACATTGTTGGAAAGGAAACCATGGATTTGCAGAGGCTAGAGGTCGCTAGAAGTCTGCTCAAAATATATACGAACAACGTACGGCATGTCAATTTGTTCATTACCATGTACAAAAAAGAATAGCTTGGTCCCCTATAAAATCTAAGTATTTATTATTTTTAATTTTGTGTTGCAAAAATATCATTCTAATGGAGCTTAACGGTAGCTATTTTCTTTCCTATCTTTATGGTACTCTCAAATTCTTATGAAGAAAAAATGTATGTTTTAGTTTTTCTAGAGTAAAGTGTGAATAAATGTAAAATATTGATAATCACAAGATATATTAGAAATTGCATGCCACGTGTTAACATTTTGGTGGATGACATTCACAAATTAATATGGCGGGTCTTTATAGGTTAAAATTATATGTTAATTCTAGGGCTTATTAAAAATTTCCTTAAAAATGTGTTAATTATATAGTTTCCTAACTATCTGGTTCAAGCTTGCCACATGTCACATTATATCGTAATTTTTTTAAAAAAATTGGCGTGCACTATATATAAATTTTTTGAATTCGAATTCTATAAAAATTAATAATAAATATTAGAAATTAGAAATTAAAATTCTAACATTGACGATCACAAGAGATATTAGAAATTTCATGCCACGTGCCAACATTTTAATGGATTACAGTTACAACTTAATATGGCGATTTTTTATAAGTAAAAACTATTTGTTAATTCTACCGCTAATTTAAAATTTCTTAATAAATGTGTCAATTATATAGTTATGTAATTAACTGATGCACGATCCTCCTCAGAGGTGGTTTTTCCATTAGTTATGATGTCTCTTCTCATTGTGCTATCGCTGGTCACTGCTTCTCTTACTACTTTTGTTGGCTGCTACTTCACTTGTTGACTACTTCTCTAGTTGTCATCTGGTTGCTGCTTCACTCACTATTTTTGCTAGTTTTTGCTTCACTTGTTGTTGTCACTGGTTTTCTTGCTTCACTCACTGTCATCATTAGTTGTTGCTCCACTCATTGATATCACTAGTTGTTACTCCATTCATTGCGGTCGTTGTCGCTAGTCATTGCATCTTCATTATAGTTTCATGGTTGCTTCAATTGGGTTCCTAATGGTGGTTCCCTTCATTATAACCAAGATTTTGAATCCTCTAAAAAATATTCAATTATACAAGAATGTGAGTCCTTTCAACACCCTCAAAGTTTACCCTAATCCAAAAATAGGTCACCTTAAATTTAATTTTATTAAAAAATACTTAATTTAAATGTCGTAAAAATATGATTTCATCACAATTATTACACTCAAAAGAAAATATGAATAATGAAAAAATCATAATCTATCAAATTTTTTTTAATTATAATAATTACATGGCTCTGATAACTTCTATTTTGTAAATGTTTTTTATTATGCTTAAATTAATATTTTTCATTTTCCTGCGAGTTCGAAAAGAAACAATTGTCGTTGTCCCACTTGTCTCTAAAGTAAAATTAATAAATTTGATTTCCCCATATCCCATGCTATCCCCTATATTAAATGAAATTATTAAAGAGGGTTACACTCAAAGTTTGATATGTGAAATCCCCCACATTAAATGTAAATATCTGAAATTTCAAAATCCCGCACTTTTGCTTTACGAATGGAAAATTTAAATTTTGAAATTTCCTAATCCCCCTTTTTTCCATTTTCAAATTTTTTTTCGTTAAATGTATTGGGGAAAAATTAAATAAACTAGAGAAATATATATTAGGGTTTCTTTTTTATTTTGAAATTACAAAAAAGAAACTCTTGAAATCATAATACAACACGTGCAAGAACTAAATCACTGGTTTTAGTGCTCGATTCCTAGCCGTTTTGTTGAACAGAAAGTTGAGGCAGTGATTATAATATTGTTTAGGGGCACAAAAATGAGAAAATATAGTGATTTTGGATATATCATGGGTACAAGTGCAAATTAGGAGGCCTGCAGAGGACAAAATCAAAAGAGAAGCAAAACAGGTTGTAGATAGAATCTCACATATGGTTTGTTTAAGAGAGAATACAGAGATTTAACAGTCATTATCAAGCACGTAAAAATTTTAGGTACTACTAAAAAGGCATTATTTATCAGGAAATATTTATGTTATAATATGTGTAACCTTAGTTGACTAGTCAGAAAATTTGAAAAAATGGAGTTCCATTTTTAGGAAGAGAAGAAGGCTCAAGCTCTATCTCGTGGTATAATTTTTTTAATCATTCGAATTCAACATGTAATTATCACAAAGGTTATCAATTGATGAAGAGCTAACTATTATAACTCTTATAACAACAAACACTAATCTAGGATGGTTATTCTAACCACCTAGATTCTTTCATAACCAAACAACCATCATAAAATATCTCACATCCTTGTGAGTTGTTTTGAAACTCAAAACATTAATTTATTTACTCCACACACATAATAATATTTAATATGGAGTATTACAATATTCATGTTAGGACTAACTCCTAACATTTACCCCCCTTAGTTGTAACATGGGGTGAAGAACCTTCTAGAGCTGCATGATGATGGTTGGAATTGGTCGGTTGTTGCTCCTTTGTATTCACGGTTGCCACTAATGGTTCAAGGTTACCCTATTTTATATTGCCCCCATTAATTTGAAAATACCATGGATGTCATTTTCAATGATAATGCAATCAACCTAAAATTATTTCCGTTATAATTTTTTTCCTGAAAATCGATCCCTTTTTAGCTCCTTACAAAATATTCCCCCCTTTTAGGACATAAACCTAAACCCTTAGTAAATCTTTCCTTATTTAGTTCTAAATGGGAGTCACCCAGAAGTACAACTTCTTGACCTTGCATTCATTGATAATTCCCTATATGATAAACCCATGGATGTTTATCAAAAGTTCCTTCAAAAAGATAGGGGTAGTCATCAATCCTAGTGAATGGTGTGATGTGATTTCTAAGCAACTTGTAATTCATATAGATTTAGAGGTCACCGAAACATGAATTTACAAATATCTCTCTCGTCTATAAATAGAAGCCAAGTGGAATGGTGTCTCCAATGTACATCTGAGTGATCAAGGACTACTAGGGTCTGTGGAAGGATTGGACATTATGAAATTTGACATTTCCCTCTTTCAAAATATCAATAGATGAAAGTCATCAAATTGTGATGAATTTCTTTGAATTTTCTACTTATGAAGTCGATCAACCCTTTAATCATTTGAATACTCTCTGTCAATTATTGGATAAGAATGCGTAAGACATAGAACATTACAATGAGTGAAATATTTCCCATGTGATGGGAAAAAGAAGATCAACTGTATTGGGTAATATTTCTTTACCTTGAGCCCTGAGCCCTAAACCTTAAAACCTAAGGAACCAAAACCCTAAATATTGGATCCCTAAAACCTAAACTTTCAAACCTAAACCCTAAACCCTAAACCTAAAATTCTAAACACTAACTCTGAGACCCTAAACTGAGCCCAAAACCCTAAATTCCTAAAACTTAAACCTTTAGCCCTAAATCCTAAACCCTAAAACATAACACCTAAAGCACTTACCCTGAGACCTAAACCCTAAAAGCTAAACCCTAAGCCATAAACCCCGAACCTAAGCTAAAAAACCTGAAACCCTAAACCATTACACACTAAATCCTAAACCCTAAACCCTCAGGTCACTAAGCAATTGTAAACCCTAAAACCCAAATCCTAAAAACTGAGCCCTAAAACTGAAACCTTTAACCCTAAAACCTAAACATAGAATCCCTAAATCCTAAACCTTAAACCTTAAATTCTAAACACTAAACCATAAACCCTAAACATGTATGAAACCTAAACCCTAAACCCTAAGTCTGAAACCCTAAACCCTAAATCCTAAACACTAAACCCTAAACCATAAGCCCTAAACCCTTAACCTTAACCCCTATGGGAACCTCAACCCTAAACCCTACTACCCTAAACATTGAGCCCTTGGAGAGAGCCTCTAGAACCTATTTAACCATTGAATCATGAGCTTTGAACACTAAACCCTAAAGCATAAACCCCAAACTGTGAGCCAAGTAATTATGTACATAAACCCCTCGATAACCCTAAACACTAAATCCTAAACTCCACAAACCCTGGATGGTCCTAAACCCTAAACCCTATAACCCAAACCCTAAATTGTTGTGTAACTCTCGATGTCAAAACATAAACCTATGAAAACCTAAACATTGAATGACTAAACATTAAACCCTAAACCCTCAACGATCATCTCTCTAGTGAGAGAACTAGACAAGCATGATAGAGTTGAAATTCATGGTCACTAAAGTGACCAGTTGTGGACCATTGGGTTTCCCTCTAAAATTAGTATTTAATTCAAGTAGTGGTAGGGACACAACTATCCAATCTAGAAGGTCAAGAATCCACCTATAAAACAAATATATGTTTTCACAGTAAATGGCAAAGACCAACTGCCCAATATATGTTGGCTTGAAAGGTTTAGGTCATTGATTGAAATTCTAAAAATACCAGTAAGATACTGACCATATTCGATTGTGAGAAAAACATACTCTCTCTAGATTATAACTGTCAAAACTATGTTGAACCACTTCCATCAGGTGCAAAATGACCCTAATTTATTATATTTAGTAAAATGCCAGTATACAGTACCCAAGAAATTAATAAAAGTCTAAAGTAATTAATAATTAGAAATTTTATTATTCTGTAATATATAACTATACATTTATTTTACTAAATATGACTCCTTCCAGCCCCAACAAACTGCGAACAATATAGAGTAAAATGCATAAACATTTTGTGTTCATAGAAATTTGTATGCATGGATAATGCAGAGCAGGATTATAATGCAGTACCTGGATGGTGGATGACAAAGTTCGTGAATTGGCCGAGCACTAGGAAAAAATAACACGATGCAAGCACTAGATGCAAAACATGAATCGTGTTTCGTGTGATTTTCAGGTTTTTGTCCATCACTTCATTTGGCCCTCAAACTTTACGGACTTACGAATGGAAAGTACAGATTCTAGGGAAAGATTGCTCTGATACCATTAAAATTTTCTTAAGCCCCAAAGATGATGGCGAGTGATCCAAAGGCTCAAGTGTGCACATGCACAATTTTATCAATCATTCAATTCAACATTAATTATCACAAAGGTTACAGATATAACAGAGCTATCTATTCTAACTCTTATAACAACAAACACTAAATAGGATGGTAGATTCTAACCACATAGATTCTTTTATAACCACTAACCATCCTAAAAGCTCTTACCCTACGTGAGTTGGTTCATAACTCATAACATTAATTTATTTTCTCCACACACATAATAATATTTAATATGGAGCATTACAATATTCATGATGGGAACTAATTCCTAATCCACTCTAGTATTTGTCTAGTTTTTGTGTTTTGCATCGCAATCCATCACTTCCTTTCTGTCCGTTGCACATTTATAGTTTTGTTTCATCTCCTTGTTTAAACATGCATTGCTCTGTCTGAAACTACATTCTTTCCTGCCATGACCGAATAAATTTTAACCCCTTTTACAGTATTTTATACTTTATCGAAAACCCAATTTTGTATTTTCAACCATAACTCAAGTATTTGTGTCTATTGAACATGGGTTCCCCTTTTATCCCTTCTATATTTCTCTCTGGTTAATTTTTTGTGGATTTTTCATTCTCCTTCATGTGCATTTATTCTTTCCAGTAAGTGGTGGAATCTATCCCCAGTTGTAGATTACAAGTCACATATTCATTTTTTTAAAAATCGTAATGGTATGATTTTATCATAGTTTAGGTAATGATTTTAACCTCCTAATTAATGTTTTTTAATATGAAATAAATAGTTGTGACTAATTATTTCAATGTTCAATGCTTACATTATTATCGTATAGATATATGCAGTTAATTATATTCATTTTCCCACGTAGAAATAGTTAAATGTAATGTCTTTAACAAGTTTTTTTTATGCGGGCTGCGTGAGGGTTTCGAAAGCGCTGTTTCAGTAGCTTTGGCTACTGAATGTCTTTCAAAGAACTGCGATGTAGCCGCTAAGGAACCGGTAAAAGTGAAAAATGTGATCATTGGTGACAGTTTCGGGTCTAGAGCCTGGGCGGAAGTTGTTAAGACTCCTCCTGACAAAAATGCGAGACCTCAGGCTGCATGTGATTTTAAAAGTACAAAAGATGCTGAAGGGGTGACCCACTTACAGGTGCCTGACGGATGTCTGCAAAGAGCTCTGGAGAAAACCAATCTGGCACTTGTCGGAAAATTTTTGGGATCACGACCCAATGTGGACACCATTAGGAAATGGGCCATTCGTAGATGGAAACCAAAAGGGGATTTGATAATCACCACTATGGCAAAAGGTTTTTTTCTGGCCAGATTTAATCTCCAATCTGATGTTGACTCGGTCTTGTTGGGTGGTCCCTAGTGTCTGGGTAATATGGGACTATTTTTAAAAAAATGGTACCCCGGATTTAATCCATTTGTTGAAAATATTCATGCCATACCCATCTGGTGTAGACTCCCAGGGCTTCCTCTGCATCTTTGGGATGATGAAATCCTCCTTCACATTGCCAAATCGATTGGTTCACCTATTGGCCTGGATGGGCCCACGAGAAATAGGTCTAGGCTGGCATTTTCTCGGTTCTGTGTCTCCATAGAAATGGATCTGGAGCTCCCCGATAACATTGTTCTGCAATCCAAATTTGGAGAATGGAATCAGCAAATAGAATATGAAGCTTTCCAGTTACGATGTAGCAAATGCCACAGATTAGGGCATTTTTCCAGCAAATGTCCTGAACATACAGTTCAAAAGCTGGAAGATTTCTCAGATATTCCTGAAGATCAAGGACAGAATCAGAGAGATAAGGTGGATAAAGAGCAGATATCTGAACCAGCTACTGGAAATAGGCGTTTGGAGAGGCATTCCAAGCTAAAAGAAAGGAAAAAAGGATTTAAGGCAAAGAGACCACCGGTTTACAGAAAAACTTTGGAAACCTAAGAAGCTGATTGAGTCTCAACAAGAATTAGATCTGGGTCCGAATGAGGAAGAAAACAAAAGGGAGATGTCAGTGGATTCAGTTTTGAACTCTTTGACTCCAAATCTGGTAAAGCTGAACATGGAGATTGATGAAGAAAATGAAAAAGTTAACATTTCTCTCTCATACATGGGAGAAGAGGAAGACAAAATCAGTGCCCATCAAGAGCTGCTAAGGAGCAGCTCATTGGAGAAACTAAAAATGAGACAAGAAAACGGCAAAGTGGATCTAGAATCCATTGCACGAGATCTAAACCAAGAGAAAGAGGACACAGATGTGGAGGAGCTGACTCCTAAAATGGATAAGCAGGCTGATATTACCACAGGAAAGGAGGATGGGGAAATTACCCCAATCAGTAAGGAAAATGATTGTGATAATGATGGATTCATCTTAGTGAAAAGAAAGAAAAGAGGTTCAAAAAGCCTGGAAGAAAAGTAGCTTGGAAGCTGGGAAGCTTCCACCTCAAGAATCACAAGGGCCACTGCTAGAAGAACTACAAATTTTGGAGTAACCTTTAGAAAAGGCAGGCCATCTAAGAGAGAAGCAAGAGAAAAAGAGACTGAAAAAGAAATTGCAGATGGTACACAGAGAATTCTGAGCCATCCGGCAAATGCATCTCCAAATTTTTTTTAATGAAGGTTATTTCTTGGAATGTCAGAGGCCTCAATGGAGGGCCTAAGCAAAGAATGCTTAAGGAAATTAAAAGAGAAAACAAACCCAACATTCTTCTCATTCAGGAAACTAAAATGAAAAGTAAAGCAGTTGAAGACTTCAAAAGACATTTTTGGCAGAACGCTGCCTTTGCTGCTGTTGACTCTCAAGGGGCTTCTGGAGGCTTAGCGATATTTTGGGATACAAAGATGGTTGACGGTAAGGTACTCTCCTCAACCCAGAATCATTTAGCTATTATCTTTAAAAGCCTTGAAAATAATCATAGTTGGATCCTGTCTAATATTTATGCGCCCAATACTGCTACTGGTAAAAGAAGTCTATGGAAAGAGTTAACCTTGTTCCGAAGCAAGGTTGAAAACATGAACTGGTTGGTTATGGGAGACTTCAATACTCCTTTGAATCCAGGAGAAAAGTTTGGAGGAAGTTTTGAATTCTCCCTTGGTATGGAAGAATTTGCTGACTTCATCTCGACTCTTAATCTTATGGACATAGAGCTTCATGGCAATCAATTTACATGGTCCAACAGAAGATTAGGAGAGAGCTTAATTCAGGTTAAACTTGACAGAGCTCTTATTTCTGCAAATTGGATCCTGGACCAGAATTTCCATCTCTCTACTCTCCCCAGAACGGGATCTGATCATAATCCAATAGTCCTCAATTTCTTCAATTGGACAAAACCTTTTCATGGTAATTTCAAATTTGAGAAAATGTGGTTCGAACATGAAGACATTCTGGACAGAATTAAAGAGTGGTGGGTTTGGGAAGGCACAGGGACGGCCCAATTCAGGCTTCTTCAGAAGCTAAAGAATGTTAAACAGAAAGTTAGAATATGGAATAAAGAGGTTTTTGGAAACATTTTTGAAAAGAAGAAAGAACTTAAGCAACAGCTAGAAGAGCTTGAGCTAAATGTCTCCATGAAAGGTATGACCCTAGAGGATCATCAGCGGGAAAAAAAAAACTCCTATCAGATCTGCATAATATAAACAGCCATGAAGAAACCTTTTGGAGAATGAAATCTAGAGCCCTTTGGCTTAAGGATGGAGACAGAAATACAAATTTTTTTCATTTGACAGCCATCAAACATAGAGCTTGTAACAGAATTTCAGAGGTTGCTAAAGGAAATGGAAACATTACTAAGGATCCTGAGGATATCAAAACAGAGGCGCTTAATTTTTACAAGAACCTCCTCACTGAAGATACCTCCTACAATGAACAAGCGGCCTCTTTCCTCTTAGACTCCATTCCTAATAATCTAATACCTGCTGAGAGATTTAAAAGTCTTTCAAAAACTGTCACCATTGAGGAATTAAAAAAGGTTGTCTTTGCTTTAGAAGGGGATAAGGCTCCAGGTCCAGATGGCTTCTCGGCTAACTTTTACCAAAGATGTTGGGAAATATGCTCTGAAGATCTCTTGAAAGCTGTTAATGAATTTTACAGAACGGGAAATCTTATTAAAGAACTAAATAATACACACATTGTGCTTGCCCCGAAAAATTTGGATGCAAAAGACTTCAAAGATTTCAGGCCTATCAGTTTGGTTAATGTCATTTATAGGATTTTCACAAAGATTCTCACCACTAGAATGCAACCTATACTCATGGAGATCATTTCTCAACAGCAGAGCGGATTCATCCAGGGAAGAATTATCCAAGATGGCATTATCATGGTTCATGAAACTATACATTCTATGGATAAAAGTAAAAAGGCGGGGATGGCCATCAAACTTGACATGCATAAAGCTTTCGACAGAGTCTCCTAGAGATTCATGGATGAGGTCCTATCCAAATTTGGTTTTCAAAGCAAATTCAGAAAAATCATTCACTCTTGCATCTCTACCTCTAGATTCTCTGTGGTTGTTAATGGGGAACCTGTGGGTTTTTTTGCCAGTAATAGAGGTATACGGCAAGGTGACCCAATCTCCCCTCTTTTATTCATTATTATGGCTGACAGTTTAAGCAGATCTATTTCCAAAGCTATTGACATTGGCATGATAAAAGGCTTCCCTCCAACTACTGGTAATCAGATCTCCTCTCATCAGCAGTTTGCTGATGACACTTTGCTGCTACTAATGGCTTCTATTATTGAGGCAAAGGCCATTAAAACTGTCCTTAGATTTTATGAGGAAGCCTCGGGACAAAAAGTTAATTTTGACAAAAGCTCTATTTATTTCTTCAATACTCCTGAGGAGAGGCAAAGAAAGATTGCTAATATTCTAGGATGCACTATTAATTCTCTACCAGCTACTTACTTAGGGTTACCTTTAAGTACTGGCAAGATTTCAGTGGAGGTATGGAATGATCTTATTAAGAGATTTCAAAGAAAGTTGGCTGGATGGAAAGGAGCCGTTCTTTCAAGTGCAGGTAAGTGTCTTTTGGTTAAAAGCACGCTTCAAAACTTGCCTATTTACATACTGTCAATGTTCAGCATGCCTACAGCTATGATGAACAGTATTGAGAAGATTCAAAAACACTTTCTGTGGCACGGTACTGAGGACAGATTCAGATATCATCTTGTGGCTTGGGAACAGGTTTGTAAACCTAAGAGACTAGGGGGGTTAGACATCAAAGATATCAAACATATGAGTACTGCCCTTACTGCAAAATTAGGATGGAGGCTTATAAAAGAGCACAGACCTTGGACAGAGCTGATTAAGATCAAATATCTTTCAAATCAAAACAAGATTTCCTTCATTTATGATCAGTCCCTTCCGAGTGGTTCTATTTTCTGGAACAACCTTCTGCGCAGCAGACACATTCTCTCTCAGGGGTGCAGCTGGAAGCTTGGAGATGGGAAAAACATAAACTTCTGGACTGATAAGTGGATGGATTCTAACTGGATTTCTGCTTATGATCATATTAAAGACAGATTAATTGCAAAGTATGGACACAAAATCCAGGGATACATTGAGAGGGATGGAAACAAAAGAAAATGGAAGCAGCTAAAAGTGGAGAATGATAATATTCAGGCTGATATTATATCTCTCCAGAATCAACTTTCCCTAATCCATATAAGTAATCAAAATCTTAAGGATGAGCTCATCTGGAAAGATTCTTTTGATGGGGAATACACTGTTAAATCAGGATATAATTCTTTCTTTGCATCCATGGAAAGTGAAATTAAGTGGCACAAGTTGTGGATGCCGGAGCTAACCCCTAGAGTGAACTTCTTTTGGTGGCTAATTATTAATGGCAAGATCCTAACTAATGACAACCTCATCAAGAAGGGATTCATCATGCCGAATAGATGTTGCATGTGTCAGCAAGAGGCTGAAGATATAAAGCATTTATTCCTTCATTGTGAGATTGCTTCCAAAATTTGGCAGCTTGTTTTTGCAAAATTTAATCTGAGATGGATTTTTCCCCTTACCTGCCTTCAGGCTTGGGAGCAATGGAGCTCTCCGTTTAAACATTGCATGGTGAAAAGGCTATGGCAACTGGTTCTGCCCCACACTATGTGGAGAATCTGGAAGGCCCGTAATGATAGTATTTTCAGAAACAATAGACAGGCTTGTAACAAAGTATATAAGGAAATTATCATTGCTGTGCAAGATAATATTGCTAGATTTAAACCCCCTAAAAATAGACTCTACCCGGAGAATGAAGAATGCATTCTGACTGAATGGAATATTGCCACTGTCAATAGAAATAACAATGGTACTGACAGAAACACAGTCCGATGGATTAAACCCCCCACTGATTGGCACAAGTTAAATTTTGATGGGGCCTCTAAGGGAAATCCGGGTGACTCTGGAGGAGGGGGAATCATCAGGGATCAAAGAGGCTGTTATGTTGCTACTTTTTCTGGGAGAATGGGCAGACAGACTAATCATTATTCCGAAGCCATGGTGGCTCTTTGGGGTATTAGACTTGCCAGAGATTGTAATATTCCAAATATCATAATTGAAGGTGATTCTCTAAATATTATCAATCTTCTGAATAAAAAGCAACACCCCAGCTGGTCTATCAGGGATTATATTGAGGAAGCTATTGATATATGCAAAATATTTGAAAAGGTCCAAATCACCCACACCTACCGGGAAGGAAATAGGGTCGCTGACAGTTTGGCTAACTTCGGTGTTAATAATCCCTTTCAAACTTGGATTGGGGGGGACGTTCTGCCCGCTCATGTCAATAAAGCCATTATCATTGATCTACATGGCAGTGAAAATCATAACTAATGGCTATATTTTAGACGCTAATGTGCGGATCCCCAAGTACATGATGATGACATCACAAAAGATTTGGATGATTGTTGCGATCTGTGCGGGCTGGACTGTCATCATTTCTTGGCATAGGAGGAAAGCCGAGGAGCGGGGCAATAATAACAAGTGTAGCATAATAATTAAACCAGCTTTCACGGGAAGGAAAGATTCAAATACCAAAATCAAAGTTCGGCCTATCCCGCACATTGGTAGCTATTTTACCATTGAGAACAGGAAAAGGAGCAGAGGAAACATGGGGGGGCCGCCATGCAAAACTGAACCGACCCACAATCCTGAGTGGAAAGAGAACACGGAGCTTTGGGATTACCTACAAATCGGGGGCCTGTCTAATTTCATTGAAAGGATCCAAGGCTTCGACCAAGACATCTCTATCAAATTCGCCCAGGGTTGGAAGAATAGAATAGTCAAATATAGTAACATGAAAATGGAAATCACGGAAGAGCTCATAGCTCAGATCACGGGCCTCAGCCTGGAAGGCACAAAATTCTTCAATAAGAAGGTAGACAGGGAGGTGGAAACCAAGAAATTTCTGGAAGAGGGGGAGAATCTTGAGTTCGTGACTGCTGGCCTCAAGGTGGCATCGATCCCTGAACCTTTTGATGAACTGGCCAAAATGGTGGTAAGGTATGTTACCCTTGAAGGAAGATATGTGACTATACCTCAAAAGCATCTGATTTTTCTGAATCATTTTCGTAGAAATAACATTATCAGCTTTCCTCACTATCTGATTAACTCTCTGGAGAAATCTATAAGGGAAGTTCAAAGCCACTCTAGGGCTGTCCCTTTGCACCAGGGCCTTATCCTCTTGATTCACCACCATTTCTCCAGCTGCCCTCCCGTGAATCCTATCCCACCTCCCTCCTCCATACCTCCACCTGCCCACACTGCTCCCACTACCCCCCTGCTAAAAAGAAAGAATGAAGATGTTGTCTCCAGCAAGAAAAGAAAGAGCCTCAAAGCTAAAATCCCTGCTTCCCAATGGGTCCTAAGGAGCCACAAAGACTTGGAACTAGCTGAAAACCTCCTGCATATTAGCAAGCCGGTGGAGGAGCCCAAAGAGGAGGAATTGCTAGATAGGGTGGACAGATTAGAAAAGGAGATACAAGAGCTCAAAGGGGCTATAAAAAACATGGAAAGAGCTAAGGGTAAAAGGATCCTTCAAAGTGAGGAGGAAGAGGGGGTTATTGGGGAAGTCTTCAAGAAACTACAGTCCTTAGATGGCAGATTGGGGAATGCTAAAAGCCGAAATGACTGCATATTGTCTGCCCTCAAAAGCATTTATAATTTCATTGAACAACATGTCCACAGTGTTTGCAGTTTAAGTGGGATTAATGAGGACATATGGGGCCCTAAAGAGAAAAGGGACATTGCAATTGCCCAAGTAGATTTGCAAGACTCCTCTCAGGCCACTGCCATTGCCTTCTTCATGTCACTGCAGGCTATCAAGACCAAAATTGACAGAGCCATCAAGTAACGGGCTGTTGTGATGCTATTTTTTGGCTGCGATGTGGCTGTCATCGGGTGGTTCTGGAGCTGTTTTTTGGCGGAGCTCTTCATGTTGTTTCTCTTTTGGTTTCTTTTTGATCTTGCCTTCTTTTTTCTGGATCTTTGTACGTTTAGATCCTTTTTTCTCCTATATTGTAATATTTGGCTGTTGAGCCTTCCTTGGTTGACTGTTTTGCCCTTCTCTGGGCTGCTTCTCTCATCTTTACTATCTGGCTTTTGAGCCCTTTTGTATACAGGGTATAGTCCCTTCAAAACTATTTTCCCTTAATAAAAAAATTTGAAAATTCAATCAAGAAAATTTTTGTGTAGCCTAGTTGCTGTTGAGATCAATATGTTATTTGAAGTCTATCAAATGATATTCAAAACCTAAAGGACACTAATGTCATAGATTATTCGAATGCATTGGTGTAACATAACAAAGAATTGAGATTAGTGGCCGCTAGGATAATTGTTCTCTGTCATTCAAGGTAATGTTTAATGACTCTACTAGAAACTGAAAAATGAAATCTAAACTAAGCTACAACACCAAATTTTAAGCCTAGAAGACACTGAGTTCAACATGATATTTGAAATGTATTACATGATATTCTTATCTGAACAGGATATTCGAAGCCTAACGACTGCTAAGGTTGAAGATAATTACATACCACAGGTGGAAAATCACAAAAACTTGAGGTTAACAACCAGTATGATGCTTTTTGTCTTGCTTACAAGACAAGTAGTAATGACTTGACAAAAAAATGAACTATGCTCCATTGTTTTATTTAAATTTAACAAGACTAGCGAATGCTAGGGTGGATGTTTATAACCTTTCTTTAATGTTCCAAGATAAGAGAATAAATGTAATTAAAAACCAAATTATAAGCCTAGTGGTCACTGTGTAAAACATGTTATTCAAAGTTTATTACATTATATTCCTATCCTAACACTATAGTCAAAGCCTAGTGGCCTCTAATATTGAAGATAATTTAATATCTCTTGTGGAAAATAAAAAAGACTTGAGATTAGCAGCTACTAGGATATTTGTTGTCTTGCAAACATGACAAGCAACAAACAAGCTTTATGCCTAGCAATCATTGAGTTTAACATGCTATTCATAATCTATTACACGATATTCCTAGCCTAACACAATATTCAAAGGCTAGTGACTTCTAAGGTCGAAGATAATTACATACCACAGGTGGAAGATCACAAAGACTTGAGGTTAGAGGTCCGTAGGACAATCTTTGTCTTCCATATAGGAAAAGTAGTAATGACTTGACTGAAAAAAATAACTATGTTCCATTATTTTATTTATATTTTACAAGACTATCTTCAAACACCAGTGACCATTAGGGTGGATGCTTACTACCTTTCTTTAATGTTCTAAGAAAAGAGAAGACATGTAATTAAAAATGAAATGTTAAGCCTAAAGCTTAATGAGTTCAGTATGATATTTGAAGTCTATTACATGTTATTCCTATCCTAACATGGTATTCAAAGCCTAGTAGCTACTATGGTCAAAGATAATTACATAGTGCTGGTGGAAAATCATAAATACTTGATTTTAGCAACTGTTAGGATGTTTTTTGTATTACAAACATGACAAGTAGAAAACAAAATTTTAAGCCTAGTGGCTACTAAGTTCAATGTGCTATTTGAAATCTATTACATGATATGTCTATCCTTACATGATATTCGAATCCTAGTGGCCATTAAGGTCGAAGATAATTACATAGCACTAGTGGAAAAAAATAAATACTTGAGGTTAGTGGCCGCTAGGATTTTTTTTTTCTTGCAAATATGATAAGTAGCAAACAAAATTTTAAGCCTAACAGCCATGGAGTTCAACATGCTATTCAAAATCTATTACATGATATTCCTAGTCTAACATGATATTCAAAGCCTAACAACCACTAAGGTCGAAGATAATTGCATAGTAAAGACTTGAGGTTAGCAGCCAGTAGGATATTTTTTGTCTTGTATACAGGAAAATTTGCAAACAAAAATTTAAGCCTAGCGGCCACTGAGTTTAACATATTAATCAAAATATATTACATGATATTTCTATTCTAACATGATATTTGAAGCCTATCAGCTACTAAGGTTTAAGAATTACATAGTGCGAGTGAAAAATTGTAAATACTTGAGGTTAGCATTCAGTAGGATATTTGTTGTCTTTCATACAGGACAAGTAGCAAATGAATTTTTAATCCTTGTAGCCGCTGAGTTCAACATGCCATTCAAAATCTATTACATGATATTCCTAGCCTAACATGATATTCATAGCTCTAGTATTCAACATGTTATTCACAATCTATTACATGATATTCCTAGCCTAGCATGATATTACTAACTTTCTTTAATGTTAAAATATACGAGAAGACATGTAATTAAAAATGAAATTTTAAGCCTTGCGCCCACTGAGTTTAACATGCTATTCAAAATATATTACGTGATATGTCTATCCTTACATGATATTTGAATCCTAGTGGTTGCTAAGGTTGAAGATAATTTCATAGTGTGGGTGAAAATCCACAAATACGTGAGGTTAGAAGTTGGTAGGATATTTTTTGTCTTACATACGGGACAAGCAACAAACAAAATTTAAAGCATAGCGGCTGCTAAACTCAACATGATATTAGGAATCTATTACATGATATTACTATCCTAATAAGATATTTGAATCCTAGCAGCTGCTAAGGTCAAAGATAACTGTATAGCGTGGGGTGGAAAATAAAAAAGACTTGAGGTTAACATCCAGTAGGTTATTTGTTGTCTACTTACAGGACAAGTAGTAATGACTCGACTGAAAAACTAACTATGCTCCATTATTATATTTAAATTTTACTAGAATAGAAACCACTAGGGTGGAAAACATGATACTATTTGAAGTTAATTAAATGATATTCCAAGCCAAACATGATCTTCAAAGCCCAACAGCCACTAATGTCAAAGATAATTACATAGCTCTAGTGGAAAATCCTAAATAATTGAGGTTAGCGGCTGCTAGGATATTTTTTGTCTTGCAAATAGGACAAGTAGAAAACAAAATGTTAATCCTAGTGGCCGTTGAGTTCAATATTATATTTGGAATCTATTACATGATATTCCTATCCTGACACGTTATTTGAAGCATAGTGGCCACTATGTTTGAAGATAATTACATTTAACGACTTGACTGAAAACTCACTATGCTCCATTATTATATTTAAATTTTACAAGACTAGCAACCGCTAATGTGGATTATTACTACCTTTCTTTAATGTTCCAAGATTAGGGAAGACAACAAATATTCCAAGACAAGTAAAATTTTTACGACTATATCTTGTGGTTTATAAAACCAATGATTCAATTTGAATCATGTGATATTCATGATATATCTTATGAGAACTGTAAAATATTCAATTATCGACCATTCAATTATCGATGATTGTTGGTCGTAAAAAAGGACCTCAAGAAGAGCAACAGTCAAGGGAAAAGAAGTCCCTCCTCTTTAATGGGAGAGGTTCCCTTATTCAGAAATGAACTTATTTACACATATACAAAGCATGATTTTACTGTGGAACTTGGATATTATGAAAGTGTTTTCTATAAGGATCATCAATCACAAAAGGACTGAGGAATGAGAATGCGAGAACGAGCAGAAAGGCACCATTCAGAATTATAGATGACAGAGTAATTCCTTATGCATGCGAGGGTACAGTAAATTGGAATAAGATCATTTGTATCACATTAATAAGATGAAATTTGAAAAGACACAAAGTTCTGTAAATAACATCTGCAAGAATACAAAGCTTCTCAGCATAATACAGACAAATGATCTAACAAGATTAAATGAATAGCTTAAGAATAAAGGAAACCAGATAGACAAAGAATCGAAAAATCCTTCTGTATTGATTTCTTTATGATTTATTTACACTTTCAGAAATAAGCCAAGTCCTTTTTTTTTCAAAATGGCGAGGAGAGGCCATTATATAGTTTACAAATTAGTTACTCTCAGTAACTAATTCTTTTAACTAATAATTAGTTAAAGGGCTATAAATCGCAATACCCCAACTAAATACAATAAATTCATGATGAAGAAGAGAAGAAGGAGAAGAATCAGGAGAAAAAGACAAGCGTTCAAGATTGGGAGGGACCCGCCGATTTAAGGATCCGTTTTCTAAATCTCTTCAATGCTTCTGCTATGTCTCTGCCACATGGAACAGATGTGTTGGCGGTGGACTGAGTCCAAAATCCTAGACATTTCTCCATCTCTTTTTCGAATTCGACATGAGTATGATAATCTTTATTTGCTTCCTCTATGGCAGATTGAAGAGAGCAGATCTCCTTCATTTTTTCCTTGGAAATGGAGCTTTCCTTGAATAGATCACCTTTGACAAAAGCTCTGAATTGAGCTTTGATTTCTTGTAAAGTGAGAGGCACACCAGAAGTCTCATCATGAAGATGGCAATGCATATCTTTGAAGGTAGATATAACTAGTGTTTTGAAGGCTTCACCCTTCTACCAACTATTACTTAATTCTCCCAAAGCTTCCTCCAGGACCTTTATCTTCCATTCCACACTATAGACCCAGGACTTTGACAAATTATCCTTTGTAGCTTCAAATACCTTGCTTGCCAATAAAATGTTTTCATCTGTTTGTCCCATGAGGTGGAGGTCTACTATGCAACTGCTCCAAAGTTTAAGTTCTTTATCTATGATCCCAATAGTGGAGGAGAGCTTTTGTTGCAAGTTGTTCACCTTCCCATGGAGTTTGAAAGCTTCATCAATGAAGTTCAATCCTGCAACAAGCATATCATCCACCACGGCCTCCATAGCTCTACCATAGATGGAATACTTGTGCATATCTTTGATACTCTGTACTTCATCTTGGCTCAGAATTACAGATGGTGGAAGAGTAGTCAATGGGGTAGGGTCCAAAACTTTTTCCTTGGACAAAAGGGATTTGATGAAACTTGTAAGAATATAAGCTTGTTCTTCCAACTGTTCTATGGTTTTCTGCCCTTTCTCTACACTCCCAATGACTCTGGTGACTGTTTCATGAATATTTTGGATCTCACCTTCAGGGGTAGATTCTCCCATGGGAATTCTTGAGAGCTCAAGATTAGATGCTTGTAAATATTGCTCTAGCTTGTCTACCTTAGGCTTGGCTATCTCTAGGAATTGTAGGCCTTGAGCGTCAGACACTATCCTGGAGGTAATTCTGGATTTTTTGGCGTGAGTAGGAGAAGTAGTGCCTAACAAGGCCGCCAAAACATCAAAATTTGGTCCTGAGATCCGGGAGGAAGACTTCCTCTTCCTACTGTCGACAAGAGGCTGCACCCATGTAAAAGAGGAGGAGGAAGAAGTAGGTGGGGCAAGAGGACCAAGAGACAGAGAAATCATGGTGCCAAAGGTTTGAACTACTATTTCCTCGAGTTGAGATATGAGTGGAGCGCTTGAGGCTCCTGGTGCAGATGAATCAACAGTGCTTAGAAGTTCAGTGCTCTGGACTTCTTTGTCCTTATCCATTGGGGCTTCAGGGGAACTTGCAGGAGCTGGCACTTCACTCTCTTCACTTTCACTAAGAACAATAATGTTCTCTGGTCCTGAAGGCAATTATGCATGCTTCCTCAGGGGGTCTTCTTCCATAGGCTCCTTCTTAACTTCTTTGAATTTTTTCTGATACACCTGAGTGGATGAGGAAGGAGTAGAGACTGTAGGTCCTTGAGTTGACGAGGCAGGAGGGGTTTACACAGGTGCTTCTGATTTGGGTGTCGATGCTTCCCTCCTTGGTGTTGAAGCATCCTTAGATGAGGATTCCCCTGAGTGCCTCTTAAGCTCACAGAATTTCCTATCAAACTAGATCTTGGTCCTGACTAAGATTGGAGCTAGGATTTTAGCCAAATCATCCTTCTCCTTTTTGAATCAATCCAAGTCCTCCAAGGGAGTATGTTTGACCACATTGTCATACACATATGAGTACAAGTCAGAATTATCATCTTGAAGCCCTTCAGGAACTTGGTACAAATTGAGTTCCTGAATCAATTGTAGAGAAAACTTGCCATAATGCCTCCTTCTTGCTTCAAAATCATCAGCACAGTCAGCCCAATAGTCCTCTGTGTCTACCCTATGATGATAGCTGATCTTGATGTTCTTCTCAATAAACTTCTTCAAGTCAAAAAAAATTCTTGGATTGAAGAAATGGACAGTAATGGGAGCTAGGGCTCTTTCTATATTTTGTGCGTCCAGGGCTGTTTTACAGGTGTTGTTTCCCAAAGAGATGGGGAAATGCAAGCCAGTAATTTTCTTATCCCTACAGGTTCTATGTAATTTTTCCAATTGCCTGCACACTTCTATCAAGGCCATTTTGTCTTTGCAGAACATAGGAAGCTTGAGGGGAGTGCTTTCATAGCCAGCAAGCCTGATATAGGAAAATTTTCTGAATTGAATAAAGTAGGCACCGTAGTACGATATCAGATTCATAGCTTCATCAGAAAATCTCCTTGCGGTGTTGCTCTTTAGTATCCTGACAATGTACATGGTGAAAGCATCATTCACCCTTCAGAAATTGTGATTGCTAGTTTCCAGGGTGAACTACGGGTAGTAGGCATACACGGGGTCATCCTTGTGAGCATCGATGTATGAGAAACCAAACCATTGCCTCAATGCTGCCAGAGTATACATTAGGTATGAAGTCATATAAAATTTCTTAGTTTGCTGCACATTTGAAAGTTGCTCTGCTAGGTTCATACTAATATTCTCTGCCTAGTTGATATTCTGAGTTCCCTCACACACCATGTTGATAAGTGGGCACATCTAAAAATGGAACTCATTTGTAGAGGGTAAACCCATGACCCGAGCCAGTAGGATTATAAAATCTGACAATTATTCATTGAAATCCACACGGAAAAGAGTCTTGGATAGACAAGATGCCCCCTTCTTAGGGATTTTTAGCCAGGACTTCGCCACCTGCGCCTTATAGTTATCACTGTCTTGATCGAAAAGGGCTTGTGCTTGATTTTGGGAGATAACTATAGCATTGTCCGTTTCTAGAATCCTTAGGGAAGTGCTAATGGTGGTGGCATCTAACTTGGCAATGAGTTCTCCATGCACGTTCATTAGTTCGCTTGAGTCAGGACTGAAATGATCTCCGCAAGAGAGTACTGTATCTGCACATTGTGCTGAAATTGGGAAGCCACCGACGAACGCCAAGCCATTGTCATGAATCATCTGTGCCATAGCTGAAGGATTTACATCTGTCATCCTTGCCCAAAAATCCCCAAAATTAAGGTGGCGAACTTCACTGTCCTCGATATCGGGAACGGAAGACTCGAGTGGTGAAACTTATTCCTGCCCCTGGAATGTGATCTTCATGTTGATAGTAACTCAGAGAGCAAAGTTGCAAGCTAGACTTGGGATGGAATTGCAAGGGGAATGGCTACACACACAGAAATTTTGGTTACAAGGGTTTGAGCAATAGATAACATGAAAGTAGTGTGCAAAAATGGATAGGGGGCAGTTCATTATATAGCCGTTTAGGAGAGAGAAAGACAATAAATTCGTATTAAGTACCCATCTACCAAATTGAAAAGCAAGATATTTTTGTAGAGTGGGAAAAAATAGCATGAATGGAACTTAGCTTCATTTGGGACACGAGGGACGCAAAAGCGCGAAGTACGCGGTTCGGCTGATTCAGACGATGCAGGGAAAAGATGCACAAATGCTTTTGGGACATGCTGGACGAAAGTACGTGGAATACATGACTCGGCTGAATCGGATGAAAAGGGAACAACTAGTCCGGGTGAACTTGGGACACTTAGGACAAAAAGTTTGGACGGGCCCGAAAAGAATGGTCTTCGGGTTAACTGGCCGATCGGGGAACAGAGAGCCCGAATGAACCTAGGACACTTGGGAAAAAAATGTCTGACAGGCCTTAAAATCAAACCAAATGACCCAAAAAATGCAGATTCTTCCAATTTCTTGACTTTTCACATCACTAGGACAACATAAAAGACACTTAACCTCAAAAAAAAATTAATTTGCAACTTCTCAAAAGTAGGGGGATTTGGAGTGGACAACAGCTGGCTCCTTCTGGGGATGACTTGGCATGAATTCAAAGAATGAGACAAGGTAAGAATTTAGAAAAACTCAGGGAAGCAGACCAGTACCTTATCCATTGGGCCACGGAAGCAAAAAAGCAAACCAATACAGAAGACAACACTGCAAACAACACACAAAAACAAGGGAAGGAAAGGAGAACACACACTATACAGAATATACAAAGGACTCCCTAATCACCTAAGACTTAAACAGTTTTAGGTACTGCCCACTATAAGGAAGTGGGAGAGAAGAACCATCCATATAATCAAGGTAAAAATAATTCTTACCAGCGAAGTGCCTGATCTTGAAAGGTCCGAGCCAAAGGGAATCAAACTTGCCATGGCTGCCACGAGGTTCATGCCTTTTATCCCACAATAAAACAGTGTCTCCAACTTTGAAATCCCTGAAAATGGCTTTCTTATCAAACAAGACCTTTACCTTCTGTTGGTGAGTAGATATCCTATCAGCAACTTCCAATCTGTCCTCATTCAATTTGTGAAGATACATGATTCTCTTATCCAAAGAATCATTGAAACTGGTATCTTCAATGGCCTTCATTAAATGCAGGGCTGGAAGCTCCACTGTAACTGGAAATTGGGCCTCCACTCCATATACTACCTGAAAAGGAGACATCCCAATGGCTCTCTTAGGTGTGATCCTATCTTCCCAAAGAGCATCATAGAGTTTCTTGTGCCTGTTCCGTTGGGATTCATTGACTAAGTTTCCTTATTATGGCCACCAGATTTTTATTTGTTGATTCTTGCCTTGTCCATTTCCCTGAGGATAGTAATCTGAGGAGTGATCCAAGGAGATGCCATATCCATAGTAAAAATCCATCATCTCAGTTGAAGAAAAATTTGAAGCATTATCTGTCACAATCTTGTTTGGCACACCATACCTTATCAAGATGTTTTCTTTGATAAAACTGCATACTACTTCTGAAGTAGTACTCTTTACTGGAATGGATTCTACCCATTTGGTGAAATAATCTGTGGCAGTTAATATGTGGGTATGACCAGCAATAGAAGAGGGATTAAGTGTTCCAATGAAATCTAAACCCCATTTCTGAAAAGGTTCTTCGATCACAACTAGTTTAAGGGGCAAGGAGGCCAACTTGGGTCTACCCACGAAAGTCTGACAAGCCTCACATTTATCAACCCATTTTGATGCATCCTTGAACAAGGTGGGCCAGTAATATCCCCCGCAAAGAATCTTGTGAGTAGTAACAGTTGATGAGTAGTGCCCTCCACATGCCTGATCATGAAAAGCTGAGAGTAGCTTCTTCTGTTGTTCCTTGTCCACACATTTCAAAAACCTTCCATCTAACCCACGCTTAAACAAGGCATTTTCCCACAACACATATTGGGTTGACCTTAGTTTAACAGCCCTCTTTTCTTTGGTAGTCAAATGAGAGGGGTATTCCCCATAGGTGAGAAAGTGAGCAATATCATCATACCATTCATCAACTGAGCTAAGAAACAGAACGGTAGGAAGACCAACTTTATCCTCCAGTAACTCATGTCTAGCTCCTTCAGCGATGAGTTCACATAGGCCTTTTCCATGGATGAGCTTAGTTGGTCTGATGTCAATGTCATATTCTTGAACCTTGGCCACCCAGTTCCCTCTCTTGGATCCAAATTCCTGTTGTGTGAGAATTGACTTGATAGTTGTATCTGGTACCAACACCGTGGAGTGAGAGTTAAGAATGTAAAAACGAAACTGCTTGACAGCTTTAACCACTGCAAAAGCATGTTTTTCCATTATGGTGTATTTTAACTCATGATTTTTTAGAATGTAGCTCATAAATGCAATTGGGAGTTCGTGCTCATTAGAATCTTCCTAGTCAAAATAGCAGCCAAGGTGTTATCCGTGGCGTAGCAATAGATAATGAAATCTTTGCTAAAATCTGGACATGCTAAAACATGAGTTTTAGCAATGGCCCTTTTAATACCTTCAAAGGCTTCTTTCCCTTCAGGAGACCAACCAAATGTTTGTTTTCCTTTCATCATTTGGGAGATATTCAAAGTTAGCTCTGCAAAATCAGGGATGAACCTTCTCAGAAAGTTGATCTTACCAAAGAAAGAGTGCACTCCCTTTTTGCTGGTTGGAAGAGGAATTTGCTGAATAGCTTGAACTCGCTCAGGATCAATTTCGTATACCATCTTTGGAGACAACGTGCCCCAATAATTTCCCTCCATGACACAAAAAACAGATTTCTTAGGATTTAAAGAGATCCCATGTTCTCTACATTTTAAAAGAACTGTTTCTAGGTGCTGAAAATGATCTGCCCTTGTTTTAGAAAACACAGTCAAGTCATCAAGGTATACAACAATACACTTCCCTTTCAAGACTTCCAAAGGCTAAGTCCATAGCTCTCTGAAAAGTAGCACTGACATTAATGAGCCCAAAAGGCATCCTTTTGTAAGCAAAGGTACCCCAAGGGGTAGTGAAAGCCATTTTGTGTTGATCCGCGGTATTAACTTCTACCTGGTTATATCCTGAGAAGCCATCAAGCATAGACAACATTTCGGATCCCGTTACTGCTTGCAAGACCTGATCCATCATAGGTAAGGGATAATTATCTTTTAAGGAAGCTTGATTTAGATTCCTGAAGTCAACACAGATACGAATCTCACCATTTTTCTTTCTAACAGGCACAATATTGGCAATCCATGTTGAATGATGGATAGGAAAAATGATTTTAGCCTTTAATAACTTCTGTATTTCCTGAAAGATGGTGTCAGCTATTTTAGGATTGTATTGCCTCTACTTCTATTTAAAAGGCTTAATCCCAGGTTTGAGAGGGATAAAATGCTGCATCTCCTTTGGTTGAAAGGCTTTTAAGTCTTCATAGGAATAAGAAAGGACATCTTTATACTTTTTCAAAAGACTAATTACCTTATTCTTTTCTTCTGGGGTGCAACATTTTCCAATGTTCACAAGTTTAGGATCAGTAGAACTCCCAATATTATTTTTTTCATATTCAAATGATTGCTGAAGTCCAGTAGAAGCTTTAAACTTTACATACCTGTCGTGTTTGTCAAACAGTTCTTCTAAACTCACCAATCCTTTTGGAATTTTGTTTCCTTTGAGTTTGATGCCTCCATCCTTATCCACTTCTTCTTTGATGGCTTCTTTGTTAAAGGGCACACTTTCACGAGGCAAATTATTGCTTCCTTCAAAGTACAACTGTTCAAAATTATCCTTGAGTTCTAAGAAAGAAAGTAGGTGTTGATCATCATTGAAAACTTTCGAGTTACTTGTATTATCAGGTACACTGGGTCTATGAATCATTTCAATGGTGAACCTATCTTGAGAAAAGTCAGGATGAGGAATAAGAAATGACCCTGAGACTGCTAGAGAATCAACCCTGGTATTCTTCTCCCTAGGCACTTCTTCGATGGAGAAGGCGTCAAGAAATTCACTAGAGTCCCAAACCTGATTCCGATAATGTTTCAACCTTCCATTCTTTACCTAGAAGAGGTTTCTAACTTGTTTGACGATCAACTCCGCATCCCCACGAGCTAGAAGATTCTTCACACCTTGTTCTTTTGCCACCTGGAGTCCAAGAATGAGAGCTTCATACTCTGTTGTATTATTGGTATTTTCAAATTGCAACTTGAATGAGAAAGGATGAATGCTTCCTTCAGGTGATACCAATATGAAACCATCCCCAGAACCAGCCGAAGAACAACTTCCATCAAACTCTAATATCCAAACACCATTAGGATCTTTAGGTGACACTTTGGGGAGTTGGATTTCTTCTGGAGACATTATCATGTAGTTTCCATGTCCCATATCCTCATAGAGTATTTGTGCTTTGGGATCATCAGTTTTTTGTACAATATACTCAGACTACTTCTCAGGCAGCAACTTCTTCATTTGCCCATTAACAGGTATGAGCGCATGTGACCAATCCATTTGAATTTCTCCACCCACATCCTTATAGAAATTTCTACTTAGCAGCATCCCATATGAAGGAGGAATGTCTGCTACGAGGATAGTAACCAAAAATTTCTTCTCTGGAAAAGTGGCAAAAGCCACTTGTGCATCCTTAATCCTTCCGACCAAGGGAACTTCCTTACTCTCCATGGAATAACAAGATCCGTAAGTGCGTGTGAGAGTTAAGCCTAAAGCATGAGCTACTTTGGCAGGCATTACATTGTCTGATGCTCCTGAGTTTATGACGCAATTACTGAGCCTATGGCCAGCTATAAGGAGTGTTACATAGAATGGTTTGATTTTTTCATTGGGTGAGGTGACAGCGGCTACCAAATTAGGCTGTGGTGCATAGGAAGGAGTGGGTAAAATTCCTTTAGAGGTATTTTTAGAATGGAAATTGACAAAGTGAATCATTTTAGCAAAAGCCTTGGGATGGGTTTGATAATATTCAGCCTCTGAGATTTGAACCTTAGTCTTTTTTAGGTGATCAATAATATCAAAAGACCCAGAAGTGGATGGGTTATCATCGCTTGAGATCCTAGGTTTATCAATTTTAGGGGAAAAAGAAGTAACTTTAGTAGCATAATTGACAGGACTCACCTTTTGTGTAGATGAAATGGGGATAGGGGATCCTCTTTTTGCAATTACAGGGATAGTTGTCGGCTTACTCCTTAGATTTCTTGGTGGGTTGCATCACTTTCTCCCTCTGATTTGTCTGCTCTCGAGTCATGACAGCATATGATTCACTATTCATGTCTGCTTCTACTTCGTAATAATCATCTCCTTCATCAATGCCTTCAGTGGTGATGAAATTAACTCGAGATCCCTCAAGTTCATCTATTTCATCATCAACCTCTTCAACAAATTCCTCACAATCTTCATTAACCTCCTCATCCTCTGGTTCTTCAACTTCACAAGTTGCATTGACAGGAACTTTAATAGGAGGTCCTTCAAGTGCTAGCCTTGTTTGAGAAGCAGGGAAACGATTTCTGGGCTGAAAATTCCTCCTTGGAACGTCTGCATATGGAGTATGCTGAGCCAATCATTTCTTAATGGCGATGAGATCATTTGCAAGTTTTTGTACCAATGGATCAGTATTAGGTCCAGGAGTGGAAGAGGAGGAAGAAGTAGACTTAGATTTAGAAGGGTCTCTCCTCAACTTCCCTGACATGATTAAATCATTTTCAACACTAACAGTAAGAATTTGATCCTCAGCCAATGTTGCAAAATTAGCCCTTCTTAGTGCATAACTAACTTTAGGCAATTGAGCGTTTAGGAAGAAGTATTTTTGGATTTGGTCTACAGGTTGAGTATTTGGTGGAATTTTGTTAATTAACCTGTTGAATCGAGCCAAAAATTCTCTCATGGGATCTTGTGATTCCTTCTTTATTTGAGAAATTTGGGCTAACAAAGCATGCATGTCTTCCGCCAGTTTAAAACGGTTTTCAAACCTAGTTGTCATTGTGTTCCAGCTAGTGATAGCTCTAGCTGGAAGGTGATAGAACCAATCAGCAGCAATATCTTGTAAAGTCTCAACAAAAAGCGTTACGGAGATGTCTTCATGTTCAACTCCTAGAACTCCGCATGCAACTATGAAGGTTGCGATGTGTTCATCAGGATGTACTTTACCATCGCCTTTGAATTTAGGAAAGTTCTTCCGGTTACCTCTGGGTAACTCATGCAAAGGTTGAAGGAAGGGCAAGAGGCCCAACACGATGACCCCAAGGCAATGGTACTGCCATTCTTGGAAAAATGGCTTGAAGATGGAACTGAAACACCAACAAGAATCAGGGCTCGAAGATTAGGACTGATTTGTCTCTGAAGGAATACCACCCGTAGGGATTCTATTTTTGACAGGAGGAGTTCTTGTTGAACGAGCTCTTTATATTTCTTTGTGCTGAAGGGAAAGGAAACCCCTGATGTTCCAAAAGTTGAAACTAAGAATCTTCAATACCAAGGGCCATTATCCCTCGAGTAAAGCATGGCGTCGCCAGATAAAAAAGATGATCGATAAATTTTTATAGAACTGGAATATGATTCCCCAACGTAGAGTCACCAAAAACTGTTGGTCATCAAATGGGACTTCAAGAAGAGAAACAGTGAGGGGACAAGAAGTCCCTCCTCTTTAATGGGAGAGGTTTCCTTATTCAAAAACAAACCTATTTACACAATATACAAAGCATTATTTTACTATGGAACTTGGATATTATGAAAGTGTTTTCTAAAAGGATCATCAATCACAAAAGGACTGAAGAATGAAAATGCAAGAATGAGCATAAAGGCACTATTTCAGAATTATAGATGACAGAGTAATTCCTTATGCATGCGAGGGTATAGCGAATTGGAACAAGATCATTTGTATCACATTAATAATATGAAATTTGAAAAGACACAAAGTTCTGTAAATAACATCTACAGGAATACAAAGCTTCTTAGACAGTAATACAGACAAATGATCTAACAAGATTAAACAAATAGATTGAGAATAAAGGAAACTAGATAGACAAAGAATTGAAAAATCCTTCTGTATTGATTTCTTTATGATTTATTTACACTTTCATAAATAAGCCAAGTTCCTTTTTCCCCTAAAAATGATGAGGAGAGGCCATTATATAGTTTACAAATTAGTTACTCTCAGTAACTACTTCTTTTAACTAAATGATTAGTTAAAGGGTTGCTGATCACAATACCCCAACTAATTACAAAAAAATCTAAGATGAAAGAAGGGGAAGGGAAGGAGAAGAATTAGGAGAAGAAGACAGGTGCTTCATGACTGGGAGAGACCCACCGACTTTATGGATCCGCTCATCTGAATCTCTTCAACGCCTCTGCTATGTCTTTGCCTCGTGGGACTGACATGTTGGTAGTAGATTGAGTCCAAAATCTGAGGCACTTCTCCATTTCCTTATCGAACTTGACATGAGTATGATAATCTTTATTGGCTTCTTCTATGGAAGATTGAAGAGAGTAAATCTCCTTCATTTTTTCCTTAGAAATGGAGCTTTCCTTGAATAGATCCCCTTTGAAAAAAGCTCTGAATTGAGCTTTGATTTCTTATAAGGAGAGAGGCACGCCAAAAGTCTCATTATGAAGATGGCAATGTATATCTTTGAAGGTACATATAACTAGTGTTTTGAAGGACCTCACCCTTCTACCAGCTATTTCTTAATTCTCCCAAAGCCTCCTCCAGGACCTTTATCTTCCATTCCACACTATAGACCCAAGACTTTGACAAATTATCCTTGGCATCCTCGAATACCTTGCTTTCCAATCAAAATATTTTCATCTGTTTGTCCCATTAGACGGAGGTCTACTATGCAACTACCCCAAAGATTAAGTTCTTTATCTAATGCTTCTAATAGTGGAGGAGAGCTTTTATTGCAAATTGACTCACCTTCCCGTGAAGTTTGAAGGACTCATAAATGAAGTTTAATCCTACAACCAGCATATCATACACCATGGCCGCCATAGCCCTTCCATATACAGAGTACTTGTGCATGTCTTTGATACTCTGCACTTCATCTTGACTCAGAATTACAGGTGGTGGAAGAGTAGTCAATGGGGTAGGGTCCAAAACTTTTTCCTTAGAAAAAAGGGATTTGATGAAACTTCTAAAAATCTATGCTTATTCTTCCAACTATTATATGGTTTGCTGCCCTTTCTCTACCCTCCCAATGACTCTGTTGATTGTTTCTTGAAGATTGTGGATCTCACCTTCAGGGGTAGATTCTCCCATGGGAATTCTTGAGAGCTCAAGATCAGATGCTTGTAAATATTGTTCTGGTTTTTCTGCCTTAGGCTTGGCTATCTCCAGGAATTGTTGGCCTTGAGCGTCAGACACTATCCTGGAGGTAATTCTGGCTTTTTTGGTGTGAGTGGGAGGAGTAGTACCTAACAAGGCCGCTACAAGCATCAAAATTTGGTCCTGAGATCCGGGAGGAAGACTTCCTCTTCCTACTATCGACAAGAGGCTGCACACATGCACAAGAGGAGGAAGAAGTAGGTGGGGCAAGAGGACCAAGAGATAGAGAACTAATGGTGCACCCAAGGTTTTTACTGATGTTGCCTCGAGTTGAGATATGAGTGGATCGCTTGAGGCTCCTGAGTGAAGAGGAAAAAATAGTTCTTGGGAGTTCGGTGCTCTAGACTTCTTTGTCCTTATCCATTGGGGCTTTAGGGGCACTTGCAGGAGTTGGCATTTCACTCTCTTCACTTTCACTGAGAAAAATAATGTCCTCTAGTCTCCGAAGGCAATTCTGCATGCTTCCTTAGGGGGTCTTCTTCCACAGGCTCCTTCTTAACTTCTTTGACTTTCTTCTGATACACCTGGGTGGATGAGTAAGGAGTAGAGACTGCAGGTCCTTGAGTTGACGAGGTAGGAGGGGTTTACATAGGTGCTTCTGATCTGGGTATCAATGCTTCCCTCCTTGGTGTTGAAGCATCCTTAGAGGAGGATTCCCTTGAGTGCCTCCTAAGCTCACAGACTTTCCTATTGAACCAGATCTTGGTCCTAACTAAGACCGGCGCTAGGATTTCAGCCAAATCATCCTTCTCCTTTTTGAACAAATCCAAGTACTTCAAGGGAGTATGTTTGACCACATTGTCATACTCATATGAGTACAAGTGAGAATTATCATCTTGAAGCCCTTCAGTAACTTGGTACAAATTGAGTTCCTGAATCAATTGTAGAGAAAACTTGCTGTAATGCCTCCTTCTTGCTTCAAAATCATCAGCACAGTCAGCCCAATAGTCCTCTGTGTCTACCCTATGATGATAGGTGATCTTGATGTTCTGCTCAATAAAATTCTTCAAGTCAAAACAAGTTTTTGGCTTGAAGAAATGGACAGTAATGGGAGCTAGGGCTCTTTCTATATTTTGTGTGTCCAGGGCTGTTTTGCAGGTGTAGTTTCCCAACGAAATGGGGAAATTGCAAGCCAGTAATTTTTGTATCCCTGCAGGTTCTATGAAATTTTTCCAATTGCCTGTACACTTCTATCAAGGCCATTTTGTCATTGCAGAACATAGGAAGCTTGAGGGGAGTGCTTTCATAGCCAGCAACCCTGATATAATTTTTTCTTTTGAATTGAATAAAGTAGGTATCGTAGTGTGATATCAGATTCATAGCTTCATCAGAAAATATCCTTGCGGGTGTTTCTCTCTAGTAGCCTGACAATGTACATGGTGAAAGCATCATTCACCCTTCAGAAATTGTGATTGCTGGTTTCCAGGGTGAACTGCGGGTAGTAGGCATACACGGGGTCATCCTTGTGAGCATCGATGTATGAGAAACTAAACCATTGCCTCGATGCTGCCAGAGTATACATCAGGTATGAAGTCATATAAAATTTCTTAGTTTGTTGCACATTTGATAATTGCTCTACTAGGTTCATACTAATGATCTCTGCCCAGTTGATATTCTGAGTTCCCTCACACACCATGTTGATAAGTGGGCACATCGAAAAATGGAACTCATTTGTAGAGGGTAAACCCATGACCTGAGCCAGTAGGATTATAAAATATGACAATTCTTCATTGAAATCCGCATGAAAAAGAGTCTTGGACATACAAGATGCCCCCTTCTTAGGGTTTTTTATCCAGGACTTCGCCACCCATGCCTTATAGTTATCACCGTCTTGATCAAAAAGGGTCTGTGCTTGATTCTGGGAGATAACTATAGCATTGTCCATTTCTGGAATCCTTAGGGTAGTGCTAATGGCAGTGGCATCTAACTTGGCAATGAGTTCTCCATGCACATTCGTTAGTTCACTTGAGTCGGGACTGAAATGAGCTCCGCAAGCGAGTAATGTATCTGCACATTATGCTGAAATTGGGAAGCCACCGACGAACACCAAACCACTATCATGAATCATCTATGCCATAGCTGAAGGATTTACATCTGTCATCCTTGCCCAAAAATCCCCAAAATCAAGGTGGCAAACTTCACTGTCCCCGATATCGGGAACGACAGACTCAAGTGGTGAAAATTGTTCCTACCCCTGGAATTTGATCTTTCATGTTGATAGTAACTCGAAGAGCAAAGCTGCAAGCTAGGCTTGGGATGGAATTACAGGGGGAATGGATACGCGCGTAGAAATTTTGGTTGCAAGGGTTCGAGCAATAGATAACATGAAAGCAGTGTGTAAAAACGCATAGGGGGTAGTTCATTATATAGCCGTTTAGGAGAGAGAAAGACAATAAATTCGTATTAAGTACCCATATACCAAATTGAAAAGCAAGATATTCGGGTATAGAAGCCGGGAAAAATTAGCACGAATGGCACTTGGTTCATTTGGGACACGAGGGGATGCGAAAGCACGAAGTACGCGGTTTGGCCGATTCGGACGATGTGAGGAAAAGACGCACAAATGATTTTGGGACATGCGGGATGAAAGTACGTGGAATACGTGACTCGACCGAATCGTACGAAAAGGGAACAACTGGTCTGGGCGAACTTGGGACACTTGGGACAAAAAGTTTCGATGGCTTGAAAAGAACGGTCTTCGGGTAAAACGGCCGATTGGGGAACAAAGAGCCCGAATGAACCTAGGACACTTGGGACAAAAATGTCTGACAGGCCTGAAAATTAGACCAAATGACCCAAAAAACGTAGATTCTTCCAATTTCTTGACTTTTCACATCACCAGGACAACAAAAAAGACACTTAACCTCAAAAAAATTTTAATTTGCAACTTCTCAAAAGTAGGGGGATTTTGAGTGGACAACAATGATATATATATGAGAAATATAAATGTAAGATTTGTTATTATTAAATATTCAATTATCGAACATTATCACCAATGTTGGATTCTAGGTTTCCACAATGATGTAGTTTAACTTAACTTTGTTTTTTACAGTGATGGGAAGATAGCCGTCAATCCACTATTAGTTCCTATATCCTAAAGCTATACTGAATGTTTTTACATTGACGACAATATATCATATAATATATACATGTTATCAGCAACTAGTCTTCACTTCTAGCAACAGATTGACAACTTGAAACAAAGAAAATTTAATAGTGATTAATTGTTTAAATTTCTTCTTGCAATGCATAATAAAAACATTTTATTATTGATTTCTTGTTTTTTATTACTAAAGGAGAGTTGAAGTTTTCTTATCGACCACTAAGCTATAAATAATGACATCAAGATATCATTAATAAAAGGAAAAATTCAAACCCTTCTTTATTAATAAAAGGAAAACTTACATATCATTAATAAAAAAATAAATCATTAATAATATCTTAACTGGTACTATATGAAAATAATGACATCAAGATATAGCATCTCCTTGCTATTGCACTTTGGAAAAACAATATTTATCCTTACCAAAGAGTTACAAACTATTAACTTGTTTAATTCCTTTTTCAGGTAATATGTCTTTAATTGGTCACACTTTTTTCATGTAAGTTCCTTTGATTGAAGGATCAAAGGACATGAAAAAGAGAGATGATGAATGGTTTGTAGAAATGCATTCCCCGGAAAATTACCACGGTGATTTGTGGTTATTTTTTGTTGATGAAGACGTTGTTAGTGAATTCAGTATTGTACTAACTTCTAGAAGTTTTTGATCAACAACCATAGCATATTCAGGTTGAACACATTGATTTTGAAATGAATAAGTGCCTTATTCTTGACATGGAGTTGGAAGCTTCATTGTTCAAGAAACTAGAAATGAAGGCTTCTAGAGAAAGTAGAATGTTTTGTTGTTCTAAATATAGTTGGAATTTGGGGAATATCATATAATTAGACAAAATAGGATGTGAAAATGTAGTTGAAATTCATAATAACATGAATTTGGTATTCAAAAAATTATATAGAACCAAGAATACTTTTATTTTTCATTATTTGAATAGAAGAAATTTTCTTTCTCCACCGAAACATGAAAAGCTGTTAACAACACTAAGGAATTCTTATTTGTCTAAATTAGATATGGATCTATCTAATTCTAAGTTGCAAGGGATTAAAAATAATAACATATCATCTTTATTATTAAAGAAAGCTACCATTATATTTGAGAATGTAGAATCTTCAACTACTGAACAATTAAAATTGTTTTTGTTCAGTGGTGATGCTTTTCTAGTTGAAGTTTCTTGGTGTCATGTGGTACCTCCACAATATGAATACCATGAAGTGCATGATGAGAATGTTGACCTTCTTTTACATTTAATGTTGATTATTGTTATTCCTTCTCTTAGGTATGTACTTCTTCTTCCCTTTTTATATTCTACAAAGGAACTTGTGAAACAAGAGGATCTAGACGATCTAAAAAGAGATGATGTACAATTCTACATTCTTGACAGCCAACATACCATTTGTGCCCAAAATATTTTTTAGTTGAAAGAAAATACAAGTCATTACATAATAAGATGCAGGTTAGAAAGGATCACATTATGTCTTCAAATGCGTCTGGCGAAGTCATTATTAATATTTGCAAGCAACATAATGAGGTAAAAAAATTTGGATTGAGTTCAATTTTATTGATGTACTCTACCAGGCAACGCAAAGAGGGATGATTTGAAGGTAATGAAACTTAATTTTATGGCATTTTTACTTAAAATTTAATTTTTTTAATATGCAGAGAGTAAATATATGCTTTTTCCTCTTTCAATGAAGATATTTGAGAAACAATGTCTTGTTATTTTCAAAGTGTCTAAGATAGAGAGCCTTTATGAAAAAATGACATTTTTATTTTTTCTTGAAGATATATGGAAAAAATTGACAACAAACATTGAGTTATTTAAAGCAGGTGGCCTAGCTTGTTCTCCTTTTAAGGATAACCAACCTAACTTTCAAGAAAATTCATTGGCAAGGCTCATGGCGAATTCCTTCAGGCCTGCAAGAGGTATGACCGATAAGGAGATATCAATTCTACTAGATAAAAAGTAAGCAGGGAAAGTATGGATAATTGGCTCTATTGAAGCAAGTGTCATAACAGAGACTTTTTATTCTTACTTCCAAAGAGTAAAAGGTGACAGAAGAATGAGAGTAAAATTTCTAAAATATATGAAAAGAAAAAATCTAGGTAATATTGTATTGGTAGAATGCACTGAAAAGAATCTTGGTGAAAAATTTAGCCTGCATGAATCTCATTACCACCAGTTGTGTGTACTCTTGGGAGAAAAGAAGAAAGGGAAAATAAAATTTGATTATGGAGGAAGTGAAAAATCAGCAAAAACAAAAATTGATGTTGAAGTGTCAGAGGTTTTCCTAGTGGCAACTCAAATAATTATAGATAACTATGTGATTTTAATGAAAGAAAAAATTATAGCAAGGATGGAAGACACTGATAATTTTTACAAATCAATGTGCATATCCCTTTCAGTTCCAATCAACAATATCATCTATTCATCAACTAATCCATTCAATGCATAATGTGTGATCGTTGATTTATGTAATTTGTCTAGTGTACTAACTTCCAATGCAATAATGGACCTGCTTATAATTTTTGAATCTAGTTTGCTAAATTCTATTATTATTGTGCTATTACTTGTTGCTTCTTCAATAATATTAAGAGAGATGGTAAAAAAAATACATGCAAAAATTTAAAGACAAGGGGAATCAGTTGTGGAAGGTTTTTACAGATTTTTTGACAACAATGGAGACTTTAAGACCTTGTGTCTTATGTACACAATAAATGATGTGCACAATTGTGATGTTGACGATGGGGATGGAGCAGACATCACCATGGATTGAAAGGACCAAATTCCATAGTAGTTTGTGAGTATAAGATAAATCGACCTACGAGGAAAGATACATCCTTTTATTTCTAAGAGTTATTATGAGTTTTGGTCTCATATGTTCACTCAAATCGGTTCCAAAAATTATCTAATTATAGTGATTTACATTGGTAGTGTTACATTGTAGGCTTTGGTTGAATCAGGTCTACCTGCGGTCTTTATTGTTGAACCACATGATCAAGAAATGTTTTTAAAACATTACTATTGTCATTTGAAAAAAGGTTCGTTAAGATCACTTTATATGATTCTATTAGTTTAATGCATTTTAACTAATACATACAATATTTATGCAGACAACCAAACAATAGAGGAAGACACTGTCTCTTCCTCTCCACATACAAACAAATAAGATGATGTCATTCTTAACATGTTGCGAAAGCCCAATTCAACTTGTTGTCCCCAGATGTCACTGACCATCAATCCAATAACTCTATAAATGGTGAGTGGGAAATAATCATTTTATAAATTTATCACTACAAGAAGTTTTTTATTGTCATTGTTTATATATTTTTAGTAAAAATTCAAATTATTTTTCAGATTTGATGCCAAATGGGGTTGTTATTGGCGCATCACACACAAACTCGTAGATAGAAAATGGTATAATAGTCTGTGTAGCATTATAAACAAAAACATCCCTATAATCCACTTATAATTGTAGGAACCTATATCAAAGTAGTTTATTTGTTATATGTATTACCCAAGCTAGTTGCTAACATAAATATTTTAATTAGATTTATTTTGAATTGAGTAAATTTTTGTTTTACTGGTTAATATTAAATTGCATACAATTGAATTTTTTTTACTTATATACAATTGGTTCTTTGCATCTGCTAAGCTAATCAAAGAATTTCATACCAAACATAGTCCATGAAATAATTGGTTAGCCTAGGAGTCACTAATATACATCAATATCTATGTAATATTTTCTATCAAAGGTTTTTTCATTGAATAGAAGAAAGTTATATCATCTAATTTAATTACGTACCACACATGGGTTGAATTTGATAACATGCAATTAAATGATACTTGGCCACCAAATCAGTAGGTTAAAGATAAACTGATGGTGCTTGAGAGAGGTTGCTAAAACATCATACCTCTGTGCAGCTCTAGCCTCCATTTTCAGCTAATCCCTCAATAGACAAATAGTCAAGGAAATGAGCATAGGTCTGAGAACTGGAGCATCTTGCAAGCCAGGAACAGTTTTCATTTAAGCTCTTCTCTTATGTAAATTGAAATACAAAAAAATGGCACTGTATTTATTTCCTTGTTTTAAAAAAATTTGTAACACTTTTTCGACTCTTACAATACAACATGACTTTAACACTTCAGGCGCGGATCGGCCGAAATTGGAGAACTACCTATTAGTTAGAATCTCAATTGATAAGTGTTGATGACAAAAAGACGCGAATTTTGATAACAATTTGAATTAAAAACAAACTTTTTAACATACTACCACGGAACTCGAGACATTTGGGACAAATAATTACTTAACTATGTGGTTCGGACAAAAGAGAAATTACTGAATACTACAAGACATTTATGTGACAATCACGGGACGCGGATCATAACCGACAGGAGAAAAACCAATTTGGATCAAAATTAACGCATATATACATTGACTCTAAATACTTAAAGTTTGGTAAGGACACTATCAATATTCGAGGTACTCAAGGAATTTCTGTACCTAAAAGAACTAATCCGGGCAACAAAGACGTGGAAGGGCGCGAGTAAGAGACTGGCACGTATCTCGTAGAATCCAGTCAAATATTTACACGAGTTGAATATAAGGCTTACATGAAAACAAAAAGATCATAGTGCGAGTTTTGAGGTGAGTCAGAAAAAGAAACCAATACATAGTGACGTGTCCCAGCTAGGCCCATCAATGGGAAATTTGGATGGATCTAGAAGATGTCGCTGCCACTTGAAATATTTGAAGTAGAGAGATCATCTATGCATGGTAATTCAACCCTTCAATACGAATGCCACATTTTGTATCTTTATGAACATGGCCGAAGACTTCAGGGGAAAATATTTCAAAATTTTACATGGTCTGTTCCGTGCCCTAAATCTTCAGATCATCATATCTTTTGATCACAGAGCTTGGATGATTGATGAACAGATTCTTTATATCAACGGAAAGCTGTTGCATATCTCTACATGATTTTGGGATCAATGAATCTTAATTTTGGTGTAGTCTGGAGAGAGAAAATTACTAGAAACAGATAATGCATATAACCATTTAACTGACGCTTCAACAACCAGCTTTAATGCAGCAGATATATCCCGCCTAGTTTTGCCAGGATCCGCACTCTTCTACCATAATGAGATGATTTACCAAATACGACCTAAAAGTGGTTGTGATAGAAATTTCTGAGAATATCCTAATTTCTTCCATTCTCTCTTTCTTCCTATTATATTGTTATAGGACTTCGTTTCAAGAGTTGAGTTACAAAAAAGAGGTTGTTCATTCTGTTTCTTACTATGCCCTCCCTTCTTTTCTTCTCTAGGGTTGAAAATGGATTCGAACCTCCTCCCTTGCTCTGTAATGGCGTTTTTTGCCTAACTTTTAATTGGAATGATGTTCTGTGCAAACTTCTGGAGCAACAAAACGTGTTTTGTGATGCATCTGTCCATCCTTCCTCGTTTTTGCTTGTTTATCTTCTTGCCTCTCTGGGATTGCAGGTATTTGTGCATGTTTGAATGTTCATTGCAGGTTTGGAGCTATGTTCATGGAGGTTTTGGGACATTTTTTGTGTGAAATCTATCCTTGGGTTTGTGATGCATCTGTCCATCCTTCACATTGCTCACCTCTCTTTGTCCTATGGCAGTTTTGATAGATCGTTCAACATTCTCCTTCTCTGGTGTAATCACCGTCATTAGTGTAGGCTTTTGCTGTTTTTTCCCCCTCTCTCTCTCTCTCTCTCTGTCTCCTTGAACATTGTTAGATTTAGGATTAGATTAGCTTTCCTGCATTGTGGAATATACTTGTGGCAGGTAGTTTAGGAGCAAACCAGACAATTCTTTTGAGATTCCTCTCTCGGTTGTCACAAGTCCCACGCTTGGAGAGAGGTTTCCAATAATGTTAATCACACTGGAGATGCCTAAGTGATCAACCTAGAAGCCTGATGTGCATCCAGGGGTCATTGAATTATACACAATAATAGTTATATCAGAATTTAAAACGTGACATGGTATTTATTTTCAATTGATTAATGTTTTTTAAACACAAATTGGTTGAAAAATATAATTTTCTAGAATTGAAAAAACACAATGTACCTTTGTGCAGTTGGCCTTTAGTGGTCGCTAAAATCAAAGACTGTCAACACAAACATAGTCCAACTACTTCTATGCAATATACATATACATATATAAATACACATATCTATGCAATATCACTGTACATGTGAAGGAAAATTGATCTATGTCACTATTAATAAAAAATGCAAATTGTTAAGATTTTATAGGGGACTTAAAATTTATTTTGGATTTGATTACTAAATTTACAAAAATAGAATATTCATCATGAAGAACCTAAAATTAGGAGTGCGAGGGAATCCAAGCCAGAATTTCTATTAGTAAGTGTTAAATAGTTAAAATTTTGATTGTTTGAATTGGTTAATATCAAATTCCCGGGAAATGGATGAGAAAAAATTACTTCATGTGTAGTTGGCTAAAAGGATTTTTTAATTATTTCGATATTTTGGAGGGTTTGATTCTGTATGAGAAAAACCAATCCCATAAGGCTAGCAATCAATTTTTAAGGAGAGTATCAACATGCGAGGTGGGCTCAAGTAATTTTTAAAGATACTAGAAGTAAAATGTGAATTGGGATTTTGTTCTAGCTATCTCTCTTCTAACCTGAAGTTGAAAAGTTGATTAAGGATTCGAAAATAATTTAGTTGTTGAATTCAAACCAGTTATTTTTTTGGGTAAAGAACATTGTTGTTTAGGAGACAAAATTGTAGTAAAATATCTCCAAAAGATTTGGAGTAGAGAGGATATTGGTTTTGGCCCTACACACACATTGTGTATTACAAAAGGCCCAAAGGGAAAGCCTCCAGAAAATTTTATGGTGGGGATGAAATACAATGGAGAAAATTGTTTCAAAGATAGGTGATTGATGAAAAATTTATGCACAAACATATCACAGATACTGTCTCAGAGTTTGAGTTTTGCCAAGGGAATAAAAAAATTATAGCAACAAAAAATTATATAACTATTAATTATTTCAATTTATTTTATAATGATATTCATTCATACTGTCATATGGCAACTCTTTATTTTATATGTTGAGATTACAAATTTAAAAGTAGCAATATTTATATCTTCACTGTGATTGAGTTGATATTATAGTTTTATAAGTTGGTTGTGAAGAATTACCCAAATAAAATATTATCACAATATTATGTTGACTTGTGTTTAATCACTTTTGGAATCTTAAATTAATTCTAAGTTTTTTTATAGATCCAATTGGGAAGCCTCATAAATTACTAGTTTTGGGAGTTGAAGGTTTGCTATTTGGAATTTTTAGTATTGGAAACAAAATACCTTGTAATATGGTTCTAGATTTTAGATCTAGGAATACTGAATACTTTGACCAAGAATTTAGGGCTCAATTGATAAGTACAACATAAAAATATTTTGACATTGCCTTATGATATTCATTTATGGATTCAACAAGGGTGAAGTACATGTTCATCAAAAAAATTAGTTGGCTACGAGAAACCCACTTCAGGTTCATTTGGGGATGCCAATAATGTAAGTTCAAAACAAATACCGGTTAGCAGATATTATACATTTATGGTAATGTCTATAGTGAAAACAATATAATTTTGATTGATGATGTAAGATTCTTGTCGCATGAGGTCAAAGAAGAGATTACTCTCAAAACCCCAACATACTAGAGATTTGATGGAAACTATAAGACTGATTCAAAAATTTATATTGAATTATGTACATGGTTGAAACATGCAGGAGAACACAAGAACATGTGTAGATCATTGAAAATGTTCAAATGAACCATTATCATTTGAATTATATACTTTTCTTCCAAATCCAACAATGTATTATGCATTTTTATGGAATAAAATAACTACCTTAAGGTTCTTAAAGATTCGCAATGTGCAATCATTTTTTCGATTCTTTTTTAAAATAATTTTTTTGTTCTATGGGTGAAGAGAAAATTGTGGATCATGGACCAATAAAATAATGAAAATTTCCCAGATATACATAATTTAAACTTAAGCATATTTCAAAACTGGTGAGAACCTTATATCAAATCAAAATTAAGCCTAACAACCGTAAGAACGTAAAAAAAGCATATAATGTTTATTGTTTGGAATATAAATGTTGGCTTCCCTGAAATCAAAAAGCAAATTTTTTTTCCAATCATGCATGGTTTAATATTAAACACATTTTGAAAATGACAAGAACCTTATTCCAAATCCAAAAGTAATCCTAGCATCCACTAGACCATATAAAACATAAACATGTAATGTTTATTGATTTACAGATCCATGTTAGGTTCCTTGAAATAATAAAATGATTTTTTACCAGATATTCATATGTTAATCTTAATGACACTTAATAATGATAAAATCTAGTTTCAAAGAAAAAAAAATTCCTATTGTCCGTTAACATGTACAAAATACAAACATTTTCTATTTAATGTTTTGCATATTGTTATTTTAAATATTTTTTGTTTATTATTGTGTGAAAATCACCAAGAATGTAAAAATTTAATGACATGATGCCCTCATTCCTACGATACATAATTTGGCTTCGATCTTGGAAGCTTAGAGATTATATTCACACAAGAAGATTGCATTATGACCAAACGCACTGTTTGGTGAGGAACAAGGAATCAACTCATATTTCTCAAAAATCTTAGCACCGTTTAGAGAAAGTGTAATGCATATTACAATTGTAAAAATATACCTATGGAAGGATGAATTGTGGCCTATAATGCATATTACAATTGTACTTGATAGATGAGTTGTGGCATATTTTGTAACTATTGAAGGATTTAGAAGATAATGTGGAGACGTACACGATGTCATTAAATCAATAACCCAATTACAATTATGTAATTTGTTGCAGCTAGATTTAATTGATAACACCTTTCTGTATAATTTGTGTGACTATCTTTAGTAATGTTATTTTCTATAATGTGTGTTTATCAATTAGTAGAAGCCTTTATTCATAATCTAGCCAATGCATGGGAAAATCTTGATGAGGCCATCTATTTTTTATTATGTCGAACTGCCTCACACGAGTCGAGGGACTACTTAATTGGGTTGTGCTTTCACCTACCTTCACTTAGTTTCTCACGTTTCTCTCTATTTTTTTCCCCTTCCCTCTCATGGCATCTACCTGTGTTCCTTTCCACTTGTGTAGAAAGAAGCCAAAAATGGATTTCCTCTATCATGTGTCTTCCAATCATCTTCACAATGTCTTATATACAGGTTCCACAACTATTCTGAAAGTGATTGAGAAATTCTTAGGCATGGATTATCTCTAGAGCACTGGGAGAGATCATGTCAACTCCAATATTATAGGCATATTCATGTTCAATTGCATGGTTTTGTGTGTAGATAAGGAAGTGGTCATATTGGTCACATCCCATTTCATTTACCCATGTCATCATGTGGGTTTGACCGAAGCTCTGGCATAAGTATGCCTTCTTATTCTCTTTGGCACTTTTCTAATCTGTATCCTTGTTCGTCTCCTTTCTAGGTTGACAGCAGGATTTTTGATGCCTTGGAATTGAAATTTCAGGCCCTCCATCAATTTTTCTAGACTTTTCAAAGCATTTGTCAATCTGATGGGTATCTATCTTCAGTGTATCCATCCCTGGACCTAGTCGCGCTCACAAAACCATCCCCATCCCTTCCTGATCACATGGTGAAGTTGAAGACTATTGTTCGCTCGTCCTTTTCCTTTCTCTAGAAGATTGCAACACTTAGCTTGGTGGACCAATTCGAGGTGGAACCCTAGGGTTTCCTTATCATTCCCCCTCTATTTTTTGTGTTCACCACTTTATGTATTTTGTAAGATTGGTTATTCATGTTACATTTTGGCATCGTGATTTACAATATTTCTTACTGGTTTTTTGTTTTTCTATGTAGCCCTTCATCAATCAAATCTCTCAATAGTTGTAGGGTGGGGACTCATCAACTCTCCGATTCATAGCTCTGGTTAAAAGAATTTAACTATCTAAAAAAGAAAATTATGTAATTTTTCCCTAAATTTAATTAAGAACAAGTTTCTTTATAATGTGTGTGACTATCTTATTAATGTTAATATGTATCAAGAATATTAATTAAAAATTGTTCACATCGGTTCATGGAATATAAGGAATTGAAAAATTCTTAGCCACTTCAATAATCAATTCATTAATAGATATTGTGAAAACAATTTTATTTTGCTATAATTTATTCTGGTGAAATTGGGATTCCAGTGTGATGAATAGTTTAACAATGAAATTAAAATAATTCTTAAAATGATTTACCAAAATTCTACCTTTAGAAATGGATTTTTAATGTATTTCATATATATATATATATATATATATAATTACAAAAAGATATCCTCCTGACAAGGGGAGTAAGGATATATTTTATTGTCATTTAAAGTGTTAGGTGTGGGAGGAAAATTTCAGCAGTGATTTCATGTCCCTTCTCTTGAGGCACACAAGGATGGTAGAAGGTGATGAGGGGGGTTAATGATGAATGCCACCATTAATTTATAACTATTAAGGGGATGTTGATCTTTTTGTAATATGGGTTTGTTCCTCTCTTAGAATACAAGTTTATAAGTATTAAGGGGATGTTCATACGTATTTATTCCTCTTGGAATATGGGTTTTAGCTCATGCCCTTAGAATTAAAATTTCAAGCACCGCGAGTGGCATAAGTTTGACGTCTCTACTAATTAGGAAGCCTATTGGAGTGACCCCACTTGCCAGTATCCAAGGCTGATGATTCCAAGTCCGATAGATATTTGATGTCCACCCTCTCTCTCTCTCTCTTGCTCTAAGGGAAGTGTGGTGATCATATTTTGTCGTATCTATAGTAAGATGGGCAATCACTGCACATAAAAATTCCCTTACAAGGATATCTCCCCTGCCGGTGCCACAAAAACCTTAACAATGGATAAGGTCCTCTTGGGCCTCACCTCCGATGGAAGCATTGCTAGCAGGGTTGTCACTTCATCCACTACTAGGTGCCTCCTAGTCTTAGGGGTGGCATGGACCACTCTGGGAACTACATGCACTGTAGAAATGATGAATATTCTGTTTGAGTTACCAATCTGTCTGAGGACCATGAGGGATGTCAATCTACATGATATTTTCAAGTTGTTTGTACACATCACACATGTCTACATGTCTATGGATTGGAAGATAGATTAGCACTGGATTTGGTTTTGTTAATTTCGTTAACATGGAAGGACACTTAGATACATATCAATAAGCTCAATGCCTATGGTTATGATCTTACTCTCATATTTAAATGGTCCACTCCAAGGAAAACATTTTTTTAAAAAGATTTAAGCAAGGCAAACTTAAAAGTATACATCTTTCCTTCTTTCTATGGAGTCTTGTACTTATTTCCACTTTAGGTTTTGTAGGGTTTTTTAGTGTTAATAGGATCAGCTGTGTTTCACTTGAATGCAACATTTCTCCTTTTATGTTGACTTTCCTCATTTATTATAATGATTTATTTATTTTCACTAAAAAAAACCTGTCAAATCTTAATTTTTAAAAATCATCATAATATTTTTCTCATGGTATATTTTAGAAAATTGAAAGTTAAAATTTTAATTTTACCTTTTACTGTTGAGAAATCATTTGTGTACTTACAACGAATTTGTGTTTGTTTACTCTCACATATTATTTTACATCTAGAGAAAAGAAGTTTAGTATAGTACTTGAAAATAAAGAGTTTATCTCACATTTAGTTTAATATTACTTCAATGTAGACCAAAATCACTTTGGCTCTAACATGATTTTTATCAAATCATGTGAAAGCAACAAGTATTGTAAATTCAATTATTATTTGACTCTCTCTATGGTGAGTAGTGCAGGTTTTAGATATATGATTTTTGAAGGACTGTGACATTGAAGGGTATTAACCTATTATATGAGTTATAATATTGTTCCCCCAACATTAATGATGCCATAATAAAATGAATGGATTTTAAAATTAAGTTGTATCGAAATATGCAACAGACACATAGATGCACTATAAAGGAATTGAGTTGTTTTCTTTCTTTTTTATAAGAAACATGTTCTCATAAGAGTGTCTTGCTTACATGAATGTAGAGATCAAGTGTCCCTATAATGGCATATTATCCACCATTGATTACGTTCAACAGGTATTCACTTTAATGAACACATTTCTTTAATTTTATTTGTAGGGTGATTTGATTGTTTGTAAACCTTTAAAATTTACTCCAGATGCGTGAGGATTTTCTGACTTTGCATGTATTTTGAGTTAGTGAATACAGTGATGATGTATAACATAGTGAGATGCGGGAGCTTGAATAGGAGGATAATGAAGATCTATAATTTCTTCTGCCATCACCGAATATCATCGGGTTGGATGAAGAATATTGTCAGATATAAGTTAATGAACCTGGAAGTGTCTCAAACCATCTAGTTACACAAAGGTTCAATCACATCATAGTTAATGAACCTAGAAGTGTCTCACATCTCTTGAAAGTCATTAGCCTAATGGTCACTAGTCTATATAAAAATGAAACATGGTTGGTTTATTATCTTACGAAAAAATGTCGGCTTCCATGAAATCATTAAAAAAATTTCCCAATATTTGCATGGTTTAATGTTAATGACATTTAAAAACTAATAAAGACCTTATTCTAAAGAAAAATTAAATCCTAGTGGTCCTTAGCTGGTATAAAAAAGAAACATGTTATATTTATGGTTTTACATATCAGTGTTGGATTCCTCTGAAATTATTAAATGATTTTCCAACAATTGTGTAGTTTAATATTTAATAAATTTTAATACTGATAAGAACCTTTATTCCAAAGGAAAAATTAAATCATTGCGGCCACTAGCCGATACAAGTGCACTCTCGAGCACCACCAATGCCGCAAGTTCTGTGTCATTTCCTACTACGAACCCTACTGGAGAGATTTCTTCCCACCGGGATCCAAGGTAGATGAATCCAAGTCTAGCAGAGATGCTCTGTCCAGCCTCTCTCGATCCAAGGGTTATGCGGTGCTCATAGTTTTTCATATCTACAACAAGAAGGGTGATCAATACACATGAAAATTCCCTTACAAGGATCTCGTACCCACCCATGCCACAAACACCTTTATAAGGATAAGGCTGTCGAGGGCCTCACTCTGATGGAAGAATTGTTGGCAGGGTTGCCGCTACCTTTGATGTTAGGCACCTCCTAGTCTTAGGGATGGCATGGACCACTTGCTAATAGCATGCGCTATAGAAATGATGAAAATTCTATTCAAGTTACCAGTATTTCTGAGGAGAACGAGGGATATTAGTCTTCATGATATTTTCAGGTCGATTGGATACATCACGCGTGTCTACTTGGCCATGGATAAGAAGATGGATTAGAAGGGGATATGGTTTTGTTAATTTTATCAATAGGGAGGATGCTCAGAGATCTATCAATAAGCTCAATGCTTATGGTTATGATAGTCTTATTCTTAGAGTCGAATGGGCCACTCCAAGGTAGACATTTTTTTTAATTGAAGTAAGGAAGACTTAAAATCAAGCATCTTTCCTTACTTATATGATATTTTACTTATTTATGCTTTAGGTTTTGCAGGGTTTTAAGTGTTGATATAATCACTTGTGTTTCACTTGAACGTAATGATTCTCCTTTTATTTTTAATTTCCTCATTTAGTATAATTATTTATTTTTCATCACTATAGAAAACCTATCAAATCTTAAATTTAAAAAAAAAATGACATTTTTTTTCATGGTGACATTTTTTTATTTGTACAGCAATTTGAGTGTCTGCAACCCCTTAAGATTTACTTCGGATGCATGAGGATTTCTTGAATTTGGTCATTTCTTGAGATAGGGACAACGGTGATGGTGTCTGACAGAGTGAGATGTGTGGAGCTTGAATAGGAGGATAATGAAGATCTAGAATTTCTTCAGCGGTCACTGAATATCATCGAGCTAGATGAAGAATATCATCGAATACAAGTTCAACAAGAAGAGACAGAAGATGGTTGACACCCATACCACGCACATCTACAAAGTGGAAAAATTACACCTTAACAAGTGCACTCTTGAGTGGCATGAGTGGCCAAATTTCAGCATCACTGCCAACTAGGAACCCTACTAGAATGACATCACCCACTAATATCCAAGGTTGATGAGTCCAATTCCGGGGTAGATGCGTTGTCCTTCCTCTCTCGCTCCAAGGGAAATTTGGTGCTCATATTTTTTTGTATATGCAGTAAGAAGGGAAATCACTACACATCAAAATGCCCTTACAAGGTTCTCACCCCCGTTGGTGCCACAGACACCTTAATAATGGATAAGACCATCGAGGGCCTCACCTCTGGTGAAATCATTACTTCCTCCATTGCTATGGGGTCTCCCAGTATCAGGGGAAGCATGGAATGCTCCAGTGAAAGCATGTGACATAGAAATGATGAAATTTATTTTCGATTTACTAGTCTATTCGAGGACCACGAGGGATGTCAATCTGCATGAGCTATTCAAGTTGTTTGTACACATCATGTGTGTCTATGTGCCCATGGATCAGAAGATGGATTAATAGGGGATTTGGTTTTGTTAATTTAGTCAATAGGGAGGATGCTTAGAGAGCTATCAATAAGCTCAATGGATATGGTTATGATAATCTTATTCTCATAGTCAAATGAACCACTTCAAGGCATATTTTTTTTTAAATGTAAGTAATGAAGACTTAAAAGCAGGAATCATTCCTTCTTTATATGGAGTCTTTTACTTATTTCCACCTTAGGATTTGTAGGTTTTTAAGTGTTGATAGGATTAGTTTTGTTTCACTTGAACGCAATGATTCTCATTTTATTTTGACTTGTCTCATTTAGTATAATGATTTATTTGTTTTCACTAAAGAAAACCTATCAAATCTTAATTTTTAAAATTCATTTTGACATTTTTTCTCATGGTGATGTTTATTTATTTTTATTTTTAGGGAAATTTGAGTGTCTCAAAAGCATTAAGCTTTACTCTGGATGTGTAAGGATTTTCTAAATTTACCCATTTCTTGAGTTAGGTACAACAGTGATGGTGTCTGGAAAAATGAGATGTGAGAGCTTGAATAATAGGATAATAAAGATCTAGAATTTATTTTTCCACCCCTAAATATCATCAAGATAAATAAATAAGATTGTCAAATACAAGCTCAATGAGAAGAGCCAAAATGGTGGGTCACACCGCTACCATATGCATCCGTAAATTTTCCAAAGTGCGCCTTAACAAGTGCGCCCTCAAGCACTGTGAGTGGCATAAGTTTGACATCACTACCAACTAGGAAACCCACTAGAGAAACCCCGCCCACTGGGATCCAAGGTCGATGATTCCAAGTCTAGCAGAGATGTGTTTTCTAGCCTCTCTCTCTCTCCAAGGGTAGTGCGGTGCTTATAGTTTATCGTATCTGTAGTAAGAAGGTTGATCACTGAACATCAAAATTCCCTTATAAGGATCTTTCCCCCACCCATGCCATAAACATCTTAATAAGGGATAAGGATATTGAGGGCCTCACCTTTGGGGGAAGCATCACTGGAGGGGTTATCGCTACCTTCATTGCCAAGCACTTGTCAGCCTCAGGGGCGGCGTGAACTACTCTAGCAACAACATGTGCCGTAGAAATAATGAAAATTCTATTCGAGTTACAGTCTGTTCAAGGACCACGAGGGATGTAATTTTGTAGGAAATTTTCAAGTCATTTAGACACATCATGCACATCTACGTAGCCATGGATTAGAAGATGGATTATAAGGGGATTTGGTTTTATTAATTTTGTCAACAGGGAGGATGCTCAAAGAGCTATCAAATAAGCTCAATGCCTATGGTTATGATAGTATTATTCTTAGAGTTAAATAGGCCTCTCCAAGGTAGGTTATTTTTAAAATTGAAGCAAAGAAGACTTAAAATTAGGCATCTTTCCTTCTTCCTATGGAGTCTTTTAATTATTTTTGCTTTAGGTTTTATAGGGTTTCCTTTTATTTTGACTTATCTTGTTTATTATAATGATTTATTTATTTTCACTAAAGAAAACCTATCAAGGTTATCCGTCATTGATTAAGCTCAACCGGTTTCCACTTTAATGGATATGTTTGTTTAATTTTTTTGTAGGTTGATTTGTGTATCTGTAAACCCTTAAAATTTACTCTAGATGCATGAGGATTTCCCTACTTTTCATGTTTCTTGAGTTAGGGATGATAGTGATTGTTTCTGATAGAGTGAGATGTGGGGAGTTTGAATAGGAGGATAATGAAGTTCTAGAATTTTTTCTACCACCTCCGAATATCATCAAGATGAATGAAGAAGACATTTGAATACAAGTTCAATGAGTAGGGCCATATGGTGGTTCACACCACTACCATGCGCATCAGAAGACAAATTACATTTAATTATATTTTCATAGTATGGATCAATGCCCTTTGCTAGTTTCTTCACAATATCTTCAGTAATTCTCTCATTATACTGAGGTTTAATCACATAATATTAAATGAACCTGGAAGTGTCTCACATCTCTGGAATTCATTAGCCTAGTAGCCACTAGCCTGTATAAAAAGGAAACATGATTGATTTATTGTTTTGTAGAAAAATGGTAGCTTCCATGAAATCATTAAAATACTTTCCCAAGATCTGCATGATTTAATGTTAATGACATTTCAAAATTGATAAGAACCTTATACCAAATAAAAATTAAATCCTAGTGGCTACCAACCCATATAAAACATAAACATGTTATATTTATGGTTTTGCATATCAATGTTAGATTCCCTTAAATCATTAAACAATTTTCCAACAACTGCATAGTTTAATCTTAAATAAATTTTAAAACTAATAAGAACCTTTATTCCAAAGGAATAATTAAATCCACACGAGCACTAGCCTGTACATAACATAGACATGTTCTATTTATTATTTTGCAAATCAATTTTGGATTCTAATATTTTGATTTTCAAATTCAAGTATATGGGACTTTGGAGTGCAGTAAATTACAATATATATGTGATTTTGGATTCCAATATATGTGATTTTAGATTCCAATATATGTGATTCTGGATTCCAATATATGTGATATTGGAATCCAATATGTGTGATTTTGGATTCCATATAATTCCAATATTTAACATTTTAGTATGCAAAATAAGTAATTTCAGATTCTAATATTGGCGGTATTATTTTCCTACTCGGACTGGAATAAGTCCACATTTAGTGAAATAAGTGTTTCTTACAATCATCATTATCAAGTAACAAACCATCAAATTTACTCACCTTTTCTTCATTCCTTGCATGTATCTCCTTTGAAGAGTAAATAAATTCTTCAATCATATATATTCCCTCTCTCAACATGAGAGTTTCCTCCTCTACAACTGCCTTATCAAACTTGGGGCTGGTTTGGTCATCATTCTTTGCATAATATTCACCAACGCAGCCACATAACGATGATGATATCTGATTTTTTTTCTTCCACAACTGACGAAGATCTCTAATTCAACTCACAAACCTCTACTCAAACCCTCATTCCTCTATCTTCTTCTTCTTGGTCTTGCTTTAGGTCTAAACCCTTGCAAACATGCTATCTAAACTTCCTCAACTTGTAACACACTCTATCAGCCTTAAAATAATTCCTTCAGACATGTAAATCACTTCTATTTGGGTTGTACTTTTTCCTCCAAGAGCACTAGCTCACAAATGGACTCAAAACACTAGCTTTATATCATTATCTTCCTTCTAACCCAAGGTACGTAGGTCATTTATGACTAATTCAACAAATAAATCATAATAAAATTCAAATAACATCATTACAATGGTTAGATATGACCCATATAGGTTGGTCATGCCCAAAACCACTCATCTTACACCAAAAATCCTAAAAACCCCATCAGTATGATAAGAAAAATCCACTCATACCAAAACAATGATTATTTAAGCTCCCAAATTCACCCTACATGATTAATATAACATATAATCATCATAAATTATCACATATCTACTTATATCAATCAAATTAATCATTAAATGGGCCCACTGGATCATTTCTTTTAGTCAAACAATTGTTTCTAACACCATGTCTTCACCTTTGGGCCTCAAGAAGAACCAAAAACACCTCAAATATGGCATGTGATCAATCTATGTAATATCCAATAACTTTAAATAAATTCTTTACAAGTTATAACTAATTAAACATCCATATGCTTAATCCACAACAACTTTTCTCTTCATTAAAACAAGTTGCTCAAATAACAGTTTTGTAAACTCAACTAGTTTGCAAGTCAATATAGCCTAGTCTATAGATGTACCTCTCCCTTATAGACCTCTACTATCTAGACTATATGTTATCAGCCAATTTTGACTTCGCAAAATTAATAATAAAAAATGGAAATTTTGAAATTTTTCAAAAAGTGTTACTTTGCATGATTCATCACTCTCATCACGATCTTCTCATTTTTGTGATCATTCCAGTCTTCGTTTTGTCCATTTCGGGTGAGAACTCCTCCTGCCAAGTCTTAAAATGCATTAATAATTAATTAATTTATTATCCTTATTTGATAAAATAATTTTATATTAAATTTGGGGTTTTTAATTAAGTAACTATTAACATAATAATTATTAAAAGTCATTCGATTTTATTTTATTTTAATTTCTGTGGAAGTAAGCTTTGTGCTTCCAACTACCAGGAATGCAAAATTGGCTTCCCGAACCCAGATTTCCCCTTTCTTGGTGTTGGTTATCAAATAAGGACTTTATTGAAAGCAATAGTTAGGGGACAGAAAGTCCCCCCTCTTTAATGAGAGAGGTTCCCTTATTAAAGGAAAAAACCTATTTACAAATGTACAACGTGTAGTTTTAATGAGGAACTCTGATATCATGAAAGTGTTATAATATAAATGATCATCAATAAAAAGGATAGAAGAATTAAGGAATGGGAGGGGGTAGAAAATTACTCTCAAGAAATATAGATAACAAAATAATTCTTTACGCATGCCAGAAGGGAATCATATAGAACAAAATCATTTGCATTTAAGACCATAGATGTTATTTCACAGACATAAAGTTCTAGAGATAACATCCCCAAGATTACAAAGTTTATTGAAGTAAAACAGACTTTTGATTTAATAACTTTTAATAGATAGCAATGAAAGAACAAAAGTAGATGGAAACAAAAAGAGATATCTTCTTATATTGATAGATTTTTTGACTCCTTTACGCTTTCAAAAATGAACAGAGTTCCAACGCCTTGAAAATGGCGCAAAGAGCCCATTATATAACTTACAAATTAGTTACACTTGGTAAATATTTATTTTAACTAAAATGTTAATTAAGGAAGTGCTCGACACAATATCCTTAATAAATTACAATGAGCCTGATTTGAGAAAAAGAAGGAGGATAGGAGAAGCTAGAAAGGAAAATGTCTACCTATTGCTAAGGAGGGCCCACCGACTTGAGGATCCGTTGCCTGAATCTTTTCAATGCTTCAGGTATCTCTCTGCCTCATGGAACTGATGTGTTGGCAGTGGCTTGAGACCAAGTACCTAGAAATTTCTCCATGTCCTTATCAAACTCAGTATGTTCATGGTATTCTTTACTAGCCTCTTCAATAACAAATTGAAGATAGAAAATCTCCTTTATCTTCTCTTTGGTAATCAATTCCTCCTTGAACAAGTTTTCTTTAACAAATGTCCTAAAATGAGTTTTAATCTCTTGGAGAGAGAAAGGAACACCTGAAGTTTCTTCATGAAGATGACAATGAATATCTTTGAAGGTAGACACAATAAAATTTTTGAAGGATTCTCCCTTCTACCAAATGTTTCTCAATTCTCCCAGGGCTTCTTCTAGAAATTTTATTTTCCATTCCACGCTAAAAACCCATGACCTTAACAAATTGTCCTTAGCATCATCAAAAACTTTATTAGCCATCAATATATTTTCATCTTCCAGTTCCATCAGGAAAATATCTATGATGCAACTACTCCAAAGCTTCAGTTATTTATCCATGGTTCTAATAGAGGAGGAGAGTTTTTGTTGCAGGTTAGGCACCTTCTCATTGAGTTTGAAGGCTTATACAATGAAATTCAAGCCTGCAATGATCATGTCATCAACCATGGCTTCCATAGCCCTCCCATAAGTGGAATACCTTTGTATTTCCTTGATACTCTGAACCTCATCCAAACTAAGAATCATAGAGGGTGGAAGGGCAGTTAGTGGAGTAGGATCTAAAACCTTATCCTTAGTCAATAGTGACTTGATGAAACTAGAAAGAACTTGATTTTGTTCTTCCAGTTGTTCTATAGTTTGCTTACCCCATTCTACTCTCTCAATAACTTTGGTTACTGTTTCTTGGAGGTTATGCACCTCACTCTTAGGGGTAGACTCTCCCATTGGAATCGTAGAAATATCCATATTAGAGGCTAATAGATCTTACTATGTCTTATCAACCTTAGGTTTTGCAACCTCTAGAAATTTTTGGCCCTAAGCATCTGTCACTATCCTTGAAGTTGTTTTAGCTCTCTTTGATGGAGTATGAGGAGTAGTGCCCAACAAGGCTGCCACAACATCAAAATTTGGCCCTGACAATCGTGAAGAAGGTTTTCTCTTCCTACTATCAACTAAGGGTTGTACCAGTGCAAAAGTGGAGGAGGAAGAAGGAGGAACAAGAGGTCCAAGAGAAAGTGAGCTCATGGCACTTAAAGTGTTAACCACTGTTGCTTCTAGTAGAGATGTGAGTGAGGCATCTAGAGCTTCTTGAGTAGAGGAAATAGTGGTACTTGAAAGTTCAGTGCTAGGCACTTCCTTCACTTTTTTTGTTGTAAATTCTGAAGTTCCTGTAGGGTTTGGTACTTCATTATCATCAATTTCACTGAGAACAATAACGTTCTCTAGCCCTGAAGGTAGTTCTGAATTCCTTAGAAGGGGGTCTTCCTTGATTGGTTCTTGTTTAACCTCTTTTACCTTCTTTTGGTACACTTGAGTAGAATAAGAAGCAGTAGATGATTCAAGTTCTTTATTTGAGGAAAGAGGAGGGTTTTGTGTAGGTACCTCCATGCTAGGTGTATTTGATTCCTTCCTAGGTGTTTAAGTATCCTTGGAGGAAGATCCACTTGGATTCTTCTTAAGCTCTCGAACCTTTCTATCGAACCAAACCTTGGTTCTTACAAGGATAGGGGCCAAAATCTCAACCAATTTGTCCTTCTCCCTCTTGTACCAATCCAAATATTTCAAGGGAGTATGCTTGATCAATGTCTCATATTCATAAGACAACAAGTCTTCATTATCATCTTGGAACCCTTTAAGAATTTGGTAGAGATTGAGCTCTTGTATCAGTTGCAGAGAGAACCTACCATGGTGCCTCCACCTTGCTTCAAAGTCATTTACACAATCGGCCCAGTAGTCCTCAGTATCTGACCTATGATGATAATTAATTCTGAGATTCAGCTCAATGAACTTCTTCAAATCAAAATAGGTCCTAGGCCTAAAAAAGTGAATAGTGATGGGAGCGAGGGACCTTTCTATATTTTGAGCATCCAAGGTTGTTTTGCATGTATAGTTACCCAAGGAAATAGGGAAATGCAAACCAGAGATCTTCTTATCCCTATAGGTTCTATGTAATTTATCTAATTGCCTACACACTTCAATAAAAGCCATCTTGTCATTACAAAACATGGGGATCTTGAGAGGTGTGTTCTCATAACCAGCTAGCTTGATATATGAAAACCTCCTGAATTGAATGAAGAAGGCTCCATACTTTGCTATCAGGTTCATGGCTTCATCAGAAAATTTCCTGGCAGTATCACTTTCTAAAATCCTCACAATATACATGGTGAAGGCATCATTCACCCTTCTAAAGTTGTGGTTGCTAGTTTCAAGGGTGAATTGAGGGCAGTATGCATAAATGGGTTTATCCTTCTAACCCTTTATGTAGGTGAATCCAAACCACTTCTGGGATTTATCTAGGGTATACATGAGATATGAAGTCATATAGAACTTCCTAATCTGTTGCACATTGGATACTTGGTCTATCAAATTCATACAAATGATTTCTACCCAATTTATGCTCTGATTACCTTCGCAGATGATGTTAATGAGCGAGCACATCCAAAAGTGAAATTCATTGGTAGAGGGTAGTCCCATGATGTGAGCTAGAAAGATAATGAAATCAGACAACTCTTCATTGAAATCAGCTCTAAATAAAGCCTTAGAAAGTCAGGATGCTCCCTTCTTAGGGTTCTTCAACCATGATTTTGCTATTCTCACCTTATATTTATCACTGTCCTACTCAAATAGAGTATGAGCTTGAGCTTGAGTGATAACAATGGAGTCTTCAACTTTTGGAATCCATAGAGCAACAGTAATGGAAGCAACATCTAACTTAGCAATCAGCTCCCTGTACACATTAGACAATTCCTTGGTGTCAGGGTTATAGTGAGCCCCATAGGTGAGCATGGTGTTGGGACATTGTATTGAGATTGGGAAACCCACAACATACGTAAGGCCAATGTCATTGATCATTTATGCCATGGGGGAAGGATTAGGGCTAGTCAATCTATTCCATAAATTTCCAAAATCCATGTGTCGAACCTCACTATCCCTGATATCGGGAACAAAGGACTCAAGTGGTAAAACATGTTCTTGACCTTAGAATTTAATCTTCATATTTGGAATGTACAGATAAACAACCTTTATAGATCGAATCTGCAATGAAAAATGTAAAGGGAATGGGAGCACGAGGAGATGATCTTAACTTTAGGGATTCAAGTAAATGATAGCAAGTGAGCAGTGTGTCAAATACGTAGAGGGTAGTCCCATTAAATATCCATTTAGGAGAGATAAGGTCATTAATGTGTATTAAATTCATATGCATCGACTCAAAAAGGTAAGAATTGGTAAGAGTGGAAAAAACTGGCCCGGATGGTCTTTGGTACATTTGGGACATGGGGGACGTGAAGACGCGATCTGGATGACGCAGATGATGCAGGAAAAGCGGGCCAAATGAGCACAGGCAGTTTAGAAACTTGGAAATGTGAGGGACGTGAAGACACGATTCAGTTGATGCGCACAATGCAGACAAAGAGGGGACAAAAGGCACGAATGCTTTTGGAACAGATGGGACAAAAGTACGTGATAGAACTGATGTGACTGATGTTCATGATCAAAGAATAGAAGCCCAATGGACTTGGGATAGACAAGACAAAAATGTCTGACAGAATCAAAAATTAAAAGATTTTTGGGGAATGTGGCTGATCAGGGAACAGAAGGCCCGGTAGAACTTGGGACAGATGGGAAAAAAATGTCTGACAGACTCGTAAATCACCAAAATGATTCCAAAAACATGAATTTTCACTAACTCAACTTTTTAATTCACTAGAACATCATTAAAGGGTGTCAACTCAAAATTTTCAATTTTTTACTTTCAAAAGAGGGAAATTTTTGAGAGGACAACAGCTGGCTATTTCTAGGGATGACTTGGCTAGATTAAAAGAAGGAGATAAGGCAAGAACTCTTAGAAAGCTAGGGGAAGAAGACCAGCACCTTATCCATTGGGCCATGGAGTCAAAAATCAAACCAATACAGAAGAAAACACACAAACAAGGAAAGGAAACACACCAAAAGCAAGGGAAAGGACACACCCTATACATAATATAAAAAGAGACCTCCTATTCACCTAGGACTTGAACAATTTTAGGTACTGCCTACTATAAGGAAGTGGGAGAGAGGAACCATCCATGTAATCAAGATAGAAATAATTCTCACCAGAAAAGTGCTTGATTTTGAAAGGCCTAAGCCAAAGAGAATCAAACTTACCATGGCTTCCTTGAGGTTCATGTCTTTTATCCCACACAAAAACAATGTCTCCAACTTTGAAATCCCTGGACTTGGCCTTCTTATCAAAAAAATATTTTACCTTCTTCTAGTGGGAAATATTCTATCAACAACCTGCAGCCTATCTTCATTCAACTTATGAAGATACATGATCCTTTTATCTAAAGAATCATTGAAGCGAGTGTCTTCAATGGCCTTCATTAAATACAAAACTGGTAGCTCCAATGTTACTGGTAATTGAGATTCCACACCATACACCACTTGAAAAGGGGACATTCCAATAGCTCTTTTAGGTGTAATTATATCTACCCAAAGAGCATCATAAAGTTTCTTGTGCCAGTTCCTCTGAGATTCATTAACTAGTTTCCTTACTATAACTACCAGATTTTTGTTTGTTGATTCTACCTGTCCATTCCCTTGAGGATAATAATATAAAGAGTGAGCCAGGGAAATGCCATATCCATAATAGAAATCCATCATCTCAGCAGAAGAAAAATTTGAAGAGTTATCAGTAATAATCTTGTTTGGTACACCAAACCTCACCAAGATGTTTTCTTTGATAAAATTACATACTACTTCAGAACTAGTAATTTTTACTAGAATGGATTCCACCCACTTAGTGAAGTAATCTATGGCAGTCAAGACATGATTATGTCCTACACTTGAAGATGGGTTGAGTGTTCCAATGAAATCTAAACCCCATTTTTGAAAGGGCTCTTCAATAACAACTGGTTTAAGTGGCAAGGCAACCAACTTGGGTCTGCCTACAAAGGTCTGACAAGCTTCACATTTATCAACCCACTTTGATGTATCTTTAAACAAGGTAGGCCAATAATATCTAGCATGAAGAATCTTGTGAGAAGTAATAGCAGACGAGTAATGGCCTCCACATGCTTGATCATGGAAAGCTGAGAGAAGCTTCTTTTGTTGCTCTTTGTCAACACATTTCAGAAACCTCCCATCCATTTCACGTTTGAACAAAGCATTCTCCCACAACACATACTAGGCTAATCTTAACTTGATAGCTCTCTTCTCCTTAGCAGTCAAGTGAGAGAAATACTCACCATAGGTAATAAAATGTGTGATATCAGCATACCATTCATTAGTCAAGATAATAAATAGAACATCAGGAACATCAACTTCATTCTTGGATAATTCATGACTAGCTCCTTCAGCAATGAGTTCACACAAGCCTTTACCCTGAACTAGTTTGGTTGGTTTGATATCAATATCATATTCTTGAACCTTTGCTACCCATTTTCCTCTCTTAGTTCCAAATTATTTCTTCATAAGAATAGACTTGACGGTTGTATCAGGCACAAGCACCACAGAATGAGAGTTAAGAATATAAAAATGAAACTTCTTGACAGCTTTAACCACTATACAAGGATGTTTCTTCATCATTGTGTATTTCAAATCATGATTTTTAAGAATGTAGCTCATGAACACAATTGGGAGTTCATGATCATCATAATATTTATGAGTCAAGACAGTAGCCAGGGTGCTTTCTGTGGCATAACAATAAATAATAAAATCTTTACTAAAATTTGGACATGCTAAGATAGGATTTTTAGCAATAGCCTTTTTAATACCTTCAAAGGCTTCTTTCCCTTCAGAGGAACAGCCAAATTTTTGTTTTCCTTTCATCATTTATGAGATATTCAAAGTTATCTTTGCAAAATTAGGAATGAATCTTCTCAGGAAGTTGATCTTACCAAAGAAAGATTGCACTCCCTTCTTACTCGTGGGAAGAGTAATCTATTGAATAGCTTGAACTCATTCAGGGTCAATTTTGATTCCATATTTAGAGACAACATGCCCCAATAATTTTCCCTCTGTGACACAGAAGATAGATTTCTTGGGATTCAAAGAGATCCCATGTTCTCTGTATTTCAAGAGAATTGTTTCCAAATTTTGAAAATGATTTGCTCTAGTTTTGGAAAACATGGCCAGGTCATCTACATACACAATAATACATTTCCCTTTCAAGCTTCCAAAATTTAATTCCATAGCCTTTTAAAAAGTGGCACCAGCATTAATGAGTCCAAAAGGCATCCTCTTGTAGGAAAACGTACCCCAGGGGGTGGTGAAGGTTGTCTTGTGTTGATCTGTGGTATTAACTTCCACTTGATTATACCCTGAGAAGCCATCAAGCATGGACAACATTTCAGACCCTGTAACAACCTGCAAAACTTGATCCATCAAGGGTAGAGGATAGTTGTCTTTTAAAGAGGCCTAATTCAGATTCTTGAAGTCAACACAGATAGGAATCTCACCATTTTTCTTCCTGATAGCCACAATATTGGCAATCCAAGTTGAATGGTGAATTAGGAAGATAATTTTGGTTTTCAATAACTTCTGTATTTCCTGAAAAATGGTGTCAACAATCTTTGGATTGTACTTCCTTTACTTTTTATTGAAAGGTTTAATCCCAAGTTTGAGAGGAATGAAATGCTACATTTCCTTTGGTTGGAAAGCTTTTAGGTCCTCATATGAATATGCAAGAACGTCCCTATACTTTTTTAAGAGGTTCACCACCTTCTTATTTTCTTCTTGCATACAACATTTTCCAATGTTCACCATTTTGGGGTCAGTAGAGCTCCCAATGTTAATCTTTTCATTCTCAGAAGATTGCCTCCCTCTTGTAGGAGCTTTAGACTTAATATACCGGTCATGTTTATCAAACAATTCCTCCAAACTCACCAGCCCTCTAGGAATATTGTTACCTTTGAAACTGATTCACCCATCTTGATCTATTACCTCTTTGACACCTTACTCATTGGAAGATACACATTCACAAGGAAAATTTTCACTTCCTTCGAAGTATAATTGTTCAAAGTTATCCTTGAGCTCCAGGAAAGAAAGAAAATGCTGATCATTAATGAAAACTTGCTAGTTACTTGCATTATTGGGCACACTGGGCCTATGGATCATTTTAATGGTAAATTTATCCTGAGAGAAATTAGGGTGAGGTATCAGTAATGATCCTGAGACAGCTAGTGACTCGGCCTTGGTGTTCTTTTCTCTCAACACAACTTCAATGGAGAAGGCATCAAGGAATTCTATAGAATTCCAAACTTGATTCCTGTAATGCTTCAACCTTATATTTTTTACTTGAAAAAGGTCTCTGACTTATTTAATGACTAATTCTACATCTCCACGAGCCAGAATATTATTAACACCTTTTCTTTTGCCACATTAAGTCCAAGGATGAGGGATTCATACTTTGTTGTATTATTGGTATTTTCAAACTGTAGCCTGAATGAGAAAGGATGAACTTTTCCCTCAGGAGATATCAACACCACGCTAGCTCCAGAACTAGCTGAGGAACAAATTCCATCAAATTCCAAATTCCCAACACCATTAGGATCATGAAGTAACTCTTTGGGAAGTTGAGTCTCTTTTGGAGACATAATCATATAATTACCATGTCCAATGTCCTAATAAATTATTTGGGATTTGGGGTCATCCATTTTTTGCACAATATACTCTGATTTCTTCTCAAGCAATAGCTTCCTCATCTTTCCATTGACTGGTATGAGGGCATGTAACCAATCCATTTGAATTTCTCCTCCCACATCCTTACAAAAATTCCCACTTAACAGCATACCATATGAAGGAGGGATATATGCTACTAGAATAGTAGCCAAAACCTTCTTCTCTAGTAAAGTGGCAAAAGCTACGTGTGCATATTTAATCCTTTCGAAAAAGGGCACCTCATTAATCTCCATAGAATAGTAGGATCCATATGTGAATGTAAGAGTAAGACCTAAAGCATGAGCCAATTTGGCAGGCATGACATTATTTGATGCTCCTGAATCAATGACACAGTTGCTAAGTTTATGGCCTGCTATAAGAAGAGTCACATAAAATGGTTTGATCTTCTCATTAGGTGAGGTGACTGCAGCTACAAGGTTGGGTTAGGGTGCAGAGGATGGAGTAGGAAAAAGGCCTTTAGAGGTGGTTTTGGAATGGGAATTGACAAAGTGAACCATTTTGGAAAATGCTTTAGGATGAGTTTGATAATACTCAGCCTCTCAAATTTGAACCTTTTTCTTATTAAGGTGATCAATGATATCAAAATATCCAGAGGTGGATGGGCTATCATCACTAGGAATCTTAGGCTTATCATGTTTAGGAGTTGGAGAAGAAAAATCTTTAGCAATAGTATTAGGAAAAGAAGAATTAGTAGAACTCACCTTCTGTGTCGATGTAGTGGGAATAGGAGATCCTCTTCTTCTAACAACGGGGATAGTTTTGGGATTCTCCTTGGATCTCTTAGTAGGATGCATCACTTTTTCCTTCATATTTTTCTATTCTCAAGTCATGACAGCGTATTATTCGCTATTAATATCCGTTACTACTTCATCATAATCATCCTCTTCATCAACACCTTTAGTGGTGAAGAAATTAACTCGAGATCCTTCAAGTTCCTCCAGTTCTTCATCAACTTCTTCTTCAATTTCTTCACAATCTTCATTAATCTCCTCATCTTAAAGCTCTTCGACCTCACAAGTTGCATTGATAAGGACCTTTATGGGTGGCCCCTCTATTTCCAGCCTTGTCTGAGAGGAAGGAAAACGATTTCTAGGCTGAAAATTCCTCCTTGGAACATCTGCATAAGGAGCATGCTAAGCCAATTGTTTCTTGATGGAAATGAGGTCATTTACAAGATTTTGTACTAATGGATCTATATTATCTCTAGGAGTAGAAGAAGAGGAAGAAGAATATCTAGATTTGGAAGGATCTCTTTTTAACTTACCAGACATAATCAAGTCATCTTCAGTGCTAACAGCTAATATCTAATCCTCAGTTAATGTTGCAAGGTTGGACCTTTTTAATGCATAACTAACCTCGGGCAATTGAGCATTCAGGAATAAATTTTTTTGAGTTTGATCTATAGGCTAAGTGTTTGGTGGAATTTTTTTAATCAACTTATTGAATCTGGCCACAAATTCCCTCATGGGTTCTTGTGATTCTTTTTTTATTTGAAAAATATGGGCTAACAAAGCATGCACATCCTTTACAGGTTTTAAACGGTTTTCAAAACTTGTTATCATCATGGTCCAATTGGTAATGGCCCCAACAAGAAGGTGATAGAACTAATCCACTGTATTATCTTGCAAAGTTTCTAAAAAAATCCTCACCAAGACATCTTCATGTTCAACTCCAAGAACTCTACATGTAACTATGATTGCTGCAATATGTTCATCAGAATGCACCTTACCATCACCTTTGAACTTGGGGAGTTCTTCTTGTTACCCCTGGGTAACTCATGCAAAGGCTGAGGAAGGACGAGAGGCCTAACACGATGGCCCCAAGGTAATGAAATTTCCATCCTTGGAAATACTGCTTGAAAGGGAATTTAAACACCAATAAGAATCAAAGCGTGGAGATTATGGTTGGGTTGCACTGGAGGGATACCACTTATAGGGGTTCTATCTTCAATAGGGGGATTTCTTGTAGAATGAGTTCTTCTATTTCTTCCTGTTGAAGGAAGAGGGAAACCTTGTTGCTCCAAGAGTTGAAAATGAGAATCTTCAATACCAAGGGCCCTCCTGCCACGAGTAAACCATAGAGTCACTAGATCAAAGAATGATCAAGAAATTATACTGGGATACGTTCAAACTGAATCCCTAGCGGAGTCACCAAAAACTGTTGGTTATCAAAAAAGGACTTCATTGAAAGCAATAGTTAGGGGATAGAAAATCCCTCCTCTTTAATGGGAGAGGTTCCCTTGTTAAAGGCAAAAACCTATTTAAAAATGTACAACATATAGTTTTAATGAGGAACTCTAATATCATGAAAGTGATATAATATAACAGATCATCAATACAAAAGGACAGAAGAATTAAGGAATGGGAGGGGGAAAAAAAGCACTCTCAAGAAATATAGATAACAAAATAATTCTTTACGCATGCCAGAAGGGAATCATATAGAACATAATCATTTGCATTTGAGACAATAGATGTTATTTCATAGACACAAAGTTCTAGAGATGACATCCACAAGAATATAAAGTTTCTTGAAGTAAAACAGACTAATGATTCAATAAATTTCAATAGATAGCAATGAAAGAACAAAAGTAGATGGAAACAGAAAGAGAGATATTCTTGTATTGATAGGTTTTTTGAATCCTTTACACTTTCAAAAATCAACAGAGTTCCAGCCCCTTGAAAATGGCATAGAAATCCCATTATATAACTTAAAAATTAGTTACACTTGGTAACTATTTCTTTTAACTGAAATGTTAATTAAGGAAGTGCTTTACACAAGATCCTTAATTAATTACAATGACCCCAATTTGAGAAAAATAAGGAGGAGAGGAGAAGCTAGAAAGGAAAACATCTGCCTATTGTTGAGGAGGGCCCACCAACTTGAAGTTCCGTTGCCTGAATATTTTCAATGCTTCAGCTATATCTCTGCCTCATGGAACTGATGTGTTGGCAGTGTCTTGAGACCAAATACCTAGACATTTCTCCATGTCCTTATCAAACTCAGTATGTTCATGGTATTATTTAGTAGCCTCTTCAATAACAGATTAAAGAGAGAAAATATCCTTTATCTTCTCTTTGGTAATCAATTCCTCCTTGAACAAGTTTTCTTTAACAAAAGCCTTGAACTGATTTTTAATCTCTTGGAGAGAGAAAGGAACACCTGAAGTTTCATCATGAAGATGAAAATGAATATATTTGAAGGAAAAAACAAAACAAAAGTTTTGAAGGCTTCTCCCTTCTACCAACTGTTCCTCAATTCTCCCACGGCTTCTTCCGGAACTTTTATTTTCCATTCCACGTTGAAAACCCATGACCTTGACAAATTGTCCTTAGCACCATCAAAAAATTTATTAGCCATCAATATATTTTCATTTTCCTGTTCTATCAGGAAAGATCTATGATGCAACTACTCCAAAGCTTCAGTTATTTATCCATGGTTCCAATAAAGGAGGAGATTTTTTGTTGCAGGTTAGCCACCTTCTCATTTTGTTTGAAGGCTTCTATAATGAAATTCAATCCTGCAATGATCATGTCGTCAACCATGGCTTTCATATCCCTTCCATAAGTGGAATACCTGTGTATGTCCTTAATACTCTAAACCTCATCCAGACTGAGAATCATAGGGGGTGGAAGGGCACTCAGTGGAGTAGGATGTAAAACCTTATCCTTAGTCCATAATGACTTGATGAAACTAGAAAGAACTTGATTTTTTTCTTCTAGTTGTTCTATAGTTTTCTTACCCCTTTCTACTCTCTCAATAACCTTGGTTATTGTTTCTTGGAGGTTATGCACCTCACTCTCAGGGGTAGATTCTCCCATTGAAATCCTAGAAAGCTCCATATAAGAGGCTAATAGATATTGCTCTGTCTTATCAGCCTTAGGTTTTGTAATCTCTAGAAATTTTTGGCCCTGAGCATCTATCACTATCCTTGAAGTCTTTTTATCTCTCTTTGCTAGAGCAGGAGGAGTAGTGCCCAACAAGGCTATCACAACATCAAAATTTTGCCCTGACAATCGAGAAGAAGGTTTTGTCTTCCTGCTGTCAATTAAGGGTTGCACCCATGCAAAATTGGAGGAAGAAGGAGGAGGAACAAGACGTCCAAGAGCAAGTGAGCTCATGGCACTTAAAGTATTCACCATTTTTGCTTCCAATAGAGATGTGAGTGAGGCATCTGGAGCTTCTTGAGTAGAAGAAATAGTGGTACTTGGAAGTTCAGTGCTAGGCACTTCCTTCTCTTTTTCTGTTGTAACTTCTGAAGTTCCTGCAGGGTCTAGTACTTCATTATCATCACTTTCACTGAGAAAAATAATGTTCTCTAGCCCCAAAGGTAGTTCTAAATGCCCTAGAAGGGGGTCTTCCTCAATTGGCTCTTGTTTAACCTCTTTTACTGTCTTTTGGTACACTTGAGTAGAAGGAGTAGATGATTCAGGTTCTTTATTTGGTGAAGGAGGAGGGTTTATGCAGGTACCTCCATGATGGGTGTATGTGATTCCTTCCTAGGTGTTTAAGTATCCTTGGAGGAAGATCCACTTGGATTCTTCTTAAGCTCTTGAACCTTTCTTTCGAACCAAACCTTGATTCTTACAAGGAAAGGGGCCAAAATTTCAACCAAGTCATCCTTCTCCCTCTTGTACCAATCCATATCTTCCAAGGGATTATGATTGATCAATGTATCATATTCATAAGACAACAAGTCTTCATTATCATCTTGGAACCCTTCAGGAATTTGGTAGAGATTGAGCTCCTGTATCAACTGCAGAGTTAACCTACCATATTGCCTCAACCTTGCTTCAAAGTCATCTACATAATCGGCCCAGTAGTCCTCAGTATCTATCCTATGATGATAATTAATTCTGAGATTCAACTCAATGAACTTCTTCAAATCAAAATAGGTCCTAGGCTTGAAAAAGTGAATATTGATGGGAGTGAGGGCCCTTTCTATATTTTGAGCATCCAAGGCTATTTTGCATGTATAGTTACCCAAGGAAATAGGGAAATGTAGACCAGAGATATTATTATCCCTAAAGGTTCTATGCAATTTATCTAATTACCTACACACTTCAATCAAATCCATCTTATCATTACAAAACATGGGGACCATGAGAGGTGTGTTCTCATAACCAACTTGCTTGATATATGAAAACCTCCTGAACTAAATGAAGTAGGCTCCATACTTTGCTATCAAGTTCATGACTTCGTTAGAAAATCTCCTGGTAGTATCACTTTCTAAAAGCGTCACAATATGCATGGTGAAGGCATCATTCACCCTCCTAAATTTGTGGTTGCTAGTTTCAAGGGTGAATTAAGGGCAGTATGTATAAATGGGTTCATCCTTCTGACCCTCTATGTAGGTGAATCCAAACCACTTCCAGGATGCTGCTAGTGTATACATGAGATAGGAAGTCATATAGAACTTCCTAATCTGTTTCATATTGGACAATTACTCTATCAAATTCATGAAAATGATTTCTATCCAATTTATGCTTTGACTACCTTCACAAAAGATGTTAATGAGAGGGCACATCCAAAAGTGAAATTCATTGGTAGAGGGTAGTCCCATGACGCGAGCTAGAAAGATAATGAAATCAGAAAACTCTTCATTGAAATCAGCTCTAAATAATGCCTTGGAAAGTCAGGATGCTCCCTTCTTAGGGTTCTTCAACCATGATTTCACTATTTTCACCTTATATTCATCATTGTCCTGCTTGAAAAGAGTCAAAGCTTAAGCCTAAGTGTAAACAATGGATTCTTCAACTTTTGGAATCCATAGAGCAACAATAATGGTAGCAGAATCTAGGTTAGTAATCAGCTCCCCATGCACATTAGACAATTCCTTGGTGTCAGGGTTAAATTGAGCCCCGCAGGTAAGCACGGTGTCGGCACATTGTACTAAGATTGGGAAACCCACAACATATGCAAGGCCACTATCATTGATCATTTACACCATGGGGGAAGGATTAGGGCTAGTCAATATGTTCCAGAAATCACCAAAATCAAAGTGTCAAACCTCACTATCCCTGATATTGAGAACATAGGACTCAAGTGTTGAAATGTGTTCTTGACATTGGAGTTTAATCTTCATATTTGCAACGTACATAGAAACAACCTTCACAGATCAAATATGCAATGAAAAATGCAAAGGGAATGGGAGCAGGAGCAGATGATCTTAATTACAGGAATTCAAGTGAATGAAAGCAAGTGAGCAGTGTGTCAAATGCGTAGAGGGTAGTCCCATTAAATAGCTGTTTAGGACAGAGAAGGTCATAAATGCATATGAAATTCATATGTACTGACTCAAAAAGGCAAGAATTGGGAAGACAGAAAAAACTGGCCCGGATGGTCTTTGGTACATTTGCAACATAGGGGACATGAAGATGCGATCTGACCAATGTGGGTGATGTGGGAAAAGTGGGACAAATGAGCATAGCTAGTTTAGAAAATTGGAAACATAAGGGACACGAGGGATGCAAAGATGTGATTCGGCCAATGCATGTGATGCAGACAAAGCGGGGATAGAAGGCATGGATGCTTTTGGAACAGATTGGACAAAAGCATGTGATAGACCTGACGCGGCCAATGCAGGTGATAAGAGAATAGAAGGCCCGGTGGAATTGGGACACACGAGACAAAAATGTTTGACAGAACTAAAAATTAAAATATTTTGGAAGAATACAGTCGATCAGGGAACAGAAGGCCCAATAGAACATGGGACAGACGAGATAAAAATGTCTGACAGACCCATAAATCACCAAAATGAATCCAAAAATGTGAATTTTCACTAACTCGTCAAATTTTTACTTCACTAGAACATCATTAAAGGGTGTCACCTCAAAATTTTCAATTTTTTACTTTAAAAAGAGGGACACTTTTAGAGGACAAAACCTGGAAAATTTATTTTATTTTCCCACTTGTGGGATTTTCTCCACCAATTACCGAATCAATGGATTGGTAAATGGGAAAGAAATCTCTCGATTTCCCACATGGGGAAATTAAATGGAGATTTGCAGCCCACCTTTCCATTCCCATTGGCAATTGGCTATTGCTTTCCCCTTTCCCCCTGACAATTAATTCCACTACCCGAGAAGAAGGGAAGTTGGTTTAGCCTTCATAAATTCCTCCGTCGGACTCATTGGAAAGAGTCATGCAAAGCTTTCCAATTGATTCTTATTTCCAGAGTAATATTTTATCACATCCCTTAATGAATCATCATGCATTTAGAAAGATAGATATTGAAGAATCTCTCCACCTGAAGGAAAAATAATACAACTTCCACCCAATCCAAAAGACCATGCAGGACCAGTTTGAAAATCACCATGTTTTTGTTGGAGGAAAGAAAAAATGTTCCAATGCAGCCAGAGGACAGTCTAAAATAGAGAGGAACCAATTTTCATGCATGAGTTGAGAAAAACACCAAGCACAAAAAATCCAGGACAGTCCAAAACGCATAAAGGACAACATAAACAAGAAGTTTCCATCATGCATTGGTCTAGGAAATTTAGCCTCTACAAAGACCAAAATGCATGCATAAAGTTTCCACGTGGGGGAGCCCAAGGAGTTTTCACCATACACAGCTAGGATAGTCCAAAAATAAAAGGCAAAAAGAGAATACCCACATTCATAGGGAAAACAACAAGTAATAAAAAAAGAAAGGAAAACCATTTTCCACGCATGCTAAAAGCCAACAGGCCATGTGGGGGAGAAACAAAAAGAAAACCCAAGCATTTGTTGAAAGAGGACAGTCTAAAAGGAGAGGAAGATTCCACGCATTCTTCAAATTCTGTCCACACACACACATAGCCAAAGGAAATAGAACAACACCACACATTGGTAGAAATCCAAAAATCCACACAGGTTAAAGTCATACAAGCTTGCACAGGTCAGAAAAAAGGAGAGCCCACGCAACCAAATAAGCATAGATTTCAACGCATTTACCTAGAGAAATGAACAGCTGAAGACTAGACCACCATTTCCTAGCCAGTAGAATCGGGAACACACACATTCATCACGAGATACAACCCAAAAAAGAAACAAGTTCTAATGCCTACCCAAGAGAAAAATAAAAAGCCACGCATGAGACAGTATGGAAAATTCAACACATAATTTGGGATAAGTAAAATCAGTTACAAAAAGACAAATAAATTTCCACGCCCAGCTAGTAGAAGAAGGTTTTCCATGCATTTTCCTAGGAAGGTCACGCAAGAGGTAACAAAGACAATCACAACAATCTCCAAAATAGTCCAAAATAATCCACACAATTATAGAAGAATTAAGCATGTTTATTCACGCATCACTCAAAAGATCGCAAGGAAGAAGTGAATCTCAAAGTACGCGGCCATTTAAATTAGGGGATTTTTAGACATTTGAGGAAGAATTTCCTCTGACAAATTAAATAAAAAGAATCGATATCAAAATTGGGTGATTTTGTTTATTTTAATATATATATATATATATATATATATATAAAATTAAAAAAAAGGTTGTGGCCCAAGTCGGAATTCAAACCGAGCCTCAGTGTGTGTATTTAAAAAAAATTTGTAACCAGGACTATTTATTATTATTTTAAATAATACTAATAATAATAAAATTAAAGTGATTCATATTTTGCTTGCACTGATGGGGGTTTCGGAGACTGAGACCCAACCCTGCTTGCATTGTTTTGTGTGCCTGAGTCATTCTCTGATGAAATTCATAATGGCCAAGAAAACTAACAAATCCGCAGGAAGATCAAGGAAACCAGTGGAAAAATCAAACAAATCCACACTCAAGTATGATTTCCAAGGAATCATTCCTCCCAGTTCTATCAAATCAGCATACGACACTATAAATGATACAAATCTAGGTCACATCAATGTGCAACAATTCTGTGAACAGGTGAAAACTTAAGGAAAAACCATATTCTCGGATAGGCTTTACCATAAAGGTCTACCTTAAGCAGCAACATTTCCTATCTCGATACAGTGCCCATAGTTGGTTATCGCTTATGCAGAGCACTATGACCCTGAGAGACAAGGAATTTTTAAAGATAATCACAAGCCTTTCCTCTTAATCACACCAGAGCACATTGAGGAATTGCTCGACATAACTAGCTTTCCTGAGAATGTATATATCACTCGCCAGTCAGCACAAGAATTTTTGGATGAGGAACCCCTAAGATATAGCAAGATGGCTAATAATAAATGGTTAGTGCCCAAGATGCCTCGAATTTACCAGCCCCAAAGAATTGTACTGCGTTGAGTTCATGGAAGAAATAGGGGACATGATGACTCTCCTAAGTCAATTTTTCAGTTTACCCTATGTTAGGATTTTCCACCCATGAATGTATCAGTTTATCTTTATCATCCTTGCCAAGAAAGAGTTTTTGGATTAGGCCACCATCATTAGTAATAACCTTCAAAAACAATTGATAGAAGTTAAGATGACTAGATGCTTTTACATGACATTGTATCTGACTTATGCAGTAGCAAGAAGAAAGCTATATTTGGGACTTAAAACAAGAGGAGTCATGGGGCCGTTAAACAGTGTTTTTCATTATTACCTACAACTAAGTTTCAAACATAGATCTCAACATTTTAGAAGATTCAACGATGCATTCACCTTCTGCGTGGTTCGGAACCTGAATTGGAATACCGAGGAAATATTTTCTAAAGAAGCCATGAGTGTCATTTCCTAATGGGGAACCTGGTTTATTCAATTTTCATCATTTTCCTACATTCATGTGAGTAACTTTACTAGTACCCCATGGAATCTTCCTAAGTACGTCAACAACAAATGGGCACTAATGGAGCTTGTTCAGAAACTATTCCAAGTTCACTACCTTCTTAGTGACAAGCACCATTCAGGAATTCATTTCCCAATCCAAATCAGGGAATACCAATGTCCAAATCTTTTCAATGCACAAATCATGGAAAAAGAGTTCGCTCTCATAGCCACCCATCCATATGTGAAGAGAGCCTATTTTGATATCAATGGATATATGCATAAGATTCTGGGAGAAAAGTATCAACATAATCCTACCATGGAAGATTTCTGGGCTACTTGTACGGACGAACATGAAGTAAGAAGATGAGAGTATTCTCACCTAACACTTGCTCAGATCAAGGCCTTCCGCATCAAGAGCCCTCCTGATTCATTCATAAATGATGATGAGGATTTCATTTATCCCTCATATGATGCAGTTGCTTTTACCCCATTACCTCGAATCGACTAAACCAAAAGAGATGAATTTTATCTTGATAGTAAGAGTCAACCAATTATTGAAAGAAGCATATCTTGACACGATAGAGAAATTGCCAAGTTACAATCAATTCAAGATCATACTTCAGGATCACAAAAATTTCCAACACAAGGAGGCCTCCATTCAACCAAAGTCTCTTCTCAATCAACCTCTGTACCATCCAATCATACATAACAAGTAAGAAAGGAGTGGTTTCCAAAATCCACTTCACCAAGTAACATGTCATGAGGATAAAAATCTAAAGATCCTAACCCCGAAGAAGGAAGAGAGCATGTATCAGGATTCTCTACCTCGAGTAGAGATTCTTCTACCCACATTGTTAATAGTGCTCAGAAGCTAGTGGAAAATGATCCTCAATCATGCTTCGAACAAGCGTCCACTCAGGTGCAGGTAATTCAAATAACAAACAATTCGAAGCATGTAGTTCATGAAAGGATTTCCCAAAATATCTTGAATAATCAAGAGGTGGATATTGAGGTTGTTTCTCCTCAAATTGAGGTCGTAGCTAGGATTCAAGTAGGATCTCATGATGTCAAGAATAATGAGAATATTGATTCAAGCTCTAGGATTTTGTATGTAAAAATAGTGCATGATACTCCTTCCTGGGTTGATTCTAAGGTTAAGAAAAGGAAGAGGGTTGTCAATGCAATTGACATTGATTCTGATGCCCTTTTCAAACTTTCAAATGATGTCATTCCAAAGAAGCCTAAGGTGCTTTCTCAAATAATGGTGGATAGTGACGGAAACAGGTTTGCGGATCTCACCATCCCACAAGTTGATAAGGAACATGATACCATGACACCTGTTGATTATGAAGTTTACAGACTTGGACTTGGGAGGTCTACATTAGAAAGTGACATGGCGATGTCTAGAGATTCAATTGATATCTTACTAAAGAGACTTGAGAAATATAAGTCTCAAAACTCTTAGCTCAAAGCTGAAAATAATCAATTGGTGGAATATGTTCAACATTTGATAAATCCCATATCATCCACTTTCCCAGTACATGATGTAGTGGCTGCCCCAGATGAAGAGACTCTCAATCTGTCAAAAGAAATAAACACATTAGGCCATGTTAATAAAACTTGGCTTTAAGAGATTCTGATTTTAGGCCAAGAGATGATCAAGACTGCAGTTAAGCTTCATGAAGATGTCAGTGCGTATCTTGATCCAATTATTTCTTTCAAAGAAAATTTTGTTTCTAATATATCAAATTTGGATGAGATATTTCCCAGTTTGTAGGAGATGACAAACTATGGAATCCTCAGTTTTAGCCATTGAAGAAATTCTTGAATTTCAATATCAAGGGGCATGTTTTCTTTGGTGTCTGCATCTCAAATCAAGGAAGACGCTTCTCAAGGATTCTATGATCCATTATAAAAGCATGTGTAATGAAGCCTTCACTTCACTCTCCTTGATTCAAGAATTCATAGCTGAGATTCCTTGTAACCTCGTAAATGAGCATAATCAAATGTGTTCATTAGAGCAGGTGGAAGAGCAATTTTCATAATTGTTTAAGGACATGTACACTCCCGTCAACAATTTCTCGTCAGTTTCAATGGAGCGGTGCATCAAATTAAAGAACTTGTTTGAGAACGCTCAATCTAAAATTGTTAATTTTAATGATATGCCAAGTAGGATTCTTGAATTGCAGGTATTTTTTTAGGCTATTCTTTGACCAAATGAACCTCTAGAAGAAGAAAAGATGTTTGAAACTTTGGGAAGCTTTAGATCCTTTCAACTGGTAAAAGCGGCAGATCCTAATTTCACCAGAGGTTCAGGGAGTTAATTTTCTTGGTATCTAACGAAGTGGGAGAGTCCATTTCTCATACGCTTGAGATAGGTAGACCCCATTTCAATGGATAAGGAATTGGTTATTATTGTATATTTTAAAAGGTGTTGTTATTTGCTTTCGGGAAACTATGAATATTTTAAGAAATTTCTATTTTTGATTTGTCTTTAATAAAGTTGGTTGAAAAAGTCAAAGGTCACTTAAGTGCCTTATTTAATGATCATATAAAACCCTAACTACTTTGTAACCAACTTTTGAGTCATAAAAAGAAGTGAGGGGCTCATTTGTAAGGGGGAATTTGAGAGAGAAGAAGAAATAATTTTGTGTGCAAGCTTTGTTTCAGGAAGAAACTTTGTGTTCTTTTGTGAAAACATTTTGGAGTTAATGAAATACGAACTTTGTGTCTCATTTATTGTCTCTTGTAACATTTGATGTTCTTATGTTCATTAAATGTTAGGTGTTTGAATCTTGCATGAAAGTATTATCTTTAATCTTATTCTCAACGTTATTAATTGGTTGTTCTAGTTCATAGTGATCAAGATCTGATTATCTACTTGCTCATGTGTGTCCCCTTTTACACGTTCTTGTTTGGCTAACTCAAACTCCATTTTATTTGTGTTGGTTATTTAGCTTTCCTCTTCATGCAATATTAGGCTCTGTGTTTACTTAACTCTTGCATGCTCTTTCAATTCATTCCATTCCACTCCTTTCCTTCATTCCATTTCATCTCCCTCATTCAATTTTATTTCCATTGATGTTCCAAAACAACCCCCATATACAATTTTGAATGTACAGATGTAAATACAATTTTGGTTTTCAATAAAGGCAGCCTCACCTTCATTGAGGAAGGAGTTCATTCCCACACTATTGCATGTCATTTGCATGTGTGCAAATCCATATGCTAATAGTTTTTGGTGACTCCGCTGGGGATTCATGAATCATTAACCAGTGCTTGGTTAAATATTTATGACTATCCCCTCTATACAAGCTTCGGTTCTTCAGCTGAACCTTGTTCCTGATGAAGATTTTTGAGGAGAAATTGCTGCCAATCTTTGAACGGTAGCTTAGGAAAACCGTGAAAGCTTGCAACAATTTGTGGTTGTTGATAGATCCATTGACTAAGAAATCTACATCGAAGACCTTAGAAGAAGAGTACCCGCACTTGTGGCCAGAAGACCTCCTGGACATGTGTTAATCGTTGTTCACTGATGCGGTCCTCTTCCACCAAGGTAATAAGTTTTATGACTATTTCAAGTAACCCACCTCTCTTGCAACCAATCTTATTTTGTAGATAATCAAGAAGATATATCATCAGATTTGAGGCAAGCTATTTGGGAAAAGTGCACAAATAACTATCATTTTCATCTCACCACATCAGTACTAAATATCAAAGAAGAGAAATCCATGACATTTGCTAGGATTATTCAGGTGCAAATAGATCAAGAAAGAGAGCAAAGATAAAAGGCTAGAGCTGATCATAACATGCCCTTGATCCCTTCACAATAAATATTTCAAACTGGAAGGAAAGAGGTTTACGTGAGGAGAAAAAGATAAAGGTCGATTTGATCCCATTTTTAACTTTCAAGGAAATTTTGGTTTCAAGTTATCTCCTCCAAAGAAGAGCACACCTTATAGATCTACAAGCCTTGCATCAAGTCCTAAAAGAGAAAGCAAGGAAGGAATCACTATCAGTCAAGCACTTGTCCTTTCTCACATTGTTTTTCCTTCGCATACCACCTTTCCCAAAATGGTAGTCAACGTACCATGGGGAAATATCATAGGCACATTGGTCTTACCAGCTCGACATGAAATCCCGCAAGGATCAAGGAAGATTCTTCCCAATTTTGATGGAGATGGGAAGACGTCACCAAATGACCACATTTCTACTTTCTTTGCTGCATTTGTTGTTTTTTTAGTAGAATATGAAGATGTTGCTATTCACCTCTTCATCAAAACCTTGCATGATGTTCTTATAGATTAGTTTCATCATCTTCCCAATGGATGTATCAAAAATTGGAATGATATGAAAACTAAGTTTGAAAATCGATTCAAGACACTAGAAGATGAACATGCACTTCTTACCCAACTATCTCAAGTGAAGAAAGAACCAACAAACCCATGAGGAATTTTGTGGATAAATTCAAAAAAATGGTGAATAAAGTTCCCACCGAGATTCATCCAAACCTTGATGGACAAATATGTTTCTTTATTAACGCACAACAACCAAAAGTGTGCTATTAGTTGAGAAGTGCTAGAGTGGCTACTTTGGGACTTGCTTCATCCTTAGCTATAGAAATTGAAGATGAATTAATTATGGTAGGAAAATTCAAGAAAACTTCCCTCAAAGGAAAGAGTCAAGAAAACTCCAACACTTCAAAAGCTATATTAACTAAGTTGGATAATGATGTGTTGGATTTAAAAAATCAAGTTTCTCAAAGTAGTAAACTTGCTCCTTATAAATACATCCTAAGAAAAGGATACATTTCCAACAAAGCCAGGATTGTAGGTTCTCCAATGAGGCTTGCTATTAAAGCAGCTACTGTAACTAACTCAAAATGTGATGTAATTGAAGAAAGTGACGATGAGTTTGAATTCATCGAGGTTGTGTTATCTCATTTCCGAGTTTACACCAAAAATAAGATAACCCTAAGAAATTTTTGAGCTGGTTTTCTAAGAATGCCCTTTCAGTGAGATAATCAGGTTTTCAGGTTTCAATAGCAAGACAACATGTGTTTTGGATGCTTCATGTCGTGTGTTCTCTGAAACCTGAAACCCGCATCAAGTAAGTCTTTCAGGTTTGCGGGTATTCTGAGCATTGGAACATGCCTTCATCAAAACATGCTTCATGTCGCATGTCTTCTAGTCCTTGAAGCCTGATTTACTTCTTTGTTTCAGGTTTACGGGTCTTCCAAGCATTGGAACATGCCTTCATCAAAACATGCTTCATGTCGCATGTCTTCTGATACCTGAAGCCCAATTTACTCCTTTGTTTCAGGTTTCCGCAACCATCAAGCATCATGCTTCATGTCACTTGTTTCCCGCAACCCGAAAACCAAATTAATATGAAATCCTTTGTGTTGGGTTCTCGAAATCCCCGAACATGCTGACATGGCATTAGTTGTTGAGTTGTCGGGTAGTTGACACATGTCAAATGAAGTGTATTAAATGTGAAATTTCCTATAAATACTCAGATTTCCACGTCATTTTTACCAGACGTACTTTTTTACCTCGTGGATTTTTGTGCATGCATCTTCGACCTAGAAACCTGACTCGCCTCTGTGCCTGATTGCATTGCTCATTTTTTATCATTTCTTGTTTTGGTTGAAGGTATTTTCCTTTATTCTTTGTTTATGGTTTTTGTGGAATGATTATGTAAAGAATTCTTTCAAGTTTTTGTCATTTTCTTATCAGGGTTGTTGGGGTTTTATCTTTTCCCTTTCGGGGGTTGTTTTCTAAATCAGGTTTGTGTTTTAGGGTTCCCCCTTTGGAATGATCACTTTATTTTATTCCCTAGAATGTCATTTCAATTAAAAATATATTTGGGATATCAACAGTGAAGAATAACTTGCATGTTTCAACCTAACAATTACCCGATTCCCTCTTTTCGGGTTTCGCAGGGTGCTTTGCATTGTTCAAAACCTGCAGTGTATCAGAAAGATTAAAGTATCGGACATTTCCAAATTTCTGACATCCCCAATGTGTCAGGTTTTTTGAACTTTCTGGCATCCTCCCTAGTGTGTCAGGTTTTTTGAACTTTCTAGCATCCTCCCCAGTGTGTCAGGTTTTCTGAACTTTTCGTCATCCTCCTAGTGTGTCGGACATTTCCAACTTTCCGACATAACTCCAGTGTGTTGGGTTTTCCGAAGTGTTCAACACCTTCTGATCTCTGACCCACTCTCCTCCTTTGAAATTCCTCATGTCGGACCCTGGTTCACCACAAGATAAGACTGAAAATCAGGTAGGATGAAGTAAAAATTTAGGAAGGTGGAGTCCCCCTCCTACATTGATTGTAATTACAACATCTGGGATACAGAGCTCGGAAACATAGATATGGAGGATTTTTGGAATAAGGTCAAGAGCTCTTCCCAGACTCCATGGATGAAATCGATAGTTGGCAGTGGTCTACCTCTTGCAGCAGGTTTCCCTATATCCGCTCAGTGCTTCGAGTTCATCTTAGCCTATGCTTCGAACTATGACTCTGCTTCTCGTTCTGTGAAAAATCAGGTGGGAGAAGTTGTAATCAAGTTGGATGGAGGTTACTTCGATGACCTTCTCAAGCTAAATAATTTTGAGGAATATGGAGATGTGGATCTCAAGTCAGCCCAAAAATCTTGGGACAATGATCAGGAGGATTGCATCGAGCACGTGAATAAGAAGTTCCTAATCAAAGCCAAATCGACTATTTCTAGGTTCCCAAGACTTGTTCCTAAAAGTGATTTCATTCAAGAAATCAATGATATCATTACTCTATTGAGTCAGGTTTTTTGTTTCCCCAAGTCAAATATTTTCCAAGGATGGATGTACCAGTTCATGATAATTATTAAGAAGAATCAACAGGGAATTGATTGGGGTACTCTTATCAGTAATGAGATAGATTCTCAAATGACAACAGTCCTATCTACGGGAAAGTTTTATATGTCCTCTTATGTCACCTATGAAGTGGCCGACATGAGGAACTATCCCTAATTGGACACCAAGGGGAATAAGACAGTGGACCATGTTTATCGGTATTTTCCTTAGCTAACAAGAAAAGGGTCTAAATACCAATTCAAAAGGGTAAACGATGCCTTCTTTTACGAGAACATCTATAGGTTAAGCCTCGAACTGAGGAAAATGAGAGTCTCTGATGAGGCATGGGCTGAAGTTTCAAAATAGGGTTGTTTCTTCTTGCAATTTATGAAGTTCACATATCTTCAAGTAGTCATGTACCCAGGGGATCCTTTCCATTTGCCCAGATATCCAGAGGACAAACTAATCTTGATGGATTTGGTCAGGCAATTGTTGGATTTTCACAAATTTCAACAGAGTAAACACAAGGCTGTTGTATCTTTCCCAATTTCTATTAGAAGGTATACTTGTTCAACGGTGGTGAAAGCCAAGAACGTTGTCCATGAGCTTCAAGATAAGTTGAAGAAGCACATGAAGCCCCAAGACGGGTTTGATTTTTGAGGAGTCCTCAAGGCATATGGAACCCTGCACCCGCAAGTGCCAAGCGTAGAAGACATCTGGATTGATTTACGTGATGAGGTTGCTGTCTGAAGAAAAGATCATAGCAGGTTGACACTTGTTGAGATTTAGACACTTGAGCATGCTCACATACCAGAAGGTACTGGTGATAATGAAAGTGTTCTAGATCCTTCCTATGATGGATTGAATGAAGATCAATATGTTTTCCCACCTATTGATTGGTCTATCGGTGAAAAAGCCTCCGTTATAGATAGATCGGCCCTAATTCTTGCACGCACCAAAGCATGGATCTCCTCATGGGGAATGAGTTTCAAAGAAGATAATTTTCCAAAGTTGGTTGCTGCAGAGGTGGGGACCTCCAAAAAGGGAAAGGACAAAAGCTCTTCTAAGGGACCTATAAAGGTCAAGTTTTTCAAGAAGAGAAGATAACAAGAAAACTCTTCAATTATTACTCCAGTTGAAACGGTGAATGTGCCAGAATCACCAACACCACCAGAAAAAGGAGAAATTTATTTGGAAGGAGAAGTAAGCCAGCCCCTTGTTTCACCATTTGTTGACTGCCCAACTGAAGTGACCTTATCTCTTGCATCCCAGGCTTTGGCGTCAGGATCTGCGCTTCCTCCTTCACAACCACTTCTACCTCCTCTTTCCCCAACTACTTCATCGGTCATGGCCAGAATTTTCTCTGGACTCTCACCCCTCTCTGCTGGGACCAAAGTAACTACCAACATGCCCCCTCCTATGCCTCTTTTCAATGAATCTTCTACCACATTGGTAACTGTCCCCGCTCCACCAATGGATCCCTCTCCCCTTGAAAGTATGATACCAACTTCTACAATAATGGTAACTCCCTCTAACACACCTAAATGGCTACTTAAGCAAACTATGAGGAAGAGGAAGGTGGTTGTACCCATACCAGCCTTTGATTTTAGTTCACTCAAGCCTTCTACTGCTAAATCATCCAAGAAACCCAAAATAGTTTCAAGGGTTTTGGTGGACGCTTCGGGGCATAAGTTTGCAGAGATCACCACTCCCACGACTAACAAAACCAAAGAGGACATAATGGTCTCTGACTATCAGATAACCAGGGTGTCTCTAGGAGAAGTGACAACGGAAGGAGCACAACAAGATGCACGGGATGTTATAAACGTGCTATGCCAGAAATTGAAGGAAACAAAGGACAACAGAGATGAGCTTAAAGGAAAGGTGGAGGAGTTATCTGAAGTATTGATTAAGCTCTCAAAACCCCTTGAATCCATACCATCTTCCTCTATCCCTGTCAGATTCAATTTCTCATCAGTGCCTATAATCGAGAAGATTAATGAAAAAGGAAAGGTGGTCGATGAATGGACCCAAAGGATGCTCCAATAGGGGAAAGAAGTGATTCAAGACACCGTAGAAGTCTATCAATATTTGGGGAATATACAAAGTGATGGGGAAAAGATGGATGATGATTTCTCCCAAGAAATTAGACACCTTGATTTGACTTTCGAAGCTCTCTAGATATTGAAGCAAATTCCATCACGCATCTTGATAGAAGAAGGTGTCATCCCACATGCAGATAAGCATTTCCAGCTGACCAAAGCCATCAGGTTCAGGGTAAAAATTCTCAACGAAGCTTGTGGTAAATTGAGAGAATAAAGAAATCAGTTGATTGATGGCAAGAGTGACATGGAAGAAGAACTGCTGAAAATCTGTGCAAAAGTGTCAAGTGGAAACTCGGGCATCCTATCAGCTGATGATCTTTTCAAAAAAATCCAAGAATCAATTCAACATGAACCAGCTCATGGATTTGGCATTGAAATCATTGACAGGTTTGTAAAGATTGAACATTCTTTGGAGGCCTTGAGAAAACTCAACAAGAGATTGAGAAAGACTCCTGGTAGTGCTAGTGACAATCACGAAACATGTGAAGTTTTGAGTGATCATTCCAATGCACCTGACGAAAATGAGATGCAAGGTATAATCCGGAAGTTCCAAGAATTTTAGAACAAACAGGCTCAGTTAGAAGAAGAGAAAGATGAGGAAGAAAAAGATGACGATTCAGACTAAGTTTTGATGTAACGTGTCATTTCAATCTTGAAATTGACATGTCTTTTTCATTTTTGTTTCGTCACATAGGAATCATATTCTAACTTGGTCTCATGCGTGAGAGTCAAGCAAAATAGGACTCTTGTTAACAAACTGTTTTATAGGATTTGTCCTATTTTCTCTCAACTATTTTTGTTATAAATAAGGGATGTACATACATTCCAAAGGGTCGAGATTTTTGGAATATTGAGAACTATTGTGAAGAAGAAAAACTTTGTGCTTTCTTTTTTATCATTTGAGGAATAGAAGCTGATGCCATTTTGTAAACTTTGTGTTGTGAGAGGTATCTTTCTAAGATATTATTCTTATGTTTGTAATCTTAAGCTATTCTTTGTTTAGCATCTTGATGTTTCTAATCATTTCAGACATTACATTTGTTATCTAAAGCTCGTATGATTATTTCATGCTCTGTGTTTACTCGAAATAAAATACGTTCCTCTCATTTCCTTCCATTGTGTTATTTTCATAATAATAATTTCTGACCTAGTCCATTTATAAAGACAACATCTTCATATAGTGTGGATATGGATTTCGGGATTCTATCCCAACCCCAATGGTTAGATTAGTGTGAATATTGTACGCATTGTTTCTATTGTATTTTAGATTAGTAATAAATAGGCAGCATCACCTATTGTTGAGGAGGGATTTAATCCCATGCACTGTGGTTGAACCTCATATTTTGGCTTGACAAAATATCTAACCAATAGTTTTTGGCTACTCCACTAGGGAATACAGATTAATAAGTATAAAGCTTATCCTCTCGGTGTCTGGAGATTCCGTATTGGCCTTATTTTCAACTAGATCTCTTTCCCAGTTCAAGCTGGCCGAAAAGATCTTCACTTGGTCCCGCCAAGCTTGGGTTGAAATTGATCCACTCTTTGAGTTACTACAACAACACAATTTCAGTCTTTCCCCCAATAGTGTTATTTCTAACCGAGCCTGAAGTTCTTCGCCTGTTCGGAGAAACCGGATCCCCATAGAACGAGATGTGTCTACAACTGGTTACACGTTATTCTTGTCTGACACTCAAATCCCCATATGCACTCTTGTTAGAAGGATGGTAGCACAACCTGTGCCCTGGGGCGCAGCTATTGGTCCTCTTTCTTTAACTCCACCATTGCACGAGTTACCACATGGATCACGTAAAAACATTCCCAAGTTCAATGGAGATGGGAAGAAACATCTTGATGAACACATTGCATCTTTCTTTGTAGTGTGCAATGTCCTTGGAGTAGCCCACAAAGATGTCTTTATTCAACTCTTTATTGAAACGTTACACGGTGCAGCAGCCGAATGGTTTTATCACCTTGCAAATGCATGCATCACAAACTGGGCTACCATGAGGACCAGATTCGAAGCACATTTCAAACCAGCCGAAGATTCTCATGCTTTGTTAGCACAACTTACCCATATGAAGAAGGAATATCATGAACCCATGTGGGACTTCGTGGCAAAGTTTAACAAGCTGATCCGAAATATTCCGGAAATAGCTGTACCTACTCCAGAAAATCAGAAATGCTTCTTCATCAATGCTCAGCCTCCTGATGTGAGCTTTCTATTAAGAAGGTCGGCTATCCCAGATTTGGCTATCGCTCAGTCAACAGCTATTGAAATAGAGGATGATCTCATTTTGGCTGGAAGAATCAGGAAAGATGTACCCAAACCTAAAAATCAAGGTTCTTCCCAAGGTAATACTGACCCTGTGATTCAAAAGATGGCTAATGATTTGATTGCTTTAAAGAAGAAAATGTCCCAGTAGGTGAGCAATGTCCCGTATCAGGATATCCCTAGACGGAATTTCAATAACACCAATGGTGTGCCTGTAAGAGATAGGCTGCGGTTAACTCCTACTCAACCAAGACTGGAAATCGAAGCTCCTCTCGTTAACATGGTAGTAGAAATAGTTGAAGAGGAGGAAGAACCAGAAGAACAAGATTCCCTTGAGGCTTTTGAAGCTTCAGGATACGCTGATGAGTCTTATGATGATTCAGCTGGCGACTCTAGCATTGGGTATTTGGAATACGAAGAAGATGAATGTGCACTGGATGGCCAGTCATTTGCCATCTTCACTCGATCCCAATCTCAGAATCCAAGAAAACCTCTTGGGATCCCCAAGGAGAAGAACAAGGAACCTTCCATCACTCTAGTTAAGAGAGGTGTTCCTATTTCAGCGCAAACTAAAAAAGAAGTCACAAAAAAGGTAACAACTCCTCCTCATTCTCTTTCTCCTAAGGTCAGTTCCCCAGCTCAAGCTCATGAGATTAGAATGAAACTTACCATCACCCCCTCTTATACTGCTTTTGACATTATTGATCATGAAAAAAGAACCAAGATCCAAATTTTAGAAGCAAAATATCTTCAGTCAAATCCTGAATAGTTCAAAAAACTCGTCAAATTCATTAGAAGTAAAGACACCATTCCCCCAACTTTAAAAGGTCTTTTGCCAAATCCTACTCAAACCCCACCTCAAAAAAATTTGACATCTTCTTCTTCTTCAGGAAAGATTGAACCATTTTATTTGTCTTTGCTAATAAATGGGTTTAAACTCAGTAATTGCATCATCAAATCAGGGGCCTCTGACAATGTTATGCCCACAAAATTAGCTCACGCCCTTAGGCTTACTTTGACTAAGTCATATGGATGGTGTTACTCCATGGAAACTAAACAAGTTTCCTTGATTGGTCAAATCCAAGATGCACAGTTCGCATTCGTTGCCTTCCCAGAGAAGAGAGTGAAAATGACCATTCTAGTTGCTGACATTCCTGCAGCTTATGGTATCCTCTTGGGTAGAGGTTTTTGTAAAGACATCAGAGGGGAGATTAATATGGATTGGACCAAGGCTAGGATTCTAGTCAATGGGGTTTATCATGTTCTCCATCCTGAGCCTCAAGCAAAGTATTTGGTAACTAAATCAGATGACCCAAAGGCTCAAATTCTTTTCGAAGATGCTAGTTTTGGAAATTATTTCATGACATCAGAAATACCAGCTGTAGACGTTAAGAAAGAAGATCCTAATGCTATTTGGACCCTCAAATTTTATGGTAGTTGTTTAACCACCGGATCGGGCACTGGTGTAGTTCTTATATCTCCTAATTCCGAGATCTGCCCCTCTGCTTTCAAATTGTAATTTAATAATACTAATAACACAGCTGAATATGAAGCTCTGTTACTAGGATTAGAAATGGCCAGACAGAAGGGAATTCAAAATCTCAAGGTTCAAGGGGATGTGAAGCTGATTGTCAACCAGGTCAAGGGAATCTATCAAGTAAAAAATGATCACTTGAGACATTACAAGAATAAAGTTTGGGATAATATAGAATGCTTTGATGCATTCTCCATTAAAGAAGTTTTGAGAGATTATAATGACAAGGCTTATTCTTTGGTCATGTCTACATCACTCCTTCTCCCTCATCCCCAGTTCAAACAAGATACATACACCATTGAGATTGTGTACCATCCCAGTATCCCAGATAATGTAGCTCATTGGAAAGTGTTCAATGATGATCAACAAGTGTTGAATTTTCTAGAAAAAGCTGCCAATTTTAGTGAGCTGTACTTTGAAGGTTCAGAATCAGCTTTTCGTGAATCTATCTCAGATCCATAATAAGATGTTGATGGTGAGTTTATTCAGCTTAAAGGCAACAAGATACCTAAAGGCCTGGTTTCACTCGAGGTTTTGTTTGGCAAGCATGACCTTTTTATTCAAAACAAGAGACAAGTTGAAGGAGCTTCTTCCTCAGAAGTAGATCAAGTCAATCTAGGTTCGTCTGATCAACCTTAGATGGTGAATATTGAGAAATGTTGTTCCCCTAATGAGAAGGAAAAATTTACTTCACTCCTGAAGAGATACATGGATGTCTTAGCCTGGTCCTATGCAGATTTAAAATCCTTCAAGCCCAAAGACATACAACACAGTATTCCTTTGAAGCCTGATGTGAAACCTTATAGGAAGAAGAAAAGACATTACAATCCCAAGATCTCAGGGACTATCCTTATAGAAATTCAGAAAATGTTAGATGCCAAAATTATTTTTCCAATCCATCACTCCACTTGGATTGCTAACATCCTCCCTGTCAGGAAGAAGAATGGCAAAATCTGAATTTGTGTTGATTTTCAGAACCTAAATTAGTCTTCGTTAAAAGACAATTATCCCTTGCCTATCATGGATCAGGTATTACAGAACGTTACTGGATCAAAAATGCTATCCATGCTTGACAGATTTTTAGGATATAATCAAGTTGAGGTAGCTGCGGAGGATCAACACAAGACAGCCTTCACAACCCCATGGGGGACCTTTGCTTACAGGAGGATGCCTTTCGGCTTGATCAATGCCAGAGCCACCTTTCAGAGAGCTATGGACTTGGCATTCAGAGACCTAATGGGCAAAGTCATAGTGGTATATTTGGATGACTTGACCATTTTCTCTAAAAAATGGAGTGATCATTATGATCATTTAGAGCAAGTACTTTTGAGATGCAGGCGTCGCGAGATTTCATTAAATCCCAAGAAGTCCATGTTTGGAGTGACCAAAGGAAAGTTGTTGGGTCATGTTGTGACTAGAGAAGGAACCAAAATCAACCCAGAGAGGGTAAAAGCCATTCAGAGCCTTACCCTACCCACAAGTAAAACTGGAGTTCATTCCTTCTTTAGAAAGGTCAATTTCCTAAGAAGGTTCGTACCTGATTTTGCTGATAAAACTAAGGATATCCTTGGGATGATGAAAGTAAAAATTCCATTTCGATGGAGTATTGAAGGGAAGCTTGCATTTGATGAAGTCAAAAGGGCAGTCGCTTGCGCTCCTATCCTAATATGTCCAGATTTCAAAAAAGATTTCATCATGTATAGCTACGCCTCTGCTCACATAGTGTCATCCATCTTGATGTAGGAGAACCGGGAGGGCATTGAAGCTCCCATCACTTTTATGAGCTGTCCATTAAAGGAACATGAGCTAAAAATGTTGTAGATTGAAAAGCATGCTTATGCAGTGGTACGAGTGGTGAAACATTTCAGGTACTATGTGCTGAACTCCCATACCCTCGTTCTCGTTCCCGACACCGCCGTTAAATCCATTTTGACTCAACAAGAGCTGGGGAGTCAATGAGGTACCTGGATAGCTAAAGTTCAAGAGTATGACTTGGAAATTAGACCTACCAAGTTGGTATGAGGAAGGGGCCTGTGTTAATTGATTGCGGAAAACCATGCTGAAGAAGAATGCAAAAAGACCAAAGATACCTCTTCAAAGTTTCCCATGGTGCTTTTTATGAGTACAACTGATGAATGGTACAAAAATATTTCTTTCTTTCTGACTTATGGTGAATGCCCCCCGCATTTAAGCCAAAAGGAGAGGAGAACAGTCAAGTTAAGATCTGCAAGATACCTCCTGTGGGATAACGGAATATATAAGAAAGGTATTGATGGTGTATTCTTGCGATGTGTTGACAAATCACAATAGTTAAAGTTGTTAGAATCCTTCCATAGCCTAGCATGCAGAGGACATTTCTCATCCTCTGTAACAGCTTATAAGATCCTACGGGCTAGGTACTATTGGCCTACTCTCTTTTGAGATTCAGCAGAGTGGGTGTCCAAGTGTGAAGCTTTTCAACATTTCGTTGGTCGTCCTAAGCTAGCAACTCTTCCCCTGAAGCCCGTAGTGATTGAAGAACCTTTCCGCTAGTGGGGAATTGACTTCATTAGAATGTTGAATCCTACCTCCAGTGCCAGACACAATTATGTGCTGACTGCTACAGACTATTTTACCAAGTGGGTGGAAGCCGCGCTAATCAAGCAAACAACCTCAGAAGCCGTGTGCAAGTTCCTTAAAGAAAATATAATTGTCAGATTCGGTGTGCCTCACAAGATTGTGGCTGACAATGCCTCCAATTTCTCATCGCATGAGTTGATAGAATTTTTCTATGGATTTGGCATCACCCTGGCTCACTCATCTGATTATTATCCCCAAGGTAATGGGCAAGCTGAGTCCAGCAACAAGAACCTCGTTACCATAATTAGAAAGCTAGTAGATGAAAACCAGAGGACATAGCACAAAGCATTGTATGATGCGTTGTGGGCTGATCGGATTACCCCAAAGCGAGCTATAGGATTGTCTCCTTTCCAAGTACTGTATGGGATTGATGTTGAGATACCTATCTCAGTAGAGTTGTCAGCCTTACAGCTGGCCAAAGCAGTTGAAGATGTGATCTTTCAAAATTCTATTGAAAAAAGGGTTATGTACCTAGCTAGGCTAGAAGAGGAACGAAGTAATGTGGTTGATCACATTACAGATCATCAAAGCAAAGTAAAGAAATTTTTTGACAAGAAATCAAGGCAACGTAATTTCTGAATTGGAGACCTGGTGTTGCTTTGGGATAAGAGGAGGGGGCAGAAAGGGATGCACGGAAAGCTTGATTCTTTGTGGAAAGGACCTTTTAAGATTCATCAGTTGAGTGGTGAAAATAGTTTCCATCTATCATATCTTGATGGAGAGTTACTCCCTTTTCCTTTCAAAGGTCAACATCTGAAGTTGTTCCATCATTAATGCAAGATGCTCTTTTACATTGTACATACTTTATTTTTTGTCGTGTGTTTGCTTTTGGTCTTCTTTCTTTCCTTGCTTTGTTTTTCGGTTTTCTTCTTTTCTGACTCCGTAGCCCAATGGATAAAGCTAGAGATTCTAAGTTCTCTTCCTTTGATATCACAAAGAAAGTCCCCAACTAGAGCCAGTTGTTATCTCATTTCCGAGTTTATGCCAAAAATAAGATAACCCTAAGAAATTTTTGAGCTGGTTTTCTAAGAATGCCCTTTCAGTGAGATAATTGGGTTTTTGGGTTTCAATAGCAAGACAACATGCATTTTGGATGCTTCATGTTGTGTGTTCTCCAAAACCCGAAACCCACATCAAGTAAGTCTTTTGGGTTTGCGGGTCTTCTGAGCATCGGAACATGCCTTCGTCAAAACATGCTTCATGTCGCATCTCTTTCGATCCCCGAAGCCCGATTTAATCCTTTGTTTCGGGTTTCCATGACCATCAAGCATCATGCTTCATGTTGCTTGTTTCCTACAACCTGAAACCCGAATTAATACGAAATCCTTTGTGTCGGGTTCTTAGACTCCCCGAACATGCTGACATGACATTAGTGGCTGAGTTGTCAGGTAGTTGACACATGTCAACTAAAGTGTATTAAATGTGAAATTTCCTATAAATACTCAGATTTCCATGTCATTTTTACCAGATGTACTTTTTTACCTCGTGGATTTTTGTGCATGCATCTTCGACCCAGAAACCCAACTCGCCTCTGTGCCTGATTGCATTGCTCATTTTTTATCATTTCTTGTTTTGGTTGAAGGTATTTTCCTTTATTCTTTGTTTATGGTTTTTTTGGAATGATTATGTAAAGAATTCTTCCAAGTTTTTGTCTTTTTCTTATCAGGGTTGTTGGGGTTTTATCTTTTCCATTTTGGGGGTTGTTTTCTAAATCAGGTTTGTGTTTTAGGGTTCCCCCTTTGGAATGTTCACTTTGCTTTATTCCCTAGAATGTCATTTTAATTAAAAATATATTTGGGATATCAACAGTGAAGAAGAACTTGCATGTTTCAACCTAACAACTACCTGATTCCCACTTTTCAGGTTTCGCAAGGTGCTTTGTAGTGTTCAAAACCCACAGTGTATCGGAAAGATTAAAGTATCAGACATTTCCAAATTTCTGACATTCCCAGTGTGTCGGGGTTTTTCAAAATTTCCGGCATCCTCCCCAGTGTGTCGGGTTTTCTGAACTTTTCGGCATCCTCCCCAGTGTGTTAGGTTTTCTAAACTTTCTGGCATCCTCCCAGTGTGTCAGACATTTCCAACTTTCTAAAATCTCCAGTGTGTTGGGTTTTCCGAAGTGTTCAACACCTTCTAATCTCCGAAATTCTCCTCCTTTGAAATTCCTCATGTCGGACCTTGGTTCATCACAAGATAAGACTGAAAAATCAGGGAGGATGAAGTAAAAATTTAGGAAGGCGGAGTCTCCCTCCTACATTGATTGTAATTACGACATCCAGGATACAGAGCTCGGAAACATAGATATGGAGTATTTTTAGAATAGGGTGAAGAGCTCTTCCCAGATTCCATGGATGAAATCGATAGTTGGCAGTGGTCTACCTCTTACAGCAGGTTTCCCTATGTCCACTCAGTGGCCCGAGTTCATCTTAGCCTGTGCTTCAAACTTTGACTCTGCTTCTCGTTCTATGAAAAATCAGGCGTGAGAAATTGTAATCAAGTTAGACGGAGGTTACTTCGATGACCTTCTCAAGCTGCCTAATTTTGAGGAATATGAAGATGTGGATCTCAACTCAGCCCAAAAGGCTTGGGACAATGATCAGGAGGATTGCATCAAGCACATGAATAAGAAGTTCCTAATCAAAGCCAAACCGGATGTTTCTAGGTTCCCAAGACTTATTCCTAGAAGTGATTTCATTCAAGAAATCAATGATATCATTACTCTATTGAGTCGGGTTTTTGGTTTCCCCGAGTCAAATTTTTTCCAAGGATGGATGTACTAGTTCATGATCATTATTAAGAAGAATCAAAAGGGAATTGATTGGGGTACTTTTATCAGTAACGAGATAGATTCTCAAATGACAATAGTCCTGTCTGCGGGAAAGTTTTATATGTCCTCGTATGTCACCTATGTAGCGGCCGACATGAGGAACTATCTCGGATTGGAAACCAAGGGGAACAAGATAATGGAGCATGTTTATCGGCATTTTCCTCATCTAAAAAGAAAAGGGTCTGAAGACCAATTCAGAAGGGTAAACGATGCCTTATTTTATGAGAACATCTATAGGTTAAGCCCTGAGATGGTTTTGATTTTCAAGGATTCCTCAAGGCATATGGAACTCTGCACCCACAGGTTCCAAGCATAGAAGACATCTAGATTTATTTACATGATGAGGTTACTATCTGAAGAAAAGATCATAGCAGGTTGACACTTACTGAGATTCAGACACTTGAGGTTGCTGACATACTAGAACGTACTGGTAATAATGAAAGTGTTCTGGATCCTTCCTATGATGGATTGAATGAAGATCAATATGTTTTCCCACCTATTGATTGGTCTATCAGTGAAAAAGCCTCCGTTATAGATAGATCAGCCCTGATTCTTGCACGCACCAAAGTATGGATCACCTCTTCGGGAATGAGTTTCAAAGAAGATAATTTTTCAAAGTTGGTTGCTGCAGAGGCGGGGCCCTCCAAAAAGGGAATGGAAAAAATCTCTTCTAAGGGACCTATAAAGGTCAAGTTTGTCAAGAAGAGAAGAGAACAAGAAACCTCTTCAATTGTTACTCTAGTTGAAACAGTGAATGTGCCAAAATCACCATCACCACTAGAAATAGGTGAAATTTCTTTGGAAGGAGAAGTAAGCCAGCCCCTAGTTTCACCATTTTTTGACTGCCCAACTGAAGTGACCTTATCTCTTGCATCCCAGACTTTGGTGTCAGGATCTGCACTTCCTCCTTCACAACCACTTCTACCTCCTCTTTCCCCATCTACTTCATCGGTCATGGCTAGTATTTTTTCTGGACTCTCAACCCTCTCTGCTGGGACCAAAGTAACTACACACATGCCCCCTCTTGTGCCTCTTTTCACTGAATCTTCTACCACATTGGTAACTATCCCCACTCCACCAGTGGATCCCTCTCGCCCTGAAAGTATGATACCAACTTCTAAAATAATGGTAACTCCCTTTGACATGCCTCAATGGCTACTTGAGCAAACTCCGAGGAAGAGGAAGGTGGTTGTACCCATACCAGCCTTTGATTTTAGTTCACTCAAGGCTTCTACTGCTAAATCAGCCAAGAAACCCAAAATAGTTTCAAGGGTTTTGGTGGAAACTTCAGGGCATACGTTTGCAGAGATCACCAATCCCGTGACTGAAAAAACCAAAGAGGACATAACGGCCTCTGACTATTAGATAACCAAGGTGGCTCTACGAGAAGTGACAATGAAAGGAGCACAAAAGGATGCATGGGATGCTATAAACGTGCTATGCCAGAAATTGAAGGAAACAAAGGACAGAAGAGATGAGCTTAAAGGAAAGGTGGAGTAGTTAACTGAAGTATTTATTAAGCTCTCAAAACCCCTTGAATCAATACCATCTTCCTCTGTCCCTGTCGGATTCGATTTCTCATCAGTGCCTATAATTGAGAAGATTAATGAAAAAGGAAAGGTGGTCGATGGATGGACCCAAAGGCTGCTCTAATAGGAGAAAGAAGTGATTCAAGACACCATAAAAGTCTATCAATATTTGGGGAATATACAGAGTGATGGGGAAAAGATGGATGATGATTTTTCCCAAGAAATTGGACACCTTGATTTGACTTTTGAAGCTCTCCAGATATTGAAGCAAATTCCATCACGCATCTTGGTAGAAGAAGGTGTCATCCCACATGCGGATAAGCATTTCCAGCTGACCAAAGCCATTAGGTTCAGGGTAAAAATTCTCAACAAAGCTTGCGGTAAATTGAGAGAATCAAGAGATCAGTTGATTGATGGCAAGAGCGACCTAGAAGAAGAACTGCTGAAAATTTGTGCAAAAGTGTCAAGTGGGAACTCAAGCATCCCATCAGCTGATGATCTTTTCAAACAAATCCAAGAATCAATTCAACATGAACCAGCTCATGGATTTTGCATTGAAATCATTGCCAAGTTTGTAAATATTGAACATTCTTTGGAGGCCTTGAGAAAACTCAACAAGAGATTGAGAAAGCTTCCCGGTAGTGCCAGTGACACTCACGAATCATGTGAATTTTTGAGTGATCATTCCACTGCACCTGACAAAAATGAGATGCAAGGTATAATCCAGAAGTTCCAAGAATTTTGGAATAAACAAGATCAATTAGAAGAAGAGAAAGATGAGGAAGAAAAAGATGACGATTCAGACTAAGTTTTGATGTAACGTGTCATTTCAATCTTGAAATTGACATGTCTTTTTCATTTCTGTTTTGTCACATAGGAATCATATTCTGACTTGGTCTCCTGCGTGAGAGTCAAGCAAAATAGGTTTCTTGTTAACAAACTGTTTTATAGGATTTGTCCTATTTTCTCTCAACTATTTTTTTTATAAATAAGGGATGTACATACATTCCAAAGGGTCGAGATTTTTGGAATATTGAGAACTATTGTGAAGAATAAAAACTTTGTGCTTTCTTTTTTATCATTTGAGGAATAGAAGCTGATGCCATTTTGCAAAATTTGTGTTGTGAGAGGTATCTTTCTTAAGATATCATTCTTATGTTCGTAATCTTAAGCTATTATTTGTTTAGCATCTTGATGTTTCTAATCATTTCAAACATTACATTTGTTATCTAAAGCTCGTATGATTATTTCACGCTTTGTGTTTACTCGAAAGAAAATACGTTCCTCTCATTTCCTTCCATTGTGTTATTTCCATAATAATAATTTCCAACCCAGTCCATTTATAAAGACAATATCTTCAAATAGTGTGGATATGGATTTCAGGATTCTATCCCAACCCCAATGGTTAGATTAGTGTGAATATTGTACGCATTGTTTCTATTGTGTTTTAGATTAGTAATAAACAGGCAGCCTCACCTATTTTTGAGGAGGGATTTAATCCCATGCACTGTGGTTGAACCTCATATTTTGGCTTGACAAAATATCTAAATAATGCTACTCTATGGAAACCAAGCAAGTTCCTTTGATTAGGTAGATTAAAGACACCCAAATCATTTTAACCTAATTCCCTCAAAAGCAAGTTAACGTAACTATTTTAGTTGTTGATATTCCCACCTCGTATGGAATGTTGTTGTGCAGGAAATTTTACAGAGATCTAGGTGGAGAAATTAAAATGGATTGGTCTCATGCCATGATCCCTATGAATGGACAAATGAAGAATCTTATGCCAGAAGCTCAGGAAAAGTTCACAGTAACTAAAACCAAAGATCCTGATACACAGATCCTTTTCCAAGGCTCAAGTATGGGTAATTATATGATGACTGTAGAAATTCATACCCTTGAAATCACTTGCCAAGATTCCAATGAGATATGGACTCTTGATTTTGATGGAATTCGTTTCTCAATGGGCTCTTGTGTAGGAGTGGTGCTCATATCTCCAAATGGTAAAATATTTCCTTTTTCCTACAAACTTGAATTTTCAAATAATAATAACACTGCAGAGTACGAGGCATTAATCCTTGGCCTTCAAGATGCAGAGGAGAAAGGGATAAAAAATTTGGAAGTCTTTGGAGATGCGGAATTGATCATGAAATAGGTAAGAAATGAGTTCGAAGTAAATAACGATCATTTGAGACACTACAGAAATAAAGTATGGGATGCGATAGAAATATTCAACACCTTTTCCATAAAATCTGTCCCTTGTGAAAAGAATGACAAAGAAGATTCTCTAGCATTCTCAACCTCATTAATGATTCCTCATTCAGAATTTGATCAAGTCAAATACACTATTGAAATGGTTTTTAGGCCAATTCTTCTTGACAATGTAGAAAATTGGCAAGTATTTAATGACTATCAACAAATTATTTCCTTCTTGGAAAAGAGAGAGAATTTTGAATAGTTGTACTTTGAAGGAAGTGATTCTACATTTCACGAATCAACTACCTCACCCTTTCAGGAAGGGTTTGAGAATGAGGATCTTGGTGATGGCATCATTCAACTCAAAGGAAATAAAATTCCCCAAGGATTGGTTTGAATTGCAAATTTTTTTGACAATCATGACATGTTTATCAAAGAGAAAGAGTGGGCAGGACCTACGAATTCTACTGACTATGAGCAAGTTAACATCGGTACTAAGGATAAACCTCGCCTAGTAAATATCGGTAAGTGTTGCTCACCTGAGGAATGTGGGAAATTCATAAGCCTCCTTACCAAATATTCTGATGTTTTGGATTAATCATATGAAGACTTGAATTCTTTCCAACCCAAGGAAATGGAGCATGCCATACCCTTGAAGCCTGGTGCATTTCCATTCAAGCAAAAGAAAAGACAATATAATCCCAAGATTACAAGGATAATAGTTCATGAAGTTCAAAAGATGCTAGATGCACGAATAGTGTTTCCTATTTGACATTCGACCCGGATAGCTAATATTGTACTGGTTCGCAAGAAAAATGGAGAAATTAGGATTTGCATGGATTTTTGCAATCTTAATCAGGCTTCCTTGAAGGGTAATTACCCACTGCCAGTTATGGACCATATTCTGCAGGAAGTAACTAGATCAGAAATACTACCTATGCTAGATGGCTTCTCTGGCTATAATAAAATTAAAGTGGCTAGAGAAGATCAACATAAAACCGCATTCAACACCCCCTAGGGTACGTTCGCATATATAAGAATGCCTTTTGGTTTGATTAATGTCGGCGCTACTTTTCAAAGGGCAGTGGATATGGAATTCACAGATTATAAAGATAAAATCATCGTGATATACCTAGATGACTTGACAATGGTCTCAAAGAAGCGAGAAGATCATCTAAGAGATTTAAAAAAAATATTGCAAAGATGCAGAATTCATAAGATTTCTCTAAATTCAAAAAAAATTGTGTTCGGAGTTACAAAAGAAAAACTTTTAGGTCATATTGTTTCTAAGGAAGGAACTAAGATCAATCCTGAGCATGTTCAAGCTATCAAGAATATTTCCTTACCTACAAGTAATCCTGGAGTCCACTCTTTCTTTGGGAAGGTGAAATTTTTGAGAAGGTTTGTGCCATATTTTTCCTAGCCAACTAAAGAAATCACTGATATGATGAAAGGAAAAGAATCCTTACAATGGTCAAAAGAAGGTAGAGAGGCATTTGAGAAAATCTAGGGTGCTATTGCCAAAGCTCCTACATTGGTGTGTCCTGATTTTAAAAAGGATTTCATAATTTATTGTTATGCTTCGTTGCACATAATCTCTACCATTTTCACTCAACACAATCAAGAGGGGATCAAATCTCCTTTCGCATTCATGAGTTCTAGATCAAGAAACATGAATTTAATTACACTTCTCTTTAAATACATGTGAACGTAGTGGTGAGAGCCCTTAAACACTTCAGGTACTATGTGTTGAATTCTCACACCAAAGTCCAAGTTCTAGACATAGCAGTTAAATCGATGTTGACACAATAGGAACTAGAATCTAAAAGAGGTAATTGGGTCTCCAAGATCTAGGAATATGATTTGGATATCAAGCCTACCAAGTTGGTTTGAAGAAGAGGACATTGTGAACTCATCATAGAGAATGAACCATGAGATAACTCTAAAGAAGAACCAGTTGAAGAAAATTTACCATTGGTAGCTTTTGTCAGTACCACAAATGAATGGTATTCTGATATTACCTACTTCCTCACATATGGCCAGTGTCCATAGAATCTGACAGCTAAGGAGAAATGAGCTGTCAAACTAAGAGCTGTCAGGTACGTCATTTGGGACAACACATTGTTCAAGAAAGGAATTGATGGCATGTTCCTCAAATGTGATGATAAAGAGAAACAACCTAGATTATTAGAAGCTTTACACAATCATGCTTGCAGTGGTTATTTCTCTGGCCCAGTGATGGATCATAAAATTCTGTGAACACATTATTACTGGCCCACTATATTTTTTGATGCTCATAAATGAATGGCAAAATGTGAAGCTCGTCAGCAATTTGTTGGAAGACCAAAGTTGGCATCTTTGCCTTTGAAGCCAGTTGTCATTGAAGAACCCTTTCAACAATGGGGTTTAGATTTCATCGTGGTTTTGAATCCTAATTCTAGTGCTTGTCATACTCACATGCTCACTGCAAGTGACTACTTTACAAAATGGGTAGAAGCTATACCAGCGAAATAAACATCTACTGCAGTAATTTATGACTTCATCAAAGAAAATATATTGGTTCATTATGGAATTCCACACAAGCTCGTGACAGACAATGCCTCAAATTTTTATTTTGTAGAGATGATAGGTATTTTTATGGGTATGGGATACATTTTTCTCATTCGTCAGATTACTACCCTCAGGGAACTGGTCAGGCTGAATCCAGTAACAAAAACATCATTACTATTATGCGCAAGTTATTCGAAAAAAATCAAATAACTTGTCATAAAAATTTATATGACGCATTGTGGGGCTGACCGCATAACTCCCAAAAGGGTAATCAAGATGTCTCCATTTCAACTTTTGTATGGAATTGATGCTCAAATTCTCGTCACACTGGAGTTACCAGCATTAAAATTAGCCCAGGAAGCTGATGATGAATGCTTCACCGATGCATTAGATAAAAGGATCATGTTCCTAAGCAATCTTGAGGAAAAAAGAATTCAAGTGGCAAATAGGATTGAGGAACATCAATCCAAGGTACAGAAATTGTTTGATAGGAAAACTAGGGAGAGACAATTTCAAATCAATGACTTAGTTCTTCTCTGGGACAACATACGTGAACCGAAAGGGAAGCATGGGAATTTTGATTCACTGTGGCTAGGCTCATTCAAAATAAGGCATTTTTGTGGAGATAGCACTTATTACTTGGCATATCCTGATGGAACTCATTTGCCTTTGCCCTACAGTGGGCGATATCTCAAGCACTATCAAAATTGAAAACGGGTTGTTCCCCGTATGTACATAGGTAATTAAAATTTTGGTTTGTTTGTTTCCCTATTTTTAAATCTCCTCTCTTGTGTCACCCGATTTTTGTGCCCCATCATTTTTAGATCATGTTCATGAATATTTTGGTCTAGGTCCATTGCTGCATCCGGTCCCCAATTAGAGCCAGCTGTTATCAACCAATTTTGACTTCGCAAAATTAATAAAAAAATGGAAAATTTTAAACTATTCAAAAAGTGTTAATTTTTGTGATTCATCACTCTCATCATGATCTTCTCATTTTTGTGATCGTTCTGGTCTTCGTTTCATCCATTTTGGGCAAGAACTCCTCCCGCCAGGTCTTAAAATGCATTAATAATTAATTAATTAATTTACTATCCTTTATTTGAAAAAATCATTTTTTATTAAATTTGGGGTTTTTAATTAAATAACTATTAACATAATAATTATTAAAATTCATTCGACAAATTTTTTATTTTATTACTGGGGAAGTAAGCTTTGTGCTTCCAACTACCGGGAATGCCAAATTGGCTTCCCAAAGCTAGATTTCCCCTTTCCTGGCAAATTTATTTTATTTTCCTTCTTGTGGGATTTTCTCCACCAATTGCCGAATCAATGGATTGGAAAATGGGCAAGAAATTTCCTGATTTCCCACATGGGGTAATTAAATGGAGATTACCAGCCCACCTTGCCATTACCATTGGCAATTGGCCATTGCTTTCCCCTTTCCCCCTGGCAATTAATTCCAGTACTCGGGAAGAAGGAAAGTTGGTTTAGCCTCCATAAATTCCTTCGTTGGACTCGTTGGAAAGAGTCATGTGAAGCTTTCCAATTGCTTCTTATTTCTAGAGTAATATTTTATCACATCCCTCAATGAATCATCATGCATTCACAAAGCTAGATATTGAAGAAGCTCTCCACCTGAAGGAAAAATAATACAGCTTCCACCCAGTCCAAAAGACCACGCAGGAGCAATTTGAAGATCACCATGTTTTTGTTGGAGGAAATAACAGTTGTTCCAATGCAGCCAAAGGACAGTCTAAAATAGAGAGGAAGCATTTTTCACACATGAACTGAGCAAAAACCCACTCACAACAAATCTAGGACAGTCCAAAATGCATAAAGGACAACATGAACAAGAAGTTTCCATCACACATTGGTCTAGGAAATTCATCATCCACAAAGTCCAAAATGCATGCATAAAGTTTCCACGTGGGGGAGCCCAAGGAGTTTTCACCATACATAGTCAAGACAGTCCAAAAATAAAAAGTAAAAAGAGAATACCCACGTGCAGAGGGAAAACAACAGGTAATAAGAAAAGAAAGGAAAACCATTTTCCATGCATGCTAAAAGCCAACATGCCACGTGGGGAAGAAAAGAAAAGACAGCCCAAAAATTTCTTGAAAGAGGACAGTCTAAAAGGAGAGGAATATTCCACGCATTCTTTAAAGTCTATCCACACACACACACAGCTAAAGGAAATAGAAAAACACCACGCATTGGTAGAAAGAAAAAAATCCACACAGGTTAAAGTCATACAAGCTTGTTTAGATCATAAAAAAGGAGATCCCACGCAACCAAATAAGCATAGAGTTTAATGCATTTTCCTGGAGAAATGAATAGCTGAAGACAAGACCACCATTTCCTAGCCAACAGAAGAGGGACCACACGCATTCATCAAGAGATACAGCCCAAGAAAGAAACAAGTTCCAATGCCTACCCAGGATAAAAATAAAAAGCCACGCATGGGGAAGTATAGAAACTTCAACACATAATTTGGGATAATTAAAATCAGTTACCAAAAGACAAATAAATTTCCATGCCCAGCAGTAGGAGGTTTTCCATGCATTTTCCTAGGCAGGTCATGCAAGAGGCAAGAAAGAAATACCACGAAGCTATCCAAACATTGCTCACGTGGCCTATAGGAGGAAAATTTTCAACAAAGACAATCACAACAATCTCCAAAACAGTCTAGAAGAATCCACACAATTGTAGAAGAATTAAGCAAGTTTATTCACACATCGCTCAAAAGATTGCAAGGAAGAAGTGAATCTCAAAGTACGCGGCCATTTAAATCAGGTGATTTTCACACATTCGAGGAAGAATTTCCTCTGGAAAATTAAATAAAAAGAGTCGATATCGAAATTGGGTGATTTCGTTTATTTTAATATATATATATATAATTAAAAAAAAAAATGTTTTCGCCCAAATCGGAATTCAAACCGAGTCTTAGTGTGTGTATTTAATGTTTTTTTTGAAACTAGGACTATTTATTATTATTATTGTTTTTAAATAATAATATTAATAATAAAATTAAAGTGAGTCATATTTTGCTTGCACTGACAGGGGATTCGGAGACTGAGACCTGACCCCGCTTGTATTGTTTTATGTGCTCAAGTTGTTCTTCTGTGAAATTCATAATGGCTGAGAAATATAACAAATCTACAGGAAGATCGACGAAGTTAGAGGAAAAATCAAACAAATCCATGCTGAAGTATGATTCCCAAGGAATCATTCCTCCCAGTTCTATCAAATCAACATACGACAATATAACTGATACAAATCTAGGTCACATCAATGTGCAACAATTCTATGAATGTGTGAAAACTGAAGGTAAAACCATATTCTTGGATAGGCTTTACCATAGTGGTCTACCTCAAGCAACAGAATTTCCAGTCTTAGTGCAATGCCCAGAGTTGGTTATCACTTGTGCGGAGCTCTATGATCCTAAGAGATGAGGAATTTTTAAAGATAATTGCGAGCCTTTCCTCTTAATCACACCAGAGCACATTGACAAATTGCTCGGCATACCTGACTTTCTTGAGAATGCAAATGTCACTCGCCAGTCAGCAAAAGAATTTTGGGATGAGGAACCCCTGAGATAAAGGAAGATGGTTAATAATAACTGGTTAGTGACCAAGAGGCCTTGAATTGACTCACTTCCCAAAGAATTGTACTGCATTGAGTTCGTGGAAGAAATCAGGGACATGATTACTCTCCTAAGTCAAGTTTTTGGTTTACCCCCTGCTAGGATTTTCCACCAATGGATGTATCAGTTTATCTGTATCATCCTTGCCAAGAAATAGTTTGTGGATTGGGCCACCATCATCAGTAATACCTTTCACAAACAATTGATAGAAGTTAAGATGACTGGATGCTTCTACATGACATAGTATCTAACTTATGCAGTAGAAAAAAGAAAGTTATTTTCGGGACTTAAAACAAGAGGATTCATGGGGCCATCAAACAATGTTTTTCCTTATTATCTGCAACTCAGTTTCAAAAATAGCTCTCACCATTTTAGAAGAGTCAATGATGCTTTCACCTTTTGTGTGGCTTGAAACCTGAATAAGAATACCGAGGAAATATTTTCTAAAGAAGCCATGAGTGTCATTTCCCAATGGGGAGCTTGGTTTATTCAATTTTTATCATTTGCCTACATTCACATGAGTGGCTTTACTTGTACCCCATGGAAGCTTCCAAAGTATGTCAGCGACAAATGGGCATTAATGGATATTGTGTGGCAACTATTCCAAGTTCATTGCCTTCTTAGTGACAAGCACCGTTCAGGAAATCATTTCCCAATCCAAATCGAGGAATACCAATGTCTAAATATTTTCAGTGCATAACTCATGGAAAAAGAGTTCACTCTTATAACCATCCATCCATATGTGAAGAGAGCCCAGATTGATATTAATGGATATATATAGAAGATTCTGGGAGCAAAGTATCAACATAATCCTACCATGAAAGATTTCTGGGCTGCTTGTTCGGACGAACATGAAGTAAGAAGATGAGAGTATTCTCGCCTAACACTTGCTCAAATCAAGGCCTTCTGCATCAATATCTCTCCTTATTCATTCATAAATGATGATGAGGATTTCATTGATCCCTCATATGATGTAGTTGCTTTTACCCCATTTCCTCGAATTGACTAGACCAAAAGAGATGAATTTTCTCTTGATAGCAAGAATCAACCAATTATTGAAAGAAGCATATCTTGGCACGATGGAGAACTTGCCAAGTTACAATCAATTCAAGATCATGCTTCAGGATCATAACAATTGCCAACACGAGGAGGCCTCCATTCAACCAAAGTCTCTTCTCAATCAACCTCTGTACCATCCAATCATACATAACAAGAAAGAAAGGAGTGGTTGCAAAAATCCACTTCTCCAAGTAACGTGTCACGTGGAGAAAAATATAAAGATCCTAACCCTGAAGAAGGAAGGAGAGCGTGAATCAAGATTCTCTTCCTCGAGTAGAGATTCTTCTACCCACATTGTTAATAGTTCTTAGAAGCTAGTGGCAAACGATCCTCAGTCATGCTTCGAACAAGCGTCCACTCAGGTGCAGGTAATTCAAATATCAAACAAATCAGAGCATGTAGTTCATGAAGAGATTTCTAAAAAACTCCCAAATAATCAAGAGGTGGATATTGAGGTTTTTTCTCCTCAAATTGAGGTCATAGATAGGATTCAAGCAGGATCTCATGATGTCGACAAGAATGAGAATATTGATTCGAGCTCTAGGATTTTGTATGCAAAAATAGTGCATGATACTCCTTCCTAGGTTGGTTTTGAGGTTAAGAAAAGGAAGAGGGTTGTCAAGGTGATTGACATTGATTTTGATTCCCTTTTCAAACTTTCAAAAAAATTCATTCCAAATTAGCCTAAGGTGCTTTCTCAAATAATAGTGGATAGTGACAGAAATAGGTTTACGGATCTCGCCATCCCAAAAGTGTATAAAGAGCGCGATGCCATGAAACCTTATGATTATGAAGTTTCCAAACTTGGACTTGGGAGGTCTACATTAGAAAGTGACATGGTGATGGCTCGATATTCAAGTTGATACCGTGCTAAAGAGACTTGAGAAATATAAGTCTCAAAACTCTCAGCTCAAAGACGAAAAGAATCAATTGGTGGAATAATGTTCAACATTTTATAAATCCCATATCATCCACTTTCCCAGTACCTGATGCAGTGGCTTCCCCAAATGAAGAGACTCTTAATCTGTCAAAAGAAATAAACACATTAGGCCATGTCACTAAAACTTATCTTTCAGAGATTCTTGTTTTAGGCCAAGAGATGATCAATACTACGGTTAAGCTTCATGAAGATGTCAGTGCGTATTTTGATCCAATTATTTCTTTCAAAGAAACTTTTGTTTCTAATATATCAAATTTGGATGAGATATTGTCCTACTTTGCAGGAGATGAGCAAGTATGGAATCCTCAGTTTTAGCCATTGAAGGAATTCTCGAATTTTAACATCGAGCGACATTTTTTCTTTGGTGTCTGCATCTCAAATCAAGGAAGATGCTTCTTGAGGATTCTATGATCCATTATGAAACCATGTGAAATGAAGCCTTCACTTCACTCTTCCTTGATTCAAAAATTCATAGCTGAGATTCCTTGCAACCTCATAAATGACCATAATCAATAGGTGTTCATCAGAGCAGGTGGAAGAGAAATTTTCACAATTGTTTAAGGACATGTACACTCCCACCAATAATTTCTCGTCAGTTTCAATGGAACGGTGCATCAAATTAAAGAACTTGTTTGAGAATGCTCAATCCAAAATTGTTAATTTTAATGATATGCCAAGTAGGATTCTTGAATTGCAGGTATTTTGTGAGGTTATTCTTCAACCAAATGAACCTCCAGAAGAAGAAAAGACGTTTGAAACTTTGGGAAGGTTTAGATCCTTTCAACTGGTAAAAGCGGCAGATCCTAATTTCACCAGAAGTTCAGGGATTTAATTTTCTTGGTATCTAATGAAGTGGGAGAGTCCATTTCTCATACGCTTGAGACAGAGCGGACCCCATTTCAATGGATAAGGTACTGGTTATTATTGTATATTTTAAAAGGTGTTTTTATTTGCTTTTGGGAAACTATGAATATTTTAAGTAATTTCTATTTTTGGGTTGTCTTTAATAAAGTTGGTTGAAAAATTCAAAGGTCACTTAAGTGCCTTATTTAATGATCATGTAAAACCCTAACTACTTTGTAACCAAATTTTGGGTTATAAAAGGAAGTGAGGGGATCATTTGTAAGGGGGAATTTGAGAGAGAAGAAGAAATACTTTTGTGTGTAAGATTTGTTGTTTAAGGAAGAAACTTTATGTTCTTTTGTGAAAACATTTTGGAGTTAATGAAATAGCGAGCTTTGTGGTCTCATTTATTGTCTCGTGTAACATTTGATGTTCTTATGTTCATTAGATGTTAGGTGTTTGAATCTTACATGCAACTATTATCTTTAATCTTATTGTCAATGTTATTAATTGGTTGTTATAGTTCACAGTGACTCAAGCTTTTGATATATCTACTTGCTCATGTGTGTTCCCTTTTTACACATTCTTGTTTGGCTAACTCAAACACCATTTTATTTGTGCTTGGTTATTTATCTTTCCTCTTCATGCAATATTAGGCTCTGTGTTTACTTAACTATTGAATGTTCTTTTAATTCATTCCATTCCACTCCTTTCCTTCATTCCATTTCATCTCCCTCATTCACTTTTCTTTCCATTGATGTTCCAAAACAACCCCCATATACTATTTTAAATGTGCAGATGTAAATACAGTTTTGGTTTTCAATAAAGGCAGCCGCACCTTCATTGAGGAGGGAGTTCATTCCCACACTACTGCATGTCATTTGCGTGTGTTGCAAATGCATATGCTAATGGTTTTTGGCGACTCCTCTAGGGATTTAAGAATCATTAACCAATGCTTGGTTAAATCTTTATGACTATCCCCTCTGTACAAGCTCCAGTTCTTCAATTGAACCTTGTGCCCGATGAATATTTTCGAAGGAGACATTGCTACCAACCTTCAAACAATAGCTTGGGAAAAGCGTGAAAGCTTTGCAACAATTTGTGGTTGTTGTTAGAGAAATTGACTGAGAAATCTACATCGAAGACCTTAGAAAGAAGAGCACTTGGACTTGTGGCTAGAAGACCTCCTTGACACATGTTGATCATTGTTCACTGATGCGGTCCTCTTCCACCAAGGTAATAAGTTGTATGACTATTACAGGTAACCCACCTCTCTTGCAACCAAATCTTGCTCTTTTCATATAATCAAGAATATATATCATTAGATTTAAGGCAAGCTATTTGGGAAAAGAGCACGAATAACTATCATTTTCATCTCACTACATTAGTACTAGATACTGAAGAAGAGAAAGATGAGAGATTTTCTAGGATTATTCAGGCGCAAATAGCTCAAGAAAGAGAGCAAAGATAATAGGATAGAGCTGATTAGAACATGCCCTTGGTCCCTTCACAATAAAAGATTTGAAATTGGAAGGAAAGAGGTTTACACGAGGAGAAAAACCTAAAGGTCGATCTGATCCCATTTTTGACTTTCAAGGAAATTTTGGTTTCAAGTTATCTCCTCCAAAGAAGAGCACACCTCGTAGATCTTCAAGCCTTGCAGCAAGTCCTAAAAGAGAAAGCAAGGAAGGAATCACTGCGAATAAAGTACTTGTCCTTACTCATGTTTTTTTGCCTTCACATACCACCTTTCCCAAAAAAAATTTCAACATACCATGGGGAAATTCCATAGGCCCATTGGTCTTACCAGCTCAACATGAACTCCCGCGAGGATCCAGGAATATTCTTCCCAAGTTCGACAGAGATGGGAAGACATCACCAGATGACCACATTTCTACTTTCTTTGCTTCATGTGTTGTTTTTTTAGTAGAATATGAAGATGTTTCTATTCGTCTCTTCGTTGAAACCTTGTATGATGTTGCTGCGGATTAGTTTCATCATTTGCGTAATGGATGTATCAAAAATTATAATGATATGAAAACTAACTTTGAAAATTGATTCAAGACAGTAGAAGATGAACATGCTCTTCTTGCCCAAATATCTCAGGTGAAGAAAGAACCAACAAAACCCATGAGGAATTTCATGGCTAAATTCAACAAAATGGTGAACAAAGTTCCCACCGGGATTTTTCCAAACCTTGATGGAAAAAAATGTTTCTTTATTAATGCAAAACAACAAGAAGTGTGCTATCAACTGAGAAGGGATAGAGTGGCTACTTTGGAACTTGCTCAATCCTTGGCCATAGAAATTGAAGATGACTTAATTATGGCAGGAAAATTCAAGAAAAATTCCCTCAAGGGAAAGAGTCAAGAAAACTCCAACGCTTCAGAAGCTATGCTAACTAAGTTGGCTAATGATGTGTTGGCTTTAAAAAAGCAAGTTGCTCAAAGTAGTAAACCTGCTCCTTATAAAGACATCCCAAGAAAATGATACGTTCCCAATAAAGCCAGGATTGTAGGTGCTCTAACGAGGCTTTTTATTGAAGCAACTCCCGCAACTAACTCAAAATGTGATGTCATTAAATAAAGTGATGATGAGGTTGAAGTCGTCAAGGTTGATGAGGAAGAGCCAAATTCTGGAACATCTGAACTTGAAGTTGAAGATCCTGAGGGAGAAAGTAATAACCATTTCTTTGAGTACCGTTCGGAAGAAGAAGATGAATACGAAGAAATTATAGAAAATATGAATGGAAAATATTTTGTTGTCTTCACATGCTCTCAAAAAAGGGATCAAAAATACCACTAAGGCAGGAGAAAAAGAAGTTTCCAAAGAAGTTCCGAAAGAATCCAAGATTAAGGAAACTTCCAAAGAATCCAAGACAAATGAGACTTCCAAAGAGTCCAAGGTGACTGAGGTTTCAAAGGTCAAAACTATCTTAAAGAAAGGAGGGCCTTTGTTAAATCAATCAATTGATAAATCAACTATGAAGAAAGTTTCTTCTTCCATTTCCATATCAACCTAGCTTGAAGAGAAGGTCAAAAGTGTGCCATCATCAAGTTCAAAAGAACTAGTATCTGAGACATCAAGTATGATTAATTTGCCCCAATTTAATATCATTGATCATATCAATAAAACAACAATTTCCATGTCACAGGCAGAGTACTTGAATTCCAATAAGGATCAACTGGAGAAATTGGTCCAGTTTATCAAAGGTGACTCTATTATTCATTCCTCCAAAGGGATTATGAAATCTCCCACAGATGGGAAAACCCAAAATATTGTGGCGGCCACTACACCCTCAAATGAAAAGATTGAACCTTTCTTTGTGTCCTTTATGATCAATGGATGCAAATTAAGTAATTACATTATAGACTCTGGAGCCTTGGATATTGTGATGCTGGCCAAAGTAGCACATGCTTTTGGTTTTACTTGTAAAAGAAAATTCAGATCATGCTACTCCATGGAAAACAAGAAAGTTCCTTTGATCGGGTAGATTAAAGATGCCCAAATGGTTTTAGCCTAATTCCCTCAAAAGCAAGTTAAGGTAACTATTTTAGTTGCTAATATTCCTGCGTTGTATGGAACGTTGTTAAGCATGAAATTTTGTAGAGATCTAGGTGGAGAAATTCAAATGGATTAGTCTCACACCATGATCCCTATCAATGGACAAATGAAGAAGCTTATGCCAGAAGCTCGGGAAAAGTTCACAGTAACTAAAACTGAAGATCCTCGTGCATAGATTCTTTTCCAAGGCTCAAGTATGGGTAATTATATGATGACTGCAGAAATTCATACCCCTAAGATCACTTACCAAGATTCTAATGAGATATGGACTGTTGAGTTTGATGTAATTTGTTGCTCGATGGGCTCTTGTGCAGGAGTGGTGCTCTCATATCTCCAAATGGTAAAATATTTCCTTTTTCCTACAAACTTGAATTTTCAAATAGTAATAACACTGCAAAGTACGAGGCATTAATCCTTGGCCTTCAAGCTATAGAGGAGAAAGGGATAAAAAATTTGGAAGTCTTTGGAGATGCGGAATTGATCATGAAATAGGTAAGAAATCAGTTTCAAGTATAGAATGATCATTTGAGACACTACAGAAATAAAGTATGGGATGCGATAGAAATCTTCGACACTTTTTCCATAAAATATTTCCCTCATGAAAAGAATGACAAATCAGATTCTCTATCAGTCTCATCCTCATTAATGATTCCTCATTTAGAATTTGATCAAGTCAAATACACTATTGAAATGGTTTTTAGGCCAAGTCTTCCTGATAATGTAGAAAATTGGCAAGTATTTAATGATGATCAACAAATTATTGCCTTCTTGGAAAAGAGAGAGAATTTTGAATAGTTGTACTTTGAAGAAAGTGATTCTACATTTCGCGAATCAACTACCTCACCCATTCAGGAAGGAGTTGATAATGAGGATCCTGGTGATGGCATCATTCAACTCAAAGGAAATAAAATTCCCAAAGGATTGGTGTCACTTGCAGAACTTTTTCACAAACATGACAGGTTTATCAAAGAGAAAGAGTAGGCAAGACCTGCAAATTATACTGACTATGAGCAAGTTAACATCGGTACCAAGGATAAACCTCATCTAGTAAATATCGGTAAGTGTTTCTCACCTGAGGAACGTAGGAAATTCATAAGCCTCCTTACCAAATATTCTGACGTTTTGGCTTACTCATATGAAGACTTGAAGTCTTTCCAACCCAGGGAAATGGAGCATGCCATACCCTTGAAGCCTAGTGCAATTCTATTCAAGCAAAAGAAAAGACAATATAATCCCAAGATTGCAGGGACAATATTTCACGAAGTTCAAAAGATGCTAGATGCATGAATAGTGTTTCCTATTCGACATTCAACCTGGATAGCTAATATTGTACCGGTTCGCAAGAAAAATGGAGAAATTAGGATTTACATGGATTTCCACAATCTTAATTAGGCTTCCTTGAAGGATAACTACCCACTGCTATTTATGGACCATATTCTGCAGGTAGTAACTAGATCAGAAATGCTATCTATGCTAGATGGCTTCTCTAGCTATAATAAGATTGAAGTGCCTAGATAAGATCAACATAAAACCACATTTACCACCCCCTGGGGTATGTTCACGTATAGAAGAATGCCTTTTGGTTTGATTAATTCTAGCGCTACTTTTCAAAGGGCTATGGATATGGCATTCACAAATTATAAAGATAAAATCATCATGATATACCTAGATGGCTTGACAGTGTTCTCAAAGAAGCGAGAAGATCACCTAAGAGATTTAGAGAAAATATTGCAAAGATGCAGACTTCATATGATTTCTCTAAATCCAAAAAAGTCTGTTTTTGGAGTTACAGAAGGGAAAAACTCTAAGGTCATATTGTTTCTAAGGAAGGAAAAAAGATCGATCATGAGTGTGTTCAAGCTATCAAAAATCTTTCCTTTCCTACAAGTAAGCCTGGAGTCCACTCTTTCTTTGGGAAGGTGAAATGTTTTAGAAGGTTTGTGCCAGATTTTTCCGAGACGACTAAATAAATCACTGATATGATGAAAGGAAAAGAATCCTTACAATGGTCAAAAGAAGGTAGAGAGGCATTTGAGAAAATCAAGGGTGCTATTTCCAAATGTCCTACATTGGTGTGTCTTTATTTTAAAAAGGATTTCATAATTTATTGTTATGCTTCGCTGCACACAATCTCTGCCATTTTGGCTCAAAAAAATCAAGAAGGGATTGAATCTCCTATCACATTCATGAGTTCTAGATTCAATAAACATGAATTTAATCACACTTCTCTTGAAAGACATGCGTACATGGTGGTGAGAGCCCTGAAAAACTTCAGGTAATATGTGTTGAATTCTCACACCAAATTCCTAGTTCCAGACACCACAGTTAAATTGATGTTAACACAATAGGAACCAAGATCTAAAAGAGGTAATTGGGTCTCCAAGATCCAAGAATATGATTTGGATATCAAGCCTACCAAGTTGGTTTGAGGAAGAGGACTCTTCCAACTCATCACAGAGAACAAACCGCGAGATAACTATGAAGAAGAACCAGTTGAAGAAAATTTACCATTGGTAGTTTTTTTCAGTACCATAGATGAATGGTATTCTGATATTTCCTACTTCCTCACATATGCCGAGTGCCCAGAGAATTTGATAGCTAAGGAGAAACAATCTGTCAAACTAAGAGCTTCTAGGTACATCATTTGGGACAACACGTTGTTCAAGAAAGGAATTGACAGCATGTTCCTCAGAGTTGTTGATAAAGAGAAACAACGTAGATTATTGGAAACTTTCCACAATCATGCTTGCGGTGGTCATTTCTCTAGCCTAGTGATGGATCATAAAATTCTGTGAGCACATTATTATTGGTCCACTAGGTTTTCTTATGCTCAGAAATGGGTGACAAAATGTGAAGCTTGTCAGCAATTTGTTGGAAGACCAAAGTTAGCAGCTTTGCCTTTGAAGCCAGTTTTCATTGAAGAACCCTTTCAACAATGGGGTTTAGATTTCATCGAGGTTTTTAATCCTAATTCTAGTTCTGGTCATACTCACGTGCTCATGGCAACTAACTACTTTACAAAATGGGTAGAAGTTATACCAGTGAAAAAAACATCTAATGTAGTAATTTGTCTTCATCAAAGAAAATATATTGGTTTGTGATGAAATTCCACACAAGATCGTGACTGAAAATTCCTCAATTTTTTCTTCTATAGAGATTATAGGTTTTCATTATGGGTATGGGATATATTTTTCTCATTCGTCAGATTACTACCCTCAAGGAAATGGTCAGGATGAATCTAGTAACAAAAACATCATTACTATTGTGCGCAAATTAGTTGAAGAAAATCAAATAACTTGGCATAAAAAGTTATATGACGTATTGTGGGCTGACTGCATAACTCCCAAAAGGGCAATCGGGATGTCTCTATTTCAACTTTTTTATGGAACTGATGCTCAAATTCTCATCACACTAGAGTTACCAGCATTAAAATTAGCCCAGGAAGTTAATGATGAACGCGTCACCTATGCATTAGATAAAAGGATCATGTTCCTAAGAAAGCTTGAGGAACAAAGAAGTCAAGTGGCAAACAAGATCAAGGAACATCAATACAAGGTAAAGAAATTGTTTAAGAGGAAAAATAGGGAGAGATAATTTCAAATCAATGACTTAGTTCTTCTCTGGGACAACAAACATGAACCGAAAGGGAAGCATGGGAAGTTTGATTCACTTTGGCTTGGCCTGTTCAAAATAAGACATTTATATGGAGATAGCACCTATTACTTGACATATCCTAATGGAACTCATTTGCCTTTTCCCTACAGTGGGAAATATCTCAAGCACTATAAAAATTGAAAACGGGTTGTTCCCCGTATGTACATAGGTAATTAGGATTTTGGTTTGTTTGTTTCCCTATTTTTCAGTCTCCTCTCTTGTGTCACCCCATTTTTTTACCCCATCATTTTCAGATCATGTTCATGAATATTTTGTTCTAGGTATGTTGTTACATCCATAAAGTCCTTGTCCCCAATTAGAGCCAGCTATTATCAGCCAATTTTGACTTTGCAAAATTAATTAAAAAAATGGAAATTTTGAATTTTTTCAAAAAGTGTTACTTTGCATGATTCATCACTCTCATCATGATCTTCTCATTTTTGTGATCGTTCCGGTCTTTTTTTTGTCCATTTCGGGCGAGAAATCCTCCCGCCACGTCTTAAAATGCATTAAAAATTAATTAATTAATTTATTATCCTTTATTTGAAAAAAATATTTTTTATTAAATTTGGGGTTTTTAATTAAATAACTATTAACATAATAATTATTAAAAGTCATTCGACAAATTTTTTATTTTATTTCCAGGGAAGTAAGCTTTGTGCTTCCAACTACTGAGAATGCCAAATTGGCTTCCCGAACCCGGATTTCCCCTTTCCTAGCAAATTTATTTTATTTTCCCGCTTGTGGAATTTTCTCCACCAATTTCTCAATCAATGGATTGGAAAACGGGCAAGAAATCTCCCAATTTCCCACATGGGGATATTAATGGAGATTACCAGCCCACCTTTCCATTCCCATTGGTAATTGGCTGTTGCTTTCCCCTTTCCCCCTGGCAATTAATTCCACTACCCGGGAAGAAGGGAAGCTAGTTTAGCCTTCATAAATTTCTCCGTCAGACTCGTTGGAAAGAGTCGTGTGAAGATTTCCAATTTCTTCTTATTTCCAGAGTAATATTTTATCGCATCCCTCAACGAATCATCACACATTCACAAAGCTAGATATTGAAGAAGCTCTCCACCTGAAGGAAAAATAATACAACTTCTGCCCAGTCCAAAAGACCCTGTAGGAGCAGTTTGAAGATCACCACATTTTTGTTGGAGGAAAGAAAAACTATTCCAACACAGCCAAAGGATTGTCTAAAATAGAGAGGAAGTTTTTTTCACACATGAGCTGAGAAAAACAACATGCACAACAAATCAAGGACAATCCAAAATACATAAAGGACAACATAAACAAGAAGTTTCCATCATGCATTGGTCTAGGAAATTTATCCTCCACAAAGTCCAAAATGCATGCATAAAGTTTCCACGTGGGGGAGCTAAAGGAGTTTTCACCATACACAGCCAAGACAATCCAAAAATAAAAATCAAAAAGAGAATACCCACGTGTAGAGTGGAAATATTAGGTAATAAGAAAAGAAAGGAACACCATTTTCCACACATGCTAAAAGCCAACAAGCCACGTGGGAGAGGAAAAAAAGACAACCCATGCATTTTTTGAAAGAGGACAGTCTAAAAGGTGAGGAATATTCCATGCATTCTTAAAATTTTGTCCACACACACACACAACCAAAGGAAATAGAACAATACCATGCATTGGTAGAAAGCCAAAAATCCACATAGGTTAAATTCATACTATCTTGCACTGATCATAAAAAAGGAGAGCCCACACAACCAAATAAGCATACAGTTCAACGTATTTTCCTGGAGAAAATGAACAGCTGAAGACAATACCACCATTTCCCACCCAACAAAAGAGGGACCACACACATTCATCAAGAGATATAGCCCAAGAAAGACACAAGTTCCAACACCTACCTAGGAGAAAAATAAAAATCCATGCATGGGGTATTATGGAAACTTCAACACATAATTTGGCATAAGTAAAATCAGTTACCAAAAGACAAATAAATTTCCACACCTAGCCAGTAGGAGGTTTTCCACGCATTTTCCTAGGCAAGTCACGCAAGAGGCAAGAAAGAAATACCGTAGAGCTATCCAAACATTGCTCACGCGGCCTACAGGAGGAAAATTTTCAACAAAGACAATCACAACAATCTCCAAAATAGTCCAGAAGAATCCACACAATTGTAGAATAATTAAGTTTATTCATGCATTGCTCAAAAAATTACAAGGAAGAAGCGAATCTCAAAGTACGCGGCTATTTAAATCAGGCGATTTTCACACATTCAAGGAATAATTTTCTCTAAAAAATTAAATAAAAATAATCGATATCGAAATTGGGCGATTTCATTTATTTTCAAATATATATATATAATAAAATAAAAAATTTGTAACCATGACTATTTATTATTATTGTTGTGGTTTTTAAATAATAATAATAATAATAAAATTAAAGTGAGTCATATTTTGCTTGCACTGATGTGGGTTTCGGAGTCTGAGACTCAACCCCTCTTGTATTGTTTTGCGTGCCCAAGTCATTCTTCTGTTAAATTCATAATGGCCGAGAAATATAACAAATCAACAAGAAGATCAAGGAAGCCAGTGGAAAAATCAAACATATCCATGCTCAAGTATGATTTCCAAGGAATCATTCCTCCTAGTTCTATCAAATTAGTACACGACAATATAACTAATACAAATCTAGGTCACATCAATGTGCAACAATTCTGTGAATGAGTGAAAAAATTAAGGCAAAACCATATTCCCGGATAGGCTTTACCATAGTAGTCTACCTCAAGTAGCAGCATTTCCTGTCTCAGTGCAATTCCCAGAGTTGGTTATCACTTGTACGAAGCACTATGATCCTGAGAGACAAGGAATTTTTAAAGATAATCGCGGGCCTTTCCTCTTAATCACACCAAAGCACATTGAGGAATTTCTCGGTATACCCGACTTTCCTGAGAATGCAGATATCACTCGCTAGTCAACATAAGAATTTTGGGATGAGTTACCCCTGAGATGGAGCAATATGGTTAATAATAACTGGTTAGTGACCAAGAGGCCTCGAATTGACTGGGTTCCCAAAGAAATGTACCACGTTGAGTTAGTGGAAGAAATCGAGGACATGATTACTCTCCTAAGTCGAGTTTTTGGTTTACCCTCTGCCAGGATTTTCCACCCATGAATGTATTAGTTTATTTGTATCATCCTTGCCAAGAAAGAGTTTGTCTATTGGGCCACCATCATCAATAATACCCTTCACAAACAATTGATAGAAGTTAAGATGACTAGATGCTTCTACATGACATCGTATTTGACTTATGTAGTAGCAAGAAGAAATCTATTTTTGGGTCTTGAAATAAGAGGATTATGGGGCCATCAAATAATGTTTTTCATTATTACCCAAAAATCAATTTCAAAAATATCTCTCACCATTTTAGAAGAGTCAATGATGTATTCACCTTCTGCGTGGTTCGAACCCTTAATCAGAATACTGAGGAAATATTTTCTAAAGAAGCCATGAGTGTAATTTCCCAATGAGGAACCTGGTTTAGTCAATTTTCATAATTTTCCTACATTCACGTGAGTGGCTTTACTGGTACCCCATGGAAGCTTCCTAAGTACGTCAGTGACATATGGGCATTAATGGAGCTTATGCGGAAACTATTGCAAGTTCACTACCTTCTTAGTGATAAGCACCGTTCAGGAATTCATTCCTCAATCCAAATCAGGGAATACCAATGTCCAAATCTTTTCAGTGCACAACTCATGGAAAAAGAGTTCACTCTCATAACCATCCATCCATATGTGAAGAGATCTTAGTTTGATATCAATGGATATATGTAGAAGGTTCTGGGAGAAAAATATCAACATAATCCAACCATGGAATATTTCTAGGCTGCTTGTTCGGATGAACATGAAGTAAGAAGATGAGAGTATTATCACCTAACACTTTCCCAGATAAAGGCCTTTCACATCAAGATCCCTCCTAATTAATTCACAAATGATGATGAGGATGTCATTGATCCCTCATATGATGTAGTTTCTTTTACCCCATTGCCTCGAATCAACTAGACCAAAAGAGATGAATTTTCTCTTGATAGCAAGAATCAACCAATTATTGAAAGAATCATATCTTGGTACAACAGAGAAATTGCCAAGTTACAATCAATTCAAGATCATGCTTTGAGATCAAAAAAATTGCCAACACGAGGAGGCCTCCATTCAACCAAAGTCTCTTCTCGATCAACCTCTATACCAACCAATCATACATAACACGCAAGAAAGGAGTGGTTGCCAAAATCCACTTCGCTAATTAACGTGTCGCAATGAGAAAAACCTAAAGATCCTAACCCCAAATTAGGAAGAGAGAGAGTATCAAGATTCTCTACCTTGAGTAGAGATTCTTCTACCCACATTGTTAATATTGCTTAGAAGCTAGTGGAAAATGATCCTCAGTCATGCTTCGAACCAGCATCCACTCAGGTGTAGGTAATTCAAATATCAAACACTTCAGAGCATGTATTTCATGAAGGTATTTCCCAAAATCTTTTGAATAATCAAGAGGTGGACATTGAGGTTGTTTCTCCTCAAATCGAGGTCGTAGATAGGATTCAAGAAGGATCTCATGATGTCAACATTAATGAGAATATTGATTCGAGCTCTAGGATTTTGTATGCGGAAATAGTGCATGATACTCCTTCCTAGGTTGATTCTGAGGTTAAGAAAAGGAAGAGGGTTGTCAAGGCAATTGACATTGATTTTTATGCCCTTTTCAAAATTTCAAACAACATCATTCCAAAGAAACCTAATGTGCTTTCTCGAATAATGGTGGATAGTGACATAAATAGGTTTGTGGATCTCACCATCCCACAAGTTGATAAGGAGTGTGATGCCATGAAACCTTCTGATTATGAAGTTTCCAAACTTGGACTTGGGAGGTCTACATTAGAAAGTGACATGGTGATGGCTCGATATTCAATTGATACCGTGCTAAAGAGACTTGAGAAATATAAGTCTCAAAACTCTCAGCTCAAAGACGAAAAGAATCAATTGGTGGAATATGTTCAACATTTTATAAATCCAATATCATCCACTTTCCCAGTACCTGATGCAGTGGCTGCCCCAAATGAAGAGACTCTTAATCTGTCAAAAGAAATAAACACATTAGGCCATGTCACTAAAACTTATCTTTCAGAGATTCTTGTTTTAGGCCAAGAGATGATCAATACTACGGTTAAGCTTCATGAAGATGTCAGTGCGTATTTTGATCCAATTATTTCTTTCAAAGAAACTTTTGTTTCTAATATATCAAATTTGGATGAGATATTTTCCACTTTGCAGGAGATGAAAAGTATGGAATCCTCAGTTTTAGCCATTGAAGGGATTCTCGAATTTGAACATTGAGGGACAGGATTTCTTTGGTGTCTGCATCTCAAATCAAGGAAGATGCTTCTCAAGGATTCTATGATCCATTATGAAAGCATGTGCAAAGAAGCCTTCACTTCACTTTCCTTGATTCAAAAATTCATAGCTGAGATTCCTTGCAACCTCGTAAATGACATAATCAAAGGTGTTCATCAGAGCAGGTGGAAGAGCAATTTACACAATTTTTTAAGCATACGTACACTCCCGCCAACAATTTCTCATCAGTTTCAATGGAGCGGTGCATCAAATTAAAGAACTTGTTTGAGAACGCTTAATCCAAAATTGTTAATTTTAATGATATGCCAAGTAGGATTCTTGAATTGCAGGTATTTTGTGAGGTTATTCTTCAACCAAATGAACCTCCAGAAGAATAAAAGATGTTTGAAACTTTGTTAAGGTTTAAATCCTTTCAACTGGAAAAAGAGGTAGATCCTTATTTCACCAGTAGTTCAAGGAGTTAATTTTCTTGGTATCTAACTAAGTGGGAGGGTCCATTTCCCATACGCTTGAGATAGGCGGACCCCATTTCAATGGATAAGGAACTGGTTATTATTATATATTATAAAAGGTGTTGTTATTTTCTTTCAGGAAACTATGAATATTTTAAGTAATTTCTATTTTTGGGTTGTCTTTAATAAAGTTGGTTGAAAAAGTCAAAGTTCAATTAAGTGTGTTATTTAATGATCATGTAAAACCCTGACTACTTTGTAACCAACTTTTGGGTTATAAAAGGAAGTGAGGGGCTCATTTGTAAGGGGGAATTTGAGAGAGAAGAAGAAATACTTTTGTGTGTAAGCTTTGTTTAAGGAAGAAACTTTATGTTCTTTTGTGAAAACATTTTGGAGTTAATGAAATACGAACTTTTTGTCTCATTCCTTGTCTCTTGTAACATTTGATGTTCTTATGTTCATTAGATGTTAGGTGTTTGAATCTTGCATGCAACTACTATATTTGATCTTATTTTCAATGTTATTACTTGGTTGTTCTAGGTCACATCTATCAAGCTCTAATTATCTACTTGCTCATGTGTGTTCCCTTTTACACGTTCTTGTTTGGCTAACTCAAACTTTGTTTTATTTGTGTTGGTTATTCAACTTTCCTCTTCATGCAATATTAGGTTCTGTGTTTACCTAACTCCTGCATGTTCTTTCAATTCATTCAATTCCACTCCTTTCCTTCATTCCATTTCATCTCCCTCATTCAATTTTCTTTCCATTGATGTCCAAAAACACCCCCCATATACAATTTTTAATGTACAAATGTAAATACAATTTTTTTTTTTAATAAAGGCACCCTCACCTTCATTGAGGAGGGACTTCATTCCCACACTATTACATGTCATTTGCATGCATGCAAATCTATATGATAACACTATAGAGATTAGGGGTAGCCCTCTATATAGATCTTGGATGCCCTATATAGATAGGGGTCATATAGGAGTATGTGAGTTCTTAAGATCTGGGCCCTCACCCTCCAGATATAGATATAGGGGCAGGCCCCTCTATCTCTATCTGGCAGATCTAGTTGATTGACCCAAAGGACAAAGTACCCTTCTGTCCAAAGGACAAGAAAAACAAAACACCTTTTGTTTTTCGTAAGTCTTGAAGGTTCTCGGGACGCCCCAGATTAGAACCTCGTGGTGCCCTCTCTCTCTCTCTCTATATATATATATATATGTATGTATGTATGTATGTATGTATATGGCGCATATCTATAGATAGGGGGCCTATCACCCTATCTTTATATACCAGATAGTTAGGATACCATTGATATCACTTTCAAGGCCTAAAAATGAATTTAATAGGAACAAAATTCATCTCTCTTCACTATATATGTTATATAAATCATCAAATAAATCATCTCATGCTTCATTCACTTCATTCTTTCAGCCTGAGTAGTCATGTCTTGAAAAACTAAGAAACCTTCATCCTCACAAATTGACATGGATAACCCATAAAATCTCATAATCTCAAGAAAATAAATATACCACTAAAAATATCTCTGAATTTGATTTCTATAACATATTGGAAATCCTTTCAACTCCAAGTGGAAGGTATTCAACCAAGTTAATCTCTCCAAACTAATTTTTATTCCTTCTTCAACTCAAGAACTAATTACGAGCCCAACATGCTCCATCACACCAAAACACACTTCCAAACTCAGCCAAAGAATGGAACACCCTTATAAATTATGTATAAGCACTCATTAACCTTCACCAATTAATAAAAACTCAAAATCATCACTTTACCTTATGTAGCCACTTAGCACCATGTTAGAACATGTATCCTTCAAATTTGACCCTCAAATAAAAACTCATAAATTTTATATACAATATCCAATAATCAAGTTTGATATAAAATTGAAAATATCTCTGAACTAGATTCACAACACAACTTGAATCAGATCCTAACTCCTCATGTAGCTCATGTAATGTCAATTTTACCACAAGTTGCTCCAAATTTCCCCCAAAACCTATCTTCACAAATAGGGACCCTTTGCACTTTTCCACAAGATCTGAAAATATCATTTAAATATATAAAAATCTAGAGCTAACATAAATTTCAATTTAGTTCATACCTTCTTTGGAGAAATTTTCCTTAAACTATAACTCTTCATAAATAAGTCATTTCAGGTGGGGCCCACATATTGTCACCTACTCTATCTTACCTTTCTAGAAATATGGAAGCATACTATAAAACATCCAATCATAACTTTGGAAAAATAGATCAATATAGGCTCACTATACCTCATCTTCTCCAAGTCACTCTTAGCTATGGTTTAGCTAGGGTTTCAGACCACTTTACCTTCTTAATGATCGTTCATAAAAACGTGAAAATCAAACCACCTCATTATTTTTTTAAACCTTCATAACTGACCTTAGAAGATAATATAAATATCTCAGGTCCCCATGCAAAGCATATAGTTCAAAACAAGCATCAGGAGGTACACATTTGTCTCAAAAACACATTGTAACTTACCCAATTTCACCAAAACTTGCATATAATCAAATTCCTTCATCAGAATGACCTAAAACATGTCATCAAGAATCATGAAAACATCGTCTAACTTTCCATATTCACAATCTAACCCAAATATTCCTGGAACTCTCTATCCATAATGACTTACCGATGTCAAGCTACCTGTTTCTTACCTTCTTGTTTCCCAAGGACCCTAAAACACCACGAAACCTCTAAGAAGTGATCTTAAACTCACCATAAAACTCAAGTACATTGTCACCATACTACTACCATGCATCAAACATAATGATCATCTCCAAAAATCCTAATCCTAACTCTAACTCATTCTACATGCTCTAAGACTAGGAGTAGTCCTAGAATGACCTAACTCAACATTTACAAACATGAAATGACCTCACACAGACCCATAAACACATCATAGGGACCATTCTTGACCTCATGACACTCAGAAACTCACTTGGGAGGAATCAAACCATGACACATCACATTAAACCATTCTCCAAGACTACATAATACTTCACCAATTTTGACACTACCAATCAATCTTCACATTTGACACTTGAATAAAACCACATGCAGAATCATACCAAACATTGACACCCTTTAACATCAATTGAATTGAAACCAATGACAACAAAAACAAACAATGGCCAAAAATCTCCCCCTTTGTCATTTATGAAAACCACCTTTAGAAACATTGATGGAAACCAGCATGACCAACACACCTACTTGACTCATTTCCATGTTTCTGATGCTTCTCTCCCCCTTTGAAATCTATGAAAAATGCTACTTTGAAAACACTACATGAAAAATGATAACACACCATAGAAACAATGCAAAAAATTGACTTACTTATTTAAATGGCTTCCCTTAGGACTATACTTGGTCTTCTTTGACTCTTTCAGTAGCATATGAAGATCCTATGGAGCTGATAAGAGCTTCAAAATAGATTCCCTTGAAATTAAACTCCTCTTCTTAGCATTCATTCATGAAATACATCTCTTAATAGCTATTGTTTCATGCTAAAATAATCATTTTGCCTTAAAAAACAATATGATAAGGTTTACAACTACATGTCCCTAAACTTCAACTTTCAGTGCATTATGACCAAACATTTCCAAGCCTTAAAATCCCAAACATATCATGAAATTCATATACATCACTCCCCCTGGGCTAAAACAACCTCAATATAACTGAAACAATAGACTTCTAGCTCTTACCTTTCTTTGACACATCCTTGTACATGGATCAAATACTTCACATGCATCCTAAAATACCTGCTTAGTTATCTTTTTATTCTTTACATCTCTTTGGTCTCAGCACAGTCAATCTCAGATACTCAGTGACCATGATATTGTCATGTTAAAGCTACCATCCCTGTATACACATCCACCTAAAACATTTGGATGAGAACCAACAATGGATCCCTTACTAGAGTTCATTTCTCAGAACTTATATTTTTCTATACAATCTAAAAATCAAGACTTCACATACACACTCAGTCATGAATCATGAATTTCTTGCCAATACAAAACTATTAAACCTTAAGAAGGATCACTCAGAGAACACCAACTTATCTTATACCGAATACCTTGTTCTATTGACTTCTTGAAGTAGATAAATAGGCCTTCTTATGAAAATAAACCTTGAATCATACTTACTAGTATGAGATCACTTAAAACCATATAACAATGGTTCCTTAATTTCTCATCATAGATCCCCCTGTCTCTGAGCATTCATACAAATATGAAGATACTAATTTTTGAACTATTTAGCTCTTTTATTATACATATAATGTTCTATATCATATTATTTATGTTTATATAACTCCTAACATTGCATTGAATGTGAAACACAACTTAGTGTACTAAAGTAAAGCTTTACTCAAGGGCTCAAACCTGTAACATATATTTTCTCACCATTTACCAGACTTGTATCCCAAAAGAAAAATCATAAATCCCCTAATAAACTTCCTATTGCAAAGAAAAAATTTCTTGGAAATAAGTGACCCTTACAAACCTATAACACTACATACTTCTAATCGATACCATGCTACAGATCACCAAACCATCATATTACATACTTACATCATCTTGGATAAACATACCATATATGCCTTCATATTTAAACTCTTTTAGACATATTACAGTCACTTCTTCCCTTTGATGAGATTTAGATATTCATTATCAAATATCAGAACTCTTGGAGCGTAATATCCCTATTTAGGAGAAAACTTGTATACTTTGGTGGTCATATTCAGTCATGTAGCCTTGATTTTCACTTTTCCTTTCTTTATACTGACTTACCCTTATGTTCACACATGTAGCATCATCTTATAAAATGTAACTTGTAGAGATCATTTCACTTTTCTAACACCTTTATACATAACACATCCTACATGTGTAGCACAATGATGAAGATATTTAGTGCTTATGTATTCAATTACAATCTAAGCCACATTTTCAAGTACACCCTTTTGGAGGTATCATCATTATCACTCCTCAAATTGAGAGTCATACCAGATCATGACATAAGAACTCTACAAACTCAGGATGATAAATCACATCATGCACTTATAGATACCCATTTTGAGACCATATACACAATTTTATAGTCTTCACTGATCATACTCAACTCAGTAGATACCTCTCTCACCTACCATTTTAACTATGTACTGTGTGAACCTAAGATATCCTTGATCTTTGCACACTTAACCTTAACTGAAAGCCTAGAAGAATTTGTGTGAAACACTTGAAACCATCTCACCTTGACAGTCAACACACACACACACACACACACACACACACACACACACACATATGGTAGAACTTCTTGTATACCTTGAAATTCCAACTCAAACACTTTGACAGATAGATGAACTTTTTACTTCATACATCAAACTCAACAAGCTCATATAATATACTTGAGAAACTTTTTACATCCTTTGATCAACCAAACACATATAGCATTATAGACCATAGACACATATTGACAACCTTTGAAAACCACTTTGATATTCTTCAAACAAAATCCTTTATGAATGGTATTGGTCACACTCATGCAGATCATGACTTATCCTTGAAACTTTAATCCAATATATTAAAGCCTATCAAACTTCTTGCAACTCAAAGTGACACAGATATGGATGTTTTAACCCTTGTGGAGACATATTTTCATATTAACCTTGTGATGGACTTGAAAAGGATCTTCAACAAGAAATCCCACGTATATCATTTTATAGTTCACAAAGACACCACTAGATGAATTGTGCAGACACCCTAATTTCACATATGTCCTAAATCAATTAATTCCCCTTTCTCGTTTCCCACAAAAACACACTTCGAATTAATCAAATATAATTTGATTAATTATCCATTTCAAAATCCAAAAAATAACCCAATCCTCACCACATGTCATTATTCTTCATGTTTTTCTACTATTGAATTAAAAATTCAAATTCAAATCCTCACCCATTCTTCATGGTCCCCACTCACCTAAAATCCTCCACTTATGAATTAAAAATATAATTCAAATCCTCACCCATTCTTCATGGTCCCCACTCACCTAAAATCCTCCACTTATGAATTAAAAATATAATTCAAATCCTCACACATTCTTCGTGGCCCCCACTCATCTAATCTTGCCCACATTTTCAAACCACTCACCTAATCTTGCCCACATTTTCAACCACTCACTTAATCTTGCCCACATTTTCAAACCATGATTACTTAAATTACTCTAAGTTAATCACTCCCTCAAGCTATAAATACAACCTTACCCCTCCCCTCTAAGGACACGGAGAATAAGCTTGAATGTCATATCTAAGTTCTTGCATCCTTTGAGCGAAGAAAATCCTTTTGCCTCGTCCTAATGCCCAAATAGCCTCATAATCCTTTTTCCCATCTGGTGCAAAGTAAGAGGATCATTGTTGTAGGAAGGTCTTGCTCCGTCTTAAAGAAAAGCAACTATATATCACACAATCAGGGCTCAATCCAAGTTTCCTAGCCCATTATGAGGTTTTCTACGGAACGTGAAGGAGGAGGTATGATTATTGGTATTTACTTCCTTATTAGTAGTGCATTTTTCCTAGCTTACATTCTGGCACGCCCGGTTACTTTAGATCTGTTACCATTAATTTCCCAATTAGTGGTTTTATCTGTTCTTTGTTTATTATTGTTCGTTATTATTTCATTTCCTATTCCTTATGGCCTTCTTTGGTTAACCTTCATGCTTTGGGTAGTGTTTTTGTTGTGTGGTGTATTTGTAGATTATAACAACAATAAAACTATGACGCTCATCCTGTATTTGATCTCCTCGGTTCTTGGTGTTTAATTCCCAGTTCTTATTTTGCTATTCACTTGTAATCTATAGAAACACATGAACTAGACATTAATTTATCATCTTATTGTCATGGGACAACCAATCCGGAAAATGCATTTATTTATTTACTTTTGCTAAAATAACTTCTTTGTAGGAAGTTAATCATTTTTTGAATTTTATTTTAGTCAATCATTTTTAGATCTAACTCTTTATTTCTATTTATTGTTCTTTTTTAACTTTGCTGTCAAAATTTTAGCTTCTCAGGTGAAGTACAAAAGTCAGAAAATAAAAAAAAATAGCTCCCAGGACATTTTTCTCACGTTTAAAATTTTCATTCAAAGTGCTACCATAGCCCATCTTCCGGAAGCCATAAATTTTTCTCCCGAACTCAAAATGACTTATTTTTTTAACAGAAAGGTATCAAAAAGATCTATGTAGTGGAAAAATAATTTTTTGATTTAGACTTACAAAAAAAAATTGGTTTCATTTCTTCTAACACCTGTCTTTTTAACAAAAAAACAACAAAATTATAGTTTTTTAAAATTTTATTTCACGTAACAACCTCACATGTATGCTTTTTCCTCGCACTTCAAAATTGATCTTAGAAATCAGAAACGTGAGGCCACCCGGGATGTGTAAAAAAAAATTTTATTATTGTTTGCCTTACATTTCAATTTTCCTCGACAACACTTCTAGGTAACGTTTTCACACTCTTCTTTCGTCATTTTTATTTTTTTGTGAAAATAATAATTATTGCTATTTCACAATCATGATTAATTGCAATAATTATTAACATTTTAAAAAATAAAAAATCTATTCCAATTGTATCCGTGTATGCTCTTTTCTTGCGCCTTCGAGTGATCTGGAAAATAAAAAATGGTCACAATTTTTTAGTTTCTTATTCTAACATTACAGGATCCTCTACCTTTGTTTTCCAACTGTCATTTCAATCATTATTTTCCTTTGTCATATTATTAATATTTTTTTGGTCATTGGTTGTGTATGCTCTTTACTTGTGCCTTCGAGGTATCTGGAAAATAAAAAACAACCACGATCACTTTTCTAACATTTTTTTTGTAGGATAACTACTAATTTGTTTTCTGTAGAACCACATCACTGGAATATTGTTAAAAAAAAAACAAAAAAACAACAAAAATCCTGCAAAAATACCACTACTCAAAGAAAATTTCTGAAACAAAAAAAAAGTACACTCAAGTACACAATTATTATCTACTAAGTGATTTATTTCAAGTTGGAAAGAACCCCGCGTTTAATCACTTTATCATTTTTTTTTACACGTAGACGAGGTGGATTTCATCACCACCAAAGCTACACCAGTGATGTGGACTTGACTACCACGCACCAATAGCATTTGCATCTGCATTGCACTTTGAGACCTAGTCTCATCATAGCGTTTGGTATTTACCTCACCCTTGCTCTTCACTTACAGGTAATGTTGTTGTGTAAGTGCATGTGAGTCATGCCTAAATAGCTATAACAACGAAGCCTGGGAATTGTTCTTGTAAATATTTGGGGAGTTATAAAAACACCATACACATTCATCCCTCCATCACCTTCCACATTTTCACAAAACCTGTTCTGGATGTGGTGATTCACTCCGAAATAGGCAAGTAAGAATTGGGGAGTCTCCTCTAGTGCTCTAAGGGATCCCCGTACCAATTCTTTCCCCGTACAGAATTAGGTATATCAGGACTAGGGTATATTAGAGGACACATCTTCTTGGAGTAATAAGATCCTGCATCCACCATTTCACAGCAGACTTGTATGATTGCATGAAACAATGATCATTCCTGAATAATTTACCTCATAAGCCAAAACAATTGAATCCACATGATTGCTTGCTATTTGAAAATAAAATAGTTTAGCATTGTTTTGTCATAAAACTTGGCTGATATCAATGTGTTCATTGTAAAATTTTAGAGCCTAGTTGTGTTCCACAAAAAAATCAGTTCTCGACCAATTCAATACCAAACGAAAATATCCAAACAATCCAACAACGCAGACCAAAACATCACACTAATTCCATTAGCTTACTTCATGCAACAATACATCTGTCATATCTTGTCTTCGATTATATCCAGCTGATATTGAGTGACTAACATTCACTCCCCATATCGTCAATTGTCAAAACATCCTTCATAGCTTGTTTCCAGCTATATCAAACTAATATTGGGTGACTTGTTTGAGTTCACTCATTATTCTGTCCACCATCACATTTATTCAAATCACAACCAACGCAAATCCTTTCATAACTCATTTTGAGTTATATCACAACCATATCGTGATTAACCTATTCAGGTTACTCTCCTCGTCAATAGTCCAGAGCTTGTTTTATTCAAATCTACACATGCACAACAATCCTCTAATAACTCATCTCGAGTTACATCATCATTATATTGAGATAACTTGTATGAGTTACTCTCCTTATCAGTCATCACGAGCTTATTCAATCTAAATCCCAAGTAATCGAGTTCTTATTTCCTCACACCTATTCAAAATTCCTACCCATTTTTCAGCTTAATCAGACACATTTCATCATGGTATTCACTCACAGTCACAATCATAAAAATGATGATGATGAATTCACACAACCAGAACTCACCAATAAAGAACAATAACAAGTCAATAGGGTGATAGAAAAAAATAAAAATGAATATCTATTATGCATCCTAGCCATGGGGGAAAAACTACCCCCTGACTTTGGGACAGAAAATTTAAACAAACTTATCGAAAATGGTGAATCAAGTTATCACAATGAAATACCAAACAATCCAAATAGTTCTTTGGCCAAAGAGCTATTCACTAAAATCCAAGACTTAACAAAGAAACTTGAGGAAGCAACGACTAGAGCTGAAAGATTAAAAGATCTCAATCTAGATTCCAATACTCATGACATGTTTGATAAACCGTCTCCTACTTCTCCATTCGCACAAGATAATAAAATTATGAAAGACACCATTCAGGGACTACAAAAACAATCAAAATAATTCAACTTTGAAGAATTGTGTCCTTATCCATTTGATATAAAGATATCACGATTACCATTTCCATCATCCTTTGAAATCCCTAAGTTTGATAAATACAAAAGCAAAGGTGACCCTCGTGAGCATGTCAAGTAATTTTAAATGCAATTTTAAGAAGTTACCTATCGAGACACGTACCTTTTACAATTATTTCCCCAAAGTTTAGGAGGGCAAGCTTTAGACTGGTTTTTCCATCTGCCCAAAGGGTCGGTCACGACATTTGCAGACTTATCAGAGAAATTGTTGAAACATTTTTCCTATAACCTAGAATAAGAAATAACCATGCTTGATCTCTACAACACTAGGCAAAGGCAAAATGAAAACTTTTCCTCCTTTTTACAATGATGGCACATAATTACAAGTCGATTTCCCTGCTCAGTACCCAAGAGACAACTAGTTAGCATCTTTGTCCCTAATCTCAATGCTGAATTATCATTCCACATGCAAATGCATTGTCTGAATAGTTTCGAAGAAGTCATAAAAAAGGGCACATAAATCAAAAAATCCCTCATTTCTAAGGGCTTACTTAAAGCACCCTTTAGGGACCAACCTTATCAAGACGCTCCTCAGAACTAGGAAAAATAAAAATTCTTTAACTGGAATCAAAATATCATTAAGGATGGCATTACTGATTCCTACCATGTCTGAAATATCCAAAACCATCCCATCAACACATTAAAATATAAACAACCAATCATTATCCCTAGAAAGGAAGTTCCTTCTTGGGATCGATGAAGAGATTTCACTCCTCTCAGAGAAATTCTATCTAGTGTCTTTCATCATTTGGAAAATGCTAATATGATTACATATCCCATTTTCAGACCCTTTGAAGAAGGACAACCCAAACCAAATTGGTATAAAGACAATGAATATTGTGATTACCATCACATAAAAGGGCACTCCACAGATTGATGCATGCAACTTCGCCATTATGTCCAAGACCTAATTTAACGTGGAGACATAGAAGTTGAAAATACTTCTGAGACAAAAAAACCTAATGAAAAACTTCACATGTTCAAAAATCCCTTCCCTAACCATGATAACAATTCAAAAGATAAGGGTCAATCATCAAGCAATGTCGAGTATGACTTAGTCATCTCAACCATAGATTATGACCAAGACTTAGTGGCAACTATAAATATCATAACTGACTATGTAATCACCACTAGACAAAAAATAATGTGGGTCCCTACAACAAAAAAATATGCCACTTCATCCCTAGCATCACCTCTTAATCCACGATCTAATTCCGCCGCCAATTCCTCTCCACAACCTATGCCATCATTTAATATTGTCAAACAATTAGAGAAGACTACTGCATAAATTTCAATCATAGAAGTACTTGATTCTTCTCCCGCACTACAATGCATCCTAATGCAAACATTGAATGACACTCGTGTCCCTGAGGACATCAATTCACAACAATTCCAGACTTTAATTACACATCTTACAGTCCCCATTCCTATTTTATACTTTTGGTCCCTACTGACCTGCTTAATCCCAACATCACTAATAATCATTCTTTATACATTGAGGGTTATGTAACTCATCGTAAAATCAAGCGTGTCTTAATCGACAATGGATCAACATTAAATATTTGTTCCATGAAAATTTTTACGTTGTCTAGGTTACACTGAAAATTATTTACAAAAAAATATCATAATCATTCGTGGGTATGATAATAGTGAAAGAAAGTCTAAAGGCACAATCATGTTGCCTCTCCAAGTTGGGACCCATCACCTTAGACATAGTCTGTCATGTGGTAGATGTAGAAGTTTTATATAACATTCTCATCGACTGACCATGGATTCATGCCATGAAATCTATCCCATTAACATTCCACCAATGCATTAAGTTTCCTCATTTGGACAAGGTATTTATATTACGTGCAGATCCCCAACCTTTTGAGTATTGTAGATTCCTCGAAGGACAGTATCAACATGATCACTATTGTCCATCAACAGATAAATATGATCCACCTCACATAATCCCTAACGAAACATGCATTGATCTTGATACACTCCCTAATTAATGATCTAAAACCATCATCTCGTAACCAAAATGCATTTTTCCAATCCATTATCTTTTGTTAGTCAACCATCTTCCACCAGTCCTCCTCCCACTAATCAATCATCTTCTTCCACTAATCAAGCATCTTCTTCCAGCAATAATTATTCTTCCACCACACCATCTTCTTCTTCACCTAGCCAATATTCTTCATCCAACAAAACCTCTTCTGTTAAGATACCTCCTCTTGTGAATAACCAACCTTCATCCTTTAATCCATCCCCTTCTTCTTATAACCCATTCTCTTCATCTTTTAAGACTACCAAACTAACTTCCCCACCACATGAGGTACCTATTGGTCCCCCATCTCACACATTTAAAATCATTGACGCAGTGAATATCAATTTCAAAAGATGGAAGACTCTTTTTATATCACCAAATCCCCACATAGCTATGGAAAACCTAATGCTCCACATCTAAGAATCCATCCTCACTTACCAAATGGTATAGTTAGTTTGGAAAAAGTTTGGTTATCTTGATAACGAACATATTCCAAGTTCTTCAGGATCTTGGTTATATAATGACAACTTTGCTCCATGTTATAAGTCCCCTCAATTTACGAAAGCTCATTGAATAATGAAAAACATGCGATGGAAGGGTAAAGGACTCAGTCCAAATGAACAAGGTTGTCTAGACCCGATAAAATTACACACAACATCATGGTAAACATGGTATAGGTTTCAAGGTGTTTGATGTTGCTCCCATAATAATTTCAAGTGACAATGATGACACCAATTCTGATAATGACATCAGGTCTCCATGTAGTATTTTTGAGGACCTCACCTAAAACACATCTTTACTTTGAACATTTATCTATTAATGTCATCAATTTTGAGCTTACACATCCAAGTCTCATAGACCATGGCCAACCACATCATGCAGTCATGGACATGTTTCAAAATGATGAAGCCATCGAAGAATTCCCTTGGGAACTCACGACCAAATCCCTAATTTCGATCATAGAAAAGGATTTGAAATCAATCTAAATGAACAGCCTATTTTGGTGAAGAGATAAAATATTTAGATCCTTTACCCTCAAAAAAATTTGGATCAAAAGTGCAAACAGAGGATTTCCCATAGTCAAAACCTCACCGCCACCCTATCCAACAAACATGTCAACAAAAAGTTCCAACAAACACCTGACACTAATGACCTACATCAACCATTAGCATCATTCTCTGAAAATGATACATCTAAAATGCTTATAGAAGAAATAAAAGACATAAACATTGGCACCACCGAATAACCAGAAAATTTACAACTTGGCATTAGTCTGTCTAACCAAGAATGCATAGAATTCACAACACTCCTTATTGAGTTCCAAGATATATTTGCATGGACATATAAGGGACATGTCAGGCCTAGACCCATATCTTTTAATACACCCATCTTGTGGTACATCTAGATGCAAAACCTATAAAGAAAAAAAAATACATAAAATGCATCCCCAAGTTGCATTGTTTGTCAAAGCCAAACTCAAGAAACTCTTAGAAGCTAACTTTATCAAACCTATTGATTATTCGGCATGGAGTATCTAACATAGTTCCTGTCACTAAGAAAACTCCCGGGCATCAGAATATGTACAGACTTCCGAAACATCAACAAGGCTTGTCCCAAAGATGAATTTCCCTTTCCAAATATAGACATGATTGTTGATTCTACCAGCAGGCCATGAAATGCTCTCCTTAATGGATGGATTCTTTGGTTACAATCAAATTACGTATTGCTGAAGGGGATCAACATAAAATGGCATTTACTACACCATGGGGCACCTTATGTTATAAGGTCATGCCTTTCGTCTTGAAAAATGCTGGTGCCACCTATCAATGAGCAATGACTATCATCTTCTATGACATGGTTACATGATATCATGGAAGATTATGTTGATGATATATTAGCAAAATCTAAAACACGAATAGAGCATCGAAATGTGTTGAGATGCATTTTGGATAGATTACGCGAGTATAAGGTTCATCTTAACCCAAAGATAAGGGTGTGTTCGGAGTAACCTCTGGTAAATTATTAGTGTTTATTATTTCACAAAAAGGAATAGAAGTGGATCCTGCCAAAGTCAAAGCTGTTATGGAAATGCCTCCTCAAAACCTAAAACAATTACGTAGTCTTCAGGGAAAGATACAATCTATTTGGTGTTTCATATCATAGTTGGCTGACAAGTGCCATCACTTTAATCAGTTACTCAAGAAAGATGCACAATTTCACTAGAACCACGATTGCCAAGACTCTTTTACTAAGTTAAAAGAATACCTCTCTAGTCCCACCTGTTCTTATGTCACCAGTTGCCGACAAACCCATGTAGATTTATACATCTTCCATTGAACATGCCATAGGAGTTCTACTAGCACAACATAACGATCAAGTAAAAGAACAGGCTGTATATTACCTTAGTCAAACACTTATTGAGCAGGAAGTACATTATTCCCAAATCGAAAAAGTATGCTTAGCGGTTTTCCTTTGCATTCCATAAGTTACGTCATTGCTTGCTCAATCACACAACTAAGTTGATTTACAAAATTGATCCTCTCAAGTATTTGTTTTCCAGACCCATTATCATGGGAAGAATGTCTAGTTGGGTCGTATTACTTAGTGAATTTGATGTTGAATTTTTTTCCATAGAAAGTAATTAAAGGGACAAGCCCTTGTAGACCAACTTACTGAGGCACCCCTTCCTGACACAGAACCACTTCAGTTCTATTTTCCTGATGAAGATATTCTACACATAGACATTGTGCCAACTTGGAATCTATTTTTTGATGGATCTTGTAATCTCCATGGCTCAGGGGCTGGTATTTTGCTTATCACACCCAAGCAGACATGTTATCCCCGAATCATTTCACTTAGGCATTCCCATGTACCAAGAATATCACAAAATAATGAAGCTCTCATCACAAGATTAAAACTAGCTATATCTTAGAATCTTATAGAATTAGTTGTATTTGGAAATTCTTTACTTATCATCAAGTAAATTATCGATGAATACCAGGTCAAGGATGAAAAACTTATCCCATATAAACACATGGTGGATATTCTTCGAAGCTATTTTTGATTAATTAGCTTTGATCAAATTCCTAGAATTTGTAATAAATCTCCTGAAGCTATGACAACCATCAGATCCCTATCAGAAATCCCATCTAGTCAACCCCAGGCACATTTTCTCATTGAATATCTCTTAATGCCTACCTATGATCTTCCTGAAAACACTATGGTATGTGAGATTGTGGGTCCAAATAACACTTGGTACCATGATCTTTATACCTTCATTCGTGATAAAACATTTCCTGTCGACATGAAACTAATACATAAACGTGCTTTAGCACAACATGCTTCTCGTTACACCATTTTAGTAGAAACTCTTTATAAATGAGGATATGATGTCACCCTTCTCTGATGTCTTAATCAAGAAGAATCCTTGAGTGTATTACTTGAAGTCCATTCTGGTATCTATGGAGCACACACGAATGGTATCGCCTTAGCCAAGAAAATATTACGAGTTGGATATTATTGGCCCGCCATGGAAAGTGACGCATGTCATTTTGTCAAACATTGTCAAGCATGTCAAAAGCATGGAAATCTTATCCACACACCTTCCCAGGCATTGCAATCGATAACCACACCATGGCCCTTCTCTCAATGGGGACTTGACCTCATTGGTAAAATCATACCAACATCGTCCGATGGACATAAGTTCATCATTACCGCTACCAATTACTTCACTAAATGGGTAGAAGCTATGCCTCTCACTTATGTTACCACTAGCCAAATATAGAAATTCATTTTTAATAATCTCATATATTGATTTGATATTCCATACACTTTGGTTGTAGATAATGGAAAATCATGTAAAAACCAGGATGTAAAAGACCTAGCCAAATGTTTTCACATCAAACTTAAATGGTCCACTCCATACTAACCTTAGGGCAACGGTCAAGCGGAAGCAACTAATAAGACCTTTAAATCTATCATGGAAAATATTTTCAACACCCATGGACGTAATTGACATACTCAAATTTACCCCGCTCTTTGGGCTTATCGTACATCTTACCGCATGCCTATGGGAGCCACCCCATTTTCCGTTATTTATGGTTGTGAAGCCATTTTACCCATTGAGATAGAACTCCCATCCTTGAGGATATCCCTTAAAGATGTAATTAATGAGGATGAATATCGACAATCACGGCTTCAAGAGCTTGAGCTTCTTGATGAAAAATGACTTAATGCTCTCAATCATCTTCAAGTCTATCAAAACTGACTGCAATGCAGTTATCATAAAAATGTAAGACCTAGAGAATTTGAAATTGGTGACCTCGTTTTAAAATAAAATCAAAAGAATACCACTAAAGAACGAGAAAAACAAGGAAAATTTAAGCTTAATTGGTTAGGACCCTATGTAATCACAACTAAATTTGGCTTTGGAGCCTATAAATTGGCCACTGAAGATGGTCAAGATCTTGATGAACCAATGAATGCAGTTCATTTAAAGAAATTTTATCCTTGAGATGTTCACTATTCTGGGAAACAATGTGTACATTGTTCCTTATGTCTTGCTTATCTCCGAATAATTTAAATTTATTCATTTCCATTGGCAGATATTTTCTTTATCAAAATCACATCTTCATATTTATCATCATGAGACAAGTGCTAATATAAATCCTATTAAGTTTGTGAGCGCCATACTTCTTCCATTTTCAGTCACTTTCATCTATGGTCATACCTATAAGCTTACTGATGGTAATATATTCCCTTCAAAGACATTCTCTCTTTCATAACAAAGCCCTAAACTTCGGTACCTAGTTCGTTTGGTCATCCATCTCAGTCTTCAGTGTTTAACCGTCGCGTCCTACTAGTCGTGTGGGGCTGAGATTGGGGGCAGATGTTTCTTCCCAAATACAAAGCACTATTGTAAAAAAATCCATCCATTCAATAACTTTTGAATAATGCATTGTCACATCTTTCGTCCTTCATAGTCTTTGGTGTTGAGCCCACACTTCTTACTGGTAGTGTGAGACTGGGAATGGAGGAAGGTTCCCTTACTCGTCTACGTCTTGTCTTTGGTGATAAAACCTTACCCCTTACAAGTGGCATGGGGCAAAGTGTAGAGGGTAATTCTCATAAAAGCATTAAAACATTGAAAAATATTTATAAAAAAACAAAACAAAAAAAAAAGATAAAAAGGGATTTCACTCACCTATATTTTTCCTTCGATGATGAGCCCTTGCTTCTCACTAGTAGCATGGGGCAAGGCATAGGGAGTCATTTCAAAAATACAAAATCTTACAGTGCTTGAAAATTATAGAATCCCCAAAGAAATAATTTAGATGCCTAAGTGCAGAGAGAATTATCCCTTAACCTCATATCTTACCAATTAGCAAGCCACATAACTGTCTAAGTCTAGCACGTGACTCATAAAGTGAAAGTCATTTTTGAAACTGGTTCAGTACCGTCATGAAGAATGGAGTCATAATTTTCCAAAGGGATTGTTGTTAGCATTTGTCTCTATATTCATTATCTACCTCCTACATCCTTCTTGATTCTCAGTGATGAGCCCACACATCTTACTAGTTGTGTGGAGTCAAGAATGGAGCTGGACTTCTTTTCATCATATAAACACCACCATATCCTACCAATGGAAAGAGAATTTGTGTTATTCTGATCATAAGTTACCATATAGAACACGGTACATACAGATAATATCCTGGTTTATCGCCTCTCAAAACTAAGTTTGCACTCTAGTCCATAAATTGCCAATCACAGTGTAAAAATCCACAAACAGTTTAAAAATTGTCAAAAATCTAAAAATCAAAAAATATTTGAAAATTGTCAAAAACCCAAAAACATTAGAAACAATCATCCAAAATCCAAAAAAAAAATTAGAGCTTGTCAAAAATCCAAAAACATTAGAAACACTCGTCAAAAAATCTAAAAAACATTAGAAAAAAATCATCAAAAATCCAAAAACATTAGAAAGAATTGTCAAAAATCCAAAAACATTTTTAAAATCATCAAAAATCCAAAAACAGTGTAAAAATCCAAAAATCCAAAATTATTAGAAAAAAAATCGTCAAAAATCCAATATATATATATCTATATAATAAACAAAAATAAAAATATTTTACACTCCACAAAATCACAAAAACTCTAATACAAACCAACACAATTCAACCTTTTGAACTATTATCCCCAACGAATGTTCCAATCACCTTATGACTACCAGATTCAAACCACTTCTCCTCGCGTGAATCCTCACTTGGGGAAAATTTGGCTCTCATCGTTTCCTTGTTTGAGGAAAATGACCCAATACTTTACTATGTCCTCGTAACCCCTGCTTGGGGGCACATCAAATCAATACTCACTATGGAAAACGTTAAGGACATGTTTATTGGTTCTTGTCTTGCATTATTAGTTATAAATTATTAATTACTTTCTTGTATCTTGATATATTATAGGGGGCATCTTGATTTTATGTATCATAGTGTTCTCTCTAATATTCTTATGTTATCTGATTGCATGTCATACTGGGGCATCATACTTTCTTTATGGCCTCTATCTATGCTCTCTTCCATTTTTCATATCGTATTGGGGCATCAAACCTTTTTGATCGCCCTATGTATGCTATCACGCATATTACAGTCTAGTCATCCTGATCTTTTATATCACGATGCATCCTGTTATGTGTTCTATTAAAATTAATATTCTTTTCATCACGTGAGTATGTTCTTTCATGATCAACATATTACTTTGCACCCCATCCATTCACCCATACTAATACATTCCCCAGTTTGGGAATCGTACTTGATCACCGTTGCAGTTTGCGAATCCTACTTGACAATCTTTCCGAAGTAGCATTCACTATCCATAAATTCCTTCTCCCTCGCCATGATCACCATGTATTTGAACCATTCAATCCTCACTCCTCATTTTTACTCCTCCGCCACTTACCCCCATATTACCCTTTTAACCATTCTTGTCCCCTCTCATCCATTTACATTCTTTCATTTCCCCCTTTGCTTCCTACTTGACAATCTTACTTAATAACTCCTTCTATATGGGATCCTCGGTAGAGGTTTACTCTCTCCTTAATATTTTCCCGCTATAGAAGCTTCTTCACCACCTCCCCTCTCATCAAACAATAAATCACCACCAAACACATCTTCCCATTCCACCTCTTCTCCTTCTCATTCTCGCATCATTACTCTCACCACGCGGGCATCCCAATTAAGGATTCCCCTCACACTCTCTGCCCTCCACTACATATATTACTTCATCCATTCATGTTACACTCCTTTGTTTCCTTTCTTCATCTCATCTCATATCATATACCACTCAGGAATAGCCCACTCACTCTTTTCTCATCCTTCCCTAAATCCATCTTATGCCTGGTCATCCTACTCACATGCTCTCGTAGTATGAAAAATTCACTTGATGGTTCCCCTTCAGTCCATTTTGTCATACCCTATTCCCACCAACTCTATCATCATCCTTCTTATTCTTCAGCTTGGCGATCTTACTTAACCATTCCGTCTGCATGACAATCTTACTTAATACTTCCACTTAAGGTTGATCTGCCCTATGGCCTTCCCCCATCCCATCATATCTCCCTCATCATATTTCTCATGATCATCTTCTTCAACCTACCGTTCCACCCCTGTCCCTAATATCATATTGTATTTCTCCTTTCATATCATCCCTATCAGTTAGGTGATCCTACGAAACCTCTCCAACAACATGACAATCTTACTTAAGAGATTCTCTTAAGCATGACATGTCATCTTACACTCGCCCATCACTCTGCAATCTCAATATCCATCTTTTCTCTTCATTCCCCATCATCACATCATTTTACCACCACTATCACCCTCCTCTACTTGGAAATCTTACTTAACCACTCACCCGGCATGGCGATCTCACTTAAGAGTCCCTCTTAAGGATGATAGTCTCCTTTCCTTTCCCCATCACTACACACCCTTCACCCTTAAATTTTTCTTAACATTCCCCATTATCACATCCTTTCATCTCCTTTTCGATTCTTGCAAACACCACTTCTCGCTTAACCACTTGTCATCTCCAGTTTCTCTCGCTTGGAAATATTACTTAACCACTTCCATCACATGACAATCTTATGTCAGGGTCCTCCCTACACTTAACTTTTCATCGTGAACTTCTCCCCTACCTCATTCTTTGTTCACTTTGTTGATCGCTTCTTCCACCTGGTATCATATTTGAATTGCATGCCCTTTGGTTCATGTCTCTTATCCCACCAGAGTACCCAATCTCTGATCTTGAAATTCCTTTCTTTGGCCTTCTTGTTGAATACTCTGGGCAAGTCCTTATCAACTTCATCTGGTGGTGGCTCATCCTTTCTTCTCTCTATGGTAGGTAAGTTTGCATCAACTTTTCTCGTTCCTAGATTCACTGGTTGCATTTCCGAGGAAGAACTATCACCATATTTTTTGTTCTTCTTCAGATATTGATCATGCTTGTTGAAAGTCTCCACTAAGGAAACTAAACCCTTGGGGATTTTATTACCTTTTGGTTGGACTATTCCACTATTGTCATCATAACCTAGCTCAAATTTTTCTATGATTGTTTATCATGGTGGTGATTTACTCCCCTCAACATGCAGATATGTAGATGTTTGTTCAGGGACTCTAGGGTAGTAGACCATATCCACTTTATAGTTTCCTTGTCTGAATATGGACGGTGGTCTATCCGGATTCAATAGTGCAGCCAGGACTGCTAAAGAATCTACCTTGGAGTTTTGGTTTATTAGAATGAAGTCAATAGAGAAGGCTGCAAAATCGAATGTGGAAGAAAGCACTTTATCTTTGTAATGCTCCAACTTATCTCTTTTGACTTGACTTTTCCCTCGAACCTACTTTACTAGAAGTTCAACATCTCCTTGAGCTTTGAGGAGTTTTACTCCTTTATTTTTAGATTGCTCCATTCCTAGTAGCAAGGCTTCATACTCTGTCGTATTATTGGTGTTTACGAACATCAGCTTGTGAGAGTATGGAAATATCTCATGATCTAGAGATATTAGTAGAGCATTAGCTCCTGATCCAAAAGAACAACATGTGCCTTTAAACTATAGAGTCTAAAATTTCTCTTCTTATTTTGTTGGCTTTGGCTCTGGTCGAAGTTCTAGCTCTAGAATGTCTTTATCTATTTCTAAGAAATAGACCCCATGGTTAGATTCCTGAAAAAGAATCTAAGATCTAGGATACTCAGATTTTTTCACCATGTACTTGGAATTATTTTCCAGATCTAGCTTATGATTAAACCCTTTGATAGGAATATTCGTATAGGACCAATCCATCTTTACTTCTCTTCCCAACTCTTTACAGAAGTTTCTGCTCAGCAACATCCCGTAGGAGACAGGAATATCTGCAACTAAGATTGTCATCTTTAATCTCTTTTCAGGAAAAGATGTCAGAACAGCTTGCGCATCTTTGATTTGTCCGATTAAAGGGACTTGTCTCTTCATGTAGTAGCACCTTTTTATGGTATTCGTTAGGGTAAGCCCAAGAGCATCTGCAACTTTAGCTGGCATGACATTGTCAGAAGCACATGAATCTAAAATGTAGTTTCTTAACTTGAAACCATTAAGCAATAAGGAAACATAGAATGGTTCCACTCTTTCAGAAGATGGTGAGGATTTAACAACTGCAATGTTGTTCTGTGGAGGAGTATCTTAGGGCTTAGGAAAAATGCCTTTTGATGTATTGGATTGTCTTGGCGATTGTACATATTTGACTAGCCTATTTAACTGCTTAGGAAAAGCTCTTAGGTATTCAGCTTCTGACATTTGAACTTTAGTTTTCTTGGCATGATCAATAATATCAAAAGGAGAAATACATTCAGATACCTGAGCCACTTTCTGTGGTTGAGATGAAGAACTTGCATTCTTATCTCTAGGAACTAAAGAAGAAGGTAAAGGGTTTCCCCTTCTTTGTTCGTTAGCTAATGCCTTAGCTTGGTGAATTTGTGATTTTGTAAGTACTACGCATATGCATGACCATGATCATCTTCATGAAGTTTCTCATCATCATGTTCAAATTTGTAGTTCAGGTAATTAATGTTGAAGTCTCCAGCAAGTCCTATAAAATCATCATCCTCGAGCTGATCAGCGTTAGCTTCCTGGTCTTCTTCATTCATCTCCACATTGTTTCTAGGAGCAGCTTTAATTGCTAATCTTTGGGAACCAGCAATGCAGTTCTGGTTGTTGTTGAAATTCTGAGCAGGGACAATGTTGTTTCCTTGAGCCATTTGAGTCATTTTTTTCTTCATCTGCATCATCTCATTTGCTAACTTTTGCAGTAGTGAATCAGAAGTAGTAACAGAAGATGAAATTTCAGCTCTAGAAGTGCTCTTTATCTTTCTAGCCATGATGAGGTCATCTTCAATTTCAACCACCATGTTCTGGGCTGCTAACAAGTCAGCAGGATGTGCTCTTCATAGTAGATAGCTTACTTTAGGAAGTAAAGCGTTGATGAAGAACACCTTTTGATTCTCATCATTCAGAGAAGCAGAAGCTGGAATTTTGTATAGTAATCTTTGGAATTTTGCAATAAAATCCCGCATGTTCTCATGTGGCTCCTTCTTCAACTGAGTGAGCTGAGTAATCAATGTACTGGAATCTTCATCCAGTTTGAATCTTTTCAGGAATGCATCCTGCATAGTAGCCCAGTTGGTTATGGTGCCAGGAGCTAGCTGATAGAACCATTCTCCAGCCAAGTCATGCAGAGTCTCTACGAAGATTCTGAAAGATACATCTTCATGTTTGATTGCAAGCACTCCACAGGATATGAAAAACATAGCCAAGTGGTCATCTGGATTCTACTTTCCATCTTTAAAGAATTGTGGCAAATTATTTCTTGTCCCTTTAGGTAGATCATGCATAGGAGGAGTTAGATTCAGAGGTCCAAAGGCTGCACCCCATGGAATAGGAACTGTAGGGGCAAGTGGATGATTCTACATCATGAAAGGAGCACGTCTTGTTTGAGAATAAACTTGATGAATAATTCCAGCTACCAGATTATGCTGAAGATGATCCGGATCTGGATGGGTGTGCACTCTCCTTCTTGGTGAGAGACTAGATCTACGGCTTCTAAATTGAGGAGGATGATTGAAATTGAATTTCTCCTATAGTTTGAAGAAATGATCAGTCCTTCCTTGCACCTTCATGGATTGGGTGAATGGACATTTAGCTAGGTTGAGATTTGTATAGAAAACACTCCAATCTTCAAGAGATAAGCTTTGATCTGCAAAGATAGTTGTTCCACAGCAGAGTCGCCAAAACTGTTGGCTAGATTTTCTGCATAGCATCAAACCTAGGCAATCATGAGATAAATCTCCCTCATTAAACCGGTGAGGCTCCCACATCAGATTTGTCAATAAAAATTTTGTTATTATCTATCAGGGGTTTTACTTTAACCACTTAGTTCATGAACCATAACTAAGAAGTTCTGCAGCAAGTAAGAAGCTGTTCAAGAAAGGAAGTATTTTATAGAAGAAGGAAGTAAAGGAAATACAGAGAAGAAATGAGGAAGATGTGCATCCCAATTAGTAGATAGTAGAGCTAATTGCATGCACATAGAAGAAACTTAATAGATATGAACACACATAATTATAAAACAAAGGCAGCTTTAGATTCAGATCTAAAATAACACAAAGTTTTTTAAGAGATCTAAGATTAAAAGCAAGAAACACAATACACCGTGACATAGAGTTCTCTGAAAACCTGCTCCTTTGTATTCCTTTGCTCTAAGTTTCTCTTAGGGGTTCAACAAAGAGTCTAGAACACGAGATTGTTGCTTACAAATTATGATCGATAACCCAAAGGTTCTTCCTCTACTTATAGAATGTAGAGGGGCAATTACAAGTTGGAAGCTTTAGTTGAACTGGCACATGTGGAAGTCAGAGGAAAGAAACAACTGGCAATCTCCATCTTGGAAATCCTCTTTGCATGACATGTATGATTTGCAACTACAAATAGAACCTTCTATTTTACATGTTTGCCACCTATCTCCAAGTAATTGACTTCTTCAAGTACTGGCTTTTAAACCATTCACTTAAGTTGTATAATTTAATTGATCACTCAATTACTTTGTTGGAGGGAAAGGAGAAGGAAGAGAAAAGCTGACTTTGTCCTTTTTCATGTCTACATGCAGCTGACTCAAACTGGATCTGGAAACAAGCTGGAATTGCAAGCAGTTAGAATTGGAAGCAAGCCGTAATTTTGCCTTCGCATTGTCTTCTCTTTTATCCTTGAAGCTTTTATAGTTCTTTTGATGTATATGCATCAGTGCAAGGTTGGCCGTAGATAACTCATCATCCTTATTTTTAATTGCATATAAGCAATTAAAAATTCTAGAAAGCACTCAGGGTGAATGAAAATTCAATGAAGGCTTCAACTGGAAGATGAGAGCACATGCACAGGATCTTGGAAGGGAATTTTCCATGCACTGATTTTTCACGGGCTGTATTCGAAAACAAGAGGATGAAGCCTTTGTGCCAGAAGATTTTGCAACTATGAGATCTAGATCTGGATCTGCATATGGATTTACATCTGCATCTACATCTGGATTTAGATCTGCACCTACATAACAAACTTTGGCAACTGGGATATGGATGGAAAAAGCTGCAACTCGAATAATTCCACTGCTTTTAATCTACACGCATGAGTGAAGTTTCTCCTGCTCTAGATCTGTCTATCAATTCGGCAAGAGGTTTCGAGCCTAGATACATGTCTCCAGTATCTATAAATTTAGAAGTGATGCATGACTCCGTTGTGCTTTCTTTTTCATCTTTCTTCACCATAGCTTTGTCTATCTTTGTCTATCTTCTTATTTGACTAGAATTCTTCAAAATTGGTGCAGATCTGGGTAATCCTTTAGATTCATAGGAAATATTCAATGTATTGGACATTGATATAAGTTCCTTTTCTTTTGAAAAACACCTGTAATGAATTCCTTAGCACCTGTAACACTTATGCAGACAAAGATCACCCTCCTTCAAAGCATGCGCCAAATTTGGAAGCTTTTAGCCTTGTTGCCACCTTGTCTGATAAAAATCCTTCTTCAAATGCCTTGTTTCCACCTTTCCTGAGAAAAATCCTTCTTCAAATGGAGACGCACTTTTCTTCTTGGCTGTAATTCTTTACCTGTGAATTAAATAATTCACCCATATGGCTGCCCATGCTTATATAACCCTCATAATTCTATAATTAATAATTGCCCTAACAATTAAAGGTAATTAATTAATTAATAATTAAGCTCTTCTCTTTTAAATATAACATGTTTAAGGACAGCCATCCAATCAATTAAATTAATTCAATTTAATCATCCACACTTCACTTCACTTAAGCTTTATAGTGTGCTTTGACCATAGCCACTGAAAATAGGGAATTAATATAATCATTTAATACTTTAAAAAGTATTAATTCCTTCTTAAAAGGGGGCTGCATTAACTAAATTAAATTTATTTAATTTTAGAATTCTATTTTTAAATTCCTTATGTCCACTTCCCTTTGTTGACTTTTCCACAAGCCTGGGTGCCAAAATTGGGTGAATAAATATTAACAAATATTTATTTAATGCATTATTATTCACCCAAGGTGGGTCGCACTTTTTTGCACATATAATTCTATTTTTAAGAATTTTTCATAATGAGATTCTTTACCCTACAAGGCAGCCCCGGAAATCCCATGATCCACTTAAGTGATTTGACTTTGATAATGGGATTATTTACCCTGCAAGGCAGGCACTAAAATCCCATGATTTCACTTAAGTCACTTTCCTTTTATTTCACCATGGGAATTTTTACCCTGTAAGGCAGGCAATAAAATCCCACCTACTTGTTGCCTATAATTTTCCCACTACAGCTTAAGTGAATTTTATATCACAGGAAAAAGTACCCTGCAAGGCAAGTAATAAAATCCCACCTACCTACTACTTCTATTTTTCCCACTGCAGCTTAAATCCTTTATTTTCGAAAAATGCGCCCAACCTCGCAGGGGATTTTTTGTGCATGACTTTGCTTTTTCCCAATGATCCAGACCTCCGATGGTGACTTCCTCTAGGCATAATGTGCGTATATATTTTCTAGCTGCTCCAGGCCAAAAATTAGGCTTACCCAGCAAAGGAATTGTTCTAGAGAAATTTCACAGAAAACGAAACAGGACAACACAAAAACACAAAAAATTGCCAAAAGTTATAAATAAAGCCCAAAACTTATTTTTAGTTAAACCCCTTCTAGTATATAGGAATAATGGTATGTTCAATCACAACAGGGTTAAAACGGAGTGCAAATTGCCTCATATGGGGCTCAAAATAATTAAATACAAATTTCCTGCAGACAAATCCTGACGACAGGATATAACAATTTTGGGCATCGTGGTATTTGGAAAAAAAGGCTAATATGGCTCTTTGGGAATATCTTGACGCAATACAAGAACTTTCAGGCAATAAAAACACAAAACGACCCATTATTTTAAAAGTACGAAAAATTTTCAGATAGGGTAGTCGCAGATTTCAGGATGAAATTTGGGTGACACCAATACATTAGTAGGGGAATGTTATGAGAACAATCTCATAGCTTGTTGATGGCTTTACAACTGAAACCGATTCAACATGATGAAATTTGATACAAGAAATAATTAAAAATGGTTCTCAAGAGGTTTTCTCCAAAGAAATGGAGTTCTTTCAATTTTTTCCTTGAAAATACTACGGCCCTTTTCTCCTCTCTTTTTCAATCTCCAAAAAAATATGACATATACGTTATGCTAGCTTGGAGTCTTGCTTCCCAAGCAAAGAATATGCTTATGGGATCAAATTTGTTACAAACCCTCATGATTCCATGAAAATGACATCAAAATGGAAATCAACTCGCAGGTTGCCAAGGATGCATAAAATTAAATTATTACATGAATTTGGATCCTTATCCATACGAGAGTCACATTTTTATCATTTAGGCATGCCAACATGTTTTATCAATCAATTTTCACCTTTTTACCTTTTCAATTTTACCTCTGCAACTTTCAAATCTGAATTTTATGTTTTTTATCGGGCCTGAGAAAAAAATGTATCAAAAACACCATAGATCACTAAATTAGGTCATGAAAATAGTGTCATTACACTCAGAAGGCCGAGACAATGCAAAATCATATAAGGTTCGAAGAAAATTGATGAAGAAATCACGATTCCAAGCTTCTTGGAGCTCCAATGGTGGCAAGAAGGAAGATTGTATAGTTGCCGTTGATTTTGTATTGACGTTAAATGTCCGCCCTCCACGTGGCAGGTGAGATCCATGAATAAGCTCAAAAAAATACTTTTTTTTTACTCTAGATAAGGTGGAACACGTGTCAAAACATATTAGATCAGGTCCCCATCTTAAAAAATACATTTGCGACCCTTTTGAATTTTGGAAAATTTTGCAAAATTTCCCCACTTCTCCCCTGGACCAGCCACGTGTCCATATGTGGGCCCCATTGAAAATGCAGGACAATTCTATAAATTTTGACACCTTTTTGAAAAAAGGACATTTTTTTCAAAAATTCTCTGCGGTCCTAAACACTTGATTTCTTTCCCTCCATGTGGTGCCCTCTGATTTGCCGCGGGGACAAGTCTCCATTCTTAGCTTGAAAATTTTGGAAGCTTCAAAACTCCCCATGGGCCTGCACTCCTCCTTTTGACTTTTGAAACATGCTACGTGTCACTCCTAGATTGGCTGCGGGCCCTTAGCTCAAAATTCACCTTTAAAAATTTTAGAAATTAAGAAGTTTAGAAATTACTGAGACCTCCGCCCTTTGACATTGACCCCTCCTAGAAATGTTTCCACCTGTGGTTGGCTGAGGGCCTTCGGGCCAAACATTTACTTTGACATTTTGAGCCGAAAGACATCAATTTCTCCAAGTTTATCCATCACTTGCATGCCCTTTGAGCCACATGTCTGCTTCCCTTTCACTGCGGGCCTTCAGGCCAAAACGTGACTTTGAAAATTTTACAAAATGAAAGCAAAATTTTTCAAGGATAACCCGTCACCCACCGATCCTCTGACCAATCACAATGTGCCATGTAGGCACCTTAATATAAAAGGTGGAGCCCCGAATCAAATTTTTCCCTTTTTCCAAAATTTTAAAAACAACAAGTTAGAAACATTTCTCACATATCCTCGGCCAATAGGAACCTGCCATGATGCCAATATGTTGCAATGTTGAATTTGATGGGAAAATGATGCCCGTATGACCGTCAAAACGTAAAAAATTCACAGGATGCCCTAGAAATCAAAATTTTCAACAAGGAAGGTAATTTTTCTAATTTTAACCAACTGAATCATTTTTTGACATTTTTTTTGACCCTAGGATTGGGGGAAACACCTGTACATAATCAAGATTCGATCAATTTTGAGTTTTTTTGCATGTTTTGATAGAGGAAAAATTTCACAGCCCGACCGTTTGAAAAAACTAGGGCACAAAAAGGGGGAACTTGGATTGTTGTTTCAAATTAGGGCAAAACAATAATATTATGGGCATTTTGAAGGTATTCAATTGGAGAGATTGAATCGTAGACCACCGACCTCAAGCAATGAATTTTTTTTAGCAAAACTAGACATGGAAAAAATAGGGCACATTATGCAAGCTCAGAATTTGCACTAACATCGTGATAGGTTCATCAAAACAAGGAAATTTCAAGAAGGTGATTGGGATATTATCTTTGATTCCAAATACAAGGACCACATGGGAAAACTAAGGACAATGTGGATAGGTCCATATGAGATTGAGAATATATTTCCCAATTGAACTATGAAGCTAACCACCATTGATCCTGTGAGATTCAAACTACTGGTAAATGGTCATAGATTGAGGCTGTACAAAAATTCAATTGACAGGAACACCTTCATCCAATAGTTCAGAGGAGGCCAAAGAAGTATGGGAATGAGAACATCAGAATAGAGGCCATAAGTTGAAGCTGTTGGTTCATCTTCTGAAGTTTTAGGGGAATGATATATTCAGTGACCTTGGTATATACAGCTTGTTAGATACTCCAAGGAGGAATAAAAGTGATGTGATCAGCCTTTATGGTGATCAACACCACTCACTAACATGTTTTATTTTATTATCATTTATGTTTTGCAAGATTTGGTGTATTTGTGGCAAACAAAAAAAATAAGAAGATATTTGGCACCAGAAAATTCAATATTCCCTCTCCAGGAATCAATTGAATTCACTATGGAGCTTATTCTATACAATAACACCTGCAACAACATTAATTTTAGTAACACAGTACCTTAACATGTAGCCTCATGCATACAACCAAGGGAACAAACTCCAACAAGGCACATGTCACAATCATTTGACGTACATCTCGAGTTAAGTGTACTCAATTTACTTTAATAAAGTAGCACTAGAATAATTATATGTAATTAATATATGTGCCAAGTCATCAATAAAATTTACCAACCATAATTTTCCACCACCTTCTATAATGTGACATGTCTCCCATGTCAACCCATGATATCACAAAGACTCGCTTCACATGGGGATATCCATAGTTCAAATTAATGCTCAATTTTTCAAGTTGCGTGCAAAATTGGTTACAAATTTTGAAAAGGAAAGCACTTGATTTCTTCCACCCATTCAAATTTTGAATAATCAATTCGAATTGAAAGATCTCTTACTTCATAGATCTAAAAGAAGTTATAGAACTTAACAATAGGGGGATACTTGATTAGAAATGAACCTAGAGACCACTCACATCACCGGAATCAATGATACATTATACAGTAATTTCATGATAGTGGTCGGATGGAATACATCAATAGATTCCAAGGGTTCAATGAGTCAATGGTCTCAAAATTCACCACCACCTTCATGGATGGGAAATCAACAGTAAAGGGTTTGAAATTTAAAATTGATGATGAAATATTATTTGTAGTCACTAGACTATTAGTGGAGGGAGAGATGCTTCCTGTAAAAGAAAATCCAGATGAAGCTCACATAGAGTTTGGAGACGAGGATGAAAACTTTTTGATAGACAGACAAGGTACTCTACAAGCTTCTTTAAAACCTTTTTGGGTAGATGTTTCAAACTATATCATAAAATATTTTACTTGTGAGGGTTGGTTCTCAAGGTTAAATATTGTCCATTTCAAATTGCTCAAGAATTTAAAGAATGGAAGACATGTGAATGTTCCTAATTTTTTGCATGAGAGTTTGAATAAAATGAGTTAGGAATCACAAAAGGGCATGTATTCTTTATCTCACCATTGTCTTGTCACTTTAATTGTGAAACATGCATTGGAAATTGAACATCCTATAGTCAAATGAGAATATTTTTATAGAAAAAGACATATTAATGATTTGTTGGCGAAGGGGAAGAAAAAGAGAAGAATCTTAGCTAGTTCTTCTACACCTCCACTAGAACCCTTGTGTTTAACCTCCATTCCATCAGAAACCCCTACTTCTGCAGAATCCCTTGTTCCTTCATAATCTTCCATACCTAAATAAATTCCTATCCATGAAAAACCTCCATCTCCAAAACAAGGCCCTAGGCCCATCTCTCTTGATAGGGTTATGGTTTCTGAAACTTTGCTAAATATATCAACTCCAGAGTCTTCCTCCTCTAAAGGAAAACAAAAATCCTCAAGTAAAATCTCTAAACCATCTAGGAGAAACCATAGGCTTAATACTAAAAATACCAAGACCTCAAAGTCTAAAGGAAATATTTCAATCTTCCTTGACAATGATGAGGAGAAAATAGAAAAAAATGAGGAAGCTATTCCAATAGATGTTGAGCATGAAGTTCATGTAGACAAAAATTCATACATAGTCATGGAAGATAAAACTAAGGAGGTGGAAAAGAAAAAAGAGGAGAAGTTCGATAGCAACCTTCTTAGGAGATCCCTCCTAAACTAATTAGAGTTTAAACAGAGGTCATTCATGCTAGGGAAACCCACATGCAACATGAAGGAGAAGTGTCAGTGGAAGAAATTGGAAATATAACTAATGTTCATAATAGGCCTGATGAAACCAAGGCTATTCATGCACAACATGAAAAGGATCTAGTGACCAAGGAAATTGAGGAAGTAACCATTGTGGGTGCAAATAATGAAGAAAATCCTGAGGAAATTATAACACAACCAGTACATGAAATACAGACCAATATAATGGATATTGTATAAATTTTTCCACTTGATATTGAAGAAACAATTTAAAACATTGTCCAAACCCTTGAGCCAGATTCTGTTTAGGAGGGATCTATTGAACCAATGCACATAGACAGTCCTCCCGTTTCCCCAAATATAGCTCATGTAATTTTAGAACCTGTGTCTCCACTAATCTCACCACCCAAGATGCATCCACAATCTGTCATAAAATAAGTTTTTAGAGAGCCTCCTAGGCCAGCATACAAAAATATGGCAACCCAAACCACTCTACTAGACTATTGGGTACAACAATTTGAGAGTTATGTTAACAAGCTGCAAAGGAAAAGGGATAGAGAAATGGAATATTTACTCTTCCAACATCAATATGATCTAGAGGAAAAATATAGACAGATCATGGCCAAGGATAATGAAATTTCAAGGCTCAATTAGAAACAAAAAGCTACAATTCAGGTGACAAATGAAATATTCAAATGTAGACCACTATCTAACATTTATGTTGTTTTCTTGAAAGAACAAATGTTGTAATTAAAATATACCTATATAATTAATGGTATCCCATTCGATATTAGTGGAGCTAGGCCTTTCTTTAGGATCTATCTAAAAATTCCCCATGAGATCCAGCTACTTCTCTGTGAACTATATATGCATAATTATGATTTAGAGCATGATAGAGACTGGATCCATATACTCTACATTGGGGATGTACAAATTCAAGCACTGTGTTCCTACTTCAACAATGATCTATACATGGAGAAACAAATAGTGGATTAGAAACACTTGTACAAAGTACAACCTTTGATTATCAAGGTAGAATGTGGAAACACTAAGGAAATGATAGAGGAATATGGGAAGTTTATTGCATAGCAAAAAATTAAAAAAATGGTATACATGATGAGACAGGAAGCCCATGATGAGGAAAGAGACTACATTAAGTATAATAGCATGGAAATAGTAAAATCCTGTAGGGAAATATGGGAAGAAATGTCACCAGAGATGAAGAGGAAACAAATGCATTCATATCCTAATATCATCCAAAATTTCAGAAGGATCAATTCCTATATTAAAGTCTTTAAGGGATGTGGAAAATCTTGGTTTCTTATTGCTTATTATCCACCAATTTTTCATTTTCCTATCCTCCACTGGTTTGGAAACATAGATCTGGATGAGGAATTGTAGGAAAGGGTAATGGAAAGGTACAGGAGGAATGCAGGTTATTTCTTCAATGAATCGAAAGGAACCTCAACACCAATGGACTTCACGAGGTTGTGCAACATTATTCAAGATGACCCCAAGAAAAGTGAGGAATAAAGTAAGAATTCTTATATGAGGACATTCAAGAAGCTCACTCTGGGAGTGTGATGAGCCATTTTATTTATCATTTTAAATTCCTCATATGTGTATTTTTTTAATCCTTGTTTACTCCCCTAAACTTGTCATTTCCATATACTGTTGAACACATGTGATAAATCTTGAATTTATGACACTTATATTAATTAATATAACTATTAATAAGTTGCTCTATTATGTGAATTTTGAATGTGTATGTTACCCTCTTAGATACAATGAAATGGTTTATAGTTATTTGTCCTAATTATGTACTTGTTTGTAAGAAGATGTTATATGTAGCCACTAACATGTAGCCAAAAAAGCTCTTTCACATTGTAAAGGGACTCATCCACAACAACTAACATGCAACAACTGGGACTCATTAACAGAAAATCACTTGCAACCAAAAGATAACATGAGTATATACAAGACCATCATTTTGGGAAGAGTGATAAACATGGATACTTCACCTAAGTTTGCACATGACAATAAAGAAGAAATTTTTACAACTAGAAGTAGATCTAATGCAAATACCTGATTATGCTCTGCAACTACTATGGAACTAGTTGATTTAACTTGAAAACTGATTGTTAGACTAAAAATTTAGTTATGTTGTTGTATTAGAACACCTTTTCTCACTTCTGATTGTATGCATAAGAATATACTCATTTCTTAGTAATGATCTTGTAATTAATCAAATTTTAATTGTTAGTTTGAGTAGGTCTCTTCATGTCTCTATTGAATATAAAGAGAATATCGAGCCTGTAGAATATATCGATCCATAATTAGGGAATTGTTGTAAGTTTCATTTTAAATCTTCATGTTAATGAATAAAATATGATTTATATCATTTTTCATTACATGAATACATTAGAAGTGTAGTAGTTTGTTCCTTTACTTGTGTTATGCTTTTACCTTCTTTATTGATTAGCTGTAGCATCTACTTTCATTTGCAACTTAATTTATTTCTAGCATTATATTTTCCAATTATTGTGACAATAATATTTTAGTTTATTCCTCTTACGTACTTGTAATTGTGTATATAGAATTGGAAGAGTTGGAAGTTTACATCCCTAGGTATGATGAATAAATGAATGTGGATTATTAAATAGCATACTAATTGCTGCAAGTTAATTTTCACCATCAGTTGGTCATGTGTGTCATGGAATAGTAACCCGTAGGATTAGGACATGAATAGTCTAGTGGCTAGAAGATTTGTGCTACCAAGATATACTAGGGGAGGAAAAACATATGTTTCTTATGTTTCATAGAGAGGTAGTTTAAGAATAAAGGAGATAAGAGAAACATGTTGGTTTACTCCTTGAAGGGAACAACGATGTGGTAATCGGTTATGCATAGAGATAATCTTCTTGGATGAAATGAAATAAGAGTTAATTTCTTGACAAGGTTTATTGGGAATAACCTTCCTTCTTAGATACCAACTTATGAGGGGAAGACATCTCCTCATAGTCACATACATAATTGTGAGAAAAATTGGCTGAAAAGTCCTAATGTGCTACCCCCATCATTGTGGGTACGTAAGTTCTATTTTACACTGCATGGATGTACACGTGCATGGTACATACATGCAACGTTTAAGAAAGGGAGAGTGATTTGGCATAACTTAACCTTAGGTATCATACACACCTTTGATTATTTTTTGACTAAATCTCATGTCCATGAAGCATTACAGTTGATGAAGTGCATCACGTTGGGAGATAACATGAAGGTAGAGGAGCTCTTGACCGAGATATATGATAAAAATACCCTTGAAGAGTGCATGAGTGACCACACAAGGTTGAAAACTAATGAAGTTATTATGGAGTGTGCCTAGAAAGAAAGGGATAATGGGAATCTTGTGTACCTCATAAAGGATGATGAGGTTGAGGATATTAACATAGAGCATATAGAAGGTGAATAAGAAGTTATGGATATAGCTGATGAAAAATCACATGCATATCATTTTTTGTTGAAGACAAAGTGAGTGAATATTGGAACTGACGAAGCGCCAAAGGAAGTAATTGGTGATTATTGGTCTGTGGTGGATGTGGAAAAAATAGTGGAACTAATACGTGACTTCTAGGATCTATTCCCAAGGTGATACCATGAGTTAAAGGGCATCCACCCATCACTCAGAGAGATGAAAATAAAGATAAAGGATGGCATGCGACTGGTCCACAAAGGCCTTACCGAATGAATCCTAACCTACGTGTGAAATTAAAAGATGATATTGAAAAGATGATGAAATTAGGAATCATTGAGCCCATAGAAGAGTTTGAATAGATCAGCCCTATGGTAATTAACATCAAGAAGGATGGACGGATCATGATATGTGTTGATTATAGAGTTATCAATTCTTCATGTGTGATTGATTATTTTCCCACACCATTCACTGAAGAAATATTAGAGGGTGTTACATGGTGTGAGATATATTATTTCACTGATGGTTTTTTAGGCTATCACTGGGTCAGGATCACGTGAAAAGATTAAAAAAGACAAAATTTACAATAGAGTGTGGGTGTTTCACATACACAGTCATGCCCTTTGGACTAAAGAATGCATCAACAATGTTCTCTCGCATTGTACTACAATAATTTCATGAATCTTGTATTCATTAGTTTCTTCAAGTATACTTGGATGAATTGATCGTATATGAGATAATTAAGGATCATTGTGATTGTCTAAGGATAATGTTTGAAAGGTGCATATAGCTTAGTATATCCCTAAACATTAAGAAATGCATTTTTGTGACACCTTTCGGAACTCTATTGGGACACATCATATGTTATGTGACTAAATCCCCAAATATTTAATCATTAAAGACTTGTTGAATTATTTAAGTAATAAAAGTTTCGGTTAGTATTCTTTATAACAAAGATGTTATGATAGACTCTTGAAAAATAAATGTGGGGGTTTATAACCAGAGTATGTGACTAAAAGAGGATTAATTTAAGTGAAAAGGTGTGAGACCATCGTGTTGGTTCATAACTACCAACAAAACATTATAAAAATAATATGAAAGTGAAAAGAGAACATGATTGTGATTGGAGAGAAAACAATTACAAGGGAGTTTGAGCAAGACTATGTAATTGTATCCAAGATTTAACTTGTGGAGTAATTCCAAAGTTGACCAGGTACAGACAAGAAGTGGGAAAGAGAGAGGGGCACCAAAGGTGCCCTAATTGTGGGTATAATTTACTACCTCATATGGTTCTTGGTTAAGATAACGTTAACATACAATGGCTGCATAACATTTCCTCTCAATAGTGTGGCCATAGTCTGGTGTCCATTACCTATGTATGCATTGGAATTTTGTATCAAATTCTTGACCATTTGTATCAGACAATTTCTCTCTGAAAAAATATGTAATTCATGTTGAAATTTAATAAAATGAAGTTAAATCTTATATTTATTTGGAGAAATGTTCATGTGAATGTATTATTTTATTGTATTATGTATATTAATGGAATATGCAATTATTTTATACAAAAACATAGAATCGTAGAATTTCGATATGTATAATTTTATTAATGGTTTATATAAAGTAATACAGAATAAGAAATGATGTATGTAATCAAATGTAGATAGTAGATTATCATATTTTGTTGTAGTCTTTTTATATTAAGGAAAGATTTGCATCTCATCATATGTAAGGAAGGTTTGTTGGTCGATCCAACAAAGATTGCAGTCATCTTGGGGTTGGAGGAGCCAACTAATAAAAGAAAAGTGCAGGTAGTTTTGGGCATATGTGATACTACCAAAAAATCATTAAGGGGTATGCCAAAATTTTCACGCCATTAGAGGATATGTTGGAGGAAAAAGGAAAGTTCTATTGGAGAGATGCGTAACATTAAGGATTTAAAACCTTGAAGTAAAGGCTAACCACTACACCAATTTTATGCTTCCCTTCTTGGAATTTACCATTTCATGTCCATGTGTATGCTTCTAGAACAAAAATTGGATCAATATTGGCTCAACCATGGGAAGGTAATGTGGATCATCCTATTTGTTTTGCGAGCAGGATGTTGATACTAGAGCAAAATCATACAACTATAGAGTGTGAGGAATTTTCCATGGTATACGTGTTTTATAAATTTCATCACTATATACTAGAAACAAAATTTATCTTAGAAATTGATCATATGGAACTTAAGTATCTAGTAAACAAGCTAGTATTGCAAGGGTACATCTATCAGATTCTTTTATTTTAGGAATTTTAGTTTTTAGTCATAAGCAGTCCTGGAAAAATTAATTTGGGACTAGACCACTTGTCATGAATCAACTCTGGAAAGGACACACTAAGTATATAGGACACTATGCTATATGCCCAACTATGTAGATTACAGTGCATGCCAACTGATTTAAAGGATATTATAATATTCTTACACATAAGTACTGGGCCTGAGGGTTTGAAAACACTAGAAAATAAAAAATTATCTATTCACTCTACACCTTATCAGTTGGTAGGAGGTGACTTGTATAAAATGGGTAGAGATGAAGTATTGCACATGTGTTACTTGTATCACAAACGCTAAGTAATTATGGAAGAAGTGCATGGTGGAATTGTTGGATGATATTATATAGATGAGGCTATACTGTGCAAGATACTCTTGGCAGGAATTTGGTGGGAGATATTATAAAAGGATACCAAGGCCTTGGTCAAAGCTTGTGATCATTTTCAAAAGATAGGAAAACATGGGTAGTGTGATGAGATGTCGTTGCGACCCATAACAATTGCATAACCCTTTGAAAAATGGAAAAAAAAATTGTTGGCCTAATTACACTTTCTGCACCGAGGACATGCATGTGATACATTATCATGTGCACAAATTATTTGACAATGTGGGAAGAAGTCATAGCCACTAAGTATTGTACAACAAAAAAACAATGTGTTTCTTATGAGAGGATATTATAAGTAGGTATGGATTTCCATTGAGCCTAACCAATGATAGGGGAATTCATTTCTTGAATGATACTATTAGAATTTTTTTGGTAGAGTTCATGATAATTCATCGTAAAACAATCCCCTATCAACCACAAGTCAATGATACTACAAAAGACTTCAATAAGATATTGGGACACACATTGAAAAAAATATGTTATATAGGAATAAAATATTGGGATGATAAATTATCAGTTGTACTATGGGCATACATGAATACTTATAAAAGGTTGAATAAGGAAACACCATTTTAGTTGGTATTTGGGTAAGAGGCAGTATTACCGATTGAATTCATGTTGTCATCCCTGCATATTATGGGCGCAAGAGGATTTACAGATGATCAAGAAGTAATAGATCCAATTGACAAATTAATATAATTGGATGAAAGGCACACAATTGCATGATGGATCCAAAAGACATAAAAAGTATGATTAAATTCTTGGTATGATAGGCATATTAAGAATAAATCCTTTTTGGTTGGTGGGATGGTGATCCTATACGAATCTAAGTTTTCATGCCACCCAGGAAATCTCAAAGTGTATTAGTTGGGACTATTTAAAGTAACCAAGAATTTGGAATATGGTGCATACTAGTTATAGGCGTTGGACAATATAGTGTTTCCTGATTAATTTAATGGGGGTAGGTTAAAGCCCTACTATACATAAGCTTATTTCATTATGTTGTAATAAGGAAGTCTTGCAACTTAAATTAGACTTATTTTCCCACATTGTTTTGGTTTTTTGTAATAAGTGCATTCACGTGTAGGATTTGGTCATCTTTGTTCTAGATTGATGCGCAGTGGACTGTGCATACTTTTAGTGTGGGGTAGGAAACAAGGCACACAAGGATTGATTTGGTGCACCATATAAATATTAGTCCATAGATATATGTTATTTCTCATGATTGGACCACTTAGATATGAAAGGAATAAGGGCATGTGAAATAGTGAACTTTCTCAAAAGTTCAAAGGATTCTTATTTGTGTAAAGAAAAGTTAGTAAAGTTCATAACATGATGCGAGGGAGCCAACACTATGATGAAAACTACTTGGAAAGTGGCATGAATAAAAAATGTGTGTGGCACAAAAGGGTCTCTAGCCTAGGAAGTAGTAGTGTGCTAGAAGGTTATGAACTACCACACAAGGAAGAGATTTATTTAAAAGGAGGGAAAATGTAGGAAAGTAGAAAAATATGCATTAAATCTTTAAAATGGTGGTAGGTGAGTGCATTTAATACAATCAAAAAATTTAAATCTATAAAAGGAGAGAGGGTGTAGTCATTATTACCTTGTGATCTGAGAATTGATGTGCAAAATATCTCTTGTAAATCAAAGAACATGTGTGAACAAGTACAAAGTAGGGTTATGAAAAAAGTTATTAAGAAACAAACATTCATAACATGATTATATATCCTTGTGTGAATTTGAAGTTGTATGAAATGGAAAGGTTAGGATAAGGGTTATGAGATAGGAAACCTTATGAAGAGACTTACAAGAATAGGGCATGAAGTTGATTCACACATTTGAGATAGGGCACAAAGTTGGGTTGCATGATTGAGTGTGATCAACAAGGTTGAATAATGGACTGAGAAATTAAGACTTGGGTTTTAGCACTTAGGGCACAAATTCACAGGTTATAATAGTTACACAATATTTAAACAACGTGAATGATGGTTCCGAGGAAGGGACCAAAAAATAATAAGGTAACAGAGGAGGCACCAGATAATTTTTTTTTGGAAATGCAGTATCTATAAGAAGTGATTGTGGGAAAACCATGGGAATCACATTTGTGGAAGTTTGAAATAAGTGAATATAACCACTGTGTGAAAGTCCATGAGATAGTTATAAAAAATTATGTCTTACAAGAAATGAGGCAGTGGACACCAGAAGGTAAAATAATCTCTGATGACAAGGTGCACAAGACCTTCAAATGTTTAGGAGTGCTATAATTATATGAATTAATATTCTTTGGTAAGCCTGCATGATTGTTCCAATGGCTGATGTTGTGAGTCCATAAGGAATATTTTTACTTCTCAGTTAGAAGGATGCACTTAACTTAAAAATTGATCATCAGAGTAACAAGGATGGGAGATAGTGTCGAGGAGATAACATTTGATCTGCACAATGAGGTAACAACAGAGGAGAAAACAATAAAAATTTAGTATCAGAGGGGAAATCAAGCCTTCGATGTTTCAAACATTATGGACCTATGAACCATAGCGTTTTCTCACTTGGTGAGATACAAACTAGGCACCTCTGAAAGGAGATCAAAGGTCAATAGTAAGTATATCAAAATTATGCACAAGATAGCGCAGGGGACAAAGTATAATATTTTCCTATTCATAGTAGAGATCATCATAGATGAAAAAAAGACCCTAACTGAAAAAGGAGAGAAAATCACATGGGGTTCAATTCTATTGTTAATAGTGTTTTAGGAGATAGGGGTTCTGGATGGTTTGATAAAAAAACAAATGGGAGCATCTTATTAAGAATATATCTTTGACACAGTGGTTCACCAAGTACACCTATGATGGCACAGTTTCCAATCCATAAAGGTCATTCCTAGAGAAATGGTATAAGATAATGTGCGATGCATTTGAAAATGAATGTTTCATACCTAGAGAGTTGACTGCAGAGCTAGATGGACAGGCACAATTTTTGGTTATGCAACATTTTTCCTTGCAAAAATTTAACAGTATAATGGATAAATGGGACCTTGGTGAAAATTTCCATTTGTATTTACTACCAGATAATTTAAGGGTGTATTCAATAAAATAATTGATGCACAACTAATTAAGTTCAATGTGGAGAATATTGATTGTAAGTATCACACATTGTACAAAACCTATCGGTATTAATCTAAAATTCCTTATGAAGAGACAATGGAATCCAATAATATTGACTTGAACCCCATTGTTACCTTGAAAGTTAGAAATGAGGCTTGTATAGTCTATGTCTATCTACAACCAAACCTACAAGATGGAAAGGTGGTAAATGTGTGTGATACCACCCGTATGCCACCAACATTGAAGAAGAAAACTATTAGAATTCCAAAACTCAGGTGTGAGCCCACTCCTCCAAAATAAGAAGAGAAAGAAGATGATGAGATGGATTTTTTTCTATATCATTGTGCATGTAAAAGGATACAAAGGAGACACCAAGAGGAAAACACTTCATGCACACCAAAGATATCTCCAATTAAAGAAGCATGAAGGCCTAGCCTAATAGAGGAGGATTAGCCTCACATTATCGATGCTCTGGACTAGGAGGAATATTTAGTGCATATTGTGTATGAATTAGAAGAATAACGTGAAGAGATAGAGTGGGAAGAATAATAAGAATGGTAAGAAGTCTAGCATGAAGAGTATGCACATAAACATGGATGTAAGAAAGAGAATGAATAATTGTACAAGAAAAAGGATCAACAAGAGAAAGGAATTTTAGAGGACCAAGGTGGAGGTGATGAGACAGATCACACACATAATGATATTTCACAATAGATACCACGTAGGCAACACACGGTAGGATGGGGGCCAAGAAAACCTGATGCAAAAGCATCATTGTAGTTATTCAAATTTGGCTTGTATTAGCTTATAGGTATGTCAAGATTTTATTTGGAGGTTTTTTGTGTTATACTTAGTCCATTTGGACTCATCTTGTGTGTAATAAGAGGTTTCCCTCAAAAAACTCATATTTGAATTTCAAAATTCCTAGTTAGTGGTTCTTAGGCCTAGGAGTTAAAAAAAGTGTGTTATATAATGTTACTAGGGTATAGAGACCTATTTCCTATCCTAACATGACCTAATCAACCTACCTAGGTACTAACTCAACATGAGTGGTTATTCCATGGGTTATAGAAATATTTAGAACCATAACTAATTCAACTTCTACATAATTTGGATGGAGGAATTCAATTGTGAAGGATGGAGAAAAGAGAGAGCGAGGAGGACCTTATGTGTTTGGAGACTTGAAGGATCTTAAAGCTTGTATTTTCATGAAGGTACTACCAAAATATTCTTACATCTACATAATTTTTGTTTAAGTAAGAAAATATGATATTTAGACTGAATGTTTATGAGATTATTAACAATATCTATTGAAATTGTGAAATAAATGTTTCCACAAGTGTAAAATGAAGGTTCAGGTCTTGGAAAGAAAACTAGTGTGTTTTAAGACATGTAAAGATTCATAAGAAGAAATCTATGATTGGAAAACATAGTGAGGTAAGATATGAAGTTTGTGAGTTGATAGTTATTAATACGGTGTGTTAAGGGACTGTGATAATGTTAAATGTCTTACGAAAATGTGTATATGGAACTCAGTTGGGAAAAGATCATTTCCAATTCAAGGAAAGAAAGATTAGGTTTTGAAACCTTAAGAAATTGTGCATTAGTCACCTGTGTGTGGATAAAGGAGTAATAGATAATTCTATGATTACTTCTTAATCCTGTGAGGTGGAGAATATAGTGTTTTTAGTCCTACCTAAGTTTTAAGAAATAACTAAACTCATGAAACCCTATTTTTCAATAAAACAATGAATTTAGGGTGAAACTTAGTCCTCATGGGTTATCTTGATAAGTGACAAGGGAATCAAGATAAAATATAAGAAATAAACTTTGAGACTAAGTAATCAATGTCTCTGTGGAACTATAAAGCCTGAGCAATGTTCTAAAGTCCACCAAAATAATGTGAAGAGTTAAATGTTCATGTAAAAGGGGTGTGAGTGTAAGACTGAGACACTTTAACAAAAATATTTAGATCAAAAACATTATGATAGAAAGAGGATTATTCTTAAAATATGTCTTCAAGTATTGTTAATGGAATCAAGACTAGATTTTACTTCTTGAAAAGGTTCTATACATGAGGAAAAGGAAACAAGCTTGAAACCCTCTAATTCTAAGCATACCTTGTCTAAGATTTTTTAGCATAGGAAAAGTGGTGCAAGTTGAAAAATACCCAATGAAAATTTTGATATTTTGAACATATCATTTTAGGCACAAAATAGAGCTTTTAAATCAATTTAGGAGTGAAAATATTAAGGGAACTGACCTAGAATTATAACAGTACAATTAACTATGTATCATCATTGTTTGGAGAGTTTTAGATTAGCAAAACTTGATTATAAGAAAATTATATCATTTAATAAACTTTTGAAATGGTGTCCCCTCAAGGAAGTGGTGTGGTAAGGAGGATGAATTTTCATTAAGGTAGTAAAAATATATTGATTGATAAGAAGTGGGAAAACTCATACAAAGGTAAGCATACATAGTCCAAGATCACTGTGATAATCAAAGAGTTTGATAAATCCTTAAAATGAACAATTAGGGAGACTTATTTGGATAGTGAAGTATGAATTTGAGAACCTAAAATGAGGAAGACATAGGGGGGAAAGTAAGGTGTTTATGAGTACCTTAAAAAAGATAACAATGAGCATATTAGTAGAACATTGTTCTAAGAAATAAATCTAATCAGTTATACCTGGTGAAGACTTCCTAGAAGGAATTCTAAAGAATGGACTTGAGCAATTCAAGATAGAACCCTTCAGTGGAGTGATAATAAGTGTAACAAGGTTGAATTCAGGAAAAGTTCAAGGATTATGTTCGAAAGCTGGTAATCCGTAGTCAAGAGCACATGAGAAGGAAAATTTACAATCATTTAAGGGAGAAATGGATATTGTGAGAGGAAACTTCAGTTAATATTTTGGAGAAAATTATGAAGAAGGTTGATTAAGAATTTTTTTTGGGAGTAATTGAAAGTAATGTAACTCTTTCCAAGAATAAGAGAAGGTAAAACAGAGATTAGACCACTTTTGGGTGTATGGAGTATCTAGTAGCTTTGAGAAGCTAAAAGTAGAAATTAGCATGAAGAGGAATAGTAATGAGTTGGAGTTTTGTAATTTGCCTAAACAAGTTGAGTAAAGGTGGAAGAAGGAGTCTAGATGTTAAATAGTTCAATGTAAGATCCAAACCCTAAAAAAGCTCATTCAAACCATGAGAAGACTAGAGGAAAACCTAGTAAAAGACGAAAGTGGAGTTGGGAATGAAGTTGAAGACTTAAAATTTTTTCAAGCTTGTGACCATGGTTATTTGATGATTCTAGACTAATATAAATCATTCTTGAGTTTTGAATCTTTTTATATAACAAATTTGGGCAAAAGAGGTAGTTTTAGTATACTGAGAAAAGTGAACTTTTGGGTGCATTTTGAATATTAATTTCAATTGGTTGTTCTAAATTTTGTTGGTGGCAAAATTTTATTTGTGACTACATAAAAAAAACCACAAGTACCCCCAGAGATGTCATACATAGATGACATGACCAAGTTTTTGAGGGCCATATTTCAGAGCTCAGTGCCCACCAAACAACTATTTTATTGAGACATGTTTGATAAGTTTGAGGCCCACACATGCACACGTAAGATGTTATCTTGGTAAATACAAGAACACTTGAAAGAACCAAAGTTTGAAGTGAAGAAAGAGTAAGTTCTAGAGCTAAATTTGAAAATAGAACCAGGAACAATTTTCCCAACAGTAAACTCTACTCGACTCTTAGATGAAAAATATAGAAATTCTCTAATGAAGATGGTTGTTGAGGTAGGAAGGAGAAATATTGAAAAAAGTTCCATAATAATAATATTGAAAAAATATATAGAGATAAATAATATGAAGAATCAAAAACTAGCTGAGGAGCTAAGCAATATAAAGAAAATGATGATAGATGTATACAATAAAGAAACTAACTTAGTAAATGTGCATGTCTAAATATTGTAATGCATGTCAACCCATACCATAGCATAGAAATGGAGTACTTGGAATAAGTGATACAACTACTGCTGGTAAAGGTAAATCATGGAAAATGGCCTACAACAGAAGAGCTGACTAGTACAAACAAGGCCAAGATGGAGTAAAAGTTAGAAACATATATAACACTTGGTATGGAGCTGAGGGAAGCCACGCAAAAGGACAAAAATGTTTTTGTAAACTTTCAATATACTTCGATGATCCTAAATGAATGCACTGCAGAGGATGAGATAGAATTAGAGAAAATACATGCCTCATTATTGATGAACAATGTTGGGTGCGAGAAATTTTTACAAGAAATAAGAGAAAAGAAGGAATCATTAAAATATACGCATGACAGGATCAAAGAACATCTTAGCGAGGTTAAAACTATGGTGATGTGGAATATAGATGGTTTGGAGGGCATCACCATAGAATGGAATGTCGTAATAATAGAGCTGCAAGATAAGGCTGATGAAATGACTCTGGAAAATATTATATATAATTTTGAGATAACTCTGGACAAGGTATCCAATGAGCGTGAGGAATGGAAGAAACTAGAAAAGGGAATCACCATAGAGTTCCCATAACTTCTACCATCGCCATAGCTTATTTTTTTACACATTAAGAGGAATACAATTATTTATTATTTGATATTCATTAGGGGTATTTCCTATAGTGTTTCAAATGTTCTTTCATTCTTTATATTTCCAAGGATAAATAATATACCTAGCATGGAGTAATTTTGGACTGGGAAAAATTGCTAAGTATTAGCCACATGTGAAGGTTCACGTGACAACAAAAGGTAGAAATATCATAAGTACAAGCTTTTACATGAGTGTGTGCTAATAAGAAAGAAGAAGAGTATGCACGAAAGGTTCACGCGTAAGGGTGGAAAAGGTTAGAACAAAAAATATCTGGAAAATAAGAGGTCCTCTAAAAATATAAAAATCACAGGTTGGTGTGATAAGCTAGTAAGATCTATAAGTGGATAAAAGCATGAATAAAGTAGTGCTAAAGGAGGATAAATACATGCATAGTGATAGATAAAGGAAGAGTACACATGGGAATTAATAGATAAATATATAATAGTACGAAGGTCAAGTAATCTATTAATAGTGTGAATGAAAATAGAACAACTAGTTAAGGACAAATGCACAAACTACAGGTACATACATGCTAAGTATATGATAGTCTATTAATAGATTAAATCATTGTAAAGTTGTGGAGTACAAATTCCCACTAGCTATATATAGTTTTCATGTCTATGTAAAGAGGAGATATATAGAGTATTTGTGAGATGCAATGGTGTATATTTATTTTCACGTCTATGTAAGAGACATACATGAGATCTACGACTGAAGATAAAAGTGTGTGAGATTTATATGAGATCTATGTTATGTTTGTAATGATTTGATCTTAGTATGCAATAGATTATCTGATATGGATTTCCCAGGTTAGGATAGATGATCAAGGTGTCATTAACATTCATACATTGTTATTGATTATAAATTTTAGGGAATGAATGATCAAATCTCATGTTATTATTGTCGTGTTATGATTTATCTGATATTGTCTTATACTCTATGTTGTGCAATGTTGATGTTGAATACAAATCTTAAATGATCTAACAAAGAGGGACCTGGTAGGTTGCGTGCACTTGGGGTGAGAACTTAAAAATTAGTTTGAGTGATTTTTCAGCACATCTAACTAAGTGGTGTTAACTAATAAGACTACACTTTTCCTCCACTTAACCTTGTAGAGGATGAAGTGTCAAGACTAGGACATTTATATGTGCACTTCCCACTTCCATAGGTGATGGTAGTATTATTTTTGATAGAAATGTTGGGTGGGAGAGTGATGGGGAAAAACTACCTTTTACTCCACCCATTGATGCCCTTCATACAATCATAAATGCTATCTATTCTTGTGATGATGATAATGTATCTATCTTATATGAATAATATATTATATCTATCCTTATATTGACTGATGGTGAGCCTTATGTTTTTGATGATGAGTTATCTTCCATTCATAGTAAGTTCCCTAGTGATGACATCTATGATGATCCCACTACCCTTACACATGCTATCAATGAACACACTTGTGTCTCTCCCACTCCTCTTGAATATAAAACTAATGAATTTGATGGAAAATTTTGTATTTCACACATACAAGATTATGATTATGTTTTTACTCTTCACTCTAAATGTAAAAAATGGAATTTCTTGCACCAATCATGTTTCTACGCATACTCTTGAATTTAATAATGATACAAATGATTCCATTCCTGTAATGCATATTATGGTTAATACAACTTGTGGTTCTACTACTAATATTGAAAACTAATACAATTATTATATTATTACTTCTTCTCCACTCCTTGTAGATGATAGTGTGCATAATGATGGAATTTTTTATTTATGTTGGAAAAAATGAACATATTGTTGCTTCTCTAGTTGTATGTGATGCACATAGTCTAGTTTCCTCTCTTAATGTGCATTATTTGCTTGGAGATAATATTAAAACTCAATTAGAATCTCAATGTGTAATAAAGCGCATATAACCCTAAGTTTCACCTAATGACACATCACCTAACATTGATTTTAAACCGAATAGTGTTCCTATGGCCAATATTAATGGTAAGGTATAACCCTTAAATGATCCTCTAGATGTATATGTCATACCTCCTCAAGAGTTTCTCTCTCTTATGCATGTAGTAGGTTATTTTTAATGTAAATTACATCCTTTTACCCTAGAGAGAAAACCTTGCTATGCTAGCATTGATTTCAATACTATTTATGGAAATCTTATTTGGCATAAAATCTTCAAACTCCAATTTCCTAGGACTTTTTTCATGCCTTCACACCAATCGTTTGATTGTAATTCATATCCTTACCTTCATATTAGGCATTATAGAACACTTGTTAGAATGATAGGTAAATTCTACATTCTTTTCTTAAGACCCTCATAAGAGATGTTATGTATTGGCTTATGCTCCTCCCTAGTAGATTCCTCAGTACCTTTTTAGAAATTGAAGATGATTTCGTATCTTACTTTATTCATAATAAAGGCCCTAAAGCTACATATGAGTGGTTACCCTCTTTGCATCCAGGTGATATTGAACCTATATATGACTATATCTTACACTTCAAAGAAAATATGCACTTATTATTATGTCAACCCATAGACCTAGAGATGTAATATATATTTTGTTGTGGTCTAATAAAAAATCTTGAGGAATAATTTATTTACATCACATGTCACTCATTTAATGATATTTGTCTATGTTTTATTTATCTGGAGTGAAATCTTACAATCACACATTAATATAATCCTCCAAATGAGAACATTGTAGTTACTTTTATTATGCACGAATATGATGCACCACTAGAATCAATACCTAATGATACTCAAGTTAAGGTGTTTCATTTTGGTAACACTTTTTATAATCCCAAGCCTAAACCAATAATAATCCCAAAGAATCCTCTTAGGTCTAAGTGTACACTAATCTATTTTGGAAAATCTATTTATCGACCACATGATATCCTACTTATACTACTAAATAAAGAATTAATTAAGTTGCCATCTAATGACTACCATCCTCCTAATCGGCTTTAAAAAAAAAAGGTAATGCCTATTTGGAATTTCCACCATATTCATGTGAGCCATGAAATTTATTGTTATACATTTGATAAGAAACTCAAGTTACTTGAGTAAAAAAGAATTAATGCTTTTTAGACACACCACTCCAACATATATACTTCACCTCCTCCATGACATCATCCTACACCAAGTGTTACTCTCATTAGAAATTACTACACGGATACATCAAGTGATGTTTCTCATGATAAATATATCCCTCCATTTGATCCACCACAACCCACATATAAATGGCTAGCCATAGAGAATTAGTTTGTACTAAAATATGCACACATGACTCATATAACTTTTTTGGCTCCATCAACAACACGTCTAGTCAAGCTCAAGCTTCACATTTGATTTACACCATATACACCATCAGTTTATAGAATGAATTATCACATCTTACCACATTTTATTTATCCATCACAATGTTTTACTTAGCCATATACTACACTCATTATCTATGTCTCTTCCAGCTTATACCCTTACTTCTAAGTACCTTATGATGTATGTGTGCATGTGTTTGTTTCTAACTAATGCTAAATATAAATGAAAGACTAACTTCTAAATAGTCTTGATTTAGCAAGAATTAACAAACATTCTAAGCACCATCATGATAAGAATTAATCAAGGGTTAGATGCTAACATTTATCAATACAAAAATATGAAATCAACTATGTTAAGCACCTAAATATCCTCTATTCTCCAACAACATATAAATGAAGGAACCTAGGTGGGTTCTATGGCTATCAAAAACAGTTGTCTTTAATGTTCCAAGAACCTAGGAATGGGGGCTAATCAAAGTTGGGCTACAAGACCCCTTTTGACACCTCCCATATGACCTAAGCACTTTTGAGAAAGAGGCTTAACTCTTCAAGATGATGAACTCTCAAAAGGGAAAAATGCAAGCTCTTAGTCTTTGCTATATGCTTTGCATTTTCTCTCTTAAAGAGTTTAGGTGTAAGTAAAAAGGTAAGTGGAGGGCTCTTTATATAGCCCAATGGATAAAGGAAACACTTCATCCCTTTACATGTGGGATAAAGGTAAAACATGATTAGGAATGGATAAGGTTGCTTTATTAAAGGTAACCTTACTTTAGAAGGGTTTAATTTATGCTTAGCAAGTCATGGGAGTTGGGGGGTGTTTTAATTAATCAAAGGTGATTAACTAATAGGTAGATGTGAGCTTATAGAAGCTAATTAGAGGAATATTAGTACGATTTAGGCTATTAGAAAGGGATTAAATCAATTAAATATTGATTTACTAGTTAAATGAAGGGAAAGACTAATTAATTAATAATAATTAATTAATCTAGATAGAAGAGGTGATTTATTAACGGAAGGTCGTTAATTAGGGTGTTAGTTGGATAGGTGACTTAATTAATTAGCGTAGTGTAATTAATTAATGATGATAAGAGGGAATATGAGTGCTTTTGACAATATGTCATCGATTTGCGAGAAAGGGGATAATTAGCACAATTTAAGTATTTAAATTGCTTGGGCGTAATTATAGGTGTCTACATTTGCCCCTCTTTGGGGTGGCGTAAGTGATGCCACTTCAAAGATAGTAGACGGAAGAGATTTGAAGGGATAGAAGAAAAATTAGTAGGAGGGAGAGATGCCCCCTCGAGTGTCGATGGGGTGATGGAAGAAGTCGATCGACGATCGAAAAAGATGAGAAAATAGATAGAAGAATGGGGAAGAGGCAGGATGCCCCAATGAGAGAGAAAATTAGGGGTGATAAGTGAAGTAGTGTAGAAGAAATAAGGAAGAGGGGAGAGAAGAGCTTAGCCTCTAGCCGCTGTTTATTTGGAACAAATTTGATGTCATCATATTGCCATAGGAACTACATCATCGGTCCTTATAAAAAATATAAGCATACGACAAAGGTAGAATGACATGAAAAGCCATACTACGAAATAATTGTCCATTGCTGAAAGTACCAACTCCATGCAACATACAACAATGCAATGCAATACGAGAAGGAAACAAGCTCATATAACAGGGAAAACAAGTACGAACGCACATATCCAACCCAACAACGGTCAAGACAGTTGTACAAATGTTTTGTTATCAGTGCTGAAGAGATCCACAAGTTTTTGATTGATGACAAGGGTTAAGAATGATGCCCCAAGCAAGGATACATGCAAGGGGAAATGAAAATGGACACGGGGTCCATGAAAAGCATTTGTGCACAATGAAACAACACCAGGAAATGAAAGTGCCCCAGAGTACAGATGAAGCAAGCAGCTAGTTGTGTGAATGGTTTTGAATCCGGTGATCCGCGAGTCATATTAATTAGGGAAGATGTGAGACAAACCAACAGGATATGGAGAAAATACCATGCGCAAGACACAAGTTTTCAGCTGTAATAAGCAAGTTACCATTTTTGTAGGGTTTTTTACTTTTTAGGATTTTTTGGAAAAATGTTGCCCTATTTTTGGATTTTTTGATATATATATATATATATATATATATATATATATATATATATATTGCTATTATTATTTTTGTTTTTCAAACTATGGTGAACGCCCAGTAGAAGCACAAGTGCCAGAAGAACATACGCGCAAAGGGCCTAGGGGTGACAGCGCAAGTGCCCTAGGAGGAAGAAAGGAGAAACAAAAAGGACAAATAATGTCCTTGTTAAGTGGAAAAATTATGAAAAAATAATTATTTGAAAAATAATTATTTATGAGAGTGTGAAGAAGAGTGGGGTTGATACCACTGGAGGTAGTGAGGCTGGGCCCCATGGCTCGGATGCCATTGATTGTATTAGATCATGGCCTCTTGACGTGCTAGCCGAGCGATGGCATAGCGAGAGTCAGTGTTTCAGATTGCCCACAATGGAGATGACAGTGACTACAGATGATATCAAATGTTTTTCTCATGTGTTACGGTGATGTATATGGATGGGATGATATGATGATATTGGTGCAGGGGGGATAGATTTTTGATTATGCGCAACCCCTCTTGCCCCCATTGATGATACGATATGTGATGATTAGCTTAGCATACATGCATGATGTAAAACTTAGCATTTTTGTTTATATATGATGTATAGATGATGCTAGATGTGATGATAGTGATGTGAATGATAACAAAATAGAGCACATGCAAGAAACACAGCCAAATTCTAACAAAGAACACCAGGAATTAATGCAATACACCATGATTCACCATGTCTTATTAACAAGTAACAAACACAACCAAATGCTCAAGAAAGAACATAATGAATTAACACATTACATCAAGATTTCCCAAGGTTCACTAGCATGTCGAGACACACCGCAATATGCACAAGCAAGAATGAATCTAATCTAAGAAGAAAAGATGAACTATGACAAAGTACACCCAAGCAATAAACAACTCAAAATCAAACACGCAAAACACTATACAAGCAATGAGAAAAGCAAGGAAACAAGACAATGCAAGTAAATGTTTTTGTAAGATATGTTTTCACGCACCGATTTTCTATTGTTTAGGTTTTTGTGAAACAATTTTCTATTGTTTTTGTGTTTTCTCAAAACAATGTTCTATTGTTTTTGTGTTTTTCTTGAAACAATTTTCTATTGTTTGTTGTGTTTTTCTCAAAACAATTTTCTATTGTTTTTGTGTTTTTCTCAAAACAATTTTCTATTGTTTTTGTGTTTTTCTAACGATTTTCCAAAGCTATGTGCAAGTAACCAAGAAAGCATGGATGCCCCCAAGCGTTAGTTGGGGAATATACAAGGGAAGAAGCCACGCACTTATGAACAAGAAGGTGAAGTCGTTGAGTTACCCCCAACGTAAGATGGGAAATAACGAAAGACCACGTCCCTCATAGACGAATAGAAGAAGGCAAATCCGGATCAAGGCTGGACAAGATGGTGTGCACAAGGAAACTTGAAGGCAGAACCAGGTCTAGGCCAAAGATAACTACCCTTCTAATACAGAATTGCTTGTGAACAACGAATCCTCCTGAGGTGCCAGAAACTAGTTTTCACCCAAGGACCTATCCAAAGTGCCACAATTGCGTGGTTTTCACTAGTGGATGACTTGTTTTCTCTTTTTCTTTTTCTGAATTTTTTTGATGTTTTTTTTTTTTTAAATTTTTGTGCCATGTTCAAGCATATAACCTTTTAAGATGCATGGCATTCATGGGCTCCCAGAGCTCATCACCATTGGGGTGAGCCAGTTTGTATGCCCCGGTGCCATACTTGGCAACTATGACATAGGGTCCTAACCAATGTGGTTCAAACTTCCCTTTCTTTTCTCGCTCCGCTCTGGTGTTGAACTGGTTCTCCTTCATAACCAAATCACCAACCTCAAACTGACGAGGGATGATTCTCTTGTTGTAATTTCTAGAGACTCTATGTTGATACACCTTCAGGTGATTAAGGGCACGAATGCGCCTCTCATCCAGTAGCTCCAACTCAGCCAGTCTCTTGCCACTCGATAATCTTCATCCTTATCCAAATAATCTTGAAGAGACATCCTCAGGGATGGAAGTTCAATCTCTAAGGGGATGATAGATTCTATCCCGAACACCAAGGAATATGGTGTCACACCTGTAGGGGTGTGAATGGATGTTCGGTAAGCCCAAAGGGCTGGATGGATTTGTAGGTGCCAGTTTCGACCTGTTTTGCTAACCATCTTCTCCATTATCCTGACTAAAGTCTTGTTTGTCACCTCATCTTGTCCATTACCCTGAGGGTAATATGGCGTGGACCATTTTAATCTGATTTGGAACCGTTGGCAAAGACCTTTCACAGTTTTTTTCTTAAATGACTTCCCATTATCTGTAACAATGGCTGTCAGGAATACCATATCGGCAAATAATGTGATTCATGATGAATTTAGAAATTTGTGCTCCTGTGACATAGGTTAAAGGGATGGCCTCTACCCATTTTGTAAAATATTATGTGGCTGTGATGATATGTGTATGACCATCAGATGAGGTAGGAGTAAGTTTCCCTATTAAATCGAGTCCCCACTTGGAGAATGGCCATGGGGTAGTGATTGGTTGCAATGGTTGCGACGGAGCATGGATGAAATTTCCATACTTTTGGCAAAGCACACATTTTCTAACATAATTACAACAATCAGTTTCCATGGTAGGCCAATAGTAACCTACTCGCAATAGTTTCTTAGCCAAGACCATTCCATTTGTATGTGCTCCGCATACCCCTTCGTGTACTTCTTTGATTGCCTGGACTGACTTCGTCACATCCAGACAATGTAATAGATTCCCGTCGTAGCCACGACGATAAAGTGTACCTCCTAAAAGGGTGTAATGGGCTATCTGGCGAATTAGGCTTTACTTTTCAGAACGGGAGATATCGGGAGGGAATGTGTTTTCCTTAAGATAGGTGAAGATGGGTTCATACCATGGGGAATGGGGACCAATAACCTCACAAGCCAGACAGGATTCTGGCATGTCATACATGGGTAGGCGTAGGTTTTCTATGAAGAATGGCCTATCATTGTTCCCTGGCAGAATACAAAGCATAGATCCCACCATTTCCATGGCATCCGCTGATCTATTTTGCTGCTCTTGATATTTGCTCAAAGGTAATGCACACAAAATACTCCTTTAGAGTTTCCACTAACTTTTTGTAAGGTATGAGCTTGTCATCCTTAACCTTATATTCATCATTTACCTATTTGATGATTAACTGTGAATCACCTACAACCTTAACATGATGAATATTCCACTTGATGGCCAGTTTCATCCCTGTAATGAGTGCTTCATACTCTGCAATGTTGTTCGTGCAAGGGAAGGTTAGGCGGAAAGCCTATGGAATAGGATCACCCGAAGGAGTAATAAGGACCACTCCTGCACCTGAACCATGAAACGTAAAAGATCCATCAAAATGTATCTGCCATATGACAGATTCTTCAATGTAGAGCAAGGAGGCATCTGGTAGATCCAGACTCAAAGGTTATGTGCTTTGCAAGGGTGCTTCCGCTAGCTGGTCTGCAAGTACCTGTCCTTTAACTAATTTTTGATGGAAAATTTCTATATCAAACTCACTGAGTAGAATGATCCAATTAGCCATTCTACCTGTGAGGTCAGGTTTGGATAACAAATACTTGAGTGGGTTGACCTTGGATATGAGCTTGGTCTTAGTATTTAGCAGGTAATGGCATGAAGTTTCTGAAAGGTAAAAACAACGACCAACTAATCCTTTTCAATATGAGGATAATTAAGTTCATAGGCGATGAGGGTGTGACTCAGATAGTACACCACTTTCTCTTTATGGCTAAGGTCGTATTGGGTGAGCAGCGCACCAATAGCATATTGTGTAGTGGAAATATAGAGAAAAAGTGGTTCTCCTGGAGTGGGAGGCATCAAGACAAGTGGATTAGCCAGGTATTGTTTAAGCAAAGCAAAGGCTTGTTATTGCTCAGGGTCCCTAGATGAAAGTGACGTCCTTCTTAAGAAAATGAGTGAATGAGTGACATTTATCTGCAAGCTGGGAGATAAAGCGGCAAATGGCTTGAATTTTCCCCTGTAAGCTATGCAGTTGCTTGATATTCTCCGGTGGAGGCATTTCAGTGATGGCAGACACTTTAGCAGGGTCTACCTCAATACCTCACCTTGACACAATGAAGCCCAATAGTTTCCCAGATAGCACACCAAAGACACATTTCTTTGGATTCAACCTGACTTTATATTCACGCAGGCATTCAAAGATATGCCGCAAAATGATAGGATGATCCTCTCTTGTTTTGGACTTTCCCAGGATGTCGTCTACGTAGTCTTCCATAATGTCATGAATCATATCATGAAATATTACTGTCATGGCCCACTGATAAGTTTCTCCTGCATTCTTAAGGCCAAATGGCATCACCTGATAGCAGAAGGTGCCCCAAGGAGTTGTGAAAGTTATTTTGTGTTGGTCCTCCTCAGTAATTTTAATCTAATTATAACCCAAAAAGCCATCCATGAGTGATAGCATTTTGTACCCTGCGGTTGAGTCAACAATCATGTCAATGTTGGGCAATGGAAAATCATCTTTAGGGTAAGCCTTATTGATGTCCCTAAAATCTGTGTAGATTCAGATACCGACAGGTTTCTTTTGGACAGGAACAATGTTCGATATCCATTCAGAATAGTCAATTGGTCTGATGAATCCCGCTGCAAGCAACCTTTCTAACTCTTCCTTAACCAACAAGGCCACTCTTGGATGCATCTTTCGGAGCTTCTGTTTGATAGGCTTGGCGTTTGCGTGCATGACTAGGTTGTGCATGACCAAAGTTGGGTCCAAGCCGAGCATGTCTTTGTAAGACCATGCAAACACATCAATGAACTCTCGCAACAACATAGTGAACGTCTTTTGTTCTCTAGTTGAGAGTGATGCCCCCAATTTTACTATCTTGGGATCCTCTTCGGTACTAATGTTGACATCAATGGTTTCCTTGACTAACAATTTTGATAAATCCTCCATACGGGTAGGATCAGGAGGTAGGTTGAGATCTTCATCCAAGGATGTCTCCATTAGATTTTCATCCTTGGCATGGTCACTTTGTTTGTCCTTTGATTTTCTTATTTGTTTGTTCAGCCAGTGCCTCAAAGAGGTTTTCACTGTGTGACTTGGACTTTGGTTTTTGTTGAGGCTTTTCTTTAGAACTTTTTCCCTCGCTTTTCTTTAAATTTTTCTGACCATGAAGTTCATCCTCCTCGCTGAAGTAGGCGCAGGTGTCTAAGTCAATAAAGAAACCTTTCTTGTGATCTCCAATGGGGATTGTATCCCTTATTCCCATGAACTCACAATAGCTTCTTTCATTCTCGAATAAATCTAGTGGCATGTGATGTTGTTGGTCCCATTCAACAAGGGAAGGGTACACAAGGTCAAGGGTCAGTTTGGTGGGGATTATGGTCAGGATAGCATTATTCATGAAAAGGTTTATGGAGGCCAGATCCTCATATTGGCTACAACAAGGAATCCGTATCACTGTCTAGGTAATCGGAGCTATCCTCATGCTCAGAACAAGTCACATCTTGATCATTGGGGTGCACTCCATAAGGACGAATCTCGATGCCGTATCTTTCTGTTTTGAAATGTGGAAGAGGGACTGGTTCTCTTTGTCCTTGTTCATTCCTCCCACATCCTAAGCCTTTGTAGCCCATGGAGTACATCATTCTGCTAGATTTTTCATATTCTGGGGTTTGATAACAAGATGGCTGAGTGTCCTCAGGGACCCAAGTAGTAGGTGGATCAAGCAATTTTTCCTCAGCTAACAAGCCTCCAGGCAGGAATGACCCAATAGTGTGTTCTTCTCTAGGTCTCCTGAAGTGGTAGTTGGGTTGACCTCTAGTCTTGGGTGACAAAGAGAGATCCGACACCAAGAGCTCTTGTTGTACATTATACTCCCGTAGCCATATTCCAGGATTTTCATCTCCCATGAAGCAAATGGAGATGTTGAAGTAGATGCCCCATGAGCGCAAGAACTAAGAGAATCAGAATCTACTCAGGATTCCATGGCCTTAGACTGAAGAGGGACAACTATATCTGCGGAGGTACATGCGTATGTACCCTTTCGTGCAAAGCTATTGAGAGCTCTACAATGAGAAAAGGGCTCTGAATCTCTTGGTATTGTTATCGTATGTCCCTCATGCTTCAACTTGATGCATTGATGAAATGTTGATGGCACGGCCTGCATGGCATGAATCCATGGTCGACCTAGAAGCATATTATATGGAAGTTCCAAGTCTAAGATGTGAAACTTTGTTTGATGACAAGTGGGGCCCACCTCCATGGGCAGCATGATGGTACCTGTTGACTCTCTTTCTGCGTAGTCGTATGCAGTGATAGTGATAATATGGGACTCAAGATCTTCTGTTGTATGTCCCAATTGTTTGACCAACTTAAGCGTGTAGATGTTCAATCCCGATCCATTGTCCACAAGCACCCGTTTGATTTTCCTACGGGTGACAACTACCTCAATGTATAAGGGAAGATTATGTGTAGGATTCTTGGTAGGGATCTCCCTATGGTTAAAAGTGAGATGCTCACTTGGTGCAATATTTTCCACCGTAGCTTGAAGGTGTGCAGGGTCGACTTCTAAAGGCACTCCCGACCCCTTAAGAGTTTGATACAGAATGTCCTTATGCACATTGGATATCTTGAGAAGATCTAAGATTGAAATCTTAGCAGACGTCTTCTCAAGTTGTTCTAAAAGGTTATACTTACCAGTATGTGGGGTCGACGGAGAGGGTTCTGGAATTACGAGGTGGGCATGCCTTGTTACCGCAGCACAGTCCTTTCCCTTAATCCGAATAGTGTTGACATGGTCAGTAGGGGAGTGAATACATCTGATAAGTGAATCGTAATGATTGTTATCTCTCTTGGTATACAAGTAATTCGCAGCTTTATAAGTTTGGGATGACTCTCCCCGATCTGGCTTTGTCTTTTCCGACTTATCATGCTTGGGGAATGGTTCCTTATAAATCCCCATTTTCTCATTAGGTGTTTGTGTTTTGCCAGGGTTATCTACCTCTATCTCCCCATTGTCAATGAGGTCTTGAATATAGTGGTGAAGTCGTAGACATTTGTCTTTTTATGACCTTTAACGTGATGCATTTTGCAATATTCATGCTCCTTATACCATGAAGGTTTAGGAGTGTTGTCGTCAAACGGTTGTGTTGTAGGATAGGTCATCATGTGGGCCACATCCAACTATTTTAGTATGACTGACAATGGTTCATTGAGAGAGGTGAATGTTCGTCACTTTGGTGGTGGTTGTATTAGGCCCTTGGTCAGTTTAAAAGGTTGACCAGTTTGGACCATTTGAATGTGTTTGGAATCAGTGATTCCGTCTCCCACCACGTTTTTGTTTTTGTTAAAGATCTTTGGCTTTTCCACGGGTTTGACACTTTGGTTGTCTTTAGATTGGTTTTTAAGGGTGCCTTTGGCAATGAGAGCCTTTTCTATCTGAATCCCTTTCTCGATAACCTCCTCAAAATTACGGACACAATGCATTTGAAGGTGGAAAGCTATATCTGGGTTGAGATTGGGAACGAAAATACTGACCAGCAGCTTTTCAGGGAAAGTGCAAGGGAAGTGACTAGCTATCCCTCTCCATCATTGGAGGAAGCTGGAAAAGGTCTCATTTGGGTGTTGCTTGGTGCCACACAAGTCTGTCATGGTGACATCACTCTCTATGTTATACGAGAAGTGACGCACAAATCTTTCTGCCAATTCTGGCCAGGTGAAAATTGATCCTCGTGGTAAGCGTGTAAACCATTCCAATGCTTGACCTCCGAGACTCTTGGGAAAAATTCTGATGAGGTAATTATCACTATAAGACACCTCTTTGACATGCCATATAAAAATCTTTAACATGATCCCTTGGGTCTCCCTTTCCTTTGTATTTTTCAAATTTTGGCATATCAAATTTCTTTGGAAAGGGTTGAAGGGTCATTGTCTTGTCAAAAGGATAGGGGCATAGTTCTTCATATTGATATTTCCTCCTACTCCCTATATTGCTTTCTTGTAAGCTTGCAAACATTGCTTTCATAGATTGCACTTCCTGTGTGAGCAATTGTTCTTTAGTGGGAGAAGTGGGGATGTATACACAATGATACCCTATGTCTTCTTCTCCTTGTTTTTCCCGATGGAGTTCGTTGATCTTAACCTTAGGCCTCAACTTTTGAATGTTCTTGTTTGCATCCTTCTATACATGGGAAGTAAGCAAAGCTAGTTGCCAGCTTAGGTTACTGATTTGTTGTTGAATTGTGGCTTGGTTTATAGTCTCTTCTTCTAAAGGTTCCTCCTCTTCGTACTGTGGAGGTTCTTCCACTGTCTCAAGTTCTACCTTGTTTCTTCGTGGCACTTTGATGAGGGGTATTTTATGCCCTACCACTTTATCATTTTCTGCATAAGAAGTGGAAGCATGCTGCCTATTAAAATATCTTCCATATTGATAAGGGGGCGTTCTTCCTCAGTAGTGTCATTTGTCTGTAGCATCGGTTCATTCTCGATGGGAAATTTGGCCCCTAATTCAACAACCCGGGCCAATACTCTGTCTTTGTTTCTAAGAAGAAACTCATCTAGTAGAATAGGGTCAAAATCAAAGTCTGCGCATGGTGACTCTAATTCATTTCCGCTGTGGTCGACCATTTCTTTTGTTTCCTTTTCTATAGAAAACAGTGGTCCTAGGTTGTGTTTGATGAATGGGTTTGACCCTTGTCTGTTAGAGGTTTCCCAAGCTTGCACCTGTTGTTCCTCATATGTTTGTTTCTTTAGCCCTAGACATGTTTTGGGAGCCATGTTTTCATGACAATTTCACTAGGGTAAGTTGTAAATGTGTCTAAAGCCTAACGACTACCCTCTTAAGTGAAATGCAAGATGCACTGAGTTAAAAGTATAAATAAATCAACAATGTGAGAATACCAACGTGATAAAGTGATAAATCACCAGTGATACAAGTGTTTGGTATTGAAACCCATTCAAATGAAGTATCTCCTAGACTACGTTTCAAAGTAATTTGCGTCGCAAGATGATCAACAAGATGTCTTCACTTATGCCAAGTTCAAGGGAATGAACAAAACGTAAGTAACTACAAGAAGTCAATGCATTCTCCCAATCAAGATATACAATGAGCAAGCTCAAACCCGATTAAGACCTATATCTCAAAAAGTGCCAATTACAATTTGTGAATGACACAACAATATCACCAGGATATGTTAACCCACTTTGCGAGAAAGTGAAGTATTGATATCAAGGTGTTATTGATATAACACACACAAATGGTAACACCTAGCACTCTTTGAAATCGAGGTAATTAATAGAATCGAGCCAAAAATTCTCAAAGTATAGCCAGGAATAGTCAAAAGAGTGTATGTAGCGTAACCGTACAATATAGGTATTTATGTCGAATTTATATAAAAAAACAAGACGTAAATATCGAAATTATAGTGATACGATACAAACAAGCTAACTCTTCCAAGGAAGTCTGCGGTGAAGAACCACGCCTAACTACAATGACGATCTTGACGTGGGTATCAAGATCACAATGGCTACCACTGACGTGAAAATGCCTCCACTCACTTTAGACATTTAACTAACCCAGCCGCAAACATGGATGGGCGTAAATGGACATAAAAGTGAGAGAAACAGTCGAATGGTAACACAAAGGTAATCACACTTCTTTTGATCAACAAAGTGTCAAAATATTGTGAAGGAAATAGATCAAAGAAAGGATGAAAAATGCTAGCTTCACTTTGGAAGAGTTTCACCTCGCCCTAAGGCAAGTAGAAACTAGGTGAAAGTAACGCGTCACACATTTCTCAATGAAAATATGGTTCACAACTCAACACTGTTTTAGAATGGTCAAAGTGGGCTCCTGGCCAAAGTATATCCTCCTAGGTGGTTCTCTCGTCCTAGGTGCTACAAAGATTATCCACAAGCAGGATGATTTACCCAAAAAGTTCGCAATGACTAGTTTGGGAGTATCTCAACTTTGCCCCCTTCAAGCACAGTGGGCAATAAATGCTGTCCAAATGTGCACTTAAAAGGGTCACGTACGGACAACTTGTAACTCTATCTCACAAAGGATTTACTAGTCAGATAGGTAGTGCGGAGCACTTCCCATTTCATCCATAAGGTTCCCTCTTGCGTGGACTACTTTGGGGTTCCTGGAACCACCCCCATTGTTGTAGCTTAAGGCGTTATGCCAAAGGGGTTATGTTCCAGTTGAGCAGAGAGGGACGTACCCTTTTCTGAAACCTGCAATACAGTGTTTTGAATATGTTGTTATTTTTATCTTGTTTAATTAGGTGTGGTTTTCTCGAAACACCTTTTGGCAACCTACAGAACAACTGTATTAGTCAGTTTTCACTTCGTTCTTAACACCTTTCTTTGACCAACGTAAGGTTCTATAGACAAAAAGTTGGTTAGTAGTTTTCTGGTTCACCGATTGAGGTAAAAGAGAACTCACACTTGCTTTTGATTCCTAAGATCACCCAAAGGCGTGAAGGAAGAGCATACGCAAAGTGGAAATCCTACTAAAAGTAAATAAAAATGTTACTTTATCCTTAAAAAGAAAGTGTTTTTAACATAAAAAATAATAAAATGTGTCGCAAGTGCTTTTGATCTCCAAGATCGCTTTGGAAAGCGTGTGAGGAAAGAGCATACGCACGTTTCACAAATCCTAATTTAAGCTAAGGAATGAAAAACACTTAATCATGAAAACTGAAATTTTAAGGATATAACCTTATTTTTAAACCTGTCAACTTTTTAGAAAACCTGCATCAAAAAATGTCAGAGAAACAGTTAAAACAGACTATAAAAAAAATTTAATTTAGATAGTGATACACCTGCGCATCCAAACCAACATGTACGTGCCCTAACCAACGGGTACACACCTATACCAACACCTACGTGGGTCTACTTGAAGATCAAAATAGTCACCAACACCTACGTGCCCTAATCCAACAGGTACACTAGGGTTTCAACGAGGGTGTGTTCCTACCAATGGATATGCCTATAACATAGAAACAGAGAACCCAGAATATAGAAAAACAAGGACATGCCCCAAAACATGAGAACGTTCACAACCCAACACAGACGCGTGAATCACAACAGAGACGCGGCCCAAATAAAAAGAAGTCTACAAATTTTTTACATAGTGACATTAATCACACAGACGCGTCCAGAGAGACGGAGACGCGGAAATATCAACGGAGATGCGGATGCGTCCCTATAGAGAAAAATTCTTATTAACACAGAGGACACCCTAACAGGTACGTGTCCTTTCTCGACGGAGACATGTGTATATCAACATGTACGCGTTGCTCTAAAACACCTACGCGTGCTCTTGTACAAAACCTACAAAAAACACGGATTTTCAAAATTTTAAGAGCAAACAGGTTACTGGTTAGTCAAAGCTTCCTATTTCTATGTTAAACCCACAAATGTATGTAAATAGAGTTCATTAATCTAAGGTTTAAAACAGAAATGAAGAAATAACAAGTGATTTAAACTAAAAAGCTTGAAAAATAACTTTGAAAAACCTAAATGACCTCCATTAATGGAGGATGGACATAAGAGTCCCAGCTGGGTGTGCCAAATGTGTGCAAGTGTTTTGTGCTTCTAACTTATGCTAAGTATAGATGGATGAGAACTAACACCTAAATAGTCTTCATATAACAAGATCCAATGACAAACAATCTAAACACCATCAAGATGAGAGCTAAACAAGGATTAGATACCTAGCATTAATGCAATACAAAACTTTGAAATTAACAATGCTATAGTATTTGAACCTAAATACTTCTCTAGACTACCAACAAACATAGTAAATGAAGGAACCTAAATAAGCTCCATGGCAATCAATACTTGGTTTTCCTTGATATCTCCAAGAACCTAGGAATGGGGGCTAATCAAAATTGGGCTACAAGACCCCTTTTGACACCTCCCATATGACCCAAGCACTTTAGGCTAGAAATAGGAAGCTTAGCTCCTCAAGATGATGGACTCTCAAGAGAACACAAAAGCAAGCTCTTAGTCTCTTTGATATATGTTTTGCATTTGCTCTCTTAAAGAGTTTAGGTGTAAGTAAAAAGGTAAGTGGAGGGATCTTTATATAGCCCAATGGATAAAGGAAACACTTCATCCGTTTGCATGTGGGATAAAGGTAAAACATGATTAGGAATGGATAAGGTTGTTTTATTAAAGGTAACCTTACTTTAGAAGGGTTTAGTTTATGCTTAGCAAGTCATGGGAGTTGAGGGGTGTTTTAATTAATCAAAGGTGATTAACTAATAGGTAGATGTGAGCTTATAGAAGCTAATTAGAGGAATATTAGTACGATTTAGGCTATTAGAAAGGGATTAAATCAATTAAATATTGATTTACTAGTTAAATGAAGGGGAAGACTAATTAATTAATAATAATTAATCAATCTAGCTAGAAGAGGTGATTTATTAACGGAAGGTCATTAACTAGGGTGTTAGCTAGATAGGTGGCTTAATCAATTAGTGTATTGTAATTAATTAACGACAACAAGAGGGAATATGAGCACTTTTGACGATATGTCATCAATTTGTGAGAAAGGGGATAATTAGCGCAATTTAAGTATTTAAATTGTTTGGGCATAATTATAGGTGTCTACACTGTAAATTAGGATCACCCTTTGTTATTTTCAAGAATAGGCTTCCTATCCTTATATTCTCATGAAATATTATGTATAGGTTGTGTACGTACCACCCATGATGATTTCTCATCACTACATGCACATAGATAACCTCATAGTTGATTCCCTAACCACACAATCTCAATTAAATCATAACTATTATAATCATGGCTACTCTAGCTTTCTTATTCATCACACATACTACCTAATAATATTAATAATAGGTATACATCATTCAATGGGAACATTATGATAACAATTAATATACACTCACATAAAAACTAAATCAAGTACATCTAAAAATCATCATATCCATCTATCCATCTCACTGACTACACTATAAGGTATATAAGTAATATGTCAAACATAATTTTTCCAACAATTGAAAATAAATATATATACAACTTAAATTATATTAAATATGTCATGGGCCTTACCATTTTTCTATTCACTCACCAGCCTCATTGTTCTTAATAAGCATTAGAACTTGAGATCTAGAGGCTCCTTCGGTGTCACCATGACCTCTTGATCATGATATCTCTTGATAGTGATCCAATAATTCATGTAATGTGGAATTATCTACCAACACCTATGCATAGTAAGCTTGGGAATCCATCAATATAGAAAAAGAAAATCCTACAGGTCAACTCAGTCCTAGGGTAGGCATTTGATTGATAGTCTTTCTCTACTCTTCTCTTTTCCCACTTTCTCTGTAACACTACACATGTGGCTTCAACTATCACAACTAGATCAAACAAGAATGAATTATCACCTACTATTTCATCAACTTTATCAAGAATATATTTAGTCACCACATCCCCTCAAATATTCCAGAGTAATGTATGCACTGATGCATCAAAAATGATTATCTAATAAGTATTTTTTTATTACGAAAAAATAACACCCTTTGATATGTCACGAAAAGGCTAAGAAATAAGTGTTTTTGGGGTACCATGGGATTGTCTCAAGGTGTGTGACCTTGCCAATGAGAAAAACCTCAAGAGAAGGTTGGTTCCTTAACCTATTCCTAATGTTAAAAACTAATCCTAATAAGGGAAATTCAACTACCTATCACTAACCTAAAACTCCAAGGGACCAGGGAGAGAGAGACACACATAAAATGTAAATCCTAAAATAAGGGAGGAGATAACACCAAGAACAAGATTGGAGATATTCCTAGTGAGTGAAAGTAGGAATAAAATGAAGTAAGATAGGGCAAAAAGAAGTGCCACAGTTGAAAACAACATTCAAACCTCCATTTTCATGGAGAAAAACTAATTTGAGTACTATAAGAAGAAGAAAGTATGCACATTATACTTGCAAAGCAATGGAAGGAAAGAAACGCAATATCACACAAGCGAGGTAATAAAAACACATGAAACATGAATTTTATTATTCAGAAGGATGCACAATCCATTACAAAGTAGAAACAAGGAAATAATCTTGTATAAAATTCTAAAATTTGAGGCATGTTGCTCATAGAAGTTATGGAACAATTTTGATAGAGTTTCCTTACGCTTTCAGAAAATATCCCCCTCACAAATGAGGTGAATTTACATAATATAGAGATAAAACCTTGAATTTCCCTCACCAACCAATATCATCCATTAAAATCTCTGAAAAAGAGGTATGGGAGACTTGGAAAATTCACTTCCCAAGGGTACTTTACTATAGCCATGGGTGTCATACCTCATTAAATTGGTTGTTGAACTACTCTCTACCACTTTCATTATTTCCCAACCCATTGCCAATATTCTTGTAACCAACTAGTTGTATGAACTTTGCCCTTGGATGGTAGCACTCTGTCTCTAATCGACCAATTACATAATATTCATGGTGTCATCCAGGATCATGTTTCTCTTATCGTCTGGTTGCATCCTTTTAATTTTCCTTCTTATTGTTGTCTAGTTGTATTCCATGTAATTGGTTAGTAGCAACCATATTGTTTCCTGATTCACTACCCTAAATTTCTTATGCTCTTGCAACCAAATGGTAGCACACTTTCACTATCACCTGATAGCATGAATTTTCTACCAGCCAATAACTTCCATATGTGTTATCGGTGTCCCTCACATCACCACCCAATTAGCCTCCACTTCTACTATCGTGCTACCAAATAGTAGCACTAAACATGTTACCAGCTAGTAATATCCAAAGATGATACTAAACTATACCATCCGTACATACTACCAACGCCCTCAGCACTATTTATCACCCACAACCTATCGATACTTTATCACCTTCTTGCTCCTGATACCGGATGGTAGCAGGATATAATAATTTTAGATGATATCATTTTTACTAAGTAGCTTATTTTATCGACCTCAACCAGCGTGGCTATGACTTGACTGTCATGACTCGTTTAGTTCACCGCATAAACTCAACTCGATCATAACTCAGTCGAGTGAGCCATGAGCTACCCTGCTCTAAGAAATGTATGTAACCCATTGATTTCCAATGCCCATACTTTTTAAGTCATCCATTATTCAAGGAGTGCAAAAATGGATAACAATTTTGATGACTCATGGAGTGATCTGCCTGCCATATTGAAAATATCAATAGCCATGAAGCATCCATTTAGCATGGAGTCATCCTACAAACTAAAACTGATCTAAAACTTGAAAATTCACCCCTATGTCAATCTAAAGCATTGCATGGATTTTACTATCATCTAAAACTGTTTAGAATGGTAACTGATTATTTTCATCACAAGAACCCATTTGAAACTAGAAAGTGCAAAAACAACAAAAGGCACAGCTATGTACAAACATGAAATATAATACATGTCCTAAATGGAACATGTAGAGTGTGCATAAGCACTTATACAAAAGAAAACCTAAACTAATCAGCAAAGCAATGTGTTGCAAGAACTTGGAAGAATTTAACTAATCTATTATGTATAAAGGATATTTCTGATTCAATAACAAAATATGAGATAGATTCCATTAAATGGAATTTGAAGTTCTTTTCCATCTAATTTTGATAACTGGAAAGAATTATTTACCTTGCAGTTTGAAATCATGTAAAGGCCCTCCATTAAGCATCAAACTTGGAATTTATTCCTAGTTTGGCTATTTTTACATCCCATTTCAAGGCCAAGTATCCTTCTTGGAAGCAACTAGATTTTTCTTTTTTATCAAATTTCATCTTGATCTAGGCCCCGGTCTTTCTCCATCATTTGTATAGCTCAACTTCTAAGCTCTTCCAAATCCATAAGCTCTACATATCTCACTTCTATGGACTCAAATTAAAATAGCTCTAGTTGTTTAATAGGCTCTAATAATGGTAAATCAAGGAATATTTATATCTTTTCTTCTTTTACATAGACCAATATGTAAGGAGAGCTACCGGTTGATCTCTTGGGTGTAATTCTATCAGCCCAAAAATTTGATTTCAACTTTGTGGTGCCACTTTATTTGGTTTTCATCAAGAGTTCTCCTTATGATCCTTAACGGATTCTTATTGGTAGACTCATCTTGACCATTACGCTGGGGGGTAATAGTTTAATGAAGTGATCAAGTAGGTTCCATTTATAATAGCCTAACTGGAGATCTTACTGCCAAGAAATTCCAAAGCATTATTGGAGATGATGGTGGATAGAACACCAAACCTAGTTCCAATTCCTTCATAAAAAATTCTAGAATTTTGGCTTCATTTTCTTGTTTTAGTGCGATTGCCTCTTTCCACTTGGTGAAGTAAGATGTGGCTATGAGGATCCATTTGTGTTCTAGGATTGAATTTGGATTAATCACCCTAATGAAATATAACCCCCATTGTATAAATGGTTCATTTACAGAGATGGGGTGGAGTGGAAGAGCTGCTAGTTTTTCTTTACCCATAAAGAAGGCACATTTCTTGCATTTCCTAATCCATACATAACAATCATTGAAAATATTAGGCTAGTAACAATTGAATTTCATGATTCTGAGTTGTGACTCTTGGGGTGAAGTGACCACATGTTTCCCCATCAGGGAATTCATGTAACACTCTCTCCATTTTACCTTTCTTGATGCACCTTAGAAGGAAACCATTTAAATATTTCTTGAACAAAATACCATCCACAAGCACATATGGAATGGATTGGAACCTGAAGTACCTTCTCTTAACTTTACTCAATCTTGGATGGAATTGACCTGTTTGGAGGAAGTGCACTATATCTTGAGTCCAACAAGAATTGGGTAAGGTATTGGCTAATTGTACTTGGTCATCTTGAATTACTAAATTAGTTTCATGCTCAACTTGTTACTCTGAAGTCGAATTCTCACAAGAACCTTTACCTATGACCATCTTGGTCACCTTAATATGCTACGCCCTTAACCTATTGCTTGTGTTAGGATATGAGTAGCCAACTTGTGGCTTACCATATCATTTTATTATATCATTTATACTTTCTCATGCTTAATAGGCCAGCCTTGGTGATGGCCATAACATATGAATAGTATATATAGGGGATAGTAGGTAGTAGTTCATTATCATTTGAGCATTTGAGTCTTATTATATGGTTTGGAGGTTTCCCCCCTCGAAGTGGCGAAGCTATAATAATTGCATTTTGAGATCATTATTCTGAAATATTGTGTTATTTGGTGTTCTATTGCTGCTCATAATATGAACTATACTAGTAATTTCATTACAAGTGGTATCAAATCTGCGATCTGGGCCAAAATTAGGGCAAAAACCCTAATTTTTGTTTCCACAATATATTTCGAGCCAAAGCGAATTGGTGGGAGATATTTTTACCAGAGTTGTGAAACATTTCAAGTTTGATATCATGGTTGGGCCTTCCATAAGAGAAAAAAATAATCCGGTTACTCAAATTAAAACCCTAGATAAAGATGGGATAGTGATTGAAGAGATGGAGTCAGAAGGGGTAAATACAGATTCCTTAGCACTAGGGGTTACCTCAGTTGATCATAAGGTGAGCCAACTTGAGTATGAGCTACAAAATGTACTATCTGAGATGGCCTCTAAAGGAGACATAGTCCAAATCAATCATCGGTTGGATGATATCATGCAACATGTAAAGGGTAAATAATATGGCCCAAATCCATCCCATATCAACCAAGGAGGATCTTTAGTTCAAAATCATGGAAAAAATAGCCATATTGGATCAATTTTCTAGCCCAATCAGAATCCAACTTATTCACAACCACGAAACATGATGCCGAATGTGGATATGGGAAAATTTGATGGTAAATATCCCCTGAATTAGATAAATCAAATGGAGAACTTATTTGAGCTACATAAAACACCATCAAGACAAAAGGTGACATTGGCATCCCTGTATCTTGAACCAGACCAATTCATTTAGTATCAATGGTTATGTGCTCAGAGGCAGAAGAATGGTCTTGATGTCACTTCGACAGTTTTTACCGAGGAGTTACAATTGCACTATAGTTCTAGTGTTTCAGAGAAATAATTTAGTCAATTAGTAAAGTTACGAAAAATAGGATCAGGCAAAGATTATGTGTATCAATTCTAGAACCTATCCTTAAGGGTGGAGAATATACCAAAAGAGAATCTGAATGACCTATTTATTGTGGGTCTTAAGGACCACATCGAGCATGAGGTACATATGTTTAATCCACTCAAGCTTTCTAATTATATTATCATGGCATGTCGAGTAAAGTAAAAAGTTCCTGGTAGTAGGAGGCCACCTTTCATTAACACCAGAGACTGTAGTATCTCTTCCCCTTCATTTTGTAGGCCAATTAGAATGACTCCTCAAAAAATGGAAGAAAAGAGAGCAAAAGGATTATGTTTTAACTGTGATAGAAAATATGGACCGGGACACAAATGTGCTGAGAAGAAGTTGTTCTATATTGACGGATGTAATGAGGATGATGAGGACACTGAAATTATAGGAGAGGCTAAGGAACCAATAGAAGATGAAGTAGAGGATCACCAACATACAATTTCTTGCCATGCATTATCAGGTATTTGTGCTCCTCAAACACCCAAGGTTATTTGCTATCTCAAAAAACAGAAGGTGATAGTGTTGATTGACTCGAGGAGTACTCATAACTTCATAAATAGTAAGTTAGATGCCTGCCTCAATTGTTTTATTTACCCAGCTCCAAAAATACAAGTTATGATTGTAGATGGTGGGACAGTCAAGTACACAGGAAAGTGCCATATTATCAAGCTTTCCATGGGATACTACATGTTAGACTCACCTATGTTTGCTATTTCTATGGGAGGGGAAGATATTGTTTTAGGTGTCCAATGGCTCACAACCTTAGGTACTATAGAGATGAATTTCCAAGAATTGTTCATGCGATTTCATTCAGATGGAAGGACAATACAACTGAATGGGATTGTAGCTAAGTATCCATAGATTATTAGCTCTCATAAAATGTAGAAGGTTCTCAAAAAAGGAGTAGATGGATTTATAGCAAATTTATTTTCCATAGAAGTACAAAATACAAAGTCTTCAATGCCACCCAATCTTTAGAAGATTGTTGATGCTCACTCATCTATTTTTGATGTAATTCCAAATGGAATACCACTAGTTAGGGATCATGCTCATGAAATTCAGCTGATTCTAATGAGCCAAACACCTAACATCAGACCATACACATACCCATATTCCCAGAAAAGTGAGATCGAGAAAATGGTTTAGGAAATGTTGAAGGCAAGTATCATCAAGCCTAGCCAGAGTGCATATTATTTACCAGTGGTCATGGTATGTAAGAAGGATGAAACATGGAGGATGTGTCTAGATTACCAAGAAATTAACAAGTACACCATCAAAGATAAGTTTCCTATTCCAATAATTGATTATTTACTTGACGAATTGCATGGTGCTATTTATTTCACAAAATTAGATCTTTGTTTAGGGTACCATCAAATTAGAATAAAAGAGGAATATGTTCATAAAATAGCTTTCAGGACTCAAGAGGGCCATTATGATTTTTTGGTAATGCCTTTTGGTCTTACAAATGTGCCTTCAACCTTTCAAAGCTTGATGAACACTATTTTTAGGCCATTTTTACGGAAATTTGTATTAATTTTCTTTGATGACATATTGATTTACAGTAAGACATGGGAAGAACACTTACAACATGTAATAAAGTGTTGGAAGTTTTGGAGAACATACTCTCTATGTAAATCCATCCAAATGTTCTTTTGGTGTACAAGAGGTAGAGTACTGGGTCACATTGTATCCCATGAAGGTGTCAAAGTGATCCTCAGAAGATCAAAGCTATGGTGGATCGTACAAGGCCTAAAACTCTCAAAAATCTTTGTGGGTTCCTAGGACTAACAAGGTACTATAGAAGATTTGTGTAGGGATATGGTAGAATAGCAACCCCACTCACTACATTGCTAAAGAAGGATGCCTTCCATTGGACAGACTTAGCCACTCAATCCTTTGAGCAGCTGACGGAAGCCTTGTGCAGCACCCCAATTTTGGCTACTCACAACTTCTCAAAAACCTTCATTGTTGAATGTGACACTTCAAGATCAGGATTGGGAGCATTTATAATGCAAGAAGGAAGACCAATTACATTTGAGAGTCACCAATTCAAGGAAAAGATTTGTTCAAACATGTCTATGAGAAATAAATGATGGCTATTCTTCATGCGGTCAAGCAATGGAGGCCCTATCTCATGGGTAGACACTTCAAGGTAAAAACTGATCATGATAGTCTCACATACTTTTTGGAGAAAAGGTTATCATCTGAGGAACAATAAAAGTGGGGTAACAAAAATTTTGGGTTATGATTTTGAAATCATATTAAGAAAGGGTAAATAAAATGTAGTAGCTGATGCGTTGTCTAGAAGAGATACATCTGCAGATGCCTTACTATGTGGAATGTCCATGTTGATGGTCAATTGGGTGGATGAAGCAAGATTAGATGGGATAAAATGACATGGTCAGTAGGGGAGTGAATACATCCGATAAGTGAATCATAATGATTGTTATCTCTTTTGGTATACAAGTAATTCATGGCTTTATAAGTTTGGGATGACTCTCCCCGATCCGGCTTTGTCTTTTCTGACTTATCATGCTTGGGGAATGGTTTCTTATAAATCCCCATTTTCTCATTAGGTGTTTGTGTTTTGCCAGGGTTATCCACCTCTATCTCCCCATTGTCAATGAGGTCTTGAATATAGTGGTGAAGTCACAACATTTGTCTTTTTTATGACCTTTAACGTGATGCATTTCACAATATTCATGCTCCTTATACCATGAAGGTTTAGGAGCGTTGTCATCAAATGGTTGTGTTGTATAGGTCATCATGTGGGCCACATCCAACTGTTTTAGTATGACTGACAATGGTTCATTGAGAGAGGTGAATGTTCGTCACTTTGGTGGTGGTTGAATTGGGCCCTTGGTCAGTTTTAAAAGGTTGACCAGTTTGGACCATTTGAATGTGTTTGGAATCAGTGATTCTATCTCCCACCACATTTTTTTTTTTTGTAAAGATCTTCAGCTTTTCCGTGGGTTTGACACTTTGGTTGTCTTTAGATTGGTTTTTAAGGGTGCCTTTGGCAATGAGAGCCTTTTCTATCTGAATCCCTTTCTCGATAACCTCCTCAAAAGTATGGACACAATGCATTTGGAGGTGGAAAGCTATATCTGGGTTGAGATTGGGAAAAAATACTGACCAGCTTCTTTTCAGGGAAAGCACAAGGGAAGCGACTAGCTATCCCTCTCCATCATTGGAGGAAGCTGGTGAAGGTCTCATTTGGGTGTTGCTTTGGCCACACAAGTCTGCCATGGTGACATCACTCTCTATGTTATACGAGAAGTGACACATGAATCTTTTCTACCAATTCTGGCCAGGTGAAAATTGATCCTCGTGGTAAGCGTGTAAAACCATTCCAATGCTTGACCTCCGAGACTCTTGGGAAAAATTCTGATGAGGTAATTATCACTATAAGACACCTCTTGACATGCCATGTAAAAATCTTTAACATGATCCCTTGGGTCTCCCTTTCCTTTGTATTTTCAAACTTTGGCATATCAAATTTCTTTGGAAAGGGTTGAAGGGTCATTGTCTTGTCAAAAGGATAGGGGCATAGTTCTTCATATTGATATTTTCCTACTGCTCCCTATATTGCTCTCTTGTAAGCTTGCAAGTGTTCACTTTCATAGATTGCACTTCCTGTGTGAGCAAATTGTTGTTTCTTTAGTGGGAGAAGTGGGGATGTATACACGATGATACCCTATGTCTTCTTCTCCTTGTTTTTCCGATGGAGTTCGTTGATCTTAACCTTAGGCCTCAACTTTTGAATGTTCTTGTTTGCATCTTTCTATACATGGGAAGTAAGCAAAGCTAGTTGCCAGCTTAGGTTACTGATTTGTTGTTGAATTGTGGCTTGGTTTATAGCCTCTTCTTCTAAAGGTTCCTCCTCTTCATACTGTGGAGGTTCTTCCTCTGTCTCAAGTTCTATCTTGTTTCTTCATGGCACTTTGATGAGGGGTATTCTATGCCCTACCACTTTATCATTTTCTATGCGTAAGAAGTGGAAGCATGCCCGCCTGTTAAAATATCTTCCATATTGATAAGGGGGGGCGTTCTTCCTCAGTAGTGTCATTTGTTTGTAGTATTGGTTCATTCTCAATGGGAAATTTGGCCCCTAATTCGACAACCCAGGCCAACACTCTATCTTTGTTTCTAAGAAGAAACTCATCTAGTAAAGTAGGGTCAAAATCAAATTCTGTGTGGTGACTCTAATTCATTTCCACTATGGTCGACCATTTCTTTTGTTTCCTTTTATACAGAAAAATAGTGGTCCTAGATTCATGTCCGATGAAAGGGGTTTGACCCTTGTCTATTAGAGGTTTCCCAAGCTTGCGCCTTGTTGTTCCTCATATGTCTTTTCTTTAACCCTAGACATGTTTTGGGAGCCATGTTTTTCATGATAGTTTCACTAGGGTAAGTTGTAAATGTGTTCAAAGCTTAGTGACTACCCCTAAGTGAAATGCAAGATGTACTGTTAAAGTAGTGAATAAATAAATCAACAATGTGAGAATACCAATGTGATAGAGTGATAAATCACAGTGACAACAAGTGTTTGGTATTGAAAACTATTCAAATGAAGTATCTCCTAGACTACGTTTCAAAGTAAGTTTTGTGTCGCAAGATGATAACAAGATGTCTTCACTTATGCCAAGTTCAAGGGAATGAACAAAACGTAAGTAAATACAATAAGTCAATGCATCTCTCCAATCAAGATATACGATGAGCAAGCTCAAACTGATTAAGACCTATATCTCAAAAAGTGCCAATTACAATTGTGAATGACACAACAATATCACCAGATATGTTAACCCACTTTGCGAGAAAGTGAAAGTATTGATATCAAGGTGTTATTGATATAACACACACAAATGGTAACACCTAGCACTTTGAAATCGAGGTAATAATAGAACCAAACAAAAATCTCAAAGTATAGCTAGGAATAGTTAAAAATGTGTGCAGCGTAACCGTACAATATAGGTATTTATGTCGAGTTTACAAAAAACAAGACGTAAATATCAAAATTGTAGTGATACGAAAAAAGCTAACTCTTCTTCTAAGGAAGTCCGGTGATGAAACCATGCCTAACTACAATGATGATCTTGACATGGGTATCAAGATCACAATGGCTACCAATGACGTGAAAATTCCTCCACTCACTTTAGACGTTTAACTAACCCAGCGCAAACATGGATGGGCGTAAATGGACATAAAAGTGAGAGAAATAGTGAATGGTAACACAAAGGTAATCACACCTCTTCTGATCAACAAAGTGTCAAAAGAATGTGAAGGAAATAAATCAAAAAAAGGATGGAAAAAATGGCTTCACTTGGCAGAGTTTCACCTCGCCCTAAGGCAAGTAAAAACTAGGTGAAAGTAACGCGTCACACGTTTCTCAATGAAAATATGGTTCACAACTCAACACTATTTTAGAATGGTCAAAGTGGGCTCCTGGCCAAAGTATATTCTCCTAGGTGGTTCTCTCGTCCTAGGTGTTACAAAGATTATCCATGAGCGGGATGATTTACCCAAAAAGTCAATGACTAGTTTGGGAGTATCTCGACTTTACCCCCTTCAAGCACAGTGGGGAAATAATGCATCCAAATGTGTACTTAAAAGGGTCACGTAGGGACAACTTGTAACTCTATCTCACAAAGGAATCACTAGTCAAGTAGGTAGTGTGGAGCACTTCCCTTTTTTCCACAAGGTTCCCTCTTGCGTGGACTACTTGGGGTTCCTGGAACCACCCCCATTGTTGTAGCTTAAGGCGTTATGCCAAAGGGGTTATGTTCCAGTTGAGCAGAGAGGGACGTACCCTTTTTGAAACCTGCAATACTATGTTTTGAATATGTTGTTCTTTTTATCTTTTTTAATTAGATGTGGTTTTCTTGAACACCTTTTGGCAACCTGTATAACAACTGTATTAGTTTTTTTTGACTTTTTTTTGTTTCCTTAAGGTTCTTTGACAAAAATTTTTAGTAGTTCCTGTATGACGATGATTAGTAGTTTTCCATCAAAAAGAGAAGGCACACTTTTTTGATTTCCTAAGATCATCCAAGGAGGCACGAAGAGAAGAGCATACGTGATGTCTTCAAAATCCTCAAAAAGACATAAAATGTTACTTTATCATTCAAAAATGCCAAATTAACCAATTCTAACTAAAAAAAAATAAAAACCTCAAAGTGCAAAAAAGGTCTTCCAATCATTTTCTGATTCCCAAGATCGCCCCAAAGTGTGAGGGAAGAGCATACACACATTCACCCCTATAAGTAAGGGAAATCCTAATTTAAGCTATAAGGAATGAAAAAAAAACACCTAATCAAACTACCAAAATTTTAAGCCTGCAAAGATAAATATGATTAGATGTCAACTTTGCAAGAAATGTTAGCATCAAACATCAAACAGTTAATTTCAAAAAAAAATGCAAAAGGAACCTGCGCCCCTTTTTTGTGCCAGTAACGGGTTAGGGCATATGCGCCACCAACAAAGGTTGTTTTTTGCCCCACACCAGGGTGTGTGCCTACACCACCCGAGAGGTGTGTTAAGAACCAAAAAATAGCACCCTAAAAAACCTACCTGTGCCACTCTGTGGATTTTTTAGATCAATTACAATAGGGCGCCACCAGAGAGGGTGTGTTCCTACCGAAAAAATGCATATGCAACACTAGAGAAAAAAATAGACAAAAAAAAAGGACAAAAAAAACGTATACCCAAAATACCTTTCACACAACAACATGGATGGGTGAATCATAACAGAGATGCGGCGCAAGTAAAAAGAAGTCTGCAAATTTTTTACATAGTGATTTAATTACATGTGACGGTCCAGAGTGACGTGCGCAGGGGTTAGGGTTATGCATCCCTGCAGAGAAAATTCTTATTAACACAGAGGACACCCTGATGTGCCACCAGTAGTGTGTGCCTTTTCGACGGAGATGTGTGTGTGCCAACGTGTATGCTGTCACTCCTAAAAAATGTACACGCCAGACCTGCAACCAAAGTACCTAAAAAAAACATGAATTTTCACAATACTCTAAGAGCAAATTTTGACAAGTTAGTTAAAAATGGCAAACCCATTAAAATTATGGCTATAAACATGAAGTTACACATATCAAATGAAAAAAATTCAAAAAATGGACAATTAATTACTACATGTGCATAAAAAAAGTTAGCCAAAACAATGAAATTTAAACTAAAATGCCATGGGACTAAGTGTCCCCCAGCGGGTGTGCCAAATGTGTGCAGTGTTTTTTTTTCTAACTAATGCTAAATATAAATGAAAGACTAACACCTAAATAGTCTTAATTAGCAAGAATTAAACAAACATTCTAAGCACCATCATGATAAGAATTAATCAAGGGTTAGATGCTAACATTTATCAATACAAAACTATGAAAATCAACTATGTTAAGCACTCTAAATATCCTCTATTCTCTAACAACATATAAATGAAGGAACCTAGGTAGTTCCATGGCTATCAAAAATGGTTGTCCTTAATGTTCCAAGAACCTAGGAATGGGGGCTAATCAAAGTTGGGCTACAAGACCCTTTTGACACCTCCCATATGACCTAAGCACTTTAAGAAGAGGCTTAACTCTTCAAGATGATGAACTCTCAAAAGAAAAAAAATGCAAGCTCTTAGTCTCTTTGCTATATGCTTTGCATTTGCTCTCTTAAGAGTTTAGGTGTAAGTAAAAAGGTAAGTGGAGGGATCTTTATATAGCCCAATGGATAAAGGAAACACTTCATCCCTTTGAATGTGGGATAAAGGTAAAACATGATTAGAATGGATAAGGTTGCTTTATTAAAGGTAACCTTACTTTAGAAGGGTTTAATTTATGCTTAGCAAGTCATGGGAGTTGGGGGGGGGTTTTTTAATTAATCAAAGGTGATTAACTAATAGGTAGATGTAAGCTTATAGAAGCAATTATAGGAATATTAGTATGATTTAGGCTATTAGAAAAGGGGATTAAAATCAATTAAATATTGATTTACTAGTTAAATGAAGGGGAAGACTATTAATTAATAATAATTAATTAATCTAGATAGAAGAGGTGATTTATTAACGAAAGGTTGTTAATTTGATGATTTCTCATCACTACATGCACATAGATAACCTCATAGTTGATTCCCTAACCACACAATCTCAATTAAATCATAACTATTATAATCATGGCTACTCTAGCTTTCTTATTCATCACACATACTACCTAATAATATTAATAATAGGTATACATCATTCAATGGGAAACATATGATAACAATTAATATACACTCACATAAAAACTAAATCAAGTACATCTAAAAATCATCATATCCATCTATCCATCTCACTGACTGCTTCTCTACCTCCCTCTCACACGCATCGTTCCATACAATTGACTGAAAAAGACTGCAAATTTTTCCTCTCTTTTCCTTTCTAACCGGCAGGTTTCTTAAATATTTCTTACCAGAGTTTTTAATCTATTTGGGGTCATTTTGGTCCCCACGCATGGTGTTCAATTTAATAGTTAGCCATTCGTATTTTACTCTCCAAACTACAGGGTTACCATTAGGAACATCTTGATTGCCAATGGAATGTCTTACAAAGTAAGTTCAGTGAAATAAAAGAACTTATACATTTCCTGAAACAATTGGATTTCAACTATCTCTTTTGCCATGCAATAAGTGGAAATTGAATTCATTCCATGCTAGCCTTATAATGTTTTTCCTTCTTCAATCAAACATTAAAATAAGAATGCAATTTTCGTATCCTTTCCGAAATCATACATTTTAAACAAGGCAGAATAATATCAATTTCATCTAACGTGTTTCTTCCTTTTTTCACTTTCCAAAACATACATTCCTAATCACAAGTGTGTGATACCTCCAATTCAAAACAACAGATGTATATGAAGAAAGGTAGTCACAATCCTTTATTGAATTCTAATTGGATACAACTTTACACCTTTCAGTGTTTGAAGTTCTCATATCATAGATTGTCATATTTCTTTCTTTCCAATAAACAGAACAAAGTATACACGCATGCTTTCACATTTTGAATGTATCCACTTTCATAACTAATTACATACATGTTGTGCTTCACAAATACATTACAGATCATGTCATCCACTTCAAAGTGGGAAAGGTTACTAAGGTCAACCGGTATATACTTCATCAAGGGACCTGTCAAACTAAAAATTCCAGAAAAAGAGGTCCAAAATAGCAACATGGAACCAGTTGATGCTTTTCTTAGAATTTGCCAATCACAACAATAGTGGTGTTGGCATGTCAACGATCAGCCTAGACTGAGCACTAAGACATCCAAGCGTGCAAAGATACCAGGCCATCCTTCATCATTGGCTCCCAAGCCCCAACCAAAATATAATATGCAGGTGTGTTCCAACTCATGGCAACAATAGGCTTCCACAAAAGTATACACACAACATTATTTCAACATGAACATCTCAATTCTAGAGTACATAGTTCAAACAATCTACAACAGTTTACAACTGCATTGAAATAACATACTTAACAGACAACTCAGGCTTAATCATTGCAATCGAAAGGATGCAATATTGGACTATAACCATGATAGCTACTTATGACTCAGTCCTAATGGGAATCTGGGCATCCACCTGTAACATACTACCAAAATAATTCATCATACAGCTATCCTTATGCCCCCCACATAGTATACCCTCCTTATGCCCTCCAACATATTTCCTTATGCATAATCTCAAACTAAGAAATTCATAGCTATTTCTCGTTCCATGGTGGATCCCAAACCCAAAATCTCTCTGCTACATAGTTTAATACATATTTGATAATGAGTTTCCTTACCAGCTTCACCACTTATCCCCCCACAAAATGAGGTGAATGATATCATAATAGCCACGCTCCTATACCAAACCTATGGCAATCTACCCTACATGCAACCAATAATTACACAATAAATATCTCATTTACACAAACACAAGGTATGGAAGATCTTGGAAAATTCTACTTCTCCAAGGTAGCTTTTGCTTTCCATACAACAGTGGTGTCATATGCCAAAATCATTCCCAAAATAGCCAATGCATGTCGCGCAAGTACTCTCAATCAGTTTCAGTATTTCCGCAACGCCATTTCCAATAGATCCTCATCATGAGCTCCAACTAGCTAAGTCCCGAACCTTTTCCCCTTGGATGCGATAGCATCCTTTCAAGATACTCAAAACCAATTAGTTTGAATGCTTCATAGAAGTCTCATCGAGAAGAGGATCCTATGGATCCTTAGGATGCTACAGTGCTACACATCCTCAACTGATCAAACAAAAGTCCAAATTCTTATTGTTTCTCCCTGTATTACATGTAATGAGGTGGAGTGAACCATATGTGTTTCCTACTTCACTACTCTAAATTGTCCATTCATGCTCGCCTTCGCATGGACCAAATGGTTGCACACTTACACTAATCACTGTAAGAAGATAGCAATGGAATTCATTGAGGGGGGTAACATCATATTGATAAAAATGTATTTGAATTATAGGTGGACCCCCTCAATCAACCACTCCAATTAGCTCTCCAATTCTACTTGCTTCCACTACCAAATAAGTAGGGAATCTAAAGCTATGTTACATAGTTTGTAATTTGTCCAAAGATGATCTAAACTTTTCCCATCCGTACATAGGACCAACGCCCCTCGATTATTTGTCAACAGGTGGAATCTTTCAATACTATAACCACCAATTTAACCTTAGGATTTAACTCTGATACCATACTGGTAGCACATCCCTTACATAATTTAATGTTGGCAAAGATCATCTCAATTTCCATTATTACTGACTTAGTAGGTCAAATTTTAATTGACCTTAACCAGCGTGGCTATGTTTTCATGACTCACATTAATTCATCCACATAATTACTCAATTCAGATCAAGGGACTCAGTCGAGTGAGCCATGGAGTTACCCTTCTCAAACAATAAAAAAATGTAACCCATTGTCACAATAGCCCACACCCAAAGTATGATTCATACCAAGGTGATTCAACCTCATTGGACTTTGCAACAAAATGACACACACAATTTTCATGACTGCTCATGCGGTGATCTGCCTGCTGAATTAGACTTGAGAATTCCAATGTGGTTCATGAAGCATCCATCGATGTCATGTTGTGACTATCTTACACTTAACAAAAACTGGGGAGTTAAATACTTGAATGTTCAGCCTCTATGGCCAATCATCCCAAGCATTCTGGATTTTACAATGGCATATAAAATAGTTGTACCAGAATGGATATTCATGCACATTCTTGTTGATCACATGAACCCAGTTGAAACTTGTTATCAAGGGTCAATCAACAATCAAAATCACAATTTATATTCAAACATATATCATGAAATATAATACATGTTTCCTGAAATGGAACATACTCAGATATCCAAAACTCACTTGATCCAAACAGAATACCTTTGTCAGCAAAGCAATGTGGTTGCATGTCAACTTGGAAGTATTTCCATCTAATCTATTAGGTATGAAAGGATATTGTCTAATTCAATCATGCACATAAATATGATCAAAGATTCCATCTAAATCCTATTTCAAATTCTTTTCCATACTAATTTTACAATTAATCTGGATAAGAATTATGTCTTGCAGTTAATGTAAACTCATGTATCAAGGCCCTCAATTCAAAAGCAGTGTCAAACTTGGAATGTATTGCACTATGGCTATTCTTTACATCCCATTTCAAGGACTCAACTGTCCTCCTGGAAGTCAACTAGATTTTCCTTGGGAACCTTATTCAAAGGTTACATCCTTGATGTAGCCCGGTCTTCTCTCCCATCTATTTGTTAGCTCAACTACTAAGCTCCCACTTGATCATACCTCTCTCTTGAAGGCCCAAGGTCCTCACGATCTATGGTCCTGCAAATGGGCTCCAATCACATAGCCCCTGATCCTACACTTGTAATGATGTCCAATCTAATACATGAGTAAATCAAGGAATATTTATATCCTTTCTTCTTTTACATAGAAAAATATGTAAGGAGAGCAACCGGTTGATCTCTTGGGTGTCAATTCTATCAGCCCAAAAAATTTGATTTCAACTTTGTGTGCCACTTAGGACCAATTTATGTTTTCATCAAGAGTTCTCCTTATGATCCATAACGGATTCTTCTTGGTAGACTCATCTTGACCATTATGCTGGGGGGTAATAGTTTAATCAAGTTGATCAACTAGGTTCCATTTATCCTAGCCTAACTGGAGATCTCTTACTGCCAAGACCAATTCCAATGCATTATTGGAGATGATGGTGGATAGAACACCAAACCTAGTTCTCAATTCCTTCCCATAAAAAATTCTAGAATTATTGGCTACATTTTCTTGTTTTAGTGCGATTGCCTCTTTCCACTTGGTGAAGTAAGATGTGGCTATGAGGATCCATTTGTGTTCTAGGATTGAATTTGGATTAATCACCCTAATGAAATATAACCCTCATTGTATAAATGGGTTCATTTACAGAGATGGGGGTGGAGTGGAAGAGCTGCTAGTTTTTCTTTACCCATAAAGAAGGCACATTTCTTGCATTTCCTAATCCATACATAACAATCATTGAAAATATTAGGCTAGTAACAATTGAATCCCATGATTCTGAGTTGTGACTCTTGGGGTGAAGTGACCACATGTTTCCCCCATCAGGGTATTCATGTAACACTCTCTCCATTTTACCTTTCTTGATGCACCTTAGAAGGAAACCATTTAAATCTCATTTCTTGAACAAAATACCATCCACAAGCACATATGGAATGGATTGGAACCTGAAGTACCTTCTCTTAACAATTTACTCAATCTTGGATGGAATTGACCTGTTTGGAGGAAGTGCACTATATCTTGAGTCCAACAAGAATTGGGTAAGGTATTGGCTAATTGTACATGGTCATCTTGAATTACTAAATTAGTTTCATGCTCAACTTGTTACTCTGAAGTCGAATTCTCACAAAAACCTTTACCTATGACCCATCTTGGTCACCTTAATATGCTACGCCCTTAACCTATTACTTGTATTAGGATATGAGTAGCCAACTTGTGGCTTACCATATCATTTTATTATATCATTTATACTTTCTCATGCTTAATAGGCCAGCCTTGGTGATGGCCATAGCATATGAATAGTATATATAGGGGATAGTAGGTAGTAGTTCATTATCATTTGAGCATTTGAGTCTTATTATATGGTTTGGAGGTTGCCCCCTCGAAGTGGCGAAGCTATTATAATTGCATATTGAGATCATTATTCTGAAATATTGTGTTATTTGGTGTTCTATTGCTGCTCATAATCTGAATTATACTAGTAATTTCATTACAAGTGGTATCAGAGCTGCGATCTGGGCCAAAATTAGGGCAAAAAACCCTAATTTTTTGTTTCCCCAATATATTTCGAACCAAAGCGAATTGGTGGGAGATATTTTTACCAGAGTTGTGAAACATTTCAAGTTTGATATCATGGTTGGGCCTTCCATAAGAGAAAAAAAAAATAATCCGGTTACTCAAATTAAAACCCAAACCCTAGATAAAGATGGGATAGTGATTGAAGAGATGGAGTCAGAAGGGGTAAATACAGATTCCTTAGCACTAGGGGTTACCTCAGTTGATCATAAGGTGAGCCAACTTGAGTATGAGCTACAAAATGTACAATCTGAGATGGCCTCTAAAGGAGACATAGTCCAAATCAATCATCGGTTGGATGATATCATGCAACATGTAAAGGGTAAATAGTATGGCCCAAATCCATCCCATATCAACCAAGGAGGATCTTTAGTTCAAAATCATGGAAAAAATAACCATATTGGATCAATTTTCTAGCCCAATCAGAATCCAACTTATTCACAACCACGAAACATGATGCCGAATGTGGATATGGGAAAATTTGATGGTAAATATCCCCTGAATTAGATAAATCAAATGGAGAACTTATTTGAGCTACATAAAACACCATCAAGACAAAAGGTGACATTGGCATCCCTGTATCTTGAACCAGACCAATTCATTTAGTATCAATGGTTATGTGCTCAGAGGCAGAAGAATGGTCTTGATGTCACTTGGACAGTTTTTACCGAGGAGTTACAATTGCACTATAGTTCTAGTGTTTCAGAGAAATAATTTAGTCAATTAGTAAAGTTATGAAAAATAGGATCAGGCAAAGATTATGTGTATCAATTCTAGAACCTATCCTTAAGGGTGGAGAATATACCAAAAGAGAATCTGAATGACCTATTTATTGTGGGTCTTAAGGACCACATCGAGCATGAGGTACATATGTTTAATCCACTCAAGCTTTCTAATTATATTATCATGGCATGTCGAGTAAAGTAAAAAGTTCCTGGTAGTAGGAGGCCACCTTTCATTAACACCAGAGACTGTAGTATCTCTTCCCCTTCATTTTGTAGGCCAATTAGAATGACTCCTCAAAAAATGGAAGAAAAGAGAGCAAAAGGATTATGTTTTAACTGTGATAGAAAATATGGACCGGGACACAAATGTGCTGAGAAGAAGTTGTTCTATATTGACGGATGTAATGAGGATGATGAGGATGCTGAAATTATAGGAGAGGCTAAGGAACCAATAGAAGATGAAGTAGAGGATCACCAACCATACAATTTCTTGCCATGCATTATCAGGTATTTGTGCTCCTCAAACACCCAAGGTTATTTGCTATCTCAAAAAATAGAAGGTGATAGTGTTGATTGACTCGAGGAGTACTCATAACTTCATAAATAGTAAGTTAGATGCCTGCCTCAATTGTTTTATTTACCCAGCTCCAAAAATGCAAGTTATGATTGTAGATGGTGGGATAGTCAAGTACACAGGAAAGTGCCATATTATCAAGCTTTCCATGGGATACTACATGTTAGACTCACCTATGTTTGCTATTTCTATGGGAGGGGAAGATATTGTTTTAGGTGTCCAATGGCTCACAACCTTAGGTACTATAGAGATGAATTTCCAAGAATTGTTCATGCGATTTCATTCAGATGGAAGGACAATACAACTGAATGGGATTGTAGCTAAGTATCCATAGATTATTAGCTCTCATCAAATGTAGAAGGTTCTCAAAAAAGGAGTAGATGGATTTATAGCAAATTTATTTTCCATAGAAGTACAAAATACAAAGTCTTCAATGCCACCCAATCTTTAGAAGATTGTTGATGCTCACTCATCTATTTTTTGATGTAATTCCAAATGGAATACCACTAGTTAGGGATCATGCTCATGAAATTCAGCTGATTCTAATGAGCCAAACACCTAACATCAGACCATACACATACCCATATTCCCAGAAAAGTGAGATCGAGAAAATGGTTTAGGAAATGTTGAAGGCAGGTATCATCAAGCCTAGCCAGAGTGCATATTATTTACCAGTGGTCATGGTATGTAAGAAGGATGAAACATGGAGGATGTGTCTAGATTACCAAGAAATTAACAAGTACACCATCAAAGATAAGTTTCCTATTCCAATAATTGATTATTTACTTGATGAATTGCATGGTGCTATTTATTTCACAAAATTAGATCTTTGTTTAGGGTACCATCAAATTAGAATAAAAGAGGAATATGTTCATAAAATAGCTTTCAGGACTCAAGAGGGCCATTATGATTTTTTGGTAATGCCTTTTGGTCTTACAAATGTGCCTTTAACCTTTCAAAGCTTGATGAACACTATTTTTAGGCCATTTTTACGGAAATTTGTATTAATTTTCTTTGATGACATATTGATTTACAGTAAGACATGGGAAGAACACTTACAACATGTAAATAAAGTGTTGGAAGTTTTGGAGAAACATACTCTCTATGTAAATCCATCCAAATGTTCTTTTGGTGTACAAGAGGTAGAGTACTTGGGTCACATTGTATCCCATGAAGGTGTCAAAGTTGATCCTCAGAAGATCAAAGCTATGGTGGATCGTACAAGGCCTAAAACTCTCAAAAATCTTTGTGGGTTCCTAGGACTAACAGGGTACTATAGAAGATTTGTGTAGGGATATGGTAGAATAGCAACCCCACTCACTACATTGCTAAAGAAGGATGCCTTCCATTGGACAGACTTAGCCACTCAATCCTTTGAGCAGCTGACGGAAGCCTTGTGCAGCACCCCAATTTTGGCTACTCACAACTTCTCAAAAACCTTCATTGTTGAATGTGACACTTCAAGATCAGGATTGGGAGCATTTATAATGCAAGAAGGAAGACCAATTACATTTGAGAGTCACCAATTCAAGGAAAATATTTGTTCAAACATGTCTATGAGAAATAAATGATGGCTATTCTTCATGCGGTCAAGCAATGGAGGCCCTATCTCATGGGTAGACACTTCAAGGTAAAAACTGATCATGATAGTCTCACATACTTTTTGGAGAAAAGGTTATCATCTGAGGAACAATAAAAGTGGGTAACAAAAATTTTGGGTTATGATTTTGAAATCATATTAAGAAAGGGTAAATAAAATGTAGTAGCTGATGCGTTGTCTAGAAGAGATACATCTGCAGATGCCTTACTATGTGGAATGTCCATGTTGATGGTCAATTGGGTGGATGAAGCAAGATTAGAATGGGATCAAGACAAGGATACACAATCTCTAATACAGAATATCAAGCAATGATCTATGACATCTAACAAATTTGAGCGGAAAGGTAATGCCCTATGGTACAAGGACATGTTATACTTGAGCAAAGAGTCTGAGTTGAAGCATAAGATTCTTGCAGAGCTACATGCCTCACCTGTTGGAGGAAACTTTGGGTTTTTGAAGACATATCATAGAATAAAAAGAGAATTATTTTAGGAAGGACTCAAGGGGGATGTACAAAATTTTGTATCTGAGTGTTTAGTGTGCCAACAAAACAAAGGGGAAATAATTAAGACACCAATTCTGTTGCAACCCTTACCAATTCCTAGACAGAGATGGGAGGAGGTCTCCATGGATTTCATCACCAGATTTCCTTATTCAGAGGGTAAGAATGTTATTTTCATGATTGTGGATAGGCTCACAAAATATGCCCATTTTTGTGCCCTATCACATCCATTTGCAGCTAGTATAGTGGCAACTATTTTTTTGGAGACAGTTCAAAGGCTACATGGAACCCCAAAGATAATTGTAAGTGATCATGATCCTATTTTCATAAGTAATTTTTAGACAAAATTATTTTCATGTTTGGGTACTCAGCTAGCTCATAGTTCATCTTATCATCCTAAAATTGATGGGCAAAAAGAAGTGGTCAACAAATGCTTAGAGGGGTATCTACGTTGTTTTGTATCAGATAAGCAAGAAAGGTGGGTTAAGTGGCTACCACTTGCAGAATGGTGGTATAACGCATCTTTTCATACCTCTTCTCAAATGGCCCCATTTTTAGCATTTTATGGTTACCATCCACCTTCTATCACTTCCTCCTTGAGGGTAAAAACTAAGGTCAGAGATGTTGAGGAACACATTCAACATAAACAATAGGTTTTGGGTAGTTTGAAGGAGAATTTAGCATTAACACAAAACATGATGAAATAATAAGCAGATCAACACCGTAGTGAAAGACATTTTGAAATTGGTGACTAGGTTTTTTTACATCTCTAGCCTCACAAATAGATGTCGCTAAAGCAATAGAAAAAGTACAACAAACTTGCTCTTAAATATTATGGCCCTTATTAGGTTCTACAGAAAATTGGCAGTGTTGCTTATAAACTAGAGTTGCCTCCATCTTCACACATACACCCAATATTCCATGTTTCATGCCTAAAGAAGGTTATTGGACAGAAATTTGAAGCCTAGATAGATTTACTAAAACTTGACAAGGAAGGAAGAATCATTTTGGAGCCAGAGAAGATTCTGCACACACGTACTAAGAGGCTGAGAACCAAAGACATTAAGGAATATCTAATCAAGTGGAAGAATCTAAGCATCAAAGATGCAACCTGGGAGGATGAAGGTTTTCTGCAGCAACATCCATGATTATTCAACACTGAAGATAATGTTGGTTTGAAGGGGAAGGGTATGTTACACCATTAACCTATTACTTGCATTAGTATATGAATAGTCAACCTGTGGCTTACCATATCATTTTATTATATCATTTATACTTTCCTATCCTTAATAGGTCAGCCTTGGTGATGGCCATAACATATGAATATTATATATAGGGGATTGTAGGTATTAGTTCATTACATTTGAGCATTTGAGTCTTATTATATGGTTTGGAGGTTGTCCCCTCAAAGTGGCAAAGCTATTATAATTGCATATTGAGATCATTATTTTGAAATATTGTGTTATTTGGTGTTCTATTGCTGCTCATAATCCGAACTATACTAGTAATTTCATTACATAATATCAATGTCATATCCCATGACCCTAGTTATCTAGCCATCTCTTTTCTCATTAATATCCTTGTTTAAAAGTAGATCCTTTACACCAGCATGTGAAACTAGTAGACAAATTTTTTTACTTGACATTAGATGTCTAAATTTCTGTAAACTTCTTATCACAACAAGGAAATGTTTCTCAATGAAGAAATATCTTACCTCGTAATCTTCAAGTCTTTGGCTAAAGAACGTAATACGATGTTCCAGTCCTTCTTGATTCGGTTACACTAGTACAACTGAGATTTTCTCAGTACCTCCAAATGCATACACAATGAAATCCTTTGAGAAATATGGATTAACAAGGGTAGGGGCCTTCATAATAGCCTATTTTATTGCTTCAAAACCCTCTTTTCCTTAGGTATTCCACTTTAAAGTTATGTTCTTTTTCAGCATTAATGTCAGTGGTTTGAAAAGGTTGGAAAAATTAGGGGAAAATATCCCAACAAAGTTGATCCTCCCTATGAATATTTCTAGGACCTTTTTATGACTAGGAAATGGAAATGCCAAAATCGAATTAACTCTCTCTGGATCAATTTTTACTCCTTAGAAATAATATAGCCTATAAGTTTACCTTCATGAGCTAAGAAGATACACTTCTTGGGATTAAGAGAGACTCCAAAATACCTACACCTTTCAAAGAATTTCTGGAGATGAAGGAGGTGATCAGGTGCATCCTTGGAGAATATCGTGATATCATCAAGGTATAAAAGAACAATTTTTTTAATTATCCATTGGAATGCCATGTCCATGGCCCTTTGAAACATTTCTCCTGTGTTAGATAAGCCAAATGGAATCTTTCTATAAGCATATGTTCCCCACTTGGTGTTGAAAGTTGTCTTGAACTCATCCTCTTCTTTTACCATGACCTAATTATAACCTGAATACCCATTAAGGAGGGAAAACCTTCCCGAACCTGCCACAACTTATAAAATTTGTTCCATTGAAGGAAGTGGGTAGTGATGTTTCAAGGAAACCTCATTGAAGTTTCTAAAATCCACACAAATCTTGATCTCTCCATTCTTCTTCTGTAATGGGACTAGATTACCCACCCATGATGAGTGTTTAATGGGAAAGATCATACTTGCCTCAATTAACTTGTTCAATTATTTCTTCATCAAAGTCTCAATATGTGGATTTATGGGCCTTTGCTTTTGTATGACGGGCTTGGATGTAGGGTCCAAATCAATGGAGTGCTGATCTAATCTAGGATCAAAACCTTTAAATTATTCATCTCCATGTGAAAACATTAGAAAATTCTTGACAAAGTTTTACAAAATCATGTTTCTCTTGAGAAGTGATTACCTTGTCAATCTGAAGAGATTTGCCTTGACCCACTGCGATAAGTTCTGCATCATCACCATTGACTATTATGTTTACCTTCTCTTTTTTGAATTGGTCATTGGGGTTTAAAATAGACTCCAAAGTGACTAAGCCCCTAGGAATCTTGTTTGTTCTAAGTTATACAACCTGGTCCCCATATTATTCTTCCAATTTTTCCTAATTTCTTGAAGAAAATTTAGCTTCCTCTGTAATGAAATTGATATTTTTTGGTCCATTATCAAACAATTTTCAATTTTTTCTATTATCCAATATAGTAGGTATCACTATTATCCTAATCTGATTCTAAACTTTGTCTCTCTTAATGTCTTCAACAACATGAAACCTTGCTCCAATTTCAGCAAGTCTGTCAACAATTTCATTCTCCTTTCTTGGAATGGCCTGAATATTGAAGGCTTCAAAATCCTCATAAAGATCCCACACTCTATGCTTTTAGGATTTGAGAATATCATTATTGGTAGCATTGGAACCTCAAACTTGGTTCATTATCCCCACAATCCTACATATTTTTTTAGTCCATGGATAAGAGAATCATACTTTGTTGTATTGTTTGAACAAATGAAGTGAAAATGGAAAGAAGAGTAAAAATTTATACCTTTAGGAGATACAAGAACTACACCTCCCCTTATACCTTTCCTACTCCTTGATCCATAAAAAAACATTTTCCAGATGCCCTTCTCTTCCTCATCATTTAGCTTGGTCACACTAGGAAGGGATGCATTCTTTTCATGTAGGAAATAGATCCCAAGACCAACTTCTTCAATTCTATTTTTCCTCAAAGAGAGTTTAACTTCTTCAAGATCCTTGTGTGGATCATAGCTATTCTACTTATATTCTCATTCATCAAGTATCATATCAAGAATTCCCCCAATATAAGTGTCAATTTCTTGAGTATCGAAATAATCCTCTTCATCAAAGATATAAAAATTTTCATTGATAAGGCTAGGGGTGTAAGGCTCCAACATGGTATGTAGCAATTAGTTCAGATTTAATAGTATCCTTGGTGTCATACCTGGTCCTAAAAAGCATGTGAGACCAATATGTTGATAAGTATTCACTAATTTTGGTGGTGAAATACCTAGATAAACATAGGGAAAAGAGTGGAGGTAACTCAGTTATAGACACATCCTGAGAGGCTAAAACATTGGGACATGCATGTAATATGAATCTTAGACATCTGATAATCACAATAGTTCCTATTGTTGTTCCATCTAATGGAACTACCCCTTTTGACAAGGGCTCATATTTGAGGCCTAGTTGGTCTACAATCTACTTTGGCATCACTAAGTTGCTTTCTGCAGATTCAATCATGTAATTATGTACCAAGATGTTCCCTATGATCAAAGACACATACAATGGTGGAGGCTTCAATTTCCTATTTGTTTGATCCCCCTTTTGCTATATTACATTGGTGAACATTTTTTCTTGATCTTTAGATGGCTCATTTAGGAAAGGAAAACTAGTCATGACTACTTGCAAGAGGTCCCTTTGGCCTGGAATTTCCAATGACTCCCACATAGATATTCTTACATTTTTTTCTTCATTTTCTCAAGGAATTTAAAAGGAGAGGGATTCTCCTTTTGTTTCAGCTTACTAAGAACATGATGTTTTTGCACATGGGTTGGTATTGAAGGGAATTTGGGCTGATTTAGCACCTTTGGAACCATGTTTGAACTGCTACCTCCTTGAGATGTTGAAGAGGTTTAATAACGGCCTACATTTTTTGAATGTCCCTCTTCTATTTCTCTTTTCTTATACCTAGTATTTTTAACCACCCCTTGAGGAAAAGTTTGATTCATTTCTGCTTGTCAATTAACAAGTGAAGTGTCACTTTGAGGTCCCTCTTAAGCGACTAATTGTTGTTGGTTCTCCTCTACAGGTGCATCTTGGGAAATAAATGCACTTTGCACCATCAAATATTGATTCAGAATGTCATTGGGGTATGTTTCTTGGTTGTATGGAATATGGCAAGGGAAACACCACTCATAATCTTGAACGAGATTATTTTGAACTAAAACTAGATCTTGGGATGAGCTAACTGCATTTGGATTATATGGCTAAAATCATCTAGCAGAAGGAAACTGGTTTTGATTTTTTTTTTTTCAGCTTAGTATGAAGGTTTTTTTAACTGGTAAGGGGGCTTATTTGGTTGGTATGAAGGTTGATAAGGCCTGAAATTCTAGGCTTGTTTCCTCTTAAGGGATACCAACTCATTCCCAAAACTTTGCAATTGTTTCATTACTTCCTAAAATTTAGTTGAAGTACTTGAGGAAGTAGATGCTTCACTAGAGATTTGATTTATTGGTGTTAGGATAGGTGTTAATTCAAGGGTTCGATTAGGATTTTCAATTTATAGGTAAATAGGCATAGGGGCTTGGGAGCAAGTTTCCCATCCTGAATCAAAAAATTTCAGACCTAGTGGCCATGGCATAAGTACCGAACAATGTTACACCCCCATATATTGAATCATTATAGCAATATCATAATTTAAATCTCTTAGAAAGTAAATAAAATCACCTTCCACATTTGGTCTGACAAGGGATGGAATCCCCTTCTAGGTATTCTGAAACTTGAAATTCAAGTATGTCATGAGCTCATTGGGAGATTTCTTTATGGTTCTCAACTACTCCAACAAGGAGATGTTATCTTCCTTTTCTCTGAACTGATTGCAAAGGGGTTTCCCTAGCTGATTCCAATTGGTGATTAAACCTACTACCAAGATTCTAAACCATTTAATAGGTCTTCCCTTGAATGAAGAGGCTAACAACCTAATAGCTACATCTTGTTCAATAATTTGATGGATAACATAGAAATTTGTAATGCCTTGAATATGATTAACTGAAGTAGTCGGATTCTCCCCAAATGAAGAAAGAGATGCTCTTAAGTGTGGATGCTGAAATTGGAATGTTGGCATTAAGAGAAAGAGGACTGCTACCAATAAAATCAACAAACCTCAATTTTTCTTGTGTTACCATGATGATTGGCATGAGAAATCTTGTGCACTACAAGAAGGGTCTATTGGGAGGTAGAAAGGATAGAGTCCTATTTTGAGGTGAAGGTGACCTGTGAACTATCCTCTCTCTTGTTCTCCTCCCAGGTGATAACTTCAGGCACTTAAACACTCCTTTTACTATTGAGGATCTTATCTGAATCCTTCCATGAACCTAAGTACTAGCACTATATGGGAACTAATAGATTTTTTGTTTAGAGTCATCATATATGTTGCTACAAATCCTCCAAAGTCTAATATTCTACCAAGATACACACCTAAACTTGGTAGAATTAAAATACTGACTTCTGGTCCCATCAAGCATGCTAAAAGTGTTATCACCAAAAATCAACAACCTCTGATTTGTGACAAAAAAGGCTGAAAAATTAGTATTTTTAGGGTAACATGGGATTGTCTCAAGGTGTGGGACCTTGCCAATGATACAAACCTCTAGAGAAGGTTGGTTCCTCGACCTATTCCTAATGCTAAAACTACTCTTAAGAAGGGAAATTCAACTACCTATCACTAACCTAAAACTCCAAGGGACCAGGGAGAGAGAGACACATAAAATGTAAATCTTAAAATAAGGGAGGTGATAACACCTAGAAAAATATTGGAGATATTCATGGTGAGTGAAAATAGGAAGAAAATGAAGTAGGAGAGAGAAAAAAGAAGTGCCACAATTGAAAATAATGTTCAAATCTCCATTTTTGTGGAGAAAAATAGATTTGAGTCCTGTAAGAAGAAGAAAGTATGTGCATTATACCTGTAAAGCAATGGAAGGAAAGAAATGCAATATCACACAAGATAGGTAAGAAAAACCCAGGAAATATGAATTTTATTGTTCAAAAAGATGCATAATCCATTACAAAGTAGAAACAAGGAAATAATCTTGTACAAAAATTCAAAATTTGAGGCTTGTTACTCATAAAATTTATGGAACAATTTTGATAGAGTTCCCTTACCCTTTCAGAAAATCCCCTCCTTGCAAATGAGGTGAATTTGCATTATATAGAGGGAAGATATTGAATTTTCCTCATCAACTGACATCTTGCATTAAAATCTCTGAAAAGAGGACCTTGAAAATTCACTTCCCAAGGTTACTTTGTTTACACAGGAAGTCATGGGTTCCATACCTCATTAATCTTGTTGTTGAGCTAATCTTTACTACTTTCATTATTTCCCTACCCTACGTTGATGTTCCTCTAATCAATCAGTTGCATGCATTTTTCCCTAGGATGGTAACACTTTTTCTATAATCGATCAGTTGCATAATCTTCATGGTGTTAGTCGAGAGAACGTTTCTCCTATCGGCTAGCTGCATCCTTTTACTTTTCCTTCATGTTTTCAACCAGTTGCATTCCATTCAACTGGTCGGTAGCAATCATACTATCACCTACTTCATTACCATAATTTTCTTATGCTCTTGAAACCAACCAGAAGTACATTTTTGTTTTTGGTTGGTAGCATCAATACATGTTACTAGTGTCCATCACATCACTGCCAACTGACTTCCACTTCTATCATCGTGTTACCAGCCTGTAGCACCAAACATGCTACCAGCCAGTAGTATCCAAAGATGCTACCGGTTGGTAGCGTCCATACATGCTATCAGCCAGTTGCATCCGTACATGTTACTACCAATCAATAGTATCTAAATATGCTACCCACACCCTCATGCCATTTCTCACCTGTGAGCTTCTGATCCTTTGTCACCTAATTACTCCTACTACCGACTGGTATCATGCTATAATTTTTTCATCTAGTAGCATTTTCACTACCTAGCTTATTTGCTCAACCTCGACCAGCGCCGCTATGACTCATCCATCATGACTCATTTTCCTCACCGCATCAACTCAACTCGGTCATAACTCGGCCGAGCCACCCATGAGCTATAATGTTCTCAAAAATAGGTGCACTCAAGCCTAGGTTTGTTAAGTCATCCATTTTATAGGGAGTACAACAATGGATAACATTATCACCTGTAATTACTAATGTGACTATATCAAACATTTAAAATAACAAAAAACACAATTTCTATCTATTAACTAATCAACAAGGTAGATTTTAAGCCCCCCTAACAAAATAAAAAGATAATACTTTGCAAATTTCTAAAAATGGATTTCAAAATATTACTGAGTGACATGAATTGAAATGAAATGTTGTCAGTCGATAATAAAGGTAAGTTGGTAGCATGATGTTATTAGTCCATAGCATTATTCTACCAGGCAGTAGCATTATTCTACCAACCGACAACATTATGTTGCCAGTCGGTAGAAAATGTCTATTTTTTACACGCAATAAAGGTGATTTGAATATAAAATTTTGCTATTGTTGTAAACACTAGGAGATTTAACCCAAAAAATTAACTTGAACCCAAAAAAATTAGGTGAAATAGAAAGTGACCTAACACCTCAAAATTAGTCAACTCCAAATTTCAAAAACCTAAATATTCATGAATTAATGAATATTTTCCACTAAAATTTACACTTCTAATCAATACTCATATATCACATAATAATTATGATGCATAACTATTGCTGCCATGATATATCCACATGGGGAATGTCACCCTCTTTCAACTATTTCACCCACCGATGGAGGTATCCCTACACTTCTTATTCCTTTATGTGCAACATAACCTTCTGGATCACCAACTATAATAGAAAACAACAACACTCATATAGTATCCATCTAGTACCACTCTATGTATGTTGCAGTGCATCTTATGTCATCATGATCACTCATTACAACTATTGAATCTATTTCATCCACTAGTGGGGGAAATAGATGATCTGGTATCATCCGTAGTTGCACCCCCTCTATAACTTTCATGTGTAAACCTCCTCCATGGATATGGTGTTGTAGGAACCTCTTGTATTATCCCAAACTATCGCATCACTCGCTAATACTAAAATAATTCCCCTTAGTGGGAAAATCAATCCTATAGCCACATGGTGTGTTGAATCCACCACATCTCTACATCATTCTCCAACCACCCTCTAATATCACTATATGGCCTCCAAACAGTGTCATGAGGTGTCAACCTATCCAACATGGATCTATACATCATCTTATCAAATCCTGACCACTCTGGCATCACCCATCTTGCAACCACAATCTTGAGATGGGTCTAATCCATTGTTTCCCACCTATTTGTTGCACAAAAATAATTTCTTAATAAGCCCACACCTGTAACAAAGTAATTGTTGCTACACCACCATTATGGTTCTCCAATGTGAACTTATAAATATATTTTTACAAGTGAGATAATACAGAATAACCCATGCATGTTAGATCTCACGATCCTCTATCACCTGAAAAATCTAACACATCATGTATGATATTGACACCCCTTTATCATCCATTTATACTAATGATGACAATAACACAAAAATAAATTTCTACAATATTAGAACACCTGAAGTCACCATAACACTCAACCTAATCATGACATCTCCAATACCCCCAATCCCCACCTAGAATGTATTTTCCTATCACATATGGTAGGTAATGTATGGGGAGTAATACATATACCCTCTCCCATACAATCAATAACCTTAATAATATGAGACACATCCTCCAATGCCACCACCATCTCCCTTATCAAGATCCAAAATGTGTTACGCCCTTAATTATATATCTTACATGGGATGGGTATAGCCAACTTGTTGTTATCATAACTTAATATCATGATGTATTTCTTTTATATACGATCTATTATCATTGGTTGGTCAGCCTTACTGATGGCCATAACATAGGAATAGTATAAAAATGGGTTATACGTAGTGGATGATCATTATGTTGAGTATTTGAGTCTTATTATATGTTCTGGAGGTTTCCCCATCGAATTGGCCAAGCTATTATAATTTCATATTGAGAGAATTTATCTGCAATATTGTGTTATTTGGTGTTATATTGCTGGTGATAATCATAATCAATCAAATAATTTCATTACAAGTGTTGTCAGAGCTTGATCTTGGCTAGGACAACGTCAAACCATAATTCTGAAGGTTTCGGCTATATCTCAAGATTGGTAGCTATTTTTTCTACAAATTTTTTTGTGGTGAGGTGAAATAAGTCAAGTAAGCTTCTTTGTGAATTTCAATAAGTTTTGACTTGTTTTTCAAAAGTTATTACGGTTCTATATTTATTCATAATTTGGCTCCCTAGGGCGTAATTTTTGGAAATTTTTCAAATTTCTTATATTTTCAGAAATCCCTCCAAAAAATAGCTAGGGTTTCTATTTTATAAATTCCTATATTTGTTAGAGTAGGTATTTACCTTAGCTCATGTTCACCTAATAATTTATTTACCTTTATTGTATTTATCCTCACCCACTTATGTGTGTGGATATTTCTTTTTATTTATTTAGATATTAGGAGATATTATCTAGTTGTTAGGTATAGTTCTTTCCTTGATTTATGGTATTGACTAGTTCTTTCCTAGATCTATGGTATTGACTAGATCCTTGATGTCTAGTTCTCTCATAAATCTATGGACTGACTAGTTATTTGATGACTAATTCTTTCCATGATTTATGGCTTGATATACAACCTTGACTAGTTCTTAGATTGTTATTCCTTGCTTATATAAGCAAGGCCCATTCTCATTATATTTCATTGAGTTCCATAATATTATATGATATTGCTGCTCATTTGTTTGCAAAGGTTTATGTAAAGTTATTCTAGCAAATTTCTTTCATCTTATTGATCGTGATGTTTGATTAGCATCTGTGTTCTTGGCTTGGCATGATTTGGGTATCATTCCTTTCATGGTATCAAAGTAGGAGATTACTGTTGACATCCATTTGTAAGTTTTATTTTGTAAATAAATTCATTGTATATTCATATATTTGGGATTTGGTCGTATTATTCTTGTTGCATGCATTTTTATGTAAAAATAAGGCTTCCATTGGATTTAGAAGGCGGAAAAACCCTAAGATCGACTATAAACTCGACCATTTCTGGAGGCATTCATTTTTTTGGGTTTTTTGTATTGTTGCAAGGAAGCACATCAGACTGCCTCATGATCCGTACGGCGAAGGAAAAAAATGTGGGATTATTTTTCAGGTCTACTAGATTTCTCGAGGTCTACACAGGGAAATTTTCTGTTGCAACATATCTATCTCGTTTTGTGCATAGGAAGGTTTTCGGTTCTTTCCTTTTTTAGCAGATATCCACAAATTCTGTGCACAGTTTTTACTATTTCAGGAAAATTTGCAAGTTGCTATTTTCAGAAAATAAAGGTCATTATCTACATAGTCTAGAAATAGTAATTTTTACCATAACAGGTAGTTGGATGTGACTTTCTCGAAAACACACAACACACCCCAGAATAGTAAGTTGTGTAAACACCCATTAAAATCCTTAGCCCTTGGTCATATGGTATGGTCTATTCTGGTGCATTCCGGTGTTAGTTTGTCAGTGTTTGAGTAGTTTTTTTGACAACTCATACAGATTTGTAGCATCACTCCACCCATTCAGCAGTATGGGAGGGTGTGGTGTTGATCCTGTTTCTTCAGGTTTCATGTCCTTGCCTTGTTACCTTGGCTTTTCTTGGATCGTGACACTCTGGATTTTGTGTCCTTGCCTTGTTGCTTTGTTTTTTATTCTTGGATCATGGCACACCTATTTGCAGCAGTTGATCGAATCATGTTTGGTGTTTTTTTTTCACTTTTGACATCACTCCGTTGACAGTCTCCTTGTATGGAGTGATTCCAGTGAAACCCAGTGTCAGTTGTTTTTGAGTTTTGTGATCGAGCAGTGGATTTAAACCATAGTGCACACCAAACTTCTTCAGTATTGTATGATTTTTTGAGCCAAGCTTCTTGGGATGCCTTGGAGTGGGTCTTTACTCTCTTTACTTTATTGTTACTGGTTTTGGGTACCTTGCGATGTCCCTTTTTTCCCAGTTATTATACATGTGTACCTCATCAGGCCTAGTTGCTAGGACTCATATTGTGGACATGCCACTTCTATTTTGGCCCTTAGCTTCACTTGAGAGGGGGTGTTATAGTAGGTATTTACCTTAGCTCATGTTCACCTAGGTACTTTATTTACCTTTATTGTATTTATCCTCACCCACTTATGTGTGTGGATATTTCTTTTTATTTATTTAGATATTAGGAGATATTATCTAGTTGTTAGGTATAGTTTTTTCCTTGATCTATGGTATTGACTAGTTCTTTCCTAGATCTATGGTATTGACTAGATCCTTGATGTCTAGTTCTCTCATAAATCTATGGATTGAATAGTTCTTTGATGACTAGTTCTTTCCATGATTTATGGCTTGATCTATGACCTTGACTAGTTCTTAGATTGTTATTCCTTTCCTATATAAGCAAGGCCCATTCTCATTGTATTTCATTGAGTTCCATAATATAATATGATATTACTACTCATTTGTTTGCAAATTTTTATGTAAAGTTATTCTGGTGAATTTATTTCATCTTATTGATCGTGACGTTTGATTAGCATCTGTGTTCTTGGCTTGGCATGATCTGGTTATCGTTCCTTTTAATATTCGGCCAAAAAAATTACGAAACCCTAAACCCTAAAATTCTGCCATATTAATTCTACCCCTAGGCCCACATCCTTCATCATGGCTGGTAGATCTACTTGAGGCCAAGGAAAAAGACAAGCAACTCCAGGAATGACCCCAAATAAGGAATATATGGCCTCAGATTCTACTGGTTTAGGAGTATCTGAGGTGGTCATCCAACTCCAAGAAAGGGTAAACAATATGGTGAGTAAGGATGACCTTAATGTTGAGCTTCATCAACTAAAAGGTAGTCTTAGGAGTGATATTAAGAAGGATTTTCATGCAATGCAGCAGGAGTTGTTGAATGCTATTTCTAATACAACTTCCAATGCTAGTCATATGGGTTCTACTAGAAATGGTCACATAGATCCAAATCACTCAAATTAGGGAGGATCCTTTAATCATTCAAGTAGATTTTCTCACCAATGGAGGGGCATGATTCTAAAATTTTAAATGCATAAATTTTATGGAAAGGATCTACTCAATTGGATTACCCAAATGGAAAATTTCTTTGATCTCCATCAGATCCTAGGAGGACAAAAGGTAACTATGGAATCCTTATACCTAGAACCTAATCAATTTGTTTGGTATTGTTGGTTATGTGCTCAAAGGTAGAAGAATGGCCTAAATGTCACCTAGATAGTGTTCACTGAAGAGCTTTAATTACACTATAGTTCTAGTGTTTCGGAGAATTACTTTAGCCAATTAGCAAAGTTATGCCAAACTGGTTTACTTAAGGAGTATGTCCATCAATTCCAAACTTTGTCCTTGTGTGTGGAGGATATTATAGAAGAGTATTTGAATGACCTATTTCTTGGGGGCCTTAAGGACCACATTGAGCATGAGGTACACGTGTTTAACTCACTCAAGGTTGCTGATTCTATTATCATGGCACGTCGAGTAGAGGAAAAATTTCTTTCCAGTAGAAGGTAGACCATTTCTAACATAAAATATTGTAACACCTTGTCTCCTTCTTACCCTCGGTCAATTTGGTTGACACCTTAAAAAATTGAAGAAAAAAGAGCCAAAGGGTTATGCTTTAACTATGATAGCAAATATGGACCAAATCATAAATGTTTTGAGAAAAAAAAAATCTACATTGAAGAATCTGGTGATGAGAAAGAATATGAGGCAACATCAACAAAGGAAGTGGAAAAATTAGAGGAAGAATCTAGAGATCCTTAGCCCACTATTTCATGCCATGCTCTATCAGGTATTAATACTCCACAAAGCCTTCAAGTTGTGGGTTATCTTAAGAAGCAGAAGGTAATAGTCTTGATTGATTCAGGGAGCACACATAATTTCATCAATCATAAGTTGGAAATAAGACTAAATTGTTTCATCTACCTAGCACCTGAATTTCAAGTAATGATTGCAGATGGTGGCACAGTCCAATGTTCAGGTAAATTCCATAAAGTCAAAATCATGATGGGTGATTACACATTGGAATCTATGATGTTTGCTATTCTCATGGGTGGAGCTGATATTATCTTAGGTGTTCAGTGGCTCACTACCTTGGGCACCATAGATATAAATTTCCAAGAATTGTTCATGCGCTTTCATTCTGAGGGTAAAAAATTTAAATTTCGAGGTCTACAAGCTAAATATCCTCTAGTGGTGAGTTCTCACCAAATGTAGAAGATTCTTAAAAAGGGGTCTGAAGGTTTTGTAGCATGATTATTCTCTATAGAATTCCAACTGCAAATGAAGGTATTGCATCCTGATCTTCAAAAGGTTATCAATCAACATGTAGTTGTCTTTAAGAAACCAAGAGGATTGCCACCTGAAAGAGATCATGATCATGCTATTCAGTTAATTCCAGGAAGCCAACCCCCCAACATCAGGCCTTATAGATATCCATATGTGTAAAAGAGTGAGATCGAGAAGATGGTGGAGGAAATGTTGGAAATGGGTATTATTCGTCACAGTCAAAGTGCCTATTCTGCTCCCGTGGTGATGGTGCGTCACAAGGATGGAAGATGGCACATGTGTCTAGATTACAGAGAGCTTAACAAGTTCACTATCAAAGATAAGTTTCCTATTCCCATCATTGATGATTTATTAGATGAGTTGCATGGTGCCATTTATTTTACAAAAATAGATCCGTGTTCTGGGTATCACCAAATTAGAGTCAAGCAAGAAGATATTCATAAGACAGCTTTTAGAACTTATCAAGGACATTATGAATTCCTAGTGATTCCATTTGGTCTTACCAATGCTCCCTCCACATTCCAAAGCTTGATGAATTCCATATTTAGACTATTCCTAAGAAATTTTGTCTTAGTATTTTTCGACGATATACTCATCTACAGAAAATCATGGGAGAAACACTTACATCACATCAATACTGTCTTAGAAGTCTTAGAGAAACATCAGCTTTATGCTAAGCCTTTAAAATTTTCTTTTGGGGTACAGGAAGTGGAATAATTGGGCCATAATGTTTCTCATAAAGGTGTTAAGGTGGACCCTCACAAGATCTAGGCCATGGTGGAATGGGAAACCCCAAGAACCCTCAAACAATTATGAGGTTTCTTAGGTCTCACAGGGTATTGTCATAGATTTGTCAAAAACTATGGCAGTATAGTAGCACCACTCACAAAATTATTGAAGGAATCCTTTCAATGGAATGAGGAAGCATCTAGGGCATTTGAAAAATTGAAGGTAGCTATGTGCACCAGTCCAGTATTGACAACCCTAGATTTCTCCAAAACTTTCGTAGTTGAGTGTGGTACATTAGGAAATGGAATCATAGTAGTACTAATGCAAGAAGGACACCCCATTGATTTTGAGATCCAACAACTAAAAGGAAAGAATTTGTTAAAACCCACATATGAAAAGGAAATGATGGCAATACTACATGCATTCAAACAATGGAACCATACTTGATGGGTAGACATTTTAAGGTAAAAAATAATCATGATAGTTTGAAATATTTCTTAGAACAATGTCTATCTTCAGAAGAACAACACAAATGGGTCACTAAGATGTTGGGATATGAGTTTGAGATTGTTTATAAGAAAGGAAAGGAAAATTTTGTTGTTGATGCTCTGTCTAGGAGGGATGAGTCCGCCGAAGCATTGTTATGTGCCATCTCTGTACTACATGTAGATTGGGTAGATCAATCATGAGAAGAATGGAAGAAAGATGCAACCACACATACTCTCATTCAAAATCTCCAGGCAGATCCGTCCATATCAGATAAATTTATATGGAAGGGGGATACATTGGGGTACAAAGATTGGTTAAATCTATGTAAGAACTCTACACTTAAACACCATGTTCTTTCATAGCTACATTCTTCTCAAATAGGTGGCCATGCTGGGGTCCTGAAAACATATCATAGAGTTAAGAAGTATTTCTTTTGGGAGGGATTGAAAGGAGATGTTCAAAAATTTGTGGCAGAATGTTTGGTTTGCCAAAAAATAAGGGCAAGACCATTAAGACACCTGGTCTTCTCCAACCTATCTATTCATAGTGAGAGATGGGAAGAGGTATCAATGGATTTCATCACAAGATTACCTAAATCAGAAGGGAAAAGTGTCATCATGGTTGTGGTAGATAGACTTACCAAATATGCTCATTTTTGTGCCATGGCTCATCCTTTCACAGCTAGTACCATTGCCATCTCTTTTATGGATATAGTTCAAAAGCTCCATGGCACACCAAAAATTATAGTAAGTGATCGTGATCCAATATTTACAAGTAACTTCTAGATTGATTTGTTCTCTTGTCTAGGTACCCAACTAGCCTAGAGTTCCTCTTATCATCCGTAATTAGATGGGAAAATTGAGTTGGTAAATAAATGTTTAGAGGGATGTCTTCGATGTTTTACTTCAGATAAACAAGAAAATTGGGTGCAATGGTTGTCACTGGTAGAATGGTGGTACAATACTTCATTTCATACCTCCTCCAAAATGTCTCCATTTCTAGCACTTTATGGGTACCATCCTCCATCACTCATATCTAGCTTGAAGGTCAAACCAAAGGTGAGAGTAGTCAAAGATAACATTTAGCATCAACATGAGGTACTCTCTAGTCTTAGAGAAAATTTGGCACGGGCACAAAACCATATGAAGCAACAAGCTGATCAACATAGGAGTGAGTGACACTTTGAAGAGGGAGACTTTTGTTTTTGTAAGGTTACTTCCATATAAGAAATTATCCTTGAAACAATAGTAAAAGGATAATAAGCTTGCTCCTAAATACTATGGTCCTTACCGAGTTTTGCAAAAAACTGGTAGTGTGGCATATAAGCTAGAGCTCCCTCCAGGAAGTAGAATACATCCAGTCTTCCATATTTATTGTTTAAAGAAATTTATTGGGTAGCACATTTCCACCCAATCAGTGCTTCCAGAACTAGATGAGGAAGGAAGGATCATATTGGAACCTGAAGGCATTCTTCAGACATGCACAAAAATATTGAGGACCAGAGTCATTACTGAGTACCTGATCAAGTGGAAAAATATGAATATTGAGGATGCATCATGGGAAGATGAAGCATTCATGCAGCAACATCTAGGGCTTCCCAACATTGGGGACAATGTTTCTTTGAAGGGGAGGGGCATGTTATGCCCTTAATTATATATCTTACATGGGATGGATATAGCTGACTTGTTGCTATCATTACTTAATATCATGATGTATCTCTTTTATATATGATCTATTATAGGTTGGTCAGCCTTGTTGATGACCATAACATAGGAATAGTATAAATAGGGGTTATAGGTAGTGGATGATCATTATGTTGAGTATTTGAGTCTTATTATATGTTCTGTAGGTTGCCCCCTCAAAGTGGCCAAGCTATTATACTTTCATATTGAGAGAATTTATCTACAATATTGTGTTAGTTGGTGTTCTATTGCTAGTGATAATCATAATCAATCAAGTAATTTCATTACAAAATGTGCATGTATTTGCACTCCATTTCTCACACAATGTTATGATCAAATTCATATTATAGGGAAATCCCCTTAATCTAGCCATGTGTTACAAGCCAAATCTATCCAAAATGTCCCAACCTACATCATATAGGCACAAAGTGAACATTTTCATCATATGGTGCCCTCCTCAAAACTCCCATGTGTGCATATCTCTCTACAACCATAAATACACCACACATTAATCCAAAAATGGTTTTTTCCCCCTGGTTACCATTTCAAAAAAATATTAGATACTTAATTTATCTAATTTTAAAATTGATCAAGAGTGTTTGTTAAATCACTTTTGACTGTTTTGAAACCCCTTTTTTCCAATTTTCTCTTAACAATCAATTTACATTTTAATTCAAATTTCCATGATTTAAATGGAAATATTACAGATCCATATAAAATTGATCACAAGCTGAAATTCATAATGCATTAAATTTAACTTGTCTGTCCAAAATTGACTATGCATTTAATTTGTCTGTTATGGATGATGGATTCTTGAATTTTCACTTAATCCAATTTTTCTAGTTAATTTCTTGTTAATCAATTTTAATCAATTCCTTATACTAATTTTTTTATTTGATCAAGATCTTCAAAAATAAAAAATGAAATCCACAAAACTTGATAATGGAGTTCACCCAAAAGGGTTGTCTTTGGATTCACTTAATCGTGAATCAATCTATTTATTGTCCAATGAAGTACAATTTACCTCCAAATTGAAAAATAGATCATTGTCACCTACAAATGGGATGATTCAGATTTGTAGAACTCTACAAATTACCATAATCATGTTCTCAAATCCATCCATGGCCCTGTAACATCACCACAACGTGATATTCATGCAATTATGTCCTAAAAAACCTACACTAGAAAATATAAAACACTATATGAATAAATAATGACATGTTTGTGTTCATCTCTGAATTTTGAACACTTTTTATATTTACACCAAGGTATAATTCAGATCCTAAGTGTTCCAAAAATCAGGTTTCTGAAAACTACCTATTCTTCCTTGTACACAAGCCTAGCCAAAGTTCTCTTTAAGTATAGGTGAGCTCTTCATATACCTTATTGACTCCTTGTGGCTCATTGTTAAGATTTTTATTCTGTTCCCTCAAGGTCCTAGATTCGATCCTCATTGTCCACCTATTATGCCACTTTTTTATTCCATCGTGGGAATAGTCCCACATTAAAGGAAAGCTTGGTTGTTTAGAGGTTTAAATATAGGCTTACCCACCTTTTCTAAAATGGTTTCGGCCACATTTTGACTGAATTTTACCATGTCGTGACACTGCTACATTATTTTGGCTACCCAATGGTTAGACCGAGTTTCTGGGTTGTTGGTCTAAGTACGTGACCTAGGACATGGAATTGCCATGTAGGTTGAGGCATCGAATTGTTTAAACTACCCATGGATCAGGCTGAGTTGATAAGGTTTGTGGTGAGTTGGAATTTGAATATCCACCATGCAGAAATGTTTATCCACTCGCGAAATTTTTTATAGATGGTGGTTGATTTGGTTTCGTTGTGTATTAAGCCATTTGGTAGGGATTTGATCACCCCACCAAAACATGTGGAGATAAGGCCAAGTATTGTTCGGTCCCTTGTAATAAAATGAGTTTCCAATTAGCTTGACCAATTTTTCTTAATACAGTGCAATGCACAATTAACCCTACATCACAATTCAATTACCTATGATACAAAATCCCACATGCAAGTTATATAGACATAAAGTGGCATATATGTGAAATATCAATACAATGATATAATGAGTTAAAGGCCAAAGCACCCCTCCGTATAAAGTTTTGTAGCAAACCTGGATGAGGGAACCCAGCCAACAAATAGCGTGGCCCAACATTTTGCATCTGATTATCAAAGACCAACATTTTCATACATATTTTTTTTCTCTTTAACCATTTTGTGCCACTTTTCACATTCTGATTCGTCCACATCAACATACCTATACAACTACCCCTGAATTTTGTCTATTAGCAGAAAATTCCAGTGGATCTTAACTTGCACATACAAGCTCTGTTTTTTGAGTTCTTCATTTCAACATAAAACTCTCAAGACACTCTCCAATGCTACAATAATTTAGGGATATTTTGGGGTCATCTACATGTAGAATATCCTCTAAATCACAAACTACATTAGTCCATGTCAGTGGTGCAAAACATCATCATACATCCAACAACTCTAAATCAATTTATCCAAACAATATTCATATCAATATATTCTAACATATATCTTATCATTTTATGTTTTAGGTCAGAAACCATTTGGTTTATGGTCTGTACCGTACAATTTTTTATGGTACCAACCCAAGGTTAAAATCATACCATTCATTCTAGTTTCATCACTCTACGCTAAATTACAAAAAACATAAAAAATCACAAATTTTCAATAAACAATACAATTTCACAAAAAATAACTAGCATTAAATATACTTACCAACTCATGGGTTATCTATGATTGATGAGGCCCCCACCTTCTTAAACCGTGACCATATGGGCTCTCTCACTTGTGGCATTTTCACAATATCAAATTTGTTATCATGCTCAATCACAGTCAAATGGTGAAAAGTAATTTTTAACTTTTTCACTTTATTATTTAAAGATACAAATTACCTAGATCATAAAGTACCCAACTTTCTTCCTTCCCTAATAGTCCAATTACAACCTCACAAAATATCTTGTCCATATATGAGGCCCTACTCATCATATTTACACATCATTTTTGGTATTGTAATCATGTTTCTAGCATCTTACATGTCCATACATCACTACACTATGGAGCACATTTTTTTATGATGGTTCCCTTATTTGTATACCAACTTTGCATCTACCTCTCTTGTTCACAAACCACTTTCTTAAAAATTTGTATATCATTTTATCCAACATCCCTAATTACACAACCCAGATCTATCTCCTCTATATTTCACACTCTCTGATGTAGTTTCATCTAATAAATCTCATCTCAAGTGAAACCATTGCACACTCCCCCTTTTTACGAGGGGGGGGGGGGGTAACTCTATATGCCAATCATACATTGTTGTCTCCTCTTTTTCTCCCACATCAAAAAAAAAATTCAAGATATTGGTCATACAAGGTCATATTCCTTTTCGTACATTATACACAAACTAAGGAAAGGTTGGATATGCAAGGACACATTTCCACCTCATCATTGTACATAAATAATATCCAATCCTATCATCCAATAGTCACTCCTAACACAAAAATTGTACTACAATATGAATATGCAAAGTCACTAATACAAATTTCATTACATTTGGCACAATTATAGGGAAAAACCAATTAAGTATTTCAAACTCACCAAAACACCAATATTACAATATTACATCCATATAAACATGGTGGGGAAACAATATGTCATTTAAATTTTATCCATCTATAGTGGTGTGTTCCCTTTATTGGAAAGAATTATAATGGGTGACCAGAAAACCCTATGAAACTTTCCTTTTGTGTCGGGATACAAAATTTCCACATTATTACAAAATCATAAACCATATTGGGGAAATGATAACCCCCATCTTTGCAAACATGCTTAGCATGATTCCTCATATTTCTCAACATTTCTTCTTGCAATTGTGATGTCTCCTCTTGTCACCTATGACATGATTCTCCCTTGTCTCTGTGTGGGTCATATTATGACTCATGGTATTCACCATGCATGGTAAATTTCTCTTAGTATGATTGTAATGGTTCTTGCTTTAGCACTCTCTTAGGTATAGATTGCATTCTCCTTTACAATAGTAAATTTCATTCACTAGTATAAGGGGGTGAAATGTAGACACCAAAATTTGTAAAAAAACATTATTATATATTTATTTTATTATACTTGCATATACATGAGTTATGAACATTGCAACTATATCTTAGTGGCATAATCCATTCTTCTTTCATCCACTATTGTTTTGTTTAATCGGTTTTGTGTCAATGTTTAACTCTTCTATCATGATTTTGTGTTGAGTTATAGGGATCCCTAGTCACATCCCTCTATAGTTGTTTCCGATCTTGTGTTGGTCCAAAACCATATAGATGGGTTAGAATGATACATATTGTCTTGACCTAGGTTTACGATCCTATACTCCTTTGTTTTTCTCTATTTTATATCTTTTGAGTTGGCCCATTAGTCTTTTTTATGGTACCTTTCTGATGTTTTGGGTCATCCTTTCTTACCACTAAGGTTAGAAATTCAAGTTAAGAACTCACATATATACAAGTCTAATGTAAGCATTTATTATATAGAAAGAACATGTCTATCCACCATATACTAAGATAAAGAATAAAGAGACATATTTTCATACTGTAGACACCGTATAGAAGGGCATAAACATTATTTTTCCATCTTCACACAAGGGTTTATATTGGTATGAAGTAGCATATCCCGTTACCCGTATTGAGACACGAGGACTAAACTAGGTCAAGAGTTAGTTACATACATATACTTGGGGGCATTGACCTATTTGGAGAAATTTCACTATGTCCTGGGTCTAACAATGGATATGTGACACATCTACACCTTTTTCTTGATCATGTTTGAGCACTAAAATAGCTCCTCTTCATTTTGTGGTTCTGAAATCATTTTCTCACAAAATCCATTTATTATGACTAGCTTAGTCACTTTGATATAAACATCATATTCCATCAGTTTTGTTATCCAACCATCTATTTTCTCATTAATATCCTTGTTCAAAAGAAAGTGTTTCACACCAACATGTGAAACTACAAGATGGATCTTATTGTTGGACACTAGATGTCTATATTTCTTCAAGCTTCTTATGATAACTAAGGCATGATTCTCAAAAAATGAATACATAACCTTTTAGTATTCAATATTTTCATTGAAGAATGCAATTGGTTATTATTGACCTTCTTTATTCAGTTATACAATCATGATAGATATTGTGTTTGTGCATCCAAAGGAATACAAGGTGAAATCCTTACTGAAATAGGGATTGATGAGAGTTGGGTTTGTGTAATTCCCTTTTTGATGGCCTCAAAATTTTCCTTTACTTCCATGGTCAACTTGAAGAGAATTTTTCTTCAACATTGATGTCAATGGATTGACCATATTGGAAAAAATTGGAACAAAACACCTGAAAAAGTTGATTCTTCCCAAGAAACTTTGTATTTCTTTCTTATGACTGTGTAATGGAAACATAAGGATAGAACTCAATATTTATGTATAAATCACTAATCCCTCCTTAGAGACAATATGACCAAGGATCTTACCTTCATGTGCCAAGAAAAAACACTTCTTGGGATTGAGAAAGCCCCCAAATTGTATATATATTTCAAATACCTTCTTGATATTGAGTAGATGATTGTTTGCATTCGTGTAGAACATTGTGATATCATCAAGGTAGATAAGAACAATGTTATTGATTATTCCCCTCAATGACATATACATGGCTCTTTTTAATGTTTCTCCTGTAATGGAAAAACCAAAAGGCATCTTCTTCTAAGAATAAGTTCCCCATTTGGTTGTATAGATTATCTTCAACTGATCCTCACCCTTCACCATGATCTAATTATAGCCAGAGTATCCATATAAAAGAGAAAACATTTCTGACCTTGTTATTATCCAAACAAAATTCCATAGAAGGAAATGGGTAATGATCCTTCAAATATTCTTAATCAAATATATGAAATCAACACACAATCTTATTTCTCCATTTCTCTTCTGCACTGGAAGTAGATTTGTAACCCATGATGAATTCTTGATGGGGAAAATTATTTTTTCCTCAATAAAATTATTTAATTCCTTCTTTGTGAGAGGCTCCATCCATAGATTGAGGGGATAATGGTGGATTATAAAATATCTCTATCTTAGAATAGCTAGGGATTCCCACATTGAGATGTTCATATTGGTCTTCTTCATCTACTATAGAATGTTGAAAGGAGTACCCGCGTACTTCTGCAATAGAGGAACATTGTTCTACTTTCTCATCTACTCTATCCATGGTCTTTATTTAGATGAAAAATGCTTAAAATCCCATGGAATTTCCTTATTTTATGGAAATTACTTCTTGTATGGGATATATTTATTCAGAGGATCCGAAAATTACCCAGATATATGGTGCATTGCAGATTTTCCATGTTCTGTAAATCACTTATTGAAGCCAGAAATCCACCTAAGTCCACGGTTTTTCTAAGTTGGGGATGCAAACTTTGTTAAGTAAAGGGCGGAACACTTGGCTCAATTTTTATTCTTTTAGATCTAGTGTTTTCAGATACACTTGAAGAAGTTGATTGATTCTGCAAACTCCTTCATTTTCCAATTCATGAGTGAAGCATCACTTGGTGGTATTTCTTGAGTAGTCACTTGTTATGAGTTTTCTTCTATGGGTGCATATTGATAAAAATATGCATTTCACACCATCAATTTCTTTTTAAACACCATTGGGGCAGGTTTCTTGGTAATGTGTAATATTACAAGGGAAGCACCACTCATAATATTGCACAAGATTATTCTGTATTATAACCATATCCTTGGATGAGCTATCTATATTAGGATTATAAGACTGAAATGGATTTGCAGTGGTAATTTGATTTTGATTCTGAGGAGTAACTTGGAATGATGGATTATTTGGTGGATAAGGATTATTTTTGGGTTGGTATGGAGGTTGATGAGGTCTAAAAAATTTATCATGTTCCCTCTTTAAGGACACCAACTCATTTCAAAAGTTTTGAAATTATTGACTTCCTACAACTCACTTGAAGGGCTTGTAGAGGTATATGTTTGGCTTGAGATTTGGCTTCTTGGGGATGGAAAGGGATCTAATTCACTAATTTTATGGGGAATTAGTATCCCTACCTCTAGGAATGTTGGCATTGGAGGTCTATGAGAAATTATCACATCCTAAATAAGATTGTTTTCTTCTCTAATAGTATTATCATAGGCATTTGGTAAATTTCTACCACCATTGACTAAATCATTATGGAGATGTCACTATTCAAATCCCTTAAATAATAGATAAAATCATTCTTAGGTGTAATTATTACCATTTACGGGATTCTATCCCCAAGTCCTTTGAAATATAATATTAAAATAATATATTAGCTCATGCGGTGCCCTCTTTATTGTAGTCAACTACTTCACTAGGGATGGATGCTTTGAGTTAACCTCCAAATGGTTACAAAGAGCTTCTTCGAACTCATCCCAATTACTAATAAAATTTACTCTCAAACCCTTGTACCATTGTAGATATTTTAACTTAAAAGTAACACCCAACAATCTTTTTGCTACGTTGTCTTATGTAACATAGTATTTAGAGTAGATGTTTGCAACATCTTTGATGTATTCAATATGAGTTGTATTATTCTATCCAATGAAGAAAGTAACAATTTTTGATGTTGTAACTAGAATGTCATCATAATGGGACAAAATTAAAGGGCTTCCTCCATTGAATGTGACAAAATCTTGATTCTTTTAATGATCCATGAATGTAATGGGTATTAGAACCCCAGAAGACATCAAGAAAGTCCCACCAAGAGGAGAAGTGGAGAGGAATCACTTTAGAGGTGATTGTGATATTTAGACCAATCCACCTCTTCTTCTTCTCCTTGGCTACAACTTCAAGTAGTCAAAAGGGTCGCCACTAGCTATCATTTGTCTTGTTTGAACTATTATCATGAAATTGAGGCACTTAGCTACTTAAACCAATAAATATGATGATTGGGAGTCACCATGTGTGTTGTTGTAGAGCATCCAAAGGATGGATATCACCAAGATACAAACTAAACACTTAGAAAAATGAAAATAAATCCTTTAGTGCAGTCCCATCGGGCATGCTAAAACTGTTAACACACAAAATTTACACCCTCTAAATGATCATCAAAACTTTTGGTGAACATGGTATTTTTTACAACATGTGGGAGTTTACTCCTTGAGACCAAGCTCCAAATAAGGATGGTTCCTTATCTCCTAGATAAACACACACTAATCAAAACTACTCAAATTGCAACTATATCTAAAACTAAAATTAAAGCATATAGGACCCACAATTAAGAGAGAAGGTGAAAGATACAAAATTAAATAATGGAGATACGCCAACACTAAGACAAGGTTCAAATCAGACCATAAAGACACAAAACAACTTCATAAGTATAGATTTAATAGAAACATAGAGTTTTGAAAGACATGAATGCATAAAACTTAATGAAAATATGCGGGTAAACATCCACAACAAATACAAACATTTGAATAAAAAAAACCATATATGTATAAAATTCAATAAATATCCATCATGTTTGCAAAGTAGAGGTTAGATATATTATGAAAAAATTGAAGTTACATATGTATGAAGGCAATAAAACATGTTTCTCCAAGGGAGAGCATGCAAATTCGGTAGAAAGGAACCTGTAAAATGTGTGTAAGAATTTACATATATACCATATGAGAATGAGAGAGAGAGAAAGAGATAGAGGGAAACTCAAATTTATACCTACTGTGAAATAATATAATATGTTTTTCACGAATCTTGCCACAATTAATCTCCTTAATAGACTTTCATTTCTTCTGCAACACACCATCGGGTTTTGTAGGTGAGGGCATAAATGTCATTTGATATTTTACTTTGGGTAAGTGAGATGGTTGGGTGCTTGAAATGAGAAACTAATTATTTCCTTGGTTCATCTTGATCTCTCATGATTTTCCCCAAAACTTCCTCTGATCCCACAACTCCATATTTGAACATTAAGGCTCTAAATATATAAAGTGAATGTATCAAATATCATGTAATTTGGAGAAATTCATTCGAATATATGATCAAAAACATTTTTTCCTCATTCCACAACCCTCTAGGTATGATTTTCTTGTCATGCGGGAAATTCCTTTGAAACGTGACCCTTTAAATGTTCTCTAAATGCTCTGAGGTCTCCTACAACATCCCACAACTTATTTTATTTTAATGTCTCCATGGATTTATAAATACACGAAATGATAAAATTTAACCATCAGTGGAACCCTTTCTCATGAATTTTCATGGACCTCTAATTTCCTTACACTTTTCCTTCATGTTGATGCTTCAATCCACAAAGGAATTTCCTTCACTTGTTTTCTCTATCCTGCAAACTAAAAATTTACATAATAATACATTAGGAAATTCTGTGGAACACTGAGAAGTGTTTGTGGCTTTCTAAACTTAGCTGATTTCAAATTATTCATTTCATTATCTCAAGATGATTCAACCTTCCTCCATATACCAAGGATTCTTGTTAGCGGATCTCACCCTTATTGCACAATATTACGATCAACCATGTGGACCACTAAATTTCTCAAGTACACATAGATCTCTTTTCTCATCTCATGAAGGCCTAGACTCCATTGGAATATGCCTTAGTCCCGAAATCAAACCTCTTCATTTCACAGTTTAAAAGAACATGTGGAACACTAATTTCCTTTAATCTTCAGAATACTAAAATCCAGTATTGTGCGGCCTTCTAAACAAAAATTTTCTTAACTCAAAAATGATTTTTTGAGTTTTCAAATAGCCCTTGGGTGTTATTTGGACAATAGTGACCACCAAGTTCATTCTGTCCTAGGCATATTTATATTTTTTTTAGAGATAATGATTGTTTAAGTGTGTTTCTGGATAGATAGGGTTTGTTTTGTAGGTTCAATTTTAAATAGTGATTTATAAATTTTTTACAAAGGGTGAAAAACAACAACATGCAACAAACAATACTAGTTACATATCCTTATTCCCTATAGGTGTCAAACTATATAGTTTGGTCTATACCACACCATATGTTCATTACCTTTTAATATGGTACTAAACACAAAGATATATATCCATAGCAATTGATTTGACCAGCCTTAAAATTTTGTTCCTACCCAGATCATTCATCGATACAACTTTACAATCTTTTGAACTAGCTAAGTGCCTCCATCCATTTTATTTGCATTCCATAATTACATGTATTTGTTAGCTGTTCTTGTTTTTTTGTTATATGCTTCTTCCATATGATATTTAGTATACATATGAGTGTGTTTTTAAAGCTTATTTACTATAGTATAATTCATTATACATAATTAAAATTAATTAGGATTGATACTAGCATATGGATTGGGATGATAAAGTTTTAGCATTGTTATGGGTATACATGACAACCTACAAATGATTTAATAAAGAAACACCTTGTTAGCTAGTGTTTAAAAAAGAAGAAATAATACTAATTGAATTCACAGTTCCATCACTAAGGAAAACATGAGTTGAAAATTTATAAGATGATGCCTCAATCACATAGTTCCTCACTAAACTAATATAGTTTGATGAACAAAGAAAACATAAATGATGGATCTAAGGAATATAGAAATCATGCCAAAAAACATGGCATGATTTCCATATAAATACAAAAACATTGACTATTAGTGCAAGAGTACCACTCTATGACTCAAATTCTGTGTGACACCTAAGAAAATTGAAGACACGCTAGCTCGGTAAATATGAAATGCATGTAATATTTCTAAATGGAGCATGCAAATTGAAGGAACTCAATGAGTAGTTTTTTTCCATGTCATTTAAATTATTTCAACTTCTAGGATAGTTTATTTCATGTAATTAGGATGTTTTAATTGCATGTATTTATATTCATTGTAATAAGTGATGAGACCAAAATGGGTCTTATCTAACTCACAAAACAACACTACTTTCTCTAATCTTAAAGTGTATTTAAATGTAATTGTTTATAAATGATATCTTATTTAAGATATAATATATAATATATTTTATATATTTATTACAAGTCCATTTACAATCTAATTGTTATCATTTCCTCATTTTTCTTACAATTTGGAGTGCAATATTATGTATAAATAGGACATTTCAAGATATTAAAGGATGAAGGTTGGAGGATAGATCACTTTGGAGCATATGAACTCTACTCTAGACTATATTTAAATCTAATAATTACATACAATAATTTCACTAAAATAGCATCACTCATACAATTCAAAACTGGAAAAGCATAGGACTTATACAAAAAGCATAGGAATCATACAAGTCAAAACTATAAACGAAAAACACTTCCGCAAAAAGCACATGACTCATTCTTCCAAGATCATGACTCAAAATAGAAAAATATGGATTGTATCATAGTAGCTCTAAATTATTTTTTTGTGACTCCAAACTTCATGAGCTAACTCCAAAATAGTATGTGGCAACTCCAAACTACCATAGAATCATCTAGAAGTATGATTTCATTTCTGATAAATATAAATCAATAGTTTGAATATCTTGGCAGAAACTTGTTTTTATTTCTTATCCCAACTTGTAGGAAAGAGAAAGGTCTCACTCTTACCCAAGGAGGAGGATGGTTTACTATTTTATTAGAATAGGATTTTTATTGTTTATTATTTAAATTAGCATTGTGTGATTTTTTGTGAAGCTTCACTTTAAGTTCTTCATTTTCATTTCTTTACTTTTCAATTATTTATTTTATTTTTTTAAATTTGATTTTCTTTCTATTGTTAGAATAGTTGTTGAATTTCATTTCAAGAATTTTCAATTCTAGAGTCCTTAAACCCCTTTTTTAGATAGCCTTGGATACCAACCTAGATTGAAAAATCAATTAGATTAAGTGAAGAGGATATAATGACCCCCACCAATAAGTGCACAATATTTTTTCATAAGAATAATATACGTATGTTATGTTCAAAACATGTTCTTAAATTAAAACACAACATTTGGGTACCAAAACCCTACTTCTAAATTAATCATCATCTTTAGAACTTGTGGAGGACTACATGTTAAATTTTGTTGGGAGGAAGAAAGGTAAATTAAAAATAAAAATGGTCTAAGGACTTTTAGATTACACGTGCTAAGTTCAAGAATAAGGGATTTTGTATATGGTTGCATGCCATAAAATTGAAGCATCAATATAGTGTTGGGTACACAAGGAAATTTCTAGAGAGTTTGCATAAGAAAATGATAATGTACCTAGATGTAATTTCAAAAATATTTAGCACGAAAGGTAGTGTGATTGAATTGAAATAGTTAATGAAGCATTATGGAATACGGTTTACTAAATAAACCTGACTAAAGAATGGTAGTAAATCATGCAAAAGGATGGAACTGGAAAAGGTAAGGTGTTTGCAGGAAGACTACGAGGAAAGGAAGTGTACAAGATAGGGGAAAGTTATAAGGGAATTTTGATGCAACCCAGGAATGTAAGATACATTTTGCAGCTAGAGGCATGGGGAAAAAATAAACACAAATACACAATATTTATGGTGTAGTAATAATGCAAGTGGAAAAAACATTTACGAAAAGTTTGAAATAGAGAAAAAGTTTCAAAATAAGAAACAGGAAGAGTTGTTGACCACTTGGTATTGAATTTGGTTGGTAATTAAGTGGAATTTCATGCATATGAATGAAATAAATGAGGTTTTTATTACCTAGTTGGAAGGGTATACAAGGAGGGTAATAAGACATTTTTAAATTACCTTACATTTAAACAAACAATGTCTTAAAGTGAAAACAACAAAGACAAGTTAAAACATGATTCAAAGCACTAGAGAAACAAAATATTTGCACCATTAAAGAAACAAAAAAGATTTTACAGGTATTGGGGTAGAGAAAAATGATGAAGAAGTGGTGGAAGTATCTAGTGGTGGAGAAAAACTAACCATTTTTTATAGACAGAATCAATTTTTTGGGCTCTATACATTACCCTTGATTACCATTAACATGGAGTTTGATATCCTTAAGATAAAATGAGGAAATTCAGGGCTTTATACCATACTAGATTAAATAAAATTGGATTCCAAAATAGCAAAAGTAAGAAGACTATACCAAAGGAGGTACGTCAAGAGAGGGTTACGCAAGAATCTAGTTCTTGAATCTTTGAAAAAAACTAGTTCTAACAATTTTACAAATTTGATTTTAGGAGAATGATCATATATCACTTTAATAAGAGCGATTTCAAAGGAAGAGGAAGTATGTTTTATTATAGAAGAGATAGAAATATAGGAAGCCAAAGATGAAGCTTGATATAGTTATTCCATACAAAAGAATAAAAAGGGTAAGAAAACCATGAAATTTAATAGAAAAGAAAAGAAGGTGGATCAAAATACCACATCACCACCACCTATCAACTTAGATATGTAGTACCCAAAAGATGTTGTGAAAGTAGAAAAATGGAAGAATAAAGTAGGCATGTGTAAAATATCTGACCTCAATCATCACATGCTCGGGTCGGTGGGTACGTTGACAGAAGACTTGTTATGAGAAACTAAAAACAAGACCATTGAGGGAGGCATAAAGTGATGGAGAAGTTAATATTCCTCCAGATCTATAAGCTTCCATATTTTAACAAACCTATGGATAAAATTCAATATTAAATCTCATGCACTCATGAATGTTACTTCTACTTTGAGGTTTGGTGCATGAGAATTAATCCCGCACTTATTAGTAAGGAAAATGGGTTGGTAAACAATGTAGATGACTTCAAAATAGACTTATTTAATGAAAAATAAGTTGAGGAGACAAGGAATCTCTTGAACTATAAGAAATTTGGGTGCACCTTTCCTGTTTAAAAATTTAAGGACCCATCCAAAAGAGTCACGATGTGCTTTTTAACCTCCAAATAAATTGACACAGAAAGGTGGATTGAGATAACAAATTAATTGATGTATATCATGAAAAAATGACACATGGGATGTGCTATAAATTTTTCCAATATATATTTGAATTCATTGAGAAATACATTGAGAACACACATAAGAATGGAAGTAAATTTATTTGGGGATCCATCCTCTTATTTTTAGGTTTTAATGAAATAAGTGTTTTATAGGGATGTGAGAAGCCAAATTGGGTGTATCCTTTAGAGAAGAAGTTTCATGTCGAGTAGTACAAGTAATTATTGGTTCCTACCACCCTTAATAAATCATATAAATCTAGACTTAGTAATTGGATGAGGTATTTACAAGATGTCCTCAAGGAATATTAGAGGATACCATACTAGTTACCCAAAGAAGTAGAAGGAGAGGAAGAATTTATTGTAATGTAACACTACTCCTCAGGGAAGTTTACGATGAAAAATGGAGAAATATATCTTTGGTATAAATTTCCCTTTTCCTTCAGTGTAAAATATTTCATTTGATCTGTTAACCAGATCAGGGATGCCAAAAAGATGAAACATAGATGCACTGAATATCGATGTAGATATACATACTCTTCACATAATGTATAAATATGAGGGGAGGATGTATATGTGTCAAATTGAAAATCCAAAATTCTCACCCTAAGATAGGTGGAGACAATAGTATTAGGAAACCACGTGCATAGGAGCAACAAGAGCCAGATGAAGACATGAACCAATCCTAAAGGTCAAATGCCAAAGGGAATAAAAGGATGAAGTAGGTAAAAATATCTTATACCAAACAAGAGTTTCTAGAAGAAGAATACAACCTTATACTAGTGAAGAGGTAAAGGAAATGAACGATGGGTGTAGAAGGAACTTCCGTACCATGTACATAATTTTAGGAGCCACCTAAGTGACCAAGGAAAGTGATTTAAACAAAGTAGGAGATGATGGGTGGGAGTGTGGAAAATATAAGAATGGTTGGAATCCTACCAAATTTATTGACCTCAATGCTACATCAAAACATAATACAAGAAGATAAAATAATATTAGCATGCAAAACCAAGCACAAGACTATAAGAAACCAACACGTGAACCCACATGGATACAAATACATGGTTTAATGAAGTAGAAGAACTTATAAAATAAGCCCCACATGCGTAGGAGACAAATAAGAGGAATGAGAAAATCCTATAGACTTTGATACAATAACCACTTTATGTTCACACAAAAAACCATAATTCATTAATGTTGATTATGATGGGTAAGGAAATTATAGATGAGATGAGGAGGAAAATAATGAAGAAGAAGAATGTGAGAATGAGGAAGAAAATAATGAAGAATATGAGCATGAGCATGAGGAGGAAAAGCACACTTGTGAAGAAGAGATAGGCATTGAGGATAAATAGGAAGATGTGGAGTGGGTCTATAATAAAGGTAAATATGTAAAATAAGAAGAGGAATAGGATGAGGATGAGGATGAATAATTCAAACCTGGTGAGAAGAAACCTTTAAGATCTCTTCACTCCATATTTTATAAAGGGAAGTCGGATAAAGACTTGTTTTCATGGAAAAATATCAAGGAAACTGTGGGAACAATAAGAATGAATAAGGTGTTATGTTTTAATTTCAATGCCTACATGAAGGACACCATATTTTAGTTCCCATTCTTAATATTACCTAATGTTCTCATTAACATTGAGGTGAAGAACAAAAATCCATTGCTGACACTTACCAAATGTCAGAGACACAAATAGGGAAAACACCACTAAAAATGGTTAGTGATGTGGTACAAAAATATAAAAATAATGAGGGTAGACAATCGTAGAGGAAAATGGTGGTTGATTTGACTAAAGAGATCTAAAAAATAAAGAAAAAATTTGGTGACTTGACCAAGGAACATAAAACCTTACTGGAGAAATACATGCATGCTAATAATAAGGCACAAGATTTGGGTAAGAGTATATTTTTTAATGAACCAAATATTAATGTAACAAGAACACTAAAAAAGGTAAGTCTCAAGATAAACGGGATGACATTGTTATGGATATCCTCTGTAATCTTAAACAGGGTGATAAAGCTCTTGGGGAGAGATTTGCTAGTAAGGAGAGGAAAATAAATATGGTGGATTGGGAAGCTAGGGTTTTGAGGATTGAGTCCACTATAGACACAATCCTATTGGTCAAAAATTATCTTATCCAAGAGATTAGGGACAGCCACAGGAAAATTTATGTGAAGAATAAGAGAATTGGTGGGCTTAATGCAGAAATATTCATGCAAGAGTAGAGAATATAAATCCTCTAGGACCAAATTTCCAAGATTGAGATGATGGATGGCAAGGAAAAAATGAGACTAGAGATGAGTAGTTTTGAGGATGAAGGGCATATGGAAGCTGAAGGTAACACTCCTACCTAAAATGTTCCTAAAAAAGATATCATTTCTTGGAAATATGATCTTGGTGGATCTGTGAATAGGGGTCTTAGTTCCAGGACTAGAAGAAGATCCTCCTCTATCAAAGTGAAATGATGGTGACCCTTTGGCTACACTTCGGTTTGGTGTACTTTACAGGTTTTTTATTTTTATTCCATGGAATTAATTTTTATTATCATAAAAATGTAATTTTGTATACCTGGTATGGGTTGTTCCTCTCTCTGGGTTGTCCTCCCAGTCAAGCTTATTTGACCTAGACCTCAGTGTTCTATTTTGGTGGTTGTTCTTTGGCCTTGCCTCTTTTTTGTATAGGGTTTTTTTGTCCCTTCAAAGAAAAATATTTTTTACCTTATCCAAAAAATGAACCAAATCTTACAAAAGGAATCCCATTGTAGAAAGGTTTATGTGGAGATAAGTTGGAGCAATTGATAAGCCTTCTACTTAAGAAAATTGAAGTAGAAATTGGCGAGTCACAATAGAGTAAAGTAAGAATAACACAAGGGTTCAACCTGTCAAAAAATTACAAACTTGTGCAAACTTGGTGAGGAAGCTTACATAAAGGCAACATACACACAACAAATAGTCAAAGGCTTATTCAAAAAATCCAAAATAATAAATGCATGAATTTTCCATGACATCCAAAAATAAGTTTCCTTGGAGAAAAAAATTATGGGTAATGGCGTTGACAAGGCTAGTCATGACTGAATCCTTGAGGATATTGAAAAATTGGAGGAAGAGGTCAGTGTAAAGAAGGAGAATAAGAAACAATGATTGGGTGAGATAAAGAAGCTAACCTCCAAGGAAGAAATCATGTTATTAAATGCAACCACCGAGGTAAATTTTTCTACAATGATTGAAAGATGAGGCACATGACCAAGAAATGTGTTAAATTTTTGGTTGATTCCCTTGGGCACATTAACCAGTTAAACCCCATCCTTTATAAGGCCTTAGAAAATTAGAATCCACATTAAAATGTATTAAGGAAGGATGTCCTAATTTTTTTTGAAGAGGCATATAAAGTGTTACCCAAGGGTGGGTAATTAGGTTAATGTGGGGTGATATTGGGCCCCTAAAGTCTTAGATTTTTTTACTAGTTAAGTTTCACATTGGGAAATATTCATTATTATTTATATTTTTTGAATTACATGATAATTTTGGGGAAGAATGAAGAGTTACATGCAATATCTGGGGTAAAAGCTACTTGTAAAAATAGAGAAAGAGAATAGATTTAGACACACTAATTTAGTGGAAAAAATTAAATTTATACAAAAAATATGCATGGGAAAGAAATTAAGTGCACCAAAAATAGAATAACTAAATACAGAAAAGAATTTATGTGGACACTTGCATGAAGTAAGAATAAAGTGACACATGAGGAAAAACATCTAGGATTAAAAATATATGTCCTAAAGATAGACCTATAAATCATGCAAAACAGAGGAGCAAGAATCTAGGAGTGGTATAATTTCCATGCAGGATGAGGAGATAGGATATGAAGACATATGGAATAAACATCACGCCTATGTAATAATAAGGTGTACTTTTTGGAACCCAATGGCTAAATATAGTTCTTGTTCAACTAGAGAAGATAAATTCCCCACTTGTATTAATACCCCTTAGGGATCATTGTAAAAACAACTTCCATATGATACACTTTTATTTTTTTGGTGTTTAGAATATATAGAATAAGTTGAGAGAAGAGAGATGATTACTATATGAGAGTTATGTTTTATTGTTCAATATGGATTAGTATATTATGGAATCATTTTGTGTATGAATATGTTTGTATCTTTTATCTTTCACTTACTTTATTGTTATTTCTCTTATCATATTGTCTTATTAAAACACTTCATTATCAACATACTAAACATGATGGCAATGGAGAATCTCTTGAACCTTGTGTGAGAGTGTTAAATATTTCCTCCTTAGTGTGATAGGTCAGTGTAGGGAGATAAGTGTTATTGGTGTGCACAAGAGTAGTAAAAATTTCCACATGCACATGCATGGTCAAACTAGATGTGTAACAATGTTAATGAGAACCTTCTCAAATGACATATATTCCTTCATCTCTTCAATAAAATGTTGTATGTTTCAACTTCCTTGGTACTTTGGAAAAGGAACTAAGTTTTTTTTTCAAAGTTTTTTTGGTTAGAGGTAAAATAGGATTAAGGGGTCCCTTCCCCGTATAAAAACAAATCTCTCTTACATAGCAGATAAATAGTTATAAAAAAACCTAACATGAAAGGTAAAGCATTAACCATATCTAGAAATAACAAAAATAACATCTAATAATAAACTAACAACAACATAAAAGTAAACTAATTGTAAACTAGAAACATTCCTAAATAAGGAAAGGAAAATAGTTCCACAGTCACTCAACATATTTTTCAATAGAATTCCCCAGGTTAGACATATTAGAATCAATCAATCCTCTCTTTCTTTTCTTGTAGGCCTCTTCAGTATCATTTTTTCCATAAGAATTAATGAATTGAGCTAGCAAGTAGAGGTGTTGGATGGCGGATTTTATTTGTAACATACTCCATTGCGTAATTCATTTTAGCATATCTTTAAGGCATTTCACTTCCTTCTCCAAATAATTGCACTTTTCATGCAACATATCCACTCTCTCATTGTTAAAATTTTGGGCCATGTTGTCAACCTTTCTTCTCATGTTGTGCCAATCATTAAAAATGAAATAAATCATGTTTTTAGTGAGGTTGGTGTCGGTCATTAGGATTTACAGGCTCTCCTAATCCTTAGCCATCTCATTCTAGGGATTACCCTACATCTGCTTGCTTTCCTCCATGACTGCTTGATTTTCCTTCCCCTGCCCTCTTTCCTCAGTGATGGGTTCAGAGACCTACTACTAATTTTTTAATTCCTAGAGGCCCTTCACGGAGTCCTTATCTTCCTTAGGTTCATCACTCTCCTCCTTGGATGAAGAGTTAACACTAGAATCCTCCCCTTCCTCATGTTCAGTTACCTTATCACTATCATACTAACTCAAATCCTGAGCCAAAGGCCCCAAATAATCAACATTTTTAGAAACTTGAGTCGAACCCCTCTTAATAATTTCTATTATCATACCTTGCTGCAAAGGCACTACAATTTTTCCCTTCTTAAATTTTTCCATAGTGGAAAATAAATACCTAAGCATGTAATATGGGAAGCTATAACTTGGATCATGCCTAATGAAGTTAATAATAGGCAAGTGATAAGTGAAAATGGTCTTGTGACGACCCTCCAAAGTAATAAATTGGATTATATTTAAAGTGACCTCATTATAAGAATTTGGTAATGAATCCCTAAGGAACCCAACAAAGTGAGTAGTCATATTTTCCTTACCTTTCAGGAAAAGCTTTATCTCCTCTGCACTCTCCTTCTTAGGTTTATAGATATCCTTGCTTTCTTTGTTCATTACCATGAGATCCACCATTGGGTCCATATTAATTTTTATCTTCACCCCTCTGATAACCACCATTCCCCCAGCCCCGAGAGTAGAGGTCTTCCATGCATTGTCAAAGTCCTTGCTAAGAGTTTCATTATATCCTTCAAAGAACTTCAAAAATACAGCCATGCCTCTCTTTTTAAAAATGTCCCAAGCTTTGGGTTTTATGTTCTTGATATTAGTAGGCTCCATTCGCACCAAATCACCTTCCATTCTCACTTTCCAACTGTGCAAAAAATATAAGCTAATTCTCCACCTGATTTCAAACCCCCAATCCTCAAGTTTTTATATGCAAACCTCTCTAGACTAGTAAAACAACCTAGAATCCCACCATCTTTCCTTCTCAGAAATGCAAGTGACAAATGGGATGTTTAGCATGAAAATATTAATTACAAGATAGATTTGAAGCCAATATTAATCATTATTAAAAAAAATTCTCCCAGATTTGTGTGGAATCATATAAGTCTTTATATTATCAACTAATTACCCATGATCATCACCCCTATCCTATGTCTTAACCAAATTTTTATCCTTTTTATGGTCATTAATATCCTTTTATAGTTGTACCTTCATAGGGTTTTCTAATTCTTTATAATTAGTTGTGAATTTCATCCCATCAACGTAGACACCTTTATTTGCAAAAAGGTTGGCCATACCATTAGCTTCCCTATATATGTGTTTGAAAGTAATACCTTTAAAACTCTTAGCCATTTCCTTTATACCTTCTATGGAATATTGTATAGAAATGGATGTGGTTACGACATTGAGAATGTTGTTTATTATGTTTAAGGATTCACCCTCAATTTCAATTTTCTTGAATTTCCTTTTAACAACAATGATTATCCCCTCAGAAGTTTGTGTTTCTTCAACAATATTATTTGATTGAGTTCCCAAATTACAACAATAACCCAATATGAATGTTCCATTATGATCTTTGAAAACTCCTGCAATTTCATCTTTACCTGGGTTTCCTTTCGATGCCCCATATAAATTCAACTTAATCCATTCAATTGAATGTTTTTTCTAACCAACCAGCTTTGGGTTAGGTTTAGGATAGATATTTTGGCCATTATTTATTCCCTAATTCAAAGATATTTTTATTTCCAAGTCAATGATAATATTTTTCTTGTTTTGGATTATGAAGAAATTAGAGTTTATAACATTATAGCATCTAGCTACAATTCTTTTTTTGGGTTCCTTCTTTCCCTCGAAGCTTCTTCTATTTATTTCCTTCCATTTTTCCCAACAAATATGCATGATTATGAAAATCCATTAAAACTTAATAACTTGGCTTTTGAATGGGTATCTCCATTGACTCCATAATAACTTTAAAATAGGAGGAAAAATCCAATTTATTTCAAAGAGGGAAAGTAAGGAGTTCCTAACCTTGACCAAAAAAGGACATTCAAGGAATAGATGAGAGGTGTTTTACATTTCTTCTTCACATAACACACACCTGTTTAACATATTAAATCCCTTTTTTTTATGTTTTCCACCGTAATAATTTTTTCATGTAGTGTAAGCCACCAAAATATGCTTACTTTAGGAATGACCTCATTGATCCACACACTTTAGGAACATCTTCAAAATGGGTATTGTAAGAAATATTGACCAAGAATATACCATTCTCCTCTCTAGACCATATAATGCTATCCTAATTTTGTTTTCTAGTCGCAACCATGCCACAAAATAAGTTATTAAGCATGCTCAACTTATTTGTATTTTTTTGTTATATAACTATAACTTTCCGAATTTGGTAGGGATCCTCCATATTGAAATAATACTCAAAAAGAGAACCATACTTGATAATGGTAGCCTATTGTAAGTTAGGGAAAGTTTTCTTGAGTGGTAGGTCTAATAACCATTTGTCTTCCAAAAACCTTACATTTCTACCATCACCAATTTTCCATTTACAACCTTTTGAAACTAATTCTCTTGCCCAATCAATAGCCTTCTAGAAAGGGAAACCTTTCAAATCAGGTATGTTAAAGAACCATTCAACAGTTGTAGGATTCCTCCAATATTTTTTTCTTATTATGGCATTCCACACACTCTACTCTTTTAATAGCCTCCGTGAAATTTTTGATAGGATAGCTTTGTTCATTTTCTACCAATCTTTAATACCTAGACCACCCCATTTTTTAGGCATACATATATTATCCCATAAAAGAAAAGGAAATATATTTTTTCTCTCAGTCTCAATCCATATAAATCATTTTTAGATGCTTTCAATTTTGTTTAAAATTGTAACAGGAAGTTTAAAAAACCAACATAGTGTAAACCAATAGATTCTGAATGCAACACTTAGGTAAAATAGCCTTACTTGCATGTGAAAAGAGAGATCCTTTCCATCCATCAAGATTATTTATAAATATGTCAATCAAGAAATTATAGTCATATTTCTTTAGTATCTCAATCCCTATCAGCATAGCCAAATATCTAGTAGGGAAATATTTCTTTTTATAGCCCAAAATATGAGATATTTTATGACTTCTTTTTTCCAGGGTGTTGACAAAAAACACCAAACTTTTTATGAAATTTATTAGTTGGTATAATACCTCTTCATAATCCATCAAGAGGTTTTTAAATTCTCTAGCTTCAGGGAATGTGGATTCACCAACCAAAATTGTGTCCTCAAATAAATGTTGATGAACCACTGGTTCATAGTTATCACCAGGGGTAATCCCTTTAATTCTTCCTTTAACATTAGTTTGATTCAGGGATATGCTTGTAGTTTCTACCATAAGTATGAAAATAAAGGATGATATGGGGTCTCCCTTTCTCAAACCCCTTACTTGCTAAAGAAACCATAATGAGTTCCATTAACAAGGACCAAGAATCTATCAGTAGATATGTAACTTTGAATCATGTTGTAGAAATCAGTGTTAAAACTAATTTTTTCCATAAATCTATGAAGGAAGTTCCTGGAAACTCTTTCATAGGCCTTATCCATGTGAAGTTTAATCACCATGGTTTCTTTCTTATTTATCTTAACAGAATGGAGGGTCTCTTGTATAGTCACAATGTTTTCTTAGATTTATCTACCAATCACAAACCCCCCTTGCTGGTCAAAAATCAGAGTTAGGAGAAGTAGTTATAATCTCATGGCCAATATATTATAACACATCGTATAGATACAATTGCATAAACTTTGATTAATTAAAAATGGTAATGTAGATACTAGTTAATCTAAGCTATGAACAAATGTAAAATAAAGTAAATACATGTTGTAAATAAATGTAAAGATGACCCAAGAACTTAAACTAATGGAAATAAAAACCCTAATGTGTAAGAGAGGAGAGGAAAGAACTCAGCTAAATAGAATATGCTCGTGATACTATGTCGCGGAGGTCACTAAAAAATATGGAAGTAGGAATGACTGTATAAGAGCTCCAAAAAGGATGGATCTAGAGAATTTGGTTAGACTGGAGTGCTTTGAGAGGGACTAGGGCACCCACGTGCACTCTGGTCTGTAAATTGGGTGTCTTGGTCTATGTAAAATCACTAAAAATGATCTTCACAGTGTTTAGAAGATGGTCTGAAATCCTCATTGTCTGTCACATTAACTTCATTGTACTGCTTCAGATGTCACTGTTATTTCAAGATGATGAAAAGACCTAGAAAATACCAAGAAGCATGATTAAAACCCTAAAAAAATTAATGCAAATGAATGGGTTAAACTGACCTTAGCTACCACAACAATGGGCTTACTAACTAAGTGTTACACTACATTTCATACCCAAATGTAGTTCTGGTGTGTGCATGTGTGCATCTTGTGCCCTAGGTGCTCTTGTGCTAGTCACACTTTCTGAAATGGAAAGCAATAGCTAGATGTAGAAAATGTAATAGAATGTGCGCATAGGAATAGAATAGAATCCCTCCCCCTATGCTGTGTGTGATGCAGATGAATCTAGCCTTATTCTTTGTGATGGAGCTATGTGGATGACAAATGATCTCCAATGCAATAGATGGATGCAACTCTATATGGATGATAGTAGTGACTAGTGCTTGGTCCCTCATTATGATTTCATAACTTTATATTTATAAGGTTCTCTTGATCTAATTTCGTAATTACCCCCGAAATGGTCTGACCACTAAAAAGATAAGAAGATTGAAAACGGTTTGAAAGATGCCCAAAAGAGTAACGAGGAAAGTGTTAAAAGGGATTGGGGCAACCCATGGTGGGACCAGGGCATTTACATGACGCCCCTAGTACTAGCCTATGGGCACCCCAGTCGAGGCTAAAACTAATGCAAGATGACCATAAGTTGACTGGGCATGTGGATGTACAAGAGGTCAGAAAATGATGAAATAAAATAAAGTAAGATGGCCAAAAGATGGGGGTTAATTCGTAACTTTCTTCACTCAAGAACCTTCTAAATAGTAGTATGAAGACCAGAGATTAAATAATATCTAAAGTGCATGATTTTCTGATCTACATTTTATACCCACTGTATGTTGGTGTGGTGAGCAGAAAGCTCAGTAACATAAAGTAGATAGAGATGCGTACCTGGAATGTCCATGAAGATTGTAGTAGAGAAACGTGCTACAATGGACTAAACAAAGCGTGGAGTGACATAAATTATGATGGAGTGTGGAAACTAAAGATGAAAAAGTGCAAAAAAATGAAGAGAGTGAACTTAGGGTGGAAACATGTGTGTGTAGTTATTGATGTGTGTAATGTACTTGCATGGTTAGTATAGTAAGTGTGATGTCACGAAGTGTTGTTGTTGATGTCGTCGTTGTCGTCGTTGCCCCTAATTTGACTGTTTGTTTCTCATACGGCCATGGACCTGCAAAGAGAAAATGATCAAGTAGTCAAATATGTGTGTGTGTGTGTGTGTGTGTGTGTATGTGTAAGTGTAAAAACACTGTGTAAAATACACGTGTATGTATGTAAAAGTCACATGTAAATGTAAAATACGCAAAATGAAAAAGTGTAAATGGAGCATGTGCACTTGATCCATGTCGATAAAGAAAGGGTGCAGAAGGATGTCTTGTACTTTCAGGGTTTTTTGGGCTGATCCGATGCCATAGGCCGAAGAAGTATAGGGAGGAAATTCTGTTGTATCCTCCAACCTTTAATTGCTTCCCTAAATGTGTGTGAAGAGATCTCTATGTACTGTCCTATTTTTTTGGGCGATCCGATGCTGGTGGTAGACTGAAGTAGTGTGGGAAAGCACATTCCATTGTAACCTCTGAGCTTGTTAACTACTTCCCTCAAAATACTAAGGACAACCATGTCCTATAAAATCCGTTATGTATGAGAGTTCATAGACTGGTCTGAATCTCACTCACTGTATGTAAACCCACGATGTTAAGGGTAGCAAAGTGTATTGAACTGAACCAATGTAAGCACAATGTTGTATAGTATGCTGGAAACCCCAAATGATGCCCCCCTCTTTGGGGGCGTATGTGACGTCGTTAATTGGATAATGCGGACCCTAAAAGAGGGCCAACCACATGTACTACGAGACTTTGCCCTGCTGGGGAAAGGGAATGTGTCTTGGTAGAGACCAAGGCACGTATAAATAAGATGGTTAGCCAAAAGACAAGTGTTAGTAAAAAAAAACCATGCATGTAGAAAACAAGTGCATAAGCTACGTACACATGATGTGTAAGCTACTAAGAATAGTAATGTAAACACTGCAATACGAAAAGTAATACACACATAATCGGTTGCACAAATATGGGACATCAGCTACATGATGTCACAGGACATCACTCACGATGTCACAAGACATGCAAGGCCATCATGGGCACAAATAACAAACAAGTGTGCACACCAAACAAAGGGCAAGGCCCACATACAAGAAGAAAACAATAGACAGTCAAGTACAAATATGACAAATAAGTAGTCATGGAAGACAAATAATCCCTACATAACATAAGTGTTGCACATGGAAGCACCCATTAGCATGTTATAGAAATATAACTAGTATGTCAAAAGTGTGTATGAGCAAGTAATGAAAAGTGCTAAGTACAAAATGGAACAATAACACATGTGATAGATGAATGTGGATGCCCCCAATAGACCAGTGTAGGAAGGGTAGAAGGTGAGCATCCATGTTGCGTATAAGAGGACTTGTATCTGCGATCACCACTAGAAAAAGACGTGAACACGCATGTGTAGTATGGTATACATAAATACATACAAGTAATCTATCTAGCATGTGTAATAAAGTGACCATGATCAAGTAACACTAGTAAGCAAGAGTAAGATTCAACCAATAATATGCAGTATGTTGTTGGATGGATGGAATGGAATACAAGATGGAATGGTAAGAGCCGCGTGCCCCTTAGAGTGAATAGAAATGTATACAGTGAAGTTCATTTGGTTTTCCCCCTTAGTAGTCAAGAATGAACTGTAAATGAGAGTGCGACATCGGGAAATGGTCGATTAGTGCGTGATTTTGTCTAACACTGTTGTGATGAGTACATATGCATAATCATGATGATATGCGACATATAGAAGAAATGATGTGTGTGAAACTTATAGCCTAAGAATATATCAGAACGAGATGAATTTGCATGAACCTTATAGCCTAAGCGTATATCACGACAAAATTAATGCATGGGTGATGAGTTAGCCCTACAGCGTGTACCAGTAACAAGATGAATAGTAGGGAGTGGTGATGTAGCCTAAAGCATATACCACTATAAGATGAATAGAGTAAGTGGCGATTTAGCCTATAGCATGTGTATCATTATCCTATAAATTTCACATGATGAAAGGTACGAATGATAAGTGTGTGATGATGATAAGGTCCATTTGATTTGTAAACACTCGAGCAGTCAAGTATGGATTGAGGAACTAAAGTGCATCATAGGGTAGTGAGTGTAGCGCGTAGAAGATGATGTAACATATGTAATAAAGGTGATAAGTGACCATGTTATGAGTGGAATATGTAATGTACGTGATGTGTAGAATGGAAATGCAAGATGTGTAGAATGTGTAAAGTGTACATGTACGTAGATGGGCATAGTAATGTATGTCGGTAGACTAGTAATGTAGGATGATGTAATGCTAGACTCATATGTGGTGAAGACTACTATAGTATGTAGAATATGTGTGATATGGAGATGCGTAGTGTATGATATAAGGCATACGTCGCAAGATGAAGTGTAGACGACATGTTATGTATAGAATATGATGTGATATTGATAGAAAGCCTGAATAATGTAGGTAACATGTAAGATCCAAATAAGAATGTAACGCCAAAGTTGTAAGATAATAAAAGCATGAGATATATAGTAATGGTGACTAATATAATGTATGATGTATGACTCACAATATGTCAAATAGATGCAGTGTGGAAAACCTAGCAATGCAATGTGTGGGGTTCTATGTGAAGTAATCCTTCAACAATCAAGTGTGAACCGAAGCACAAGAGTGTGTCATCTAGTAATTATGATGCTAAAACGTGACAATGAAGTATGCATATGCTATGACCTTAGATCATGAATTAATGCAAAGATGATATGAGATGAACCTATCCACGAGGGGGGGATGTATTCGTTAATCATGTTAATAATGAAAAATCAAAATGTAGTACGTGATGGAAGAATGATTATTGAAAGACACTAACCGTGGATAAACTATAATGATAGTTTAGGTGACTAAAAGGGTGATTGAATACGTAATTAAAGTGGATGTGTGGTGAAAGAGGCTATACATATCAATTGTCATTCTAAGTACATCACACATCCGTAGAAGGGGTCAGATTGCTGTTGACGATAGTGATTTCGGAGCTTACTTGAGAGGAAGCCAAATTAGTGTCATTATATTAGGCCCACGGTTGATTATAATTGACTTGGAAAATGCATTACATTATCCTTAGTTGTACATGCTCCATAAACATAGATGATTAATAGTGAATGATGATGCTGACTTGGTGATGTCGTAGGTGCATAATCATAAGGTGAGCTCTTGACGTAACCAAGAAATGAGCTATTTAGCAGATATTTAACACTTTCCACCTAAATGGTAATATGAAATAACAATGTTATGTATTCAATTATGAACTTATAATGCCTTGACGCTCCAATAATTAATCAATTTGATTTTTCTAGATGTATAATAAGTGGCAATCAATTTCAGCATGATCCATTAGATTTGATGATGAATTACAATAATAATTACCTTAAGTAATGTTAGTATTGAGCAAATTGTAAACCATATAAATATTAGTAGAATTGATGTAGGATAGAGGAGCTCGAAAGTAAAAGATCACTGTTTTAATACCCTGTATTTTTAAATATGAGAGGTTCTGAGTTAAGTGGTTTGACTTGTGAAGGGCTCTAATATTCACACATGTACGTAACCATATAATGAGCAGGAGATGTAAAAGGAGAATTGAATGCGTTTCAAAAAGCATTCTAAGGTTATGTTGAATTTCAACGGTTTAGAGTGTAATAGTTGATGTCCATAGACCAGACAATTTGTCTTGAAACTGAAGATAATCATATAGCTTAGTAAGTCCAAAAGGTAGGTTTGATTAGATTTAGAAACACTAAGACTAGGGTCGTCATTTAAACAAAATATAAGTATCTTTTACCATGTGGTCAACTTGAGGTGTATCTTCAAGAAATGTATTGGGTCCTCTAGGGATATCTGTTAATAGTGCACAAACTAGAAATTAGGATGTGTCTAAAAAGTAAATTTAGAAGTTACTAAGATAACTAGATCGCATGATAGAAAAAATGAGGATTCTAAAGCATTGTAAGTCTTAGGTCAAGTAATGGTTTAACTAGTCAATTATGAGATAATGGTAGTTGCGAATTCTAGAATGACATGAAGACATCTAATGATAAATGTGAAATGAGCTATGGAGAATGACCGGAGTAATTAATCTAACGAAAGTTTTTACCCTGAGAATTGTAAGCTTGGTCGATATAGGAATAAGACATTGTTCGGCCCAATGATTTTATGTTAAGAAATTTTGTGTCCTTGAGTGACATATTCTAGAAGTAGTTGTATGCTTCATTAGAAGCTACACGAATAGGTGGATTGTGACCTGCCCGAGGGAGTATGGCATCATATGGGTGCTTACGTCTACTATCAATGGCTGCCTTGCATCTATTGCAATAAGACGCTGGAAGTAGATTCATCACAAGTCCTTGGAAGGTGGTCTGAAACCCTGGATAAATTCATGTCGCTTCATATTCAATCTATCCTAGGGAAGTGAAGTTGATAATCACATAGTTCCATCTGATGGCTAAGTTTGGAATACTTACAAGATTGTGACCCAAAAAGAAATGTAAATATTGACCTCTGAATTGTATACATGAAGATAATGGGTCGGACAGACTCGCTACCACAACAGTGGAGTTACTAATTGTAAGCAAAAATGCACTACAATTTAAAGTATCCAAATGTTGGTTCAGGTCAAAAAAAACATTGCATGAACTCTGACCTAGATAGTTCTTTTACCAATAAAATTATGTGAATTGCATGAAAGTATGTTTATAATACCATATCGTAGACTTTATGCCTAATCCAAATGTTTTGGGAAATATTCTTAGCAAATCCCTTATCCCTATGCTTGTGTGATGTAGGATGAACCATCCTTGTCCTATAGTGATTGGAGCTTTGATAGATGCGTTTGATCTCCAACATGCACAATTGTAGATGGATGATAACTCAGTGATTAGTGTCTTGGTACAAGCATGACGTTTCATAACGTGGTTATAGTTTATAGGGTTCAACTTTAGATCAAATTCATGTAAATAAGTCCCTGAAATGAAAGCTTTCGACCATCCAAAAAGATAAGAAGCTGAAAGTGGTGCTGGGATTAAGTTCCCAAAAGATAGCGGTGAAAGTGATGACCTATTTAATTCTGGATTCGAATTCTGACCATAGGGAGGTCCCTGCAATTGAAGTTAAAACTTTCTTGGGATTGATAGAAGTTGATCTAGGCATGTGGGTGATTTAGAGGTATATGAATATTTCCCAAATCATTAGACGGTGATTGTCAAAAGACACTTTTTAAAATAAATCTTACTTTTTTCACTCAATAACCTTCTAGGAATAATAGTGTCTAGACCGATGATAACATTCTATGGCTCAAGTTGTGGATTATTGAATGTATAATCTATTGTATGTGTAGTTTCCTTCAATCATTATATGGCTTATTTTACCTTTTGAAAAAGCAATCATGATCAAATGGAGTATGTGGAACTTCTTTTCATTGTGTGAACGGAGTAAATTATCTAATTGCTAAGTAGTGCACAAGTATCTAACCCTCCACTATTTCTCTAACATTGAATATCCCTTCATTTGGTATGTTCTTTCTCTCTCCCTTTTCCAAATTGTTGTTAGAGGGGTTTGGTGATAAGAGTACGTGATAGGACTGAGGACAAACTGATCTCTAAAGTGCTTGATTCACTCAAGCAATTTCCATGCTATTGCAGCATGGCCTAGAGGTATGTTCTTGAAAGTGAGCATTTCGGGTTGCATTTGTAAACCTCTAAGAGTATGATAAATGCTCAGGGAAATAACTATTTTTTCAACATTGAAACTAGAGATAAAGTTTTAGCTAGTTTACACTTTCAATCAAGATTTTGGTTATGGAGTGACATGATCTTTCTTTTGCACACCCGATCATTTAATGACTTTTGTTACTCACGTACCCCATCCTTGTAAGTAGTATGAACCATCATTCATCACCGGACTCAAATACCATGTTGCTTGGTGCCTTTAAACATCTGTTTGTTGGGAAAACGAGGGGGTATGTGCTGACATCCATCAGTTGATAAAGACGAACCCTATCCTGAGCTCTATTGGCTAGAACATTTCCTACATTGAAAACCTAGGTAGTCATGAGATAAATCTAAGCCTCATACTTAGAGCGAGGGTAAGATGTCAATTTGCTAGTATCTAATTAGAGGGTTTAGTTAACCATGCAAGCTCATTCACCATTAGTTGTATTTAGTTCTGTTAGCAAGATAAGTGCTATTTAAAGAATCCCGATCATATTAAGAAGAAGGGTATAATGAATACACAATCAGAATAGATGGGAAGATGTGTAACGCAATCAATAGGTTACAGATTTGCATGCTTTATATGACAGGACCAATAGGATATTAACACTTAGAATTTTAAGCAAAGTATGAAATTCAAGTTTTATGTCAGATATACACTAATTTATAAAAAGTTAAGACGTAAACTAGAAACACCAATGCAATGTACGCCGGAAAAGCGACAAGCGAGCGTGAGAATCTACAAGTGACTCTTCCGCGTACCCGACCTCTCGAGGTCGTGCCGAGACAGCCGGTGGGGGTGGAATATGCGTTGGATTCAGACAAACTAGTTAGGCAGTCTAATGTCTTCGACACGCACTAATGGAATTTGTGAATCTAAGGCAAAGAAGGCCCTTCTAACTTGGACTAGTGTGATAGATCGATCAGCAAGGATGACTGCTCGAAGGCTCCAATCAATATCGAGCTCTGGCGTGATTCGATCTATGGGTTGTGGAATACGTGGAAAATGACCCGGGATAGTTTCGTGTATTTCTCCGGATAGGGTCATATGGTGGATGGTAAATATAATTGACTCTATGGACGATTCTCTGGCCTAGTCCAGAATTCCCTAGCTTCGTTAGCCGCGATATCTAGTAAGGACAGTTGTTCGATGATGATAGGTGAAAGTGGAGTGGACCTGAAATACTAAGGTGCGTAGGCCAGTGTCTATATCTAATTCTCTTATGGATTCGTTGGGTTGCGGGATTTGTGGATCACAACCGTAGACTCTCGTGTTTGTTGTGGGCCAGCTATGGTCATTACATAGAGATCAAGTCCTGATTTCTAGTATCCAATAATCATACGCTTTCTCAGCTTCTATGTTTAGAACCAACAGTTGTGCAATCTTCTCAGAATACCTCACAGGCGTTCTCGCAACCTGGATTCTTAAGCTGGTATCTATATCTACGAGGGTGTCTCCAGCGTCTAGCTGTGGAACTAAAAGGATCACACCCGAATATTTGTTCTCTTTCAAACCCTTCTATAGTCATGTGGAGTGCTTTTTCTAGGGTAATCTGTAGTTTGGCTGACTTCGACCAAAATGCATGTGCCTGGTCGTCGTTCTATGTTTAATCCTCTTAACTGAGATCTGACCTGTTGGTTCAAGTCTGCTGGTTGTTTGGAAGACCCGGATTCTGAGATTCTGGTCAATATCAGTTATTGCTGTTGATGAGATTGGGTTGAGGCATAATTGGCTCGAAATATGTATTCTCTGGGGCTCCCTGAGGTCCCGTAATAGTCATACGAAAGCAAAATGCATAGATCAAACTGCCAACGAAAGTGAACTCTAAGTATATGAAATGTATTTATAGCATGTATGACTTCTTTTTGTATTCTTCTAGATGAACTTATAATGAATTTTAAGGAAAGCAAGCTATTTAAGCGTATTTAGAATTTGACAACTAAACTAATAATTTGAAACAAACAAAATAGCCGAGTGTAGCTATTTGTCTGTGCGATTTTGTAGAATCTACTATAAATAAATGAAATAACTTGTCTAATCTATTTGCAAGATTCTCAATCCTACCTCAGAAGTGAGGAATGAATCATAGTTTCTCAGAAACTATCAATCCCCACAACTTCCTTGGCAATATCGAGAATAGAATTTACTGAAATAAAGTGATTAACTACTCTATTTGATATGATTCTAACTAGAACTTTGAAAGCTAGAACCTGGATTCCGCAGAATAGTGGCGAATCTGATGGTATGCGTGATCTCATCCCCTCAGTATGATCTCTTCGTTCGTTCGTGCTCACGTAGATCTAGAAAAGTGTGTAATGCTAACAATCAACAGGAGTAGGTGTTGGAACAAGGGATAACCTTCAGAATGCAGACAGAATAGAACACGGAGTAAGAGAGGGATAGCGCAAGAATACAGAGCTTGGCTTATGTAATTCCTAGCGGGATCTATTACTACGAATCATGCAAACATGAATGCGTCTAGAACCTGAAACTATCTTGTTTGAAGAGCAAAACCTGCAACTTTAATGGCTTCCTAAGCTATTCGGTACTCTAATAGATTAGATAAAACAACAGACACTGCTTGCATAAGCTGGATATGTGGGCTTACCAACAGCTCGAACAATAGCTAACCAAGCATGATAATGAATTGAACTAAGAACACCAAGATATGATGAAAGAAAATCTATAGCAAAGATAAACTCAGAGGAAAACTTCTAACTGGATTTGGATGAGATAACAGCACTGCCTGCACAATATGGGTCTGTGGCTTACTAACAGCTGAACAATATTATCTAAACATGCAAGGAATTAACACTATGACTTCTAAATAGAATAAAAGACTGAAATATGATAATCAGAGCATGAAATTGAATGAGGGGTAGACCATTTGCTTATGCACAAGCTATGCATTCATAGGAATTCAATCACCCAAAGATCAAAGCCAAACTGGAACTCCTAAACAATAAACAAAGGAAAAACACTATTCCAGGGGACCAAAAACATAAATGCAAGCCTCAAGTCGGCAAGAGAAAGCTGGTGAATCGTGATATTTCATGCGAGGTCACGTCAAAAGAACGTTCTGGAAAATGTGCACAGGACTGCCGCTCTGAGTAGGGCGGCGGTTACAGGACCGCCACACTAATCAGGGCGGCAGTCACGAGACTGCGACGCCCTGTAGGGCGGCGGTTTTCATCACTGAAGAACAAAAAGGCCAAGGAAAGAAGAAAAAAGGGGAAAACAAATGGTGCGCTGGGGCTAAGCGAGGCATGTGGGATGTTAACACATACCCCCAAGGGATTTTCTGGATCCCGAACACCTTGTGAGGAGACATATATCATCATCGGGGAACTTATTACACTGTTCCACATGTATAGTACCTTATAATTTTGGGTACATACATATTGCCCCCTCAGAGAAGTGTTTTACCCATGAAGAGGCATAAAATGGTGGGGTCCAAGTATGGCAGTCCCGAAATGGGAAGTTAGAGGTTATACCTTACACATCCGTGAGTTGAATTTATGCCATCCAAAATTCCCGCCATCTGCAAGACGAAAAGTAGAACTCAAGTGCAAATAGATATAATAATTTAGAAAATAAACGCTAAAATAATAAGGAATGAGAACGTACCACTCGTGTGAGGATAGAAACTTACCTCCCATCAGCGCTCCAAACCTGTGAAAAAGTCATTTTAAAATGAAACAAAGTTATATATATATATGAAAGTGGGCCCATTTTCCTATTCATTTGCGCGAGTTGATTTGATTGATTTTGAGCTCTGGGACCCACGGTGACGGTTTCTCACGTGAGTAGAGTCGAAACGTTCACAGCGAGATTGTGATCATGCCTCCACGTGCGGAACACCGACCCTGCCAGATCACAGGTTGGTTTTCTTCAATTTTGTGTTTTTCCCCCTTTAAATTTGAAATGTTAAATTTGTCGTAATGGGGGGGTTATTTTTGAAAATGTTAGGTTCAAAAGGTCCACCTAGGGGGGGCGCCTACTGGGTAGGCTCCATTTTTAGTTTAAATGGTCTATTTTTCCTTGTTTTGGGCTTTTTAAGATTTAGAAACCCGTGTGGGTTTTCGGACCACAACCGCCGCCACTAGCCAGGTGTGGCGGTTACATGGACCGCCGCCCTGTTCAGGGCGGCGGTTACACGACCGCCACCCTTAAGGCGGCGGTTACAAAACCGCCTCCCTGCTCAGGGCGGCGGTTCTGACCAGAATGCAAAAGAACTTGATTTTTGAGATTGCACTTGTATTTTCTTGCACTTCTATATGTTTTTATGACCTTCTTGGTATTGTTCAGATATTAACTTGCTCTGTTTTGTGTGTTTTTGGGTGTATGCAGGCGAGAACGGAGTATATCAGATGGAGCCGAGAGAGAGAGTGTGATTGGCTTCTCAGGGGTATTGGATGCCCTTTCTCAGGACGAGGAGGACACACTACAGAGGGCCAGCATACTGTGCGTATATCACGCGTGCCCCATGTCGCACCATCGAGTCACATTCTTTGTGACTTGTTCTCAATATTGGGATGCAGATCGGAACACTTTCCGATTGCCAGGGGTCCGTGGTGAGTGGACCATTACTTTCGAGGATGTCTACCGTATCCTGGGGGTCCCGATCATCGGGAGGAGACTCACACTAGAGACGGCAGGGTCCCGAGCACAGATTGCACAGTGGGCAGGCGTACATGGGAGATGCAGCTCATCTCCACGGGGTCGAAGAAGGGAGTGAGAGTTCGATCCATTCCTTCTTTTCCCATCCCCATTATTTCGACAGGCTATCATGGGGATCCTTGCCTCGAGGCTGATCGGGGACAAGGGAGGGGATACTTTACTATACTAGCTGGGCCCCCATCATTGCACAGATAGAGGGGCATGGCCGGATATACGCCTGGGGCACAGATATTCTGGGGACCACCTACCATGATTTATATAGGGTGGTCCATTTACAGGGACAGTCATTGAGCCACCCAACTCTAGTCATGAGTTGGGTGTATGAGCATTTTATCCCTTATGGCAGAGGCGTGGAGGTGGCAGATCCTGGGGCTGTGAGGGCAGCCAGATGGTCAGATATGTCGGTGCTTAGAGCACCTCACCAGCCAGTTGCCTCCCTTACCACAGCAGATATGGAGGCGACACCGTACCAGCTTATGGCCGGCATATGGGGCGAGGAGACCCTTACATTGATCTCTTGCTCCACCACAGGGCAGCTCATCGACCGCGTGGGACGGGTGGAGGTACATCCCTTTTGGCAGAGTTCCTCAGTAGTTTGGCCTTCCATATATGGGCATGCTTCCCCCAGTGGCACCAGTTTACAGATCAGTTCGCGAGGCCAGAGGGGGGCCTAGAGGCCGAGGTTGGACAGTGGTCACTCCTGGCATTCCGATTGCAGCCAGGAGGGTAGTTCGGGCCAGAGGGAGAGCCGGTGCACCTCGGGCACCTTTGCTTCAGATTGCTGCGGGTCCTGCTCACAGCAGCGATGACCCTATAGACATTGATTCCGATTCTGAGGAGCTTACAGAGGGAGGGTCGGAGGAGCAGACTGATGATAGCGATCCTGAGTGGCATGACACTCAGGATATTTTACAGGCGGAGAGGGCCGAGCAGAGCACAGAGAGAGACACTCTAGTCTCAGAGGAGCCACTCTCTCAGGGCCATGGTGGAGAGGACGAGTCAGTTGTGGGGTGACATGTTGCCCCTACCACAGGAGCAGCCCCTCAGTCGGCAGCGGCATCCGCGGCGGGTGCTGGCCCCAGTGATCCATCTTGGAGGCCCGGTGATCTGAGTAAGTTATCCTTTCTTCCTTTCAATGTTTGTTTAATTTAGGATTTGTTTTATCTCTCCTTGTGTTTGTACCTTGTATATTTCATCCTCTTGCTTGGTTTCTAATTCGTTTTTCTCCTTTGTTTGCAGAGACTGTCGACGAGTGGCGGGATCTGATCCGCAGGGTATGCACTGATTCCCTGATGATCCCCATGGATAAGACCTGTGCGGAGCTATCTGTAGATGCCGGGGAGCCCTCAGCAACCGGCAGGCATACCGACGTCTTCGCTCCCGTTTGGCACGTGGCCAGGATGGTGTCGACTCTTCGCACAGAGTTAGCAGGCTATAGGACAGCTGAGCGTCTTATGAGGAGCCATTCTCGTGGTGAGACCGCGGCTGCCCCTCGGGACCCTGAGCCCTCCGTTCATTCAGAGCGTCAGCGTAGCCGGAGTCCTAGGCGAGGGCGCGCACCCTCGGAGGGGTCGCGTAGGGGTTGAGAGACCACTTGGCTCCTATGTATTTTGTACTATAGATTCTTTTGTATATTACGGGCTCTTTGAGCGTTTTGACCATGCCTAGTGCATGATGGCATTGTATATAAACATTGATTATTTATATATATGCATTCGTTTTTGGATCAAAAGCTTGTCACTCATGCTTTCCCTTTCTGTTTCTAGTTTCCTCATGTATACTACGATGTATGTTTTATATGCTTTCTAGAATGTATGCAATGGAAAACAAATGATGCAAATGTTTGTTTTCTTTTTGTGTTTCATGATGCTGATACGTGATACTGTAGATATATTGTGATCTTGAATCTTAGCTTCTGTGAGCAATTTGGATACCTCATGTTTGTTTTGGCAAAGTGATGAAAATAACCAGTATGATGAACAGATCAACTTGCCCCACTCCTAACTCCACGCAACTAGTAAGATGCGAGGGCTCATCACCAAGAGCCAAGAAGGGTGCAAGTTATGAAATATGGTGAAATGATAGTGATGAAAGACAGACAAAGCTTTGGCGGAACCAAATTGGAAGCTACAAGCCTACCCTACCTGAATGACTTCATAGTTTTGGATGCAACTTGCTTTGCGGTTTATCTAGACTTAGACCCGTAGATGGCCACATAGTAGACAAAATCTGGGTTTTTAGGATTTTTAACTCTTTTTGGAATTTTGAATATCTGATTCATTCGTTTTTGACTCAAAGTTTGAATAGTTTGTTTATGACCTTTTAACGTTTGCTTTGTCAAGAGGACCCCCTACACTTTGCCCCATGCTACTAGTAAGAAGCGTGGGTTTATCACCGTGGGCAAGGCATAGGCGAGTAAGGGCATTTCCATCCTTTCCCAACCCTACGTCACTAGTAAGAGATGCAAGCTCATCACCGAAGGTTGGTGGGGCAAGGAAATGTGTAAAAATAAAATTTTCTGTTTAATCACTTTTTGACTTGTCTTTTTGAGTAAAATGTCAGTATATGCTTATTTCCAAAGAGATGTATATATGGGATAGATGTGACACCATGAAGCTTCTAGAACAGACCATAGGCAAGACACCTATCCTAAGAAGAAATCAAAGTGAGAACAAACTTGCAGATCTTGGTATGGTTACCGTTAGGACTTCGTCATGTCTGATTTTATTTGATAAAAGATTCTGAGATATTTGATGATATCGTGAAATGGAGAGATATGATTAAAGAACATTTATGCCAGAAACATCACGAGTTTGTAATGAATTGCTTTGAGAATAGATTCCTTGATCACAATTTGTGTAAGAACAAGTGGACAAAATGATCTAAATCTATATGAAAATGCAATGTAGATAGTTATATAGGTAGCTTAGCTGCTTATGCGTAGAAACGTTTGAGGTGTAGGGAATTGACTGTTTCGCCAAACTCCTCACCTTCTAACGTACATAAGAGGTAAGCACCATTTCCGTAGTCCTTCATGACTCGGTATGGGCCCAACCATTTGGGCCAGAATTTCCTTCCTTCGCCGGTCTTCTTGTCGATCCGGCTGTCTAGCCTTAGAACTAGATCACCTTCGTATATATCACGTTCATAAACCTTCTTGTTATACTGCCGGCACATTCGGTCAGCATAAGCTCTATGCCGCTGCTCAGCATCTAACCTAGTTTCATCTAGGCTTTCTAGTTGGGAAAGATGTGCTTCTCTGTAAGCGTCCTCATCTAGAATCCCTTGTAGTGAAATGCGGAGACTGGGTATTTCAACCTCAAGCGGGAGAACTGCTTCTACCCCAAATACTAGCGAGAAAGGAGTTGCTCCCGTTGGTGTTCTTATTAAGGTTCGGTGGGCCCACAAGGCCGGATATAACTTCAAATGCCAATCTCATCTTGTTTTCTTTCACCGTTTTAAGGAGAATGGCTTTCAGTGTTTTGTTTGTCGCTTCAGCCTGTCCGTTGGCTTGGGGATAATACAAGGAAGCCGTATGATGGCTTATTTTAAATTTACTGCATAGTTCGCGAACTTCTTCATTTTTAAAAGAAGTTCCATTATCGGAGATAATGATTTGCAGGATACTGTACCTACAAATGATTTGGTTCAAAATGAACTTGGCGATCACAGAACCAGGTACAGTAGTAAGAGGCATAGCCTCCACCCATTTGGTAAAATATTCAGTGGCCGTGATTATAAAATTATGGCCATCTGTGGATGAGGGAGAGAATTTCCCTATTAAGTCTAGACCCCATGTAGAAAAGGGCCATGGAGTAGCGATTGGTTGCAAAGCTTGTGCTGGCATGTGGATCTCGTGGGAGAATTCTTGGCATTTATAACACCTGCGTGCAAACTCTATCGCGTCATGTTCTAGAGTGGGCCAGAAATAGCCCATTCGATGTATTTTTCGAGCGGTGGCATGGCCACCGAAGTGGCCTCCACATATACCACTGTGGGATTCATGGAGAATCGTCTTGGACTCTTCTGTGTCGACACACCTTAAGAGCATTCCATCGAATGCTTTTCGATAGAGCACCTACTCTATAATGACATATTTGGCTACGATTATGTGCAACCGCCTTCTTTGTTGCGGTGTAACTGCCTCCGGGTACGTATGGTCCATGATATAATTAACGATGTCAGTGTACCAAGGACACTCAGAGATAGCGGGTCGTGTTTCAATGTAGTATACGCATTCATCTGGAAAGTCTAAATCTACTAGATCGCCTCCGTCTAATGGGTTGTCAGCTAACCAATCCGCGATGATTTTTCCTTTAACCGACTTCTGATTTACAAATGTTAATTCGAACTCTCCCATTAAGGTTATAAAACGTCCAGCCTTTTTAGATAAGGACCCTTGTGTGAGAAAAGTTCGTAAATGGTCCGTTTTTACCATGACCTTCGTTTCTTGATTCAGCATATAATGTCTTAGGCGCTTAGTAGCAAAGACTATGGCAAGGCATTCTCGTTCTGCCTGTGTATAGCGTGTTTCATAGTCGAGCAGCGTTCGGCTGATGAAATAAATCATGCGTTCCTTCTTGTCATCGTCCTCTTGGGCCAACATACAAGCCAGCGAGACATCGGTAGCTCGTGAATATAGAATTAACGGGCGATCTAACTTAGGTGGCATTAGCGTAGGTGGTGACAAAAGGAAACGCTTAACCGCATCAAAGGCTTCTTTGCAATCTTCGGTCCAATCAATGCTATAGTCTTTCTTGAGTAGATTGTTGATTGGATGAATGGCGAAGCTTAAGTCTGGGATAAATCTCTGGATTGCACCCAGTTTTCCGAGAAATGATCTGATTCCAGATTCACTCGAAGGTGGGACCATTTCGAGGACAGCCCGAATTTTGGTTGGATCAACATCAATCCCTCGTGATGATATGATGTAACCTAGGAGCTTCCCTCCTGTTACACCAAAGACGCATTTCTCTGGATTTAGCGTGACTCCGTATTCTATTAGACGTGAAAGAATGACGCGGAGTACTTCGGGATGGTCACAACGCTTCTTAGCTTTAGCCAATAAGTCATCTACGTAGGATTCCACGATTTTATGAATTAGATCATGAAATATGTATGTCATGGCCCGCTGGTACGTAGCACCGGCATTCTTGAGACCGAATGGCATAACAGTGTAGCAATAGGTTCCCCAAGGAGTTATAAACGTGGTTTTAGCTTGGTCTTGCTCAGATATTCTGATTTGATTGTATCCCGAGAATCCATCCATGAGGGACAAGAGTTCAAAACCAGCTGTTGCATCAACAATAACATCTATGGATGGTAATGGGAAGTCGTCCTTAGGGCACGCTTTGTTGATATCTCGAAAATCTATGCAGATGCGTATCTTTCCGTTCTTCTTGAGAACGGGAACGATGTTGGATACCCATTGGGAGTAGTCAACTGGCTTGATGAATCCTACCTGAAGGAGTTTTATTACCTCCTCTTTTACCATGAGAGCTACTTTGGGCTTCATGGGTCTTGATTTTTGTTTAATTGGCTTTGCATCTGATTTAGTGACGAGGTTGTGCACCGCAATGTGGGGTGCAACTCCTGTCATCTCCTTGTAATTAAATGCAAACGCCTTCTGATGTTCTTTGAGAATCTGAGTATGTATTTCCACTTCTTCTGGGGTTAATGAAGAACCTAGTTTCAATATTCTTGGTTCATCTTCTGTCCCGATGTTGACATCGATTGTTTCTTCGATCAAAGAGGTGTTACCCTCTTCGAACTCAGGTGGTGCTGGAGGTAAATCTAGATCATCCCCATTTTCTATTGCGTATATGCTAGGTTCCGTTTGTGAGGGAAGATCCGTTACGGGATTTCCGAAGTAGGAAGACGAATGCGGAATCAGGGATAAATCTAGCATGTGATAGGAGAGATGTAGTGCTGCATAGGCATTTAAGTAATCCAAAGTAGCCGCATCATTTCCAACATGGTCTAGGATGGTAGATTCACTTCTGCTTGAAAGAGGATTTGTCATTGTTTTTACCAATGGTTTGTCACGAATGGATACTATGAAGTGAGTATCTTTTAACTCATTGCTTGGAGTAAAACGTGATGCTGAGGTTGCTATTGAATCGGCGAGAAGATTTTTCTCTCGGGGAATTGCTTCAATGGATATAAAGTTAAACGCCTTGCTTAAATCTAATACAGCATTTTTGTAGAGTTGCAAATGTTCGGCTTTAGTTTCATATACTTCAGAAACTTGGTTTGTCACTAATTGCGAGTCTCCCAGGACTCTGATGTTATCAACACCAATTCTTTTGGCTAAGGTAAGGCCAAGGAGGAGGGCTTCGTACTCAGCGACGTTGTTTGTACATTCAAAGTTTAATTTAAAAGTGAATGGGAGGACTTTCTCCTCGGGTGAAGTAAGAATTATACCTGCCCCCGCTCCATAACGACATTTAGCTCCATCGAAATGGAGAGTCCAATACTTAGCCGGGAGTATAGATGTTGGGGCATTTGTTGTATTTGCACACTCTACTTCTACCATACAGAGATCCTCTGCTGGCAAGAGAACCAACACCTAGGGAAAATCCCTATGCCTACCGAATCAAATGGTAAGAACATTGGTGAATCTTGTTCTATTAATTCAACGATTTTCGCAGTAGTCCCCAATGATACTGTTTCTTTAGTTTTACCTTTAGGGGTTGGAATTGTTTTGGATATGCTGGTAGTTTCAAGATCCGTCGTAGGTACCAACTTTTCCTCTGGTTTTGGGTCAGTGGGTTTATTAAGTTGGTTGGTTGGAAGTTCAAATTCTGAGTGCACCCCTGGTCTTTTCTTTAAATCAGCTAGGTGCAAATCGAAAGGTTTTGGATCACCTTTGGCTACAAATACCTTTCCTAGATGCAAGAATCTTACTTCTTGAAATAAAGTAGAAGGGATTGCCTTCATTCGATGTATCCAAGGTCGGCCGAGGATCATATTATAGTTAGTTTCCCGATCTATAATATAAAACTCAGTCAAGATGGTTTTGGGCCCTAAGGTGACCGGTAGTATTATAGTTCCTATCGAAGTGGCTTTAAGGCTATCATAGCCTCTCAAGGTATTTCGTGTAGTGGAACAGTTTGTTTCTCCATATCCAAGTTTTTGGAGGAAAGAGAAAGGGACTATGTTAACTGCGGCCCCATCATCAACCATTGCCCGTTTTACATAGTTATTATAAACCCACACTTGCAAGTGTAAGGTTGGGTCACCTCGGCGTGCGATCTCAGCATCTGTGGGCATTTTACTTATTTCGAAGATGAATTCGACATCCTTGTCCGGCTGCCCCGGAGGGTGGATATCAAAATCTACGTGATTTACTTGTGTTTCGGGAGGTGGAGTGATGTTAATTAGATGGCCTAGACCTAATGCTTCTAAAAGAGCAGCTCTGTGAGGGGGAGAGTTCTTTAGTAAGTCCAAAAATGAAATGTGTGAGAAGGTCTTTGTTAGGTCACTAATTAAATCATAGGCACCGATGGGTTTTTCAACTATTTGCTGACTCTTATCTGTCTCTGGCAGATGACTTGGGCTCGGTTGAGAGAAATACTCTCGTGTTCTTGTTATAGCTTCGATAGGTAGTTCAGCGTCTAATTCTACCAAACTGACTATCTTGGGTCTCGGTTGAGCTCCCAACTGTGGCGCAACTGACGGATTTAATGAAGTCGAGGCTTCATGATCATTGTTTCCCGTCACTGCACCTTTGTTTGTTCCAGTTGGATTCAGCCTATTGCTATCATGATTTGGGAGCGGATCATTAAAGATCTTGAGGGGAGCATTCTGAGGAGAAACTGCCCCTGCGAGAGTATTTGGTGATGATGAGATGGGATCCGCCAAAAACAGGTCTGTGAAGAACTGTCTTTGTTCTTCTGGCAAGCGTTGCATAAATTTATTGTAGTCACGGCACGTTCTAGTATTGTGACCCCGAATTTTATGGAAACCACAATAAGAATTGGGGTTGTAATTCCCATTTTGTTGGTTTGGTGTGTATTGTGGCCTAAAATTTCGATCAAACTGTTGCCTATTAGGACTAAAGTTTTGGAATTGTTGTTTCTGGTTTTGACTTTGGTTTTGGTAACCAAATGAGTTTTGGCTTGGCCCTTGTATGGGATTTCGCCATTGTTGTTGTTGTTGTTGTGGATGGTTAAAATCCACTGTATTGATTGTCGGGGTAAAGTTGTTGTTTCGTTGGTTGTTTGTTTGTGACGGAGCATTAACAACATTTACCCTCTTGGGCTGGTCGGTTACCCCATCCGTTGTTACCCCACGATTTTTGTTAAGGATTTTGGGTCCTTGATTGACATTTGTGGTAGTTGTAGTGTTTTGGGTGGAGGTGATTAACCTCCCGTTTGTTCCATATGTCTTACGACCACTATCTATCGCTGCTTGATCTATTCGCAGAGCGCTCTCAAGTACTTCATCATAAGTCCTTAGTGGGAACTTCTGGACTTCTTCCTTCACTTCTCTACTGAGAGAATGAAGGAATAGATCACATAGTTCCATCTGATCCATGTTTGGAGCACTTGCTGATGAATAAAGAACTGTACGCCACCTCTGGATGAAATGGGCAACAGACTCGTTATGCTCTTGTTTGATGTGTAAGAACTCCCTGATTCCTATTCTTAATAGTTTGTTCATGTCGAAGGCTTTGATGAACTCTGACACGAGTTGTTTAAATGAATGTATGGAAGCCTCAGGTATTCTATAATACCAATCGAGAGCGATGCCTTCCAAGGTTTTGGGAAATATTTTAGCAACAACCCCATCCCAAGGGAGTAATTCTCGTATGGCTGTAGCGTAAGCTTTGATATGTGCGTTTGGATCTCCCTCACCCTTGAACTTGGGAAAATCAGGGAGAGGTCTTGGAAGCATGACGCTTCGTATGGTGAAGTCTAAGGGTTCCTTTAGATATTCTGAATAAGTCCCTATCGCATAGCTTTCGACCATTGATGGTGTTTGCTGAGGGAGTGGTGGTGGGATAGGTTGTTGATACGGTGCAGCGTATGCATTGGCAGGGGCATAGGGAGGTCCCTGCGTTTGAGCAAACATGCCGGGAGAGGAGAACATATCTCCTTGTGGTGATTTAGAGTATATGTTTAAGTAGGACGGGGTATTGTCAAGGAACGGATTGTTGGACACTAGACCGGGAGGAATAGTGTTAGAGATGATAGGCCTTGTTGGCGTTTGTTGTGGATATTGAGGAGGCATGCCTAACGTGCCTACTCCCGTAAGGAGATCTACCTGGCCAGAGTGGTATGGAGGATTGGAACTTCCTATTTGTATGAACGGAGAATTTTGACTTGCTTGAGCCAGTTCTAACCCTCTCACTCTTTCTACTAACGTTGAAATGACTTCATTTGGTGAAGTCACGGTACTTTTCCTGAGCGGCGTTTGTTGTATACCTTGGTGTTATAAAGGTACGTGATATCCTGTCATAAACTGATCGCTATCTTGCCAAGTTTCTCCAAGAATATTTCCTGTATGCAGTGGCATAGAGGTATTTTCTTGAAAAGAGATTTCGGGTTGTATTTGTAAACCTCCTATAGGTGGGTACATTCCCCGGGAGCGTTGTTCACTCCTAGGATAACGTGTTGGCTGTCCATCATCTAAGACCAGGTATGGATCTGATTGCCTACTAATTTGTGGTCTGAGTAGCATTTGAGGAGACGAACCAGATTCTCCGGTAAATGTCATATTGTTTGAACTTGAAGGCTCTGTTTGTTGGGTTCGAGGGGGTTGATCTAACTCCTCAATTTGAAAAGACGAACTATATCTGATTCTTGGGGTTTGTGTTGACAACTGATTAGTTGAATAGTTGTCGCCCCATACTGAGAGCGAGGGTGATGATTGCCTATTCTGTTGGGCGTAGTATGCCTCAAGACCTAAGAGGGGTCTGCCATATGCATCGAATCCCGACATATTTCGGGGGGTATATGAATACCCGTAGAATAATGGGAAGGAGCGAAGGTGATTTGTGAAAGGAAACGTGATATTATGACTCCGAACGAGAAAGTAGGAAGTTTTACGTCAGCTTCCACTAATTTCATTTTGTTCACGTCGGGTTCACCAATTTTGTACACCGGAAAAGTGACAGGCGAGCTTGAGAATCTACAAGTGACTCTTCCGCGTACCCGACCTCTCGAGGTCGTGTCGAGACAGCCGGTGGGGGTAGAATATGCGTTGGATTCAGACAAACTAGTTAGGTAGTCTAATGTCTTCGACACGCACTAGTGGAATTTGTGAATCTAAGGCAAAGAAGGCCCTTCTAACTTGGACTGGTGTGATAGATCGATCAGCAAGGATGACTGCTCGAAGGCTCCAATCAATATCGAGCTCTGGCGTGATTCGATCTATGGGTTGCGGAATACATGGAAAATGACCCGGGATAGTTTCGTGTATATCTCCTGATAAGGTCATATAGTGGATGATGAATATAATTGACTCTACGGATGATTTTCTGGCCTAGTCCAGAATTCCCTAGCTTCGTTAGCGGTGATATCTAGTAAGGACAGTTGTTCGATGATGATAGGTGGAAGTGGAGTGGACCTAAATACCAAGGCGCGTAGGTTAGTGTCTATATCTAATTGATTTGTGGACTCGTTGGGCTGTGGGATCTGTGGATCACAACCATAGACTCTCGGTTGTTGCGGTCCTGTTATGGTCATACGTGAGATCAAGTTCTAATCCCTAGTATCCAGTAATCGTATGCTTTCTCAGCTTCTATATTTAGAACCAATAGTTGTGTAATCTTCTCAGAATACCTTACAGGGGTTCTCGCGACCTGGATTCTTAAGCTGGTATCTATATCTACGAGGGTGTCCCCAGCATCTGGCTGTGGAACTAAAGGATAGGACCTGAATATTTGTTCTCTTTCGAGCCCTTCTACAGTCATGTGAGTGCTTTGCCTAGGGCAATCTATAGTTTGGTTGGTTCGACCAAAATGTGAGTGCTTGGTCGTCTTCTATATTTAATCCCTCTTAATTGAGAACTGATCTGTTGTAAATCTGTGGTTGTTCGGAATACTTGTATCCTGAGATTTTGGTCTATGTCAACTATTGCTGTGACTAGGTTTGGTTGAGGCACGATTGGCTCAAATATATATTCCCTGGGCTCCTGAGGTCCCGTGATTGTCATACGAAACAAAATGCAAATCTAACTGTAACGAAACAAATTCTAACTACGTGAAATAAATCTAACATATATAACTTTTATTCTTCTAAGAAATATTTTAATAATTTTAAGGAAAGCAAACTATTTTAAGCGTATCTAGAAATAATAACTAAACAATAACTTAAAACAGACAAGATAACCGAGTGTAGTTATTTGCCTGTGTGATTTGTAGAATTATTCTAAATAAATAAAACAGCTTGTCTAATCTACCTGCCAGATTCTCGATCCTACCTCAGAAGTGAGGAGTGAATCATAGTTTCTCAGAAACTATCAATCCCCACAGCTTCCCTGGCAATATCAAGAATAGAATTTATTGAAATAAAGCGATTAACTACTCTATTTGATATGGTTCTAACTAGAACTTTGAAATTTAAAACCTGGATTCCGCAGAACAGTGGTGAATCCGATGGTGTGTGTGATCTCATCCCCTCAGTATGATCTCCTCGTTCTTTCGTGTTCACGTGGATCCAGAAAAGCGTGTAATGCTAGCACCGATAGGAATAGATTTTGGGACAAGGACAGCTTAGAATGCAGAACCGAAAATGTGAGTAGGAGAGGGATAGCGCAAGAGTACAGAGCTTGGCTTATGCGATTCCTAGCGGCATTTTACTGCGAGCCATGCAACATGAAGCGACCAGAACCTGTAACTATCCTATACAAAGAGCAAAACCTGTAACTTTAATGGCTTCCTAAGCTATTCGTTCCAATGGATTGGATAAAATAAAGACACTGTTTGCACAAGTTGGATATGTGGCTTACCAACAGCTGAATAAAGCTAACCAGGCATATAATGAATTGAACTAAGAATACCAAGATATGATGAAAGCAAATCTACAGCAAAGATAAACTCAGAAACAAGCTTCTAACTGGATTTGGATGAGATAACAGCACTGCCTGCACAAGATGGGTCTGTGGCTTACTAACAGCTGAACAATACTATCTAAACATGCAAGGAATTAACACTATGGCTTCTAAAAAGACTGAAATATGAGAATCAGAGCATGAAATTGAATGAGGGGCAGACCTTTTGCTTATGCACAAACCATGCATTTATAGGAATTCAATCACCCAAAAACCAAAACCAAATGGAACTCCTAAACAATAAACAAAGGAAAAACACTATTCCAGGGGACCAAAAACATAAATGCATGCTCAAGTCGGCAAAGAAAGCTGGTGAATCGTGATATTTCACGTGATTCGCGTCAAAGAACGTTCTGGAAAATGCACACAGGACCGCCGCTCTGAGCAGGGCGGCGGTTACAGGACCGCCGCCCTGATCAGGGCGGCGGTCACGAGACCGCCGCCCTGTAGGGCGGCGGTTTCGTCACTGAAGATTAAAAGAGGCAAGGAAAGAAGAAAAAGGGGGAAAACAGAGGGCGCGGGGGCAAAGCGGGGCATGCGGGATGTTAACGCATACTCCGAGGGATTTTCCAGATCCCGAACACCTTGCGAGGAGACCTATATCATCATTGGGGCACTTATTACGCCGTTCCGCAGTACAGTACCTTACAATTTTGGGTACGTACAGAAGCCATGGCCTACCAAGTAGATAGTTGTAAGAGACTATAAAATTAACAAAAAAAAATATAGTGTGAATAGTTTTGGTACCAAAAATGATAGGAAATGTGATGTGACCAATACATGGATGAAGAAAACCATCATAAGATTGTAGTGATACACTAGAGGGAATGACATGATGAGTAGAAATACCTAAAGCTTGAAGGAATGACATAAGACATAAGTTAAGTTCAAATATATTTTCAATCAAAGTGTGATTAACATCGACATTATGAATATGACATATGATATGTAGAGGTGGGTTATTATCAAAAGTATGAACATCAGAGGGAAGGTTGGACTTAAATACTAGGTGTGGAGAGAATACATCGACAAAGGATTGATTAACTGAGTCTGGATGTATGTCAACACAAATACAAGTAGTAGTAAGAAAATGTTGGACTATATGTAATAAATCGGGATTGGAAAGAAAATAATCATTTATTGATATACTCATGATGATAAGTAATTAATGAAGAAATTATAAGCATGAATGATCGAGTCGGGTCCACCAAAATGATTAACTAAAAACGATAATGTAGATACTAGTTACTCTAAGCTATGAACAATTGTAAATAAAGTAAATAGATGCAAATAAATGTAAAGATGACCGAAACACTTAAACTAATGGAAACAAAAACTCTAATGTGCAAGAGAGAAGAGGAAAGAACATAGATGAATAGAAAATTCTCTCAATACTGTGTCACAGAGGTGACTGAAAATTTTAGAAGCAGGAATGACTATGCAGGAAATTTGAAAAGGCTAGATCTGGAGTATCTGGCTAGACTGGAGTGCTTAGAGAGGGACTAGGGAATCCACGAATGCTCTAGTCTATAAACTAGGCATCATGGTCTATGTAAAATCTCTGAAATTGATCTTCACATATTTGGAAGATGGTCTGAAAACATTTTTGTCTATCACATTAACTTCGTTGTACTGCTTTGGATGTCACTATTATTCCAAGATGATAAAAAGACTTGTAAAATACCAAGAAGTGGTATCAAAACCCTAAAAAAATAATGTAAATTAATGGGACATATTGACCTCATCTGCCACAACAATGAGCTTAATAACTAAGTGATGTACTACATTTCAGACCCAAATGTATTTTTGGTGAGTGTGTGCATAATGTGCCCTAGGTGCTCTTGTGTCGGTCACACTTTATGAAGTAGCAATCAATAACTATATGTATAAAATGTAATAGAATATGTGCATGGAATAGAATGGATTCCTCCCCCTATGTTGTGTGTGGTGTAGATGACCGAGCCTTATACCTTGTGATGGAGCTATGAGGATGCAAGTGATCTCCAATGCAATAGATAGATACAACTCTAGATGGATGAAAATAATGACTAGTGCTTGGTCCCTCATTATGGTCTCATAGCTTTATATTTATATGGTTCTCTTGATCTAATTTTCTAATTAACCCTAAAATGGATGACCACTAAAAATATAAGGATCGAAAATGGCTAGAAAGAGCCCAAAAAGTGGCGGGAAAGTGTCAAAAGGATTGGGGAACTCGTGGTGGGCCCATGGCACCCTATTCGAGGCTAAAGTAATGGTAAATGATTGAAACATGCCAGACATATGGATGTGCAATATTGAGAATGAAGAAATAAAATAAGACAGGATGGCTAAAATATGGGGGATAATTAGTGCTTTCTTCACTCAAGAACCTTCTAAATAGTAGTATGATACCAGGACTAAATAATGTATAAAGTGCATGATTTTTGGTTTATGAACTTATAGGTCTAAATTTCTTTAAATCTTTAGTATTGTGGTTCTTATGAATGAGAGCTAGAAAGGTGCAATTCATATCCTTTAGCATCTTTTTGTTTTTGAAGAATTTTTGAATGGGTAAGAAAACATCTCTTTTAACTACATCCCAAAAAAATTGGAAGAATAGGGTAGGGAAACCATCTGGGCTATGAGATTTGTCTAGGATCATGGTTTTCAGTATAAATTCAATTTCTTCAATGGAAGGGATATTGATTTTCCAAGTTTCATTACATACTTCATTTTTTATATTTTATGTATCTTTGGGTAGGGGCCTCCTGTTTGACTTGAAAAAAATCCACAATCCCATCTAATGCTTTCATAATAACCATATGAAAAAGTGTCCCATGTTTCACTCATTATATTTTACATTAAGTTCACATCATACCACTATAGTACCCTGATAATATTTAGGTCAAAATTACCAAAAATATCCATTTTGATGGTGTAGATGTGGTTTAATCCTTCTCTATCATTTATAGATTCGACATAGGATAATACTTGGTTGATATCCATTGGGATAACCACATGTTGGGAATAATTTTCTAAACTAATATAGTTATTCTTAAAGCACAAGTATCTATTATTTTTATAAAACCAATATCTACCTAGGAGGGATGGGAAAATATCTACCTTGTCCAACTCTATGACTTAAAAATATATTTTTAGCTTTAACATCCCTATATGTAATATGTTAGCCTTATTTTCCATAAATGAGACATGGGGATATGGATGAAGCGTATAGTGCCCCATCGTGTTCCATACATCAAGAGTAATAATTTTGACCTTTATATTTTTATCTATGTCATCTATTAACCATACATCTATAAAAACATTAATTGAAATATCTTGATCATAATCTACACTTTGAGAATCCTTTACCTATCAGCTATGTGAATGACCAAGGTGATGTCTAAGAGTAATTTCCTTCATCTATTATGAAATAAATTTTGCATGAAAATAAATGACTCCCTATGTGCGCAATAATCTAAAAACTTCATGAAATTAATCTCTATTAGACTCTTAAAACTCTATAATTCCACTTTCTTGAGTCCTCTCGCATACGTCTTCTCTTAGAAACTCTATTTCTCCATCTAATTCCCTGACTAGCCTTGTTGTTTATTCTATTATGTATTTTTTTGTTTTCCATTAGGGTATCATTTTCCATACTAAGGATCTTCATTCCTAATTTCTTCCAATTAGGTCTTAGAGGCATAAGTGTGTACGTAACATCTCCTCTCATAGTTATATTCACCTTGGGACCTTGAATGGATTTTGAAACACTTGGATTTTATTTCCAATCATTATTATGAATTGTATAATCTTGATCATTCCTACACCCTTCTTTATATTTTCTTTCATGGATTCATATAGGTCTAGAAAATAATCTACCTTCTTCTCCCCTCAATAAAATGTGCATATTGGGAATGCAGGACAATCATGTTGATAGTGATTCAAGTAATCATACTAATAACAAGTTTGAGGTGGGAATATCCATCCTCTATGTCCATCATGCCCCCCAACCATTATGGCCTCACACGTTCCCACCATGACCTTCTTGATTTTTTTCACCATTGATTGTCTCATCACATGGGCTCATGCGTCATGGATTTTTTACATAATGTAGCAATCATTAGTATTGTAGAGATATACCTTTGTCCTAGTGGCATATTGAAGTATAGGAAAATTCCTTACATCATGGCCCTACCTAAAAATCACACTCATCATTGGGGGGATAAGTTCTTTTATACCCTTCAAATTTTCAATCTATACATAAAATTTTATTGTACGTTTTTCTTATACTATTATCATTTTACTTCTCCAATTGGGTGGTAATTAAGGAGATATACACTTTGATGAATGGGATTATTGGATAGTATCAATTATTCCCACTTCTTCTATGCACAATGTAGCCTCTAGTTTCTATTTGTTGTTCATTAAAATCTTATGATAGAGGGCACACCAAAATGGAAATAACAAACTTCTAATGAATCGTAGCAAATTTTAACACATGATGGATTTTATAGGATTTATTTGAAATCAAAGTATTGTTACATGTGTCATGTGCATGAACACTTTATGTTAGCTCTTATAAGATACCCTTAAATGTTAAGATGCTCTACTGCTCAAGATTTGGAATATTTAATTCCTTGAGAAATGGTTCTTTCATTCTAGAATAGACTACTATCATATGTTACAAGTTATACTTGTGATGTCAAGTATGTGTGCACTCCAATAAGGTCTTGGAAAACTATATTTCATTACACTCTGGAGAGAATATCCCCTTCATATGTTAGATTAGTTCACACTTATGAATGTGATATTCTATCTCTTCTACCACATGATATTATGAGAGATGTAGATACATCATGTATAAATATGAGGTACTAAAGCAGACCTCTGTGGCAATAATAACTCTATTTTATACTAAAACTATTTCCATTTATCTAGGTCCTAATGTTCCTTTTCCTCTACCAATTTTAGACATGAGGGGTGTAAAATTATTTATTATGGTGCATGTGGTTGTCACAGTTCAAAATATTTGTATGATATTACTTATTGCATCGAGGTAATTTTTGTATCTCATCCCACCTATGTACTACCAAGAGCCTAATTAACTAGCTTAGTATTCATCATCTCAAAATAACATACACGAGATGTATTCTTAAAAATCCTCTATGGTTCCATACATATTTATTTGAAATATAAACCTTGTTTCATTATAAAATGGAATGCTTCCTCCAATACTTGCTTCTTTTTCCTTTTTCTAGTTCCCTATCACTATTATTTTTTATGCTTACAATCTTGTCAATATCAAGAGACCCACTTTCATGAACATGCATGTTGGGTTTGAAAAGGAGGCCATTAATACTATATTTTGGTTCAAAATTATCTAGATATTACTTTTCTCTTGGTGTGCATCCCTTCATTTTCCAATTCTTCTTAATGATCATCTCATACTATTCGCATTCCCTCTAGTTCTTCACAATACTTCAAGTGTTTGATTAACCCTCTTGTTGAATACCTATCTCTTTCAAATAATTCTACCTAAGATTCCCTATATCAATTTTTCCTAATCAATCGATCATTTAAGACATTCATTTCACAATCAAGTTTCACTCCTCCTTCCCTTAAATTCTCATGTCACTCACATGCATAGGGCTTTATTTGGTAGGGAAATTCTCAACCCCAAGGTCTACCATAAAATTATTGATCTTATGGGGAAGTTTTCTTAAGTAAGTTTTGTTTGTCTCTAAAAAGAAGTGAAATTTCTCTTCCTCTTCACAAGAGTATGTGGAAAATGTGTATTCTAGAATGTAGCTAAAAGTGTTATGCTCCACCATAAATCTGCCACACATGTCCTCATAAAATCTAGTTGTGTAATTATTTTAGTGTGTTATGTTCTCCATGTGTACTCTCATCCCATATTCATAATTTGGTGCATATATAGATAACCAACCAGACATAAAAGCTTTTATGGATCTCACTAAATAATGTTTCATATAAGGAATCATAAAAATTCCTCTGTATCCATTTTATTAGTGAGAAATATCTACACTTGGGATACTTTTGCATAATTTCCTCTTCTAGGCTCTCCAAATAGTTCTCAATATTCTCTTGAGTAAGCTGAAATGTTTTCTACAATTCCATCATGGAAAAAAAATGCAACGAGTCCCAAAAATAGAATGAAAAAGTTTCTCTATTTTATCCTTTTCTAGTAACATGTGCACAAGCCAAAGTTACCACTGCACACAACGTGTAAAATTAACACCTCATGTTATCATGTCACACAAGAGATCCATCTTGTGATCTCACGTGAGGATTCAAAGTAGATAGGTCCCTATTAGTTTTGGATACATCATGATGTCCTATTAGGTTCACACTTACCAATATTTTAATAAAAAATCATGCATTCATTCACATTAATGCATAAGATCACAGATGAACTAATTACTAAGCATAATAACTTAGCACATAAGTTAATGATAAACATGAAAAATCAATTAATTCATTCCACCCATACATCCATAAATTATCTTTATTACAATAATAACCATTACAATGTCTTTTCAAACCTCTATAATAATACCTCAAATGGGTATATATATTGGTGAGACCTTTCCCTTCATCATTTCATCTAATAGTTAAACATGCCTTTAAGTACCACTTTACAATGAGCTACCTAGTAGTTTGTAGTTGGTTTGCATGTAAGATTGTGTGAACCCTTATCTTTCATTTATGCGTATCGATCTTATCTCTTATGTAACTTTTCTTATCCTCTCAATTATTTCTTAGCTTACTATTGTGCTTTCCTAGGTTCTTTTGTTCATAAAACTAATCCTTTGTCTGGAATTTTGAATCTCATCATGATCCTTGTTATCACTAGTCGAAGTTATGCATGCCATTATTTGGGAGGTTGTTTGGTTCCTTTATGCATCAGGTTGTTATTCTTCTCTTATACTACACACAAAATATGTTATGGCCTTCTAAATCTTTGTGCATGCTTAGTCATCAATGAATTCAAAAGTGTAAGTGTGTGCTAGGTTCTAAACCTATCTCTACGTAAATATACACGTACCAACCCAATTAGTTCAAAATGTGATCCTATGGTACTAAAATTCCTTATGCTTCGAGAAAAGGGGGCATTTAGCTAAAACATTTATATTCCAACATAATATGGGTTCAATAAAAAACTGGGGGTTTCCACAAAGTGTCATAGGATTGTTTTTCCTTCCTCGTGACAAAATTAACATGTGCATCATTAATTTTTATAGAAAAATATTAATGTTTCATGTTAAGTGGGTAGAACATGAACTCAAATGGTGAGGAACCTTGGAATAACCTACTAAAACATTGCATTTATAGATAGGAACTCCTTATGGAAAATATTTCTGGAAGAACATTGGGTTTCATACCTTATTGGGTACTTTACCTCTGATCAATATTGAGGGATACGTTATTGCCAAAAAAATTAAAAAAAAAAATCATATTTGTTAAACATTACTTGAAATGGGTTGGTGATATGTTTAGAACTAGTATGTATTTCAATGACCAAAATCTATAGTGGTATCCCATTGTGTTCACTAATTGCATCCCTTTAGTTGAAATTATTGGTATTAAATCCCTTTGATTCTTCTTGAAAAGTATCACTACTATAATATACCTTGTATCCCCATGATATTAAATCCCATGGTTATATATTCAACGGATATATAAGTTACTTTCCTTAGAATTTCCATCCCTTTTAATAATTTGGGTGTTGTTTCCCAGTGTTATAATTCATTAATTTAGTTTGTAACCTGTTATTATCTAGTAAAGGGAATGATTGTAGGATTACAACACTGATTTAAAAAATTACTGTCATATATTTCTCTACCATATAATGATTCATTTCTTTCCATTTCTCATAGACAACTCAATGTTTGATGGATCTTGAGATATTCCCTTAGAAATGGCTTGATTTCCTTAATCAGGTTTGGAATTATGTGGCTGAGCCCAAAATATTCTATTTCCTTAGATATTTGGTGCACGTACATATCCTTCTTAGGGAGAAACTTAAACACATTGGATTCCCTAACCTCAAATGTCCAACTTGTTCTCAACTTGAAACTTTTAAACATATTTTATGGAATTTACCTTAAGCTATCTATGTATGGAAATAGATCCACACCTTGTTCCAACCCTTCACACCAAAATCATTTATCAGAGAATGAATTTTTTTGGGGGATAATTATCACTAGAGGGAATACATATCATTTAAAGGATTTTTTTAGAGCTATTGTTTTATTTCTACTCTCTAGAAAGCCATAACATTTTCTCTTTTCAATAGGACTCTACCTCACAATAGTTTGCAACTAATGGAATTTTTGTTATATTGTATTCTTTTATTTATGTCCAAGTACATGATGAAAAGGTGTCTCTTGAATTATAACATTTACAAGATATTCTTAATCATTAGGGTAGCTCACCATGCACCATGAGAAAAGTTCCACCAGGTTCTTTACTTCTAGGATCTCTTCCTCCCACTTCTAGGTTTTGCAATAATTTTTTTTCCATGTTCATAGTATCCACCCCCCTCAACAGAGGAATTGGAGCCCATCACATTAAGGAAAATATGTTGGTATACCTTATTAGTGCCCTTCATTGTCACATGGATGTTGTGTTTCTACAATTTTTAGGTCTCCACCACCTAGATATAAATTATGGTGCCTCTATCACTGTAGGATTCTCAAGCTCAAGAAGATAAATTTGCATTGTATCCTCCCTTAAAAGATCCTTCTTCTTGTAGTCCACTTCCTCCAAAGGATGATTTGTTTCATCACCTTGGTTTTTTATTATATATGCTTAATTTTCTTATTGTTTTTATTTTGATGCACTATTGAGACTTTGATGATATGTAACGGTTTCTCACAACATATATTTTACTTTTTGAAATGTGTGTTTACCAGCATGAAAATAAAGCCTTGAATACTAATAATTTCCCTTCTATTATAATCATTTATAATTTTCGAAACTTAATTGAATAACATACAATGTATTCCAATAAAATTAACTTGTTATGAAACAAAATATAAAAATTTGATTAAAATTATTGATTTTAAAAAATAAAATAACTATAAAATATATTCCAAATCCTTTCTTCACAATTTGAAAATTGTCAATTATTTTAATAATTTATATTGGCATGTTATAAATAAAATTATTATAATTTTTTTGTTATTACATATTTAACAAATAGAAACATGAGATGAATTCAAATTGTAAAAGTATCGAAGTGATGTGGAGCTCTATAACTTAACTTAAATGAGTTATATAAATTATTAAAATACATCAAAATGATGAGTATGATATTTATTTTTCCACCAAATTAGCATTGAAAAAATGGTCTTCTATCTTCTCCATTTTCTTAAATAGACTCATAAATACTTGGCAGATAACTTCAAATGATCATCCACACACAAATAATATAATTAGAAAATTCACATGTATATTACACATAGGTTTGTAAATATTGAGCTTAAATATCACATATGTTTGCAAGACTGATTGGTCAACCAACCAATGATAAATACCCATCAAAAATAGTAAAATAGTAAAATGAAATAGAAAAGTCATGGACTTTGAAATCTCTTCACATACTTAATCATTAACAGCTTTTCTCCCATGTTTAAAACCTACCTCTATGCAAATATGCATGTACCAACACAATTAGTGAAAATGTGGTCTTATACTCCTAAAATGCCTTATTTTACTTAAAAAATGGGATACTTAGCAAAAACATGTATACTCCAACATAATACGGGTTCAATAAAAGACTAGGGATTTCCACATAGTGTCCTAGGATTTGTTTTTCCTTCCTCGTGATAAAGGTAACATGGGCATCATTAATTTTTATAGGAAAATATTAACTTTTCTAGATAATTTGGTAGTTCAGGCACTCAATGGTGAGGAACCTTGAAGAATATACTAATACATTTCATATCTAGATAGGAGCTCATTATAGAAAATATTTCTGGGAGAACATTGGGTTACATATATCATATTGGGTACTTCACCTCTAATAAATATTGAGAAATCCTTTATGGCATGGATAATTTTAGTGTCGTATATTCGTAATATGATAAAATTTTCATTTTAGGAAAATTTGAAAAGGTGATTTTTTTGGAGCGGGTCAGTGTCCTGTTCACCTAAAATTTACAGTATATATATAATTTTTGGGGTCGGCTTCACCTTCATTTGAAACATCTCCTATAAAAACCTAGGTGATTCATCTAGTAGTATACTACAGTTCTACAACAAGTATCTTACCAAATTACCAATACCATGAAGTTTGAACTCGCATACTCTTCAGCACCAGAGATTGGTGTTAGCTTGTTAGGGTTAGTTTTTGACACGCGACAGGGATATAGTTGATGCATGATAAAGAGGTATTACAGACGTGTGAGAAGGAGATATTATAGATGCATGATAAGGGGGTAAGAAATTCATGCACAACAGAGACATTGATGCCTTGTTTATGCACGATAGAGAGAGTTGGCATGCGACAAGGGTGTAAGTAGTTAACGTGCGATAGGGACAGAGTTGACGGGTGATAGAACCATTTGATAGCTTGGTGATGCATGACAGAGATAGTTAATTCCTTGTTGACACGTGATAGGGATTACCATGGTTGACGTGTGATAGTAATTTTGACTCTGACTTGTTGAGTCAGTACTTGGTTCTTTTTCTGATGTGGGACTCTATTTAGAATAATGGAAGGTGCCATTGATGAATCAAGAAGAGTCATTGATGTGCATAAATAAGGGCCATTAACCCACATCAACAAGGGTCGTTGACGCATGTTAATGGCCCTTGTTGATGTGCATCAACATGATGTTAGTGAGCTCTTGTTGATGAGTGCCAATGAGGCATTAGTGTCTAAAAAATGTAGTCTCTCTGGCTAAAAAAAATGGTGAAAATTTGATTCTGGAAAATTGTCAAATTCACCTTTTGCTGAAACCAGTTCCGAGGATATTCGCCAAGTATTTTCCACCTCCAATTTTCTAGAGGTATCTTAAAATGAACCTTGCTTTATGGACAAAAGAAATCAAAAATATTTCATATTTTTTAAACCTTACTTAAAATGGTATGGTGATAAGTTTAGAACTAGTATGTATTTCAATGACTATAATCTATAGTGGTATCCCATCATATTCACTAATTGCACCCAAAAAAATTTAAATTCTTGGTTTTAAATCTCTCTTGATTCTTTTTGAAAAGTATCACTACTATCATAGACTTTGTATCCCCATGATATTGAATCCCATGGTTAGATATTCAAAGGAGATATAAGTTAATTTTCTTAGAATTTTTATCCCTTTTGATAATCTGGGTGTTTTTTCTAGGTGTTATGCTTCATAAGTTTGGTTTACAACCTCCTATTATTTGGTAAAGGGTTTGATATTATAATTACAACATTACTTTACAGAATTACTCTCCTATATTTCTCTGATGGAAATAGAAGAATAGAAAATATTTGAATAGATTACAAAATGTAATAATAATATATATGCATGGAGGGGATATGTTTGGAGTGGGTGGTTACAAAACAAAATGCCTACATGGAGGAAACCAATAAGTAACTAACTAGAAAATGTAATACTTGTTACATTTTATAATAACATCCCCCCTTATTACATTTTTTTTAGAAATTTACCCCTGAATCATCATCATATTTATCTGATTCACCATATTGTTGAGATGTGGCATATCTTATCTACTTCTACTGGTGAGGTTGTCGTATGGATTTTTATGAATCACTGTGACCATATGTGCTCTCATTTGCCAAAATTACGTATGAAGAGGTGAGATTGGTATGCTCATGCAGTGAGATGAAAATTATTTGGAGGGAGTTTGATTTCACATTTTTCATCTACATCATATTATTCTTCAATATTTCCATGACTCTTCTCCATCTATACGTCAAAAATGACTCATTCACGCAGTCCCTATGTCCTCGAATTGCAAGTTTTGGAGAATTTTAAGTAACACATAGTAGATATCAATAATCGTGTGGGCTTGAATTTGATCTCTCAAATGTTACACGTCTCTATAGTTGCTTATAATATTGCTAACATCTTTGAGCCTGATTAACATACACTCAAATTTTTGCATGGGATCATCGACTTTATAGAATAGTTGTTTGTGTTCTTCTCTTATAACTTCATAGCATATTTGATGAATAAATAAAGTTGGCGCTTGAACTCATGTTTTTCCAATTTATTCAAAACACTTCCATACATCTCCTCATCTCTTGTATGGTGTGTATGAGTCTAGTGTTCTCACCGATGTCTTCCTTTCCTATAAATTAGTTTCTTAGAGGCACAAGCTCGAATCCTTACGTTTTTATGCTGGTGTTTGGAGATACCATGCAAGTTTTGAATGCCTCCTTATTATATGAATAGATTCTTCCATGACAATTATTTTTGAGGGCCTGACACATCTTCAAAATGCCAAATAAGATGAATGTACTTCACACAACAACAATGGAGAACACGTTGAGGGAAGGAATCTTCTCACATATTTCTAGGATTTCAGTGTGCATTGGTACTTCCACGCTCAAGTGTTATCCTATTCTGATCCACCTTTGATCACCAATGAATAGTAGAAAATATTCTTTGAAATTATTTGTTCCTGATTATTGTAACTTCTAGGCGTTCCATATCTCCTCAAATTTTTGTCTCTACTATGTAGGATCAAATAAAATCCTATGTTCTTATGCCAAACAACCACGTTGGTTAAAGATGCAATATATGAAATAGGTCGTTGGCTTGCTCTGCGTAAATAAATTAAGTTTCAACATGTTTTCTTGCTCGACACTTTTAAATTACAAAACAAGGAACTACAGTAAGAACCAACAAGGGGTTTCTCCCTCCTTATCTCTAATACCAAAATGATGGTGAGAAGAGTAGATTCAAAAGATGGAACTATTAGGATTTAAACACAGATGAGAAATAACACGGAATTAAAACAAAAATAATATAAGCATTCAATAAAAAGATAAACCCAATATTTAACATGCTTCACCCAATGAGGTCTACATTCACCAGAAAAAAGACAACCTTCTCCTTTATTCAGCCCAGATGAATAAAATACAATTCTCTCTTTTTTCATGTTTGAAAGAGTAAATCCATGCACATATATATAACTTGTGCACCTCTTTGTAAAAGTTTGTTTCAACCCCAAGCAACCTAAATATAGCATCCTTATATAAATACATACATATAAATAACAACTTACATCTATTAATAAGAAAATTTTATTTTTATCCATGGTCATACATTCCTCCCACAAGAAGGAAAAAGCAAACTGCCACTTCATCTTGTAGTTATACTCCACATCTTCAACAATATCCCACTTGGAGACTAGTTGTTGCAACCCACTGTTATAGTTCATCCTCAAACCCTTCTCTAACTTGTTTCTCTTCTTCAAGATCAATCTTGAAGACCTATCAAAGTCATAAAACCTTCCAACTTATCTTTCATCACCACCTTTTTTCAACATATCAACAACATTCTGACTTGTATGGATCTTATATAACATTAGTTGTCCATCCTCCAAAACTGATCTAATGAAGTGATACCTGAGCTGTATATGTTTGGTTCTCGAATGGAATTTTAAGTTCTTGGCAAGATGAGTTACACTTTGGCTATCACTGAATAACTTGTAATCCTCCTGCTTCTTTCCTAACTCTTCCATGAACCATTGCATCCATATCATCACTTTGCTTGCTTCTGTAGTAGCAACATACTTTGCCTCTGTAGTAGACAAGGCAATAATCTTCTTTAGTTTAGAAATCCAACTAAATGTCATGCCACCAATAGTGAATACATAACCTTTGGTGCACCTCCTACCATCTAAATATTCAGCCATGTATGTATCAGCATATCCATGTAAATAAACCGCTGACCCTCCATAGCACAAATCCCTACTACTAGTCCATCTCAAGTATCTTAGAATCCATTGGACTACATTCCATTGCTCCTTTCCTAGATTACTCATGTATCTTGTGACAACTCTGACTACATGGGAAATGTCTGGTTGTATGCATACCATAGCATACATCAAATTTCCAATTGCCGAAGCATATGGAACTCTAAACATATATTCAATCTCTTCATGTGTTTTAGGAAATTGTTCTTTACTCAACTTGAAGTGTCATGCCAGTGGTGTACTTACTGGTTTTACATCCTGCACCCTAAACATGTCCAACACCTTGTTCACATACTCTTTTTGAGAAAAAGTAAATATTCTACTCTTCATGTCTCTATTGATTCTCATGCCAAGAATTTTCTTTGTTGCACCTAAATCCTTCATGGAAAATGTATCTGCTAATTTTCTCTTTGGCTCATTTATATCCTACATGTTTGAACCTGTCACAAGCATTTCATCCACATACAAAAACAAGATAATATAGGTGTCATTGTCTAGTATTTTAAAATAAACACAGTGATCAGAATGACATTTAGAGTAACCTTTTTCTATCATGAACCTGTCAAATCTAAAATACCACTACCTTGGAGCTTGATTAAGGCCATACAAAATCTTATTCAATTTTCACACCAAATTCTCCTTCCCCTTGAATTCATATCCCTATGGCTGCTCCATATATATTTCTCCCTCCAAAACACCATGAAGAAAATTATTCTTTACATCTAATTGTTCAAGATGCAAATCTTCTACAGCTACCAAACTTAAAACAGTTCTAATGGAAGTCATTTTAACAACAGGAGAGAAAATTTCATCAAATTATATACCTTTTTCCTTTACAAATCCCTTCACAACAAGTCTTGCCTTGTACCAATTTTTTTACCTTCTTCTTCCTTCAACCTGTAAATCCATTTGTTTTGCAATGCTCTCTTTCCTCTAGGAAACTGAACCAAATCCCAATTTTGGTTGTGATCCAAGGAGTACATCTCCTCATCCATACCCCTCTCCCACTTTTTCCATGTTTCTACCTACATTGCTTCTTAAAAAATTTCTGGTTCTCCATCATCTATCAATAAACAATATTAAATCTCATATGAAGATAAACGTGTAAGAGGTTTACTTACCCTAGTAGAATGTCTCACAAGATTTTCTAGATTTTGAGGTTCTTGTTTTTTTTTTCTGATTTTGATCTACAGAATCAACAATGACTATGTCAGGATTAATGCCAACTTGTTGATTTTCCAGTCCTTTGAGAAATTCTCTATCTTTTATCTCATCAATTGCTACATACTCATACTTTTCCAACTTCTTATCCCGTAGTTGTTCCCTATACATAACCCTTTCATTGAAAATAACATCCCTACTCCTAATGATTTTCTTCTCATCCAAAATCTATAACCAAAATCCAAAATCATCAGTGTCATACCCAATGAAAATAAATTTATTTGACTTAGTGTCTAGCTTGGTCCTATTCTCTTTATCAATGTGAGAAAATGATTCACAGGAAAAAACTTTAATAAAATAATAGTTTACCTCCTTACTCGTCCAAGCCTCCTCGGGTACTCCACCTTCCAAAGAACTTGAAGGTCCTTTGTTTATCAAGTAAACAATGGTATCTAGAGCATCCACATAAAATTGTAAGGATAATCTAGCATGCAATATCATACTACTTGCATGCTCCATGATAGTAATGTTCATTATTTCTAACAAGCCATTCTGTTGTGTTGTTCTAGGAATTGTCTTCACCCTATGGATTCCATTCTGTGAACAATAGTTATTAAATTCATTTTTGTAGTACTCTCCACCATTATCTGATCTGAGACACTTCAAATTTGAACCTATTTCATTCTCAACCAAATCTTTCCACTTCTTGAAAGTATTAAATACATTAGATTTCTTCTTTATACAGTAAACCCAAACCTTCCTAGTAGCATCATCAATAAAAGTAACATAATACCGTGAACCACCAAGAGAGTATACTTGAGCCTGCCCCCACACATCCATATGAATAAGAGATAAATTTTTATCCTTCTTGTTTGATCCAACCTTAAGAAATATCACACGCTTTTGTTTCCCATACACAAAATGCTCACAAAATTCTAGGTCTATGTTTTTCAAATCTGACAACTTTCCCTTTGAATGTAAAATCTTCATCCCCTTCTCACTCATATGGATAAGTCTGTCATGCCATAGAATTGTGTCTATACCTGTAGTAGCTAAAATAGAAGATGGATCAATACTTAAAGTGGATAAATACAAAGTACCTAATTTTTTACCTCTTGCTACCACAAGAGAACCCTTGGTAACTTTCTAAGAATCTGCTGTAAATATAACCATACAACCATCATCTCCTAATTGCCCTACAGAAATTAGATTCCTCCTCAAGCTAGGAACATGCCTGACATTCTTCAACACCCAAGTGTTACCATTATGCAATTTAACATAAACACTGCATTTTCCAACAATGTTACATGGTTCATCATCACCAAGATATACCTACCCAAAATTCCCTTGAACATAATCTTGAAAATATTGTCTATGAGGAGTTGCATGAAATGAAGCACAAGAGTATAAAACCTAAGATTATGATTTATTATCTAAATAAATAATAAGAGCACCTTGTAACACATCACCTACTCCATTTTCCTCTTTGTTCCCTTCTTTTTGATCTTTTCCTGATTTTAAATACCAACAATCTTTCTTTGCATGTCCCTCTTTTCCATAATTCTAGCATACCATCCTTCTTCTATATTTAGATCTACCCTTCTTAGACCTTCCTCGATGTCCAATACCTTTTGTTTTTTCCTTCTATCTTCCCCTATTCTCTACACTCAAATCATTACCAGATGACTCACTTGTGCTTTTTCTTCTAATCTCTTCACTAAGAATCATGCCAATAACATCATCAAACTTTAAAGTGTTTGAACCAGAAACAAAATTACTCACAACCATAACCAAAGTATTCCAACTTTTAGTCAATGAGCCAAAAATCAAAAGATCCCTAAATTCATCATCAAAACTTACTCCTACAGAGCATAATTGATTATTAACCATGTTGAATTCATTCAAATGATCATTTAATGAATCATCATCTGAAATCTTCATATTAAACAAACTTTTCATGAGATATACCTTATTAGAGGCTGAGGGTTTTTCATACAATTTACCCAATTTTTCCATTAGATCTACCTTTGTCTTTTCTGTAGAAATATTGAAAGCTACCATAAATTCTAGGCACAATCGTATCATTCCCAATGCATTTCAATCAAGAACATCCAATTCTTCATCTTTCATAGTTGATGGCTTGAAAGCTTTCCTTTTCAATGGTAGATAAAGATCCTTCTGATATAGGTAGTCCTCCACTTGCATCTTCCATAATTGAAAGTTATGACTGTTAAAATTCTCAACCCTAAACTTTCTATCTTCTATCATTACTCCTACTCAAACAAGAAACCCTCATGTGAGCTTTTTATACCAAAAAAAAATCCTTCTCTGATACTAGTTGTTAGGATCAAAACACAGATGAGCAATAAAATGGAATTAAAACAAAAATAATCTAAGCATGCAATCACAAGATAAACCCAATATTTAACGTGGTTCACCCAATGTGGGCTACATCCACTAGAAATAAACCATCCTTTTCCTTTATTCAGTCCAGAGGAATACAATACAATTCTCTCTTTTTTCATATTTGAAAGAGTAAATCCACACACATATATATAATTTGTGCACCTCTTTATAAAATTTTGCTTCCACCACAAGCAACCTAAATATAGCATGCTTATAAATAGGACATGCATATAAATAAGATAAACATAAAAATAACAACTCTCACCTATTAATAAGACAATGTTATTTTTATACATGGCCATGCATTCCTCCCACAAGAAGGAAAAAGAAAACTACCAATTCATCTTGCAGTTAACTGCCACTTCATCTTGCAGTTAGACTCCACATCTTCAACATCAACAAAAAAATAATTTATGTTCCAAACAGGTCATCCTTCATGCAGGTGATGAGTTTAGAAGACAAAACAAGTCCACATGATGCTAAAATATCCCTCCACTCATGTGCCAAAATGTCCACTCTAATACCACTGATGGAAATAAAAGAGTAGAAAATGTTTGAATACATTACACAATGTAATAACACCATATATACATGGAGGATATGTGGGTAGAGTAGGTGGTTACATAATAGAATGCCTACATGGAGGAAACCAATAATTAACCAACTAAACAATGTAATGTACGTTACATTTAATGCTAACATTCTCTACCATATAATGAGTCATTTCTTTCCATTTCTCTTAGAAAATTCAATGTTTGGTGGAACTTGAGCTCTTCCCTTAGAAATGGCTTAAATTCCTTAATTAGGTTTGGAATTATGTGGCCGAGTGCAAAATATCTCATTTCCTTAGGTATTTGGTTCACGTAAGTATCCTTCTTAGGGAGAAAATTAAATATATTGGATTCCCTAACCTCAAATTCTAACTTGTTCTCGACTTGAAATTTTCAAACATATTTTATGGCCTTTCCTTTGAGATAGCTATGCCTGGAAATAGATCTACACCTTGTTCCAACCCTTCACACCAAAATCATATATTGGAGAATGAAATTTTTGGGGGATAATTCTCACTAGATGGCATACATAACTTCTTGATTTATTATTTAGAGCTATTTTTTAATTTAAAATCTCCAAAAATCCATAAAATTTTCTCTTTTCAATAAGATTCTACCTAATGATAGTTAACAGCTAATGAAAAAATTATTATATCTTATGTTTGTATTTAGGTCCAAGTACATGATCAAAATGCATCTCTTGAATTCCAACATTTAAAATAGATTCTTAATTATTAGGGGAGCTCACCATGCACCATGAGAAACATTCCACCAAATTATCTACTTCTATTCTCTCTTCCTCCCACTTCTAGGTGTATGTAGAGCTTATTTTGCAATCAATTTTGTTTCAATGTTCATGGCATCCACCCCCTCAACGGAGGGAATTGAGCCCATCACCTTATGAAAAATCCATTGGTATACCTTATTGGTGGCCTTCTTTATCACATGGAGTTTGTGTTTCTATAGTGTTTGGGTGTCTACCACCTAGATAAAAATTATGTTTCCTTTATCTCTGTAGGATTCTCAAGCTCAAGATGAGAAGGTCGTGTTGTATCCTCCCTCATAAGATCCTTCTTCTTGTAGTCCACTTCCTCCAAAGGATGATGTAGACACAAATTTTTGGTATTGTTATTCCCTCATTCCATGTTCACTCCCTTTTATCATATTTATTCACATGCATACCAATCTTCCTATTTGAATTCCCCTTTCCCTCCTAAATCCCATTTATTCTAATTTCCCACTTTCCTATTTTATCCCATCATTTATTTTATTTCCACTAATTCACTATTAATCCCTAATCATATTTATTATCCTAATCACATCCCATTTATTATCCCTAGATCTTCGTTTAATATTTTCCTATCATTTATCCTCCCTATATTCTCTATTTAATCCTCCCTAGGTCCTCATTTAAGAATTTCATCTCCCCTTGGCCTTTATTTAATATTTTCCTTCCTCTCAACAACCTTTTGTCCATCCTTAGGTTCTCACCCACCTTCATTTAAAAATTTCATTTCCCTTTGCCTTTATTTAATAATTTTACTTCCCACCTACCTTTATTAAATGTCCATTTTTTATCCCCCACATCCATCCACTCACCTTATAAATACACCCATACCCCCTCCTTCTAAAGGAGATCAAGGGATACAAGTTTAGAATCTTAGAGTCTTCTTAGAGATCTTGTGCCTCAACATTAGATATTTTGGGAGATAAATTTCACCTTAGTATACTTTGTTCCATCATTTTTCAATATTATCATCTATATCCATGACTAAAACCTTGTGCAAGTTTAGTTGTTTTCAAGAACTCTACTTCAGCCATCTTGGTCTTCTGTTTCATCTACAGTTCTTCAATTCAGTCCATCCCTTTTCATCCAATCCCTAAATCAGTCCTGGTCACCATTAACCTTGTCTAGTCACTGTCAACCTAGCATTCATCCTATCATTTTTTTTGTTATCCAAAGCCTATGTCATCAACTTTCCATTTTTGTATCCATCCAACTTCCAGATCCTATCATTTTTCCTCTTTGTCATCTCAGATTTATTTTATCAGCCCCTAGTCATCGTCGTTTCCTCTGGTTACCATAGAATAGATCTATTTTTGTACCATTTACCTTCACTTTGCCTAATTTTCTTGCATCCTTTCATCTAAATCTAAATCCAATCTATCTTGTAGGTTTTTTTCTTTATCTCGAATCCGCTTACAGATCTAGATCTATTCAGATCCGACCTCAAAGGAGCTTGCAAATTTTCTTAGGTGCATCCTCTTCTCATCCAGTCCTATTTGTTGTCAACTGGACCTCGCCAACTTCAGTTTTTCATTGACCCACCCAGGTTTTGGTTTATCTTACATCTATTTATATTAGATCTGCACTTTCTTTACACTTCTATGTTTTAGTTTTTGTTTCGTATCAGATTCTACATTATATCAGATCCATTTTCCATTGATTTTATCTTATCTTTATCTACAAGAGGGTTGACATCCATCCTAGGAATCTCACACTTCTTGAGACTGAATAATGTCGAAAACCCTCCATCTATCTACTAATCTTTTTGTTTTGCAGGTTACTCTAGTTCATAGCAAGGAGGAGTTCATCTTTGCGCCTGAATCCTTTCATCCTATCCCAAGGTACCTTAAACCCTTACATAATTGGAGTTACTTGTTTTCTTTATTACTAGTTCACTAACTTGAAATAGAAGTGAGGAAACTTGGGAAACATTCTGGCACGCCTCGTGGGACACACCCTTTCTAGGTGATTCTTTCATTTTTTTCTTTATTTCATTTATCTTCCATATCCATTTTCTACTAACCTTATAGGTAGGAGTGCTATTTTTTCTAGCTTTGGATCGTGGTTGCTTAGATTTTCTTTGGCTTTATTTGTTTCCTTTGAAGATCATATAAAAAGGAAAATCATAAACTAAAAATTCCTTGTAATTTCTCCCCTTCCTTTTCTTTTACCTCATTGCATATCTTATTTACTATCTTCATCGAATATCATATTTCATTTGGATCTAAACAAGAACCCATCATTATTGATTGGAAACCTAGTTTTAACTAGGGGTTTTAACTCGTTGTATACACCTTCATCATACATCCAAACACACAAACCAATTTACACATATAAAACACTTCTTCCCAGGTAGAACTATTGGGATTTAATCACCTAATAGTAAATTTGACTCGATGTTATGGTCAAGTATAAATCCCAATCTAGTTGTCGGTATATTGGATAAACACTTGACTCATGTATCAATGCAGGACCATGAAGTTAGGGGGTAGGCCCCAATACCAAGCACCATACCAACACCAACATAGATTCAGATCTCATGTACCTTCAGGTATATCAAGGACTCTAGGTAGAAAAACCTGAAAGCATCCATAGTTTGACCATTTCCTAGGAACCCTTCAAGCCCATTTTCTTTTCTTTCTCATATTTTATAAATAATCAAGATGATCAATTTTTTTTCTTTATTTTTTTATTAATAAATTGTATAAGTTCTTCTTCTTCTTTTTCATATATGTCATCACCCATTCTTAGGCCAAGAAAACACAACAATATACCTCATCCAATCACATCCCCACTTCTAATTTTCTTTCCCAAGAAACCTCCACTCTTGCCACTCCTTCTACCCCTATGATTGCCAGACCTTTTTCTTCTCAATCCCTTATTTCTAAGGTCTCTCTCCATGAGGCCCGTGTCATAAAAAATAATCCTCATCTTGAAACCAATTCTTTTATCTCTCATCATTCCATTTCCTCTGGGCCAACTACACCTCCATCTACTATTCCTTTAGAGACTCTTGAACCTCCTTCCATCCCTTGTGGATGCTTAGAGTTTCAAGAACTCCTTGATTCTAATCCTGTGTCGCTTTGTGACAATATTATCTGTAATTCCACCATGATCCCCCTATCCCATTTATCCACTCAATTGGCATAGCCTATTCCACCCAGCTTTCCTTGTATCAACATTATCCCCACTTCATCCACTATTTCCATTAGTGCCCCTATCTAAGCTCTACAAGAATATCATTTTCTTCCTCCTCCATCTGAAAAACATAATAAAAATTTACCTCTTATCTCTACTTCTCATGTTCATGCGAATATGATCACTTTATATCCCCATCCATCCAAAGTAACTCAAACCCATCAATCTCATCCTCGAGGTGCCTTTAACTATGTACTTCTCAAAAAATCTATTCAAGCATCTCAACCCTCTACCACATATGTTCCAAATAATCAAATACCACATCAATCTAATGTCCTCATATCTCAACATCCAACTCAATCTAAAAAATCTTACCACATCCCCATTTCTCAACAAAAACCTTTATCACAACCATTTAAATACATCCCCCCTTATCAAACACTTCCACAAACACCTACTCATAAAAAACCTAACCCATCCACCTCATATGCATCACAATCTCATCCTTCAACTTCACAACCCCATCCATCTAATGATATCTTATAATAATTATTAAGTAGAATGGCTAGCCTTGGGATCCAAAACTACATCCTCATATGATCGAATTTGTAATGAACCAATCCATCTATCAGTTCAAGTTAAGACTTATCCTCCTCATTTAGAAATGCTAAAATTATCTAAGTTCAATAGCAAGGAGAATCCCCAGCAACATCTATGTGCATTTAGACATGCATGTTATCTTATCAGCCATGATTAAGACCTTATGTTACACACATTCCCCATGTCATTTTTATCCATCACCCAACTTGCGCAATTGTTCCTAGAACACTTCCTAATTAATATTACATGTAATATCACAATTTTATACATGTATGCCATTAGAAAATGTCATAAATAATCTCTCACAAAATTCATTGCTAGATGGCATAGCCTAATCAATCATTTATCATTCTCCCTTCCATAAATAGAGCTTATTGAACTCTTCTCATGTTCTTGTGCAAAGCATATATCATCTACTCTTCAAATTCAGTAATTCCAAACCTTTTAAGATGCCTTTACCATGGCTTGTAAACTCAAAATTCATGCCCTTGAGCAAGGCCAAATAAAAATTTCATCAAACAAGCCCACATTCGAATTTATCAAATCCTCCATACATGGTAAAAAATATAAAAGCACCACTAGTATCGTTACGATCAAATCCTTCTTTACATCCACTTCTCATACGGATCTTACACAAAGTGCTTCTAGAACACCTCCTAATTACACTCCCCTTATATAATCATATATCTCTATCTTCGATAAATTTATGACTATCCATCTCATCCAAATTCCTTCCATTCGACCTTTTGACAAATCATGACCCAAACCAACATGGTATCATGAGGAACATTATTGAAAATATCACCAAGTCCATGATCATGACATTAAAAATTTTCTTTCCTTCAAGGACCTCATTCAATGACACATATATCATTGTGATCTACAAGTGGAAAATCCTAATACATCATCTAATCAGTCCCTTGATGTCTTTAAACAATCTTTTCCCAATCATCCGCTGACAAATAAAATTCCACCCACCACATCTTATGCACTTAATTCTCACACAATTGATACCATAAATCAAGAGCCAACACTATCACCTACACCCATCAATCCTTCATTAAATGGGTCTATCTCCAATCTAGTTCCAACCCCTTCATTCATAGTCTCATTAATATTTACACCTATCTCTACATCATCCACATCCTAATCTATTACATCTAGTCCTTCACCAACATCTACACTAACACACATTCAAAAATATATACCTACCTCCACATCAACCTCTTATCTTGTTGTAATTACACCTACATCAACATCTGAATCTATAGCCACATCCACACCATCCCTTCCAACATCTACTATACAAAACCCCCCATTTTTGACAAACTCAAGTGATTATCTTACCTTGTTTACAAATCCGATCACCCCTACACCCACTGATCCTAAATCCACACAATCTACAAAAACTTTTGACCTCATCAAGTGCATCACCCAAAAACCTCCCCCATATTCAATATCTACTCCCACAAAACAATCTACATCATCATCTAGCTCTACTCCTAAAGACCCTCTGGTTGAAATTGTCATCATCCCTACCAAGGGTAAGCCCTCGCAACTAAAGTACAAGGACCTTGGTATTCCTATCCAAAATTATCTCATGCATCCTCACAAGAAGATAGAGCTTCCTTCTCCCAATTATAACCATCATAAGTAATCTAATGTCATGTCATCACTCTTAGGAGCATCTCCTTCCATTTTGGGGCTAGGACCTTCATCCAAGATCCCCATTATCAAAAAATCGAAGGAATCTAATTCCATTTCCAAAAATAATCCCACTTAAAAATCATTTATATCCCCAATTGTTAGATCATAATCCAAATCATCTAAGTCCCCAATCATCAAAATTGAAAGTAAGTCACCATCTCCCTCTTCTCCTTCCAAGTCTAAACCTGAATCAAAAGCTCATGTGATGTCACATCAAAGCAAACCATCACTCTTACCCTCATCCACCATTCACAAATCCACTTCATCTTTAACCTCTTATTAGAAAAACCATTAGATTGTATACTAAAATATTTCAACAACTCCTTCAAGCATCTACAATCACCCTTCCCACATCAAATCTTTTGACCCATATGGACACAAACTATCATGGTTTGATTCTAATTTCATTTGTACTTACCATTATACCCATGTGCATGATACAAAAAATTGAAAGGACCTCCAAACTCCCATCCATAATATCATAAAATAATACCACCTTTTCATCAACGAAGACCCCCTTTTACTTCTATCTCATCTGCATTTAGATTTAGTCCTCCAATCAAATTCTCACCTCCTCAAGAATCTAATTCAGGTTATCCATTTATCATTCATTATAAACTCTCCCTCGAACTCTACTTCTCCTAAAGGGAGGCCCCCTCTCTTCATCAACGCAATCCACATTACCAATCCTCCTCACCCTCATGATCCTCAGCCATATATCCAATCAAACCTAAAGTCACCATCTCTTTTCCTTCCAATAATGTTAGTAAAATTATCGGTTAGTGCTTACATTGTTTGTTAGTCAAATTTATTTTTTACACCCGTATAATTATAAACGGGTCATTTGTTACCTATTTTATAGGAGGCTATTTTTATTACCTTCGTGGCTATATAATAGCCATTGTATATCGTTCAATAACATAGAATAAATATATTATTACTCTGTTTATTCTATTTAACTATGTTGCTACTCCTTTATTCGGCATCATAGTGTGTATGGTCATGCCTCTAATGGAATAATGATGCATATGAAGGGGAAAACATGAAATGTATCACCCCTGGTAATACTAGAGATTAGTTTTGTATTACAATTATTTTTAGTTTAATCATCTTTCTTGTGTAGAGTTGTGAGAAAGGTGAATCTTGAAAGGAAGGCCTTCAGATATGCACCTCAAGTTGCATCGTTCAACTAACATTGAATCAAATTTAAGCTTGTGGATTTCCTATGGAGGATTATTTCTATGTGGGTACCACTATAAGTTATTATTTCTATATTTACATAGTGACAATCAGTCATGACCAACAACATCATTAAAAAATGTATGTAATAAAGTGAGGCACATCTACTACAGTATGTACTTCTACATATGTTATTGTCAAATCATGGTTACATTATGTGAAGAGACATCTAGATACTTGTCTTCAATCTATGCCTCAAATTTGGTTATGCTCAAGATTTTCTGTCGATAGTTTGTGACAGTCCTCAAGGATGTATATATCTTCATCTCGCAAATCCTTCTAGACATAGATCCTCCATTATTCTACCTGAGAGGAGAAAACAATGGAGAAAAAATAAATATTAGATATCTCTGATTCATTCAATTAATATCAGAAGCACGTTAAAAGTTATATAGGAGAGAAGCTTAACAATATTCCCCATAATAGTAGGAGGGGGTTACAACAGGATAGAGAATAATGAGATATGAAACAAAAACTCCAAATATATAATTATTTTCTACATATACTATGCCAACATTCCCCCCTTATTACATTATTCTTGAAAATATAACCCCTGAAAAGTTCAAATTTCACTTTTCGAAGAGATTTGGTGAGAATATCAGCTACCTGTGCTTTTGTAGGAAAATACTGGAGCTGAATGTGATGGTTCAAGACATGCTCTTAAATGAAATGAAAATCAATCTCAATATGCTTTTTTCATTCATGAGAAATAGGATTCTACACGAGCTTCAACACACTTTGATTGTCGCAATAGAGAATAGGTGACAGTTTTTTAAAAATTCCCTTGTCATCCAAAATGCGACGTAACCATATCACTTCACACACAACTCCTCATGCGGTGTGATATTCTGCCTCTTTGGATGAAATAGAAACACTATTATGCTTCTTTCTTATCCACGAGATAGGTCTAGATCTAAGATGAAAAATGTATATGTAGTTGACTTCATGTCATCAAAATATACGGTGTGGTCCGAGTCAACGTATCCCTATAGTAAGAATTGATCATTTTGTCTTATATTCCAGACCATAATCAACTATACCTTAGACATACCTCAAAATTTGATTTGTTGTAGTCCAATGACATTTCTTCAACTCTTGCATGAACTTAGAAAGATATCTGACAACATAGCATAAGTCTTGTTTGGTATATGTTAAGTAGATGAGTTTTCCAACAAATTACCTATAGAGAGTAACATCTACTTGAGGTGAGTCCTGTAATTGTGGAAGTTTCAAACCTTTTTCCATGGGAGTGGATATAGGTTTACAATTTGACATTTTATACTTTTCCAGGAGTTTTTTGGCATATTTTATCTAGGAGAAAAAAATGTGATGCTTCTTTTGCCATATCTCCAAGTCAAGACAGTAATGTAGTAGCCCCAAATTCATCATGTCGAAGGTTATTTTGAGATCATTCTTCACGATATCAACTTGATCTTCTGAACTACCAATGATCACAAGATCATCCACATACACAACAAGAATGACAATTTTTTTTTCTACCTTATTTATATACAAATTTGAATATAAGAGGCTACAGTTGAGCCCATGTTACAAAAGGTGATCATCTATCTTGATATACCATGCCCTTGGAGCTTGCTTCAGTCCATACAATGATTTGATGAGACAATATACCTTTTTAGGATGCTCTTCATCAACAAATCCTTCAGGTTGGGTCATGTACACTTATTCTTTCACATCACCATTTAGGAAAGCACTCTTGATGTCCATCTGCAAAAGTCTCCATCATTTCTATGCTACTAGTGTCCAAACTAATCTGATGTTCTTGATCTTCGCAGTGGGTAAAAAGGTTTCTTCATAGTCGATGCCCTCTTTCTGAGCATATCCTTTTGCTACAAGTCATGATTTATGTTTTTTAATGGATCCGTCTGCCTTATATTTTGTTTTCAAAACCCATTTGCATCCTATGGGTTTCTTTCCTATAGGCAGATCAATAAGTTCTCATGTCTGATTTTCTATGAGTGAGTCATATTCTATATTCATGGCTTATTTCCACTAAGGTTGACTAAGTGCTTCATGAACATTATTAGGCTTGGAGCTATTAATCAATGAACTCATGAGTGCAAAATTTACCTCATTTTGACTCCAGATAAAGTATCTGGGAGTTATTGCAAAGGAGAGTATTTGATGGTGCTTTGTACCCACTTCAGACAAGAACTTGGTTGCTTTTGTGAAGAACTATTTCATTGATGTGACGATGGATGAGGATTAACATTATATAGTTCTCCAAGGTCAACATATAGCTCCCCTTGTAGCATATCTTTTCTGAGGAGTCTCCTCGGGTTGATCATCCGATTTAGAGACTAGTCGGTGACAGGTGGTTAGTAATGGTTCTTTTGCTAGCATTCCTGAGTCAAAGGATGACTCGTCACAAACCATGTCTCGACTCTTATATATTTTATTTGTCTCTAGATCCATGAGATGATATGCCTTCAAGGTAGTGCTATAGCCTAATATGATGTACATGAGTGTTTTTGGATGGAATTTCTTTCTCTTCTGAGCTAGGACATGCATGTATGTTATGCAACCAAATACTCATAAATGATAAATTGATGGATTTCTACCACTCCATACCTCTTATGGTATTTTATTTTGTAGAATATTTTTTGGTGCCATGTTGAGAAGATATACTGTTGTTTGTACTACTTCATCTTAATAGTCTTCCTCCATTTTTGTTGTTGATAACATACAGTGAGCCATCTCCATCACTGTGTAATTGCGATGCTCAACAATGTCATTTTTTTGGGGTGTGTCGGGAGTAGTCAGATTCTTCTTAATGCCTTATTGGTTCAGGAAGGCCAATAACTTATTTGATTTGAATTCCCCCCTCGATTTGAGTGAAGTATAAGAATTGGTTTTCTGGTCTCTTTCACAACATGTTGATAGAAATTCTGAAAATGGTGAAGAGCTTCACTCTTCTTATTCAGGAAAAATACCCACATCTTTCGAGAGTGGTCATCCAAGAACAATTAGAAGTACTTGTATCCTAAAAATGAAGAAGGCAGTGATCTTTTCATATGGGTATGAACTACCTCTAGATGCTTCTTAGCATGGAAGGATCTCACCTTAAATGGATCCCTGTGTTGTTTTCCTACAAGACAGCCAAGACAAATAGGCAAGGAACTGAATAATTTGGGAAGTCCATGTACCATTGCTTTTGAACTCATATGATGCAATGAACTAACCAAAAAGTGACCATATCTAAAATTCCAAAGGGAAGTAGATTCTACTATTGATGCAGACAAAGCTACTATAGAAAATGAAAAAATATCTAAAGCAAATAACTTATATTTTAGAAAATCTCTAGCAATAACCATACCTTGTATTGAAATCAAGCATGATTTGATGCCATTTTGAATAAGAAAATCTACCTTTAGATGATGATTTAGGAGCTGACTGACTGACAAGAGGTTTCTAGTACATCTAGGAACATATAGTACATTTGTAAACATACATTTTTGTTGTCCCAGAGGAATGGTAACTTGACATATTCCTTTTGCAACGTACTCTTTTTCATCTGCTATCTAAACCTGATCTCCAGTGGGTTGTTTGTTTAGTGAATCAAACAACTTTTTTTCACCTGACATATGCTTACTGACACTCAAATCTATCAACTAGAATCTCTTCATGAGTTGCAAAGTCTAAGAGACTAGTACAAGATTCAAACCATAATTTGCTCCTTATGGTGTCTCCTCATCAAAGCCATCATCTTGTTGAGTTTTGAGATGTCCCTTCTACTTTATTTGGTGGGGACGTCATTTTGATTTTTGAAAATCTTCGTGCTTAGGTGGGATTGATTGACTCAAAGACTCTTGTTTCAAGTCATTATACTAGCATTAATTAGTGTCGTGAGTGTTGGTTTTGCAGATTTGACACCAACTCTTTGAATTTTGAGATTGTTATTGTTGATGATGATGTGCTTGTGTTTGCTTCTCTAGGGGACCTTTCTGATTCTTCTATCCATGATGTGGCTTTGAGAAAAGGGCTTTGTCTTGGTCCTCATCTTATACTGAATTGATGGCTTTCTTCTGCTGCAACAAGTTCACGAGTTCTTCACATGTCACTTTCCATTTGGATACATTCAATGTCATAACAAACACTCAAAAATGAGAAGGGAATTCCCTCAAGGTGATTGGAACTAGAATCTTGTCTTCTACCTTTTCACTAAGTGCTAGTAACTCTATTCACAGCTCAGCCACCTGATGTAAGAACTCCTCAACTTTCTCATCTGACCCCATAGATAGGGTGTGTAGTTTTGACTGAAGATGGAGTATCTTAGTATTGATTCTTCACCTCAAAGATGGTTTTTATTTTATCCCATGCTTCCTATGGTTTCTTTTCATTCCGAACATGTCGGTTGCTGATGAGACCAAAATATGTCTCATTATATCACCAAACAACACTCTTATTCTCTCCCTTGAAATGAATCTTTCAAGTGAATTTAGATGTATTTTTAATAACAGATAGCATATTCAAGGTAGAATATAGGATTTATCTTATCATCTCTTTAGAAATCTATTTATAATCTAATTGTTGTTATTTCCTAATATTTCTTCTAAAGTTGGAATGCAATAGTGTGTAGAAAATAGGTCATAAGAAACTCTACTCCAAGTTCATAGATTGCAACTACTGAAAGTAATCACGTAGCTACAAAAAAATCTAGCTAAAAAAGTTCTTCATGCAGCTACAGAAATTCCCAGCTATGGAAATTCTTCACACAGCTACGGAAACACCCTACTAGTGAAAGTATTTTGGTTTGTTCCAAAATAATTTAAAGGAGCACCAAACTATTCAGCGCACTCTTTTGCTCCACGTCATCAACCAACTATATAGATCCAAACATGTGGCAATCTAAATTTATGCATGCATGTGGCATTCCAAGAAGAATTCAAATACATAGAATTAATACTCCATTTTCTCTTCATGTTTCAAGGATGAAAAAATAGTGGAATAATATTAGGAATGTTCAATAATTACTCTCCCACTTTGTGTTCCTAGATTAAAGGGATGAGTTGTAGAAATATTCTCCATGATAAGTGGGTTTTTGAAGTCAAGTTTGTTTAATATTTATTTCTTTGAATAAATATGCCCAAGAATAGATAGTTAGTTCTTGGAGTGTGGACCAAGTAAACTAGGACTAATGTCTATAAATACCTCTTCCATATATTTGGAAAGGGGGGCATATTTTGGAAATTAGTTTTGAATCAATACAAGTGCAGTTTTAAAAGTTAATTGTTGTTTCTCCAAATCCAAAGGGAAGATAATGGCCAAAAGCCGCTCTTCCCCAAGGAGGAGGATTTTTCTGTTATTTATTAGCATAGTTTATTTACTACATATTTAATTCAATACTTTAGTTATTGTGTGTTTCTTTTTCATGCATGTTTAGTTTTAGTATGTTTTCTTAGGAAGAAGTATTGTTGAATAAGATTTATTTCTCCTCTTGCATATAAATTTAGACACCGCCTTGGTTATAATGACACCAACTTGTCTATGAGTTGGTTAAATGACTGGTAATACAATGACCCGTCAGTTGCGTATCATTGGTAATACTCAACATGATCAACGTCAATGATTTGGTAGTAGCAATCTCATATTTTATGAGTTCATTAGGGATAGTGGGAACTGTCACTGACCCTGTGATGATGTGCCAAAATCCTTCAAACTAAAGGATAGTTCACATCTTTGTTTTTCCAAGCCGCATAATTTAGCACTTTAAGTAATTGATCATTAGAAAGAAGCAACTTCGGAGCAGACATTGTAATAAAATAAAATAATGTTTATTACTTTCCAAGAAATATTATAGTTTGTACTCACTGGTGAGAGATACTATCTTGTAGATGTTCTCAATACTCACATGCTGAGAGACAACAACACTTTGTGGGGTGCTCATCCTCGTCTTCACATTCTGCATCGCAACTAGCTTCTAGCTTAGCTTGAACTCTTTTCGCCTAACAATTGACGTAAAAAATAAAATACTCTAGAATTCCTATTCGAACTAGTTCGTTGAATACAAGGTTGTCGGTGTTGTGAAGCTTGTTTTAAGTAATGTAAAATAGAACTTTGAGTTATCTTGTGCTTCTAGACGGTGTTCTATGGCTTGCGAGTCGTCATGGATTTAAACAGTATCAATTGTTTCATTCACACTTGACATACAACAAAGGTTCATGGGACACTACTTTGGCTTGTTCAAGGCTTCTTTCTCTTTCACACAAGTGATACTAGAAATGTTGGTGCTAATTTACGGGCTTGGTCATGTAAATATTCAGCAACTTGGTGATGAAACTCCTCCAATTTACACTCTACATGTATGGTCTTTGTTCCCACTTTGTATCTTGCATGTATAACACACAAGTCAGAGTTCAGCCAAGTATTAAAAAAAATTCAACAAAGAAATACCTTCCTCCATGTACACTCTAAAACAATTTAGAAAGAAATCTCTGTTTCTTGGGCACTAGTTAACCTGGGTGCTATCAATGTGTCGGAGACAATACAAAACTCCACACACGTATCTTACTGACAGATGTTTTTGACTTAAACCAAACATTCTAGTAGGTATAAATGGCAATAGTAAATTAGTGTGCCACCAGTTATGTCCAAGAATTAAGAAAATAGATCATAAATCATGCACAATTCTTCAAATTTTTTTACAGAAGTATAATGTACAAGATCCACATGTTGTTTGATCTTGTCTCCCAAATATATAAAAAAATAGTTCGCTGGAAGTATATACAGGTTGCTAGAGTTATATACAATAATCAATGGATTTTGACACTTCTACGCAACAAGTAACTCTTTTACGCAGACATCTTCTTTGCAGGAGAAAACTGAATTCAAAACATTAATCTCCACGCAGGCTCCTAAAATCCTCCATGCAGCAATAAATGTTTTCCTTATCCACATCCAATTCCCACGTAGGCCCTTTGTTACATGCAACTCCTTCAAACGCACAAGCCAAAGATGAAGATCACTCTGATACCAGATTGAGAGGAGTAAACAATGGAGAGAAAAAAGAGATTAATATATATTATTAATTTAATTAATATCATAAGCACGTTACAAATTATATAGGAGAGAAGCTTAACAATACTCCCCATAATAGTAGGATGGGGTTATAACTAGATAGAGAATAATGGGATATGAAACAAACACTCCTAATATATAATTATTTTCTACGTAGACTATGTCAACACTGTCTATTAGAGTAGGTATTTACCTTAGCTCATGTTCACCTAGGTACTTTATTTACCTTGATTGTATTTATCCTCACCCACTTATGTGTGTGGATATTTCTTTTATCTTATTTAGATATTAGGAGATATTATCTAGTTGTTAGGTATAGTTATTTCCTTGATCTATGGTATTGACTAGTTCTGCAAATATCCTGTGGTGTGCTGATCTATGGTATTGACTAGTTATTTGATGACTAGTTATTTCCTTGATTCATGGCTTGATCTACGACCTTGATTGGTTCTTAGATTGTTATTCCTTGCCTATTTAAACAAGGCCCATTCTCAATGTATTGTATTGAGTTCCATAATAATATATGATATTGCTACTCATTTATTTGCAAAGGTTTTATATAAAGTTATTCTGGTTTGATTTCATATAGATCGTGGTGTTGATTAGCATCTGTGTTCTTGGCTTTATATGATCTGGTTATCATTTCATTCCTTTCATGGTTCAGATCTGGAGATTGTTGTTGACATCCATCTATAAGTTTTATTTTGCAAATAAATTCATTGTTTATTCATATATTTTGGATTTGGTCATATTTCTGTTATGCTGTGTGCATTTTTATGGAAAATGGAGGCTTCCATTGGATCTAGAAGGTAGGAAAACCCTAAGATTGATTGTAAACTCGACCATTTCTGGAGGCAGTCATTTTTCTGGTTTCTTGCATTGTTACAGGGAAGGACACCGGTCTACCTCGGGATCTGTGCCACAAAGGGAAAAAATTGGAATTTTCAAGATTGGCATTTTAAAATCCTTAGGCCTTGGTCATATGGTATGGTCATATGAGGGCTTAAAGCTTGTGATTCCTACTAGTAGGTGCTAAACCTCAACCCCCTTTGATTTTATGTGTGGCAAAGACAACAACAATTTATTTTGTTTTAGTGGCAACTAAAATAAATAACAGAGTAAAATATTAAAAATCTTGTAACTTTTGATCGGTAACTCAGTTTTGAGTGTCATTTTTTGTAAAAGTGCTTTTTTTTTGTGCTCTTTCCATTGGAAATATTTATTTTGAGACTTGCACTATAATTATAAAGTGTCAAATATGGAGGAGTGTTGTAATCAATTGTGGATGCAATTTCGGCTGAGCCCGACGTCCTAAATTTTTGGGAGTTGCAGTTTGTACCTATCATGGATTCTGAGAATGATATGCTTTTCTCTGAAGTATGTGACTTCAAGAGGATATTGTAAAATTTTTGGAAGAAAATAGATCACTCAAGAAGTGAAATTATCTTCTACAATCACTCATTCACGATAAGGATACAATAATACACTCCCTGCAGAACAAACTTGCTAGCCTACAACATCACCATCATATTGTGGACAACCATATCCATGCTCCTATTCCACTTGTAGCTATTTCTCTTATACTCACTGACATTGATCTGCTAATCTTTGAGCCTAAACCTACTTTTGATGCTTCTAAACCTATGAGGCTTGTTACTGCATGCTCTTCCACATCTGTGCCTATTACAGTACCACATGTTGTGTATCCTACTTCTGCTCAGCTGCATGGATTTTTTAAGAAACATACCACTGCATTCAGTTCTAGCATGCTCCATTCTATGGGTCTCACTAGAGGAGTCATTGGCAGACATTCACAGGGTATTGTTTCCTCGATTCCACATGTTAAGTGGAATTCTCGTCATGACATTGGTTTTTGAGAAGATACTTCATTGGGATCACACATTGACAGAGCTCCTTTTTTTGTTCGCTCGACTCTTTCTGAGGATCATGAGCAACACATGAGTTCTGCACCTTCACTCAGGATTGACAAACCTGAGATTTCAGCTGTCAGACATGATCAACCTGACACACATTTTGATGTTCTTTTGCATGCACCCATTGTGCATTTTGCACCAAGTCATATGCAGGCATCTTCTTCATCCATCCGTGTTGATTTGGGGTGGATATCTGATCACTCGTGGAGGTGACATAGGCATTCATTGAGAGGACTCTACAGGTGTGGCTCCTCCACCATTCGGCCTCTTGCTCCACTTTCTATACCTTCTGCATTGTGATGCTTCTTGTTTTGAGCATTTTTCTTTAGCAGGTGTAGTGTATCTCTCTTGTTTGTTGAGAGATTTTGTATCTGTATTTTCGACACTTTTGGCATGTTGACAATATCTCTTATGGGGGATCTATTCTGGTGCATTCCAGTGTTAGTTTTTCAGTTTTCGAGTAGTTGTTTTGACAACTCATACAGATTTGTAGCATCACTCCACCCATTCAGCAGTATGGGAGGGTGTGGTGCTGATCTTGACTTCTTCGGGTTTCATGTCCTTGCCTTGTTACCTTGGCTTTTCTTGGATCATGACACTCTGGATTTTGTGTCCTTGCCTTGTTTGCTTTGGTTATTTTTCTTGGATCATGGCACACCTATTTGTAGCACTTGATCAAATTATGTTTGGTGTTTTTTGGCACTTTCGACATCACTCCGTTGATAGTCTCCTTGTATGGAGCTATTCTGGTGAAGCCCAGTGTCAGTTGTTTTTATTTTTGTGATCGAGCAGTGGATTCAGACCATAGTGCACACCAAAATTCTTTAGCATTGTATGATTTTTTTGAGCCGAGCTTCTTGGGATGCCTTGGAGCGGGTATTTACTCTCTTTACTTTGTTGTTACTGGTTTTGGGTACCTTGCGGTGTCCCTTTTTTCCCAGTTATTGTACATGAGTACCTCATCAGGCCTAGTTGCCGGGACTCATACTATGGACATGCCACTTCTATTTTGGCCCCTAGCTTCACTTGAGGGGGGTGTTAGAGTAGGTATTTACCTTAGCTCATGTTCACCTAGGTACTTTATTTACCTTTATTGTATTTATCCTCACCCACTTATGTGTGTGGATATTTATTTTATATTTATTTAGATATTAGGAGATATTATCTAGTTGTTAGGTATAGTTCTTTCCTTGATCTATGGTATTGACTAGATCCTTGATGTCTAGTTCTCTCCTAAATCTATGGTCTTGACTAGTTCTTTGATGACTAGTTATTTCCTTGATTTATGGCTTGATCTATGACCTTGACTGGTTCTTAGATTTTTATTCCTTGCCTATGTTAAGCAAGGCCCATTCTCATTGTATTTCATTGAGTTCCATAATAATATATGATATTGTTGCTCATTTGTTTGTAAAGGTTTTATATAAAGATATTATGGCGAATTGCTTTCATTTTAGTTGATCGTGGTGTTTGATTAGCATCTGTGTTCTTGGCTGGATGGTACGATCTGGTTATCGTTCCTTTCAGGTTATCATGACTCATGTAAGCTATAGCTTATAGAGTATAGCTCACTACCATGAGAAAATCTTGAATCAGATCACTTCACAAACATTTCCAGCAAATTGCAATGTTTATCGAAGATCCTTGAGATTTGCTCTCCTCACTATTTTGACTAGACAACCCATATTATATATAAAATGTTGTTCATTCTGAAATGTATTAGGTGGAGGCCTGTTATTAGAGGGGATAAGAGTCTTTGATAGACTCATATATTTACCAAGGTTGTGGTAGTCCTTCTTTGATTTCTTTCATCAGGTGTGACAGCTATGTATTCAAGCATCTATGAGTTTGTGAGTTATAGATCTCGATCACTTTTGTCATTACAATCTAGTTTCATAATGTCAACAAAATGAAGTACAAATTTGTTAGGTCTTAAATCTCTTGTTCAAAGTCTTACAGTTTATACAAGTATTTTTTTTATAACTTTAGGGTTACATGTATTTGTAAATGTTAGTTACAAATGAAACTAAAATTCCTCTATAGGTTTTTGGTTAATACTTTGTTATTATTATTTTGTCTATACTTTGTGTTACAAAATACCTATAAATATTTGTAATTGTCTCTCATGTACAAATATTATATTCATTTTGCGTCATCTCATTAATATATACAATTTGGGTGTCAAGTATCATTATATGTATATATGTAAGAATAGTCATTTTTTGTGTCCATCAAAGTGTTAAGTTTCATTAGTTTAAGTTTCATTGTCATGTTGTTCATGTATACTTGTCTTGTGGGGTAGAACATTGTAAAAATTGTAAAAAAAAAATTCCTCACTTTTAGTCAGACGTACATTAATCGGTGGAATTAGACATCCGAGTTGTAATTGAGCTCCATGATAAAACTTACCAGATGAGTTAGTAGTATTGTAATGGATGACGGAGGCACATGAGGTTGGATTTTTAACAACGACCTCTCATCATTCACTAACGACAGGGCCACTTTAGCAATGGTGACATAAACCTGTGTAGTGTGAGTATGATGCTTATTATTTTTGTAGTATGCCTTTCTTTGCAGTGTCCCTATTATATTATATGTATTGTGTATACTGGAAAACAATTCCATGGAGTATAATTTAGGATGAAAAATTACTGTAGTGATCCTCTGACTATTGTACTTTGTTGGAAGAGTATTGGTCATTGAATACATTCATTGGTAATGGTGATCATTTATAGCAAGATCCAGACAACAAGATTTAGAAAGTATGATCCAACATGATATAATTTTCCCTTTCATGATCTTCCTATTTGGAATTTCACATTTGGGGGGGGGGAATCAATAAATAATGCTTTTCTAATTTCCATTCTGCACCATTATTAATGTCTAACTCATTTAAGAGCAACTTCCAGTGGAAGTGGTAGTTGTCTATTTTGTTCAATATGTAAAGTGGCAGTGACTATTCAACAACACTGGCTATAACTAAGAACATTGTGATTCTTAGAGGTGACCAAATGTGGAATGTTTCCAATATTTTCTCTATTGTTTCAGTTTAGTGAGTTTTGTTTCATATGTTATTGCACTGTAATGAGATATTGATGAGGGATAAAAATAGTAATTGACACATCATGATGTGGTTTGTGATAAACCACTATGCTAAAAAGGCCATCAGTACCGATTTGTCTGTCCACCTTTGTAAAACCATTCACTGTTGTTTGTGATCTCATCCTGTGAAAAAAACCTAATCATGAAAGAAGGTGCAAGTTCAAAGATAGGTTTTCAAACATGTTCGCTCTAAGGGGGGGAATTTTAGGAAAAACATTGGTTACTGCTTACATTATTTGTTAGTCAAATTTATTTGTTACACCCGTATAATTATAAACGGATTATTTGTTACCTATTACATTATAGGAATTTCACCCAAGACCTATTCTCTATGGCTATATAATATCCACTTGTATTAGCGTTCAATAACATAGAAGAAATAACATGAAGACTATTTTTATTCTATTTAACTCTGTTGCTACTCCTTTAAACAATCCTACCCCAATTCCCTCGATAATATTCTAGCTCATCCATATCTACATCATAAGATGTCAAAAATGTAAAATGCAACATCTCTTACTGGGGGAGTATCCACTCTAACCCGCTCTTAATTTTATCATGTTTCCTTCTTCATCCACATGTCCCATACACACCAATCCATCTCCTTCTCCATCCAACAATCAGTTATGGACATGGAAAACATTTCATCCTTACCCCCTAACTTATTTTAATCAAGAATGGCATTACTCTAGAAATGAGTCAGCATGGAAAGCTTAATCCCAACTGGATTAACCTTACATCATCACGCATAAGTACGGGTTTGGAGCCTATTGTTCAGCGTCTCTTGATGGTAAAATGAAAACAAAACCTCTCAACCCATTGATAATGGACCTAGAACACCATTATATTGTTACACATACTTACCAACATGAAAACTAAGTCATATTAATGGTCTTGCTTCCATCATTAGGCCCTTCCATATCTCTTTCATCGTAAGTGATTTGGAATTATGTGGTCTACCATCACTATCCTTCTATGACAACTTGAAATGGTCACCAAGGATCTACCCATAGCAATTCCTTATCAGATACATTCTCCCTTCTTGGTGAGAATCACCCATCAAGTCATTACATCCTCACTCCTTTGTATTACAAAGTGTTGACCTATTTGCTAATAGTCCCATGGGTGTCATTTACCATCTTCTCAACACCCTCACCCAAGTGGCATTTTTAGATATCCCCACCTCTATCCTATATCGGCATTGGTCACCTGCTGATGCTCGGTATCTAAAGCTATTTGATGTTAATAAAACCAATGATATCAACACCTCTTAAACAATGGGGTCCAATAACCCTTCCTAAAAAAATGTCACCCATGAGCTTATCTTGATCGGCCTCTAGAAACCTACCTAAACCACTGATCTTAATCCTAGCCTTACCATTTAAAAATATTAGTTATAGCAAAATGAATAGACATAAGCCTAAAACACTTTATAGACTAGTCCCTAAACTAAGGATGGCTTAAGTCAGTTCATATTTATTCAATGACTAGGCTTCCTGCATTGATTAAACATCCAAGTACTCTCAAATCAATAGTGTAAAAGTCAAAAGTAAATCATTCTTAGATAAGATTCCCACATTGATCTAGCTTTCCCATCCTCTGGAGAACATTCTTGTTTTGGTTTTCTGCGCCATATTACTTAGGGAATTTTAAGCACATGATCACCTAGGATAAATCACACTATTAAGAAGCTTCCTACAAATTCTTGAAGAATCATCATGCAGTCCTTCAACCCATATGATGTCTAAAGTAGGTGTACCTAAGCACATACTAAACAAAACTTTCCCAAATCCACAAACTTAACATGTGACACAACTCATCATAAGTCTTAAAAACTTAACAATTGTCAAAGGGGTACCCCAATATTTCTGAAATAAATCTTGGGAACACCATGTTATTTTATATGATTTACCTCCAATCTAGTGTAAGGGAATCTATTCCACACATGCTCCTTACTACGATGAAGTGTCTTTCATCCCATTTTGGATTACCCTATCGATGTAGTGTTTTATTTGATATCATCCAATTTGTCATCTTATTTCATCTTCTTATCCATCTATCTCATATAATATTTTTTCTATTTCCCTCATCCATCCTATCTAGTTTATCTCATCTAATCTTGCTATCAAATCTCATCCAATCCATCATATATTTACTCACTTTATCGATCTTCTCTTGTCTCATCTTATTAATTTTTCTTATCTCACCTCATCCATATATCTTTTCTTATCCATCATCCAATCTTTTTATCCAAATTATTTTTCCTATCCTTTAAACTTGTGTGTTAACCATAACACATCTTTCCTTATTTTGCATGGCTCGTTTTTCCATATTTTTTTCTCATTTATCTATTTCATCTTATTATCATTGCCTCTCATATTATCTAGCATTGCATTCTTGATCATATCTCAAACTCATTGTTCATGGCCATCTATGTGTTCCCTCATGGGGCACCATCTCATTTTAAGCCCACAATTGTGGCCATATTTTTCATCCTAGTCTTACCCAAACACATATTTTTCACTTCCTCATGTTTGAAGGACAACACATGCTCTTTTTCCCCCAAAATTTTCAAGACCATCCTCACATTTGTTTGAGAAAATATTTGATATCCGCCTTTGACCCGTTGGTCTCACGATTTGTAGATCCATCCGAGTGGATTCCTATTAGATCCCCTCCATGTCATAGTGATGTTTTACAACTCACATGGTTCATAGGCCATTAATTTCACCTCCATCATAGGTCATGCTATGTCGTTACCAATATGTTTCCAGGGTCACTTCCATACTTTTTTTTGTTGTCATCATTATCAATGGTCCTTCCCCTTTGCTTGGGGCATCTTATGTCATCATCTTTCTTTTCTCATCCTTTCCACTCTTTTTTCCTTTACCTCTCTCTTACAAACTCATGATAAACTTCCTTTCATGTTGTTGACCCCTAGTTTGAGGGGGGGGGCACCTTTATTAATCATCTTCTCAGTTCTTCTCATTTTTGTCTTGCAGATTGCCCAACGTAAACAACTCGACAAAAAGGAGCAAATGTAGACACCAATTTTTAGTATCACTAGTTCCTCATCCTACATCTACTCCCTTTTATCATCTTTATTAACATGCATACCTCTCTTCCTATTTGAATTCCCCTTTCCCTCATAAATCCCATTTATTCGAATTTCCCAATTTCTTATTTTATCCCATCATTTATTTTATTTTCACTAATTCATCCTTAATCCCATTTAATTAATCCCTAATCATATTTATTATCCTAATTACATCCTATTTATTATCCCTAGATCCTCATTTAATATTTTACTATCATTTAACCTCCCTATATGCTCCATTTTATCCTCCCTAGGCCCTTATTTAATAATTTCATCTCCCCTTGACCTTTATTTTATATTATCCTTCCTCTAAATAACCTTTTATCCATCCTTAGGTTCTCACCCACCTTCATTTAATAATTTTATCTCCCTTTACCTTTATTTAATAATTTTACTTCCCTCCTACCTTTATTAAATGCTTTCTTATCCCTCACATCCATCCACTCACCCTATAAATACACCCATACCCCATCCTTCTAAAGGATATCAAGGGATACAATTTTGGAATCTTGGAGTCTTCTTGGAGATCTTTTGCCTCAACTTTGGAGATTTGGGGGGATCTCTTGTCACCTTAGTATACTTTGCTCCATCATTTTGCAATATTATCATCTATATCTGTAAGCTAGGAAAAATACACTAATAAAAAGGAAATAAAATACTAACAATAATACCTCATCCTTTATGTTCTGTAATAAACCTCAGAAAGGGCTAGGAAACATAGATTGAGCCCCGATTGCGTGATATGTAGGTGATTTTATTCAAGATGGAGTAAGGCCTTCTAGAAACAATGATCCACTTACTTTATACCAGATGGGTAAAAAGATTATTGATTTGGGATGCTTTAGGATGAGGCTATTTGGTCATTAGGATGAGGAAGAAGTATGTTCTTTGTTCAAAGGATGCAATAACTTAGACATGGCATTCAAGCTTATTCTCCTTGTCTTTAGAGGGGAGGGGTAAGGCTGTATTTATAGCTTGGGGGAGTGATTAAATTAGAGTAATTTAAGTAATGAATGGTTTGAAAATGTGGGCAGGATTAGGTGAGTGGTTTGAAAATTTGGGCAAGATTAGATGAGTGGGGGCCATGAAGAATGGGTGAGGATTTGAATTTATCGATTTTTAATTCATAAGTGGAGGATTTTAGGTGAGTGGAGACCACGAAGGGTGGGTGAGGATTTGAATTTGAATTTTTTATTCAATAGTAGAAAAACATGGAGAATAATGACATGTGGTGAGGATTGAGTTTATTTTTTGGATTTTGAAACAGATAATCAATCAAATTATATTTGATCAATTCGAAGTGTATTTTTGTGGGAAATGAGGAAGGGGAATTAATTGATTTAAGATATATGTGAAATTAGGGTGTCTACATTTGCCCCTCTTTGGAAGGGTACCATGAAAGTAGTCTCTTTTCAAAGAAAGTAGACGAGTATGAGGGAAGAATTCAATATTCTTTTCTTAAGTAAAAAGTAGAGTGAATGTTTGTTGGGGAGAATAGAAGGGTGGCGAGTGACAAATGTCATGGTATCCTTTAAGACAAAAATGTCATGAGAAAATGTGATTATGGACATATGTGATGATGTCCCCTCAAGAGGGTTGATGAGAATGGAATATACGACAGAGCTCTCAAAAAGAGGAGAGATGAATTCTGCAGAGAAGAGAATGATAATATAGTGGAAGAGAGTGGAATGAATGCACAACATAAATGGATAAAGGATTCAATCGGCCTTGAATGATAGGTGTGAGGGTGTGTGGGAAGATGAAATGGGAAAGAGAAAAGGGAATGGATATGATTGGGGTTGATTATGAGAGGAGTAAGAAAGGTGAAGAGTCATAGAGATAGGGGAGGGACAAAAAAATAATGAAAGAGGTAGAAAAGAAGAAGAGAGATGGATGATAAGGGAAGAAGGGAATGATGAAGTATAAACAAGGAGAAGACAGGAAAATGATAGAGTGGAGGGTGAAGAGATGTGCCAAATGAAGGAAGTAACAAAGATAATAAAGAGGGATGCATGAAAGTGAAAGAAATGATAGAGCTGAGAAACCAGGAAATGGGGGAGGATAAATAAGAAGGAGAAGGCGAGGTGGGGAGTAGGGGGTAAAATTGATAAAAATTGAAAGGGGACAAAAGAAGAAGTAGAATGGAGAAAAAAAAAGAAACTATGAGGGGTGAGAAAAGTGTGAAAAACAGTAGAGAAAAGAAGAGAAATAGAAACAAAATGAACAAAAAGGTAGGGGTGGTAGAGAAAAGGAGAAGTAGTCAGAAGAAACGTGAAAATTAGGGGAGAGGAAAGGAATATAGGGAGAATATTGAAGGAACCAAGTCGTTACAAGGAAGACCAAAGAAAAGAATATGGAACAGACAGTATGGAGATGCATGCGGAGGGTGGTATGATAAAAAGACAAGACAATGCTAAAGAGCCAGGTTATCGATGGGGAAGTAAGGAAGAAACGTGATGGAAAAAGGGGAAGAAGATGTTACAGGGGAACGGAAATAAGAAAAGGGGTGGGAGAGAGAAGAGGATAACAGAGAAAATGATGTAGAAGAAAGGGAATATAGAAAGGGAATAATAAGTGGAAAGTGAATAGTATGAGGAATGTAAAGAGAAGAAATAGGAGAGGAATGACATAGATTGCAAAATAGGTGAAAATGCATGAAATGAGGATATTGGGATTACGAGAAAATAGACAAAGGATGTATGATGAAGACAGTAAATATATTGAAGAGGGCGAACAGAATATGGATAGATGGGTAAGAAGTGACAAGAAAGGGTGGGATTGGGGGAAAAGAATAGGAGAGAAAAGAGAATGGGGGATAGAAGAGGCAATGCCAATGAGGGGACATTAGGGAAATTCCACTAACAATGAGTGGTGAGGAAGGGTGAAATAAAAAATGAAGAAAAGGAGAAAGGTAATAAGGATTGGAAAGGGTAACAACAAAGAAGGGACATTAGGGAAAGCCCACTAACAATGATTGGTGGGCTTAGAGGAAGGAAGGAATTAAGGGAAACTCTAGAAGGTCCAAGGGAGTGAATGAGGTTGTGTGGAATGAGGATTGATGATTTTTAGGGAAATTCCACTAACAATTATTAGCGCGAGAATAGAAGATGATGATGAAAGAATGATAGAGGAATGTTAACATTAATGGCGAACAAGTGTGTGGGTAGAAATGTGGGAAATTTTGAGAAGATGAAGTGGAAAGAGTAAAGAAAATGGGAGGGATGAGTTGGGACTAGGTGAAAATGAGGATAGGATGTAGGAGATGAGGACGAATGAGGTGACGATGAAGAAACAAAACATGAAAAGAATGGGAAGAAACGGTATGAAGGATGATGGATAAAGAAGGGGGAAAAGGGGGAAAAGAATGTGATTATAGGTGGAAGATATTAGACACATGTTGTAAGATGATAGGTAGAGAAATGATATTGGTAGGAGGAAAATGTGGTTGGTAGGAGAGACCAAGTGGAATAACTGATCAACAAAGTGAACAAATAATGAGGCAAGGGAAAAGTTCACAATGACAAGTTTAGAGTAGGGAGGACCATGACGTAAGTCTGTCATGCGACAGAAGTGGTTAAGTAAGATTGCCAAGTGAGTGACACTGGAGATGACAAGTGGCCAAATGAGAAGTAGTGTTTTTGAGAGTGGAAAAATATGTGAAATGATATGATAATAGGGAATGCCAAGAAAAAGTGAAGGGTGAAGGGTGTGTAGTGATGGGGAAAGGCAAGAAGACAGACATCCTTAAGAGGGACTCTTAATTGAGATCGCCATGTCATGTGAATGGTTAAGTAAGATTGCCAAGTAGAGGATGGTGATAGTGGTGGTAAAATGATGTGATGATGGGGGATGAAGAGAAAATATGGATGGTGAGAATGTAGAGTGATGGGCGAGTGTAATATGTCATGTCATGCTTAAGAGAATCTCTTAAGAAATATCGTCATGCTGCCAGAGTGGTTTTGTAAGATCACCTAACCGACATGGATGATATGCAAGAGAAAGACAAAATTATATTGGGTACAAGGGTGGAGAGGTTTGTTAAATAAGATGATCATGACGATAGGTGGGAGAAATAAGATGTGGGAAATATGATGGGATGGGGGAAGGCCATAGGGAAGATCAACCTTAAGAGGAAGTCTTAAGTAAGATTTTCATGTGTCCGGAATGGTTAAGTAAGATCACCAAGATGAAGAAGAAGAAGAATGATGATAGAGTTGGTAGGAATAGGGTATGACAAAATGGACTGAAGGGGAACCCTCAAGTGAATTTTTCATACTATGAGAGCATGCAAGTAGGATGACCAAGCATAAGACATATTTGGGGAAAGATGAGAAAAGAGTGAGTGATGTATGCCTGAGTGAAAGAGGATATGAGATGATGTGATAACAAGAAAGAAAGGAAACAAAGGAGTGTAACATAAATGGATGAAGGAATATATGTAGTGGAGGGAAAAGAGTGTGAGTGGAATCCTTACTTGGGATGCTCGCATGGTGAGAGTAATGATGCAAGAATGAGAAGTGGAAGAGGTGGAATGGGAAGATGTGTGTGGTGGTGATTGTTGTTTGATTAGAAGGGAGGTGGTGAAGAAGCTTCTACAACAAGAAGATCTTAGGGAGAGGGTAAACCTCCACCAAGGATCCCATATAGAAGGGGTTATTAAGTAAGATTGTCAAGCGAGAAGTAGAAAAGTGAAAAGAAATAATACAAATGGGTGAGAGGGGATACGAATGGTGAGAAGGGTAATATGGGGATGAGTGATGGAAGAGTAAAAATGAGGGGTGAGGATGAATGGATCAAATACATGGTGATCATGGTGGGGGAGGAGGAGTTGCTGGATAGTGAATGCTACTTGAGAAATATTTTTAATTAGGATTCACAAACTACAATGGTGATCAAGTAGGATTCCCAAACTGGGGAATGTATAAGTACGGGGGAATGGAGGGGGTGTAAGATAAGATGTTGATCATGCAGGAAGATACTCACATGAAGAAAAGCATCTTAATTTTAATATAGAATATAACAAAATGCATCGTGATATAAAAGATCAAAATGACTAGAATGTAATATGCATGCTAGCATAGACAAGGGCCAACAAAAAGGTTTGATGCCCCAGTACGATATGCAAATTGAAGAGAGCATAGACATAGGCCATACATAAAGTATGATGCCCCAGTACGATATGTAATCAGATAACATAAGTATATTAGAGAGAACACTAGGATATAGAAAATCAAGATGTCCCCTATAATATATCAAGATACAAGAAAGTAATTAAAAATTTGTAACTAATAATGCAACACAAGAACCAATAAACATGTTCCTAATGTGTTCCACAATGAGGATTGATTAGATGTGCCCCCAAGTAGGGGTACAAGGACATAGAAAAGGATTCGGTCATTTTCCTCAAACAAGGAAACAATGAGAGCCGAATTTTCCCCAAGAGAGGATTCACGCGAGGAGAAGTGGTTTGAATTTGGTAATCAGAAGGTGATTGGATCATTCATTGGGGATAATAGTTCAAAGGTTGGATTTTGTTGATTATTTTAGAGTTTTTGTGATTTTGTGGAGTTTATAATATATATATATATATATATATATATATATAAATTATTATTATTTTATTTTTATTTTGGATATTTTTGTGGATTTTTGACGATTTTTCAAATGTTTTTGGAATTTTGGGATTTTTTCTAATGTTTTTTAGATTTTTGAGGATTTTGGAATGTTTATTTTGGTTTTAGATTTTTACACTGTTATTGGAAATTTATGGACCAGAGTGCAGAATTATTTTGAGAGGTGGTAAACCAGGATATTATTTGCATGTACCATGTTCCTTGTGGTAACGCATGCTCAGAATAACACAAATTCTCATTCCATTAGTAGGATATGGTTGTGATGATATGATGAAAAGAATTCTAGCTCCATTCTTGACTCCATGCAACTAGTAAGATGCATTGGCTCATCACCTATAATCAAGAAGGACACTGGAGGTAGATAATGAATATAGAGACAAATGTTATAAACAATCCCTTTGGGAAATTGTAACTCAGTTCTTCATAATGTTACTGAACCGGTTTCAAAAATGGCTTTCACTTTATGAGTCACGTGCTAGACTTAGACAGTTACGTGGCCTGCTGATTGGTAAGATATGAGGTGAAGGGATAGTTCTCTCTTCACTTAGGCATCTAGATTACTTCTTTGGGGATTCTATAATTGCAAACACTATAAGATTTTGTATTCTTGAAATGAATCTCTATGCCTTGCCCCATGCTACTAGTGAGAAGCAAGGGCTCATCACCGAAGGAAAAATATAGGTGAGTGAATTCCCTTTTTGTCTTTCTTTTATTTTTTTATTTTCAATGTTTTTTGTTTTTTTGAATTTTTGAATGTTTTTGTAATATTTTTATGCTTTTATAAGAATTAACTTTTGCGCTTTGCCCCATGCCACCTATAAGAGGCAAGGGTTTATCACCGAAGACAAGATGTATACGAGTAAGGGCACCTTCCTCCATTCCTAGTCTCACACTACCAGTAAGAAGTGTGGGATAAACACCAAAGACTATGAAGGATGAACGATGTGACGATAAATTATTCATAATTTATTAAATTGATGGAATTTTACAATAGTGCTTTGTATTTGAGAAGGAATTTTTTCCCTCAATCTCAGCCCCACACGAATAATAGGACGTGAGGGTTTAACACCGAAGACTAAGATGAATGACTAAATGAACTGGGTAAAGAAGTTTAGAGCTTTGTTATTAAAGAGAGAATGTCTTTGAAGGGAATATATTACCATCAGTGAGCTTCTAGGTATGACCATAGGTGAAAGCAACTGAAAATGGGAGATATTATAAGAAGTATGATATTCACAAGACTTAATAGGATTGATGTTAGCACCTGTCTCATGATGATAAACATGAAGATGTGATTATGATAATGAAAATATCTGCCAATGGAATTGAATAACTTTAAATTATTCAAAGATGAGTGAGATAGAAGGAACAATGTACACGTCGTTATTTCTTGGAATAGCGGTGACGAGGGTTGTCAATCCTCTCCATTAATAATGTCAATCCGAGTTGGTGTCTGAAGGTTGTATGCATTAAGATATGAAGATCTTGGAAAGTAAATCCCTTAAACACAATCCAAAATTTCATAAATTGAAAGCACACATGTAAAAATGTAAACACACTTGCATAAAGGAAATCAAATTAGCAGGAATAAAACACAATTTCATAAATTGAAATTGTTGAATTGGAAATAAGAAAAATTAAATGAAACACATGCAGGTTTATAACTGACTGAATATTACAATACAAAGAGAAGAACAACACAACAAGATGATAATTACATAAAAATAAATAAACACAAATTATTACAAAATAAAAACACAAATATACAGATCCACCTTCCTTAGAATGAGTTGCCAGCGCATTCATTAGAAGTGTATTTAAACTATGCCTCAAGATCTTAACTCAAAATTACATAATACTAAAGAGAAGAGAACCAATTCATTTCTTGGTGGTAAAATATTACATATCTGAGTGTGGAAGGTTGCATTTATATTTTATGCATCCAACCAACTCCTTATTTTGGGAGATACAATATGATCTTATCTTTATTCTAATCCTAACAACTAAGATCTCCATCTCCACAAAATATGGAGAGATATATTATTGGATTCAAAGTCTTATCTCACTTATTTTAGGAAGATTTGCTCCCAAATCTTCTCCTTTCTTTTCTGTAACAAGAATCATAATGATTTTATTCTTCTACATTATTAGGAGGATTTTTCTCAAAATATGATTTTGACCAAATACCTTTCTTGGATTTTCCATTTGATTTTGTTGTTTTTGACTATGGAACTTTTGACGCTTGTTCGATACGCTTTTTGCTCGAACTACAATTCACTGAAAGTTAGATCTATCTTCATTGATAAATCCTATTGCAAATATGAATGAGGTTTTTGTTAAACACATTTCTATGAACAAAACTTCTCTAAGATTTTTCATTTTACTTTTCTATTTCTATTTATGGAAATTGTAGCGCTCGTCTGATATACAATTTCCTCAGACTGAAACTCACTAAAAGTTAGATTTATTTTCATGGGTAAAACCTATTGCTAATCTGAATGAGGTTTTGTTAAACACATTTATATGAAAAAATACCTCTCTCATATTTTTTTTTTGACTTTTCTGTTTCTGTTTATGGAACTTTTAGTGCTCGTTTGATACACTTTTCCTCAGATTGCAGCTCACTAAAAGTTAGATCTCTCTTCATTGGTGAAACCTATAAAATTTTTGAATGAGGTTTTCTTTAAATAGATTTCTATGAACAAAAACCTCTCTCATATTTTCCATTTGAATTTTTTGTTTATGTTTATGGAAATTTTAGTGCTCATTGGATACACTTTTTCCTCGGACTATAGCTCACTAAAAGTTATATTTATCTTCATTGGTAAAACCTATAGCAAATCTGAATGAGATTTATGTTAAACACATTGCTATGAACAAAAACCTCTCTCATATTTTCCATTTGACTATCTAATTATTCATAGTCCCCATTTGATGTAAGTTCCAGAACTAAATCTGTGAGTTCCAAAACTTATTATGTGAGTTTCGAAACTAACTCTATGATTTTTGGAACTAACTCTGCAAGTTATAGAACTAACTCTGCAAGTTCTGGAACTAACTTTGTGAGTTCTGGAACTAACTTAAAACATCTATAACTTTTGCATATGATCTTGGATTGAGATGATTCTATTTTTGAACTTGCATAATTTTTTGAGAGGAATCTGAATATGAAATCAGGTTTGAGTTTAGATATACCATCCATGATCAATTTCACTTTTCCCAATACTAGCATTATCTTTCCTTTATGGCCAACATACACAATAATCTGCATATTTTCCCAAATAATCAATAGGATTAGTCAAAAAATAGATAACAAAAGATTTCTAAAGAATGAAAAAGATATATATCCTATATTCTATCTTAAGAAAACTATAAGTTCCTAGATTACATCTAAATCCACTTTCAAAGGTAGCTTGGAAGGATAAAATAATGGTAAGTTATGGCCAATTTATGGCCTCATCAAGCGAACACCTCAAGGATAAAATTTCTTTAAATGAACTACATTCATTAGTTCATCAAGTTCTTGACCATCGTCAATGGCCAACCTATAGGCTCCAGAGCCAAATTTAGCTATAATTACATAGGGTCCTAACCAATTAGGATAAATTTTCCTTATTTTTCTCTCTCTTTAGTGGTATTCTTTTGATTTTCTTTTAAAACAAGGTCACCAATTTCTAATTCTCTGGGTCTTACCTTTTTATGATAACTGCATTGCAGTCAGTTTTGATAGACTTGAAGATGATTGAGAGCATTAAGTCATTTTTCATCAAGAAGCTCAATCTCTTGAAGCCATGATTGTCGGTATTCATCCTCATTAATTACATATTTAAGGGAGATTATCAAGGATGGGAATTCTATCTCAATAGGTAAAATGTCTTCGCAACCATAAACAAGGGAAAATGGGGTGGCTCCGGTAGGTGTGTGGTAAGATGTACAGTAAGCCCAAAGAGCGGGGTAAATTTGAGTATGCCGATTGCATCCATGGGTGTTAATGATTTTTTCCATGATGGATTTTATAGTCTTATTGGTTGCTTCTTCTTGACCGTTACCCTGAGGGTAGTATGGAGTAGACCACTTAAGTTTGATGCAAAAACGTTTGGCTAGGTCTTTTACATCTTGGTTTTTAAATGATTTTCCATTATCTGTGACTAGAGCGGATGGAATACCAAATCAACAAATGAGAATATTTAAAAATTAATTTTGAGATTTGGATACTGGTAACATAGGTGACAGGCATAGCTGCCACCCATTTATTGTTATGATCCTCATGTGTGGATTTCACTAATGCCTCAAGGTTTTGGTGTAACAGTTCGTTACATTTGGTATCAGAGTAACCACCCATGTTCAAATCTCACTCAGTTGGTTACACCGTGTAGCCGGGGCCCGTGGGGCACCTAAATGTTGGTGAAGCGGGGCTCGTACGTATGGGAATGTGGGCACAAACCCAGCTCGAGTCGGGCTCTACGGAAGCGTGGTGGGATGTTATGATCCTCATGTGTGGATTTCACTAATGCCTCGAGGTTTTGGTGTAATGGTTCATTACATTTAGTGAAGTAATCGGTAGCGGTAATGATGAACTTATGTCCATCGGATGATATTGGTCTAATTTTACCAATGAGGTCAAGTCCCCATTGAGAGAAGGTCCATGGTGTGGTTATTGATTGCAATGCTTGGGAAGGTGCATGGATAATATTTCCATGCTTTTGACATGATTGACATCATTTAACAAAATGGCATGCATCACTTTCCATGGTGGGCCAATAATATCCAACTCGTAGGATTTTCTTGGCTAAGACTATACCATTCATGTGTGCTCAACAGATACCAGAATGGACTTCAGCTAGGACACTCGAGGCTTCTTCCTGATTTAGAAATCGGAGCAGGGTGCCATCATATCCTTATTTATAAAGAGTTTATGCTAAAATGGTGTATCGAGAGGCATGTTGCGCAAAAGCATGTTTATGCATTGGTTTCATGTCGGCAGGAAATGTTTTATCACAGATGAAGGTATAAATATCATGGTACCAAGGGTTATTTGGACCCATGATTTTGCATACCATAGTATTTTCAGGAAGATCATAGGAAGGCATTAATATATGTTCTACAAGAAAATGTTCCTGGTGTTGACTAGTTTCGATTTCTAACAGGGATCTAATGGTTACCACATCGTCAAAAAATTAATTACCAATTCTGGGGATTTGATCAAAGCTAATTAATCGAAAATAGCTTCAAATACTATCCACCATGCATTTATATGGGATAATTTTTTCATCCTTGACCTGGAATTCATCAGTAACTTACTTGATGATAAGTAAATAATCACCAAATACAGCTAATTCTGTAATATTCCAAGATATAGCTAGTTTTAATCATGCGATGAGAGATTCATATTCTGTGATATTGGTACATGAGAATGCTAATTGAAATGATTTGGAGATAACTTGTCCACTAGGTGTGATAAGAAAAATACCACCCCCTGAGCCATGGAGATTACAAGATCCATCAAAAAATAGAGTCCAAGATGGCACGATGTCTATGTGTAGAAGATATTCATCAGGAAAAGAAAAATGAAGTGGTTCAGTTCCAGGAAGGGGTAGCTCAACAAGTTGGTTTGTAAGGGCCTATCCTTTAGTTTCCTTCTATGGAACAAACTCGACATCAAATTCACTAAGTAGTATGACCCAACTAGACATTCTTCCCATGAGAATGGGTCGGGACAAGAGATACTTGAGAGGATCAATCTTGGCAATCAACTTAGTTGTGTGATTGAGCAAGTAATGACATAACTTATGGAATGCAAAGGTGACCGATAAGCATACTTTTTTGATTTGGGAATAACGTACTTCGTTCTCAATAAGTGTTCGACTAAGGTAATATACAACCTGTTCTTTTGCTTGATCATTATGTTTTGATAAAAGAGCTCCTATGGCATGTTCAGTGGTAGACGTATAAAGAAACATGGGTTTATCAGCAATTGGTGACATAAGAACATGTGGGATAGAGAGGTATTATTTTAACTTAGCAAAAGAGTCTTGACAATCGTGGTTCTAGTGAAATTGTGTAGCTTTCTTGAGTAACTGGTTGAAGTGATGGAACTTATCAGCCAACTGTGATATGAAATGATGAATAAATTTTATTTTTCCGTAAATACTACGTAATTTTTTTAGGTTTTGAGGAGGAGGAATTTCCATAATGGCTTTGACTTTTGCAGGATCTACTTTTATGCCTCTTTGTGAGACAATAAACCCTAACAATTTACCAGAGGTCACTCTGAACACACATTTCTTTGGGTTAAGACGAACCTTATACTCACGTGATCTATCAAAAATGTGTCTCAACACACCTGGATGTACTATTCATGTTTTTTATTTTTCTAATATATCATCAACATAATCTTCCATGATATCAAGTAACATATAATGGAAGTTGACACTCATTGCTTGTTGATAGGTGGCACCAGTTTTTTTCAAGATGAAAGACATGACCTTATAACAGAAGGTACCCCATGGTGTATCAAATGTCATTTTATGTTGATCCCCTATAACAATATGTATTTTATTGTAACTATAAAATACATCCATTAAGGAGAGAATTTCATGGCTTGACGTGGAATCAACAATCATGTCTATATTTGGCAAGGGAAAGTCATCTTTGGGACAAGCCTTGTTGATGTCTCAAAATTCTATGCATATTCTGATGTTGGGGGTTTTCTTGGTTATGGGAACTATGTTAGATATCCATGCTAAATAATCAATAGGTCAGATAAAGTCATCTTCCAAGAGTTTATCGATTTCGGCTTTGACAAGCAATGCAACCTAGGGATGTATTTAGCGTAGTTTTTATTTTACAGGATTTACATCTAGATGCACCACAAGGTGGTGTACTACAAGAGAAGTGTCCAGGCCTGGAATTTCCTTATATGTCCATGCAAATATATCTTGGAATTCAATAAGCAGTGTTTTGAATTACATGCATTCTTAGTCAGACAAACTAATGCCAAGTTGTAAAATTTTTGGTTGTTCGGTGGTTCCAATGTTTATGTTTTTAGTTTCTTCTACAAGCATTTTAGATGTATCATTTTCAGAGAATGATGCTAATGGTTGATGTAGGTCATTGGTGTTGGGTGACTTAGGGGAGTTGGTACAAGATTTTTGTGTGTAATGTTGTAAATTTTTATTGACATGTTTGTTTGATAGGGTGGTGGTGAGATTTTGACTATGGGAAATTTTCTTTTTGCACTTCTGATCCAAATTTTCTGAGGGTGAAGGATCTGGATATTTTATTTCTTCACCAAAATAGGCTGATTTATTTAGATTGATTTCAAATCCTTTTTATGGTCGGAAGTAGGGATTTGGTCGCGAGTTCCAAGGAATTATTCGATGGCTTCATCATTTTGGAACATGTCCATGGTCGTATGATGTGATTCATGGTCTATGAGATTAGTGTTCAAAATTGATGACATTAATACATAAATGTTCAAAGTAAATATGTGTTTCAGCGAGTCCCTCAAAAAAGCTACGTGGAGACTTGGTGTCATTATCAGAGCTGGTGTCATCATTATCACTTGAAATTATTACGTGAGAAACATCAAACACCTTGAAATTTAGACCATGTTTACTGTGATGTTGTGTGCAATTGATTGGGTCTAAATGACCTTGTTCATTTGGACCGAGTCCTTTACCCTTCCATCGCATGTTTTTCATTATTCGATGAGCTTTGGTAAATTGAGGGGACTCATAACATGGAGAAAATTCGTCATTATATAACCAAGATCTTGAAGAACTTGGAATATGTTCATTGTCAAGATAACCAATTTTTTTTCCAAACTGACTGTCCCATTAGGTAAGTGGGATGGATTCTCATATGTGGAGCATTAGGTTTGTCGTAGCTATGTGGAGATTTTTTAATATAAAAGGATTCTTCCATCTCTTGAAATTGATATTCACCACATCATGTGTCAATGATTTTAAATGTGTGGGATGGGGAACCAATAGGTACCTCATGTGGTGGGCAAGTCAGTTTGGTAGTTTTAAAAGATGAAGAGAATGGGTTATAATAAGAAGGGGGTGGATTGAAGGATGAAGTTTGGTTATTCATAGGAGAAGGTATCTTAATAGAAGAGGTGTGGTTGGATGAAGAAGGTTGGCTAGGTGAGGAAGAAGATGTTGTGGTGGAAGAATAATTGTTACTGGAAGAAGAAGCTTGATTAGTGGAAGAAGATGACTGATTAGTGGGAGGAGGACGGGTGGAATATTGTTGACTAACGGAAGATAATGGATTGGAAAATGTGTTTTGATTAGAAGATGATGGTTTTGGATCATTATTAGGGAGTGTATTAGGATTGATGCATGTTTTGTTAAAGATTATGTGAGGTGGAGAACACTTATCTGTTGATGGACAATAGTGATCATGTCGATACCATCCTTCAAGGAATCTATAATATTCAAAGGGTTGGAGATCTACACGTAACGTAAATTCTTTTCCAAATGAGGAAATTTAATACATCAGTGGAATGATTATGGGACGGATTTCAAGGCATGAATCCATGGTTAGCCGATGAGAATGTTATATGTAATTTCTACATCCACCACATGACATACTGTGTCTAAGATGATGGGTCTGACTTGGATAGGCAACATGATTGTTCCTTTAGGATTTCTCTCACTATTACCATACCCATGAGTGGTTATGATATTATTTTTTAAATCATTTTAAATGTAACCAAGACAACGTAAAAGTTTCATGGAACAAATATCCAATGCAGATCCATTTTTTTATTAATACGTGCTTGATCTTACGATGAGTTATATAACCCTCGACTTATAAAGAATGATTATTAGCGATGTTGGGATTAAGAAGGTCAACATGACCAAAAGATAAAATAGGATTGGGGACTGTAAAATGTGCAATTAAAGCCTGGAATTTTTGTGAATTGATGTCCTCAAGGACACGAGTGTTATTCAATGTTTTCATAAGGATGTGTTGTAGTGCGGGAGAAGAATTAAGCAATTCCATGATGGAAACTTGTGTTGCAGTCTTCTCTAATTTTTTGACAATATTGAATGATGGCACAAGTTGTGAAGTGGAATTGGTGGTGGGATTAAATGGTGGATTAGGAGGTGATGTGGGGGATGAAGTGGTTGATTTTTTTGCTATAGGGACCCACAATTTTTCTGTCTAGTGGTGATCACACAGTCAGTTCTGATCTTTATAGTTGCAACTAGGTCTTGGTCATAGTCTATGGTTGAGATGGCTGAGTCATACTTGACATTGCTTGATGATTGACCCTTATCTTTTGAATTATTATCATGGTTAGGGAATGGATTTTTGAACATGTGAAGTTTTTCATTAGGTGTTTTTGTCTCAGAAGTATTTTCAACTTCTATGTCTCCACATTCAATCAGGTCTTGGACGTAATGGCGGAGTTGCATGCATCAATCTGTAGAGTGACCTTTTATGTGATGGTAATCACAATATTCATTTTCCTTATACCAATTTGGTTTAGACTGTCCTTATTTGAAAGGGTTTGAGGATGGGATATGTAATCATATTGGCATTTGTCAAATGACGAAAGACACTAGATATAATTTCTCCGAGAGGAGTGAATTGTCTTTGTCGGTCCTGAGAAGGAACTTCCTTTCTTAGGATTATGATTGGTTTTTTAGATTTTAATGTTTTGATGGGATTTATTTGAACATTTTGGACATGGAAAGAATCAGTAACGCCATTGTTGACTATATTTTGATTATGGTTAAATAATTTGGATTTATCCTAGTTCTGAGGGGCATCTAGATGAGGTTGGTCCCTAAAGGGTTCTTTAAGTAAGCCCTTAGAAATGAGGGGTTTTTTTATTTACGTTCCCTTTATAATGAATCTTCGAAACTATTCAGACAATGCATTCACATATGGAATGATAATTCGGAATTGAGATTAGGAAAAAATATGCTAACTAGTTGTCTCTTGGGTATTGAGCAGAGAAATTGGCTTGCAATTCCTCGCCATCGTTGTGAAAAGGAGGAAAAATTTTCATTTGGCCTTTGCCTAATGTTACAAAGATCAAGCATGGTTATTTCTAAGTCTAAGTTATAGGAAAAACGTTCAACAAATTTTTTCGACGAGTCTGCAAATTTTGTGACCGACCCTTTGGGAAGATGGAAAAACCAGTCTAAAGCTTGTCCTCCTAAACTTTGGGGGAATAATCGTAAAAGGTACATGTCTCGATAGGAAAATTCCTAACATTGCATGTAAAATTTCTTGACATGTTCACGGGGATCACCTTTGCTTTTGTATTTATCAAAATTTGGGATTTCGAAGGATGACGAAAATGTTAAGCGTGATATCTCTGTATCAAATGGATAAGGATACAATTCTTCAAAGTTAAATTATTTTAATTGTTTTTGTAGTCCCTGAATGGCATATTTCACATGTTTCCATTCTTGTGTGAATGAAGAGGTTGGGGATGGTTTATCAAGAATGTCGTGAGTATTGGGGTCTGGATTGGGCTCTCTTAAGCTTTCAAATATAGCGGTTACTTCCTCAAGTTTATTTTTTAAGTCTTGGATTTTAGTCAATAACTTGTCAGTCGAAGATCTATTTGGTATTTCATTGTGATAACTTGATTCACCATTTTTGATAAGTTTGTTTAAATTTTCAGTCCCGAAGACAGGGGGTATTTTTCCCCCATGGTTAGGATGCGTAATAGATATTCATTTTTATTTTTTTCTATCACTCTATTGACTTTTTCTTTTTCTTCATTGGTGAGTTCTAGTTGTGCAACTTCTTCATTGTCATTTTCATGAGTGTGACTACATGTGAATAACATGATGAGATGTGCTTAATTAAGCTGAAAAAGTGGGTAAAAATTTTGAGTAGGTGTGATTAAACGAGAACTTGATTACTTTGGATATGTCTCGAATAAGCTGATAAGGAGAGTAACTCAAAAAAATTCTCTCAATATGATTGTGATATAAATCGAGATGAGTTAATAGGGAATTTGTTTCACATTGTGTAGATTTAGCTCGAACAAGCTCTGGATTGTTGATAGGGAAAGTAACCCAAATAGGTTAATCTCAAGATGGTTGTGATATAACTCAAAATGAGTTATAAAAGGATTTGTGTTGGCTGTGATTTGGATAAGCGCGATGGTTTAAAAAATAATGAGTGAACTCAAACAAGTCACCCAATATTAGTTTGATATAGCTTGAAACGAGCTATGAAGGATGTTTTGACAATTGATGATATGAGGAGTGAATGATAGTCACTCAATATCTGTTGGATAAAGCCAAAGAAAATCTATGGCAGATGTATTTTTGGCTAAAGAAAGCTAATGAAATCGATGTGATGTTTTGGTTTGCGTTGTTGGATTGTTTGGATGTTTTAGCTTGGTATTGAATTGGTCGAGAAATAAATTTTTTTTGTGGAACACAACTAGAGTTTGAACTTTTATAATGAACCCATTGATATCAGCCATGTTTTATGATAAAAAAATTCTAAACTATTTTATTTACAAATAGAAATAAATCATGTGGATCATATTGTTTTGGCTCAGGAGGTAAATTCTTCAGGAATGATCATTGTTTCATGTAATCATACAAGTATGTTGTGGAATGATGGATGTAGGCTCTTATCACTCCAAAAAAGATGCGTCCTCCGATATACCCTAATCCTGATATACCTAATTTTGTACAAGGATAGAATTGGTATGGGAAACCCTTAAAGCACTAGAGGAGACTCACCAATTCTTACTTACCTACTTCAGAGTGAATCACCACATCTAAAATAGGTTTTGTGAAAAAGTGGAAGGTGATGGGGGAATGAATGTGTATGGTGTCCTTATAACTCCCAGAATATTTACAGGGACAATGCCCAGGCTTCGTTGTTACAACTATTTAGGTGTGACTCGCATGCACCATATGAGAACATTACCTATAGGTAAAGAGAAGGGGCGAGGTAAATACTGAACACTGTGTTGAGACTAGGTCTCAAAGTGTAATGCAGATAAAAATGTTGGTGGTGCGTGGTAGTCAAGTCCATTTCACCGGTGTAGCTTTGGTGGTGATGAAATCCACCTTGACTATGTGCAAAAACAAAATGATGAAGTGATTAAATGCATGGTTCTTTCCAGCTTGACGTAAATCACTGGCAGAAAATAATTGCATACCTGAGTATGTTAATTTGTTTTTGGTTTTAGCAATTTTATTTTGAATTGTGGTAGTTTTGCGGGATATATTTTTTTGTTTTGTGTTTTCAAAAATATTCTAGTGACATGGTCCGACAGAAAACAAATTAGTAGTTATTCTGCAAACAAAATTTTAGGAATAAAAACAATCGTGATTGTTTTTTATTTTCCAGATCACTCGAAGGTGCAGGAAAAGAGCATACACAACTAACGATTGAACAAATATCAATAGTGTGGAAAAATAAAATAATAAGGAAATAGATCCTGAAATTTTAGAACAAGAAACTAAACAATCGCGACTGTTTCTATTTTCCAGATCGCTTCAAGGCACAAGAAAAGACAATACACAGATATAATTGGAATAGAGATTTTTGTAAAAAAAATTGTTTAATAAGTTTTACAATTAATTGTGATTGTGAAATAGTAATAACAATTATCTTCACAAAAAAAAGAAAAACAATGAAAGGAGAGCATTAAAAATGTTACCAGAAGTGTCGCATTAGAAAATTGGAATGTAAGGAAAAAGAATTATTTTACGGAATCTGTGTGGATCTCTTGGTTACAAAGGATGACTGGAAATGTGATTTTAAGAATTTTGGCTAGATAGGTGCGATAAGGGTTTGTATTGTTGAAAAAGATCCCATGCCAAAGTCAAGTTTTTGTCCATGCCAACCCAAGAATATCTAGATCGGGTGATGGACCATCTTCGTCGGAGCGCTGAGGAGATCAGAGGTATGATGAGCATTGTAGATTTGTTACAACTATAACCTGTATATGTACCATAAGACACTACACAACAAAATCACTTCCCATAGCATGAAGGTTAACCAAAGAAGGCCATAAGGAACTGAAAAGGAAATAATAATGAACAATAATAAACAAAGAACAGATAAAACCACTAATTGGGAAATTAATGGTAACAGATCAAAAGTAATCGGGCGTGCCAGAATGTAATCTAGGAAAAATACTCTACTAACAAGGAAATAAAATACTAACAATAATACCTCCTCCTTTACATTCTATAACAAACCTCAGAATGGGTTAGGAAACATGGATTAAGCCTCAATTGCATGCTATGTAGGTGATTTTTTGCAAGATTGGGTAAGTCCTTCCTACAACAATGACCCACTTACTTTACACCATATGGGTAAATGGATTATGGATTTGGGATGCTTCAGGATGAGGCTATTTAGGCATTAGGATGAGGTAGAAGGATGTGCTTTGCTCAAAGGATGCAAGAACTTAGATAGGGAATTCAAGCTTATTCTTTGTGTCTTTAGAGGGGAGGGGTAAGGTTGTATTTATAGCCTGGGGGAGTGATTAACTTAGAGTAATTTAAGTAATCATGATTTGAAAATGTGGGCAGAATTAGGTGAGTGGGGACCACGAAGAATGGGTGAGGATTTGATTTTCTATTTTTAATTCATAAGTGAAGAATTTTATGTGAGTGGGGACCACAAAAAGTGGGTAAGGATTTGATTTTTAATTTTTAATTCAATAGTAGAAAAACATGGAGAATAATGACATGTGGTGAGGGTTGGGTTAGTTTTTTGGATTTTGAAATGAATAATTAATAAAATTATATTTGATTAATTTGAAGTGTATTTTTGTGGGAAATGAGGAAGGGGAATTAATTGATTTAGGAAAGATGTGAAATTACGGTGTGTACAATATCCATCACTAACATCTTGTGCAGGTTTAGTTGTTATTAGAAAATCTACTTCAGCCATCTTGGCCTTTTGTTTCATCTACAGGTCTTCATTTTAGACCGTCCATTTTTATCCAAGCCCTAAATCAGCCCTAGTCGTCATCAACCCAGCCTTCATCCTATCATTTTTTCTATTATCCAGATCCTTTTTCATCAGCTTTCTATTTCTGTATCCATCCATCTTCCACATCCCATCATTTTACCTCTCTGCCATCTCAAATATGTTTTATCAGCCCCCAGTCGTCATTGTTTCCCCTTGGTCATTGTCGATAAGACCTATTTTTGTACCATTTACCTTCACTTTGCCTAATTTTTTTGCATCCTTTCATCCAAATCTAGATCCAATTTGTCTTGTAGGTTTCTTTCTTCAGCTCAGATCTACTTTCAAATCCAGATCAGTTCAGATCCATCCACAAAATATCTTACAGCTCTTCTTGGGTGTATTATCTTCTCATCAGTCCCATTCGCCATTGTTTGGACCTCAACAACCTCAGGTCACCGTCGAATTGCCCATGTTTTTGTTTATCTTACATCTATTTATATCAAATCTACATTTTCTATATATTTTCGTGTTTCAATTTTTGTTTTGTATCATATTTTTCATTATATCAAATACATTTTCCATCAATTTTATCCTATATTTCTCTATAGGAGGGTTGAAATCCATCATAGGAATTTCACACTTCTCGAGACTAGCTTATGTCGGGAAACCCTCCCTCTATCTACTAATCCATTTTTCTACTTAGTTTTCTTTGTTTTGCAGATTGTTCTAGCTCATAGTGAGGAGGATTTCATCTTTGCACCTGAATCGTTTCATCCGATCCCAGGTTACCTTAAATCCTTGCATAATTGGAGTTACTTGTTTTCTTTATTACTAGTTCACTAACTTGATACAAAAATGAGGAAACTTGGTAAACAGATGATTTGTTTCATCCCTTTGGTGTTGTTAATGTATATGTTTAATTTTCTTATTATTTTTATTTTTATGCGTTATTTAGATTTTGATGATATGTAATGGTTTTTCACAACATATATTTTACTTTTGGAAATGTGTGTTTACCAACATGAAAATTAGGCCCTAAATACCAACAATTGTCCTTTTATTATAATCATGTTGGGCCCCTAAAATATTAGCTAAGTACAAAAGGCGTGTAGGCACGCAAGGATAAAGCATGCAGAGCAGGGTTTAAGGAAACCTGTGGCGTGTGCATGGACAGAACCAAGGTTTTAGGTCTCAGCCATATTGGGCATTTTGAGCAGAACATGTGAAAAACATGACTTGACTACGCATGTGGAGTGGATAAGGTGCCAACTTGTTGGCCCAGGAAGGAGCATGCCTGCGGTAGAAGCTTCTAGAACCAAATCATGGTAAAAAGTGGAAAGCTTAGGCATGGAGGAGCATGCTCGCATGGAGGACCACATTGAGACACTTGGCATCAGATTTGAATCCGCTGGAGGATGATTTGGCAGTTCAAAAAGGCTATATATACAAGCACCTACAAAAGTAAAGATAGAGAGAAATAGATAGAGGGTGGAGCTCTGCATAAATAATGCAAGAACTTTGTTAGTTTGGGTAATTATGCTTAGGAAAGGATGTATCAAGGGTATGGGGATTATAAATTTCATTTAACAGCCTAGCCATCTGAGTCCAGATATAATGCATGACTGTGGTCTGCTTCTCTGTGACATTCTATAATGGCTTCATGAATGTAATGAGGTTACAAACTTATATGAATATGAACATTGATGATTTTGATGTATACATCTTTCTCATATTTATTTTTCATTTATGTTTATGATTAAGTATGGATGCTTGTACAACTTCTTTCTGTTTTGGTATAAGTTATAAAATTTGTTAAGCTCTTTCTATCTGAAATGACTGCAAGGATCTAGAAGTTGTTCTACACTCTATGGTGCTTGTATGTTTTACTTCCTTTCAAATATCTTAAACATGGATCATAGATGATGTTTCCCACTAAACTCACATAAAAGAGAGACTCGGCACCCGTGCATGCCTCGAGTTAGCACCCAGACACCCAGTGGGTGATAGGCTGGTGTGCATGGGGTTTCTTTCTTTTGTGATAAGGGTAAAAATGACTACATTTTGGTTTTGTTTCCGGGACCTCTTTTCAAAGTTGTAGAGGGAAATGGAATACATCATGATCTCGGTAATGAGTAATGACAAAATGTTTAACTTTGGAAAGTGTTGAATCATAGTTGAAGAGCATGGAGGATGAATTTTCTTAGAGATTCAGCACTAGACCTAAGTTTGATGCACATAGATGAGTAGAAGAGAAAATCTACCATGATTTGTATTAAACGTTTTTCTGTTGCTTCCCAATAGAACTGTATGAATGGTTCTCAGCGTATGCATCTAGATCAAGCTGGTATTCTAGATTGCACGTGTGGACCCAAGAATAATACCAGAGGCTACAGGATGTAGATTTGACGTGGACTCGTGTTGTGGATCATTGGTGGGAGGGTGTGTTGGCTAGCTACACTCTGGTGTACACTATTTCCACATATTCTTACCCGGAAGTTGTTGAGTTTGAATTTCTACGAGAGCCCAGAGGATCATTTCTACATGTTATCCCTCTAACAATGAATATCTTGATTATTACTTTGAGTTTAGAGGCATTTCTAGTTGTCGATTAAACCATTCTGAGCATTGGGAAAGGAAGCTAGGGTGGAGGAAGATGGTATATATTACGATGGAGAAGGAAAGGGAGGAGAGATGGCTCAAGTATAGTGAAGCATGTGAAAGGGAGATTGCTAGATGACACAAGGTTGCAAGTGTGATGGATATATGGAGGTAGACATTATGGGAAGGAGTTGAGGTTCACGCGGAGGATGTGGAACCTGAGCAGTATATGCTACCCCATCTTGGAAAGCATGTAAGAGAGACCCCCTTTGGCTTCTAATGAGAGTTCATCGCACAGAGAGAGAAGAGTCATTGGCACGTATTTGAACCCACCCAGTGACCAAACCCTGGCACTTGGTTTTCCAAACCAAGGAAGGAGTATCATTGACCCAGTTGGTATTAGTGGATGTGACATATCTATGCCTAGGAGGTACAATTTTTTAGTTCCCACTTCTATGGCTACAAATATTCTAGTATTTAGAGGAGTCTTTGGATAAGGAGCAAGTATACAAGCCTTCGGTCTTGTGTCTAGGAGTGGTGCGGGGTACAATAGTGATAGTGGGGCATTATCACAGACCATCGGTACACAGTTCAGTAGAACCATGGGGACACTTGGCATGACTACTACAGGACCTGGTGGTTTTGGTGGATCTGGTGGGTTAGGAGGAATAGGACTTGGTGGACCTAGTGGTTTTGGTGGCTCAGGAGGCACAGGACCTGGTGGACTTGGTGGATCTAGCGGCAGAGGAAACACTAGAGGGAACCAAGGCTCTTGCTTAAGAGTACAAGGGCCCCAGCCACCCCCTCAAGTATTCTTTGAGATGTCTTTACACTTTCCATAATATATTGGTATTCAAGATGCTACAGAACATGTTCACAAGTGTGAGCTGTTATGGCACGCAAAGGGTATCACAACCTCGAAGCAGAAGGCTAGTAAATTTGTAACAACATTGTAGGGATGCACACATAGCTGGTATAGGATATATGACCCTGATCAAATGGTGGTGGATTATACTGCTTTAAAGAATTCCTTCTTAGCATAATTTCACATCCCTAAGTTTTAATAGAAGAGCATCAGTGCCCTAAAGGAGATTCAATAGGGAATGGTAGAGAGTGTGCGGGAGTATGATGTGTGCTTTAAAACTCTCTTGTCTAAGTTATTATATGACATTCACCCTTTACAACATGCTCAGTGGTTTTTTGGGGGGTTGATCACACCTTTTAGAAGGGCATTATCTCATAATACTTTCATAGACCTACACAAGGTGTTAGAAGCTGCTCTGCGTGCTGAGGCTGTTGGTAGTGTTGATACTAGTGTTAGCCCGTTCCTGGAGGCTCAAATTGCTGCTATGGCTAAGAATCTAGAGAATTTGTCTTCAAAATCATCCCATGAGACTCGCAGTGGTTTATGGTGCACAGAATGTGACATAGAGGGTCATGTCAAGGGTAGTTGTCCCCAGAGGACACTACACACCGCAACAGTAGACTATGAAATTTTTCATGGGGACCATGATGCAAGTAGATGCCCCTTGTTATAGTGCACAATTCAGAAGAATGTGTCGTGCTATTGTAAGCTTTGTACCTCTACAACCCATGATATTAAGGACTATAGGCTAATTGATCAGATCCATGAGGCTATTGATCATGGGGTGTGCCAAACCAACATTGCCAGTAGTTCTAAGGGTGATGACTGCCGTTATGAGGAGCGCATAGATGGAGGCACGTGTGGAAGGGGATTTCACAGAGGATTCCATGGTCGTAGTAACCACGGGGGAGGAAGGAGTGAGTTCTCATGTGGAACATGTTTTGATTGTGGGTCTACAAAACATTATAAACTAGAGTTCCCAGACCTATTACAGTGCTCATGGTGTGAGAAGAAACACAAGTGCAAAGAGTGCCCTGAGTTATTTGAGCACATGAATCAGCAGCAATGGAAAGACAAGGGAAATGCAATGGTAAGCATTAAGAAGACAGACACACAATGGATTCCATGGGTGACATGTGATGCAGGATTAGAACTTGTTTTAGTAACAACAAGGGCAGAAGTTGCGCGCGCAAAGGAAATACCAAGGCAGAGGACCCTGGTTTCAAGAGAGGAAGTGGTGAATGGAAAGTACCCAGATCCTACTCATCAGAAGGAGGTATATCAAGCTACCATGGACACCATTTGGAGTTTACAAGGAGAAATCTAGTATCTAAAGGAGCAGTCTAGGAGGGAGGAGCAAGGAAGGAAGGTCGAGGTGCTAAAGGATGACATGTATGAGGTCAAGGAAGTATGTAAAATGTTAAGGGAAGAGAATTTTATTCCCTTGATAGGAGCATGGTTAACAGAGAAGGTACCATGTGCCAGAGAAGGGCACGGGAGGCAGGTCTTGCATGCCAACCTTCCCCGTCACAGCCTTGACTATGAAAAAGAGATCACATTGGATGCATTCGTAGATGGATGGATCCTTAGTAATATCCTCATTGACATAGGTACAAAGGTCAATGTTATCACACTGGATACTTGGCATCAGATGGAAAGGCCTGCATTATAGCCATCTTTTAATGTGTTGTATATGGCAAAAAGATGAAGGTAGTGCCCATCGGTGTCTTAAAAGATGCAGCTATCACTATCCAGGGAGCTAAGTTTATTGGGGACTTCGAAGTCTTGGCACTCACCGAGGTAGAAATTTTCCTAGCACTACTTGGGCGCCCATGGTGTTACAAGAACAATGCGTACCTTCGGTTCAACAAGGGGTACATCAGTTTTCAAAATAAGGAGGAATGGGTCATTATACCCCTGGATAATGGGAAGTCAAAACCCTATACTGAACCTTTGGGGGAAGAGGTCCTGGATAGGATATATGAGTGCTCAATCAGCAATCCAGAGATAATTAATCCTACCAATGGAGTTATCCAGTTTGAGGATGCTCAGTCAGTAAGTGACACCACCAGTCTAGCATGTGATAATTAGGTGCATGGGACTTATGAGTTGATCATACGACAATTGAGAGGATCGGTAAAAAAATTAACAAAGGTGCATACATTCTAGAACCTAGGAGGAAAAGAGGTACCTAAGTATTCAAGAGGGGCCTTCTTTGAGATCTTTTTGCAGGAGATGGAAGCTCAGTGGAAGGAGGAGAAGGAACGGAGGGGGATGTTAAGTTATGTCCTACTTGACATAGCGACACAATGGTGGGCTACACATCAGGAGATCCTTTTGGAATGGTGTGAGGTGAGAATTTCTCTCTTTGTCAGGTTTTCTAGAAGCAACGTGCCCACAATCCATCAAGGACTAATATAGTAAGGAACTCACCTCTTACCACATCCAAGCTTGTAAGAAGGTCTAGAGAGAAGGCACGGAAGCTTTTCCACCATCCCTTTAGGTACACAAGCTATATTCTACACTGCAGGGTTACGCGCGTGCATGGTACATTCATTCTGAGACACACCGCTAGACAGGGAATTGGTAAGAGATAGTGGCTGACCTCATTCAAAAATTTGAGTATCGAAGTACAAATCCATCAATTGATAAGGCCTTGTAGGTTATCAAGCACCTTACCATGGGGGATAGTTCCATGACAAAAGATAGGCTGTTGGAATTTCTAGGTGGACCAGGTTTGGAGGTGCGCTTTGAAGAAGAGGTTTGCTTGGAAAAGTAGAAAGGGAAGTTGGTATATGTTATTGATGGGGAGGAAGTAGAGAGCTTGGATGTTAACCATTCTATAGGGATGTGCAAGGTAGTGGACAGTGTTGATACTCATGCGCGTGCCTACCATGAGCCCTTACAGAAAAAAAAAGGTTAACATTGGCTCAAGAGAAGAACCTAAGGAAGCTATCATTGGAGATTACTGGTCGAAGAAGGAAGTCTCTAAGATCATTGATCATTTGCAAGAATTTGAGGATTTATTCCCATGTGGGTACCATGAGCTCAAAGGTGTCCACCATTCCTTGGGGGAGATGAGGATAAAGCTGAAGGATGGTGTGCACTTGGTCAGGAAGAGACCCTACCAAATGAATCCCAATTTACACCTAAAGGTAAAGGAAGAGATAGACAAAATGATAGCTTTCGGGACCATTGAAGCTGTGGAAGAATCAAAATGGATAATTCTGATGTTAATAAGCATCAAGAAGGATGGGTGGATTAGGATTTGAGTCGATTATAGGGAGTTGAATGTAGTGTGTGTCATTGATCCTTTTCCATCCCCCTTCACTGAAGAAATTTTGGAGGGAGTCGTTGGGCGTGAAATCTATTCCTTTACAGATGGATGTTTAGGGTACCACTAAGTCCGGATTGCAAAGGAAGCCCAGGAGAAGAAAACTTTCACCATTGAATGGGAAAGTTTTGCATACACGGTCATGCCCTTTGGGTTGAAGAATATGCTTGTTGTTTTCTCATGCATAGAGGTACAGACGTTCCAGGACTTCATCCACTAATTTCTTCAGGTCTATTTAGATGATTGGACAGTGTATGGGCTAGTGAAAGACCATTGTGATAATTTGAAGCTGATGTTTGAGACATGTCAACAGTTAAGGATATCCCTCAACATTAAAAAGTGTGTCTTTTCTACACCCTTTGGGATGTTATTGGGGCATATCATATGTAAGGAGGGCTTGCTAGTAGATCCTACCAAGGTTGAATTTATTGTGGGATTGGGGGAGCCTATTAGCTAGAGCATAGTGTGTGGATTTCTTAGGCATACGAGTTATTACAGGAAATTCATCAAGGGGTATGCCAAAATCTTTGTGCCTATATAAGAATTGCTTAGACATAAAAGTTCCTTCCATTGGGGAGAGGTACAATAGAAGTTTTTTAACACATTAAAGGATAGGTTTGTCACCATGCCTATATTACGTTTTCCCTCTTTGGACAAGCCCTTCCATGTTCATGTAGATGCCTCAGGAACCACCAGTGGAGCAGCGCTTGCATAATCGGGTGAAGGAATTGTTGATCATTCTTTGTGTTTTGTAATCAGGAAGTTAACACCAGCAGAGAAAAATTACACCATAACTGAGCACAAAGCATTGTCAATGTTCTACGCACTTTACAAGTTCAGACAGTATCTACTGGAAACTCCCCTTGTGTTTTACACTAACCACATGGCGTTAAAGTACTTGGTGAACAAGCCCGTTCTACAAGGGTGCATATGTCGATGGGTGTTGTTATTTCAAGAGTTTGAGTTTACGGTAGTTATGAAGCCTAGAAAGAGCAACTATGGACCTGATCATTTATCAAGAATTGATTCATGGGAGGATGCACATAGTATTCAAGATACTATGCCAAATGCGCAGCTATTTAGGTTGCGGCGCATGCCCTTGGATTTGGAGGAGATTGTAGTATTTCTAAAGGAATTTGTGGCACCGGAAGGGATGAAGGCATTAGAAAAGAAGAAACTAGCCATACACATCGTGCCCTACATGTTAATCAGTGGGGACTTACACAAGTTAGGGTGTGATGAAGTTTTACACAGCTATGTACTAGATCATGAATGCCTCGTCATCATAGAGGAAGCACATAGAGGAAGTGTGGGTGGACATTATGCAGGTGACGCCACTGCGCGTAAAAATTTTAATGGCAGGATTGTGATGGGAAAATCTATATAAGGATTGTAAGGACTATTATAAAGCATGTGACCATTTTCATTGCATTGGCAAGCCAGGAAAGAGAGATGAAATGCCTTTGCGCCCTATCCCTAACGCTCAACCTTTTGAGAAATGGGAAATAGACTCTGTAGGCCCTATTGTACTAGCAGCACGTAGGAATGGATCATGTTATGTAATCACTTGCACAGACTATTTGACAAGGTGGGCAGAGGTAGCCCCAACTAAAGACTGCACAGCAGCCATAGTGGTAAGATTTTTTTGGGAAAACATTATCACGAGGTATGGATATCCTTTATGTTTAACCTGCGATAGGGGTACACATTTCTTGAATGAGACCGCGAGGATCTTGTTAGCAGAGTTCATAGTAGCTCATCACAAGACTACCCCTTATCACCGACAAGTAAATGGAACTATGGAAGCATTTAAAAAAATATTGAGTCATACCCTGACCAAAATTTGTGATGTCAGAAGACAAGATTGGGATGACAAGGTATCAACCATATTATGGGCTTATAAGAAAACTTATAAACTATTGAACAAAGCCACACCATTTCAATTGGTGTTTGCCGTGGAAGTTGTTCTACTGGTTGCATTCATTTGACCTTCTCTACGAATAGTACGAGCAGGAGGGCTGGCTGATGAGAAAACACTGGAAGAGAGAATTGATGAACTGATGAAGCTGGATGAAATACGATCACTTGCTAGGTGGAGCCAAACAACATAAAAAAGAAAAGAAAAAAGCATGGCATGATCGCTACATCAGAAACAAGAAGTTTGAGGTTGGGCAGATGGTCTTAATTTATGATTCTAAGTTTTTGCACCATCCTGGGAAGTTGAAGGTCCATTGGTTAGGTCCCTATAAAATCTCATACATCCTTGATTCAGGCGCATGCTAGTTATAAGTGTTGGATGGAACGAAATTTCCTAGACACTTCAATGGGAGTAGGTTGAAACCCTACTATAAATAAGTCTTCTTGGTGTTTGTAAATAAGGCAGTTTTTCCAGTTAATTTAGAATTTCCTTTATGCATTTATTTTCTTGGGTTTCCCTTTCGTGTTGTTGTTTTGTTTTTCACCTTGGGTGCCAATACCCTTATTACTTTTTGAGGATTTTTGAGTGCGTAGAGGACCACACATCATTTTAGTGTGGGGTGGAGTGATGTGAAGGAGAGCATGGGTAAAGTGCCAAGGAAGTTTGTATTGAAAATCCTGGTTGAATGGCTCTGTTGAAAGAGGTGCATGGAAAGAAAATATGGAAAAGGATGGTTGGTGTCAAGATAAGGCTACTTTCAGATCCCACATACAAAGGAGGAAAAAGTGCATAAGCAACATGAGGTAGGCGAGAGAAAAAATCAGGACAGAAGAAGTGCCTTCGGTGCCGGTGACTGTGCGCATGCAAGAGTCTTCTGTCTAGATAGATTGGTTATGTGCCAGAAGGTTGGAAGATTGTCCCGCGTAGGGTTGGGCACATGAGTTAAAGCGCTAAAGTCAGACTTTGTTTGAAAAAGCCGCATTAAACATGAAAAGTATGGTGGTAAGGTGAAGTAGCATTTAATGCTTAAAAAGGGAAAAACTATAAATAACAGGGTCGAGGCATTTCATTATTCAATTTGTGTATAAGGAGAAAGAAGCACTTTTTGCATCTTTGCAAACTAGGGCTTCCAAAAACTGATCCGTGTGAAGAAAAATTTGAAGAGATTGAGCGTGAGTAACTAGTTTGGATCTACGAACCAGAAGGAAGGGATTTCACGGGCGTAAGAGAAGTGGTGAGAAGGCTGTCGTCTTGTGAAGGGATTATCCCATCTAGGGTTTGAAGAACTAGGGAATGGGTTTAAGGAGTTTTCTTCACAAATTCAAGATCTAATGTGGGAAAGAGTGGAAGAACAGAGTTACAAGAAGTGATTGAAGTAAGAAGAGGACCTAGAAAATGGCACCCAAGAAACCAGTTAGCACACCTAAGAAGGGAAAGGGCAAGGGCAAGGGAAAACAACAAGAAACTGACACACATACAAATGAGGAGTGGTATGAAGAAATGTCAGTACCTAGATGGAGTGTTGCTAGGGAAGGAGTGGGAGTCCCATCTAAGAAACATGTCTGTAAATGACTACAATCATCATATGAGCACAATCGAGAAGGATATGGCACTGGAGTTAGTGCACCCAACAAATAAAAGGACACTAGAGGGTTTTCCCATCTATAACAGATGATGTGAAGGTCAAGTTGGAGAAGGAAGGATTATTGCAACTCTTTGAGTTTCCCTACTTCAGGAAGCCTGAGTGCCTATATCAATGGTTGATGTCACGTGTGCATGAAGACTACTTCCATTTTGCAGGCCACAAGATGCGCATTACCCCTCAGCTCATTTCACATTTCACAGGCCTCATCTATGAAGGAGATGGGTTGGAGGATGACTTAAGTGACAAAGAGGCAATTAAGGAGACTATCACCACCTACACATACAAAAAGGGGTCAAGGTACTATGATATCACAGACATCAAGGACCCGGTAGTGAAGATGGCCACGCACCTGGTGACAAAGTTAAATGGCCAGGAGAGATGGACCCAGGTCAATAAGCCATGGTTGCATGTTTGCAGGAAAATTTCAGAGGGTACCATCTACAACTTGTCTGCATTCATCACAGATGAGATTGTCAGCTGCGCAAAGGAAGGTGAAAAAATCCTTTTCATGGTAATGTCCTACTAACCATTGTGTTTTTAGAGATTGGAGTACCTGATGCATCAGAAAAATTCATGTGGGAGTACCCTACTGAGGAACCTTCTGCCCATAAAGAGATTTGAAAAATACGCCTGTGACACTATGACAACCGTGCACAAGGTGCACCTAGAGAAATGGTATACGCACCTGAGGAACGCATTCGGGGAAGAATGGAGGATTCTCAAACAACTGCCAAGCAGCCACCAAGGGAGAAGCTGAATTTGTTGTGTACCAGCATTTCTGCCTAGGTAGATTCAGACTAATAGATGAGACATGGAGCCCATGGTGCAAGCTCCCCTTTTCCTTCACAGCTCAATACTTCCAAGTGGGAGTAAACAGGTTCAAGGAATCCAAGAAGTTGAAGCTGGACCTTGGTAATCTGGACTGGGACCACAGGGAAATGTGCAAAGGGTTAGTCTACCCCAGCAAGTGCACGTACATGGAGATGTACATGTCGCATGAAGTTCAAATGACAAGGCCCATGACTCTGCCCATGACATACCGGCGTATATACCTCTGCATAAGACCCAAATATGAGAAGGGCACATATCTGGAGAATGAGGTGTCTATACCTGAGGACCTAACTGGCAGGAAGAGACCCGCGCCCAAATGGGAGGAAAAAGAGCCAGAGAAGAAAATACCAAGTGTGGTGGATACACAGGTAATAGGTTCCCCCAGGACAAGCGCCCCAGAACAAGTATGTATTTACACAAGAAGAGGCCCATAGTCAAAGAGAAGACTCCGGAGCCAAAAAAATATGTCAGACAAGGAGTCCTCATGAGAAGAAGAAACAGAGTCACCAACACCAGAATCCCTGGTTAGGAAGAAGTAGAGGATAGAAGAGGAAATTACCTCAGAAGAAACTGGGAGTTTGGAGAAATACATAGGTGAAGAAGATGATAGTGAAGAAGATTTAGTGGAGAAGACGAACCTAAAAAAGATCAAGGGCCACCTGTTTTCAACGTGTATGATTCAGAAGAAGAAGGTGAAGAAGAGGAACAGGGGTTCCTTTTCATGCAGCGCAAGGATAGCCAGGAAGGGGAAGGCACCTAAAACATGGGAAGTGAGGAGGTTGGCGCATAGAAACAGAAGGCCCCAAGCCTTATGCATTGGAACAAATAACCAAGGTGGAAGAGAGAGAAGAAACAAAGAACATTGAGACCTTGGTGGAGGAGAAGTTGGAATGCAGCGCTCAGCCGGTCTTGAACAAGGATAAGGAGGAGAGCGCAGAAAAGGATCACAGCAGCACTGGAGGCCCCATTTTAACTGTAAGTATTCCTAAGGGCACACGCATGGGAGGAAGGCACGTTGGGGAGGAGAGGCCAGGGATGGGTTATATTGATGACCCCAACAAAGTGTTTTACATGTGCGATTCCAAAGCACGATTCCAGCAGAGGAGCTCATGGAAATGTCATCTTTTGATAAGGAGGTTGCATACCAGCGGACAAGGAAGATGCTCTCATGGGAGATTGAGTCCCATATTGATGAGCCAGAATTTGAAGTAAGCCATGGGGAAATAATAACATTACCAGGACCAAGAGAAGACAACCCAGTGGTGAATGCTCAACAGCTCTTGGATGAACAACTGTGCAATGCACTCAACAAGGTCTCCGTTGAGGTCAAAGCTAGACTCTTCGAGCGGAATGATAGAATCAAAGATCTAGAGGAGGACCTGAAGAAGAAAGAGGAAGAGCTAGCTACAAGGGACAAAGGAGCTAAGTCAAGAGAAACTAATCAGTGCCCAGTTGCAGCGTGAGTTAAAAGATGAGAAGGCTAAAGTATGTGTAATATAAAAAAAGGTGGAGTCCATTAATAATGTTATAGTGTTGAAGCATCCAGACCTAGCCCCTCATGCATGCAGAAGTATGGATCTAACTTGGGATGCCTGGAGGATTTAACAAGAGTCCTCACCATGGAGAGGCAGATGTTAGCCTTGGAATCTGTAGAAGAAGTGGCCACGCGCACTTGGAGAAAGAAGATAAATTGAAATTCGTGGCATTCGTAGCTGAGTACAACAAGGTTCTTGCTGATATAAAAGTTGCTTCCCAGACTGCTGAGGCCACATTCGACAATTGCGCAGATAGAGACAAAGTGGCAGGCATCTTGGTCACCACTCATGAAGCAGAGCTCAAGGAGTTTCAAGAGAAGAATAAGGGAAATAGGGTGGAAAGGGACAAAATCCTTTCCGAGGTCAAAAAGAAATCTGAAGCCATTGAAACCTTAAGGGGTTCAATCAAAAACCGGTTGAAGGAACTATACCCACAGATTACATGAAGAATGGATGCACTGGATGATGTAGGCAAAGAGTTAGAGAAAATTGCTAACACCATAAGCACACAAGGAAATGGACTAATTTTTGAGGAGGTGAGCGCCCTGGTCGGTGACCTCTGTCAGAGAGTGCAGAATGAAGTCGATGCCTGGAACAAGTTGGAGGCTGAATTGCAAAAGGATTTTCCTAGCTTATTGCAATGATTCCATCACTTCCCCATTCTTTCTTCTTTCCCTATTTCTTCATCCCCTTATTTTTGTTCCAAGACGTAAATCTACTATATTCTTTATTTTCACTAGAGAAGTGTTCCCGTGGATGGAGAACAAGCATAGTGTGGGGTGATGTTGGGCCCCTAAAATATTGGCTAAGTACAAAAAGGTGCATAGGCGCGCAAGGCCTAGTTGAAGAAAGGCGCAAGGATAAAGCGCGCAGGGCAAGGTTTAAGGAAACCCATGGCGCGTGCGTGGACAGAACCAAGGTTTCAGGACTTAGCCATATTGGGTGTTTGGGTCAGAACACGTGAAAAGCATGACCCGACTACACATGCAGAAGTGGATAAGGTGCTCAGCCTGGCAACAGGTTGGCCCAGGAAGGAGCATGCCTGTGGTAGAAGCTTCTAGAAGCACATCATGGTAAAAAGTGGAAAGCTCAGGCCTGGAGGAGCATGCTCGCATGGAGGACCACATTCAAACACTTGGCATCTAGATCTAAGGCCGCTGGAGGATGAGTTGGCAGTCTAGAAAGGCTATATATACAAGCGCCTGCAGAAGTAAAGATAGAGAGAAATAGATAGAGGGCGTAGCTCTGCAGAATACTACAAGAACTCTGTTAGTTTGGGTAATTGTGCTTAGGAAAGGATGTATCAAGGGTATGGGGATTATAAAATTCATTTAATAGCCTAGCCATATGAGTCTAGATATAATGCATGACTACGGTCTGCTTCTCTGTGACATTCTGTAATGGCTCCATGAATGTAATGAGGTTACCAGCTTACATGAATATGAACATTGATGATTCTGATGCATACATCTTTCTCATAGTTCTTTTTCATTTATGTTTATGATTAAGTATGGATGCTTGTACAACTTCTTTCTGTTTTGGTATAAGTTATAAAATCTCTTAAGCTCTTTCTATCTGAAATGACTGCAAGGATCTAGAAGTCATTCTGAGCTCTATGGTGCTTGTATGTTTTACTTCCTTTCAAATCTCTTAAACATGGATCATAGATGATGTTTCCCACTAAACTCACATAAAAGAGAGACTCGGCACCCGCGCGTGCCTCGGGTGAGTGCACCCAGCGCCCGCTGGGTGATAAGCCGGTGCGCATGGGGTTCCTTTCTTTTGTGATAAGGGTAAAAATGACTACAAATCATTTATAATTTTTGAAATTTAATTGAATAACATACAATGTATTCCAATAAAAGTATTTTGTTATGAGACTAAAAATAGAAACTTAATTAAAATTATTGCTTTAAAAAAATATAAAAGCTATTAAATATATTCCAAAGCCTTGCTTCATAATTTAAAACATTGCCAAATCTTGTTACTAATATCAAAATGTCAATTATTTTAATAATTTTTATTGGCAATTATAAATACTATTATTAAAAAAAAAAAATTGTTATTGCATATTTAACAAATAGAAAAATGAGATGAATTCAAATTGTAAAAGTATTGGAGTGTTGGGGAGCTCTATATCTTAACTTAAATGAGTTATATAAATTATTAGAATACCGGAAAATAACAAGTATGATACTTCATTTTCCACTAAATTAGCATTGACAAAATGGTCTTCTATCTTCTCCAGCTTCTTGAGCAGCTTCAGGAATACTAGGCAGGTAACTTCAAATGATCATGCACATACAAATCATATAATTAGCAAACTCACATGTATATTACACATAGGTTTGTAAATGTTGAACTTAAATATCATCTATGTTTGCAAGATTGACTGGTAGACCACTCAATGATAAATCCCCTCAAAAAATAGTAAACGGCCCATTCGTTAGTTGACCAGTAAACACATATAATAGACATATATATTAATAAATGAAATAATTATTACCTATCATGTAGATCATAAACTTCACTGGATAAGGCAATCTGGGCAACACATAAAAATGCTTCCTCCACGTTGTAATCTTCCTTAGCAGATGTTTCAAAGTATGGGATGTTCCCTTTGGAGGCACACCAATCTCTGGCTTTCCTTTCAGAAATCTAACCTACCATGAACAAATTAAATGAAAATCCATCAGCTCACGCCTCATACAATTCCCAGTGTTGTAATTATATATTTGGAGAAGAACCATACCACTCTGCTGCTTCCCCCATTTAGATCAACTTTGTTTCCCATCACAACGAATGGAAATCTTTTCTGGCTTGGAGAGCATGCCTGGCAAACATGAATGGAGTTTTTTAAGTAATTAGAAAAGGTTTGTTACCCTGGAAATTGTGTGCAGGTTGCCAAAAATTAGTGGGTGTTTAAAAGAACCCTTAAAATCTTTAAATAAGAAAACAGTACCTACAGCCGATTGTATAATCTCTTATATATTGACATACCTGATTGAGAAATTCATTGTACCAATTGTGGAGGTTTGTAAAGGATTTGGCCACATTCACATCATACACCAGAACACAACAATCTGCCCCTCTGTAGAAGCCCACTCCAAGGCTGTGGAATCTCTCCTGCCCAGCTGTATCCCATATCTGCCTAACATTATTCCTCAAAAAATCATTCATCATGACACAAGCACATAGATTTCTCAAAAATATTCACATATAATATAGTATAGATTCGAGTTTGGATATTCATATCACAGTTATACACGATATGCATTTATAAATCCAATACTGAACCCATCATCAGGGAGTTGAAGCCTACAAATTTCTAAACATGAATCAACTCACATATTTTCATGGTTATAATTGTTAGTTCCCTTCAAAATCATAGTAATTTATCCAAGGGCCGTTGAAGGTATTAAAGACTGAGCTATGGGTCAATATAAATGTAAACAATGGCGTACATGTTTTACTCTCTGTAAGATTCTGTCTTTCAAGAAAACAAGTTATTTACCATTAAGAAATGGATACTTCTCAATCTTTATTCTCATAAAATAATTAGAAGATACTAACTTATTAAGAAATGGATACTTCTCAATCGTAATTGTAAATCGGTTATATGTTTTCTGCAAAACATGAACAGAATTGCCCACAATCTATCTAATCTAATACCCAAAAAATGCACTACTCATCAAAATGTATATATAATTAGAAAATGCTAACTTATTAAGAAATGGATAATTCTCAATCTTTATTCCCATAAAACTGTAAAACTTGGCAAACCTACAATGTAACCAATCTATCTCCAATCTGAATCTCCCTGGTCATAAAATCTGCACCAATGGTTGCCTTGTATTGATCACTAAATGTAGCGTGAGCATATCTGTGTGCGTCAAAGATTAACAGTTACAATAATACAGTGAAATAGTCATACTTAACTAATCTAGTAGCATATATATATATATGTAGAGTAGAGAGTGGATACTGGTCCATCAGAGAAGTTTTTCCGACCCTAGAAAACAAAGCTTCATGTCAGTGAGATAAAGACTTTATTCTCAAAATTATTACAGATATTAACCCTAAATATATGGTACGTACCCAGCGTCACCGAGGACAATAACCTTGAACAAAGTGCCCTTGCGAGTATACATTTTCAAATCAATACTTACAAAGTCCTCTCTGTCTGCACATGTTTTGTACGCATTTGTTTACATACATGTGAAATTGCACCTAACCCTATTCACGGGCTTTTACACACTTGTTTCACTCTTTCTCCGTGCTTTGCTTTTGCCTTTTTATTTTTTCCGTGCTAGGTAAGCAAGAAGTATGTGATCCTCTACTATTTTCAAAGTTATTTGGTGAGACCAGGCCACATCACTTTGAAAACAGGTAAACTAGTTATCAAGAGATGATTGCTCTACAATGTAAATTAAAGGCTTATCTAGACTAGACACCTAAAATTGACACTGGCCATAAACTTGCTTTATTCTAGAGTATCACCATGTTTGTCAATTATTGATCGAGAGGAGATTTTTATTGGTGCACTTTTACTTTTAAAATGTATTGATCTTATTTTTATCTCCCCTCTTCTTTTTTTTTTTTTCTTTTTTTCCCCCAATTTTAAGGATTTTTCTACAAAATTTAAAATAGACAACAGTAGAGTATATCTAAAATTTGTCATCTTATGTTAATGGATTATGAAAACACCAAATCTCTAACATATTTATGATTGTATAGCCACAAAAATGTGAAGTGTATGTATTTGGGTCTTTAAAATATTATATGATTATGTAGCCACAAAAATGTTGTGTGTGTGTGTGTACATACAGGGGTGTATGTGTGTGTACACACACATTACATTTTGATGCATAGTTATTTTCCCATGGAAAATATTTTTGTGAGCTTGCACAATATCTTACATAATTTTTAGCCTTTTGAGGTTAGATCTGTTGCAATTGTAAAGGGTCTTATTAATCTAGGGTTTGTTTCCTTTAATTTATTCAAATATGTTATACCTAGATATTGCATATTATGTTCAAACCTAGATTAATTTTCTTGCATTTTGTTCAAACTATAGGATCTTTAAATGATATGTAAGATTTCTTAAATATGTCGTTCAAAGTAATTATATTCAATACCCCACTTAAGAGGAATTCATGTTAGGATTGATTTTAGGAACTTCAATGGATGTTTACTAGAAAATGTGTTATCATTTATTACTTATGCATTTTAACATACTATAGTAGCAAGTAACCACAACATATATAATAAATATCCATTCAAAGGGTATCTAAAGGTATGATCATATTAATAGTTATGTATTCAAAACAATGAATCAATTTTAGGGAACAAAATCCCACCCTATCAACTAGTGCATATACCAATCGATGCATGTAATGAATATAATCAAGAATAAACATGATATGCAAAGTCCAATGAATGAAAGTAAAATATCCATAATAAGGTTGAGTAGGTAGTTATGGCATAATAAATATGAAGGTGTGAGGGAAACATCATTAAGGTGTTTTACCTCCAACCATAAACCATAGACTCCCAAAATACACCTTTCTAACTAAGGGATGGCCATGCCATTCAATGAGGCTAACAGGTAAAAAAATCCACTTCATAACATAGTTGATTAGAGTTCCATGTGCAACATCTATACAACCACTATCACATATATTCAATCAAGTAGATAAATGTACCATTACCATCCATAGACTCATCAATAAAAATGTGACTCAAGGTAGTACAATAGATAGAGAAATGAATACAACAATATTAGTAATTTGGATAAAGATTTTTAATTAACTACTTATTGATTTAATTAATTTGAATCTAAGATAAGGACATTACTAATCGGATAGATAAAATAACAAATATGCAATATCAAACAAAGGAAATACAAACAACAATGATATACAAGGTTTATAGAATGACTCAACATGTATATGTAGGTCTGAACCAATTCTGGATTGGAGACTGATTTGAAAGGAGATATTATGGGTTGTGCAAGCTTTTTGTCTGGAACTGTAATCTACAAAGTGAAATGATAGAAATGCCTAGAATGGGATAGGGTTACCTCGGCGCTAGTGTCTAATCTAGGCATTGGTGTCTATTGACAAGTGTTGATGATAATCATACTTTAGTTATATTATATTTGTCACTCTAGGGTGGTGTCCATGGCTATTTGCAACAAAGGGAACAATTGAAATTACTCTCAGCACGTACTTAATAATGAAATTAACTGAATAATATACTAACTGTAATTATGAAATGAAATGCATTGGAAGGAAAAGAATATTAAAAACAAAATTTAAAGGTATGAAAATGATTCAATGCTTGCATTTTAAATGAATGCAAAATAACAGAAAGGAAACAACAATCAATCTTCCTTCTCGTTGGGGAGGAGTGGCCCTTGCTCCTTCCCTTTAATTAAGTTCAACGTTGAAAGTTACAAAATAAATTATCCCCCTAAATCTGTAATTTTATTGAATTGAAATAGACTACTTTTACAATGATCAACTAATTGAACCGAACCTGAATCTTAATACATTAGCTCTTTTATACTAGAGCAATCCTAGTCTCTCTAGGAGAGAACTATTTTATTCACAATAACTAACATCTACTTAACTGGATGATGACTAAAACAAAGACTAAATATTCTAAGAATTACAACCGTGGAAGGAGTAGTCTATGCAGTGTTTGAATTGAACTAATCTTGTTAACTGCAGATGAGGCCCGTAATTGACTCCTTTGAAAGAGTCAATCGGTACTGGAAGATATTGCAAATCTTGGAATGATTCCATAGAATTGTGGTGATCATAAATCCATAAGTGTTCGTCTACATCCCATCTCTAAGTAGTTGGAGTTAAGCTAGGAGTATTTATTCCTCATAATCCGCATGTAGGTAGATTGAAGTAATATCACACGTTTCATGCTCATGTCATTATGTTAACTAATTTTCCAGCTATACCCACTCATAGTTCAACCATCCTAGCTATTTATCTCCTTTGGTCAAGTTATTTATTTCAAGGAAATCTGAATTAGTGCTCTAGATGAGTCTTGCACTCCACAGAGAGTTTTGCACTAGTGCAAAGGAAAGTCCTAAATTATAAGAAGATTCCAGCGCTAGTGAACTAATGAGTCTTGTGTTATTCTGTAATTAAATCCTGTGATGACTCAACACATGTTTTTCCAAATATATTGTTAACATTCATAAAAGAGATCAGTTAACCATATTTGAAGAAACAATAACAAGAATATGCAAAACATTTCCTTCCAAAACATAGTAAAGTATTAATTATAAACCGCCAATATTATACATCATGCAAAAGGATAATGGGATAATACATGGTTTCACATGGGCCAAAACATGACAAAATAGGGGTGCATCACTCCCCCAAACTTAAGATTTAGCAGGTCCTCCTGCTACCTATTTATTTGCTCCACTATCCTTGAAAAATTATACTCATTGGAAAATGTTTTTCAGGTTTCATCCAATTTCGTATTACAAAACCCAAAGAAATCAGTGACCGAATTCCTCCAAGTGTTATAACTTCCCTCTGGTTGATTAGCTGTAGAACTCCACCGTGGTACTGATGTAATGACTAATGGAGGCCTATACCGCATCCCAAACCAATTCTCCTAAATGTCTAAAATGATTTTGCAGAGGTTATTTTCCCTTTTTAATGACCAATGGAGGTTGGTGGGTGAAATTACCTCCATTTTATTATAATGTTCTGCAAGAAGTTGATACCTTACTTGACATGAAAGGAAATTTACATTGAACATTAGGAGTACTTGCTCCCTGAAATTCCTCATACAAGTTTTGAGAATATTTGTGTACCTGTCCACCAACCATAAACAATATAATTGAGACCAAAATCTATTGAAGAACTGAATGGGGGAAGGAAGATCATGCCTCATCGAAAGGCCTATATTAGATTCTTCTTGAACAAATGTTTCCCTATGTTCCCTCCATTCGGATTGGTGCTTGAGAGTAGAAATAAAGTCTCATAGATAAACTTATCCCACATATAAATTTATGGGGATCTCAATCTGCTCAGGAAGAAGAAATTTGTGAACATAAAATTCACAGAGGAGGTTGTTTTCAACATCAATTCTTGATGCATAAGAACCAACAAACTATCTTTCATCTTCAAACTCAATATCTTGCATAGCACATGCTCTAGAGATCTTCCATTTTAGAAATTTTTCTTTCAAAAATAATGCATAAAAATTAGAAGGGGGCTGTATGAAATAACTTGATCATATAACTGACAAACAATAACAACATTCTCTTTGAGTAGTTTTTTTCTTCCTTCAAAGCCTTATTCTCATCAGAAACTACTCTAAGCTCATAACATTCTTCCATCCATTTAATCATTCCCTCCAAGACAATGATTTTAGGGAAAACAAAGTCTGTCTAAGTTTTATTCTCTTCAATGGCCACAAAATTTGTTTCTTACCTATTCTCTTGTAAACCTATAAGGGATGCACTAAGCTCATTTATTTTGACCTGAAGGAAATGGAATTGTTGTTATTTCTCTTCCAGGACATGTTGGAGTTGAAGAGTTTCCTCTTTTTTCTGCTCTACGATCTGATGTGATTGTTGGATCTTTTTATTTTTCTTAGCCTCCAGCTGGGAGAAACTGGGATCCTTAGCTTTAAGGAGGAGTTGGAGATGTGTAATTATCTTCTGAGCTAGCTCTAGGTCAAACTACATTTTAGACAAGGAAAATATTTGAGGAATAACTATGTTAGAGTCATGGGAGAACTAGGTTCTCCGTCCACCATAAGTGCTTTACCTTTGTCTACCACAAGGGATTCTTTAATAGTGGTTGGGTTATGCTTAACTTCTTTATTAGTAACAGGAACAGAGGGTGGCACAGATTGAGGGGGAGACACAAGTGGTGTCTTGAGTAAAGTTTGCATAATGGTTGCTTCTTCTTGTTCTTCTTGAGACAAAACAATTTTGGTGTTTCATTGAGAGCTTGGGCATGCCTAGAGGTCCTAGGGTGTTTCTTAGGTCTTTCTAAGATGGAGGGCTTCTGCTCCAAGACCAATTCAGACTCTAGGGCACACTTCTTCTGGAATTTAAACCATTTCTTCAGGTCATGCCTATTTCTAATAAACTGATATTTGTAAATCAAATGAATTAGGCCTTGGAATTTTAGGTAGGAGGCCCCCTGATGGAATTTTTCAGTGCTTGAGTCAAAAGAATCATACAAAACCTGAGGTAAATAAATTTTGTGCTTGGGTTTACTTTTCCCATGGCGAAGGTGTATCAAAATTCTTAACATATGTCATAAAATGATCTCATATTGTCCTTCACAGGTGAAATATTTGATTACCTATTTAACAACTCCTGCCCAAGGCTCAGGGAGAGTGTTCCTTTTTATACCTTTGGATTTTCCTTTGATATCCACTACCAATTCTAATTTTTCCTTTTTACCATCTAAAAAGCTTTTAATAATGTTAGCATATAATGTCCTATTACTGACGTCTTCACCTTCTTTGGGTATACCAGAAAGATGACTAATTATAGTGGGACTAAATAGGATTTTTTTTACCTTGTACAAAAAATCATCTTTCATCCATGTTTTTGGTGAAATCCTCTATCATTTTTATGTTGAATTCCTTATATGCAATCAGTAAATTAAGCCACCCCACTTTTTGAAATATTTCAACTGATTTTGCATCGTCCAACAGTTCTGCTGAATTGGTTGGTTCATGCCTTAGTCTAGGCCCCATAACTGGTGTGTAGAGTAGGTAATAAAAATATAGAGGGGCACAAGACTAGGAAGACAATGTTTGAAGAGACAAAAGTATGCACAAGGACAGAATGGGTAGCAACGTAAGAGTGTAAGACCGAATTTTGGAAAGTGACAGGGGAGGGAAAATGGTTACAAATAAAACAACCGAATTGGGAAAGGTTTATCAAATCCCAATGTGATGATGATAGTTACTGGGTATTTGTGGCGATTATTATGGAGGTGTATGGAGGATTTATGGGGATATGTGAAGTGTGGGAATGTGTTGAAAATGGAGAAGGTAATCAGTTTGCACGAGTATAATAATTAAAAATTTAAAAATTAAATATTTTCAACATTTAAGAAGGGAATAATCATGCATAACTCATTAAATTTTCTCATCACATCGTTGGTCGCCATTTCCATGTTGATTTGATCCTCCATCCACACATTGTCATTCATTTCTTTCCTATAGGATTCAAGGGTGATGACTGCCATTACTGGTTTTCAATCACTTGAATTTATTATTATTATTTCTTTTTTTCTTTTTTTAGAAGAAATGGTCATCATTGCTAGTTTTCAGCCAATTCTCTATAGGATGATGAACACCATTTTTTGTTTTCAGTCATCTCCTCTTTATTCTTTGACAAAAATAATAGCTTAGTTCTGATTTGTGTTGGACAAAGAGACTTTGTCCAAACAATTCAGAGTTTAATCTTCTTGGAGTTCATTATGAAATTCTTCTTTGGATGTTGGTTTATAGTACAACCTTGTTGGTTGGATATTTTGTCAGGCCAAAATATGAGGTTCAACCTCAGTGCATGGGATCAAATCCCTTCTCAAAGATAGGTGAGGTTGCCTGTTTATTACTTAATCTAAAACACAACAGAAATAATATATACAATATCCACACTATTCTAACCATTGGGGTTGGGATACAATCCCGAAATCCATATCAACACAAAATGGAGATGCCACAACTTTAAATTAAGAAGAATTAGAAGGGAAAATATTATAGATGAAATAAAGTGGAAAGGGAATGAGAGGAACGTATTTTCTTTCGAGAAAACACAGATCAATAAATACTTATACACATTTTAGATAATGAATGTAATATTCTGAAACGATTAAAATAATCAAGAACACTAAACGAAGAACAACTCAAGATTTTGGACCTAAGAACAGTATCTCAAGATAGATGAATCCCACAACACAAAGTTTGTAAAATAACAACTGTTTATATTCTCCAATGATTAAAAATAAAATACAAACTTTTTCTTCTTCTTCACAATAGCTCTTAATATTCAAAAAGTCTCCATTTGGAATGCACAAGCATCCCTTATTTATAATAGAGAGAGGAGATAAAATAGGATAAATCCTAGAAAATAGTCTTTTAAACAAGAGTCCTATTTTTCTTGACTCTCACGCAAGAGAACAAGTCAAAATTTGCTTCCTATATGAAAAAATGAAAAAATGAAAAAGACATGACAATTTCTTGATAGAAATGACATGAGACATTATGCTTATTCTGCCTCATTGTCCTTGTCTTCTTCCAACACAGCATGCTTTTCTCAAAACTCTTGGAACTTTCAGATTATGCCCTGCATCTCATCTTCATCTGGTGCACTTGAATAATCACTTAGGACCTCACAAGTTTCTTGAGTATCACTTGCGTTACCAGGAAGTTTCTTCAATTTTTTGTTGAGCTTCCTTAATGATTCCAAAACATTTTCGATCCTTATGAACTTATCGATGTTTGACAGATCGAAGACAGAAGCTAGTTCCTGCTGAATTAATTCTTGAATTTACTTGTAGAGATCACCAGTTGGTAAAATCTTCGAGTTCTCATCCAACACTCTGGAAAAGATATTTGACAACTCCTCCTCTATTTCATTGGTGGCATAAATCAATTGATCTCTAGATTATCTCAATTTTCTGCAAGCTTCACTGAGAATATTTAACCTAAATCTGATGGCTTTGGCAAGCTGGAAATGTTTACCTCCATGTGGAATGATTCCTTCTTCTATTAAAACCCGAGATGGAACTTGTTTCAATGCATTGAGAGATTCCAAATTTAATTCAAGGTTCCTGAATTCCTATGAAAAATCATCATCCATCTTGTCACCATCTTTATTTATATCCTCTAAGGATTTGTAAAATTCCATTGTGTCATCTATGACCTCTCTTCCTTGCAAGAGTAGCCTCTTTATCCGTTCTTCATCAGTTATCCCCTTCTCATTGATCTTTTCAATCATAGGACCCAATGAGAAATCAAACCTTATAGGAGTAGGGGTAGAAGGTGATGTTGTTGACTGCGAAGGCTTTGAAAGCTTGAGAAATACTTCGGTCAACTGTTCCACTTTCTCTTTCAGGTCATCCCTACTTACCTTTGTTTCTTTCAACTCTTGATAAAGCACATTCATGGCATCTTGTGCATCCTATTGTGCTCCTTCAGTTGTCACTTTTCCCAGGTCAACCCTTGTAATCTGATAATCAGTCAACGTTATATCTTCCTTCGTATTGTCAGCCATGGGAGTTGAAATCTTTGCAAACTTATGCCCTAAGGCATCCATTGAAACTCTTGAAATTGTTTTGGGTTTCTTGGCAGATTTGGTAGGAGAAGCCTTGAGTGAACTGAAATCGAAGGTTGGTAGGGGAACTACCACCTTCCTCTTCCTCGAGGTCTAATCAACCAACCATTAAGGCACAACAGAAGAAGTTTATCCTATTGGAGGTGTCATAGTTGTATCTGTGGGTGGAGGAAGATTTGATTGTGGAGTCGTGATGACTACAAGTGTAATGACTCTGGGAATGGATTCAAGGAATGAGGGTGCAGAAGGAGGAGGCATTTCTATGGCTATCATAGGTCCATTAGAGAGAGGTGAGATATTAGAGAAAATGCTAGCCATGGCTGATGAGAGTGGCACTGAAATATGTGATGAGGAAGATTGGGAGAGAGGGGGTAAAGATTCTAAAGCCAAAGCTTGAGAAGCAAGAGCAAGGCTTATCTCTATTGAGAAATCAAAAAAAGGAGAAACAAGAGGTTGGCTAACCTCAATTTCTACAAGAATTTCTCCTTTTTTTGGCAGAGGAGGAGGTGAATCCAAAATCTCAACTATTTGTGTTAGAGTAGTGGGTGATTCAGCTCCTTGCTATTCTCCTCTCCTGAAAAACTTAAACTTTATTTTCCTCTTGGTAGGGCTTTTATCCTTTTCCTTTTCTCCCTTGGAGGGTCCCACTTCTAGAGTAACTATCTTTAAAAATATATTTTCTTTATAACTCATTCCCCAGGAAATGAGCCATGCCTTAGTGCGGACAAGAGTATGAGAAGCTCTCTCAGCGATAGAAGCCTTTTCAGCATCAGACCAATCAATGGCTGGGAATCCAAGTTGATCTCCATCTGAGTGTTCATACGTAGGTTCCAAGACACTTTCATTGTTTGTGGTGCCTTCAAGGATATCATCCAGATCTAACATCTGAACTTCTTCAAGTTTCAGCCTTTTGTTGTCTTTTCTTCAGATGGAAACTTCATCACGAAGATCAAACCAAATATCTTTTACAATTGGTACATGTAGGTACAAGGTTCCATAAGACTTAAGGACTCCTTATATGTCAAATCCTTTTCTCATCTTAATGTGCTTCTTCAATTTATCCTGAAGTTCGTGCACCATGTTCTTTTCCTTAACCATGGTGGAACATGTATACCTTCTAATGGAAATAGGGAAGGAGATAACAACTTTATGTTTGCTCTATTGGAATTTCTGAAAATCCAACAACTGTCTGAGCAAATCCATGAGGATCAATTTGTCATTGGGGAACTTGGGTAGATGGAAAGGAGTACCGTGGAACTTTACCACCCTGGAGATAGGTAAACTTCTTGAATTACAAGAAGATGTAGCCCCATTTTGACACTTTTGTCCATGCTTCATTAGAAACCCTTCTCTTCCTTAGGTCAGGATCTAGTCTGTAAATATTTTCATAGAAGAAGGTGTCATTCACTCTTCTAAATTGGTCTTTAGAGCCTTTTATTGTTAGCTGCGGGAAGTACTGATATATGTGTTTTGATGCTTAGTTCCCCTTTGCATCCATCCTTGGATAGTTTCTCATTCCTGCTACCGCATAAGTGACATATGACATCATGTAGAACTTGTTAGTAGACAAGACCATTTTCATTTGAGAGTCTATCTCATTACTTATCAAGCTGCCCCAGTCAATCCCTTGGTTAGTTTTATTTATGATGAACATGAACTGGTACATCCACCCTTGGAATTATTTTAAATCTGGGAGTCCAAACATTTGGCTCAGCAAGGTGATGATATCACTGACTTCAAGAATAAAGTCACTTCTAGGGACTGACTTAGGAAACCTAGAAACAACTGGCTTAGCCTTGATCAAGAACTTTTTATTCATGTGCTTGATGAATTCTTCCTGATCTTTGTCCTAGGCCTTCTGTGCTGATTTAAAATGTAAATCAACATATTCCGTAAAGTTGGACAACTTTAGGAGTTGATCAAAATAATCCCCGTCTAGTTTCACTATAGAATCCCCTGCTTGGTTTCTTACGGAGCAGGAGGCTGAGTCATAGTGAGAAGTGCAAGCCAAGATGAATTCAGGGAATTGGGTTGATACTAGAAATCCTGCTATGAGGGGAAGACCACTATTGGATATTGAATTCTTGTATGGGTTCTGAGAAGAATCCACAGTTCTTTTCCAGAAGTCTTCCATATCTATATTATCGAGCTCTGTATCCCAGATGTCATAGTTGTAACTTACATAAGAAGAGGAGTCCATATTTTTATACTTATACTTCATCTTTTCTAACTTATCGAATTTGTCCTATGAGGGGCCAAGGTTTGACATGAGGATTCATGAGTATGCCTTGATGAATTCTGGAAGAGTAGTCAAGTGTAAGAGCTTGTTGAATAAGTGTAAAAACCTGACACACCTTTCAGATTTTGAGAATTGCAAAGTACCTTCGAAGACCTGACAAACTAAAATATGTGTGTCAGAAATTAAACTATTTCAAACACCTTGAGAAACCTGAAATGAACGACGGAACTTGATAGGTGTCAAGCACTCTACGAAACCCAAAACACTGGTAGGGCGTGTGTCGAAAGTTAGGGCATGCGGTGCATCAGTGAAAACCTGACACAAAGTAGAAATGAGATGATGTTGAGCAGGTACAAATACTCGACGTACTGTGAAAGCTGAAGGATGTTGAACACCAATCAAGATCTGATTCAAGGCGGAGAAAGCAAGGTGTTGAGCAGCTAACAAATCCTGAAACAAAGTAGAAACTCAATGATGTCAAACACCGTGCAAAACCCAAAAAAAACGATATCGGGTTTCTCTCCTGTTAGAACATGAAGAATTTCCCACTTCATACATTCATGGGTTTTTAGATTATTTTTGAAAACAAAAACTTATGTAAGAATAAGTAGATGATCAAGGAATGAAACTCAAACAAAAACCTAAATGGAAAAAGACAAGAACCAAAGGAAAAGACCCAAAACCTAAAAGAGTTGACGAATCATATCGAAAACTATGCACCACAATGAAGTTGCACTCAAGTTGAATTATAATGGCTCCAACATAATCAAAAGGAAGAATTGATCAATAACTAAATAACTTGCATAACATAATAAAGCTTGCTTATAAGAAAAAGATTGTGGAGTGTCTTGGCATACTCATAAATGAATAGTAAAAGGGTACATATAGGGTGCTGAGTAACCCTAGTGCATGACTCAATAGAAAACCCTAAACCTAACCCATGTGAGATTACCCTCCAATATGTGAGGAGGACACATAGGATAACTCACACCAACACCCCCCCCTCATTAAAGCTGCGGTAGCAGTTATGATGAGTCAGATAGAAAGAGAAGACACTCCTAAACAACTAAGAAAGATGTGTCAATGGGGCCCAATAACTAAAGGCCTAATAAGGTGCCAATTTAAAAAAAACACATTCCTAGAAGAATAAGAAGAAGAGAAATGGGTCTCGACATAAAGCCTGATGAGGTACCCATGCACGAAAAATAAGTCCCAAGCAGCAAAGGAAAACCTAGTGGGAAAAATATCCACCACAAGAGAACAAAAAATAACTCTCTAATATTAGATAGATGCCTTGGATGGATCTGAACTCTGCAACTCTAAGAATTCTCCTAGAAGAATGTTGAAGATGAGATGCTCTACCTTTGGATTGAAGAAGAACCATTTGCACCATACTGTGTGTTTGCCCTTAGGAAGGACAGAAAAGATGTGCTGGAAATCTTCCCACTCCATGAAGGAAACTGAAGGCAGTAGCATGAAGAACTCTGAGTTTGGTCCAAGAAAGTGTGACATAGGTATAGCAAGCGAGTGCAAAGGAGTTGAGGGTAATGTCATAAGTGCAAAACTATCAGAGTATGAAGGGTGAGCACCTGTAGAAAGGATTTCCAGCTGATGTGAAGGCAATAAAACATCCCCCACGATAGAAAATGGATCCACAAACAAGGGTGGATCAATGAAAGTCTCCAAAAAAGTGGAAGTGGCAAGATTCCCATAGGGGGCACTCCCAACAACGGAGATGATGAAATCCTCTGAAATACCTGTAGATGGATGAAGAACCTATAGTACATCAAAAGTGTACTATATAGGAGACTACTTAATATCTATTGAGATGTGGGATGTGTCAATACTCTCTGGAATAGTGAGAGAAGGAGGAGAAGATTCCTCTATAGTACTCTCAACATCAGAACTGGGTGCACAATCCTCATCATCAAAAGTATAACCAAGCGAGTTTGTATTAGTGGAACTGTCATCACACGAAGAAATAGAGGAGATAACTGAATCAGAAGCAGAGGCAGAGAAAGAGTGGGGTCTAACGAAATTTGACTGAGTATGTCTCATATTTGAAGTATCTCCAACTAAATCTCTAGCACTTTGCAAAGTTTTCCTAGCCCAAAGAGGAACAAGAGAATCAAGCTCAAAGTTAGAAGATTATTCACTCGAGTGAGAAGGGACATAGTCCTCATCATCACTACTATCAGAATTGGAAGACTCAAAAGTCTGAGAGTCATGAAGAGGAGCACGCTTAACAACATCATCATCTGAGGAGTCAGAGTCTGAATCAGAGAGCTGAAGAACCTCAGTAGATATAGAAGTAGAAGTCTAATCACAAGTAAAGTGGGAAAAGTTATACAACCGTGAACAGTGATCTACCTTTCCCTTAGCCACTGTAGTGTCATCATTAAGCTCAGGATTAATCACAGAGTTAGGACCAAATTCCACTCGCATTCTTTCACTAAGGTGAGTAATTTGGTAAACCGATAGGAGATTGGTAGAGAGATCAGGAACACTCAACACTTGGTTGAATTTTCCCCCATCTATCTCTACCAATCCACTACTGCAAACCGACACTTTCGTGTTATCACCCAATGTGATTTGAGACATATCACAAGGTTCGATGTTGGAGAACTCAACAAGGCACCAGAATCTATGTTGTACAAGGCACCAGAATCTATAATCCATGTCAATGAAGGAGCAACTTGAGATACGAGGGCCTTTCCTTTATTCTTATCAGATTTAGAACCTTTTACAGTGGAAGACTCGACCTTTGGAGCATTTTTTTTTATGGATTCAGGAACACTTATTTTATTCTTCTCAAGTAAATGAGATAAGTGATCAATCTGTTTCCAAAAATAGTGGTGCTCGTTATGACCAAACATTTTGTAATAGGAACAAAAATACCTGTATTTCTGTGCTCTAGGCTCAGAAGTCGAAGTGTTCGTGTTAATTTTAGTTTTGGTCTTGGTTTCTTTCTTAGGTTAATCCTATTTCTCTATCTCAATATCAGTCTTCTTTTCCTTACTAGTACTTGCTACAAGGGCATGTGACTTGGACTTGAGAGACCCCATTTGAATGAGTTTGTCCTGTTCCCGAATGAGTTGGGATGAAAAACAGTCAAAGGAGGGCATATTCCAATCCTTGCCCAAGGCAAATTTTGTAGCGTAAAAAAGTTGACACAAAGACAGAATATTCAAGACCTAACTTAGAGAGAATCGAAAAGTTTAGTTGAGAATCTTTCTTCTCTACTTGAAATTCTTTAACAATGATCTAGTGTGGACAAACTTCGAGAAGAAAGCTTGTAGGTTTTCAAAATCACTAGGATTTAACCCTAGTAGTTTTTTTTCCAACTCATGTGCTCTCATGTCATCGTGTTGTCCAAACATTTCATCTAGCATTGTCCACATAGACTTAGGTGTTTTAGACGACTCAATGTGGAAGAGCAAGTTGGGAGAAACGGACATGCAAAGAAGACCTAAAGCTTCATCACTACGGTTTAACCACTTAGATTTTTCAAGTTCTTCATCTGGTTCAATCTCATTTCCCATAGTGATGTGGAATAACCCCTTTACCCCTTATTTTCATTATTATTTTCTATCTCCATTCGAAAAATTTGAACGACGTAAGTAAGGAATTGAAAGTGCATCCATAGTGAAGAGAGAAAGAAGAAATGTAGAAAAGAAACACAACCACCTAGGATAATATGATAACCCCTTGCTTTTGACACTTTATAGTTTAGTGCATTGATTACAATCAGGTCTGTGCGTACAATTGGAAACACTTGGTAACTCGACTTGCAATCAACATAATAACGCGCAAGAGAGGAGACCGCAACAGTGTTTTGTGGAGCGTAGCAAAAAAAGGACACCGTAAACAAGCACAAAGCAAAAGAAAAGGAAGGAGGGCAAAAGCAAATCCTGGTTATGAGAAAAAGTGTCTCACATCGCAAAGAGTGCCCCCTTGCTACAGATTGTGGCGGACACGCTCACTAGTCGCAAGCAATAATAAGGGTAAAATACAATGTTTTGACAAACTCAAGATGAGTCTAGATGATCTTTAGAATGCTGGAAAGGCACGTGGAAGACAAAGAGTGCTCAGAGTGTCACTGCACACTTGAGCACATGATTAGTAAAAAAAATTGACACTAACGCCTAAAAAATTATCGTTTAGAAACGTCCAATCTGGCTAATTTTAGAGCTATTAGAGGTTTTTTTTAAATGATAAAAAACGTTAATTAAGAGATGATTTAGAATTATTTACTAAACGTAAATTATAATTGCAAATAAAAAAAATTAATTTAATGAAGTATGATTATTTAATATCTAATTAAAAATAATAATTAAGTATTATGAATTAATTAAGATTTTTTTAAAAATCCTAATTTAAAAAAAAATACTTTCCCTCTTTTTAAATTTTTTTTTTTTTAAATTAAATAAATTTGATTTAAAAAAATGAAAAAGCTTTTTTTTTTAAAAAAAATAGAAAGAATTTTATTTTATTATATTTAAAAACTTTCCACCTAAAAGTTTAAAAAACTTACCATAAATAAACTTACTGTTATAGATGAAAAGAATAATTTTTTAAAAACTTAGCAAATAAGAAAAAACTAAATTTTAGAAACTTGTTAATAAAACTTACGGTTTGAATAAAGCAAATTTTAAAACTTTTTTAAAAATTTAGAAACTTCACAAAAAAACGGTGGAAATAAAGTAAAAAGAAAACAAACTTACCACTCGTACTTACCAAAAATAAATAAAATTTACCCATTTTTGTTTGAACCTACCATGTTCAGCATAGTCCGCAGTTGGGAGGGCAATGAGGACGTGGACAACACAAAGCACCACGATGCAAAATAGGTTGGGAGTTATCCACGCAACCACGCAGCTCGGGACAGAGCAGAGAGCAGGGAATAGGTGGAGCACATGCTGGAGATTAAAGAAAACGCAGGTGTGAGGGGGAAAAATAACCGAACTCGCCAAAAACGACTAAGAAGAACTCTGTTCACATGCAGAATGAGCAAATGGATTGAGCGTTGGAACACCAAACTGAGATTTGAACCTCCAAACCACAAATGAAAAACATGTATTCTGTAGAAAAATATGCAAAAGAGAACACAGAAACTAGAAACAGATATTTAAAAAAGTTTTAGTTTAATAAAAAAATTAAAACCTCTATTTTAACAGATCTCCAAATGTAGCTATAGCTAACTAAATTTAGCTGCAAAAATCTTGAAAGACTCAAGGAGATCTGCACATGCACGAAGAACACAACAAAATGACAACTTTTCAAGAGCAACTTGTTAAATACATTAGCAAGGAAAAACCAGAAAATAATGATTGAAAACTTGCACGAGGAGTTAAAAAAAATGAAAACAAGAGTAATCACAACTCAAAAAAAATGAGTGCACATTTACCCAATCTCAACTCTGATACCATGAAAGTGTTGACAAATTGTATTGGAAACTATGCACCATAATGAAGTTACACTCAAGTTGAATCGCAATGGCTCCAACGTAATCACAAGGAAGAGTCGATCAACAACTGAATAACTTGTATAACAGAATAAAGCTTGCTCATAAGAAAAAGACAGTGGAGTGTCTTGGTATGCTCATAAATGAATAGTATAAGGGTACATATGGGGTGCTGAGTAACCTTAGTGCATGACTCAATAGAAAACCCTAAACCTAACCATGTGAGATGACTCTCCAATATGTGAGGAGGACACATAAGATAACTCACACCAACAAAACCCTAAGCTGGAAATGGTAGAGGAAAAGAGATGAAAACCTAAGCAAAACATCACAAAAATAACCCCAAGAAGCTTCACAACAGAAAGAGGAGAAGAATACCTACCTTTAACAAGATCAAAAAATGATTGATAATGGATGGTGAAATCAATCGGAAAGATCAATCGGGTCTCGAGGTGGAAGAAGCATGCACAAAAATCCAACGCATCAAAATCACACAAAGTAACAAATGACATGGAAAACCATCTATTTATAAAACCCTAACATTTATTACACATAGTTTGACACGTGTGCCAACTACCAGAAAACTAGGAATTAATGACATGTCATCATGCTTAGAGCTCCCAAAAACCCGACACAAAGGATTTGGTTTAATTCAGGATTCGGGTTTCGGGGAACACGAAGCATGATGCATGAGTTTTTGAGATGCTTCGAAGTCCCGAAATTCTGACACAAAGGTGACGATCGGGTTTCGGGTTTCGGGGAACACGAAGCACAAAACATGTTTTGGGCAAAGCATGTTCCGATGCATGGGAGTTCCTAAAACCTGACACACTATCAAGACCATCAGGTTTCGGGTTTCGGGGAACATGAGAAATGTAACATGGAAGAAACATGCATTCATGCCATGGAAACCCAAAAAACCCGAAAAATCTCCTTCAAAGGGGAGTTTTGAAGAGATTTGTTTAAAATTTTCGTATGGTTATCTTATTTTTAGTCAAAATCACTAAAATGAGATAAAAAACCTTAGTCTATGCTTATTAACAAACATTACCTTCTTCTCAGCATCAATTGGAATTAGTTGGACGGTCCCATTTTTGAATACTTGTTCAATATTATATGGGCTCATCCATCTTGTATGTAGCTTTCCCTCGAAATCCTTATACTTTGAATCAAATACTAGGTCCCAATTCCCTTCTTGGAATTTTCTTGGATTTATGTGTTTTTCATGCCATACCTGCCTCTGATGTTGGATGATTTCAGTTTGATGCAATGCCTGAAGTCTCATTTCATCCAACTCATTTAGTTGAACAATCCTTTCTTGTTGTACCTCAGATAATTCAATTCCCACTTCTGCAGTTGTTCTCAAGGATTGAATCTCAAATTCTATGGGAAGAATAGGCTTCTTCCCATAAAGCAATTCGTAGGGAGTAAATCATGTGTTGTTTTCCAAGTATTTAGTATGGGAAGAATAGGCTTCTTCCCATACTACTTCAGGAATTTCTTAACCCGATTTTTCCTTGAGATATCCACTATTTTTATTAGGATATTTTTCAACTCTCTGTTAGTAACCTCCACTTGACCATTGGATTGTGGATGGTATGGTGATGAATTTTTGTTCTTCAGCTGGTATGTTTCCACAAAATAACTGATTACCACTGACATGAGGTGTGGCTCTTGATCAGAAACAATGGATCTTGGTGCTCCAAACCTTTGAAAGATATGTTCATATAATAAATTTGTAACTTTCTCATATCTTGCATATTTCAGTGCTTACACCTTAGCCCATTTAGGGACATAGTTTGTACAAACTAGAATGTATTCCTTCCCTTGATATTTGGGTCAATTGGTCTAATGAAATCAAATCCCCACTTCTCAAGTGGTTCCAAGACAACTTGAGGTTGGATGGAATTTCAGATGTAAATTTTGGTTTCCCCATCCTTTTGCATTAATCACATGTCCACGCATACTTCTTGACATCCTTAAACAAGGAAGGCCAATAGTAACTGGATCCTACAACTTTTTGAATGGTCCTTTGAACTGAATAATGCCCTCGTGATGGCTCATCAAGACATGCTCTAAGTATGTCAAATACTTCATTCTCAACTACACACCTGTGTAAAACATGATCAGGTCCACATTTAAAAAGAAATCCATTTAACCAAGTATACATGACACTTTTTTTGATTAATTGTTTTCTTTGCTTTTGTGTGAATTTTTTTGGAAACTTCCCTATAGCTAAGTAATTAGCCATATTTACATACCAAAGAGAGGTAGTAGAAAGTGCAAACAAATGCTCATCTGGAAAGTCATCATTGATGTGTCTCTTCCTCTTCTGAAGTGGTAAGTATAGAAATAAAATCAGCTACCACATTGGATTTTCCTAGTTTTTTAATGATTTTAATGTTAAACTCTTGCAATAGAAATAACCACCTTACAATCCTTCCATGCACTAAATGTTTGTCCATTATATATTTGATAGAAGAGTGGTCAGTGTGAATAATCACTTCATATCCTGTAATATAATGGTAAAACTTGTTGATTACATATACTATTGCAGGAAATTCCTTCTCCATTGTGGTGTAATTCCTTTCAGCAGGGGAGAGGTTTTTCCTAATGTAGTAAGTAGCATGTATAGGCTCTACTTCCTCTTGTTTTCCAAGGAAAACACCTATTGCTTTGTTGGAGGAATTTATTTGTATATGGAAGGGAAATTTCCAATTAGACCTCTCAACACGGGTGTGTCTTATTCAACTTGTCTTTAATAGCATCAAAAGCTTATTGACATGCTTCTATCCATTAAAATTCTGATATCCTTAGTTAGGAGAGAAAATAAAAGAGAAGGCAATTTTACTAAAATCTGAGATAAACATTCGATATCAATCAACTTGAATGACCAAGAAAGACTTCTTACCTCAGTTTGGTTTATGGGGGGATGGAAGTTTTATAATGATATTGACTTTGTCTGATTCTACCTTAATTCCCTCAATTGAGATCATGATGGCCTAAAACTATACCTTGTTCCATCATAAATAAGACATTTTTCATGATTCAAAGATAATTTATGGTTTTCACATTGAGCAAAAAACTTTATCTAGATCGTTGATCAAATACCTCTCAGAATTCTTCTCCATAAACGGTGAAATCATCCATGTAAATTTCTACGCAATCATGGCTGAGATTAGATAAAAATTGCCAACATGGCTCTTTGAAAAGTGGCAAGAGCATTACATAAACCAAAAGGTAACACCCTATAAGAAAATTTTCCCCATGGGCAGGTGAAATTTGTTTTGTCTTGATCTTCAGGTGCTTGATTATACCCATTGAACCCATCAAGGAATGAAAAGTATATTTTTCCAGATAGATTTTCTAATACTTGATTAATAAACGGTAATGGAAAATAATCCCTATGAGTTACGTGATTTAATTCCCTGTAATCCACACAAACTCTCTATTTCCCATTATTTTTAGGAAATATTTCCAATGGAGAAACCCACTTATTGTCTAATGTTGGATAAATAAATTATACCTTCATAAGTTTTTCAATCTCATTTTTCACAATCTCTCTTAAAGCATGGATTATCCTCCTTTGAGGTTTTGTGACTGGTCTAGAATCAATAGTGTAGATATGGTGTGTACAAATATCATGATGAATACCCTTCATGTCACTATATTCCTAAACAAAAGCTGGAGGATGAGAGAATAAGAATTTAAATAGGGTATTATCTTCCTAACTAGTCAACCAACTATTAACTGTTAGTGTCTTCATTGAGAAAATAGGTAGTTGTTTGGTACCTAGATGAAGAGTATCGAAAATAGGATATTCTCTCAATAATGCATTCAATGGACACCTGTGGGGAAGTAACATGTGAACAACATTGATGTTTTGAAATATGGACTTGGTCATATCTATATTACACAAGAAATGATAGATGATAGGTTGGTTGATTTCATCCATAAAATCATCTCTCATTTCCTTTAGTTATAGCGTGGGACTAGAAAAAAACATAGCACAGGACTCAGGTGCAAGACTTATATTGTGTCCAGTGTAGGGCTCATGGTCACCATAATAAATTTTATTTGAGTCTTCTTGAATTATGACCATGGCTAGAGAATATATGATATCATTTGAATCATATGAATTATCCTTGCACCATTGTTTATCTTTTGTAGCAAAAGGTTTTTGGAGAAATGTGTATATATATATATATAATTTTTTGAATCTTGTCCATTTGTAATCACCATATTCCCTGTCCTAAAATCAATGAGGGTAGCAGTTGTGGCTAACCAAGGACATATTTAGGATTATAGGATATCCAATCTTTCTATTCTTCATTTTTATTGATCACGAAGTCTATTGAATAGTCCTAGGATTCAATAGTATGGTGACATCCTCTATAATTCCCTTTGGCTTGTTTATAGACTAATATGCCATTTATAAGACTATAGAGGTTGATTGTGACTTTAGGCAGTGATAGTGTGGATAAGGTATCTGTGGTCATAACATTGATAACAACTCCTAGGTCAATTAGGATGTTAGGAATGTGGACAGCTCCTATGAAAACTATAACAATAGGTTGTTCCAAGGTCTCCATATTTAGGAGGGGTCATATTCCCTTCTAGAATTATAGCAAGTTTCTCATCAACATGGATTATATTAGGTTGATTCTTTCTTCTTGTTGGAGTCTTAAAACAAAGCTCTTTAAAAAAAAATTAATTCAAGAATTTCCTTAATATCTTGCAATAATGGTATCCCAATACTCAATTTCCTCATTCCCTAAATTGAATCTAACTCTCGTTGTTTATAGGTTGAACTTCAGTATTCAATTTTTCTAGGAGTCTGGATGGAAAATGAATGTCAATCGTTTGGTTAAGGATTTTCCTCAACAACATGATTAGGATACATTTCTTCTGGATTTTTTGTATCCTCAAGGATTTCTTCTATCACAGGAGATGAAGTTTTTGAGGTAACCTTCCCTGAGCACATCAAGATATTATTACAATCCAAAATGTTTACAGTGGTATTTTTATTTGATTTCATAGTGTACATTGGGTTACCCGACATCACATTTTTGGGTTTTTCTACAATTTATGCTGGTATATGTGGTTGGATAGGTTGATTGGATGAGGAATAATTTGTAGGTCCAGTCAACAAGGCTTGTTGGCCTTAGGATATTGTTTTATTGTAATACTGTGTGCCCAGATCCTTGAGGTACATTCCAATGTTGTTGGTACTGATAATTAAACTGTTAAAAGGGTGGAATGTTTGGATGTGTAGCTTGGGGTTGTTGATAATAATTTTGTGTAAAAATTCCACTCTGGGCTCCACTCCTATGGGGATTTTTGAGCCCAACATTGGGGTTATGGCCATGGTGCATTCCATTGATTTGGGACCCATTGTATTTTTGGCATGTAGGACTAATTTTGGTTGATACTGAAAATTTCCTCCTTACTTCTAAGCCATATAGTTCAACTCAGATTCATCTTGTGTGTGTTTTTTTTAAATGGTTCTTCAGCAAGGGAATAAACCCGCATTGGTCTGTGGAATACTTGAGTTCACAAAGAAGATAGATGTCTATCTTATCATAAGGGGATATCCCTTAATCCCATGTTTGTTTCTACATCTTGGGCAGTAGATGAATAAAGGATCTATATTACTGGCTTTCTCCCTATCCATAGTTGTATTGATTTGAACCAAAATTTTTTGTTCTCACAAATTTTCAATTTATTTCCTTATTTTGGATATATCACCACTGGCCATTTTTCCTTTATGTTTAAGAAATTTGGGGTGGGTTCAGTAGTAGTTCCTATAGAGGTAAATGATTTCTATAAATTCTAGTTTATTAATGTCTCCCTTTCCCATAATATTGAAGGCTTCTTGTGTGTCTTCATCCAATCCTTTGATGAATAAATTTTTGAGAATAGTAATATCCAAACCAATACCACACCTCTTGTGAAGGAAGAGGAACCGATCAAGATAATCCTTCACACTCTCATATTGGTGTTTTGTTAAATTCTAAAAATTTCTTCCTTCCTATCCCAGACTCTGCAGTAGTCTTGGTATTTATCCAAGAATTTTTTTTCCATCATAACTACCCAAATATGGATGGAGTTAAGGTTTAAACCCATGAACCACCTCCTATATGGTGTCTTTTAAAGTGAAGGGAAATAACTTGAGATTATGGGAATCAGAAGTGTAATCTTGTGAATAATTTTAGCACAAGACCTTGAATTCAAAAAGGAATCAGTCATGATATTTTAAGAATAATCCCCAAAAGGTTGGTAAAATTGAGGGGGATATATTTTTCATAGGATCCTGATCTTTAGGATCCAGCTGTATGGGATAGGTAAAAATTATTCCAACTAGAGGATTTCCATTTTCTACACGATTGGGGTTATCTACTTCATCAACCATCCTTCCTTGGTCACCAAATTGTTCCATAGGATGGTTTTGAGGGGGGTTTTGAAAATTTATCATAATGAATCTACCTCTTGGGTCTCTAGGTATAAACATAAAATCATATCATATTGTAGGATAATTCCCTAACCATCAACACTAAACTTGATTATTTTTGTTCAACATACTCCAAAGCATATACGATTATTGATGTCACTACAAGTCTTCTTTACTTCTAAAGAAAGAGTTATGTAAATAAATTTTTTGAATGGAAACTTACCTTGAAAACCAAGAAACACTTCTAGCTATCACCTTAGAACCTTTGATAGCACCTTGATTTCCCTAGCAATTGACACCAAAAAGTGGTAAGCATCGTTGATACTCATACTTTAGTTATATTATATTTTTCAGTCCAGGGCGGTGTCCATGGTTGTTTACAACAAAGGGAATAGTTGGAATTTATCTCATCACATACTTAATAATGGAATTAACTGAATAATATACTAACTACAATTATGAAATGAAATTCATTGGAAGAAAAATAATATTAAAGACAAAATTTAAAGGTATGAAAACAATTCAATGCTTCATTTGAAATGAATGAAAAATAACATAAAGGAAAAAACAATAAATCTCCCTTCTCACTGGGGAGGATTGGCCCTTGCTCATTCCCTTCAATCAGGTTCAATGTTAAAAGTTACACAATATTTCCCCCCCTAAATATGTAATTTTATTAAATTGAAAGAGACATCTTTTACAATGATCAACTAATTGAACCGAACCTAAATCTTAATACATTGGCTCTTTTATACTAGATAAATCCTAGCCTCTAGGATAAAACTAGTGTATTCACAATAACTAACGTCAACTTAACTGGACGATGTATAAAACAATGACTAACTATTCTAAGAATTGTAATCATGGAAGGAGTAGTCTATGTAGTGTTTGAATTGAATTAATCTTGTTAACTGTAGATGAGGCCATAATTGAATCCTTTGAAAGAATCAACCGGTGTTGGAAAATATTGCATAACTTGTACTAATTCCATAGAATCTTGGTGATCATAAATCTATAAGTGTTTGTATGCATCTTGTCTCCAAGAAGCTATAGTTAAGCTAGGAGTGTCTAATCCTCATAATCTGTATGTAGGTAGATTGAAGTAGTAGCACATGTTTCATGCTCATGTCATTATGTTAAATGATGTGCCATATATACCCACCCATATTTTAACCATCTGAGTTATTTATCTCCTTTGCACAAGTTCCTTATTTCAAGGAAATCTGAATTAGTGTTTTAGATGAGTCCTACACTCCACGAAGAGTCCTACACTATAAGGTGAGTCCTATGCCAATGCACCAATGAGTCCTTTGCTAGTATAAAATTAAATACTATGATGAATCAACACATATTTTTTCAAATATATTTTTAACATTCATAAAAGAGTTCATTTAGCCATCTTTGAAGAAACAATAACAAGATAAAAATAAAAAGAATATGCACAACATTTCCTTCCAAAACTTAGTGACGTATTAATTATAAACCACCAATATTGTACATCATGAAAAATAATATAGGGATAATACATGGTTTCACATGGGCTAACACATGAAAAAATAGGGGTTCATCATCTATGGAGTGGCTCAAGATTTAGTTCTTTCTGTGTCGCTCAATGTCCCTCCTTGTTTTTTGTAGGTCATGTCAAGTTTGTTGCACTTTTTTTCTATTGAACATGTACCTACAAAAGAAACCCTAACTACCTACACAATACTCAAGCATACATTAAATGAATAAAATATACATATACTTGATTCAGATGTTGGATAGCGTGTAAAACTATAAGTTGTCAATCAGAAACAAAAATAAATAAAGATGAAAAGGATAAAAGCAATGTCAAAGAAAAGTAAAAGGGTGTTAATGAGTAATTATCTTGCCTATGAATTATGCATATAAATAAAGTATTTAGAGGCTAGATGTACATAATAAGTGCATGACTTAGTGACTAAATTTTCCCCCACTTTATGATGGTCAATAAGGATTCGGTAGCATAAAGTAGAAAATATAAACATACGTTGGAGAGTTGAGTGACTATTATATCCAACAACATGCCAAATGAGTGTTGTAGCATGCTGAATGGAATAGTGTAAAATATGTACCATGAAATTTTAAAGAGATGTAAGGATAAGGATCATAGGGGTGACATTTGTGTGCATGGAGTGATAATGATGTGTGTATATTTCCTTGGAATGTCGTCTTTTCTAGAGCATTCTTGAGATTTGCTTCATGGTTGTTTGTGTGCTTTTCCTTTGTTGGGATAGGATATGACTTGCGAAATAGAAAACAAGTGTATTCAATGCTCTAGGTAAATGAAATTTAACTTTAACTTAGAAAATATGTAAAAATTAAAATGTGTATTCGAAAAGCTAAACCAAGGGCTTAAAGTACATCTGGAGTGTTTAAAGAGAAAGGGATAGAAATTTGTTCCTACATGTAGATCTGATGCTTAGGAGCTAGTTGGAATAACACAAAGGATTTGGGCATCTTGTCGCCAAACTATGGATTTGAGCATTCTGATGCTAAACTATGGATTTAGGTGTTCTATCACCACCAAGGAAAAGTTTATTGGGAGAGTGGTTTGTTTTTCCCTCTGCTGTTAGAACTTTCCTATGGATAAGTTCCACTGTGGATGATCACAAACCTGATTTGTAATTCACTCGGGGTGACACAATGTTCTAGGCATATCGTTGTCCTACATATGCCTTAGGTACCACCTCCTTTTTTGGTTCCTAAATTAGTAGTTAGTTCCTATTAGTAATTGATTGTAATATGAACTTGTGTTTATAGCTACCGAAACTGGTGAAAACTATGACTATGTAGCTGATGAAACTATTATGTAATTTTTTCCCCTAGGAAAGGAGCACCCATGTGGTACACTAACAAAAAGGTGTTCCTATCTATTCTAGGGGCTTCTATCCAGGATCCCTAATTTATAACTAATTGTTTTTATGTTCCCATTTTTTGTGTTTTTGTAACTACTTTTTTTTAACTATTCGGATGGTGAAAAGGTTAACCTAATGTTTCCCCCCATTTGTTTGGTGTCTGTGAGATGAAAAAAATGTGAACAGATCCCAAAAATAGAATCATGAAACTGATGTGTACATCTGATATAGGAATAGTGTATGGGGAATATGGATTATGTATGCTAATTACAATGGCATAAGAAAAAAAAAGGGGAAAATGCTAGCCTACAAGTGTTAGTGACAAACAAGCAATGCACATTGAAATAACAACCATGAAAGAAATATAGAAAAATAGAAAACATAGACGCGAAAATTATTTGGTTGCATACGTGGGATATCACTCATGATGTCACAAGATAATTAGAGTTTTCAAGGTTTGTGAAAACAAGGTAATAAGAAAACATATGGCATATGTAGTAAACAGTGGCAAGAAAGGTACAAGAAAATCAGAAAACCATGATTAGAATGAGTCCTGCAAGGAAAATACTACACATGAAGCACCCATTAGCATGTTAGGAAAGATAAATAGTATGTCACAATGTAAGATCTAAATATAGGAATGAAAATGATAAATATTGCAATGCTAGAACCTGATAGTAAGTGAGAAAAGGTATATTTCCCTAGGAGCCTTAATGGGACTAGTAATGGATATGGCCAAGCATCATACATTATATAATAACCTAGAAGTGACCTGTGTTCACCTCAAGATACCATTTGAACATGCATGTGTGTATGAAAAATGATAAGGCATACTATGAATCGTAGTAACATGACAAATAAAGGTGCAACCTAGAGTATTATAAGAAAGGAATAATGCATCCAATCAATCTCTAAGCTAATATTTTTAGATTTTTAAATGCATTTGTGTGAAATAGAACAACTAGAAGGGAGGAATAAGTATGACCCCATAGTGTGTGTGTGTGTAAAGTGGGGTTCATGCAAGAATCCCTTAACAGTCAAGTATGATCTAGGAACAAGAGTGCATCATTGAGTGGTGTGGGGGATTTTGGATGCCCCCAAGTGTGAATGCCAAAATGATTTATGCAATTATAGTACCAGGAAAGGGCCCATAATTGGTTGATGTGAAATAACTACACATGTGTACATGATATGAGTCTCAATGATTAAGGGAGAGTACATGAGGACAAGTATATGAGATAGGCCTAGACCGAACATGTGGAGAAATAGAGAATGAAATATGTCTAGATGGAGCATGTGAAACATGTGACCCATGTGAAGAGATTCCCCCATTAGGTTGGCTATGAGATCTATAGATGCAACAAGGCCTATGAGTAGTATTCATGTGTGAATAAAATTGAGATGCATGTGCTAAAAGTGTTATAGGAGGAACAAGGGATCCAAATACCATAGGAGGTGTCAAGGCTAAGGAGCCAAAGATGCACTAGGATTAGGAGCAACTGAATATGGGATGTCTGGAGGAGTCTAGGAAAAATGTGGATGTGATATGAAAATGTAAAAATATGAACACATGTGAACATAAGGTAAGGTCCTAGTGTCACATGAAAGTTCATGTACCATAGCATGTGGATTCATGCATATGAAGAAACTAGAATATGTGTAACATTGAGAAGTAGAAGAGCTACTAGAGAATGATGGTAACATAATGAGAGGAAAACCCTATAGATTCCAAGATATCAACAACATGAGTAGGAAGTGTATAAGTAATAAGTGTTGGAATTTATTGGGAATAAAACTTGTTGATCAATGAAATGGAAAAATTTCTTATAAAAAGAGATCAAATTTAGTTGAGCACCAACCCAGCAAGGAGCACCAACCCCTAACAATATAGTAGAGCACCAACCATACAAGGAAAACCAACCCTACAAGGAAGCTATAGCTCCATAGATGAATCAACACCAAATAATTTACCTAATAGTTTTTCACCTATATAATGTTTCCACAATAACTGATGATGACACTTATTCATCTCTCCTTTCTTCTATCTTCTTCAAACATGCCTTTTTGGATTCTTCGCTCAAGAACTTCTTCACCAAATTGATTAGGTAAAATGATCTACCTATTAAACAATATAAAAATCTATAGAATATAATAAACTATTATCTACTCTTCCTTGATGTTCACAAAGACCTCTTTCACCTCTTTATTCTTCCCTCTTACTCATTCTTCTTCATTTTCTCTAGCACACCAAATAGGTCTCATGAACTTGCTTATATACATAACTTAAGCATCATATACATATAGGTTGGCCATCATAGATCAAATGTAATTAAAAAAATATAAATAAGGTATTAACACATCATTCATTCACCTATCTATGCCGGAAATAGTATCTTGTAAACACATTGCTTCATTATGTTTTAAGGAGACCTAAATCCCCAAAACTTCCCTTTTTCCAAACCTGAGTCCTCTTTAGCCCACAGGCCATCTTCATCACTTCAGAACTACTTATATATTTTTTCTAATTCCACTATGTGCCTCCTACAAGCTTGAATCATCCTAAAAACCCATTTCATACTTTGAAACCACTCATTAGGACATAGTCCTCGTAGGTCTAAACACCTAGAAAAACCAATCTTCAAATATGAAGCTCAAACATCTTCAAAACATTCAATAATGTAACCAAAATAGGTATGCATCTGCTACATGACCTCAAAGTCATCATCATATTCTAGTAACACCATCTCTCAAAGTAAAATTCCTAAGAACAACTTTTCACAATGACCACTAAAATTGTTATACTGCCCTCAAAAAATAGTCTTCCTATATTGACTTACACAAACCCTCTAAGGGGTAGAACATGTTCTAAAACCATCATAAAAATGTAGTATGGATTCCATAATTCCTCAAACATCCATTTATTTATCTTTCCTAATGCAAAACTTGAGATCTATATCAACTTATTCAAAAATTTGCAATTTATTGTTGGGTCCACTCACTATCATGGCACCTCACTGCCACCTAGAGAAACCTTAGAGATTTTACTAGAGCCTCCACTCATATAACTATGTCACCCAATTTATTACATGTCATTTTGATAAAATTATTCATCATTGCTACCTACTAGGGTTTAAGGAGGGTTTTAGACCACCTTACCTTATTAATGATCATTCATAAAGCTCTACCTTTCAAACTAGAAATTAATGCTAGGAAGTTTGAGCTAGAACCCTTCCCCACGTACCATGAATATCTTGGCCTCCCATAAAGAGGTCACATGTGCCAAGCAGCATAGTAAATATCTTCTCAAGCTTTGGTTTCTGATTCCTTTGAGCTCAATAAGTCCAAAAACTCAACTTTGTGCCTTTTCCTTCAAACCAAGGCCTGAAACTTTTTCCAAAATTCTAAACAACCTGCTACACCTTTCCTAATTCTCACCTTGGTATTTCCATGCTAAAATCTATCAAACCTACCTCATTAGGTGACCTAGGGCTAAGAATAGGTCTATGTACAGACCTAGTTTTGAGGTCATATCCCTATGAGCATGCTCTTAGACACTCCTAAGAGTATTTATACCTTATAATCATGCCTCATAATGCTCAACCACATTCAAACACTTGTGTCTATCCATCTCTCATGTACTTAATCTCATTAGCCCTTGACTACACTTCTCAAGCACTTAACTTGTTTTCATGTTCTTCAATGCACACATGTACCTACCACATGCTGACTATGCTTAATCAAAAACTGAGATTACAAACTTCATCTTACACCCATCCTAATTCTTGTAGACCTACTATTCACCATATAATCTCCAAGACACCTATGCATGCATCTACACCTTGATACCTAATTGACACTAAATTTTTCATTAATGACCTATGACTCTTGGCCACATCAATGACAACAATCCATGAGAAATAAAAACTTCAATACCTTCATCATCACTCTTTTACATTAATGACAACACAATGCCAACTATCTCCCCATTTTTCATTGATGGAATACACTCCTCATTCTATCTTTCTCCCCCTTTTGACATTAATGACAAAGGGTCTTCAGAATCTACTATATGATCCATAATGAAATTATGACTCCAAATATACCAATAGCATGACAAATAAAACACTTGGGCTCATACCTTACTTATGCAAAACAACTTAAACTCACCATGCATCTTATGATTGTCTTGATCATTATCTTGACCCTTCTCCATCATAGGGATAAAAATCTCCCCTTGGAAGATGCACATGGAAGCATTATAAGAACATGCTCCCCTCCACTCATGCATATCTTCTTCTTATCTCATCACATTAGGCTCACCATTTGGTTAGAAACATCAACCAAAATTAACAACATCTGGATTTTACCTCTTCATCTTTGTTTTTTACTCTATGCATGCTTTCTCTAAGCTACTCACCTTTCAATGATCTCAGAAACACATGATTGACTCCCCCTGAGTCCTCGACCTTCTGGTAACACACATTCTCCAACATAAAATGATTTTTTCCTTCAAGGATATTGACTATCAAAAAACTACAATAATTTTATTTCCATCTATCAATATGAGAGATACAAAGATCCCCCTCAAACCAATCACTTGCACCAACTTTACAACATGCTCACAACTTTGACAACACTTTCAACTTACTTGATGATACAACAGATACAGACATTCTCAAAATAGTAATGGAACTCTAAAATTTTACTTGATAATGTGAGATTAGTCAATGAATACAAGTCATATGCATAGAATGAAAAACACAAGAAACTTTGACATATCTTTATTCATCAACACAAATCCTAACCATCTCCCCCTGAGATCAATCTCACTTATCTTGAGCATAACAAGAACTACTCTATCAACCATACTTATTAACTAGGATATGCTTCACAAAACAGACCACTGTCATCGATAAAATCTCATCAAGAAATAAATTAAAAACCTTGCATTATATCCACCTCATAACTAATATAGAGAACTAACATCTTTTGAAATTCTCAAGAACTAACAAGCTTTTGCCAACATTTATGTCCTTCCATACACTACTAAACTCATACATAATTCATGTTGGGAATCAATGACCAACTTATGAAAACTTAGAACACTCTATAACTTCATCATGAAATACATATAGGCCACACATTTCTTCATATAAACCCTCAAAGAACAACACTGCATTCCTTTTTATCTTACCAGGTTTCATTGGCTTCCTCAAACATAGATTTGAAAACAATGAACTTTCCTCTTAGGACTGTCAAAAACATGATACTCTATATTGATCCTTTTGAGCACATAATCCACTCAACTCTTATTTTTCATGATATAACCTTCAATAGGAAACTCTACAATATTTTTCTTGTCTAATTTCATGATTTCTTAGTGCAAACTCAAAATCTTTATTACCTTGCATGCCCAGATTCGATTGTGACCTGTTATACTTCTTTTGTGACTAATTATAGCACTCTAATGTATTCTTATAGGTCTTTAGGTCCTTTATAATGTTATTATAGCCAAATGAACATATTGGTCGTTACAGACTAGACATTAGATCTTCAAGTGTCAATAAACACTGTAGGACCCAAAACATAGACCTAGGTACAAACATGCGTACCTTTTCCTTCTAATTTGTATTCCTAACTTCTGAGACTTTATACACCTTTTTCATGCTAGCAACTTATCTCTTACCTTCTCACACAGCTGTCACAAGACACATCATGAGTCTAACTCAGTAATAAACCATCATTGCTTCTCATGGATTAAAAATGACTTCATGAAGCCTAATGAAGTCACCTCATGTTTCCATAGGGATATAAATGATTCTTGTACTTGTTTTCTTATACATTCCTTAAAATTATTATTTTTATTGGCTCTATTGTTTATATTTGTTATGATTTTTCTTGTTGCAATACATGGTTTCAACTATGCACAAAACCTCCATTTTACTTGTACAAGTTTTTTAAAGTGGTCACCTCTTTAGCATCCTACACTCTTCTATAGTTTCTCAAACATATGGTGCATGGGAAAACATTTATTATTTTTAGCCACATGCTCAACATGATTTTTGTATATGCCTCAAAAGAGGGGGAGTTCATCTTGGTATATTCTACACCTATAACATACACGAGAAGAAATCTAGGGTAACATATAGGTACAAATAAGGTACAAGTTCTCATAAACACATTCAAGAACAAAATTCTAGAAAATTAGGCACATGTTTAAAATTCTATAGTTTGATCAAGACCATATGTACGGTCCCTACACTCCTACATGGTTCTATCCATGGGAAATTACATAAAATTTCTTATAAGTGTCATATTTTCACCCACAAGTACATTTTCATATTTACTTCACTCAGTTCATATAAATTACAAGAGGCGTGAAATACTTCACTTCTTCACTATGAAACTCAATTTCTACTATAGTTTCAAGAATATTTAGGGCATTGGTCTCCTTTTCTTCATCTACATTTTAGTACATTACAATTTCTATTTTTTTTCCATTCAGTTATGCAACACATGAGAAGGTCATGGGGGAATTTATTCTCTTTTTATATTGTGTCTTAGTTTATTAAAATTGGACTTGGATCCATTTGCAATGGTGTGTCCCATGGGATTATGGAAGGTATCGAAGAAGCTAATTTTATCATATGCATTCCTTTCCCATTCCTCTTACCATTTTAAAGGGGAATATATCATATTTGTTGAATGATTTTGATTCATGATTTTTTTTCCTTCATGGGGTTGCTTTCGGTACTTCACTCTTATTCTATCTCTAATATACTTTTCATGTTGGGTGTTCATGCACCTAACACTCTGGTTTTTCCTCTGCATAATTAGGTATTGATCACCCTCAATCCTTTAACAAGTTCAGAAATGAAAAAAATTTAAGTACAAGTAAATCACGGGAGCTTCTCCCTCCAAAAAATTAGGTTTATTCCTTGTTTAGATATATTCATTTTAATTTTTAAGAAAATTAAAATATCTAATTCTATATTTTACATTTGAGTTAAATTTCAATTATTTACTATGGACATTTACTAGGACTTTGTATTATAGGTTTTCATCATGTGGAGCATGCTAAACACCCAAGCACAATAGGTCTTTGTAAAACAAACTACGAATGAAATCAAAGTTTTGTCTACACACTCACCGTATCTTTTCCTTAAAGTATGTAATTTTTCATTTCATACTTAAAAAGGGGGAAATGTAGACACTCAAATTCATAAACTTACTCTTTGACACTGCTATTTTTTAACAATATACTCTTGCTAAGATAGACACAACCTTTTTCATTCCCCTCTTAGTACATTATGAGGTCTATTGTCTAGCTTTTTTATCCTTACACACTAATGTGTCACCATATTTCGAAAGTATAATGCATAAAATTCATATACTAAGTCAACCAAACAATATGCAAACTTTAATTTGACATGTTTTCATCCCTAGTCAAGGTCATTACAGTTTGGTCAAGAATATATATCTAATCTAGACCTATCTTTTACAGTTTTATATTGGCATATCTTTCATCTTTACTTTTATTTTAAAATTCTTTGATGGGTCCTTTACTCCTTTTGGGTCATTATTTCTTTGAAAATTCATCCTCAAAACCATATATAAGCAAGCTAAAACTACCTCATTTTCTAACGTGGAAATCCTATGGCACTACATTGATACACTCACTTCATACAGTTTCAAAAGGTACCCAAATCTCCCTAAATATCACAAAGGCACATCTAGAGTCATGAGAGAAGTAAAATCTATAGGTTTGAAGCTTCTTACCAATTCAAATAATCATTCTCTCTTATCTACAAGTACTCAAGCATCTCTTCTGTAACTATTTTAGAAAGATTAAAACTTAACTCCAGCATTATCAAAGAAGATGTCAATTCTAGTTGCATTCATTAAAATATCGCATGCTAGGTGGAAACCAAAATAAAAATTGAGGCCTCTTCATAGTAGTTACAACATTAAAGTGGTTCACTGGGGTGCCCATAACCCAATTAATGTTTGTTTGTAGGGTTTCCAATTTATGGTTAGGGTTTTAGATATTGTTCAAAATGTTTAGAGAGCTTTGCAATATGATAAACTAGGGTTTGACACTAACATATATTTCTAGGCAGGTGAGATTCCTATAAAATTACAAACCCATAATTAAAACATGTGTAAAACCATCTTGATGATCCTAGAAAAAGTGCAAAGTCCTGCCCCAGGTTATTTTCCAGTCATAGTTCCCAGAATGAAATATCATCAGTCTCAATTTCCCTATTTTCAACAATGAGCATTTCCAAAACTTCCTAGACCCATCTGTAAATAGCTAAGTGCACTCATCCTCTTGTGTTTTCAAGTTCATATCTTGTTTCATGCACTAATTGAAAGTATTAATGTGGTATTCTGATATTACATAAATAATTTTAGAATTGTAATTAATTAGGCTAACCTACAGTTGTAGCTACCCAACTATTACTATCTTTTACCAACATAAAATGTTTATATCACTGAATAAATTCAAGAGCACTAGTCATATTATATAAAAAAATATCCCTACTTCTAATATAAATGTTATTTCAATATTGCAACTGGAATTTAGAATATATTTCATAGATTTGAGTAGCATGCATAACTGGATTTTAAAAACATCCTTCATTAAAGTAACAGAGGCATAGATGGCCAGGATAAATATATAGTTTCATGAATCATTTCAAAGGAACAAGTTAATAAGAGTGTGCATCAATACCCATTCAATAAACTTAATGTGAATCTATAAGTTCCCAATGCCTCTTTCTAGAATGATAAGAGGAATATTTAAACCAAATTGGAAAAAATTGATAATCTACCAATCACTATTTGAATAGTACTAATAGAGAATGATCCTAACATATAGTTATAAAGCATGAAATTTTTAGTCTAAAATTAACCTTATAACATATGTTAGGATCATTCCTACATGGAAATAAGTCTTCTCAGATGTTTTGAAACAGACCTAACTGAGTCTTCATATGCATAGATTCTTATTCCAATCCCAACATATAGATTATTATTAACTACCTTATAAATGCATAGAACAATGAAATATTTGTCATTGGAATAATATTTATGACCTACATGTAATCAAGCACATAGACATAATTAATTAACTTCTTTTCAAAAGGGAAGAGAGAGAGATAGAGAGAGAGAGAGATCATGTACAAGACCAATATACCCCATGCATGGAGTAATGAAACTCACTACATCAAAATCTGAGTAATAGTAGCTACTAGCTTCCTCTAAATCACTAATGTACAGAATATGTAGCTTTTTAGATTCATGACCCTTGTTTCTCTTCCAATACTCAAAACCCAAAATGAAAAATCCAATCATATAAAGCACCAAATAGTTGTAAAATTAATAAGTCTACCTCATGCATATAAATAGGAGGGGAAAAGGTTCTGAGCTCATAAATATGGAAGGTGACTCTAGATCCATATGTAGAGAGTAACAATAACTTAGAACCTTGAGTAAACAATCCTCCTTAGCATCTAACTGCAAGATTTTAATTTCATCAAGAATACAAATCCTTTAACACATACTTATCAAAATAGATTATAATAATGCAGTGCATATTCATTATACTTACTTCACCACCTCCAATGCATTTAAAACTTAAGTGTTTAGATCATAAAGCAAGGTACCATGCCTAATATTAAATCCCACCCAAAACTGATGGGTAAAATGAGTTTAATTTTATAAAGAGAAAGTACAGGCGATGAGATGTCATGCCCTTTTAAACTATCCCTAATAAAAATTTTTACTATCATAGATTCCCATATATTGAAATCATTTTATAATTATTGTATAGTTTATTAATCAATTTGATTTGAATAAGGACTTCATTCATGAATGATTAACAACCCTACTGTTGAAGAGGTCTCCTTTTCTTAGCTATTGTTTATGATTTTATCATATGAGTGAGCACACTCCCAATAGAGATTAGGTTCTTACATTAACTTAATAATGTAATAAACATATAAAATTTGAACAATAATTAAATCAATTAGACCACCAATTTAACCAACTAGAAAATGGTATACAAAATCTAGGTTTCAATTTAAAAACCTACGCAACTAAATTATAATATAATTATAGTTGGAATACTCCTAAATTTGTAACTCATCTAACCTAACACCTATACACTCATTGCATACTTCAAAACATTCAATCCCTAAGTACATAGTTGAAGCAAACAAAATTTAAATAATTTTGACATTACAATATGATTTAAAAAATAGTCACCTACAAAGCATTTCAATGAAAGTAGAACTCATAATAACAGATGATGACTCATACTTGTAGAATTACATACCATAATAAATATAATTGAAATGAAAAAATGTAATACACTAGATCTACTAGCTAAATAAGTGAATATAACTATGTCTAAAATAAGTTAGCATTGCATGTGCATTTTGTGCCACTAGAAACATAAAAGACTTGCACCTCATGCCTCAAATGGGTCCTGAAATTTTGTGACATGTAAAAAATAAGATTTTTTATGTTCCCACTGTCTCCCATGCCCCAGAACAATTTTTAGTGAGGACACATGTGGGGAAAGTAAAATAAGTGGAAAGCGATGAAAATGAAAAAAACCTTCCATTGCCAATGAAATATGACAAAACTTAACATCATCAAAAGAAACAATAAACAACTATGTGAGTGGAAATAATGGTGCCACCCCAACCAATTTATAACCCAAAGAGTGTAAACCCATGTAATTGGGCATTAATGGTAGGTATATATGTAGATCTAATAGGATTTGAGAAGGAATTAAGTTATTTGAATGTATTACAACCTATAAAACAAGGCATTGAGCTTGTGTTTACCATATAGAGTTTTTAAAAAAGTACTCTTATGTTTCTAAAATGAGCAACAATTATGTTGTAATGGACTATGATTTCATATCGCACGAGATTTTAGTATTATGTTATTTTTGTCGTATTACATGGATTTATTTAGTGGTGCTCATTATTATTGATACCATTAATGATAAATGCATCTATTTTAAGAATATATTTAGTAGGGATAATAATATAAATGAATGGATGCTAAATGCACTTTGTAAAGTCTATTGTATGTAGTGCATGATTTTTATATCATTTACCTTAATCAACAAGGGATTGGACCTATGAGTTTTTGAGTGTATTAGTTGAGTTCTTAGTACAAGTGCCAAGGTGATATGTTGGTATGATGATTTATGATAACCCAAGGCTCGCACTTGGGGTGTGGGGTTCCTTGGGTAGGAGTTAGGATAGAAATAATCCACAAAAAAATGGTTATTGATGTATTTAGCATTATTTCTTACTCACCAACATATTTTGAATGTGAAATTTGAGTAATTGAATAAAATATACAATTAAGAGATAGCATTCTACATATGGAAAATTATGTCATTGAAGTACATGTAGTTATAGATAGAATGCATTATATAATTATTTTGGTACATTCAGGATCTCCATATTTAGTGAAATGGGCATAGTGAAAATAAAAATATACTCTTATTAACTACATTTATCTCACTATAATTAGGTGTGTCTCCTTTGTTCTCAACTTGAGTGACATGTATTATTAATCTATTGTGTAATTTTTTTTTTATTAGTGGTAAAAATTAGGGTTGAGGGGACCCTACCCCATTACAAAGAGTTACAACAACCTTACATATTGGCCAATGGATTTACCTTTAAAATCCATTCATATTCCAAAAGTTCAAAAAACAAAGACTACAGTATAAAATATCCATAAGATAGGAATTACAATATATAACAGTCCAAAGGATTATACTAACAACATAGGGAAAAACTAACAACAAATTAAAAAACCTTTGAATAACATTATTCTTTGACCAGTTCTCCCACCGTCTCTATACAGTCGTTCCATTCATTGACCAGTGTAGCTATTGTCTCCTTCTAGTACTTGTAATTTGGTTCTTGAATCATGACCTTTGGCCCTGTACCTTCCTTTTCCTTTTCTTTTTCCAACTCCATGGATTGGATCATTTCAGGTAGCATTTTAAGATGGTAAATAGTACTTTTCACATTCAGGATATGTGCATCAACTGATTTGCATAATAATACCTTTCATTTTTAACATCTCGCTTTCCATTTTCATGCTTCTGGCATTGGAATTTTTGAGGTTTTCACTTAGGATAAGTTAAGACATTGCAATTATATCCCTAATGAATTGCAATTGTCTTTTCTTATGTAGAAGCTTCATAAATATATTACTCTTGATCCAATATTATTGTTGAAAATATCTACTATTGCTCTCTATATTTTTTTGGTGATGTTTTACCTTGATCATTGACTAACATTAGTAATTATTTCTATATGGTGGTACAATAATGTGTCTCAATAACTTTCGATCTTAAATCATTCATTCTATAAGGGTATCAAAGAAATGAGTAAGAAATGCACATAAACCGACACATTGTGGATGGATTTAAAGGGGTTACACCGAGCTCTAGGGTCACATATCTAGAGGGAAGTAATCCTTACACTAGGTCAACCTAGGGTTTCTAAGGTCCATAATCAAGATAGAGGAGATAACCCTACTAATATATCGATGATTGGGTAAGTAGAGGTATGGATTAATGATAGATAAGACAAGTGTGCACAATGTAACTGGAATATAGATAAAGGGAAGCTAAGGAGATGATCATAAATAAGAGCACTATGCTAACTTGTATCAAAATACAACTAACACTAATCTAACAAAGAACAATGAGGGAAGGAGATGAACTAATCTATGAAAATTGAAAAAGATAGTTACAACACTCACCTTGTACTTGTAGGGTCATTATTAATGCATCTATCTCTCCAGATAAGTTAGCACACTGAGAAAGAAACGCTATTAGGTGGAGAAGGGGAACATTGTTCCTATCCTAGAAGCACTATATATGACCTAGTAGTGCAAGAAAACTAATCAAGAAGAAGAGTGTCCAATATAATCCAAGAAAAGCACAAGATGAACCAAGAGTTGAGTGAGAAGATGTGAAGATGGCACAAAAGAGTAGAGTAGGTGGCAATTCCTAAGATTTGGGATTCCTTCCTTATGAATGTCTAGATGTGGTGTGTGTATATATAGGACACCATTTCCCATGGGAAAATGCGTTACCCAAGAAAAATAGAACACCGATGCCATAGGCAATGGTATTGGCCAAATATGGAGATATGACATGATGTGTCATGAAAAGTGAAAATAAGTGTTGTAAATCATGGATATGGATGAATCAAAGTGCAAAATGGTGATATCCAAGCAAAATGTCATAAATGCAATGTGTATGATACCTAAGGATACAACAATAACTAATGCAAGGATGACTAATTCCAAGAAAAAATAGTGACACTCTCTTTGTGTAATGTCTCTAACCCATGATGATTACATGAATAATCATTCCCCATTCCCATCAAGCCTTAAGGAACCTGCTTAAGAAATAGATGCATCAATGACCCTTATCTACATAAAGGTAATTTTTAATAACAAGTATGAAAGATGACAAAGTAAAAAATTAGGTGTATACATATGCCCCAGTCATTGATCAACACATGAGAAATAAGGGGTGGTCAATAGAAAGAAATGATCCGTAACATTGATACTAAACATAAGTGCATAAAGGAATGTTGGAAGGACTAGCTGAAATGAAATATACCCACCAATTCATACCTAAAAGTGTCACTCGTCCTAGCACATACGATGAAAATCAATGTTGCAAGAACCATGAAGAAGAAAAATTGAAAAGAAACACTAGAGGATCATCATAAAAATAAGACATAAATCACCTAGCTATAGGGCCCATCGGGACGAATTTTGTGTCATAGTGTTCTGATGTTGTATGGTGTCATAAAATAGGATAAAAATGAATATTGTCAAAAATAGGATTTTAATAGGTCGAAAAAAATGGCATAATATTATGGTAGAGATGTAATAAACGATGCGTTTTACAGAGTTTGGGAGTGAAAATGATGGAAATTTGAATATTTAGGTTTATCACAATCAAATTTAAATAGAAATTTGAGTTTTATATAGTGATTTTTATTTTTATTTGGTTATGTAGACATAAAAGCACACACATATTGCTATTTTACTATACCAAAAAGTATGTTGTTATATGCATAGATCTTGAATAAGAAAATTATTCACTGGTGACACACTCCCTAGTCCATCCACTTGTTTGACTTGATTTTTATCATCTTTCTATCTCACATTTGTCATTGCTACACCTAGATCTGGTCAGGTCACATGGATCCATGTATGTCAATATTTTCACATTTTTCTTCATTTTTTCCTGCACACTAGCACCCATTCTAGAAATTAGCACCCAGACGCTTCTTTCCATTCTGGGAACTCCTATCCCCTTTATTCTTTTCACTTATTTTGGCATTTATGGTTGGATTTTTTTGGTTTTCTTACCCTTATCCTGAGGTCATAGGCGACATGTCATGTTATTAGTGTCAAAATTCAATCAAGAGATCCCTATATGTGTACAACATACATACTATTATATGGGCAGGAAATTATAAAGGGAAATCATATCTACATACTATCAAAGGGACTACATTTTTGGGGTGTTTACTCTACATACATTGCATAGGAAGGGGACAGTGTTGAATTCCATCTCACAAATTTTCATTCTATCTAGCTTTAGCCCCACTATATTGGGGTCATTGGCATCAGGGAAACCTAAGGACACTATTTCAGACATAAGCACAAAGAACTACATGGAGTATTAAATGTAGTACAACACTCAATGATAATTTCATCATTTGGATGACCATCGGGGTTAGTGTAACTTCACATATTGCATTTTTTTTCCAATTTTGATGCATTTGTGAGCTTATACACATAGCTAGGCTTTGTCTTGCAGGTTACAGGTACCTCGGTGATCCAAGTGAAACATACAGGTGACCAATGATGAATAAGTGCAAAACCCTAGTGACACAAGAAAAAGAATATTTTGATCATTGGTGTAGTCACCAGTGCCCAGCAGTGGTCTTTGACACCCAAAAACCCTTTCCATATCCAAGGCACACATTTCTATATCTATCTACAGATTCTAAAATTGATATCGAAAATTTATGACACTCTACCCAGCTTTTTCATCAGTTTCCCCAATTCAGATATGTTCCAGGATAAGCAAAAATCAGATAAGTGCCCTATCTATCTTATTGCTTACATGGTTACATTTTTTAGATTTCTTAACATTTGTATCTTGTTGTATACAATCATAGTAGTGACTATGAAATTAGAATTAATAATAATATTTATATTTTTGTTAAATCAAGGAAAGAAAGAGCCCATTATGGATTACATTTTACGCTTTAATTCTTGTATGCATCAGTTATTATTTGAGCTAATTCAATTTATAAAATCAATTCATCTTTTGTCATAGCTTAATTCATTCATTAAAAGAAAAATTATTATATGATACATGTCAATCTTTTACACTTTTGTGTTATAAAGTTATAGATCTAGAACAAGATTTAATTTTAGCTTCTACTCCATTTCCTACTACTTCATCTCCTTTTCCATCTATTGAGCATCCTCTGTGGTCTCTATCTCCTCCTCCGTGCAAGCATCCACCTTCTCCTCCACTTCTTCGATCTCTACCTAAGTTTTCTCCATCTCCTATTCGGGAACCATTGCACTTTCCACATGCTGCTAAGCCTCATGATGTTTTGTGTGATTTTCTTGATAATAGCTTAATTTTATTTCCCTCTAATCAGCATCCTCCTCCTCATCACTTGCATCACCAAACTAATTTCCCTTATTATAATTTCCTCTGCATCAATGGCCATCGTGACAATGATTTTTATGCCCTTCATGAAAATTTGTAACAATTAGAAGATAAGGGTGTCATTTCCTTTGGATCTCACTCTTGTGAGAAGTCTCTTTCTCCCATTCCACATAAGCATTCTTCCACTGTTGTTCACTTGTCATCTCTACCAAATTATAAGGTTGTCATTGTTCCACCTCCTAAGATCATTATCCATCCATGTCCTCCACCTAGCTCATTTATCACCATATCATCTCATCTTTCTCACAGTGCTACTACATCCCATTGACTACATAAGTTTTCAGCATATGTTCTTCCTACCACTACATCTCCCATCATTAGCACCATTTCATCTGATATTCAGTTTGGCTCTTACACTCATGTTGATACCACCTTACATGCTTCTATCATTCCTCGTTGGCCTCTACATCTTTGGTAGGTGATTTCCATATGATCACCTCATTACCTGATGATGCATTCATGTTCTTAAGGTTTTTACATGACTATTGAGGGATTTGTTACTAAAATGAACCTCATTCTCACACTGGGGGGCAACAATCTTTTCTCCCCCCTTTGTTAATCATCCTTCATATGTTATTATACACAGGTCTTACATCTTGTCATCATACACATATTAATGTCTCATTGTTCTAATCTCATACACATGACATTCCTATTATTACTACCCTATCACATTACATCATATACATACATTATTTAGTCATATCATTATACTACTCATTCACAAAAAAAATCATTTTCAATTCACTACTTATCTATTATATCGACATCATGATATCTTTCAAACATCTAACAATCAAGACAACCATTTCATATTCACATAATATCTAGAAAACTCAAACTACAAATGACAACCATCACATCATATACCAATGCAATTTCTCAACACATATGCGACCCAAAATCTCTCTCTCTCTCTCTCTCTCTCTCTCTCTATATATATATATATATATTCAAAAATCATAGTTACAAAAATACAATCGTTTGGGGGAAATACCCCACACGTCACTACATATATACGTCATACATCATCATCACTATGACTATATACAATCATGGAGCTTTAGAACTAGATGCTTCATCGCTCAATCTATGTCACTAGTCGCGGACTCTATACCTCTCTACATGACTTTTTAGTATGTCCATCTTGGTCGAATTCTCCATGAATTGGCCTTGTAGCTCCACATATCTTACAAATATATCTTGATCTAGGGCCCCTCCTCTATAGATTGTCTAGCTCTATCCATCTCTACACGAGCCTCATCATGCTCACTCAATATCATGGTACATGTGGCTGGAACTATAGACACCAACTTGAGAAAATGGGCATGATCTCCCATGATCGCATCCACTCGCTCTAGTATGGTGCCTCCCATGAGAACATCTGGAGGTAAATTTTGTTTCAGTGTGTGTATCGATGAATTAATAATCAACAACAAATAGGCATCACCTGCAACCATACCACAACCACATTAATTACTACACATTTTACAATATACAACAATCCAGCTGCAATCAACAAATATCAACAAACAATACTCACGCTCCGCTAATGTCAATGTTATGCCATCAGGAGTAGGTGCATGTCCCTCTACTCCTCAAATTAGTGTTCCACCCACTGTATCTATGAAAATTGGAAATAATAGCACCCATTGATGTGATGTCCACCACTCGTTATAGGCCTAGGTATACCCTACATCATCTACCTATATTATTCGTATGGCTGCATCGGCCTCATCTAGACCAGGAGGTACTTGTTGCACTCTTGTATGACTTGATGTCATGCTAGGCCACCTCAAAGCTGTAGTGGCTTTCACCCATACATATTTATCTGGAGGCACGTACTGAGCGATAATAAAATGAATCGATACACGCTACACCTAGAATAAAACTAGAAATCCTATAAATCGTCCTTCTCCAACCACATGGTGTGTCGAATGCACCACAACTCTGCTTCATCCTCCAACCAACCTCCATAGTATCTATATGACCTCTATTTGATGGCCCCTTGGAACCATATAATTAAACATCAACCTATAGGTGGTTGTGTATAGTCTCCTACTACTGGTTCCTATCCACCTTGCTACAAAAATATTAGGCCTCGCCCTATCGACCCATGGTCCATTGAGTGGCCTCAAAATCGAGATATTTTCCTAGGCCCTTCCATGTAACAATGTGGTGGATTCTAGGCCACCCCCATGGTCCTCCTGTGTGAATCTATATAAATCCATATGTATAAATGCGTCTAGACACACATTGCACCCATGCAAATATCATCACATGCTCCTTTATGGGATAAAAAATATCATGCATCTTATATAATATACCCACTCCTGCCACCCTCTATTTCCACCGATGAAGATATAATCAATGTGACGATGAAATTCCAACAACACATGGAAAACCTGATCTAAATATAGCATCTAGACTAATATGGGTCTCTATCTGTATACCCATGTTCCTAGTAAAATATCATCTTGCTGCTACTCACATGTCTACCTTTTAGAATCCATTATGGTCATCACTTTTACTTCACTCTCTAACAATCAACATTTGCATAATATCTAATATACATCCTGCTAGGGTCACTATTATCTCCCAAGTAGGCAAGCCAAAAAGTACATGTATCATCACACCATCATCTCGACACAATGCAGTCACCATATGCATATTATGAGGATCCTCCCCTAATCTCGTTATGTGTCATAGGCTGGTATGGGCTAGTATGTCCCACTCATCATCCAATAATCCCAATGTCAATAATGTGACTCAAATGTCTTCTCCCCGTGGAACTCTCTTGAAGTCTATATCTCATTTGTAACAGTGCAAAAACCAACCAAAACTCAAACATTAACACATCATACATGATGTAAAACAGATCATCATTAGCACTCAAATAGATCACAAAAACACTCTTTCACATCATGTTACCATAATCCCTCTCCTAGGTTGTCAGTGCCTAGGATCCAGGTTACGGGCCCTTAGAAATAGGTCACCAGTGCCTAGAAATTTGGCATTTTGGTGATCCCAAAGCATATGTCAACACCCTAGCCGCTCCCACCCAGGTTAGAAATGTACAAAAATGTGAAAGTTCAAATTTTACAAAATTGACCAAAACAGACAAATTTTACCACATTTTTCAAAAATAACCATACTCACCAACTCATTGGTTGTCTGTACCACTACAGCCACCACTACTCTCTCAAATCTCATCAAATTGGTTTCCCTAACATGTGGCATCCTCATAGATCAGAGCTCCAAATTTTAATCAATCTTAGTGCAAATGAAATACTATTCATTTTTCACTATTACTATATATAGTAATTCCACATTTTCCTATAGTATAGCTACTATTTCCAATCACTCTTACAACTAATACACATTGCACATGGTTTCACTCATATCTTGAGCTTCATTACTCCATTTTCTTCCCCATTTGCACTATTCATATCAATATTTCTTCTAGCACCATATTATACACATTTCACAATGCTATATTCAAATCTGGAATAATTACTCATCACTATACACATATTACTACATTGTCTTCTATATTATCTCTCATTCATTCTTATTTTTAATTCCAGCTTAGTGCTCTTCTCTTCACCCCTCACCCTTTCTCTAAAATGGGGGGGGATGTAATTGGGATCACCTCACAATCCCTATCACGCTACAATATGATCAATCGACACTTTTATCACATCACTATTGCAATCTTTCAACGCAAAGGAACAAAATCACTCTTTATTTAACACTCAAACACTTTTTATTGTTTCAAAAAAATTCCCCCTAATGACCTAATAAGGGGGGGAAATGAAAAAAAAATTTCATGAGTATTATATTAAGTACGACAATATAAAAGCAACCTTCTATCATTTTGAATCAAATCAATCGATCAGTACAATAAACATACTTTACTATCTCTCCTAGATGGCCTAACTTGGGAGACACTTGACATTTCTATAGCTTCCAAATGACCTAACATAGAATCCATCTAGAAGTATTAAAATCTAGACACCCATGGGAGTGAGCGTAATGAGACGTCATTTATTTTCCTATACTGCTCTTATATGGGTTCTTTAATAAAAAACAATACAAAACTAAATTTGGTCTCTATCCATCTGTAGCAGTTGGACCTTTTGGGGATGTATTCATGGATGGAGAGTAAAACAAGACCTCTCTCCCTAACACTCTTCCTCTGGTGGAAGAATGCCTGAATCCTTCTATTTATATACAAAATCAGATTGGGAATTGATCACTCCATGCCTCTTCAATCTCCACTGGAAATAATCACAATCTCTAAAATCTAAAAATCATCTCAATGTTTCTCTAAGTGCTCCTTCCAATGGTTCATCATCTCTATTTATGCCACATGGTTGAAACATTGATCCATGGTTCTCCACGCTATGATTTATTACATTCTATGCGCATCTTTGTAATTCATCTTCTCTGGACTTCTCTCAGGTATGCTCCTTCACTTCCTTTACACTACTTTAATTTCATTCAAATATCATAAAGGGGTGGAAAATTTAGACACAAAAGCATGCACATATTATTATTTTATTATAACACCAAGTATGTTGTTATATGCATGGATCTTGAGCAAGAAAAGTATTCACTAGTGACACACTCTCTAGTCCATCCACTTGTTTGACTTGATTTATATTGTATTTATATCTTACATTTTTCATTTCTACACCCATTTCTGGTCAAGTCACAGGGATCCATATCTATCAGTATTTTCACATTTATTTTCATTTGTTCCTAGATAGTAGCGTCCATTCTGAACAGCAGTGCCTAGGTACTCTTATCCATTCTGGGCACTCTTATCGCCTTTGTTCTTTTCACTTATTTTGACTTTCATGGTTGGAATTTTTAGTTTTCTTACCCTTATCCTGAGGTCATTGTCAGCATTTCATGTCGCTAGTGTCAAAATTCAAATAACATATCCCTATATATACACAACATACATACTATTATATGGGCAGGAAATTATAAAGGGCGATCATATCTACATACTATCAAAGGGACTACATTTTTAGGTTGTTTACTTTGCATACACTACTTAGGAAGGGGAAGTTCTGAATTCCATCTCACACATTTACATTCTATCTATATTTAGCTTGTTATCTTGGTGTCATTACCGTGAGGGAAACCTAAGGAAATTATTTCACACACAAGTAGGAATAACTACATGGAGTCTAAAATGTAGTGCAACGCTCGGTCATAGGTTCATCCTTTGAATAACCATCGAGGATAGTTTGAATTCACATATTGTATTTTTCATTTCAATTTGATGTGTTTGTGAGATTTTGTAGGTAGTTAGTGTTTTTTGTAGGTTACAAGTACCTCGGCGATCCAAGTACGGCATACATGTGACCAACAACGAATAAGTGTAAAACCTTAGAGACATATGAATAAGTAGATTATGAGTATTTGTGTAGTCACCAATGCCCAAGAGTTGTCTTTGGCACCTAGAAACCCTTGCCCTATCCCAGGAGAATGTGTACAAATATATATGCATATTATAGAATTGATATCGAGCATTTTTGACACACTTCCTAGTATGTTCATCAGTTTTCCTAGTTCAAAGTTATTCCATGATAAAAAAAATCAAATAAGTGACCTATCTATCCTATTGCTTATGCTGTTTCATAGTTTAAAGTGCTTAACATTTGTATTTTGTTGTATAGTATCATAGTAGCGACTCTAAAATTAGATTTAATAATAATTTCTATTTTGTTAAATCAGGTTATTGTTATTTTTAGAATTGAGATAAATGAGCTCTGGAATTCCAAATTTGGGTTTGTTTTGATATCATGGCATGAGTATGAGGTGGTGATGGAGGATGACGATGTAAAGTACATGGATGGGCATGAGCACAAGTAATTCATTACATTTAATTTAATTGAGTAGATTAGGTGTTATTTAGTTAATTTACTTTTTTGGAGTCATTAACATGCTATTTTTGTTCAAACTTGTGTCATTGGCTAGGTTAGGAAAAAATGTAAGTGGGTTTGTGAGGGATTTAATTTTATTTTTTTTGTTTTATGACATTTTGAAATTTGCGACCACTTTTTGGCCAAACACCTTTGACCCCTTTGCAATAAGAGATTCAATGGCATCAGGATGGTTAGAAAATGGAGCTAAGGGTTGATGGCATAGGGAAAAAATTTTTGGGGGCCAATGGCATAGGAAAGTTGTTGGTATAGGTTATATGCTTTGATTTTTGTTCCAAATTGATATTGCATAATTCTAATTTTTTTTTTCATTTTATGGATTTAGGATGAGCGCAGGATCCACCTAAGGTGGAGTGTAGATGTATCATGACTTAGTGCAATGATTGTAATTTTGACATAGGAAGAGGTGACCTAGTTGTAGGGTTGTGGTTTTGGGGTCATCATGAAGATTCCCAATATACCATTGGATATGGATTTACTACAAATGTTCTTAGCCACATGGGAGATTGGGTCTAATACATTTCATTACTAGAAAGGACAGGAGATGATGGAGATGGCATTGACCTTGGAGGATGTTTATGATATTTTGGGGTTATTTATTGGTGACACCCACATGTTTTTTTATTTGAGTTCAAATTTTGTTGAGTAGAGAACATTAGATATATGGTCTACTGGGAGGGATACATACAATAAGAGCATGCAATGTGTCTGACTCGGTGTAGTGTAGGCTACAAGGATTCCAAATATTTAGAAGGTAGTAATAGGGATTGTTGTGGCACGTATTGTGTGCCACAAGGTAGATGGATCCATCCCATTGTTTATGATTATGGTATGCAGAGATTTTGTTGATCATGGAGTTTTTTTCAACTAGGGAACCACCATAAGCATGCAGTTATTTTATGATTTATACAGGGTTCGACATAGATGACATAGGGTCATGAGACCCGTGATTTTATTGACAACCTAGATATATGAGATTTTCCCAATGTATAGGATGATAGGGACACCACATGTAGTAGAAATAGATACCCCAAGAGTGCTTCAGTGGGCACAGGGGCCGAAAATGAGGTTACTTTAAGAATTTCAACCACTAGCACAGGTGGGTCCAGATGATGTTACATGATAGCCCTACATAGGGAATACAAATCAATGGGTTAGTTGGCCCAAAGAATATTTCTTGGACACACTCACTGAGGTGATGGGAAACTATGTTTATTGGGTAGAGACCCATGTGGTGAGCAGGGTCCTGAGATAGTTTGGGAAACTATCGCTCATGGTAATACCACCATTACCACCCTAATAGTGTTATCATGCCAAAGAGGCTACATGAGAAAAAATTAGGGTACCATCTCTTTGACCTTGTAAGATATGGGTAGTAGGAACACATGGCTTGAGGTAGTGTTAGCATGGTGGGGATGCTCAGGGCCCACCATAGGTCATATCAGTTAGTATTTTGAGGGAGGGATCTAATAGGGGATCTGTAAATATAGGTATACATATCAGAGGTATAAATAGAGCAAATCCTAGTACCAAAGGATGAGCATCTAGAAAGCTAGCACCAAGAATCAGATAACACAAGATGCAATGGCTAGGAGGAGGATATTTGACATTGATAAGGGTTCATATGGTCATGCATATGAGACAGAGGCCCAAACCATGACATAGAGGGGACATGATATTGGTACCTCGAGATAGGTGGGCACAATACGTGGGAGTAAAACCTTGTCATGATGACAAGGATGAGGAAGTTTTAGGCAGCCGCAGAGATGGAAATAGCACCATAGAGAGGCCAAAATAGCCAGGTATGTGTGATATTATGTTATTTGGATGATTTTCAAAAAATGGGTTTGTGTCATATTGATTTTGTGAGTAATATGTGTCATCTTTGGTTTCACAGAGTGGACAGTGAGGCATGGCACTCCCTGATCAAGAGTTCCCATCATGAGATGTTGGATCCATTGTTGGATGTCCAATATACGAAAGTGATGGTGGATCCACCAGCACCATCAACTTTAGTGAGCTTGTTTCAGCTAGTTAGAGACGCATACAAGAGATTACAAATATATCAGGATGTGTAGGCATTGATAGCTAATGGAAACCTAGATGTGATGATGTAAAACTTACTACGTGAACATGCAACATTGGTTCAAGATCATGAATCTCACCTCTCAGATTCCTAGAGATCCACGGATTAGATTACATTGTTATAGATGCAACTGGAAAGAGCACATGGGGAGGCCTTTAGAGCCCAATCTAGGGCAGAGTCCCTACCTCGTATAACCAAATCTAATAGCATGGCCCCATCAGCCCAAATCATCAAGAGACCCCCCACAATGGGTGAGGGTTCTTGATTCATATTATAGATGGGAAAGATCAATTTTGTATAATTTTTTTGATGTATTAAAATTGATTTGATATATATATATATATATATATATATATATATATATATATATATGATGGTTTGTTATGGTATTTGGGTGTTTGGTTTTTGGTTGTTTGTATGTTTATTTGTTTATCATTTTCCTTCTTCCCTCTTTTTTGTATGTAATGATACCATGGTACTTAGGAATAATGATAATGTGTTTACATAGCTAAATCTGATGAGAAGGGTATTGGTAGGATATCGCAATCCATGCGATGTGAAAAATTGAAGAGGCAGTATAAGGCCAAGACATGTAATGATAGGATGTTAGGGCACAATCGAGGTATACATTTCCAAGAAAGGCCATACACCTAAAAAAGTATGCAAAAAATACTATGGCGATCTAATAGGAATGACTGAGTTGAATCAGAGCCAAAATATGTAGAGTTGGGACCAAGGTGCTCCAACATTAGGAGCAACCAAAGTGTACATGGTGATAAATCTAAGTGGAGCAAACATCCCAAGAAAGAATGTGATGAGATATTTAAGATAGTGTGAAAAACACAAGGAAATATCAAGAGACCAATCGAAGGAATAAGGTATGTGTGAAAACCCAAGTGGGGGTTGAGATCCCAAGAAAACGTGAGGGATTAGGCCAAAAAAGGAAAATAGGATGTAATCAATGTACTATAGATAACTAGCCATGAGGGGTAAAAGATTGCAATGTATCAGTAATGATATTGTCAACTTGATTCAAGATGTGAATTATAACACAATTCATAAGGTCATCAATGACATGTTGTCTAATAGTGACTTTCTGATGAACATTAGATCGTGTGGTGAATAAGGTGTCATCTATCTGATCCTCTAGTTAGGTGAGAATATCATGCCAAACAACATCCATAGTGGGATGATGATCATTATGGGGTGGTGGTCTGTAAGTGGGTTATTGTCTAGTCAGTCTAGGGAAAGGTGGCCAGTTTTGAGAGGAATCAGATCCACATTTTTGATTGTAGGAAGAAGTTTAGGGAACATGACGCTTGCCACACAGAACCTGACAATTGGTGTTGGTATGTGCATAATACCCGTGATGAGAGAAAAAGAAGGGAGAAAAAGTGGAATGTTGTGTATCCTTTTTGGTTTGGTCATGTTTGACCTTATCTTCAAGCTTCCTCATGTGGTTCGGGAATTTTTCCTTCATCCATTCAATACTTAGGATAGGAATTTTTCCTTTTGATACTGTTAATAGGACTTTGTCCCTTAATTATTGTTTCATATTAACAATAGGTGAAAATACAATTTTTTTTTATACCCCCCTGGGGGGTCTACCCCGTTAGGGGTAGAGGGGTTATAATATGTTGTCCTTCATCCCTTAAAGATTGAGGCTCTACAATTAGAAACATCATGCCTCAAATCCTCGTGCCATGTGTAATACAACTCAATTGTAGAGGAATGGGGATCCATAAGGGAACTAGGTAAGGGGAGAGTTTGCATATGTTGTAGAGGACTAGTCAGAGTATCTAATGAGGGCACCAATGCAATGTGTGAATATGGAATTGATGGAGCGGTATGTCGATCATTCATTGAGGTATAGTGGATAGCATCATCACTCGTGAGATCATCAACTTTGTAATCAAACCTAGTAACCTGACCATCCACTTCTTCAAGGGAAAATAATTTGGTTATGTTGATGGGAGTATGTGGAGGTGTAACTGGTAGAGCAATATGAGGCTCAAGAACTAGTGGGGAAGAAATGTCAATTGTGTTCAAAGGTTCTTGTGTTATGATAATGTTTATTTCATGAGTGAATTTGGTGTGAAGGGTTTCTTGGTAATGCAAGAATTTTCAATCACAAATATGGGCATATCTAGCCATGTGAGGGTCACCTAAAGTGTAACCATCGCCATAATTTTTGTTAGAAGTATCCACCACACAAGAGTCAATTATGGTCTCAATTCGGACCACAAGCTCTAGTGGGGGATGCAATGTATGTGAGATGACTATATGAACTATATGCTTCTTATTGTGAGGCTGCAAGGAAGGAGGTAGCTGAGATAAGATAAGTTTAGGAAGATTGGAAGTGTTAATTCTAAGTGTGACCTCATCGATCTCATTTTCATCTGAATCTAAGAGATTGGGAGGCGTGTATCTGACCAATTCAAGATGACCGACATTGTCGCAAAGAATATTTATAGGATAGTTAAAATGATGATATTATCGAAAGGGGATAGGTTGTAATTTTTCAAGCTTTGGTAACTTGTATGTCCCTGTTTATTGAAGTGTATTATAGTTCCAAGGGTTATTGTCCCCCTGAATCTTATAAATATATCCTTGGTGAGTGAATTTCACACACTGGAAGACGGAAGAAGAAATGGTGTGCATATGATGATTCCAGGGCCACCCTAAGATAATATTATAAGATAGAGGAAAATTGAATACCGTGGCTTTGACGTGGATAGTCTAAGGGGGAATGGTGATGGGTAACCAAATACACCCCATAGGAGGTATCTATCAGAAATACTATCATTGACAATTTTTCATGTAGATTTTAGGTTATTGATAGAATAACCTAGATCCTTAATGAATTATAATTAGGCAACGCACGTGTTAGATCCTTCTCCAATGAGAGCACACTTGATTCTAGTGTGGCCAATCTAACCTAAAATGAAAAGAGCTAGATCATCTGCATGGAACAAGATCTCATACAGGATCATAGAGGCTATATGAATATGAATGCAAGAGTAAGCATCAATAGTAAGATCAATATGAATAGGGATATCTTCACATTTTTATGGATGATTTCCTATGAACCATGTAATGCGGTACTCTTCCTCAAAGAGGTAGGAAAAGGAATGTTTGTATCAAACAACTTAGTCATGAAACACTCTCGATGGTGAGGGGACGTAGGCATGAGCTATAAGAAAGTAACATGGCTAGGAATTTGGGCTAGTGCTTCAAAAGGATCCCACTTGTCATGAATGGACTATGTAGTAGGTTGAGAGAGTTGGGAATCCTCATAAACAAAGCTAAAAGGTGCATGGGTGATTAAGGATATTTCTGAAAAAAAAATGTTTTTAAACCACCATCCCTATAAGTTTAATTTGCACAGGGGTCAATGGTGTCTGTGGAAAAATATACAGATCCAAACACCATCTGCCCTATAGGATGATTTCTACAAGGGTTGATTGTGTCTATAGGAGGTATGTTTTTGCTTTCAGAAGCTTGGTTTTGAAGTGCAGAGGGATATATGACCCTATGAGTCTGAGGCTAGAATTTTACATGGTATTTAGGTTCTACATAAGTTATGATATGTTTTACATCATTAATTACAATCACATTCTTAGGGGGATAGGTCGGGATGGATCCAAGATCACGATAAATAGCTTAGGTAAGTTACATTTCAACTCTTCTTTACTCAACGGTTGATGATAGGAAGACTTAATTTTGGTGTTATTAGGTTGTTGGTCAATGCTAAAAAATAGTTGTATTTGAAGAAGTGACAAGAGGAAGAGTATTAGAGACTCCATCGTCTGTCACATTCATGTTCTTAGAATGTTGAAGAAATTGGACTTGTTTGTTAGTTTGTGTCTTAGGAGGAGCTTTCTCAAATTCCCGCATGATATAATCTTTCCTTTTGGCTTGTTTAAAGGCCTCCTCTAGGGAAGTGGGATAAAAGGAGCTTACCTTATACTAAAGGTGAGGGTTCAAGATCTCATAAGAAAAGTTATAAAAGATTATCATTTGGCATATTATGTTCTTCTCATGTGGATAGGGTATTTCAATGCTTAATGAAAGTTTGTGTTGATTCATTTTTTAAATTATTGGAAATTTATGAAAGAACTAATATTATTTTTGGGTAGATCATGATATTGGAATTCATTCAATATGACTATCACTAATGACTCTAGCTCAACTATGGAATTAGGAGGTAAAGTATGATACTAATCCATAGCCTCTCTAGTGAGAGTTTTAGAAAGAAGTTTTTTTGGAAGCGTATGAAGTGGTTCTAATCCACTCCTTGTAAAGTTTACCAAAAGGATTTGATATGAAGGTTGGGATCAGTAGACCTATCATATGATATAGAAGGAGTGGAATCACCCTTATATCTATATATCTCTCTATATCTATATCTATATCTCTCTTTATATCTAGATCTATATCTCTCTAGATGTGGAAGATAGATACAAATAATTGGTGAGCGGAGTCCCTTGCATGAATATTCGGTGGGAGGGACCCCCCAGCCACATATATTAAGATACCCCCTTGGAATTTATAGGAACTTGAGCTAAGGGGTCCCTCCTCCTTTTAAAAATATAAGTAATATTATTCTATTATGCCTCCAATCACTGAGCCAACCTTCCTGACAACCATTTTATTATTTTTCATAGGTTATTTAATTCTATGAAAAATGGACACCAGATAGATATAGGATGCCTTCATCCCCAAATCTCTATATAGGGCCAATTCGGGAAGATAGGGATCCCATAAAATATCTATAGATAGGGTTGATTCCACCAATATCCATACTAGCAATATAAGGTGTTAAAGGATCTTGTTTGACTAATCTTAGGACTTTTTTTTAGTTAGGAGTTATGTGATGGGCACCCCATTAGGACAATTTGGCAAATGAGGGGGCGTGGTTCCTCAAGATCCCGTTGTAGGGAGGTTGACTAATTGATCCATGTTGGCTTGTATTTGAATAAATTGAGCCATAGTAGAAGATTTTCGTTGGCTCATCATATCAATATGTTGGATAATGAGATTGGTAGGGTTAGAATTAGAGCCATTTTCAGATGAACCTACTTTAGGACCTTTCTATTTTTCTCCCTATTTTCAAGTTGTTCAAAAAAAACTTGAGAAGATGTTTTCCAAGCATTTCTTCTTATTCATTTTTGTATTGGGGAATTTGAGATAGAAACTTTTGAATCTCAGGAGGATGATCAAAAGTATCATAATTTTGGTTTTCTTATTCTTAATTCTCAGGTGGTCTATTACGTGCAGGTAAAAGGATTATTTCTAGGTGCCCCTATGACACAATAGTATGAAACTCAACTTTAGGATGATAGGATTAAGGAAATTTCTACACAACAGAGTCAAAGGATCCTATGCCGAGATAATCCATGATGAAGTGATGATCTGGCTGAGAATGGGTCTAAAAATGAAGTTTACAGACACAATAATTCATGCATAAAAGTGTACATAGGGTCTTATGGAATTTGGAAGCATGTTTGAAGACATAGCAAGGATCGTCCATCAAACAGGTCTATACATGGGCCGATGACGTTCATAAATCAGTAAACTAGAAAAAATAGGATTTCCCCTAGGTGATGGTGTCTGTGTGGGTAGGTTTGAAGAGATTATGTGGGTTTTTGGATGTTTGTATGAGGTAAAAATTTAAGATGGATAATTTTAACGAGTTTTTTCTTGATCATAAGGTTTTTAGGATTCATGTTGAGTTCACCAGAAATGTATGTCAGACCAAGAATGTGTCTCAATAACTTGCACTCCTAAATCATCTGTTCTACAAGGGTATAAAGGCAATGAATAAGGAAGACACATGAACTAGCACACATTGGATAGATTTTAAGGGGATACAACGATCACTAAGGTCACATATCTAGATGGTAGTAATCCATTCTCTAGGTCAACCTACAGTTTCCAAGGCCCACAATGTAACACCCTGATTTTGTAAGTTATCTTGGTGATTATTTTTCATACTGTTATAACTGCTGAAATGAAGGCAAACATGTTAATATACATTTTGATTTTAAGGGAATGAGTTACAAAATCTGGATTCTTGCATGTTGTAATTTATTTGCATGGGACAGAAGTTATTGTTACTTGTGTGTTTGCTGATGTGACAACAAATTATCGTATGCTTGCTGAACTCCTTATGTTGTGGCCTTCTTGTAATCGCTTTGTCGATTTACTCTTGAACCAAATTGAAGGTTGATATAAATGTGTAACATCTGATTACAGGTATGAACAGTTGGCACGTAGATGCCAATGGAAATGGGTTCGATTCACGAACCATACACTGTCGTAACGTGAGACCCCGTAAGGTGAGGAATGCCCGGATACGGGTGGCTCAGGTATGTTAGCAAAGGATGAAACGTCTTGCACAACATTGGACTTAGAATGTCAGTTGAGAAGACTTGGATTGGAGGTTGATTAGTGTTAGGTGTTAGAGGGAATTAGATACTAATCTAATCCTAAGCTCTACCTTACATCCTAAACTACTATCCTAAGTGGATTTTTAAATTATATAAAAAAAAAGGTGGAAATAAACCTAAGTTCTATTAACCTAAAGACTAGGCTATGACCTAGGTCGAACACTAATATGAATCCTAAACTAATCCTAACCTAGAAGGGGACGCGCAGACCCTTGGGGGAAGAGGATAAGGATGAAAGGGAATTAATGGCAGTTAATGTGAGTCCTTATGTGGACAGCGCCAGTTTGGCAGGAACAGGGAGAAAGATGGAGGTAGCTAGTTGGTCATGCACTAAATTTGGTTTTACATGCAAAATTTGAACTTGGGAGTTCGCCAACCCAAGTCGGCGGTGGCGTGAGAAAATAGGAAAAGACTGAGCCTTTAATGCATTTAATTTTTTTTGGTCTTCGTGACCAGTCCGCCTTGGAAAGTGTATGGAGGAAATGTTGATTGTTTATTGTGTTGATTCGGATTTTTGAGAAGTTGCTCTGCATTTGGTTTTTGCTTGGTTCTGTCGAACCAGTTTCATTTGGGTTTTATCACTGTTCTTTGGAAATTTGGAGGCTGTTGCTGAGCCTGAAGAGGAAAGGATTGTTTGGAAGCTCGTGCTGTCGCCGTGGAAGGAAATACCTTCGGTAGACGCGGTTTTCTTCAAGTTTTGGAAAAGAAATTGCAGGCATGTTAAGCCCTTCTCTTTAAAACACTTGCTTTGTTTAAGCGTCTCATTAAAACAACCCTGCTCTTGGGTTTTTGGTTTATCTGATTGTTGTCATGTTGAGACGATTTGGGTTAGTCAATTCTTGCTGTCATTGTTTGAAATGATATGGGTGAAATCGTTTTCTTGCTATTGTGATTTGATCTGTCTTTGCATGAATTGAGTTGGAATAAGAACTTGTTGTGTTGGTTGTTGATGGTATCTGGGAATTCGAAATGGGTTTTTCTCTGATTAAATGTTATATAAGAACTGTGCAGGCAGTGTGGGTTGTTTTCATTGTTGTGCGCTTGTTCTTTTCTTATATGAACTTTTGTGATAAAATTGTATAGGATGTACGAGTTGCTTGATGTCGTTTCTATACTGAAATTTTTCTTAAAGGAAATAAGACTTTTCTTTTCCTTCTGTTGTTTTGGGATTAGAAGGAAATAGCATTTTTGGATTTTAAAGGAATTGGCATTAGAGTTTTATCTAAGCATTACGATCTCGGTTAGAAGGAAATGATAGTAATGTAATTATTGTTGTGCTTCTTCTTTTATATAACTGGACGAATACAATTTGGGTATTCGTGGGAGCTGGAAAAGAAATTGTTTTTCTTCTGAACTTATAAATGATTACATTCTTTCTTGCTGTGATGAAAGGTTGATTTTGTTGTGTTTTATGGAAGTGACTTGATCTTACAGTTCGGACAGTAGTCGTGAAAATGAGATTGGCTTGTATTTTTGTGCATTACATGAATTATGTTGATTCTTGCTGTGGGGGTTAGATGATTTGTTGTGTTTTATTGATGCTGTTGGATCTTCTAGTTTGGAATGTCTTCGTGAATACGACTTAGCTTTGGATTTCTTTGCAAGTAAATGGAATAAATGCATGGAAATGTTGTCTTGTTGTGATGACTCTGTCCTGACTATACCAAGACTTATGTATCTAATACCCTATGCGGGTTTACCTTGATAGAGGTATTGATATATAAATATTATTGCATTTTTGAAGTTCTGCATATTATCATTAACTTGAAAAATGGAGGTAGAAATGTTTGTTGCAGTGAGTTCGATTTGGATGTTAACTATTTGATTCGAGCAAATATGGTTTCTTCTGAAATTATAGGGAAACTAGTTCATCCTGTCTCTGTTGTTTTATATATTGAAAGAAATTGAAACTGGGTTTATTGAACCTTAGGTGGGTTTTCTTGTTCCATGTGAACGTATTTAGATTTTTGTCTGAGTGCTGAGCTTTCATGCTACAAATGAAACATTTAACGTGTGGTCTTCTGTTTTTCATTTAGAAGAAATGAAATCGGCCTGAACAATTCTTGTTGAGTCTGAAGAAAATGATTGTTTTCTTATTGAAAGGTTAAAGGAATGAAATTCTCCTCTTCTTGCTGTTTGAATTCTGGAAATAGAATTGGAAGCCTTATTGTGCTCTATGATTGGTCTTGCTGTAGGTAACAACAATGAGTAAATTGTATTTTGAACTGTAAGCGTTCTTGGAAATAGAAAGTCATGTGAATAATTGATTTCGTGATTGTATAACTATTATTTGGTTAAAAATATAGTGAAAGAAATATGGATTCTTCTAGTACAGTAAGTACATAGTATGCATCCTTATACTATTTGTTCTATGATAAATACGATGTTGTATTAACCTATTTTTGGGTATTCATATGAGCCTGACTTAAATGAATTATTGGTAAGGATGATAAATTCTTCCTTGTTTTCATTTAAAGCTGATTATGAATGAAATTATTCTTGCTACTGGAAAGTGAATTCCGAATGGATTTTGTAAGTTTCACTCTGAACTGTTATCTTGAATTGTGTCCCGTTTGGATTCAATTTTTAGGACAGTCATGAGGAAAGAAATAGGAATGTGGATGGATAACTTGGAAAAATGATTTTTTCTTCTTTCATTCAGTTGGAAATCCGTAACTCGTTTAAGAACGAATTTTGTAGTCGCTTGGGTATGAGCAACTATATGCATTGCTGTTTGCTTTCTCGTGTGTGCTTGATTACTTGGAATCTAATGTGATGCATGAACTGAAAGGAAAGTAATTGGTTTACATTTCATTTAGTTTTTCCCTTTACATTTATTACTAATGAAAGGAGTGGAAAGGATAACAGTTATGTTATATGAGCAGTATGCTACTTGTATTCCTAAACTTTACAAATATTGTAATTTGGAACTTGTAACAGTTATGTGGAAAAATAGGACAGAAATTCTTTGGCTGATTGGGATGGTATTTTGATGGTTCAGTTGTTATGCTGTCCATTCTTTTGATGCTTGATTTTTGATTGATGTTCTTACTGTCGTTTCATAAAAGCAGGGTTCTTTTATTGAGACAGTTAATTAAAGCACCTCATTTTAATGACAAGTGCTTAATATGCTCAGTTCATTGAACTGACCCGTGTAAGTAATTTTGCAGATGGAAATTGATTAGAATGAAGACATGGCTGTTTTCTGATGCTTCTTTTGATTATCAGAAGATGAATTATATTTGTTATTTGTTATTTCTCTACGAGGAATTGTGAAAATAAGAAAGTACATTCTTCTATCTATCGAGTGGTAATGATGTTTTATGTAAACAAAGTCCAATCAATTGGATTGGCAAATGTATGGATTATGAAATGGATTGATGAATACAAATACAAGTGTGATATTTTAATAACTATATCAGTTTGATATTGTTGATTAAATTGGAAATATAATGTTATTTATTGATTTGGATTTATTTACTTATCCTTGGATGGATGTTAAGAAAAAAAGGAATTGATATCTATTTTTACCTAAATGCAACTTTTAAGTTGAAATGTGCAATTAGTTCATACTTGGATAAAGATGAATTTTTAATTGACATTAAAAAGGATTAGGAAGAATATGATTCCACAACTGATAGGTATTCAACATTAGCTTGGAAGCTAAGGAATATCAATTAACTTAGGAGTAACCGAACTTCACTTTCCGAACTCCGTTAATAACCTCGTATGTTAAATTCAGAAAGAAAGGATATGGGATAAATATATCCAGAGCTAATGGACCTTAACTATGTAAGGTTAAGGTGAATGAATGAATACATTTATTGGGAATTAGACCTCGTTTAAATGACGTCTAGTAAGCTAGAATTCTGAATTTAGTTACAGTTGTAAAAATCTTGGTTAAGTTTAATAGGTTAAACTTATCACGTCCGTCGGTAACGGGCTGCTTAATCCAACGATTAAGAAGAGAACCAAGTAGGAAAAACGCAACCCTTCGGTAAGAAGGAGAAGATGTAAAGCAAGCTAGAAGACGGATTTAGTCTCTCTTAGCTATGTACAACTGTAACGGGAACGAGGATAAAGGATCGGCATGGTTGCTGAAAGTTGATCTTAAATATTAAGATCATATCCAAATCACTTGAGCAGGATGTGTACTCTCGATGGGAGGATTCCGTAGGACATTGACATATGCCAGCTACAGCAAGGTGTCTTCATGAAGACGGGGTCTTCATGACGACACAATGTTATAGCTGACATATTACAATGCCCTCCCGAATTAAATCATCAAGAATACATAGGCTGAATGTGAAGTTCTTGGCTGGGGATAGGAGTATGATCACGTATATGGAGTGACTCCAGAGGACTAAAGATAACTAGACACACGGAGTCGTGGGGAATGACACCGTATGTCTGTGTATCTTTAGTTACCGGGAGTGCCTTCCTATATTCGTTTATATTGCTAGTTGGAAATTGGAAGTTTTACTTTAACCTTAAATTGAAAGGACTGGTAGGAACCAGGAAATACCATTCTAGATAACAGGTGAAGTGAAGTGAAGGACGTATTTCATTGATGTGTATCACATCCAGGAATATGATCATGTAAAGCATGTGAAAATCTTTGGCCAAAGTATCGCAAGTGCTGGTTGCGTTGTCCTAATCACTTAATTTAAGATGCAATATGTCAGATGAATATCAGTAACAGATATTTAGATAGGCTTCTTAAATGGATCACTTCGATAACCGGAAACGGTTAAGAGAACTTGTATATATAATATACTATGCATGAACGAACATGAAGGATCGGTTGTTGCCGAGTCATGAAATGAAGGATCGTTGAAACTCCGAGCCATGGAAATGGGAGATCAGTAGTTCTTCGAGTCATTTATAACAACATATAGAATCTGTTATAAGATTGAATGGCTTTGAATGTGTGTTCCATATTACAAATATGCGAACAGGGAACATTAACTTTAAAAGGAAATTGTGTGTCCCAAACTGTGTTGTTTGGGCAGAGAACAATTATTAAAACTTGAACGTGTGTTTGAATTTTATAATTCATAATAGAGAACGTTATTTATAAAATAAAATAAAATAAAATTTCCCTTGTTCTAGTATCTTAAAATGGGGATGTTACATCTTGGTATCAGAGCTGAAGGTTACAGCTCTTGGACCTAATGAGTCCACAATATTAATAAGGTTTACATTTTCTTATTGAACAGAAAATGGTCAGAACAAGAGGGAATGCTGCGAATAACCCGTTACAGGGTGGAGAAGCAGCTACCGCTCAAAAGATGGATGAAATCCTTGCTGCCCTACTTGATACGAGGGATCGTTTGACTGTTCTTGAATAGCAATCAATGGGAAATGAAGAGGAGGAAGATGAAGCTGAAATAAATGATCAGCTGCCTCCTATGGACAACATCAACGGAGGGAATCCAGGTGTTGATAATAATAATGTAATTGCTCCTAATCCCCCTGAAAATAAAAGGGCAAGATTATCAGCTGAACTTACAAATGATTTTAAGAGAATAAGTCCTCCAAAGTTTGATGGAACAACCCTTGGGGACAGAGATGAGAATTGGCTCAGTGAAATGGAGAAATACTTTGCAATAAGAAACTTCTCCGAAGAGACTAAAGCGATATGGGGAGCATATCAGCTTTCTCATGAAGCATCATCATGGTGGGACAACCGCAAGGTTGAGCTGAATATTGTCGAATCAGACATAACATGGGATCAATTTAAGGGTTATTTTAGGCAACGATGGCTGCCTCAACTCTATTTTGATAGAAAAATGACTGAATTTCAGAACTGGTTGCAAGGAAGGCTATCGGTGACGGAATATTGGGAAGGGTTTACTAAAATCCTTAAGTATGTGGCGCAGTACCAAGCTGACGAGAAGTTTAGAATATGGAAATTCATAATGCGACTAAATCCCATCATTGGTGGCGAAGTGGATGTCCACAGCCCAACCACCATGGATGGAGTTGTCAAAAAGGCAATAAGACAGGAACAGAAATTGAGAGCAATATCTGCTCACAGGGAAGAGATAAGGAAGAAGATTCCCAATTCTTCTTCATCTCTTGCACCAAAAAGGGGACCTTGGAAAAGGTTTGGTGTGAAAAACAAAACTGTTTTAGATAACAACAAGAAATTTGTGATGAAAAAACCTATAAATAGCGTGTGGAACAGCTTCACAAAAGATAATGGCATTGGACAGAAGTTCTATGGAAGCCAGAATGATAACTTCAAGGCTGGTAACAAATTTAAGTGTAGAAAAGGGCCAGTTGGAGGATACTTCAACTGTGGAAAGGACCACTATGTGAATCACTGTCCTCTGAAGAAGGATGATCGTGGTCAGCAGCATAGGATACATGCTGCAGTGGCTAACAGACAAGCTGGAAAGCAAGTTACGCCTATAGAAGTTTCGGGTAAGTTATTCGGTACACCTGTAGTCATACTTTTTGATACTGGAGCTACTGAATGCTTTATTTCTACTAAACTTGCAATGAAATTAAAAATAAAGGCTGAAAGAATGGATAAAACATGGACAGTGCATTATGGGAATAATGTTGTCCATACAGTCGAAATGTGCCTTTTTTGGGAAATTCTTGACTTGTCTAGTTTCTCCACCGAAGTTGACTTGTATGTCACTCCTCTAGGGTCTTATGATATCATTATTAGAGTCAACTGGTTGGCTGAACATAAGGCAAAGGTTGACTGTTATGAAAAACAAATCTGTTGTTTCGATGACCTGCAGAAAGCAGCAGTCATTCAAGGTGTAAAACGGGAAGTTGCAGTTAGGAAACTAACGGCTATGCAACTAAAAAGGGCTAAAAATAGAGTCTGCACTTTGTATGCAGTAAAAATGACAGAAAATGCTAAGGAAGATAATGATTTCATCTAATGATATCCATTGTTAAGGGGTTTCCGTGATGTTTTTCTAGAGGAATTTCCAGGTCTTCCACCTAAACGTGAGTTTGAATTTGCAATAGAAATCAAACCGAGAACTGAACCCATATCTAAAGCGCCTTATAGAATGACTACCATTGAGTTGGTAGAGCTAAAGGCTCAGTTACAAGAACTTCTGACTAAGAGGCTGATAAGACCGAGTGTCTCACCTTGGGGAGTGCCGGTAATTTTTGTAAAGAAAAAGGATGGCACATTGAGGCTGTGCATTGATTACAGAATCTTGAACAAGGAAACTATTAAAAATCGATACCCACTTCCTAGGATTGATGATCTGTTCGATCAGATGCGAGGAGCATCGGTTTATTCAAAAATAGATCTTCGATTTGGGTATCATCAGCTGAGAATAAAGGAAGAAGATATTCATAAAGCAGCTTTTAGAACAAGGTACGGGCATTATGAGTTTACGGTGTTACCTTTTGGGTTGACTAATGCACCTGCCGCCTTCATGAATCTGATGAGCAATATTTTTCAAGAATACTTAGACAAGTTTGTGCTTGCATTCTTAGACGACATTCTTATATAGTCTAAAAATGTCGAAGAGCACCAGGAACATCTAAGAATAGTGCTGGAAATTTTAAGAAAGAGGAAGTTGTATGGTAAACTATCCAAATGTTCCTTTTATGATGCAGAGGTGCATTATTTGGGACATGTAAAAAGAAAGAATGGGATAGTTGTTGACCCTTCAAAGATCACAGCTATAACTGAGTGGTCTACGCCTAAGAACATGCACGAAGTGAGGAGCTTCATGGGCTTGGCTGGATATTATCGAAAGTTCGTTAAGGACTTTTCAAACATTGCTGCCCCAATCACTTCATTGCAAAAGAAGGATAAGAAATTTGTCTGGATAGAAAAATGTGAATCTGCCTTTAAGAATTTAAAGGAACAGTTAACTACAGCACCTATCTTGACTGTACCTGATCCAAATGGAAATTTTACGGTTGTAACGGACGCCTCAGGAGAAGGCCTTAGAGGTATTCTGTTACAGAATAACCATGTCATAGCTTATGAAAGTAGAAAGCTTAAGTTACTTGAACAGAATTATGCTCCACACGATCTAGAGCTCGCTGCCATTGTTCATGCACTTCAAATGTGGAGGCATTACCTTTTAGGCAAGCCTTTCGAGTTAAAAACAGAGCATCTGGGGCTGAAGTATATTTTTACTCAGCCAAATCTGAATGCAAGGCAGTGAAGATGGTTAGAATTTCTGTCTCAGTATGATTTTGATATAAGCTACATCAAGGGCAAGGAAAATAGAGTAGCAGATGCTCTGAGTCAAAGGAAGCATATTTTTTCTCTTATAACATTAAGAACTCAGTTTAAGGATGAGGTGAAAGATGCCTTGGAATCAGATCCTTATTTCCAGCAAGTCAAAACAGTACTTGCTACAGACCTGAAGGATGTTAGGTATAAAGGATTCCATTTTGATAATGAAGGAATTCTGAGGTTCGAAAACAGGGTATATATACCTTTGGCAAATGACTTAAGAGGGAAATTGTTAACTGAATTTCATAATTCACATTTTTTTGGACACCCTGGCATTACGAAAATTCTTTCAGATCTTAAGCAACAATACTTCTGGAAGGGAATGAAAAAGGATGTGGTGAAATTTGTAACACACTGCTTGGAATGTCAGCGTGTTAAGGTAGAATATATGCATCCTGCAGGATTATTGTACCCCCACTGTATTCCGAAATGGAAAGTGATAACAATGGATTTCGTTCAAGGATTGCCTATGTCAAGAAATAAGCATGACATTATCCTGGTTGTAGTTGACAAATTGACCAAAGTGGCACACTTCATTGCTGGTAATTTGAAGGACGATACACCAGTGTTAGCAAGAAGATTTGTGCATGAAATCTTCAGATTGCATGGAATACCGGAATTAATCATATCAGACAGAGATCCGAGGATGACATCAAGGTTTTGGCAAATGCTTAATGCGGCCTTGGGAACTAAATTAAACTTCAGTTCTGCATATCATCCGGAGATGGATGGACAGACTGAGAGAGTCAATCAGGTTTTAGAGGACATGTTAAGGATGTATTGCATGGACCAGCAGTATAAATGGGAGGAATACCTTCCACTGGTAGAATTTTCTTACAATAACACCTATCATGCCTCTTTAAAAATGGTGCCCTTTGAAGCATTGTATGGAAGAAAATGCAGAACCGCTGTCAACTGGGACAACATTAAGGACAGAGAGGTAATTGGACCAGAAATCCTTATGGAAATGAAACAGCAAATCAAAATGATTCGGGAACATCTAAAGGAGACTGGCAATAGGCAAAAGAGTTATGCAGACTTAAAGCGGGTTGACGAATTATAAACTGGGAGAGAAGGTCTTTCTTCAGGTGAAGCTGAAAAAGAGCTCAATAACTTTTGGCAAGGCTGCCAAGTTGTCACCACGATACGTGGGACCTTTTGAAATTGTTGAAATAATCAACGCTGTAGCTTATCGTCTAGCATTACCTCCTGCTTTGTCTCAAATGCATGATGTTTTTCATATTTCTTTGCTTAAGAAATACGTGACAGATTTATCACATGTGCTGAATTGGAATTCCTTGCAGGTCCAAGACCCAGGAATAATCATGGTTAAGCCCATTCGAGTGCTGGGAACTCGCCATTTGTACTTAAGAAATCACGAAGTGAACCAATGTAAGGTCCAGTGGGACCAGTTCAGCGAAGAAAGTGCAACTTGGGAAAATCTCGAAGAAATGAGATCTAATTTTCCACATTTGTTTAATCAAATTTGAAATTCGAGAAACTGATAATTCTACCAATTTTAGACAATTATTAGTCTATTGTACAATTGTCTTAAAACGTTATTTTTAAGAGTGAATCTGTTTTTGGTATGAACTTATGAATGTAAGGACAATAACTGAACTTTGTCCTAGGAACTCCTTGATTTGTTTAATTTGATCATCGGGACGATGATTCTTTAAGGAGGGAAGAATGTAACACCCTGATTTTGTAAGTTATCTTGGTGATTATTTTTTCATACTATTATAACTGTTGAAATGAAGGCAAACATGTTAATATACATTTTGATTTTAAGGGAATGAGTTGCAAAATCTAGATTCTTGCATGCTATAATTTATTTGCATGGGACAACAGTTATTGTTACTCGTGTGTGTTGCTGATGTGACAAAAAATTGTCGTATGCTTGTTGAACTCCTTATGTTGTGGCCTTCTTGTAATCAGTTTGTCGATTTACACTTGAACCGAATTGAAGGTTGATATAAATGTGCAGCATCTGATTGCAGGTATGAACAGTTGGCACGTAGATGCCAATAGAAATGGGTTTGATTCACGAACCATACACTGTCGTAACGTGAGACCCCGTAAGGCGAGGAATGTCAGGATACAGGTGGCTCAGGTATGTTAGCAAAGGACGAAACGTCCTACACAACATTGACTTGAATGTCAGTTGGAAGACTGGATTGGAGGTTGATTAGTGTTAGGTGTTAGAGGGAATTAGATCCTAATCTAATCCTAAGCTCTACCTTACATCCTAAACTACTATCCTAAGTGGATTTTTAAATTATATATAAAAAAAAAAAGTGGAAATAAACCTAAGTTCTATTAACCTAAAGACTAGGCTATGACCTAGGTCGAACACTAATATGAATCCTAACCTAGAAGGGGACGCACAAACCCATGGGAAAGGATAAGGATGAAGGGTGTTTTAATGGTAATTAATGAGAGTCCTTACGTGGACAGTGCCAGTTTGGCAGGAACAGGGAAAAACTAGAGGAATCTAGTTGGTTATGAAGCTAAATTTGGTTTTGCAAGAAAAATTTAAATTTTATGGTTCGCCAACCAAAGTCGGCAGTGGCGTGAGAAAATAGGAAAAGACAGAGCCTTTAATGCATTTAAATATTTTTGGTCTTCGCGACCAGCTCGCCTTGGAAGGTGTATGAGGGAAATTTTGATTGTTTATTGTGTTGATTCGGATTTTTGAGAAGTTGCTCTGCATTTGGTTTTTGCTTGGTTCAGTCGAACCAGTTTCATTTGGTTTTTATCACTATTCCTTGGAAATTTAGAGGCTGTTGCTGAGCCTATAAGAGGAAAGGTGATTTTTGGGAAGCTCGTGCTGTCACCGTAGAAGGAAATACCTTCGGTAGACGTGGTTTTCTTCCAGTTTCGAGAAAGAAATTGCAGGCATGTTAAGCCCTTCTCTTTAAAACACTTGCTTTGTTTAAGCGTCTCATTAAAACAACCATGCTCTTGGGTTTTTGGTTTATTTGATTGTTGTCATGTTGAGACGATTTGGGTTAGTCGATTCTTGCTGTCATTGTTTGAAATGATATGGGTGAAATCGTCTTCTTTCTATTGTGATTTGATCTTTCTTTGCATGAATTGAGTTGGAATAAGAACTTGTTGTGTTGGTTGTTGACGGTATTTGGGAATTCGAAATGGGTTTTTTCTCTGATTAAATGTTATATAAGAACTGTGCAGGTAGTGTGGGTTGTTTTCATTGTTGTGCGAATTGTTATTTTGTTATATGAACTTTTGTGATAAAATTGTATAGGATGTACGAGTTGCTTGATGTCGTTTCTATACTGAAATTTTTCTTAAAGGAAATAAGACTTTTCTTTTCCTTCTGTTGTATTCAGGATTAGAAGGAAATAGCATTTTTGGATTTTAAAGGAATTGGCATTAGAGTTTTATCTGAGCATTATGAGCTCGATTAGAAGGAAATGATAGTAATGTAATTATTGTTGTGCTTCTCCTTTTATATAACTGGACGAATACAATTTGGGTATTCGTGGGAGCTGGAAAAGAAATTGTTTTTCTTCTGAACTTATAAATGATTACATTCTTTCTTACTGTGATGAAGGGTTAATTTTGTTGTGTTTTATGGAAGCGACTTGATCTTACAGTTCGGACAGTAGTCGTGAAAACGAGCTTGGCTTGTATTTCTGTGCATTAAATGAATTATGTTGATTCTTGCTGTGGGGGTTAGATGATTTGTTGTGTTTTATTGATGCTGTACGATCTGATAGATCGGACTGTCTTCGTGAATATGAATTAGCTTTGGATTTTTGTGCAAGTAAATGGAATAAATGCATGGAAATGTGGTCTTGCTATGATGACTCTGTCCTGACTATACCAAGACTTATGTATCTAATACCCTATGCGGGTTTGCCTTGATAGAGGTATTGATATATGAATGATTATTGCATTTTTGAAGTTCTGCATATTATCATTAACTTGAAAAATGGATTTCGGGTAGAAATGTTTGTTGGCAGTGAGTTTGATTTGGGTGATTTATTTCATGTATGATGCAAATGATAGTTTCTTATCGAAATTATAAGGAAACTAGTTCATCCTGTCTCTGTTGTTTTATATTTCGAAAGAAATTGAAACTGGGTTTACAGAACCTATGTGGGTTTGGATTGTTCCATGTGACAGCGGTATTTAGATTATTTGTCTGAGTGCTGAGCTGTCATGCTACAAATGAAACATTTAATTGTTTCATGTGGTCTTCTGATTTTGGCACCGTCATTTAGAACAAATGAAATCGGCCTGAACAATTCTTGTTGAGTCTGAAGAAAATGATTGTTTTTCTTATTGAAAGGTTAAAGGAATGAAATTCTCCTCTTCTTGCTGTTTGAATTCTGGAAATAGAATTGGAAGCCTTATTGTGCTCTATGATTGGTCCTTGCTGTAGGTAACAGCAATGAGTAAATTGTATTTTGAACTATAAGTGTTCTTGGAAATAGAAAGTCATGTGAATAATTGATTTTGTGATTGTATAACTGTTATTTGGTTAAAAATATAGTGAAAGAAATATGGATTCTTCTATTACAGTAAGTACATAGTATGCATCCTTATATTATTTGTTCTATGATAAATACGATGTTGTATTAACCTGTTTTTGGGTATTCATATGAGCTTGATTTAAATGAATTATTGATAAGGACGATAAATTCTTCCTTGTTTTCATTTAAAGCTGATTATGAATGAAATTATTCTTGCTGCTGAAAAGTGAATTCCGAATGGATTTTGTAAGTTTTCACTATGAACTGTTATCTTGATTTGTGTCCCATTTGGATTCAATTTTTAGGATAGTCATGAGGAAAGAAATAGGAATGTGGATGGATAACTTAGAGAAATTGATCTTTTCTTCTTTCATTCAGTTGGAAATCCGTAATCATGTTTAAGAATGAATTTTGTAGTGCTTGGGTATGAGCAACTATATGCATTGCTGTTTGCTTTCTCATGTGTGCTTGATTGCTTGGAATCCAATGTGATGCATGAACTGAAAGGAAAGTAATTGGTTTACGTTTCAGTTAGTTTTTCCCTTTACATTTATTACTAATGAAAGGAGTGGAAAGGATAATAGTTATGCTATATGAGTAGTATGCTACTTGTATTCCTAAACTTTACAAATATTGTATTTTGGAACTTGTAACGGTTATGTGGAAAAATAGGACAACAATTCTTTGGCTGATTGGGATGGTATTTTGATGGTTCAGTTGTTATGCTGTCCATTCTTTTGATGCTTGATTTTTGATTGATGTTCTTACTGTTGTTTCATAAAAGCAGGGTTCTTTTATTAAGACAGTTAATTAAAGCACCTCATTTTAATGACAAGTGCTTAATATGCTCAGTTCATTGAACTGACCCGTGCAAGTAATTTTGCAGATGGAAATTGATTAGAATGAAGACATGGCTGTTTTCTGATGCTTCTTTTGATTATCAGAAGATGAATTGTATTTGTTAGTTGTTATTTGTCTACGAGGAATTGTGAAAAGAAGAAATTACATTCTTCTATCTATCGAGTGGTAATGATGTTTTATGTAAACAAAGTCCAGTCAGTTGGATTGGCAACATGTATGGATTATGAAATGGATTGATGAATACAAATACAAGTGTGATATTTTAATAACTATATCAGTTTGATATTGTTGATTAAATTGGAAATATAATGTTATTTCTTGATTTGGATTTATTTACTTGTCCTTGGATGGATGTTAAAAAAAAGGAATTGATATCTATTCTTACCTAAATGCAACTTTTAAGTTGAAATGTGCAATTAGTTCATACTTGGATAAAGATGAATTTTTAATGGACATTAAAAAGGATTAGGAAGAATATGATTCCATAACTGATATGTATTTAGGATTAGCTTGGAAGCTAAGGAATATCAATTAACTTAGGAGTAACCGAACTTCACTTTCCGAACTCCGTTAATAACCTCGTATGTTAAATTCAGAAAGAAAGGATATGGGATAAATATATCCAGAGCTAATGGACCTTAAATATGTAAGGTTAAGGTGAATGAATGAATACATTTATCGGGAATTAGACCTCGTTTAAATGATGTCTAGTAAGCTGGAATTCTGAATTTAGTTACAGTTGTAAAAATCTTGGTTAAGTTTAATAGGTTAAACTTATCATGTTCGTCGGTAACGGGCTTCTTAATCCAACAATTAAGAAGAGAACCAAGTAGGAAAAACACAACCCTTCAGTAAGAAGGAGAAGATGTAAAGCAAGCTAGAAGATGGATTTAGTCTCTCTTAGCTATGTACAACTGTAACGGGAACGAGGATAAAGGATCGGCATGGTTGCTGAAAGTTGATCTTAAATATTAAGATCATATCCAAATCACTTGAGTAGGATGTGTACTCTCGATGGGAGGATTCCGTAGGACATTGACATATGCCAGCTACAGCAAGGTGTCTTCATGAAGACGGGGTCTTCATGACAACACAATGTTATAGCTGACATATTACAATGCCCTCCCAAATTACATCATTAAGAATACATAGGCTGAATGTGAAGTTCTTGGCTGGGGATAGGAGTATGATCACGTATACGAAGTGACTCCAGAGGACTAAAGATAACTAGACACACGGAGTCATGGGGAACGACATCGTATGTTTGCGTATCTTTAGTTACCAGGAGTGCCTTCCTATACTCGTTCATATTGCTAGTTGGAAATTGGAAGTTTAAATCTGACCTTAATTTGAAAGGACTGGTAGGAACCAGGAAAGACCATTCTAGATAAATGGTGAAGTGAAGTGAAGGACGTATTTCATTGATGTGTATCACATCCAGGAATATGATCATGCAAAGCATGTGAAAATATTTGGCCAAAGTATCGCAAGTGCTGGTTGCGTTGTCCTAATCACTTAATTTAAGATGTAGGATGTCAGATGAATATCAGTAACAGATATTCAGATAGGCTTATTAAATGGATCACTTTGATAACCGGTAATGGTTAAGAGAACTTGTATATATAATATACTATGCATGAACAAACATGAAGGATCGGTTGTTGCCGAGTCATGAAATGAAGGATCGTTGAAACTCTGAGCCATGAAAATGGGAGATCGGAAGTTCTTCGAGTCATTTATAGCAGCATATATAATCTATTATAAGATTTAATGGCATTGAATGTGTGTTCCATATTGTAAATATGCAAACAGGGAACATTAGTTTTAAAAGGAAATTGTGTGTTCCAAACTATGTTGTTTGGGCAGAGAACAATTATTAAAACTTAAACGTGTGTTTGAATTATATAATTCATAACAGAGAACGTTATACAAAAAAAAAATTCCCTTGTTCTAGTATCTTAAAATGGGGATGTTACACACAATCAAGATAGAGGAGATAACCCTAATAATATATCATTGATTTCATGATGATATGTATGGATCAATGATAGATAAGACATGAATACACAATGTAACTGAAATATAGATAAAGAGAAGCTAAGGAGCTCATCATAAATAAGATAACTATGAAAACTAGTATCAAAATACATGTAACGCTAAGCTAACATAGCAAAATGATGGAAGGAGATGAACTAATCTATGAAAAATGAAAAATATAGTTAGAGCACTCACCTTGTACCTTTTAGGGTGGTTACTGATGCATGCATCTCTCCAAAAAATCATCACACCAAGAGAGAATCATTATTAGGTGGGGAAGGGGAACACCATTCTTTTCCTATACTCACTATAGATGACCTAATAGTGCAAGACAACCAACCAAGTAGAAGAGTGTCTATTCTAATCCAAGAAAAGTGCAATATGAACCAAGAGCTAAGCGAGGAGATGCAAAAATGGCACAAAAGAGAAGAGAAGGTGGTAGTTCCTAAGATTTGAGCTTCCTTCCTTATGAATGTTAAGATGTGGTGTGTATATATAGGATTGCATCACCCATGGGAAATGGAGTTGGCCAAGAAAAACATAACACCAACACCATCTCCCACGAGCAATGACATCAGCTAAAGATGGTGATATGAGGTGATGTGTCATGTAAAGTGAAAATAAGTGTCATAAATCATGGATATTGAAGAATAAAAGTGTCAAATGATGAGATAAAAGAAATATTTCATGAATGCAATGTGTATGATACCTAATGAGACAATAATAACTAATGCAAGTACAAATAAGGCCAAGACCAAATAGTGACACTCTCTTTGTGTATTGTCTCTAACCCATAATGATTACTTGAATAATCATTCCCCATTCCCAGTAGGTTCCTTAAGGCACCCTCTCAAGAAATAGCTGCATTAGTGACCCTTATCTGCACAAAGGAAATTTTTAGTAACATGTGTGAAAGAAGAAAAGTGAAAAATTAGGTGTATAGACTTTCTATTGTAAAACTCATTTCAATTTATTATTTTATAAATGTTATTGATCATTTTATATATGATTCATTTACACTTGGGTAAAATAGAAATATTAGTTGTGGGATGCATGGAATCATTATATGTTCTATATCATTGAAAATTAATATTTCTCATCATAACCAAATGTGCTAAACTCGTCATTACCATCTATAATTTTTTTCATTTTTCTTAACCGCATTCTTCCTAATATGTCATTGAATTTCATAACGGTATGCATTACCAAGATTTTTTTTCTACCACTTATGAACTAAATGTCACATGAAGGATAATATTCCATATCTTCCCTCATGTTGTAAGGTGTGCTCAACTTCATCCAAATTTTGACCTAATTTATTGAGAAAGTTAGGACTACATGTATTGTATTATTGTTCATTGTTGACCATGATTCCTTGTCAATACTAATTTTCCATAATGACACAAAAAAATATGGGTTCCATTTATCATTACCTTTTCAATACCCATACTATAGGAACAACATTTGGTGTATCAACATGTTTGGGTTGTTCCATTGATGGTGAAGGTGTTATGTTTAGTATTTTTTAATTATATTTATCTATAATGATCAATGTCATCATCAATAAATTCTTCAATATTTTATTTTAACATAAATCATTTATCATCTCCATGAACATTGATTCTATGATACTTACAAAATGATATTTCCCCATGTTTCCTTCAAATATGCATAGGGTAATAGAAAATAGACAATAAAGAAGAATACAATTATCAAGTAGATTTAGCAAGATAGTGATTGTCAAATCTTTATAACTTTTAATCTTGATAGTTTTATCAATATGGATAGCCTTGAAACTTGAATTTATGTATTAAAACCCCTAGAAATTTTGATAGATAGAGATTGATCTTTAGAAGATTTAACCTCTTTAAAACATTGATTATTTGACCCATGTGTATGGTTAGTCTCATACAAAATAGAATGTGAATCTAAAAACTCACATTTGTAATTAAATAGGTCATAATAAACACACTCAATATATTTTTATGCACATTCAAGGTCCTTTTCTCTAAAAAATTGTAAAATAATCTTGCTAAAGATAAATTATACTTCCAAGTCCATATGTAAATTAAAGTATATATTGGATCGTCATATCTCAATATGCAATCAAATAAATTTTCATCTACACCTTGTGAAGGGAACGAATATGTTCAAATGTTATGTTAGGACCCTTGTCGATACCAAAATGAGATAATAATTTTTCTTCTAGTTGAGGGAAAGAGTGAACATATATACTTGGTAAAGAACAAAACCAAACTATTCCTTTTCCAATCAAACTACAATACAAGGTTTTAAGACATAACCTAATATTAAGTGTGTATCTTCCAAGGGAAAATGAAAAACTTGTTATAAGTATATATGGATCTCATAATCCATCAAACAAATGAAATAGAGGCATCATAAATTCAAGTATATAAGGATATTTAATGAACTTTTGAGAGATGGGTTGGCCTTGAATAACATTATGATTGACTGAATCTTTGTTTTTAGCTAATTCTAGAATCGATGCATTGATTTTCTTTTACATCTCACATAATTTATACATCATGGATAAAATCTAACTAGTATGTAATTTTAGTTTTAAGAGAATATTCTGTAGGTCTAATTTTACCATGCATTTCAAACATAGCCATGTAAGCATCATTAAAATGTAAATCATGGTCATCATTACATGGTATGAAAACATCACTAATAAAATTTTGAATAATGCATGGAATAGTATTATTTTCCAAAAAAATCACAACCACATTCAAATAAGCATCATCATATTTCATACAACATTCTTATCACTACTCATTTAATAAAATCATCACTATAACCATAAGAAAAAACACTAGAAGAATCATGTTCATTTATTGATCCATAATTTGTCACATGCATAAAATCTAAGTAAGATTTTAGATTATCCCTAGGAGAGGAAGAATATAATTTTTAATAATCTTCATCTAGCTCATGTTATATCATAATAATAGTATTCACTCCAATAATAATGTGTAAGAAATTATAAATAAATCCCATCAGGATAGCCCAAATGGACAAGTGTTTAATACCAAACATGGGAGGTCTCAAGGTCGATTTCTAGGGCTGGTCATCTCTGTGGTGGCCCTCACTTGGTTTCCCCACTAGGTTAGGTTTTGTAATTTAGTATTGACGGTTTACCCCATGTGCATTCCTCAACTTATTGGGGGTGTCCACAGAGTGTATCCCACAAGGTTTACCTTGGGGGAAAAAATAAATTCCTAATAAGAATCTAAAGGATGAGCCATTATAGTAAAATTAGGGTTCTTACACTCTAGGGGAACTGAAACCCTATAAATATAAGAAAATATAAGGGGTATTACTAAACCATAAAAACCATTCATGTAGAAAATCCTATAGGAGATAAAATGAAACCCTAATAGGTATTTAGAAAACCCATAACTTGGTTTTAAATACGAAATTACTTTCACCAAAAAATGTTTTAATAAAATTACACCTATAGCATAATACTATACAAAATTAAGCAATATTTAAGTTATAAATAATAAAAAAATAAAATGGTCCCTAAATATGTTACAACAAGATTATTTAATTATGTTTTTAACTATCCATACAATAGAAATATAACAAAATTAGTTTTTTTTGTATTCCTTATGAGTGAGGGAGATTGTAGAAAAGATAGAGAGTGATTAGAAATTCGTACAAAGGGGATCCCATAAATATCAACTTGATTTAAGATATGCATGGAAGCCTTAAAACAATTATATGCATTTAGGTCAAAATATATCTACAATAGACAAGTATGGATCATAATCTATATCAAACTTATGAACGCATTTCTTCTACCTTTCAATGGCTTATAAAACTTTTAGCACACAATTTCTTGTTTTTGTATAGCCAAATGTCTATTATGGATATTTGTGATATCGTGCACAAATAATTGTAATGTATTTTATTTCTTAAACCCTAGCAATGTTCTTGACTTAAGAAAATAGGTTTGTGGTTTAGGTTAGATGACCTACCACATATCTTGTGATGTGATAATTGTTTCCTACATACCAATACTCTGAAGGAGGAGCAAGCCACGTGTATTTTTTTCATCTATGTGATTGTGTGAAAGATCATGTGAACAAGGTATGCGAGTTTATCTGAAATTTTTTCTAGGACCAACTTGACACAAGAAAGGAATTTGAATAATAGAATATTTTAGATTTGAAACAATTAAAAACTAGTCCATGACAACACATGTCTAATTTAATTATTTTAATATTCTCTCCTTGTTTTAAAATGCCCTTAAGGGATTTTTTAAATAGCTATCAACTTTTAACTAGAAACCTCTTGGCACCTAAATTAACTCAATGATATTTGAAATAGATTGATAGGAAAACTTAGAGATCACCCACAAAAATATTAATAAACTATGACACATGAATGGCTCATGGGTCATATATAGGTTCATGACTGAACCTATCTAGAAATTTCAAATGTGTTCTTAAATTAAAAGAGGTGGTGGAGAAACAAAAAATAGTTCATGGATCTCTTAGAAATCAGAATAATCACAAAAAAAATAATGTGAGATTTTTTCTAAGCTCATCAAGAGGAACAAGAAGCCTAAAAGTGGAATAAATGTGCCAATAATTCACCAATTCAAAATAATATACTATATGTAAAAAATGCCATAAAGCATTGTTAAAACAATGCTAATAATGAATTTGGATATCTATAGTAGTAAAAAAACTACTAAAGGGCCCAAAAAGGACATAATGGTTGGATAAACACATGACATAAAAATTGTGTAAAATGAATCGCCGAAGAATCTAGGAAGATGCAATGGCTAGATAAACCCATGAGGTAAAATATATGTAAAAAAAACTACCAGGGAATCTAGGAATATACAATGTCCAAATAAACCCAGCAATGATATGTATATAAAAAGTAAAATCAAATTAAAAGACTCTAATGGGGACCAAATTATGGAATAAACCCAAGATGGAGAAAGACTATAAAAATTAAAATCATACCAAAAACCCTAAAGGGGGAGAAAATGGCAGAATAAACCCAAGAGGGGAATTTATGTAAAAATTGGAATCATTCCCAAAGATTTTAGGAGGAATAAATGGTGGAATAAACCTAAGAAGGGATAAATAGTAAGGTAATGAAAAATAATAGTAAATGAGGATATTAATACATTATATATATAAGGAAGCATAAAAGTGTGTATATATAAATTATGTGCTCATATAGGCAAGTAATGGTACTACAAACATCCTTTATCACATCATAAACCTTCATTTTTATGTCATAACATGTACGGATTATGGTTTCTTTAACTTCTTAAAGGATCTTCAAGAATTTATGTTGTATATCATTACACACTACTTCCATATCATATTTTACCCTTATACTATGAAGATTATGTAAAGAGCCTTCTAGTGAATTTCATCAACAGAAGGGGAAAAGGTAGGAAAAATAGGAGAGGTTGCCTCCATCTAAGGATGAGGGAAATAAATATGTTATTCCTTGGCATTCCTCAAGTGTGTATATATGGGTTATCATTCCTCACAATTGTAAATAATGAAAGTATGAGAAGAAAAACAATATCCTTAGAATGAGGGGGAAGAGAAGGTTCATGAATCTAATGTTATTTTCCAAGTCCCTAACAAGACTTGGTAGAATGTGAGAAAAACCATGAAGTGAGAAAAATATGTATCATAAGAGGGAAGATGAGTTCGTTGGTTTTTATCTTCCTCACACATTTTTTCAAGGTGTTTCATATATATTTCAATGTGCTAGACAATATTCAACAAAATGACATATTGCATCAAGCCATATACAAAATAATACATACCTATGAGATGATTTTATAGGTTATGTGATGATGGGTGGGAGAAAGAATAAATGATGGGAAATCTTTTCAGCTTCATGAATCAAGACCTAACCAAAGAGACCAATGAAGTATTAGGTGTAGGTAATAAGTCATCCTCATCTTGCCTTGGTTATTCTTGATTCTTTCATGGAATAGTTCCCTGAGCTCCATTTAGTAGCTATCCATGTCCATGGAAATTTTCCTTCATTGAAAAATACTATTGATGTTTGGTCCAACTTGATGAACCTATCTCCCTTCTTGGAAAATTCTCTATTATTAATGAGGGATACTCTACAAACTTATTTCCTTTTCATAGGATTTCAAACCTCTCTCGCTCTCTCCTCATATATGCATACTCTTAAAACTTTATCCATGACATGACCTTCTCCTCCAAGCGTTGTAGTCACCAAAGTGATCACTCACTGATTATTTTCTTATGTTCCTTATCCTTGGTCTCAACGTGTACATCACCTTAATATCCTTTCCCTCTAGGAGAAATCCCTCCTCACCTTTTATGACTTCTTTCACTTTAATATTATTACACAATTAATTGAGTGCAACATCTACATATATCCTTCTTATCCGCCTCATCGTTTGTAGTGACTGATACATATATTTTTTGCTAACATAATTTAATACTTTCTAGTCTCCATTTTCTAGAAATAAGCTTGACCAAACTTAGGTGAGGCATTATTCTTAATTATGCATAGCTAAAATACATAGTTAACAATTGTTGAGGAATTTGATATTCATATGCAATCACAAATTTTATCTTGTTATACCACATTCTCATTTTTCCCTCCAAATTTCCTTCTTTAAAATCAAGATCGACACATTTTTTCCCCTCTAATATTCACAAAAAATATTTTTATGGGAATGTTAGATGCAAGAATTTGCATCAAATGAAATCAAATCCTACCTCCACACAATTTTTTGTAGCTAACTGACTGATTCTACCTCAGTGCTCTTACTTTATTAATTCAAATTTTCATTGGTGGTGTCACTTTCTTAAGTATTATCCTCCACTATCATGGAAGTTTCTCCTTAATATAAAATGCCTCATACCTTTCCTGACATGTATATCTTCACATCTTGGCTCCATATTTTTACCTCCTTCAATAATCCATATCTTAGGAGTTTGAGGTTGCCAATTTTATCAAATCTTGCAATCACTAAATTATTTTATAACTATATTCCTTCAATATACCTTGTATCTTCCCAATTTCACCAAATTACATTCTCCAACTATCCCGGTGATAGGATCACATGACCGGGCCATGTGATATACCATAATATTTCATAGAGGATGTCATACATGAAATGCCCATTTTTGGGACCCAATTCTGCTTTTGTGGCATCTAGTTAGCACAACCCTGTCATAGCCTACGTCAATGACTCGCTAGCCAAGAGATGCTAGTTCCCAAGGCATATCCCAAGGCAAAGAAAGGTGGATGAAAGGATGGAAAAATGTGGAAAGAATTTAAGATGTATTTCTTTGGTTATTGTTTCCTTACGCAACTACTAGAATTTTCATTCCATCTATTACTCGCTAAAAACTTTAAGTGCTAAAACACTGAATTTTTCTCTCTAAAGCTCCATTCTATTGTCCATTCTTCCAGAGAAAGGTCATTGTAACCAATTAACGTAGGAGAATTGGTAGGGAGATTATTTTTAGACCTTGAAAGGTGTTTATTTAGAGTATTTATTCAATAATGAAATGTATCAGTGCATATGTTTATATGATTTATATTATTCCTAAGTTTTTTTTTAGCATCATATGAGGTATGTGGAGATAGATAAACTTGATTATGTAGATAAATGTTGATAATGTTGATAACACATTTTTAGATCAAATGTTTATTGTTGTGAGCTTATCTCAATGTTGACCTAAAATTGAAAGCTACTTAGCCATGTCGGTTAACATATGTGACCTCTAAACTTTAAAATCTAAAAAATGAATCACAAAATTATATAGCAATTCATGTTTTTTAGGAAAGGTTACTTATAAATTTTAAAGCTAATAACACAATAAAATGTTACTAGCTTATTTATAATGAAAGATAATAATTCCTTTTAAGTAGGAAAATGGCTCAACTAATTCCATTTAAGTTATGAATAGTTGAAAAATAAAACAAAAGTGAAATAGTTTGAAGACTTCAAAATATATTGGACACCTGGTTACAAAATTCTTTTTTGATTTTAGTTCTTGTCTAAAAAATATTACATTAAGTCTTGAAGATATTTATAAAATTGATATAATTTGATTATCCAAATCATTTATGTATCCAAATATTTACCAATTTCCTAAAATATGATCATAATCCCTCCGAATTTTTAATCATGTTTCCTAGATGTTTATGCCTATTTTTAAAATTTTCAAATCAAGAATTGCATCCCTCACACTCTTGTTGTTAAAACCGACATGAACCGAAATAATAGAAAGTGTAAAAGACCTATTAGTTTGATAAGTTATACATTTCATTCAAGATCTTTGAAAGTTCTTATGAACCTATTTTGGAATGTTTATTCTTATGTAAGAAACATTAATGAAAATTTCTTTAGGAGTAATGTTAGGCAATGTACATTTTTTAGCTGCATCTATCATATCCATATTCTAATTTAAATTTTATGATAATAAAACCACAATTTTACATAGACACATGACATCTCTAACCCCATGATAGAATAAAGATTATATATAGTAGATGTACATATGTTGAGTAAGTGTATATATATAGTCAAATACACAAAAAAATACAACCTATGTATACACAAAAATTTCACTTTGAGTATTTTATTAAGGTGTTTCCATCGTTTGTCAAATATGCACAAAAATGACACCATGTGTATAACAATTTTTTTTACTACTAGTATCTTATTATGGTGTTTGCATCGTTTGTCACATATGCATAAAAATGACATCCTGTGTATACCACAAAATTTCACTACTAGTATCCTATTATAGTGTTTACATCATTGGTCACATATGCACAAAAATTATATCATGTGTATACCATGTACTTTCACTACCAATATCCTATTATTGTGTTTGCATCATTTGTCACATACGCACAAAAATGATAGCTTGTGTATACCACAAAATTTCACTACCAGTATCCTATTACAGTGTTTGCGTCACTTTTCACATACACACAAAAATGACAACATGTGTATGCCACATAGTTTCACTAGTATCATAATAGGGTGTTTACATCATTTGTCACATATGCACACAAAAATACATGTGTATAACACATAGTTGTACTACTACTATCCTATTACGGTGTTTGCGTCACTTATCACATACGCTTAAAAATAACAGCCTATGTATATCCTAATAGGGTGTTTACGTGTCTTTTGTCACATACGCACAAAATATGACAACTTGTGTATACCATAGAATTTCACTAACTAGTATCACATTATGGTGTTGGCACGTCATTTGTCACATATGCACAAAAATGACATCTTGTGTATACCACATAATTTCACTGCTAGTATCCTCATTACAGGTGTTTGGCATCATTTGTCAAATATGTACAAAATTGACAACTTATGTATACCACATAATTTTAATGACTACTATCATAATTACGGTGCTTACGTCATGTTTTCACATACACATGCAAAAATGAGAGCCTATGTATACCATATAATATCACTACTTGTATCTTATTATGTTGTTTCCATTGTCATTTTCACATATGCACCAGAAATGATAGCCTTTGTATACCACATAATTTTTACTACTATTATCCTATTACAATGTTTGCATCATTTTTCACATTTGCACAAAAATGAAAACATGTGTATACCACGTAGATTTTCACTGTTATTATCCTAATAGGTTATTTGCATCGTTTATCACATATACACAAAAATGATAGCTTGTGTATACCACACATTGTCACTACTAGTATCCTATTATGGTGTTTGCGTCATTTGTCACATATGTAAAAAAATGATAGCCTATGTACACCACCAAATTTCACTACCAGTATAGTATTATGGTGTTTGCATCATTTGTCACATACGCATACAAATGACAACCTATGTATACCAAAAAATTTCACTACCAGTATCCTATTACGGTGTTTAAATTGTTTTTCACATATGCACAAAAATGACAGCATGTGTATACCACATAATTTCACTACCAGTATCCTATTACGTTGTTTACATCATTTTTGAAATATGCAAAATAATGAAATCATGTTTGTACCATATAATTTCACTACAAGTATCCTATTACGGTGTTTGCATCATTTTTCACATAAGCACAAAAATGATAGCATGTGTATAACACATAATTTCACTACTAGTATCCTTATATGGTGTTTACATCATTTGTCAAATATGCACAAAAATGACAACATGTGTATACCATAGCATTTCAATCCTAGTATTCTATGCAATGAAAGCATTAACTTCGCATTTTATAGGATAATTTATTCATGGTTTTAATTTTCCTAAATCTTGTCATTTTAACTACACATCGAGTTATATTATTCTCACTCCAAACTACTAATACTTTGTCTACAGTTTTCTACATTTACCAAAGATAAATAATTGGTCTAAAAATACTAACCCTTTGTTATATAGGATGATCGGTCCAAGAAATTTGGGTTTATAAATAAAATTATTAATCTTTGTTTTGTGGGGCCTCCTCTTCAAGACCTAATCACATAATCTTTATCATTTAATTTTATTATCTTGCATCTATTTTCTTGTATAATATTTCTTGTGTGTTTTGCATTGTTACTTGTTTATCCCAACGGAAAAACCATGTATGCTCCCCTCTTGCATCCTAGGAGAATCTTGAGGATCAAAAGCAACTAGCATGCTCCTTTTTATTTTATAGGGGAAATGTGACATGGAAGTGACATCCATGCACTTTCCATAGTCCTAGGGGTCTCATGACCATGGAATTCACCTCCATGCACATAGACACACCTCGTGTTTTGGTGGGCTATATACATTCTTAAAGATATGATGTTATTAGCTAAGCACTATCTTGTTTTAAGAGCGATGCGAAGTGAGGGGATTCCATGTCCCAATACCTGACATCAACAAACATCCTTGCAACATGGACTTGTTCCCCACATACTGCAAGGTATATCAGGGACTCCCCGAGTGAGCTTATATATCCTAGTCTAGGAAACCTTTTGGCCGCATATCAAGATATAGTGCAAGGAGACCACACTCCCCAAGATCAATCACTAGCTGACCCCACACTGACACATAGTTGAAGAGCCAATTATGGAACCATCATCAGTGTGTGGTATTGAAAGTAGGATAAATCTTGATTGCAATCTTAGTTGACTAGTTAGGGTGTGTATTGCATGTTTTTTCTTGTTTCTGAACACCCTTAAAGATCATATCACCTAAAAATTTTAATCAATCAAACATCATCATAATCAACCATCCTTAATAAAAAAATTCCAACCTAAATCCCATCACCATCCTTAATCAACCAACCTAATCTAAATCTAATCACCTGCACATCGTATCATACCATGGCCTTTGATCCTCAATCCCCATCCTATCCAAACCAACATTCAAAGCCCTACCTCTTTTCTAAATCCATCAATACACACAAAAATGACAACATGTGTATACCACATTAATTCACTACTAGTATCGTAATAGGATGTTTGTGTCATTTTTCACATACGCACAAAAATAATAGCCTGTGTATACTAAAAAAAATCACTACTAGTATCTTATTATGGTGTTTGCATTATTTGTCACATACTAAAAAAAATGACAGTCTATATATACCACAAAATTTCACTACTAGTATCCTATTATGGTATTTGTGCCATTTTTCAAATATGCACAAAAATTATAGCTATGTGCAATACCCTGCATTCATCATCAAAGCATTCATCATAATGAATCAAATTCAAATAAACAATCACTCTTACCCTTTTGTCCAAACTAACCCTTCAATTCCCTTCACTAGCTTTCTGGCTTCAACAAACAAATTCTTTCTTCTTACCTTCAATAGCTCCTTTCACTTCCTATAACCATGTCACATCACCTAAACCAACCTTAAACTTGACTCATAGTACTCAAAAACTCCAAATTTCCCTTCTTGTCAAAACTACCTACTAAATGACTTTAAGACAACCATTCTTGCATGCTCTATAGTTGGAGACATCTATAGCTACCCAAAAAATCAACTAACTCCTTCCAATAACCTTTATCATCCTCATGGTGTGTGCAAAATTTCAAAACCCTACTCCTCTTCTTGTTCTCCCTATCAATTTTTCCTCTTCTCAAGCTCACTTTAGACCTACTAGCCTTGAGATAGTCCTTTTTCCTTCCTAGATTCCTTTTTATGAAGTTTTCAAGCATAATATATGCATATTTGGGGACCCATGAAGTATTTGTATCTGCCCCTAGCGTTTCATGATCTAACTCCACTCCTAGGCCCCACTTCCTTTGTTAACATGCCTTTCTCAACTAGGCTTCTAAACCATGTCACTGTCCTTGATGAAGAATGTCAGCATTATTTACAAATTTCACCAATGAAATCTCAAATTTATTTTTGATTCTATTAAAGGACCATTTCATGGCTATTACTTCCAAGTTTCAAGGCAAGATTCTTTGTTTGGAGGTTTTTAGTACATATTTTCTCTTAAAACCCTAGTTGGGCATGAGTCTAGCCCGAGAAGACAACTTGTTGTCAAAATTTCACCCCCCCAGGGTAAATTTCGATAACATGCATCAGAGTTTTGCAGTTCCAAGCAAGTAGATTGAAACAGGAAAAATCGTGAAAATTGGCTAAGTCTTTCTAAAGGTTTCCTTTGGGACAGTTGGAACGAATATACACGGAAGACGCGGATCGGCAGATTTTCCGCTAAACTAGTCTGGAAGCAACTGGGACATGCTGAGTGGGACAAAGTACGTGAAGGACGCGAACCGCCCGGATTGGCCGAAAAGGAGAACTTTTGCACTAACTACTTTGGGACATCTGGGACAAAGGTACGTGAACCGGCCGGTTCGGCCGAAATGAGAACAAACAGTCCGGAAGCAAATGGGACATCTGGGCCGTGAGGACGCGAACCGGCCGAATCGGGCGAACCGGAGGAATTTGTCCCAGGCAGCACTGGGACATCTGGGACAAATGGACGTGAAGGAGCCGAAGGAGTCGAAAGCCAATCAATGCATGCCACGTGCCGAAGGAGCCGAAAGCCAATCAATGCATGCCATGTGTCATCGGCCAAATGAGGGACGAGGAAGCCCATTTCGGGCGGATCAGAGGTTTTTGTCCCAGAAGCACTGGGACATCCGGGACAAATGGACGCGGTGGACGCGAAAGAGCCGAAAGGGCCGAGAACCAACCAGATCACGACACGTGTCGCAAGGGAGGCAGTCCAAAAGTCAAAGGGCGAGGTTTCGAGCACTGACCCGAACCAATGAAATAGCGCCACGTGTCCAAGTTTAAGGGGCCCACAAGGAAATTTCAAAAGGAAAGCCCGCGAAAGGTAGAGGAGAGAGAATTGCTCGTCCAATCAGCACGTGCCACGTGTCATCCAGGTGGCAGAGCGCGGGAAAGATTTCAAAACATGTTTTGGCCTGTTTTTGCCCTAAATCTTCAGATCGCCATAACTTTCGATCCAGAGCTCGGATTTGCACGTTCTTTATATCAACGGAAAGCTGGTAAAATTCTCTACACGATTCCAGGGTCAATCTTGCATTTTGGTTCAGTTTGGAGAGAGAAAATCAAGAAATGCCTCTGGCACAAAATAACAAGCAGAAGTAATGCTTCAACAAACAACTTTAATGCAGCAGACAGTTCGCCGCTTCTGTAAGAAAGCCCACCGTTTTGCCAGGATCCACCGCTTCTGCCATAATGAGATGAATTAAATGCAACCTGGAGGTGGTTGGGGTAGATTTGGATTTCCCCTCTCTCTTCCCTCTCTCATTCTTTCTATATATTGTAAAGAGGAGCTTCTTTTCAAGGGTCGAACATTTTTCTGTTTTGCCTCTCCCTTCTTCTCCTCAGGCGAATTTGTGGAGTTCGAACCTCTCATTTGAACTGTAATACTATTCTGCCTCATGGCATTCTGTAGTGTATTGTATCAATCTTTGGAGCAAGTAATGCATGTCTGTGGATGATTCTCAGCCCTCTCTGTGTTCATTTTTGCATCCTCCTGGTCTTTCACTGCAGGTTTTGTCATCTGTGCATGATCTTATATCACATTCAAATGGTCTGTGTTCACTGGAAAAATAGGTGTTCTTCATTCCTCGGTGCATCACCTCCATTAGCTTAGATTTATTTTATGCATCTTCTTACCTTGTCTCCTTGGCAGATTAGATTAGGTTTTGAGAAAACCCTCTGCATATTTCGTGTGCATCTGAACAGAGGAATAGGAACCAGCCTTCTCTGGAGAATCCTTTCTCATTTTTTCAAGTCCCACACTTGGAGAAAGGATTCAATGTTATGCAATCACACTGGATGCCAAAGTGATCAACCTAGAAACCTGATCTGCATCCAGGGGTGCTGTGATTTTGCACTAACAGTTTTGGCACGCCCGGTGGGACCTAGAGGTCTCATTTTTATTGCAGCAAAGTTGATATGCATCTGCTGCAATTTTCTTGCTTGAAAAGAGCTATTATTCACATATCTGGCGACTCCAAGAGGAAGATCAACTGGTTTCAGCAGTGCAGGCCTGAGAGCTTATGAGAAGAATCACAAGGTCAAGAGTTGGAGAAGAAGAGGTGCTGTTTGAATACCTGCAATTATCTCCAAGAAGAAGGCAAAGAGGAAGAAGGATTCAAAGGTCTCCATCTCCACCAAACAGAACTCTCTCAACTCCTCCACCTGATCGGCCTTTCATTCAGTATTCAAGAGTTCTTCGACCAATCAGAATGGCGCAACCACTGAACCCCTATGTCAACTTCACAGGCAGCAGCCCACTTGCTCTCAATGCACAAAATCCAATCCCAGTTGCAGCATTGAAGAACATTCCGTACTTCACTGGAGAAAATCAGACCACTCCTGGTGATCATGTCAAGGACATTGCTAACATTTGTGCAATCCATGAGATTAATGAGATGCAAGTAGCTGTCAAATTGCTGGCGTCTTCATTCAAGGGGAAAGCATTGCAATGGTTTAGGAGCCTTGGAGCTGGCTCTATCACAAACTGGAATCAGCTGTGTATTGCACTTCATGATCAATTTGGAGAGAAGGGAGACAACTTGTCTCTTTTGGAGCAGCTGACAACCATCAAGAGAGCTTCCAATGAGCAGCTAACTGACTTCAACTTCAGATTTCAAAGGTCTTGGGATAGAATTCCAGTAGCAGTCAGGCCAACAGTAGAAGGTGCTTTTCTATATTACCTTAAAGCTTTAAATTCTGATATTTCTATGCTGGTTCAATCTATGGGAGGCACAACTATCCCTGCTGCTTATAGTATTGCCATTAGAGCTGAAAATTGTCTGATTCAAGCTGGCAAGCTAGCTCCTAGGCCTCCAATGCCATTATATCCAAGTTTAGAGAGCCCAAGTACTAGTCAAGCACCTGTCTTAGCTCCTTCTCCCACTCCTAGAAATCAGAGTTCAAATGAAGCTTCCACTTCATCTCCAAGTGCCCCAAATGAGCTTCAAGAGGTCATGAAGCAACTGCAAAATTTAGGTAATGAGCTGGTTACACTCAAGAGACAGCAAGCTCAAGGTTTTAGACCTTCGTATCAGCCTCAAGCTCAACCTAATAGGTAGCTATATCAGCCTCAAAGGCCACCCAATCCAGCTGCAAATCAGAATCAAGCAAGGCCTCCTGCCAATAGACCATTCCAGCCCTATAATCCAAATGCCATATCTGCCTCTAAGGCATTAGTACCAGCACAAAACAACATTGCCCAGGAGTATGATTGGTGTTTTCCATGTAATGAGCCTCATAATCAATCCATGTGCTTCAATGGTGCTTTGACTCAAGCTTTAATGGTAACAACTACTGGTGTGGAGGGTGAGAACAGTCAAGAAAACAGCCAACAACAAGAAACATTCCAACAGCAATCAGCCCCAAATGACACCACATTGGTAAATTGGCAAGCAGAGGATTTTTGTGGCATGAACCAGGTAGTTTCTCAAGGTGTTGCAGCAAACACAAGGTCAAAAAGGAGAAATTTGGGTGAAGAGCAGCCATTAGCCCCAGCCAATCCACAACCTTCCATGGCTCCACAAATGATTGGCAAGAAAAGTCCCGTTTCAAATGCACAAGGGCAGCCAAGAACAGCCCCTAGGCCAACTCAAATGCCAGCTGTTGCTGCCCACATACAAGGAGTAAATGTGCAAACCAAGGGACAACAGAGAGATCCTTCATCACCATTCAGTATCATTGATCAGATGAAGAAGACAAACGTCAATATATCTATGTGGGAATCCCTATCCATCCCAGGCCAAAGAGATCTGCTGCAAGCTGCCATGAAGGACTGGCCAGCTTCGAATCAGCAGATGCAAGACAAAGTGCTTACAAATGCTGCCCAATCTGAAGGAAATCATGGAGGACAACAAGGTAAGATGTTGAAACCCCCTCCTTTCTATGTTTCATTAATCATTGGAAATCAGCTAGTGCATAATTGCATGATTGATTCTGGAGCAAGTAGCTCTGTCATGCCCAAACAAATAGCTGATCAGCTAGGGCTTCAGTATGAAACAACATCCAAAGGGGTAGTGCAGTTGGATGGGACAGCAATAGCAATAGTTGGAGTGATTAGAAATTTGAGTCTTACCTTGCACGCATGTCCAAATGTTGTTGTTTTACAAGATGTGTCAGTCATAGACCTTCCACCACTCTTTGCCCTATGTTTGTCAAGGGACTTCACTGCCAAGATTGGGGGATATTTGTCCACTGATTGGTCTCACATGCTATTCAGGACAAGATATGGAACTAAGACCACAATCAGATCTGAACCTATTGCAAACTTCCATATTGAGCCCTACACTCCAAGTCAGATTAATGCCAATTGCTCGGCATTTGATCAAGAAGATCACCCAAGCACGGATGAAACTGACACTAAAGTTGGAAACATCCCGGATCTAACTCTTGATGAATGGGCAAGCAAGGTGCATGCTTTTGATCCTTATCAAGGAATAGAAGAATCTGAGCTAGGAGTCTATTGTATACACGAAGAAAGTCAACCTATTCCTAGCATCACTAAGCCAAACCACAAGGATGACAATGAGGTATGGCAGCTGTTTTTTGATGGATCAAGGAGTAGACAAGGTGCAGGAGGTGGAGCCGTGCTTGTTTCACCTCAAGGAGTAAAGTACTATTCAGCTTTTAGATTTCAATTTGCATGCTCCAATAACACTGCTGAATATGAAGCCTTGGTGCAAGGGATGCATTGGGCAATCAAGAAAAAAATAAAGAACTTGCAAGTCTTTGGGGACAGTGAATTGATTGTAAATCAGGTCAAGGGACAACATGCAGCCAAAAATGATCTACTCAGGTGCTACAAGAACAGGGTGTGGGACCTCATGGAAGATTTTGAGGGTTTCGGCATTAAAGCCATTCCTAGGAAAGAGAATCAAGCTGCTGACAGGCTTGCAGCAGTAGGGGCAGCCTTTGACATTGTAGAAAACATTCAACAAGACAAGGTATAGCCAAACATCCACGTGATTGTGAGGCCTTCAGTGCCGGATAACGATGTCAGTTGGCAAGTATTTGAGAATGACCAGCAAATCATCCATTTCTTGCAAGAAGAAGCTGAGTTCTCAGCTAAGAATCAAGAAAAGTTGGAACAACAATATGGTGACCAAGTGATACAGCTGAGAACTGACAAGCTGCCCAAGGGACTTATCACTTTGGAGTCCATTTTTAACCCCAATGATCAGTTTAGAAAGGAGAAAGCAAACATTCAGGTCAAGAGAGAAGATTCGGTATCCATCTTGGTAGAAGAGAACAAGCCATTGCAAATTGGAAAGATGACAACTGAGCAAGAAAGATGTGAGTTCATACAGCTATGTCAAGAGTTCCCTGACGTGTTTGCTTGGAGCTATGAAGACTTGAAAGGTTTCAATCCCAACTTAGCTCAGCATACCATCGAATTGGATCCAAATACTAAGCCTGTCAGGCAGAAACAGAGACCAGTCAATCCACACATGGAGCCTCTCATGAGGAAAGAATTGGACAAGCTGATTGAGTCAAGAATCATATTCCCAATCAAGCATTCTAGTTGGGTTGCCAACTTAGTTCCAGTCAGAAAGAAGAATGGAGAGATCAGGCTGTGTGTTGACTTCAGAGATTTGAATAGAGCCTCTCTCAAGGACCATTATCCACTCCCTTCCATGGAGCAAATATTGCAGGTTGTAGCTGGTTCAGAAAGGTTTTCACTACTTGATGGTTACTCAGGCTTCAATCAGATTATGGTAAAGGAGGAAGACCAGTTCAAGACAGCCTTCACAACCAAATGGGGCACATATGCTTACAAGAAGATGCCATTTGGACTATCGAACGCCGGAGCAACATTCCAGCGAGCTATGGATATGGCATTCAAAGGCTTGATCAACAAGATAGTGCTGGTATACCTAGATGATATTACTGTCTTCTCAAAGAATGCAGCAGACCATTTCTTTCACCTCAGGCAAGTGTTTCAGAGGTGTAGAAAGTTCGGAGTGTCCTTAAATCCTAAGAAGTGCATCTTTCTTGCACATGAAGGGAAGCTCCTTGGCCATATTGTCTCCAGGGAAGGATTAGCAATTGATCCAGAGAGGGTTGAAGCCATAAGAGCTCTACCATTGCCAAGCCACAAGAAAGCCCTTCAGAGTTTCCTGGGAAGGATAAACTTTGTTCGGAGGTTTGTCCCAGATTTTGCAGCCCTTGTCAAGCCCATCACCAAAATGTTAAGGAAAAGCATGGCTTTCAAGTGGACGGCAGAAGGCAAGGAGAGTTTTGAAGCAATCAAAGAAGCCATCTCCCAAGCACCCACTCTCATCAACCCAGACTTTTCCAAGGATTTCATCCTCTATGCATTTGGAGGTGATGACACTATTTCTGCCATTCTGGTACAGCAGAACAAAGATAATGATGAACAGCCGATTGCCTTCTTCAGCCAGAGCCTAGATGACTGCGAAGTGAGGTACTCTTTTATTGAAAATCATGTGCTTGCAGTAATCAGAAGCTTGAAGAAATTCAAGCATTTAGTCTCAAACAACAAGGTCCAGTTGCTGGTCTCACATGCTGGGGTTAAGGACTTCCTCCTCAACAAGGATTTGAATGAGAAAAGGGCAGGTTGGATCACCCGTGTCATGGAGTATGACATTGAGATCAAGATCACCAAGCTGGTAAGAGGGAAAGGATTGTGTGAGCAGCTGGTTTTGGGGAAGCAAAAGGAAGTATGCAACGAAGAAGAGGCTGTTTTGACAGTTCAAGACAGCCATGAGCCGAGTGGCAGACAAGAAGAAGACAATGCTGCCCCGACTCCTTGCTGGACCCAAGGCATTATGCACTTCCTACAAACAGGCCTATGCCCTCCAGAAATGAGCAAAGCAAAGAGGAGATACTTCAGGTTGCAGGCTGTTCCATATACCATCATTGATGGAGTTTTGTTCAAGAAGGATGTGAATGGAGTGCTGCTGAGATGCATTAACACAGGTTAGATCCAAAGGGTATTAAAAGAGTTTCATGATGGACCAACTGGTGGCCATTTTGCACCAAGAGTGACAGCTCTAAAAATCATGAAGGCTGGTTATTATTGGCCTAAAATCTTTAGTGATTGCTATGCATGGATCAAGAGATGTAAGAATTGTGCATTCTTCACAGGAAAAGAGAGACTCGCTGCCCTTCCATTACATCCAATCTCAGTTGACCAGCCATTCATGCAATGGGGTTTAGACTTCATTGGAGCCATCAATCCCAATTCAAGCCAAGGGCACAAATGGATTTTGACAGCCACGGACTACTTCACCAGATGGACAGAAGCAGTAGCACTCAAAGAGGCGAATGAGTCTAGCATCTTGGACTTTTACGAGGGGATAACTACCAGATTTGGTGTACCTGCTACAATAATCTCTGATAATGCATTGGCATTCATTGGATCTAAGGTGACTGAGTGGGCTGTCAAGAACGGGATCTACCTAAGCACTTCATCAAACTATTACCCTCAAGGTAATGGCCAGGCCGAGTCTACAAACAAGAACTTGCTGAGGATCATTAGGAGGACTCTTGATGAGAATCAGAGGGCTTGGCATACCAAACTGAAATCAGCCTTATGGGCTGATAGGATCACTCCCAAAAGATCCACAGGTAATTCTCCATTTAAGCTTGTCTATGGAAGAGAGGCAATCTTGCCCATGTCACTTGAGTTGCCAACATTGGAACTCATGAAGCAGCTGGAGTTGCTTGAATTTGAGCCTATGGAGGTGAGATATGCAGAGCTGATGGAGCTGCAAGAGATCAGAAATCAGGCATCCCAAGCAATGGAAAAGGATCAAGCTTTGATCAAGAAGACCTTTGACAGAAAGGCCAAGGATAGATCTTTTCAAGTTGGAGATCTAGTGTTGAAATGGGATGCAGATCGGGCAAAACCAGGAAGGCATTTCAAATTTGATGCCATTTGGAGTGGCCCATACATGGTCACGAAGCGCAAGAGCAGCAATGCTTTCCAATTGGCCTCATTGGATGGTGAAGAACTGCAGATTCCAGTCAATGGAATCTATCTCAAGCGTTGCCTCTAGAGGGAAGTTCACTACCTTGTAAATATTAATTAGATTTTCATTCCTCCAAGTGCTTGTGCACATTGTCCTGTTGTAGTTAGGTTTCAGTTTTCCTAAGTGCTTCGGCACAGGTTTTGCTGCTCTCAGGTTGTTTTCTACAGTTCAGAGTGTTGTTGGAGAAGAAGTTGCAGTATCAGGCTCGGGATTAGATATCAGGCTCGTTTCAGGTTATTGCTTATGACTCCATGCCCAATAGATCGCTAAAAGGCCACTGATCTTCTACCTAGCAGGCAGGTGACCCCGCTGAGTCGTCAAAACTGTTGTCAAAATTTCACCCCCAGGGTAAATTTCGATAACATGCATCAGAGTTTTGTAGTTCCAAGAAAGTAGATTGAAACAGGAAAAATCGTGAAAATTGGCTAAGTCTTTCTCAAGGTTTCCTTTGGGACAGTTGGAATGAATGTACGCGGAAGACGCGGATCAGCCGATTTGCCGCTAGGCAGTCCAAATGCAACTGGGACATCCGGGATAAAAGGACGCGGCGGATGCGGAAAGCTGGTTCGGCCAAAGGAGGAAAAATGCACTAATTACTGAGTGGGACAGTTCAGGACAAGAGTACGTGAAGGACGCGAACCGCCCGGATCGGCCGAAAAGGAGAACTTTTGCACTAACTGCTTTGGGACATCTGGGACAAAGGTACGCGAACCGGCCGGTTCGGCCGAAATGAGAACAAACAGTCCGGAAGCAAATGGGACATCTGGGCCGCAAGGAGGACGTGAACTGGCTGAATCGGGCGAACCGGAGGAATTTGTCCCAGGCAGCACTGGGACATCCGGGACAAATGGACGTGAAGGAGCCGAAGGAGCCGAAAGCCAATCAATGCATGCCACGTGTCATCGGCCAAATGAGGGACGAGGAAGCCCATTTCGGGCGGATCGGAGGTTTTTGTCCCAGACAGCACTGGGACATCTGGGACAAATGGACGCGGTGGACGCGAAAGAGCCGAAAGGGCCGAGAACCAACCAGATCACGACACGTGTCGCAAGGGAGGCAGTCCAAAAGTCAAAGGGTGAGGTTTCGAGCACTGACCCGAACCAATGAAATAGTGCCACGTGTCCAAGTTTAAGGGGCCCACAAGGAAATTTCAAAAGGAAAGCCCGCGAAAGGTAGAGGAGAGAGAATTGCTCGTCCAATCAGCACGTGCCACGTGTCATCCAGGTGGCAGAGTGCGGGAAAGATTTCAAAACACGTTTTGGCCTGTTTTTGCCCTAAATCTTCAGATCGCCATAACTTTCGATCCAGAGCTCGGATTTACACGTTCTTTATATCAACGGAAAGCTGGTAAAATTCTCTACACGATTCCGTGGTCAATCTTTCATTTTGGTTCAGTTTGGAGAGAGAAAATCAAGAAACACCTCTGGCACAAAATAACAAGCAGAAGTAATGCTTCAACAAACAACTTTAATGCAGCAGACAGTTCGCCGCTTCTATAAGAAAGCCCGCCGTTTTGCCAGGATCCGCTGCTTCTGCCATAATGAGATGAATTAAATGCAACCTGGAGGTGGTTGGGGTAGATTTGGCTTTCCCCTCTCTCTTCCCTCTCTCATTCTTTCTATATATTGTAAAGAGGAGCTTCTTTTCAAGGGTCGAACATTTTTCTGTTTTGCCTCTCCCTTCTTCTCCTCAGGTGAATTTGTGGAGTTCGAACCTCTCATTTGAACTGTAATACTATTCTGCCTCATGGCATTCTGTAGTGTATTGTATCAATCTTTGGAGCAAGTAATGCATGTCTGTGGATGATTCTCAGCCCTCTCTGTGTTCATTTTTGCATCCTCCTGGTCTTTCACTGCAGGTTTTTGTCATCTGTGCATGATCTTATATCACATTCAAATGGTCTGTGTTCACTGGCAAAATAGGTGTTCTTCATTCCTCGGTGCATCACCTCCATTAGCTTAGATTTATTTTATGCATCTTCTTACCTTGTCTCCTTGGCAGATTAGATTAGGTTTTGAGAAAACCCTCTGCATATTTCGTGTGCATCTGAACAGAGGAATAGGAACCAGCCTTCTCTGGAGAATCCTTTCTCATTTTTTCAAGTCCCACACTTGGAGAAAGGATTCAATGTTATGCAATCACACTGGATGCCAAAGTGATCGACCTAGAAACCTGATCTGCATCTAGGGGTGCTATGATTTTGCACTAACACAACAAACTTAATTCACTTGCATGCATTGAACCTTCAAGTAATATCCCCTTTTCTCCTAAAATAAGACCTTATAACATGTAGTCATCCTTTGATTAATGATATTTTCCCATTTAAATTCTATCAAGCTACTTGTATCAGTCCTGTTTACATGCATTATCAACAACAACATAATCATAATTGGAGAATGGGTTAAATATCTTCAAAGGTTAAATTAACTTATCCAAATATATTCTATAATGAGAATACCATTGAATAATTTAAACAATACATTGCCATTAAAGGATACTATGAGTCATGGAAACACAATCAAAATGGCACACACAGTAAACAAAGTTTTTCTCACCTTAAGCTTTCATAACTATTTAGTGAATTCTAACCACTCCCTACAATTTCTTGAAGAATGATCACTAAATGTCCAACTTTAACACATACATAGAATTCATGATAAAGAAAACAACATATAATTCCTCACAAAATACAAAGTTTATATCTCTTTTATTCAATATATTCATACTACAAGGATCTCTTCCTCCCTTTCTCTCTGATCCTTCTCACATGCATTCTTCTTCCCTCAAGGAATGTCTTCTAACTCCATTTTTTCCATATATTCAAATTTTCCTCCTCTCATGTAGCTTCTTCTTGTCTCATAACTAACTTTTATGACCTTTCATATGTCCACACTCTCACAATGAGGCATTTTCACATCTTTAAATCATCACAGGACCATGACAAGAGCTTAGACATCTAATTTCACACCTTTACACTTATTGCAATATTTTTTTAGCTCCATGACAATCATATTTCCTTGTTTTTACAAATTCAAATTCCCTTTTGGAGGGAAATACAACAAGAAGGAGAATTCAAATTTTCAGCACTTATTACTTGCTTGAAATGACTCACATGGTCCTATTAAGACCTATACGGCTTTCCAAAAACTCAAATTTACCCCATGAACAATAAATTTTGCATTTCAAGGTCTTCTTGATGATGCTCCTACATCAATACTACATAATTTCACTCAGAGTATCTTATTATGGTGTCTGCATCATTTTTCAAATACACACAAAAATGACAGCATGTGTATACCATAGTATTTCACTATGGGTATCGTAATAGGGTGTTTATATCTTTTGTCACATACAAAAAAAAATGACAACCTATGTATACCATATAATTTCATTACTATTATCCTATTACAATGTTTGCATCATTTGTTACATCCGTAAAAAAAAAACAGCCTCTATCTACCACAAAATTTCACTACTAGTATCTTATTACGTTGTCTATCACATACGCACAAAAATGATAGCCTGCGTATACTACAAAATTTCACTACTAGTATCCTATTACGGTGTTTGTGTCATTTGTCACATATGCACAAAAATGACAACCTATGTATACCACATAATTTCACTACCAGTATCCTATTATGGTATTTGTGTCGCTTGTTACATACACACAAAAATGAAAGCTTGTGTATACCACAGAATACATGTTTAGAAAATTTTCATTACTTGTATCATATTATGATTTTTTTTTTACAAAAAACATAGTCTATATATCATTTCATGCAAGTTTGTTTACAAATATGTTAAGAACATAATACTTATGTTTTCTTTTTGTCGTATTTCATCATATATGGATATGTTCAATACCATGCTTATTGATTATACATTTTTATTTAAATTATTTTTGTTAGGATGCCGCAAAATAAAAATTATGAACAATTGATTTCCCTAGATGTTCAAGACGTGGGAAATGAGAAATCTTATTTTTCACAAGATGATCTTGAATGAACATTGATGAAGATAATGATCATATGGATCTTTGTGTGGTAATCCATCTAGCACTGATTGATGTCTTTATTAAAGGGAAAGGCCTTCTCGATAGCACCGTGAAGAAATTCATATGCAAGTAGAAAAGGATATCCATGGATACAATGGAATTCAGTGCACCACATGCTACCATTATGTACTACAGGTTTGTATATATTAACTTTAAGTTTGGTTTTCCTTAGAAATTGTGTTCACATATGTTAGTGCCATGTTTTTCATAATATTGATATTTATTTCCTTTTGTTTCACTGACTAGTGTTCTTACAGCCTTGATGACAAGAGGAACAAACCACCTAATAATAAACGAATAAGGAGGTTTCATACAAAAAATGTGGATGCAATGCCATTTCAATGTGAGGGTTATGTTTGGTAGAATAGATGTGGCACATATAATATACAATGATATGTATCATTGTGATATGAATAGTGAGTTTAACTATGGTGCAAAGGACACAAGCTTGGATCAACTAAGTAGGTTCACTCCTAATTTATCAATTGAATGCAAATAATACATCGAATCTCTTTTACTTTCTGGTATATCTATTGACACCATTATTGAAAGGCACTACGTGGATCCAAAGTTGGAGATGATTGTCAATAAAAGGGATGGATGCATAGCCATAAAATATGTGTTTAATGCATGGAGGAGGGTGAAGTGCATTAGATCCCAAAATTACCAACACAACAACATTAGTATCAACTTGGGGCATGTCACAGAAAGGGATACATTTTTCTATTATCAAAGGTCATGTGGGACTGACATGCCTTTCATTATGGGCCTTTAAACACCATGGATGCTTGAAATGATGGTTCGTCATTCCCAAACTCCATCATTTCAATGGATTCCATGTTATCAACTGATAAAAATGGGGAAAGGAATTTTTTTTATCTCATTTCCAAGCATAATTGATATTTTTATATACTTGTTTAATTCATTCTCATTCTAACCATATTTTTGGGTACACATTTGCCTCAGTACCAATTGTACAAGCTTCTTATTTGTGATGAGAAAGAAGCTCGGTTTCCCGTTGCATGGGTAGTTTTGTTTTGTAATAAAGTGGAAGACATATATGTATGGATTTCTGACGTATACGTAATGGGGAAAAGGAAAAGGATGGATTGGCATGTCAATGCATTCATTATAGAGGATGTGGCTTCCAAAATATAAGCTATAAGGTAAAAATCTAATAAAATTTCATTCTATAAATTTAATGCCCATAATTTACAACCCTAACAACATTCTTTATGTCTTAGGGTTGTATTCGGTTATCATTTCTTGTTATGCATATGGCATGTTCCCAAGGCTTGGCTAAAGAATATTTACAAGTTTGTTTTTCTTCATTTTTTGATACAATGTTTACAAGATTGGATTGATTTTTTTTTGCATTACTTATTGTCATGCGAAATATTTATTTATAGATATATGAAGTAGGAGTTGGAGAAAATTATGTTTCAAATACTAGGTGACACCATGTGCGCCATTAATGGCAATGAGCACATGACATTTTTCCTCATTGATGAATTCATGGAGGAGTTCAAGGAGGAGATAATTTTTATGGAGTATTTTAGAAATACATGGCTATAAAAGGGATGTATTGGTAAGTTTCAACTACATATGATTATATTTGTAGCTATGTGTAGAGTTAACAATTTTTTAGCCATTTCTAATGATTTTATTATTTCCATGTGTAACTATGTGGTCAAAAAAAAATTGTAGCTTCATCCATTCCAATCAAGATATGAATACATCCATAGAATCATATCATTTTTTCTTGAAGACTCGATACTTGTGTGATCGAATAAAAAATGCATAAGGATAATGGATTGTTTTTTGTACACATTCGTGTTTTGAGTTGAACCACATTATAAAATTAAGAGGAAGTTGCAAGTATCGAGATTCTTGAAAAATTACAAAAAGGAGAAGGAAATTTTTTTTGCCACTGAGAGGTCTAGAATAATACTTGATAGTGAGTGTTGTGCAAACCATACTATTCATGGGTCTTACATGGTTATAATTCAAACATCTAGGGATTGATGGTATTTGGTTAAGAGATTTAGCTTGAATTTTCACATTTATGACTGTCCCTAGACTACCCAAGACAAAACTTGCAAACATGTTTTGAGGTGTTCCAACTTTAGAGGAAAAATGAGGGCAGTCCACCTACAAGAGATCTAAATTTCAGTGGTGAGGGTGTATTTTTTCATTTCATTATTTCAACTATGTTTTATCATTGTTATCATGAAAACAATTCATTGTACATTAATAAAAGTATTGTTGTCATTGTAGGTGACCCTGATGTTCAAGTTACAAAAGTAGTTGAATGCAATACACCTGGAGAAGTTGCATCAGAATAGCCCTGCATTGTCATTGACAATATGTATTTCATTATTACTAAATAGTGTTTATTATGTCAACTATTTCACAATTAATAATACAATTTTATTTTTTGTGACAGTTGAGGGTGTTGATAAAATACAACAAGAAACACAACACCTCAACCCTGAACAACATGATAGAAACCATGGGCATGCATTACAAGTTCTTAACCAATCAAAAGAGTTTTTAAAATAATTGTTGGATTTAGTGCTAGACACTGATGAAAATATTTTTTCTTTTGGATATTGTGTGTAACAATCTAAGAAGATTTTACATGACTATGGTTCATTTCCATTTTAGTTCATTCCTAATTGTAGTGGAAATGACACTTCTACCACTCGTTTGCAGCCATGGTTCAGTGTAAGTATGAAACCTTGAAATAGGAAACAAAAGGAGTTCATGGTGGAGGATTTAAATAATGATTCTCCTGACTATGAGGAGTATACATTGCCTGACACAACTTGTGGAAGCAAAATACTTAAGCAAACACACAAACAGTCTGGTACAACAATCATAGAAAGTTATGAAGCTATAGTAGAGATTTTAGAAGAGTATTACTATTATGTGATTATATGATGTATTCATTCGAATTCAAAACACTTATTTTTGTGTTTTGTGATCACAAGGACAACCCCCTTGACCGAGATTCAAGTTTCGCGTCGTCGGCTCTCTTTTGGAACATTGAATGCATTTTGAAGGTATTTCTATCTTTACAACCAGTAATGCTTAATGTTTTTTTCTATGTGTTATGTGGTTTACACATTCTAGTTTTAGTGTGATTATGAAAAAATAATGCTTCATGGTGCTTCATTTTGTTTATGAAAAATAATGCTTAATGTTGTTTTATATGTGTTTTATTTTTTACACATTCTTGTTTTATTGTATTATGGGTCTATTGTGTGATATTGTATATGATAATGGTGGTATAAGTTTTTTTTCATCTTATTCAATGGTATCTGGTTTTTTTCTTAATTTTTTTTGAGTTATGGTGTATTTTCCTACTTGGATTGGGAATGCATGCAAATTGTTTAACATAATGTATTCTTGATAAAATGAGCATAAATCACGTGTTTTGAATAATTAGGTTATAAAATTTGGAGGCTAGAATAATAATGACATTTTTCAAGTGGGTTTTTAAGTTTATTATTATTTGAAAATTGTACAATAATATCTGCATGACAGAATGTTGCTACAGATTGTCGATGTTTTAGAACACAAAAAAGACAGTTTAGGAAAATTTAAGGGAGAGTTGATACTAAGTTCCTTTTGAATCCTTTTGATGATTGAAATAATCTTTTTTGAATTGTGTGAATATGGAAAAGGAGGTACAAGAATTGAGGCATGCTAAAATATCAATTTTGGTCTCATTTGGAGTTAGGAAACAAGGAAGCTAGAGAAGAGTATATGAGTGTTGGAAGGGTAAGTGAAGTCTTTGTGAAAATTTATTATTAGGATGGTTTATTTTACATTATAATGTGGGTTCTAATGCATGGTATAGTTAATATTGAGTGTTTTTAGGTAATATTGTCAGTTTTTACAAGTAATAAGCCAATTTGGGCTTGGTATGATCCTCTTTTACAAAGAGTTGTGATGTTAGGGTTTTTTGTAGAGCTCTTGATTAGTTGAAATATTATGCATGTTTATATTATATCTGCATCATTTGGTATCAGAGTGTGGATCTTGTTGTGATTTTTTTAGATTTGAATGAAATTTTGTGGCTAACAATGTTGTGTGAGTGTGTGTAGTGAAAAAAGAGACAGGTGAAGAGCGAGAAGAAGAGAAATGTGAAGGTGAAAGAGAGGGTGAAGAAACCAAAATACCTGGTGATGCAAAGGTGATGTGTGGAGGAAAAGGAAAGGTGAAATAGAATTTTCATAGAAAGAGAGAGAGAGAGAGAGAGAGAGAGAGAGAGAGAGAGAGAGAGAGAGAGAGAGAGAGAGAGAGAGAGAGAGAGAGAGAGAGAGAGAGAAGATGGATGAAGAAGAGTTGGAAAGAGAGATAGTAAAGTTGTTTGGTCTCAAGAACAAACAAGAAGAAATAAAGAGAAGCCAAGAAGAGATAAGAAACAAGAAATAAAGAGGAATAGATGTAAAGAGAGTTGATATAGTTAAATAAATATGTGGAGAATCTGGATAATTGTTTAGAGATGAGGGTGAGATGAAATATGGGATTGAGTTAGTAATGAAGAGGAAAGATAAATGGCCTATAATGCAGATTGTGAGAAGAAATTAAAATTTATAGCTAAATAAGATGATCAAGAGTGAAGAGATGAAGTTGATACAAAAAGAAAAGAAGGAGAAAGAAGTTGAAAAAGAGATAGTGTATGAATTAATTCAGAGTTTAGATGAGGAAGAGAGTGGTGAAGAGGAGAAACAAAGTAAAGAAGGAAAATAGCTCATTAATGGAGATTTTCAAGAGGATCAAATGCCTCCAAGTTTTAAATCAAATATTGTTTTTTAATTTGAAAATGAAGGTACTCAAATTGAATAAGAAAAGGAAAAAATGATTTCTTGAATGAAGAAAGAGAGAACAAGAATGAAGGAAAGCAAAAAGAATAAGTTTTTAAGCAAGTGCAAGATCACCATGGATCAGTCAAGAGTGAAAGTGAAGTTGTTAGTGTGATGAAAGGGTCATGGAGGGATCTTACAAGCATGTGGAGCTGGTTAAGTGGAGAAGATGAGATCAAAGCTAATAAAAAATTCTTGAGAAACCTTAGCAAATGAAGAAGAAAATGGAGATGAAAGTATAATGAAGATTCAAGAGGAAGGAGTAAGTCAAGAATATAATGAGTTACAGTAAAATACAGTTCTCTTAGTAGAGGTTAAGAAACAAATGAATGAAGAAATTAATTTGACAAGAAAAGGACTATTTTTCCTCTATTTTTGCATTCTAAGGTGGATTTTATCTTTTTATGTGTAGGTATAGAGCAAGATGTGAATGAGAAAGATGAAGAAAAACATGACATGGATGAGAAAAAGAAATTGAATGATGAATAAGAAGAAGACCAATGTGAAGAAAGAGAGAGAATGAAGAAAGAGGGTGATAAAGAAAGTAAGCAATGAACCAAGGAAGCAAGTAAAGTAGAAAATAAATTCAAGGAACATGATGATGAGCTCAAGAATAACAAAATAGGAAGGAATTCAAATATGTAACGAAATTGAAATAAGAATAAGAAAACAAGCTATGGATTCAAATTTTTCCTACCCTTGGAATATGATGTAGGAGAATCAAATATAGAATGTTTATAAGGATGGAAACATCCAAAATTTGGCTTGAATATATGTTAGTGAAGTCCTAAAGGTCATTAGGTGTTATTTAGGTGTGTCAGTTGGATTCTGGGCCTTTCAAAATTCAAATTATTCACTTTCCTTCCAAAAGTGTAATTCAACTATAAAGGCGTGATAAAGAGTCCTAGAGGTTGATTAAGGGTTGATAAGTGTCTTTTTGAGTCATAGGGTTTGTAATGATTCCTAAGAGTGGATGTGAGTCATTGAAGTGCTTAAAACAATGTAAACGGTAGTTATGAATCAAGAAGGTATATGGAAGTCCAAGAGTCACAAAAAGGGAGTTATGAATCATGAAGTGGGTACATGAAAGAGATAATTCAAATATAGGATAAGATGAGAGTAAGATAGATGATTCCCAATGAAAAAGATTATATGAGAAATGATAGAATAACAAGATTTTGTATGTACTGTAGTTATGAGACAATAAACTCAAATTTTGTGCATGAAATGATTGTTTTTCTTGTGCAAGTGCATTGTTTCATTGATATTATCCTTGTTTGGAATTAATATGAATTCATTCAATCTAATATATCTCATACTGCAAGTGATATGATTGAGTCTCAAGGATGGTAAGGCCCTAATATTCTATTTTGACTAAGTTTGAAGAAACTAGTGATTATGTGTAGGAATGTGTAAGAAATTTTTAATATTTATTCTAAATGATCTGAAATTTTTAATATATAAGTATGATACCTTATGTATATGGGGTTTTAATATTTTCCCTTAGTACTGAGTATTTTTTGAGTTATGAAGTATTTTCACTTGGACTGAAAATGCATGTAAACTATTTGACACAGTGTCTGCCTACTAAAATGAGCATAATTAACTTGTTTTGAGGTGCTAGGTTTTGAAATTTTTAGGGTAGAATAATAATAAATTTTTCAAGTGGATTTTAAAGGTTATTTTTATTTGAAAATTGTTTAATAATATATTCATGATAGAATGTTTCTGCATATTTTTGGATTTTTAGAACATAAAAAAGGAAATTTAGGAAAAATTTGAGGGAGAGTTAACACTTAGTTCCTTTTGAATCATTTTTATGATTGAACTAATATTCCTTGAAGTATGTGAATAGGTAAAAGGAGGTACGATCACTGAGGTATACTAAAAGATCAATTTCGTTCTCATTTGGAGTTAGGAAACAAACAAGATAAAGAAGATAAGATGAGTTTTGGAAGGGTAAGTGAAGTATTTGTAAAAATTGATCATTTAGATGGTTTATTTGACATTGGAATTCATGGTATAATGTAGGGTATAGTGAATCTTGAGTCTTTTTAGATAATATTTTCAGTTTTTGCAAGTAATAATTCATTTTGGGCTTGGTATGATCCTATTTTGTAGTGAGTTGTGATGTTAAGGTTGTTTGTAGACCTCTTGATTAATTAAAAGATCATTCATGTTTATATTCTCTTTGCATCATTTTTTATCAGAGTGTGGCTCTTGTAGTGATATTTTTTTACATTTGAATGGAGTGTTGTTGTGGATAAAAATGTTGTGTGAGTGTGTGTAGTGAAGAAAGAGATAGACGAAGAGTAATAAGAAGAGAAGTGTGATGGTGAAAGAGAGAGAGAAGACACCAAAAGACCTAGTGAGGCCAATGTGAGGTGTGGAAGGAAAGGTGAGGTGAAACAGACTTTTCAGAGAGAGAGAGAGAGAATATGAATGAAGAAGATTTGGTAAGAGAGATAGTGAAGTTTTTTGGCCACAAGAACAAACAAGAATAAATAGAGAGAAAGAAATCAAAGGGAATCCAAGAAGAGAGAAGTAGTAAGAAATCAAGAGGAATATATGCAAATATAGTTGAAGAAATATGTGGAGAATCTTGAATAATTGTTAAGAGATGAGAGTGAGATGAAAGATGGGATTGAGTTTGTAATGAAGAGGAAAGATAAATGGCATATAATGTATACTGTAAGAGGAAATCATAAGTTGTAGCTAAATAAGATGATAAAGAGTGAAGAGAGGAAGTTGATACAAAAAGAAAAGAAAGAGAAAGAAATTGAAAAAGAGATAGTGTATGAAGGAATTCAGAGTTTGGATGAGGAAGAGAGTGATGAAGAGGAGAAACAAAGTTAAGAAGGAATAAATCCCATTAATGGAGATTTTCAAGAGGCTCAAAGGCCTCCAAGTTTTAAATCTAATAGTGTCTTTGAATGTGTGAATGCATGTACTTAAAGTGAAAAATAAAAGGCAAGAAATGATGCCTTGAATGAAGACATAAAGAAGTTTTTGAGCAAGTGCAAGCTCACTATAGATCATTCAAGAGAAAACGTACAGATGTTAGTGTGATGAAAGGGTCATGAAGAGATCTTAAAATCATGTGGACCTAGTTAAGTGGAGAAGAGGTTATCAAAGGTTATGAAAATGTTATAAAAACATTGGATAATGAAGAAGACAATGGAGATGAAAGTGTAATAAATAGGGTAAATTTTAGGGGTGAATATTCGTGAAAATAGAAATATTAGGAATTTTGTATTTTGAATTTGGAAAATTTTGTACTACCATACGGTAGCACGTTCACCAAAATTTTACAGGGCCTAAAAAAGTTTTAGTTTAATTTTGCCTTCATGTTTCTGCCAAGGGATGATTGATGTTCTAACATTTTAATGCATATAAGATTAATTCACCATAATATAGTCATAGTATTTACATTATAAGCATGTGAAAAATATGAAAGTATAAGACCACAAGCCAAAGGATTCAGGTAAAAGTGAAAGAATCAAGAGGTAAGAGAAAAAGAGAACTCTTTTTGTAGATTGGAAAAAAAAATTGTGTTCATGGATAGTAACAATTATTTTTTTTACCGTCTGACAAAAAATTCTGCGATGACAGACGATTAAAAAAAGTGCAAAGTCTAAAGGTAACATCAAAATGTTACTGTCTGGAAACATGTATATATGATACCGGTCGGTAACAGTTATATGTGTTATCTGTCGGTAACAGTTGGTTGTGTTACTGACCAGTAGTAGTATTTTTTTCTCCATCCTCTAACTTACTTTTCCGTTCGATTTCTCAGTTGTGTTTTCATTCGTCATTGTTAAGTTGTGTTTCTATGCGATTGGACAAAGTTGTGTTGCCGTCAATATTTGAAACTTATATATTTTGTTCACACTTACAAACTTCAAAATCACCCATTCAATGGCCCCTGTTACAAATGAGAAAACAAATTAAGGAAAAATAAAATGTCATATGGACATTTCAAAATATTTCAGTTAGCCATTAGTAACCCTAGTGGCAAGAGATAATTTTGATTCTTACTATGATAATGTTACTTTTTTTTTAATTTACTTAGGGAAGCTATAAGAAAACCATTTTCTCTCAAATGCATAAAAACCTAACAGTGACCTTACTCCAAATGAAATTTCCAATCACCAGAGTAATTCAATTCAAATTGACGGTAATGTTACTCCCATTTCCCATCCAACTCAAAATTTTGATAAACATTCCAAAAACTCACATCAAAAATGTAAGAGTGAGAAGTGGAATTTACGAAAGACTTATAAATTTGAATGGTCAACCAAATATACATTCATTGAACCTAAAAACAATATTGGTACTCCAACATAGTGTAGATGTACTATCTATAGTTGGAAACTAGGCAGAGACCACAAAATGCAATTGAAGTTGGACACAGTAGAGAAGAATTGTGGGAAGGTATATGAGTCTAAAAATAAAGATGATGGAACAGTTATAAAAATAACTAGATGGAAAACTGAGGAAGATTTTTTACATATGATATATGTTGTAGAATATGAAAATCATCATAAACATCTTCAAGGCCTAGTTGAGAAAGGTGGAACAATAAAGGCTAAATTTGAAAAATCTACTAATGTAAGTCTTCAGGAAAAACTCAGTCAATTCATAACATTATTTCACATTTTAAAGAAGAACATACCAATTTCATATCTCATTGATTATAATATATTGTTTCAATTTAATGGGTTTCCAAATATTCCAACAACACACTGGTCAGATATCAATGCATGGGAGATGGAAAAATGTATTGGAGAAATTAAAATAACTGATTTGAGAGAGAAGGTAAAAATGCAAATTTTATTGAATTGTCGATTGATGAGTTCATACCAGTAGACAATACATCCTGGGTATGCATGCATGTCTAAATTTTCAGTTTTAGTAACCATTTCAGGGAAAATCATCTATCTATGTAAAAAATGATGGAGAACTAAAATGATGAGAACCTATGCAAACTTGTTATTAAAAATTTGAATGAAATAACTAGTATGGATTATCATTCAATCTATGCAAAGTTGATTTGTGTAGGACCTGATGGCACATCTATCATGCAAGGTCACAAAAATGGACTTTGTATTCATCTGTAAACTACCGTATCCCATTACATGATACCTATTCACTATATGCCTCGCCAAATGAATTTTTCTTACAAGATTGTAAGTAATTTTGAAAATGTTGCTAAGGTGGAGGAGATGATAGAGGAATTGCATTCATATATGTCAAGTAGTCCTAAAATATTTTTGGAGTTTCGGAGATTTTCTGTTTGAAGAAAAAATGGTAAAAAATTACTAAAAGATGTTGACACAATATGGATATCATTGTATGAACTAGCTTGCAGGATTTTTGAGGAATATAGGTCCTTAGCAGGGTATATGTTCAAGCATAAAAGAGAAGTGGACAAGGCTAAATAGATGTTGTATTTGTAGACACCAAAATTGGGTCATACTCCCCTTGACCCCTCATCAAGTAACCAACCTGAACACACTTACCTAGCCATGGCCCCTTTCACACCACACTAATATTAATTTAATTAAATTAATCCATTTCCTCACAATATTTATTATTTAATTATCCTAATTAAGATAATTCCCACACCACCACCTCACCCCAAATCTATTCTTAACTTATGTTGTCATAACTAACTAAGACCTAACTAAATCCTAAAAATCAAATCTTGCATTCCCACCCGTTAGAAAAGAAGATTCCATTCTAATCCGCAAAAAGAAACTAACTGGATCCAAGAAATCAAGCATATCTACCTGTTTTAGTAAACCTAGGAAATCCCACCCTAACCGATGTTGGTCAACCAGGAACCGTCGTCGGTTAACTTTTATTCCCTTTGGTAACCTTATTTTGAGGTTGACACATTTCTGAGAGTAGGGGAGAATAATCACATCTGTATGCAATCAGAGCAAGCATCCATTCACACCCATACATCCACAACTATCCAAGTCAAGATCTAATTCAATAAAGCAAGGAGAAAAGCCCAAGCAGCTCAAGCAAGAGTCTCCCATCAACCGGTGGACCTTCATGGAAGAAAATATCTCACCACCATCTCCACTCTTCACCCACAGTCGACTAGTAGAAAATTCCAAGTAAGTATATAGATCTATTCAATCCATTTTTGTTTGAATACTTTCAATATTTAGATTCTTCTGTGTTTTATTGCTTTCCTAGCCACTCACAAGTCCTCTTTGGTAACTATTCCCCTATACTTCTTCCAAAACCCCTCAAAACCCTGTCCTAGCAATCCCAAACTCCACTACAACCTACCCAACCCTTTGTGTAATCACAAAAAAGATCCAAATTCCATTATGCAACATCTCCCATATTTCAACAGTCACCGATGTCAGTTTCCCTAAACTTTTATCGGTCAAGCCTATACCGGCTTCGATTCACCTACCTGATACTGCCCCTTTACTACCATTCACCAACTTAACCCATAACTCCTCCCAGCTTCACTAAAACCCCACTAGACCTACCCACTAACCTATTTCCCTACTCACACCTCCTAGATACCTCACCCAATGCCCCATCAACTTAGAAATCAGACCCAAACCCTAGTTCTTGACCCATGTCATCCCTTCAGTGACCGCCATCAGTTACAACTAACTGGCATCGGTCAGGACTAGACCGGCATCAATATCTGTGTCTATCAACATAGTATAGACCAAAAACCTACCCACTTACTCACAAGATACCTATAATAACCTGTGACCTCCCTCTGATCTATGTCAAACTTGCAGAAAACCCAGAACCATTTTCTTGACCTCCGGATCTGATCCTAACCTAGTATGTTAGATTAGATTTTGCTTATTGTGTTTATATGAGATGCCTAAATCATATTGACTATAGTAGGACAATATTTTCCTTATTTATCGCATTAATTTATTTACAATAGTGGATTGACAACCTTTTAGGGAGTACCGGACTTCCTGAAACTAGTATACGCTAGGCGGTCCACTGCATATACTATTTAACTTTCATTTGGTGGTCTTGTTGTCTATTTTAGGTAGTACCTCCTAGCCAAAAGGAAGCTCTCATGATCAGGTGTTGATCAAGAATTCATACGCACACAACAAACTTTAACCAGCTTCAATAGGTATTCCTCCTATCCCTTTTACCCTTATCTATTTCATCATATTTTGAGAAATTCTCTAAGAATCAGGTGAAACATTTTGGCACACCCAGTGGGACCCATTCGAGGTTCCTTGCATTTCTTAATTCCTAGGTAAAATTTGAATGTTTTTTTCCTTTCTGAAAGGTTCTCACATTAACTTTCTCCCCTGGAATCTTCTCTTCTTTATATTGTCTCAAATCAATCGTGTTTTGGTGCTATAAAAAGAACTCTTCTCTTTCATTTACACTGCATTAGTGAAAGATCATATTCTCTCCTATTTATCTTTCGTGTCATTGAATTTAATATTTTGATTTGGGCTTCAAATCAACTGCATTTCATTCTATTTTACTACATTAGCTCAATTAAATGAGGGAAACCTATATGCTGGAAGTCATGCCCAGATGATGGTTGAAAAATGAATCGTAGAAAAGCATTTTCTTTCTCTTTCTCTCTCTGAGTCTTACCAAACATCACAAAATTAAAAAAAACACACATTATTAAACAACATCTCACCTAGAAGAAGCTGTAGGTGATCACACAATCTTGGTATAGTGGGCACCCTGCTCATTACTTCTGTCGAGTCATTATCTCATAGGACTGTCCACCCCCACCATAACATAGCCTGAAACCTCTCCTTGTAGATATCCTTCTTCGTAGGAAGCCTTCCTCACCAAAAAATCTATTCTAAAGTTCATGAGTTAGTATTCTAAATAACATAAGCTGGACAAACATAAAGGAAAGATAACTCTTACGATTGTATTTTTCTTAGTGTTTATGCTTGGTTTGTGTTTTGAGGTGAGAGGACAAGTTCTTCATCTTTTTTAATTTCTCCTTGCATGCTTCTCATCATAGTTGGTGTATTCCAACTTCGTCTAAGTGTGCCTGGACCCCATTCTTATCATTCTCAGAGTTCTAGGTTTGATTCCACACTTGATTGTAATCACAACCACCTTTTTATTCATCTCTGTTTCAATTTCACAGTAAATAGTGTTAGTCCAGTGACCTTCATTGGTTACCCTTTGACCGTCACCAGTTTTACCCAACCGGCGTCGGTTTACTGTTCTTTTGGTTAACCTTCCCAAAAGGACACATGTTTCATATTATTTATTTTTCAAAGTCTCTTTAACTCTCATCATCTTCTCTGTCCTAATAAAATCCATCTACAACTTCTCTACCTGGTAGATTATTAATCTTTTGCCTTGTTTGGAAAACTCTTCTTTTTTCCATAGTGACTGACTACGATTACCTCTGACCAACATCGGTTTACCCTAACTGACATTAGTTATCCTATGTAATTTTCTAGCTAACATTTTTAACCAATCCACCTACCACTGCCTATTTTTCCTGATTCTGTTGTATTTCTCTGTCATTTACAAAAAGAAATCCTACCAAATCAGCACTTGTTCACATGGTGTTGACTCGTAGCCAAGAAAAAACCCTCATAGTCCATGGTAGTTGTCAACCAATCCCACCCATTCCTTCACCACCTTCCATTCTATCACCCATGGATCTTACCCAACCTATCATTATCGCCACAGGTGACAAGGAGGTCACACACCTCCTTGACCAAAATCTTGTCACCTTACAGTTCTATCTTTCCCACTCATCCACTTGAGATTCCTCGGATCAGTTGATATATGGCATGCCCGTATCTATCCCCCTAACACTTGTTCCTACTTCTACGTCAACCCCTTCTAGCTCTGCACTACCCACACCTACCTTGCCCCCAGTCATTTCACAGCTAGGCCCTATACCTACTATGACCGCCGCATCTACCACATCTATTACACACGCATTATCTAGTATACCTTCATCAACCACCTAGAACATAACCTCATCCAAGCCTATTTTCTCACATATACCCATAGCAACACAACCACCCCTGGTTTTGATGATCCCCACCCCATTTCAAAACATAGTCCTTTCTATTCCACATTCCTTAGCCCTCATCACTACTAGAGTCACCTTGACCCTTCCACCTTCATATACATACTATCAGTAGCCTCCCATTTCATCTATCATTCATTATGGGTACGTGCCCCCTATCTCACTCCCTCATTCTCAACCTACCTATTTGGCATCACCATATACTAGAATGCCACCTCTATCATATGTCAAACATCAACCCTCTTACGTTGCGGGACATACCCATCCATCACCACCTACCAATGACCTCATCAAGTTAATGATGGACAAGATGTAGACATTGGAGGTATCAGTTTCTATCTCACGCAACTCTCTCACCTACAATGAAATTTGCAATGATCCCATATACCCATCCATTCCTATTCGTCCATATCTCATACATTGGGAGATGCCTAAATTTAATCACTTCAACAGCAAATAGGACCCACAACAACATTTGCGGTCTTTTAAACATGGGTGTTATCTGATCACCCATGATGACACTTTGCTTCTGAGAACCTTTCCCATGTCTTTGACTGGGCCTGCATTAGACTGGTATAGTGGGTTACCTAGAAATTCTATCTACTCATTTAATCAGGTAGCCTAAGCCTTCTCTGATCACTTCTCCATCAATGTTGTTAAGAAGGTTACCATGACTAACCTCTACTCTACGCATCAATATGGCGATGATTCTATCACAAAAAATTTCATTCGTTACCGTAGCCTAATCAATCAACTCACATTCCAATTACCACAAACTAAACTCATAGAGCTCTTCACACAGGCTTGTGCTAGACATTTTTCATCGACCTTGTATGTGTAGAATTTCCGAACCTTTAATGAGGCATTCACCATGGCACAAAAGCTAGAGATTCGAGCCATTAAAGAAAAGAAAATCCAACTACAAAATAAGAATGTAGCATTTAAGTCAAATGATAGCTCTTCTTCTTTAAAACCATAGAATAATTATTCAAAATCCAAGGGAACTACTAATGCAGTGGTACTCAAGGCTAGCCCAACACATCCATCAAATCAGGCTAAGCCCTCATCTAATCTTTCCCTTGTCTATACTTTTCAATTCAGATGAGAATAATGGAAATACACCCCAATTAGGGAGCCTTATTCTTTTGGTTTAGAAAATATCATTAAATTTGGGGCCATCACCCTTTCTCCTATAAATCCACACACTAGTTTTGATCATGCTCACCCCACACCTGCATGGTACAAAGAGTATGACTTCTGTAAGTATCATCAAGTAAAAGGTCATAATTATGGTAATTACATCACTTTCAAGAACATTGTCTAGGAAATACTCAAGAACGGTGAGTTAGTATTGGATAAACCAAATGCACCTGCCAACCAAAAGCTGCACATTTTCAAGAAACCATTTCCTAATCACACCCCTTCTTCTAAATAAACTGGAAAGACCTCAACTAATGATAGCACTATCCGTGAGGTACATTCTATTTTTAGTGATGCACCAGTTACTTCCCAATTACCTCATTTTCCTTCCATAGAGGAAATCCTAGTCCGAAGTCCTCCACTTACACATGAACCCACTTCACCTATTCCTCCACCCACAAAGGAACACCCTTCATCTCCTCCCTCACCTGTGAATGAGCCTTCTGTTAACATCGAGACACTTTACCTTTGGCTTCTCCACCTAGAGAGCCCTCACTAGCAGTACCTCTCCGACCCATGAGAGACACTTGTTCATTTGATCCACCCATAGAAGAGCACCCATCATCTCCTGCACCTATCAAAGATCTAGTAGAAATGTTGTTACCTCTAGGTGACCATTCTCCATCAACCACTCAAGATCCTACTGACTTACTTTCAGCTCTCTTACCCACAAAGATTGAAGCTAGTGATTTCCCCATTTCTAAAACACATTTTATGGGAATCACCATTGGATCCACATCGACCTCACCCAGAGTAGTGTCGTTATCATGCTTATCTGATCACCTAGATTATGTTAATAGAGCCTTAATTTGGGGGTGTATTCTACTTCTTGTCTCAACACAAATGTAGATCTCAGTCATTGACACCTCCACTATCTATCCAAAAGTGTTTCGGTTGACCAAACCAAACACAACCACAACTATCACAAATTATCCCATAAAACCACTCATGGATCAACTCACATATCTACCCATAACCCAACATGCATCTACATCCAAACTCACACCTACATCATCTTCCTTTCCTAAACCTATTACTACTTTAGGGTTCATCCCAACGGCTAGCCTTACTCATCCACCCATCAAATTAGATTTAGCTACATCCTCCAAAACTAACACCAAACTTAACCCAACCCCTAAATAGAAGAACCAATCTCCTAGATCTCATACACCAACCTCACCAACCACACCCTTATCACCTTCACCCCTTTCTTCCATCCTAGGACCTCACCTCTTGACCCTGGCTAAGAAAACCCCATCCACTGGTGAACCAAAAATGTAGCAACTCATTTTCCCGTCGCAAACCTCTAATATACCCAAGCAATTGACACAACCTCCACCCACACCTGTAACATTTTTACCACCCATACCTCCAATACCATCAATAACTTCTTCACTACCCATGACAATTCCTCCCCTTTCCCTCATACCTCCTACCAAACCTATGAAATATACCTCCACAACACCTTGGTTACCCCCATGAGTTACCTTCCATATTCCACCATCCGCTTTCCCCTCTAAATCTCATGCACCCATACCACCTCTACCCAAGAAGGTGCAACCTAAAGGCAAAACTCTGCTACTCTCCAATAAGGTAGTTAAATCAACCACACACTCTATTTTCAGTTCATCTACAATGCCCCTACCCATGCAGACATGACCAATACCTAAGACCATAACTCAAACCACACCCCATCTTACAAAGACTCTTCCTATACAATTAGCCACACCTGCACCCAAACCCACATTCACCTCCCATTGTGATCCATTAGTGGGATCCTATGCCAAAATCTTAACCAACCTCCTCAAAACTTCCGTCATCACATTACCACCTCTTAGACCTTACGAACCACTCCAACCCAAACCAAAATGGTTTAACGAAACAAAAATTTGCACCTACCATCATGTGCCAGGACACAATGTAGATAACTGTAAGGCTTTAAAAAACTACTCTTGTCCAGTTGTGTCCTCCTGAAGAAAACTTTGATGATGATGATGATCTTCTTGATGAAGACCCCATTTTTCCAACACCAATTTCCACATTACTTCCCTCCTTTCCTACTCAGCAACCAAAATCTCCACCCCACAACTCTTAGATCCATCCCCAAGATTCAAAATTAACATGGTTCGTATCAAAGAACTCTCCAAACCTCCACCCAAATTTTGGTGTGCCCAACTCATTTCACAAGGTTCCTTCCCATCACCTGGCTTCATCCCTTCCTATCATTACACCTTTCATGGCTAACCTACTTCATCTACCTCGTCGTTTCAAATAAACATGATCCGCGTCCCTACCCGCGCTTAGAAGGACAAAGGAAAGGAAGAGGCAACTAACCCACCTATTAACCCTATACCCAACATATAATTAGCACCCACACCTAGAGTCACTATCTACGGTCCCATATATCCTATATCTAATGGGGTTACACATCGTGCGATGCTCAATAAATTACACTAATCCTCCCTCAAAATTTCCCTATATGACCTCATCTAAACCTCTGAATCCCATCGCCAAGGTCTCATGGAGGTTCTTCAGTCTACTAAGGTTTTACCCAATGACCCTACACCTGTAACCTCCATTATTACACCTCAGCATGTCAGCCTTTCTCACGAAATTACAACCTTCTTTTACACCTCCACCTACTCACCAAGTATCCATCCTCAACTTCTTAGATGAAGAGATCGCACCACACAAAACTGATGACCCTGATCCAGCCCTTTTCATCTCTGTCCATATTGATAATATAAGTGTACTACATGTTATGTTCGATGGGAGTGTTAGTATTAATATCATATCCTCCCATGCATTTGACCAAATACACATACCCGACAATTACATGCATAAACATCTCATCATGTTGTGTTTATTTAATGACACTATCACTTCTACACTTGACACTATCATCCTCCATGTTCGCATGGGCCCTCGTACTATTGTAGATTTAGTTTACATCTTGGAGGGGGAGTTTCAATATAACCTATTTCTTGGTAGACCCTAGATTCATGTCATGGGTTGTGTTCCTTCCACTTTGCAGTGTTGTGTGAACTTTGAGCATGAAGGACACACCAATACCATTACGGCTAACCCATCACCTTTAAAAAACTACAACATGCTTTACCGACCCAATGACGTGATTGTACCCATTAAGAAGTCTACCTCCATGACCACTTCCTCTTCACCCACACCTCCACTCACTAGTTCCGCCGCTACCTCAACCACACCTAAATCCTCCATTCCTACTAGTGCCACAACCTCCACGACTTACCCATCATCCTCCCAATCAGCTAGCTCTACCTTGGATCTAACCTCTAACACATCATCCATCCCAGCTACCCAAATATCAACCATCGATCCCTTGGAAGGTGTTCTCTAATGTCTCACTGTGGGGAGTATCGCCTATATAATGTTAACACATTCCTTACTCCACAAGAGTATAGAAGCCTTCACCAACACCCTCACTATGATCACCGTATAGGAGACCATCTCCTTTATGGTCCTCCCTACCTTCACACCAATCTTACCTATGGGGGAGTTGATACTTCCACTTATACACCTGAAACACCATCACAAACCCACCCATTTTTTTCTGACCTCCAATCACTCACCAATCACTGTTTCACTCACACCTTCTTGCACTAATGTACGTGGAAAGGTTTTAGTTTTGGATTTTATGAGCAAGGATGTCACACTGTTATTCGATGTACTACTCGTAAACATAACAACCGGAGTGGTATCGGATTTGCTGAAATACCTACCAAAGAAGGCTTGCATTGAACTCATTGAGGATATCGACCCTTCTCCAGCTTCTTTACCCGCTCCACCTTCTTCACCACCTTCACTGACAGAGTCAATGAATCTATAATCCATTCCTCCTAACTTTTTTTGTTCATAAACACCATTTCATTAGGTCCTCTGACTTATCAACATGAGGTCGAGGCCCCCTCTTCTCTTCCCTTCTTGTATCTTGAAATTATCGATGACGATACACCTTCTATTAATTTCGTTCAATGTCAGGATGATGAATTTGTACTCACCTATCTTAGTATGGAGGACTCTTATATTCATCGGTCATTACCATCTGAGATGCAAACCATGTTGCTAAATGAATCGACTATCAAAGTCAACATCCATACTCAGGATGAGCCACACATTCTAAAACTTGCCCAATCTTTAGATACTGCTGAACAGGAAGCCCTCACTTCTTTTATAAAAAATCATAACCAAGTTTTTTTTTGGTCTTACACTGACATGCATGATATTGACTGCACCATAGTGGTCCACAATATTGTAACCATTCTTAATGCCAAACTCATAAAACAAAAGTTGAGGAAAATGCACCCTCGCATTGCTCTTCTAGTTAAAGAAGAACTTCAACACCTTATTTTTGTTTCCTTCATCTTACCCATTGATTATCCTCGATGGATTTCTAACATTTTCTCTATCACTAAGGTGATAGGGGGAATTCACATTTGCATAGATTTATGTGACCTCAACCTAGCTTTCCCCAAAGATGACTTTCCTCTACACAGTATTGACCAGCTAGTTTATCATATTGTTCGTCATGAGATGCTATCCCCTCGTGGATGGTTTCTCGGGTTATAACCAAACCTTTCTTGTCTGCGAGTATTAGCACAAAACCTTATTCATCACCCCTTGGGGTACCTTCTACTATCGAGTCATGCCTTTTTTCCTTAAAAATGTTTGTGCCACATATCAGAGGGCTATGACTTACATCTTCCATGACATCATGCACTGTATATTGGAAGATTATGTAGATGATCTCCTTGCCAAATCTAAACAAATCTCTAAACACCTTTCCATCCTAAAAACCATCTTTGACCACCTCATTAAGTATTGTGTTCGCCTTTAGCCCAAAAAGTGTATCTTCTTGGTTCTTTCGGGAAAGCTCCTAGGATTTATCATTTCCTTGCATAGTATAGAGGTTGAACCTGCTAAAGTCAAGGCCATTCTCAAAATTCCTCCACCCACTAATCTACAACAACTCCATAGCTTGCAAGGTAAGTTACAGTCTATTCGTTGTTTCATTTTGAATTTTTTTGATTGATGTTAGCCAGTTTATTATCTTCTCAAAAATGATGTCTCCTTTAAATCAGATGATGAATTCCACAAATCTTTTAAGGCATTGAAACAATACATTCTCTAACCACCCATACTCATTCCACATAAAGACTATCAACCCTTCTACCTATACATATCTACTACCAATCACTCCTTAGGGGCCATGCTTTCTCATCACGATGAACAACATAGGGAGCATGTGGTTTATTACATGATCCATACTCTTCTAAACTATAAAACCCGATACACCCATGAAATTTTTTTTTCTTAGCCTTAGTTTTGGTTACCACCTAACTTTTCCATTACCTACTCAACCACAAAACCTATGTTGTGACAAACACCGACCCCTTACACTTCATGTATGCCAAACCTTACAAAAATCAATGTGCCACACATTGGCTTATGCTTCTGGCCGACCTTGACCTTGAATTCATCCATCAAAAGTCCATCAAGGGCCAAGCTATCACCGACCAATTGGCTGATGCACCTATTTCTAGGGATTAACCCTCTAACTTTGACTTTCCAAATGAGTCTATTGCTACCCTTTCCCTGGATGAACCCACTTACCAAATGACACTCTTCTTCAATGATTCCAAGTGTCAGCGTGGATGTGGGTCTGGTGTTATCCTCATTATTCTTGATGGTGAACCCATGCCTTTGTATTTCAAAATCTATTTTCATTATACAAACAGTATTGTCGAATATGAAGCACTTGTATTAGGTCTCCAGGCTACTTATGCCTTAGATGTCAAGTCCATCAACATATTTTTTTATTCTCAATTGGTCATAAACCAAATCAATGGTATATACCAGTGTCATAATGAGATACTTCAAAATTATAAGCATCATGTGGACATACTTTTGACCACCTTCAACCATTATGACCTTCAAACCATCCTGAGTTCTACCAACAAATTTGCAGATACCATGGCCTGTTTGGCTTCTTAGATACCCACTTCGCCCTTCAATTCTAAAATATTTGTCACCATATAAAGACTCCAATCACCTTCTTATTTACCTCATGAAGTTTACTCTATCGAAACCACTTCTCCTGACCCGAGTGACCTTTGGTATAAACAATACTTAAACTATCTTTCCCTCTCCATCTTACCTCTCAACCTCACTTGTAATGGACAACATGCCTTTCTTAAAATGGTTTCTCGTTACATCATCATGGATGGCCTCCTCTATAAATTTATTTTTGATAGTATTCTCTTACGATGCCTTACAAGTCCTGAAATTCCCTATACTATTAAGGAAGTTCATGATGGAAAATGTGGAGGTCACTTCAGCGGTCTCACAGTTTCTAAGAGTATTCTTTACCTAGGATATTACTAGTTGACCCTTAAACATGATTGTTATTACTACATTAAGCATTGTGTAAAATTCCAACAACATGTCAATCTTCATCATATGCCCAATCATGCCTTACAGGTCACCCGTGACCTTTGGCCCTTCTCTCAATGGTGTTTGGATCTTGTCAGAGAGACCAATCCCCATTCTTCCTAGTGACATCAATGGATAATCACGGATACCGAATATTACACCAAATGTGTTGAAACCATACCTCTCATCTCCATGAAATCTAAGAAAATATGTGAGTTCATCAATCATCACATTATCTATCATTTCAGTGTTCCACATCGTGTCATCACTAATAATGAAAAATAATTCAAATATAAAACCTTGTGAAAATTTTCGATGCCTTCATTATCAAATAATTTTCTCGTCGCCATATTACCCACAAACAAACGGCCAAGCCAAATTCACTAATAAAACCCTGAACAAAATTCTCATGAAAGTGGTTAACCATACTGGGAAGGAATAACATATGCACATTCCTTTCGCTCTGTGGGTGTACCATACTAGTATCCGCAATTCTACTACTGCCAATCCTTTTTCTACAGTCTATGTTACAGAGGTTGTACTACCTCTCAAAGTCTAGATTCCATATCTTTTTATTTCTCTCCATGACATGCTTAATGATGATGACTTTCACCAAGACCATTTAGCAAAACTTGAGTTATTAGATGAACACCATCTTCATGCTCTTTAACATCTCCAAGTTTACAAAAATGGTATCAAATGTGCCTATGAAAAATGTGTTCATGAGAAAACCTTCTAAGTCGGTGATCTCGTCCTGAAAGAAAATCAACATGTAACAAAAGAAGAAAAAATTAAATGGGGAAAATTTGCTCCTAATTAGCGTGGACCATACATCATGACTCATGCCTATGGATCAGGTGCTTATCATTTATATTCACTTGATGATAAACCCAAACCTAAGCCCCTTAATGCCTTACATCTTCAACCATTCTAATATTGACTTTCAATCCTACCTCACCTTCTAACTCTTTTCCTGCCCGTTCCCTGAGCGCCATTCACTTCCCTCCTTTCATTATACCATCCCCAATGACTAAACAAGAATCATGTGTTTACCCGTCACTCTTTTACCATCTCTTAAATATGTGTATCGAGGCTCTACACATGGCATGATTCTCTTGGATACTTTTTGTCTTATTTCAAATGAGATTCCATGGTTGTTTTACCTTCCTTTTTTAACAAGAACCCATTTCTTCACCCTAGTATTTTCAATGAATTAAAATCCCCCTCACATGGGATGTAACTCCTTGAATCAAACTTCCAATAAAAAGATGATTCCCTCAAAAAGGACATCTTTCTCTCTACATCGTTGTTATAAATAGACTGCTCCCTCGAAGGACAACTATGTAAAGCCTGCTTCAAAAAAAAAAAAAGAGAATCTGAAGCTTCCCACATCGATTAGCTTCACAAAGACCTCAAGGAGTTAATTTTCTCATCCCATATAGACTTCCCACATCGATCAGTCTATCTCAAATACAAGTCAAACAAAGAAAACTTTTTCATCATGGACTTGCTCATTGTGATCTTGGATCTCTTGCCAAAAGGCATGCTACCTCATACCATATAACCTAACCATTTTTCACCTTCTCACCATTTTCACCTTCATTTCCTACTACCTCAAGGGACCTGCTAGAACTGTGACATTTGGTGATCATGTGACTATTCTTCACCTTTAGAATAATCAATCATGCAATGTCTTTAGGGTCTTATGTTACCAGCCTATCTAAGGTATGTTCCACCTGTTATGATCCTCACCAATCAGGTGGCTCTCTTACCTCCTCTTATCTTTTAAATTCTTCATTACATATTGATCATCCTATATAAGACTAGACCCTCAATGCTTATCTCTAGGAAATTTTCCTCTTTCACCACATTCAACTTAATATCACCCATACCTATTTTCCCACAATTCAACCATACCTAAAATACCTCGACTCAATCATGCCTATAACCTACCAACCCATTCTCATACCTCCTCACATTTTTCCCTAGCTTATGGGAGAACTACATCAGCTTGAGGTCCCTGTTCTCTGGGACTATGTAGGCAGTACTCCGAGGGCATGGGGCCCTTAGGAGGTTAGCTCGGCCACTCTCTACCCTAACCAATTCCCTCTCCCCCTTTCCTAGTCACATTCTACCCTAGTTAATTTCCTTTTTATATAAATAATTGGAAATTAAACCAACAAACAACAATTGCTTCACATCTTTACCATCATCACTCATACATTCAGTATGTCTACCATTTATTTCCCATTATCATGCATTTTACTACAAAACATCTCAATGTGACCCATATCATCATTAATTGCACAAATTAATGAATTACATAACTCAACTAACCTCAACTCAACCATACCTAAACCAACCTAAAATTCATCATACCTAAGTCAACCTGACTCAATCCATGCCTAATGACTAAAATTCATCATACCAGTCCACCTGACTCAATCCTGACTCTAAAATCCATGCCTAAACCAAAAACCTGACTCAATCCATGCCTAAACCAAAAAACCTAACTCAATCCATGCCTACCTAACTCATCCAAAACGTGACTTGATCCATGCCTATGACCTGGCTCTATCATGCCTACAATACTTGGTTTCCATCACATATACAAATAAAAATAGCAAGTTACACATAACCATATATACATCATTCCATAATCACCATCATCTCTATAAATAAATCATCTAAACATGTGTATCCATATACATGACTCTCAAATATCTTTGACCACCAGGCCGGTGTATATAACAAAATCTCAAAAAACTCTCATGTAAATCCTCACTATCTTCATGCAGGCGTATATATGTTAAAAATATGATGTCAAAAATAAAAGCTAATCATACATGGAGCTCAATCATCTCCCCATATGATATCCAAACCTGTCTCATTTGTCTCCTCCTCTGCTCCTCTAGCTTGGCATCTGGCTAACCTCCCTCCACCTCACCCTAGTCTGGCTCTTGGATGGTCCTGCCTCTGGAGCTAGCCTCTATGCACTCATGGGCTCACCTTGACCTAGCCCCTAGGCTTGCTATCCCATTATACTCTCCACACTATGTGTGTGGGATCTTCTCCTCTCACTCGAGGCCTGTTGTGCTCTGTGCTCAGCATATGATAAGACATATATCCCCACTACCATCAAGTGATCCTAGTAGTATCTCACCTCACCCATGGCATCTCTCAATCTAGCTACAGGTACTGTCTATGGTGGTGCCATCAGCCTCTGACCCTTCCCTACTCCTTCCTGAATAATGGGACCCTTTCCTGTGCCCCTGTGGTGGTGCCATCGGCCCCAGAGCTTGCACCTATACCTGGGCCTGAAGGGATCACTATTTGTGCCTATGTAGCTGCCAACTGGCCCTGGCAAACCTGTAACTTGTCCCTATGTCATGGCCAACTAGCCCTGCAAACCTATCACCTGTGCCTATAGGGTGGCTACCTACACCCCATCTCCATCTCCACCCTCTCCCTCTCCCCTCGGTGTGGGTGCTGGTCCCTATACTCCCTATGCCTAAAAAGTGGCCACCTATGCCTGCAAAGTCACAACCTGTGCCTCAGCCCCTGTCAGATGTCCCTGTACTATGCCCAACTGGGTCATCAGGGTAGCCACCTGCCCCTGAGGGCATCTCTATGAACCATGATAGTAGCCAAATCTGGCTTCCCTAGCCTCGGTGGTACTACTTGTAGCTGTGTAGCCCACCACTATCTATACCTGTCTGTCACCCCTGACATCATCTATCTATCTAGATCAACCAGACTCCTCCTCCTACCCGGTCGGTACTATAGGTCATGGTAGAGACATAGGCCTCTCCACATCATCTCTCCTATACTGTGGGAAGGGTGGGGGTATATCCTGTGGCAACCCAAACTGCCGTCTGACCTAGTCTATGGGTATCATCTCATGCTCCCCTGCCACCACCCCTCTATCCACCTGTATATTTGTAACCCATCCAGCTCCTACCGCCATCTTCCTGTATGAAGGGAATCCCACATATGGCCTCCAAATGATGTTCCATGCTGGACAACCCTCCAGTAATCACCTATAATAGGCTACATCATGTGTCAGCTCTCATCACTCGGTGCTCTCCCATAACTGGCACCCATCGCCTGTAGCCCACTCAAAAAAAACATGGCTCGAATGCATCGGCCCGGGGCATACCAACTGGGAACACACACACAATGTGCTCATAGGCCCAACAATGTAATAAGAATGTGCAGCACAAGCTGAATCACCATAGTCACCCATAAGCCCACAACTCCCTGTATAGCTGTACCAAGAATGTACAGGTGCCCATGCAAATTGAGTCCTGCTCTCCACCATGTCATGTAGAACCCCCATCAGTGACCATGGGAATCTCCCACCCTCTACATCTGGTAGTGCAAAATAGTAGACTACCTCCATCAGAAGCACTACCAGCCTCATCTCCTTGGGGTAGGCTTGGTACATCACCCCTGTAGCTCATACTAGCACTGTGGAATCCTAATGTCAACCCCTCTCAACACTGGTAACAGTAACTCCTCGGATGCCTCTGAGGAGATCAAGTAAACCTTGTGTACCTACTATAGGTAGTTGCAGGATTCTGTAAACATCCTCTAGGGTGATCATGATCTCACCCATCAGAAAATGGAATGTATTGGTTGTCGAATCCCATCTATTGATGAGGGAAACCATCAAACTCACCTCCAAACTATGTGCCGGTAGCATCTGACCCCAATCAGGCCCACATCTGCAACATGGATCCACTCCTCATGTGTTGTGCTCCCCTCGTATCTCCATGAGCAAGGGAGGTACCCTATCCCTCATCCATATCTGGTCCCTGGCCTGCATACAACCAATCATATTATTAAAACTTGACCACACCTGCATGTAACCTTTCTACCCCCTACTATACCACTTACCCTAACTAAATCAACCTTTCACCTATATCTATGCCCTAAATCAACACTACCTATCTACCTTCACCTATTTTCATTTTACCTATCTACACCCTCACCTACCTATTTTCATTTTTCCCCTCTCACTGATCTTCCTTATTCACCCACCTACCCATACCCATAACTCTTTCCCCCTACCTAACTCTCCCTACCCCTACCTATCTATTGTAACCCATCTATTTTATATCTTTGTTGGCCTTGCCTCTCTAGCTTGCCGACTGGCATCGGTCATCATCGACCAACCATGGTCCAACAATAATTGACATTGATCACCATATCTGTGACCAATACCAGTCCTTACCCACCGATGTCGGCTAAGAGTGAACCGACGTCGGTCACTGTCGCGGTGACAAACCCATGACCCTGCCCTATTTCTACCTACACTTCTCCTTTCTACCCATTTCCCCCACCAATGTCTACCCAATACATATTCCCACCCCTCATTTACCTAAATCTACCCTCCCTTGTTCCCCTTTTCTCATTACATTCCCCGCATTCAAATTTTAATATTTGCCCCCCCCAAAACCCACTTTCCTCCTACCTGATTTCTCTCCTCCACCTACTCACAACAAAAAACAATAGGAATGGGATCTTACCTCATCATGTTTGTCATCTATGTGGTGGCACCTTAGGCCACTACGTAGGTCCACCCGATCCCTCTCCTACCTCTGCCATCACCGATTTCCTGTTGGCTCAATCAAATCAAATCAATCACCCAATCAAATCACCATGCTTGTAGACCCACCTATCGACCAACAATCACTCACTTTGTGGCTCACCAACTCATAGCTCTCCATGTCATTTGGTCTGCTTTCCACCTCTTTATCTCTCTCTTGTCATTTTCTCTATGTGGAAAATGACAAATGATTTTCAAAACATGTGACACTTTTTCTTTTTATAGCCTTCCTGACTTGACCGGTGACGGTTTCACCTTGAATGACATTCATTCTTATGCCCTAGCCTACCATGGTCAATTCATGGTGACCAACATCAGTTAATTATGACCATTGTTGATTATACTACTTAGTCTTATTACTACCCATTACCCCTAATTTTTTGGCCTGAATCCTTTCTACCTTACCCACACCTGACTTGGACATTTCCCTTTACCCTCCTAACCTCATCATTTACCACCTAACCTCTTCATCATTTGGGGACTAATTATTTTACCCATACCTCAGCCCTACCTGTGTCATGACCTAGCTACTTGGACCTGGAACATTGCTAGTGACTTGTGACCTCATGTGCTCACTATACCTTGTGACACTGTTACCCATGTTATTTGACCTAATGACCTTACCTTGCCTCTTGATGTGACCATTTATCCTAACCCAACCTTTGGTGTACTAGAACATACCTAAACATTCCTGCACCTGACCTGCATTGTGTTTCCTGACCATATCCTATACCTTGGATACCAAAATCACCTTAACCTTGTTTGGATAAACCTATTGACCTTAGACAAATTATAAAGATTTTGAAATGTTCTTCAACTTGGTACTGTGTTGTAGTTTATACATGTGCGTGTGGATTTGATTGTTACTACCTTTGACCCTGACCCATTACTTAGATTAAACGATTGGACCTTTACCCCTTTACCCCCATTTGTCCACCTTCCTCTTCATCACATTCACCTTTTATCAAACCACTCACCGATTCTATCTTCTGCCTCATTAGTTCTTGGTTTGAGGGGGATCACCTTCACCCACACATGGGGCAACCACATCTTATTTTTGTGAGCGACACTTACCAATACAAGCTATGCAACAAAAAGGGGAAAAATCTAGACACCAAAATTGGGTCATACTAACCCCTCGGTCCCTCATCAAATAACCAACCTAAAACACACTTACCTAGCCATGTCCCCTTTCACACCACCCTAATATTAATTTAATTAAATTAATCCATGTCCTCACAATATTTATTATTTAATTATCCTAATTAAGATAATTCCCCACACCACCTCACCTAGCCACCTCACCCAAATCTATTCTTAGTATGTTTCCATAACTAACTAAGACCTAACTAAATCCTAAAAATAAAATCCTACATTCCCTCTAACCACATTCTAGCATCTATTAGAAAAGAAGCTTCCATTCTAATCCACAAAAATAAACCACCGGGATCTAAGAAATCAAGAAAATCTACCCATTTTAGTAAACCTAGGAAATCCCACCCTAATCAACACCGGTCACCCCCTAAATCGATGTCGATCAACTAGGAACCATCGTCAGTTACCTTTTATTCCCTTTAGTAACCTTATTTCGATGGTTGGCACATTTCTAAGAGTAAGAGAGAATAATCACATCTGCATGTAATCAGAGTGAGCATCTGTTCACACCCAGACATCCACAACCATCCAAGTTAAGATATAATTCAACCAAGCAAGGAAAAAATCCTATGAAGCTCAAGCAAGAGTCTCCCATCAACTGGTGGACCTTCATGGAAGAAAATCTCTCACCACCATCTCCACTCTTCACCCATAGTCAACTAGTAGCAAATTCCAAGTATACAACTCTATTCAATCTAATTTTGTTTGAATACTTTCAGTATTTAGATTATTCTATGTGCTATTGATTTCCTAATACACTCACAAGTCCTCTTTGGTAACTATCCCCTATACTTCTTCCAAAACTCCTCAAAACCCCGACCTAGCAATCCTAAACTCCATTACAACCTACCCAATCCTTTGTACAATCACAAAGAAGATCCAAATTCCATTCTGAAACATCTCTCATCTTCCTACAGTCACTAACGTCGGTCTCTCTAAACCACCATCGGTTGTGCCTATATCATCATCGGTTCACCTACATGATACTGCCCCTTTACTACCATTCACCAACTTAACCCATAAATCCTCCCATCCTTCACCAAAACCCCACTAGACCTGCCCACTGACCTGTTTTCCTATTCAAACCTCCTAGATACCTCACTCAATGCCCTATCAACCTAGAAAATAGACCCAAACTCCAGTTCTTAACCCATGTCATTCCTTCAATGACCGCCATCGGTTACAACCAAGTGGCATCATTCAGGACTAGACCGGCATCAATCTCTATGTATATTAACATAGTATAGACCAGCAACCTACCTACTTACTCCCAAGATACCTATAATAACCTGTGACCTCCCTCTGATCTCTGTCAGACTTGTAGAAAACCCAGAACCATTTTCCTGACCTCCGGATTTGATCCTAACCTAGTTTGTTAGATTAGATTTTTTTTATTGTGTTTATATGAGATGCCTAAATCATATTGACTATAGTAGGACAATATTTACCTTATTTCTCACATTAATTTGTTTATAACAGTGGATTGACATCCTTCTAGGGAGTACCCCATACTTCCTGGAACTAGCATACACTAGGAATTCCACTACATATACTATTTAACTTTCATTTTGTAGTCTTGTTGTCCATTTCAGGTAGTTCCTCCTAGCCAAAAGGAATCTCTCACGATCAATTGTGCATCAAGAAGTCATATGCGCAACAACCTTTAACTAGCTTCAACATGTATTACTCCTAGACCTTTTACCCTTATCTATTTCGTCACATTCTGAGGAACGCTCTAAGAATCAAGTGAAATAGTATCATTTGACAGATTTAGAGACATTATTAACTTTATGCAGTATTTTACCAATGTTGAAGGAAATAACCAGTTTGGTGAAACATGCTCATGAAAGATCCATATATATTGTTGATTTTATAAAATTAAGGAGACATGTATGATTTTAGATACCTTATATTGCACCCAAGACTGGATTCAGAAGCCAATTTATAATAGCTTCAAGGTTTTAAAAAATACAAAAGATCCCAACTGTTATTTCAAGTTCAATATCAATGGTCATTTTTTTATTTCTATTGATCGAAAAAATATTCCAATGCACACTTTATATAGAGATCCTTATGTAAAAGGTTATGAATTTGAGGAAGTACTAGTCACAAGCTGTCTTTTTTAGGCTACAGTTTATGATACAAGTTAAAAATTGATGAAAATATCTTAAACATTATCTTCTGAGATCAAAGATCATTTTAAAAATAGTGATTTTCTTGAGGCCATGGGATTTGTAAATCCCATTTTCTAGAATTCGATGATCGATAAAGAACAAAGAGCTACAAACTTTGTGAAATCCATGAATATTCTTATGGAGTAGTTTTGCAAATATTCAGATGTTGATAGAGGGGAATTAAATGGTATACTAGACATAAAATTACTCATATCATAGTCACAACATTTTGCATATACAATGTATGATCAATATAAGTCTATTTCTGACCCAACAGAAATGGGAGCTATCACACTATTGTGGAGAAAGATGTATCCAAGTAGCATTCTGAGAGAAAATATAAGTGAATACTTCAAACTATATGAACTCATCAAGAAAATGATTCTTGGGTCTGTTGAATATGAAAGGGTATTTAGTGCACTTACATTTGTGAAATCAAAACTTCGCAACATATTAGATAAGACTTTGGAAACTTGTTTGAGAATATATGTTTCAAGATATGGGGTAGACACATTTCCATATGAAAGAGCACTAGCTACGTAGACATCTCTTGTAGAGCACACACTTGTTAATCAGATAGCAAGCAATGTATTCTCTAATAATGGTGAAATTGACTTGGACTTTGCTAGATAAGAAACAACAATAGATATAAGAAGTGATGAATGGCCATTCAGGATAGGTTGTTTCATCTACCAAACAATTTATTGTATTCATTTTCTGAAATATATATTATTAATCGATATTTTTTCATTTACATATATTTCGCATATAATGTTTGGAAATTTTTTTAATCCCTTCTATATTTTTAATAATGTTTGTAAATAACATATGCTAGACAGTTCATATTTTGTAATATGCAAACTGGATGATATAATAAAATTAAAGTTCGTTACGAATAAAGTATGTTCAATCTTTGATTTCTCACTATCAATTACATAGGCACAATTGTTCGCAAATATATAATAATCCATATATGATATATAACGTCGTGATTATTAGGATTAATAAAAAAACATAACAGTCTATGACTGCATCCCATCATGATTATTGGAGATAATATTTACATGATGAATCAAGATTCAACTATCAAGATTGACAACAACATGCACATTCTACACACAAGTTTTAATTATTTAGTTCATACATATTTGAAACTAAATTCAATAATGTAAATCCAAATTCCATAATCCATATGTACTATTCATCAACTGTAGAAGCTTGAAAAAAATAAACGACTAAAGTTTTCATTCGACAACACCCATGAGAGAAATTAAAAAAATCAACAATTTCACATAAAGATAATGTTTTCAAATTCCATTTGTCAAATACTAAATACATCAATAGTAACATAGTTTAAAGTTTTAATTGAAGTTAATTTGACCCTTGTCCTTGAATAGATTCAAAAATAGCTATAACATTTGAACTATCTTGGATTATACGAGATTGTACTAATTCTTTTGCAATAGCATTAATATTTTCTAAATTTTATCTATCTTCATGAGTTGTATCTCTTATTGAAAGGATAAAAGGATCCTCATCAGTTTTTTTCTTCATAAGAATTTCCAAATCTAGTTCATGCTCCTTGATAATCCTCCACAAAGTATTGTTCTATTTTTTTAATCAGAACACGTTTTTCTTTAAAACCAATAGCCCCATGGACATTCTCTCTCACTTTTCTAAGGTGCTCATCTAACACTTGCACCTCTATCTTCAATGTTTGGTATTTTGATTACAATTAAAAATCCCATAATTAGCATTTAGAATAAGATAAAGGATAAATACATATTTATCTAACAATCTACAAAAAAAATTATAACATCCCACGGCCAAGTCTTTCTCTGCATTAGCAATAGTGACAAGGTTCTTGTCACGATTCCAATTGTTACAGTAAGACTGCACCTCGACATTCGAATTAGCTAATTTATTCAACATTATTTTCAAAACTTCATCCTTGTTATAAACATTATTGGTGGCTACATTTCCTTTTTTTTCTTGACCAAGTATAGCATCAATCATCACCGGTTCATTTTTAACCAATAAAAAAAAAATCTCTATCTTCAAAATTATAATATCTATCATTAGTTTATTTTATAACAGATTTCACTCTGATCTTCCACATCTTCATCTCCTTAATGTCTGGAATAATATTTTCCACGAAAAGGGATGTAGAATTATCTGACACAAGGATGTCAAGTGAAAATCTGGTCTCTGCATCATCATCCATGTTGTCCTACCCAATCGGGGAAGGAGTATCTAAAGAGCATAACGATTGTGGTACTTTATTACGAACAGATTGTGTCAGATCATAGACATGCCTCCCTGATGCTTCCATGTCAAAAAAGATGTCAAACATGAGATAATCCTCATCCATATCTATATTATTTAAAATATAAGTACCTTTGGCACTTAGCATGCCGCCAACTAAAAAATTGGGGAAATCAAATGTTGTGAAATTTTGAGTTTCCCTACTCGTAGTCATTCCAGGGTTAGGGAGCACAAGCCCTTTTCCCCTAACATAAGTAGTTGATGGAGGCATAAGGGAAGGTCAGACTGATGTAATCCTTGTGTGCTAAGATGTATTCAGATTAGAGAAGTTGGTCGTGAGTGTGGCTGCGGGATGAATTTAATATTGCAAAATATTTTTGGGCATCAATACTTTAACAATAAATTAATAAGATTGAAATCAATAGAGATTTATTACGTTGTGAATGTTTTCTATAATAAACAGATTGTGGCTATGGAAATAGGTGGAAGGGTGGTGGTGGTACTAGCACAAAAAAACTTGAATTTAACAAAAACCAATTAAAAAGAACGATAAATTCGTAAAATAAATTCAAAAGACTGATATAAATAAAGTTTAAGTAACTATTTATTAGCTAATTTGTACTATAACTTGAAGGGCCTAGGTGATGATATGGTGCATACTGACACTCTTCATGCTAAGGTATGTATGTCATGTCTGCACTAGTATGAGTAGACACTCTCAGATTCGTCAAAGTAGATATGCTGGAAAAGGTTGCACATTAGGATAATTAAATTAGAAATATGTCACTGTCAAGAATCAGAGATTCAAATTATTATTAGTCTATAAAATAATTTAATAAAATTGAATTGATTAATTAGTATGTAAAACTTAAAAACTAGATTTTCATGTGCCATAGAAGAAGATCTTAAGTGTGTTCTCTCCTTGCTCTAGGACCGGGCTAAGTGAGACAAATCCAAAGAAACATGCATTCATTTTTCTTGTCTTAATTTTGTAGCCAAATATTCATCAGACATGGTGACATCAATTTTATTGTTGTCACCAAACCCCTTACACCCAACAGGGTTATGCGAGTGAACTACCACATGACAAAGTTCTAGTGTTTCACTTGCTTTGACCTGTTCAAAACATAATTACATATTACATATTTATAATAATTAATTTAACAATGATTTTGTTCTTGAAAGGAATCAAGATTAAATGCTTTTAAAAAAAATTACTCACCAAATGTTCATCCAAAGGAATTACATGTTTATCCATCTTCTCGTGAAGAGAAGTTGGAAAAGATTTGGAATTGAGTTCATAAAAAACCTCATAATGTAAAGAAAAAACATAACAAGAAGAAGAAATAACTACAGAAGGATTCAATTTGGCTTTGTCAAGTTTAGAATGAATCTTTGATGCAATATATGTGCACCAATTGAATCTAATTCCGGTAATGGCTTGAAGAAGGAAGTACATTTCCCACTGAGGAATGTTGGTTTATCTTCCCTGTAACATGATACGGGATTGGAAAAATTCCACTGTGGCCAGGAGAAAGGGGTATTTGATAGATTGAAAGTTAATGTCTCTTTTGGATGGAGTATTAACCTAAGAATCAATAGAGATATTGTAATGAGACTCTAAAAATTTATTCTTCTCATCAAGAAGAATGGTTTTAGTGGTTACAGGCAATGCATTTTCATGGGCCAGGACTGTTAGATGATAAATATCTTCATGTGTTATTTTGATGATAAATTGGTGGGATGGTAATTGAACTATGAAAGTGCCATTAGAATTATTATAAACTTGCATTATATTATTTACTAATTTATGGCCTGTTTGATACTGGGGAATGTAAATAAGTCCATGGAATCTTGACTTACTAATCCAATCAAATTGACTGATTATTTAAGGGTCTTCAAGCAATTGAAGCAACTTGGGATATAAAATGTTTCGGTAAACATAGAAAAAAATTTAAATGGTCTTTTTTCTTGAGGCCATTATTCTTGAATGTTGATTGCTTGAAAAAATAAGAGGTTGGAAAATGACAGATTAAGATACCTATATATGAGCCTTGAGGATCGTAGAACAAATCATGTAGTAGGTGACACTGGCTAATATATAACACTAGAAGACTGGAATTGGACAAGAAGGCTGGAACTCTCTAAAAAATTCTATCTCGAAGAAACCTGCAAGTGAAAATGGGACAAAATGAATGGGGATGGGTATATATATAGGAAATGAAAGTGTATTAAATACAGAAGACACATAATGTATTAAATGTCAGACGAAAACATAAACCGTGTTTTTGAACGACAACATAAAACTGGAAAGTTAACGGTTACCGTCCAGGAACACCATATATACGTTACCATTCAAGAACAATATGTTAATGGTCAACAACACTATGTCACCGATCAACACACTATGTCATCAGAAGTTAACACTGGCATTTTGTTACCAAATGGTAACACTTACATTTTGTTACCAACCGGTAACACTGGCATTTTGTTACTGGCTGGTAACACTGACATTTTGTTTTTCATTTGGCAATATACCGTACTTTTCGACCGGTAACATGTTGTCGTACCATACTTTCTAGCCAGTAACATAAAAACTATAGCTCCACCATTTTTTGAAAAATGCCTTCCTTTCACCGCTGTCACGAAACCCATTTCCATAGATTCACCTACAGTGTGAATGTATTTTTCGTTAAATTCTCCACCCATTCTATAAAACTTTTTGGGGGGGGGTGGGGTCTTAAAATGAACCCTGGTAATAAATATTTAAGAGGAAGAAGTAAGTTAAGAACATGATCAATTGCAGCAAAAAACAATGCTCTTAGCAAAGGTACAACAACAAATGAATGAATAAAGCAAGTTGAAAAGAAGAGAAGATAAGAAAATGACTATTTGTCCTATATTTTTGCATTCTAAGGTGGATTTTATCTTTTTATGTGCAGGTATAGACCAAGATGTGAATGAGAAAAATGAAGAAAAGTATGACATGGATGAGTAAAAGCAAGTGAATGATGAAGAAGAAGAATACCAAGGTAAAGAAAGAGAGAGAATGAAGCAAGAGGGTGAAAAAGAAAGAAATCAAGGAACCAAGAAAGCAAGGAAAAGAGAAAATGAATCCAAGGAACATGAGGATGAGCTCAAGAACAATAGAAGAGGAAGGAATTCAAGGGTGAAAAGAAGTTGGTGGAAGAAGAAAAAATCAAGCTATGGAGTCAATTTTTTCCTACCCTTGGAGTATGATGCCAGAGAATCAACTATAACATGTGTATAAGGATGGAAATATCCAAAAAATTCCTTGAATATATGTTAGTGAATTCGTAGAGGTCATTAGGTGTTATTTAGGTGTGTCAGTTAGATTCTAGGCCTTTCAAAATTGAAATTATTCACTTTCCCTCTAAAAGTGTAATTCAATTATAAAGGCATGATAAAGAGTCCTAAAGGTTGATTAAGGGTTAGTAAGTTTTTTTTATTCATAGTGTGTGTAATGAATCCTAAGAGTGGAGGTGAGTCATTGAGGTGTTTAAAATAGTGTAAATGGTAGTTATGAATCAAGAAGGTATATGGAAGTCCAAGGGTCATAAAAAGGGAGTTATGAATCATGAAGTAGGTGCAGCAAGAGAGAATTAGAATATAGGAGAAGAGGAGAGTAATTTATCTGATTCCTCATGGAAGAGTCTGTAGCAGAAAGGATGAAATATCAATATTTTGTATGTATTGTAGTTATGAGACAATAAACTTAGATTTTGTGCATGACATGATTGTTTTCTTGTGCATGTGCATTGTTTGATCGATATTATCCTTGTTTGGAATTAATATTAATTAATTAAATTCAATATATATTATATTTAAAGTGAGATGATTGAGTCTCTATGATGGTAAGGCCCTAAACCCCTGTTTTTACTAAGTTTGAAGAAACTAGTGATTGTGTGTAGGACTATGTAAGAAAGTTTTAATCTATCTCTTGAAAATCATCATAAATTTTTCATTTTAACTCTGAATGATATTTAATTTGGAACATAGAAGGAGGATAATATTTTTAAGATGGGATTTTAATATTTTTCCTTAACTCTGAGTATGTTTTGAGTTATTAATTTTTCTCCTACCTGGACTAAGAATGCATGTAAACTATTTGACATAATGTCTTCCTGGTAAAATGAACATAGCTCATGTGTTTTGAGGAGTTAGGTTATGAAATTTTGAGGGTATAATAATAATGATATTTTTCAGGTGGTATTATAATTTTATTGTGATTTGAAAACCGGAAAATAAGATATGCATGACATAATGTTACTACAAGTTGTTGTTTTTGAGAAAACAAAAAATGCAGTTTAGGAAAAGTTGATACTTAGTTCCTTTTGAATAATTTTAATGATTGAAATAATAATTTTTGAAGTTTTTGAATATGGAAAATGAGTAAAAATTATTGAGGTATGCTAAAAGATCAATTTTGTTCTCATTTGGAGTTAGGAAACAAGGAAGCTAGAGAAGAGTCGATGAGTGTTGGAAGGGTAAGTGAACTCTTTGTGAAAATTGATCATTTGAATAGTTGATTTTACATTGGAATGTAGGGTATAATATATCACATAGTTAATCTTTATTATTTTTAGGTGATATTGTCATTTTTGCAAGTAATAAGCCATTTCGTGCTTGGTATGATCCTCTTTTGCAGAGAGTTCTGATGTTAGGGTTGTTTGTAGACCTCTTGATTAGTTGAAAGATCATGCATGTTTCTATTCTCTATACATCATATTTTTATTGGTTTATCCTTATTGATTGATTCTTAAGGTTGGAAATGGAATTTTCTAACATTTGTGACCTCTCAAAAATCAATTTATCTCATCAACTTTAATATTCTCTGTAACTCTGTTTTCATCAGCATACTTAGATTGTAACTTCCCCTTTATATAAACTTATGGAATGATATAATCTTCTTGATATCTTCAACCACTTATACTAGGACAAGAAAAATCATTCAAACCTCTCCTTATTTCTCTATATGTTCCTGGATCCCCTTAACTTTGAAACAAGTAATGCAACTCCATGCTCTGCTCTCAAGACAGAGAACTTCCATTTCTTCATTGTTATATCAACTAATCATGAGTAAATATCATGTTTAATATTCATCTAAAGGAACTCCTTGAACTGTGTTGATATAATCTACTTCCCCCACTCACATGAATCAACCTTCTAGTCAAGTCCCTTTCTAGACTCATTATCTATATTACATTTCACAGTCAAATAACTTGCTACATGGATGTACAATATTGTTCTCATACAAATATCTCTATTTAAAAAAACGGATCAATAAAATCATGTAAACATACAAGAATAGAATTCTTACTAGTCTTAACTCATTCCTCAAGTACATGCATAGAATTCAAATGCTCAAAAACTCAAGAATGCATAGAAAATATGCTCCAAATACTCTATACACAAAAGATAACTTGTTATTATTCTCTTGAAGCATCCTCTTGATTCTCATTCAAATGGGAATGATTGAAAACAATTACATTTAAAAATTTGTAACCTTCTTCATCAAGTTCTAACCGAATATCCTCCTATACCTCTTGGTCACATAAGTGTTTTTAGACTTAACACTAGATTTCTTAACTTAAAGACTCAAGTCCTTTAATTTTTCACTCAAATTATGACTTATAGACCATAAAGAGGACCCAAGACACTTAATTACATCTCATTCCATCATTTTACAAGTTTTTAAGCTCCAAAAATCAATTAAAACAACTATAAGAATCCAAAAATGGCCTTCATATCAAATTCTTACATTTGGAGGTAAAATTCTCCATTTGAATTTTGAATTACATACACCAAAAATAGTCATACTAATGAACTCCTAATGACCCCTAGGACTCATTACCATACTTAAAAAACCAAAAATAATGTTACCATCCCTATGTACACACTAGTGTTGATGCTCATGCATCAATTCTTAAAAAGAAGTTTTGTGGTATAAGGATGTGATTATTGTGGCTATTCATTCCAAGTTTTGGATTTGATTTAATAAAGTATAAGTTATTCCAAATTTTTGATTTCATTGGGAGAATTTTTTTTTTTAAAATTAGTTAAGGGTTGTAATCAATGTTTGTTTTTAGAGATATTTTTCGACAATGGGATTTTCAAAAAACTTTTAAACTTTTAGATTTTTCTTTGGAATTACCTTCTTTTCATTGGGTCACTGTTACATGCAAACTGAGTGAACTATTGTCAAGGAAATATTTTTCATGGAGTTTTATTCAAACTTATAATTTAATGATTTAATTAATAGGAACCTTCGGGACTACACCTTCCTACTCTGAGATTAAGACTCCTTACTACACTTCTTCTTTTAAGGAATTTTTTCTCACCTTAGTGAGGCTTTCTAAACCAAACTGGCAGTAGGGATTTTATAACCACTCCAATAAAGAATGTTATCAAGACTCAAACCTTCTTCTATGAGTTTTGCACGTGTATTCCTTCACTTATTTTCTGGATAGTATGTTTTCATACTCCATTTAACTATAACAATAACTCCTACCACACCTACCCTGTCCTCTAAAACAAATCTTTCTCAGTCTTAAGGGTTTTTAATGTAAAAAAATGATTTTCTTACCACTTTGTAGATCTCTACAAGCTTTGTGACATGTATTTACATTAACAAATTCACTCTAAGCTCTTTCCACTCCAATAAATTCATTTTCCCTTGTCTTTTTGCTCCATTGTTGTAACTACACATGTTTATTGTAAGGAGTAACTCACCAATAATCTCAACCTTAGCTTGCAGGGTATTTGGAAGTGTATATAATCCTTTATATTGTATCATTTATTATTATTAGGATGCTCATAAATATTTCAACATTAATTTTGTCAAAGGGTGTCACAATTCCCAGCTCATGGATCGAATGTCTCAAGGTCTTTCTATAGTTGCATTGTATGCTGACATGCTATATAACATTATCTTGTGTTGTGGTTCTAGATTTGAAAGATCAATCCTATGAAAAACAATGGCTCCTTTATTGAAATTACATTTTTTTTTCAAATAATGGATATTATCACACACTCAATCTTGTATCTCAATTAGTGTAAAAACAATTACAAAATCTCTTCCTATATTACAATGTACTCTCTTTTCAGCAAAATTTGTTTCAAATCAATATAAACATATCTAGATCACAAAGTTCATTTTCCTTTGAGTGATTAAGCAAGTGGCAAGGCACACCTATCTCTTTGAATTAAATAAAGGAGATAAAAATCCCATTTTAATTTTGTTTATAATATTTTGGGTTGAAATCCAAGATGTTGGCTTGTTAAAAAAGTGAATATTTTGATATAACTTTGCATTGGTTGTTGATTGAATTGCTAATAAGACATCGTATAAAACTTATTGAAGTAGACTATAATAAACTCCTACAAGTCCAGATAAGATGAAATTCACTAATTCTTAAAGAAAAATAATACTGTGCAGAACATCATTTGAGTTAGACTGAGATTTTCCTTGAAATTTAGACCATTTACTCACCATGCTCTCACTTTCAAGCTACTTATCTCCTCTTGAAATTGGACTGTACTATCATGAATTTGGTTTGGTTTTCTCAGTCAATCCTTATAAAACTTTCCCTATAATTCTACCACATGTAATTTCATCTTTCTACAAAGTTTGGAATCTTTTTTATGGCTAATAAATATGTTTGTCTTGTTTTCTTCATAACTACAAACCCTAGATAGGGTATAGTTTGCAAACAATGTTATGTATTCTTTGGCACTTTTTTGTACATTGTAGACTAATATATGGATTTGAATACACTTGTATAACTTAATTTCAATTTTCAACCCCTTCAAATCTGTCAAGACATCCAAACATTGCATAGGACTTCAATAAATTTGATTTATAAGTCTGTACTAGACTTTATTGTAGCATTTACCAATCCTCTTGAATATATTCTCAAATGTAAACCTCTCTACAATAGGGATTACACAAAAAATTATTTTCAAATCTTACAAAAATATCAGAAGATATTTCCAACATCTAAATGTATAATGAAAGCTTTAGCATTTGTGGAATTCTCTCCTTAAACTTAATTCTTGATTACATCTCTTGTGCATGCATGACAAAAAGATTGTTCTAACAAATCAAGGATTCATTTTCCTATTCTCACCTCTTGAACATTCATGTAAGATATTAAATCAAATGAGCCTATTCTTTCAAACATGTAAAAACAAAAGAGCACATTCCATTCTTAAGAGTTACCAACTATACAACCATTGGACATGATCTATTCAAAGGAAAATATGCATTATTAAAGTCTTCCATCTATGTAGTGATTTTGATAGCCATGTCCAATCTTCTATGTTTCTTGAATAGTAGCTAATATTTTTGGTTGATGGATCTATAAATAATTGTAGCTTCACATATATGTGTGTGTATACACATGAGGTTATACTAGATTGGTGACAAATATAGTTGTAGGTATCATTTACTGTTATTATATATTTTACTAAATATTATAGGATAAACAACCCAAAATAGTCTAACAATATGATATTTCCTTCATACTCACCATGAAGATGACACATGCACTTTGTAAAACTAATCTTCTACTAACAAAACTTTTTTCTATAGACTGCTTCAGCTGTGGAGGATGTTAGAGTAGGTATTTACCTTAGCTCATGTTCACCTAGGTACATTATTTAGCTTTATTGTATTTATCCTCACCCACTTATGTGTGTGGATATTTCTTTTTATTTATTTAGATATTAGGAGATAGTATCTAGTTGTTAGGTATAGTTCTTTCCTATATCTATGGTATTGACTAGTTCTTTCCTAGATCTATGGTATTGACTAGATCCTTGATGTCTAGTTCTCTCATAAATCTATGGACTTGACTAGTTATTTGATGACTAGTTCTTTCCATGATTTATGGCTTGATCTACGACCTTGACTGGTTCTTAGATTTTTATTCCTTACCTATATAAGCAAGGCCCATTCTCATTGTATTTCATTGAGTTCCATAATAATATATGAGATTGCTACTCATTTGTTTGCAAAGGTTTATGTAAAGCTATTCTGGTGAATTAATTTCATCTTATTGATTGTGATGTTTGATTAGCATCTGTGTTCTTTGCTTGGCATGATTTGGTTATCATTCCTTTTATGGTATCAGAGCATGAGATTGCTATTGACATTCGGCTGTAAGTTTTTTTTGCAAATAAATTCTTTATATATTCATATATTCATATATTTAGGATTTTCTTGTAATTTATTTCTATGTGCATTTTTATGCAAAACAGAGGCTTCCATTGGATCCAGAAGGAAACAAAACCCTAAGATCGGCTGTAAACTTGACCATTTCGGGAGGCAGTCATTTTTTTTGTTCTGCAGAGAAACTTACTGGATTCGCCTTGGGATTTGCACCATACGAAAAAGGAAATCTAGAATTTTTTTCTAGGTTTTGCTGGGTTTCTTGAGATCCAATCTAGTTATTTTTTTGTTGCCGCATAGTATTTTTGGTTTGCATGTAAGAGGTATTTTTTGAAAATATGTTTCTTTCCTCTTTTGGCAGGGGTCCACGAGCAATGGTGCATTGTTTGTATGGTCTTTTTGTAAGAAATAGAGAAGGTCATTTTCAACACAGTCCAGAAATAATAGTTTTTACCAGAAGAAGCAGTTGGATGTGACTTTCTCGAAAACTAGCGACACACCCCAAAATAGTAAGTTACACACGCCCATTGAAATCCTTAGCCCCTGGTCATATGGTATGGTCATATGAGGGCTTAAAGCTTGTGATTCCTAATAGTAGGTGCTTAACTCCATCCCCCTTTCATTTTATTTGTGTGGTGAAGGCAATAGCATTTTATTCTATTTTAGTGGAAACTAAAATAAATAGTAGAGCATAATATTGAAAAACTTGTATCTTTTGATTGGTAACTCAGTTTTGAGTGCCATTTTTTGCAAAAGTGCGTAGTTTTTATGGTATTTCCATTGGAAATATTTATTTTGAGAATCACACTATAATTATAAAGTGCCATATTGTAACACGCACTCTTTATAAAGTGCCAAAATCTGGGGGGCTCTTGTTGCATTGCTTGGTTCTTGCATTTCTTTTGGTGATTTTTTCAAGATGGCATCTTTATCTACTTCTGCATTAGATCATGTTGAGCCATTAACAACACATAATTACCACACATAGAAACCAAGAATGGAAATAATAATTAAGTGGAAATGATTACGGGCTTTAACTTCTTCAGAACAACCAATGTTCATAGAGAATATGAGAAATTTTAGTACCAGTGCAAATTTGATGAGTGTATGGGTTTGATAGGAACTTATGTAAGTGACAGTCTTTTATTTCATTTGGAAAAGTGTGACTCTCCTTTCAAAATATGGGAGAAATTGGAGGATTTATTTGGTAAGGTGGATCATATGAGATCCATGAAACTTAAAATTGAGATCACCTCTCTTAATCCTGAAAGATTTTCCAACAATTATAGACTATCTTACCAAGTTCAAGCATTTGTTGACACGGTTGAAGGGGAGTGGAAGAGATAAAAAAGATGAAGAGTGTGTTTACTTGATTCTATCCAAGTTGAGAGGACCATTCCAAATTTTTTCTTATACCTTTTTCTCTAGCATGGATGCCTTAGGTGACACCTTCAAAATGCCTAACTTAGAAACATTTTGTGAAAGACTTACTAGGGAAGAATCCAAATTATCTCACCTTGAGTCTTCCACCTCTCAAAAGGAATTAGTTGCATCTAATCTTAAGGGCAAGGGAAAACCAAACAATAAAACCAAATCCACACCTTCTCCATCTCAAAATTCTCCTAAACCCAAAGAAAACAACTCAAAACCCAAGGAGTCTTCTAAATCCAAGAATAAGTCTAGTCGTTCATGCTCTTTTGTGGGGGTAGTAATGAAGAAAATAGGTGTTATAAGAAAATGCAAACCTTAGATGATGCATTCAAGAAACACAAAATTTCTATCTCCACTCCACCTCCTTCTAATCAGCATGGAAAAGCACTTAATGTTGTTGGAAGATCTTAGTCACCACTTGCAAATAGTTGGGTTATAGATTCTGGTGCTTCTCATCACATGACTTCTTCCAAGGATTCTTTTGTTTCTCTAGGTTTGAGTTCTACTTCCAAAATTGAGGTTGGAGATTCTTCCTTTCTTTCTGTTGAGGGAAAAGGTGATATACAACTTGATGGTGGTAATATCCAAGATGCACTATATGTTCCTAACATCACTACAAATTTGCTTTCTGTATATCAAATTTGTCATTCTGGTCAAGGGAAAATAGTGACTTTTACACCACATGGGGCAGAAGTAAGAACTTTGTTGGAGCCTTATTCACTTGTTGCTCAAGGTATTGTTGATCATATTTCTAGACTATATCACTTTGAGGGTTTTGATGACACTTCTTCTATAGGGACATGATTGGTTTCTCATTCAGATTCAGAGAGTAAGCTTTGGCATGAAAGATTTGGACATCTCAATTATAGATATTTGAAGGAGTTGAGTACTCATGGTATGGTAGATGGTCTTCCTAGAGTTTCTTGTCTTTAGGGAGTTTCTCATGGTTGTGCATTAGGGAAACAACACCAAGATCCTTTTCCTAAGAATTTGTCTAAGAGAGCTTTCTTCACCACTTGAGCTTGTGCATAGTGACTTGATGGTTTTTCCTACCCCATCTTTCAATGGAGCTAAGTATGCACTTACATTTATTGATAATTTCTTGAGGCGTACTTTGGTTTATTTTCTCAGTACAAAAGTGATGTTTTTTCACACTTCAAAGTCTTCAAGACTTCGGTTGAGAAACAATATTCTAGTAGCATAAAGAACCTTCACACTGATAATGGGGGGGAGTACTTCAGTAATGAGTTTTCTGAATTTTTGGCAACTCAAGGCATTATTCACCAGCATTCTATTCCTCATACTCCACAACAGAATGGCTTAGTAGAAAGGAAGAATAGAAATTTGAAGGAAATGGCTAACTGTATGATGCATTCTAGAGATTTACCTCCTATCTACTGGGCAGAAGCAATTAATTGTGCTAACTATATTCAGAATCACACACCACATAGAGCACTTGAGCATTTGACTCTAGAGGAAGTTTGGTCCAACACTAAGCCAAATGTCTCATTTTTTTGAGTCTTTGGGAGCCATGCTTGGGCCTTTGTGCCAAAGAAGAAAAGGAAAGCTTTGGATAAGAAGAGTAAGCCCTTGATTTTTGTAGGGTATTGTGAGGACATGAGAGCTTATCATCTTTTAGATCCTGATACACATGATGTTCTTTTTTGAACACATGTTCATTTTGATGAGCATTTCACTCCTCATGATTCTTCATCTTCTTCCATTCCTTCTTCTTCATCTCATCTTGAGGATCCTTTCTTTGAGGATATTGATGAGGAGGTTATAGATGCTATTGAGGATCCTATTCCCAATGATGTTGTCACTATGCCTAAGTGGGCTCATACTACAGTTTCTGAGGCAACACCTTTCATAGAGGATCTTCCACCCAACTAGGCATCATCACGCACATTCTACAGGTTCTGGAATTTTGTGTCAGGTAGTTTCTGAGGATCCGCAATCTTTTTCAAAGGCTCATGGGATACAGGAGTGGGATGATGTGATGACAACTGAGTATTCTTCTTTGATGAAGAATCATACTTGGGATTTGGTATCTCTTCCTAAAGGAAGAAATATGGTTAGGTGTAAGTGGGTATACCAAACCAAATACGCAGTTGATGGGTCCATTGACAAGTATAAGGCTCATCTTGTTGCAAAGGGTTTTTCACAAGTTGAAGGTATCAATTACTCTGAGACTTTTGCACCCGTTGCCAAGATGGATTTTGTACGCCTTGTACTTGCTATTACTGCATCACAGGGGTGGCCTGTATACCAGATGGACATGAAGAGTGCCTTCTTACATGGAGATCTATAAGAGGAAATATATATGGAGCAACCGGCTGGATTTGTTCAGGATTCTTCTGCTTGTTTGTAGGCTCTAAAGGTCTCTCTACGGTCTCAAACAAGCCCCTCAGGCTTGGTATGAGAAGATGGATTCTTTTCTTCTATCTACTAGTTTTGTTTGTTGCCACTTTGATCATACAGTGTATCTCTAGCATGTTGGTGAGGATATTGTGATACTTGTCTTGTATGTTGATGTTCTGTTACTTACTGGCAGCTCTTCTTCCCACATTCAGAGTATTTAGAGGGCTCTTTCTACACAGTTTGACATGACAAATCTTGGGCTATTGCATTATTTCCTTGGTTTGCAAATTTCTCAGATAGATTCAGGGATTCATTTGAGTCAGCAAAATTACACCCATGATCTTCTTAGGCACTTTGATATGGCTGATTGCAAGCCAAGTCCATCTCCTTTTCAGTCTGGGGTTACTCTTACATCCACATGTACCACACCACTTTGTGATCCTACATTGTATAGGCAGTTGGTTGGGAGTCTCATGTACTTGACCCATACTCACCCTGATATTTCATTTGCAGTAAGGCTTGTATCTCGGTTTGCACATTCTCCTCATAGTAGTCACTGGCAGGCTGCTAAAAGGATTTTGCGCTATTTGCATGGCACTTCCCACTTTGGCCTACACTACACTAGGGGTTCTACTCAGTTGGTTGGGTATACAGATTCAGATTGGTTAGGTTCTATTGATGACAGGTGTTCTACTTCTAGCTATCTTTTCTGTCTTGGTTCTTCTCCAGTTGCTTGGGCATGCAAATAGCAACATGCTATTGCACTTTCATCTTTAGAGGCAGAGTACAGGGTAGCAGTTACAGTGAGTCAGTAGATTCTTTGGCTTCACCAGTTATTGACAGAGTTTGGATTCCCACAAGATTGACTGACTATACTTTGGTGTGACAACCAAAGTGTAATTCACATTTCTCGCAACCCAGTTGAGCACTAACAGACCAAGCATATCAAGATACACATCCAGTTCATTCGGCAGCACATTCAGGATGGAGTTCTTTTCTTGGAGTACCTTCCAACTCAGCAATAGGTTGCAGACATCTTTACGAAGCCTTTTGCATCACCTCACTACCTTGAGTTGCGTGGAATGCTTGGGGTTTCGGAAGTTGTTCTTGGGGGTGTTTACATATTCCTTCTTCTTCTTCTTTCTCTTTCCTTATAGTAGGATTATTTCCTTCTTTTGGTTTGATATTTCTTCATGGATATATTGTACATGAGTACCTCATCAGGCCTAGTTGCCAGGACTCATACTATGGACATGCCACTTCTATTTTGGCCCCTAGCTTCACTTGAGGGGGGGTGTTAGAGTAGGTATTTACCTTAGCTCATGTTCACCTAGGTACGTTATTTACCTTTATTGTATTTATCCTCACCCACTTATGTGTGTGGATATTTATTTTTATTTATTTAGATATTAGGAGATATTATCTAGTTGTTAGGTATAGTTCTTTCCTTGATCTATGGTATTGACTAGTTCTTTCCTAGATCTATGGTATTGACTAGATCCTTGATGTCTAGTTCTCTCATAAATCTATGGACTTGACTAGTTCTTTGATGACTAGTTCTTTCCATGATTTATGGCTTGATCTACGACCTTGACTGGTTCTTAGATTGTTATTCCTTTCCTATATAAGCAAGGCCCATTCTCATTGTATTTCATTGAGTTCCATAATAATATATGATATTGCTGCTCATTTGTTTGCAAAGGTTTATGTAAAGTTATTCTAGCGAATTGCTTTCATATTATTGATCGTGATGTTTGATTAGCATCTGTGTTCTTGGCTTGGCACGATCTGGTTATCATTCCTTTTAGAGGATATTCCATCAACATGAGACTATGTGGGATGAAGTGTAATTTTTTCCTTTACCACATGGAAGAAAGTAAATAAGGATGTGGCTTATGGTGCTATAGGAAAAGTGTGTAGTTTATAAGATTCTCAAGGACAAATATTTGTAGCTTTTAGTTGTTTCATGAAATTGGTTTCGAAGAGAATTTACACCATCATTTCGAGTTTACCTAGGAAAATGTACAGGGACTTTATTGGGAGTGAGATTCGAGTCACACTCAAAACTATATCTTATTATTATGTACATGTTATACTTCCAAGAAACATAAAAAATAGTATGAAATATGGATGCTTTAATGTTATAGACTTGATGATTCAGATTGTCTAAGCTTAATGGATTTTCTTACTCCAAAATGCATATATTATAGTCTTTTATCTCAAAATAACAAAGGGTAGACTTTTGGCCCATCGAAGATGGACCATTCCACATAGCTTATAGATGTAATTCTCCATTTCCTATGAAATATCTCGAATAAAAGCAACCATATGACTTTATTCAACCATCTGTGTGCTCCCTCTCAACCATATGGCTCCTTCTTTACCTCTATAACTTCCTTTTCAATTTCAAAACTCTAGTGACATAATTTTAAAAATATCTTCTTATCTCCAGTGATACACCTTCAAAATTAACATTACACAACTCGAACGCATTTCTATTTTAGTTATTATTCAGTTGTAATTTCTTTGGAACTTGTTTTCACAATATTTGATCATTAGAAAGAATGAAACACTATAAAAAATCATGAAAGTGAGAACCAATTTTATCATTGGAAAGAATGAGTTACTCCTTTAAATAAAGATATGATAGGTATCAAGTGGAATGACAACATAAATATAATCCATGTTCAAAATGAAAGAATGATATCTTCTTATACTAAAATTAGTAACATTAATGAAAATATACCATGTTCTAATGTAGATACTAATATAGATTATACAAACTATTACTTCAAACAATATGTTACAATTAGATAATAACAGTTTTACAAACATGTGTCAATGACACATTTTTAATCTGTTTTCTCATTACACTTATTAGGAAAACCCAATGTGATTTTGAGTACTTCTTTCAAGTGTTTGTGTTACCACTAGCGAATGGTCATCATCTCTTGAACCTTTTCCATGGAAACTTATGACATTTTCATCCTTTCCACACTCATTGTTTGGTTCAGGGTTTTCCATGCCAACTGTAGTTGACATATTTCCATCTCCATATTAACCTTCGATTTGAGAAGTTCCATGAGTTTCATCCTAACAAAAAATTTTCTTGTCATAGTTGTTCGTTCTCTTTTTCATAAAACACAAGTTTCTCTTCCAAAACCTTCACATGTTTTTTTTCAACTTCCCTCATGTCCTCATACCTTTTCAACAAGGAAGAAAACTCTGGGGTGTGTGAATCTATGTGAAAACATTATGTTATGGACTTTACATTAAATAATCAATGTAAACAAAATGACAAAGTAAACATTTTTTTATGGTATTTACCTGAAAAGATATTAGAATTCAAGTCATCTCTTCTCTTTCTAGATGGACCCGAGTCATTGTAGAATGTGTCGGCATCATCAAGTGGATCGGTGACTATTAAAGGTATCTTCCCGCCACCGTGTAATTTAGTCTGAACCATCACAGTGGATGATGTGAATCTAGAAATGTGATAGACACACAATGTTATTGCTCTATTAATCACACAATAAAATAGTCAAAAGTAACCATTATTTGTAATTGACAATAAACTATATATATTTAATCATAGATTGATCATTTCATTTTCAACATACAAAATATTTACCATTTTATTGTCCGCATACAAAAGATTTAGAAACAGTCTATACATTAATCATGGCGTTGTAAACATACAAAAGATGTAGAATAATGACTTGACTTATTAATATGCAAAGAAGATTACATAAAGAAAGCATGAACTAATTTCAATTAAAGTATAATCTTGTACATCATTGAATTGACAAAAACTAAGTTTGATTAAACTATAAACCATGTCCTTCTATAAAATAATGACATAACATACTTGCTTCCATTTAATCACTCTACAAAATCATTATACTATAAGGATCTAATCCCTAATCAACTATGGAAAATTTTCTGAAACATTTGGCTATACGCTCTCACATCAGCCATGATAAAATGAAATTTCACATGCATAGCAATTTTTTTGTAAGTTTTGGAGGGACTGAAGGTGGGAATGCATGACCAATTTTTTACACGGAGAATTTCATGGAATTAAGAGTATCCTTTCAAAGAGATATTGAGCATAATCAGTGGAGTTTGACTGCTATTCTGCATAGGTGAGGATTGAAAATTCTCAGCCTATTGATGAAACTTTGTAGATTACACACTAACCGAAGAGAACAAGATAAGGTAAATTCCCTATAATAATATATATAACATTCACCAAACTTATCCTATCTACTAGTGATATGTAACTTTGCTAATTTATAGTCTAGAGCGACAATTTTTCAGGGTTGTGCAGGTGCAAATTTAAGAGGGCTACACATATGACATTACATTGATTTACAGTTCTAAATGGCTATACTTAATGGCTAACAACATTCTCGAACATGCTACTAAATAATGCATGACACATAATTGCTAGGAATGGCGCATGTACGTTTCTTAAATGGCTAATTTTACATAGCTTGTTTTAATGGCAAAATTTAGTGTTGACCACAAGTTTTGCATCCCACATTAATTAGCATTTTTCACTTAAGACAATTAGGTTATCAGTTGTTAAATACTATCATTCAATAAGGTATAGTAATAGAATTAAGTGTAAAAATTTAATATTTTACCAATCAGTTTTACTGTAAAGGGGTAAAATCCCTCATATCAAACTTCGGGTAAAATAAAGCCCTTATTTCATGATTATTCACTTTTCAACGTGCAACTCAATGACGCTCGTTTAGATGTTTTTGTTAATTTTATCTGTCACAAATAACCCCCAAAAATTTGTAATAAATGGATCCTACATGCAAATTCAGATACTTATGGTTATATTAACCGTCAGATATATATATATGGTCATATCTCTTACACATAACGAAATTTATCACAAACCTATAATTGGTATCCCAAATAATAGGACTATATTTTTAGTATTTCAAGGGGCACGTGTTGAAAAATTACCATTATCTTCATAAATTAAGGTTCATTGATAAAGGTGAGTCAAATATTAACGACACTTAGTTAAGTAATAACACAAGGATTAGAGACTCAAGCACTTAGCGGTGCGAAATTAAGTAATTGCGCTTAGTAGTAGTGTGAATTCATGAAGACTGATACTTATGATTTACGAGTCGATACTCAAACACTTTATTGATAGCATCCGGTTGGGATTTCCAACACTTAGAAGTGCGATGCTAATCACAATATTAAACATTTATCCATTTGAGAGATGTGTAAACTCAAAGGCTCAAACTTAGATGATGTTGACACAATAACACTTCATACACTACTTATAAATCGTTATAAGCATGACAATTCAAGTCATTACCCTTAACTCATGACTTAATATATACGAAATAAGTTTTTTTACTAGGTTCCAAGCATATATATAGATATAGGAAAAATTATACCTGTTTACACATGGTGATTTTTTTCAATATTAAATAGCTAAGTTCTGATAAACTAGGTTTGTCAAAGTAATGGATTATGTCTTAAGTTTGTACAAAAAATGTCTAGAACTAGTGACTAGTTATCAAGAATGTGTAACACCATTCAAGAATGTTCAGGGAAGGTATGTAGTTGCAACAATCAACGTTAGAATTGAATTTGAATAAGGTATGGTCATGAATACTTCATATATGGGTATTGTTGGTTGTATAGATTTGATCTTTTGAAAACAAGCAACAGTCATGGGACAACAGTCCCTCGTCTTTATGGGAGAGGTTCCCTTAACGAAAGTCAAAAACCTTATTTACAATATAAACATTTGTTAAATATTTTGGTGAGGATTTTGATATCTCTAGATGCATTTATCCAAGATTTTCAATACAAAGGAAAATAGGAAAAGTCAGGACTGATATTCAGAAACTGAGGATAGAGGAGCACTTTCAGATATATAAATTGCATAATGATAACTTACTAATGCTCTGATAAAAATAACAAGATCTAGACTATGCACATAAAATACAAGACATGCATGCATTAGACACAAAGTTCCAAATACACTTATCAACTAAAAGACACAAAGTTTTTGCTTTAAATACACATAGCCTTATATGAATCAGACAAAGAACAAAAAGAGGAAAAACATGAGAGAGAGAGAGAGAGAGATACATTTCTTCTGTATTGAGTATTTCACTGTTCTCTTCACATCCAGATACCAAAAATATCGATCCTTTACAATGACAAGAAAAGTTCTTTAAATAACCTTGAGAAATGGTTACAAAAAGTATTTTCAGTTTCCTTTCTTTTAATCTCAAAAGCTAATATCTAATTAAATATTGTAACATCAACTCATCACTTGGTTTCATTACACATGACTTAAAGGGATAAATCCACCTTAATTATATATGTTTACAATGAGAAAGGTAAATATAAACTAGGAAGTCAAGACACTAGTTGAAGCACTTGTAGTCCCCTTTGACCTTAGCACTTGATTCCTGAATCACTTCAATGCTACAACTATGTCCATTCCTTAGAGAATTGTTGTATTAGTAGTGACATGAGTCCAACTGCCCAAACACTTCCACATCTCCTTCCTGAACTCTACATTCTCCAAGAACTCCTTATTGGCATCTGTGATGGCAGCTTGCAGTGTGCAAATCTCCTTCACCTTCTCCTTTGATATAGTGTCATGTTTGAACAAATCCTCCTTAACAAATGTTTTGAATTAAGACTAGATCTCTTGAATAGTAAATATTTCATTTGAATTTTCTTTGAAGATTCGACAATGAATAACTAGGAAGGCAGAAGTGACACAAGCTTTAAAATCTTCTCCTTTTTGTAATACATTTCAGAGCTCTCTAATGGATTCCTCAAGAAACTTTATTTTCCAATAAATGTTGAAGACCCACTGCTTGGAAAGGTTCAATTTTGCATCATCAAAAACCTTTTTGGCCAAAAGGACCTGTACATCGGTTTCACTCATTACTCTAAGATCTTGTATGCATTCACTCCATAGTTTCAACTCTCTATCCAACCCACTGAGTATTGTAGAGAACTTCAGTTGAATCTTGGAAATTTTCTCATATGTCTTGAATGCTTCTTCAATAAAATTCAAGCCTGTGATTATTAAATCCTCCACCATAGCTTCCATTTCCTTACCATAAGCGGCATGCTTATGGATGTCTTTGATGGATTGGACTTCATCATTGGACAAGATAGTAGAAGCTGGGATGCAATCTAGGGGAGTAGGATCAAGTACCTTATCCTCTGCCAATAAAGATTTCATGAAACTGGATAGAATTTGGTTTTTCTCCTCCAATTGCTCTTGTGTTCTCTTCCCTTTTTCAACTCTTTCAATCACCTTAGACACAGTCTTCCTCATATTATGCACTTAAGTCTCTGGGGTTGATTCTCCAAGAGGAATTCTTGTTAACCCCAGATCACCCAGTGATAAGTCCTTTTCATCTTTACCAAATTTGGGTTTTGCAATTTCCATGAAGTATTGGCCTTGAGAATCTGAGATCAATCTCGAGGTGATTTTGGCCTTCTTAGCTAGAGGGGGAGGAGTAGTTCCTAGAAGATTTTCTACTGCATTGAACTTAGGAGAAGTTACACTTGGAGTGACCTTTCTTTTCTTACTCTCCAAAAATGGTTGCACCCAAGTAAATGAAGAACCAGAAGTGAAAGGAGTAATAGATCCAAGTGCAGATGCATTCATGGCACTTAGGGTTTACACAATGGTCACTTCCAACACAGAGGTATCAACTTGGGTGGTGATGGGAGCTTCTTTGGTAGATATTTCTACAGATTATAAAACCATTTCCTTTGATTGATCTTACATCCTACTACCTTCTTCAGTTTTATTCACTTCAGCTCTTTTCTTGACTATCGTCATCATCATCCAAGTTCACAATAGTTTCCTTTACTTCAATTTTCTTAGGAGAGGGTTCGATTTCTTGAATAACCTCAACTGCCTTATCTTACTTCTTTTCTTTCCCCTTTTTGGTTTATACCAGAGTTGAAGACTCTAGAGGAGAAGGAATGGTTTGCACAAGTGTCTCAAGAGCTAGCACAAGTATTTCCTTTTGAGGAGTAGAAGTGTCTTGAGAAGTAGACCTGGATTTCCTTTCCCTGAACATCTTCATTTTTCTATCAAACCAAAGTCTAGTTCTCACTAGGATAGGATTATTTAGTTCTTTTAAGTCATCTCTCTCCTTGACAAACCAATCAATGGTTTCAATAGGAGTATTCTTAATTGATCTCTCATACTCCAGAGATTACAATTCTTCATCATCATCTTCCAATCCTCCAAGGGACATCAAATATACCAAAATCAATTATCTCTTGCAGAGACAATCTCCCATAGTACCTTATCCTAGACTCATAATCATCAGAACAATCTGCCCAGTAATCTTCGATATCAATAAGGTGTTGATAACCCATTCTAAATTTGGTAGAAATGAACCCTTTAATGTCAAAAAAAGTTCTAGGCTTATAATAGTGAAGGGTAAGAAGAGAAATGGTCCTATCAATGTTTTGAGCATTCAAGGCAGTCTTACAGGTGTAGTTGCCCAATGTGATTAGGAATTGAATGCTTGCAATCTTGTTATCCCTGCATGTTCTATGTAATTTGTCTAGTTGTCTGCAGATTTCTACCAAAGCAATCTTATCACTGCAATACATGGGAAGTTTCAGGGGTAGCCCTTCAAATCCATCCAATCTAATATATGAAAACTTCCTAAATTGATTGAAAAAGTTGCCATAGACACTAATAAATTACTTCACCTCATCTAAAAATATCTTACCAGTATCTCCCTCCAAAAATCTGACAATGTACATAGTGAATGCATCATTCACTCTCCTAAATTGATGATTACTTAATTTTATGGTCAACTGTGGATGATACATATAAATAGGGGCATCTTTCTTGTCGTCTACAGGGGAGAAACCCAACCACTCCCTATAAGCTGTAATGGAGTACATCAAATAGGAGGTCATGTAGAAATTTTGTGTTCTCTGTACATTTGTCAGTTGCTCGGTTAGGCTATCACAAATGATTCTTTCCCAGCTTTAAGTTTTTCTTACCCTCACATATGATATTGATGTAGGGGCACATCCAATAGTGAAACTCATTGGTGGAGGGCATTCCCATAATTCTTGCTAGGAGGGTTATGACATCTGACAATTCCTCATGAAAATCAACCCTGAACATGGTCTTGGGTAACCTTGAAGCTCCTTTCCTAGGGTTCTTGAACCAGGACTTGGCTATTCTACTCTTGTATCGTTAGTTGTCCTTGATAAAAAAGAGTTTGAGCTTGATCCCTGGTAAGGATATTTGACCCTTCAACTGCGGGAATCCTGAAAGCAGTGTGGATACAATCCTCATCTAGTCGAGCCACCACATGACCTTGAGGATTAATAATTTATTTTGTATCAGGGTTGAAACAAGAACTACAAGTAAGAACTATATCAGCACACTGGACTGAAATGGGAAAACCCCTGCCTTAGCAATTCCACTATCTTTGATTAATTGGGCAATGAGGAGTAGGGTGTTGATAGTTAAGGCATGCCCAAAAATCATCCAAATCCAAATGTTGAGCCTCACTATCACCGATATCTGGTATAGCAGTCTCTAAGGTAGAGACGTGTTCATGCCATTTGAAACTAATCTTCATTCTGAAACAGGAGCAGAAGATCACTGTGAGAACAATTCCCCTGATTCCTTGATCAATACCCTGAAGATTCATGGTCTTTCTTATACCTACAGATTCAAAAAGAATGGAACAGGACTGACCACGGCTATGAATAGTGCAGAGGAGGGAAACTCGAATGGTCAATAGAAATTCGCAAGTGAGGTGGTGAAAATGACCAATTACCCAAATATTTATAAGCATTTAAACCCAAGTAGGTTGGCGGGGTGAAATAAATGGGGCAATTAATACTTATGTTGACCTTGAAATAATGAAAATCAGGTAAGGTGGGCCAAAAGTGCACAACTATCCCATGGGACATCGGAATGCTTGGGACGTGTGGAACCGAAATAGCTGATTTGCGGCAAAAGCGGAAAAATATTACACAACTATCTCAAAGGGTCCTAAGGGACATCGAGACAGTTGGGACGTGCAAAGCCAAAATACCCGCAATGAATGGAAATCAGGAAAAGGCGGGCTTGCGTGGAAATGGTGGTCAAGCGGCACTTGGGACACACAGGACGCAAAACGCTGAAACACCCACAATACATTGAAATGGACAAGTTGGAAAATTTTGACACAGACTGCACTTGGGACATCGGGACAGCTGGGATGTGTAAAGCCGAAATAGCTGACAACAAAGGAAAAGCAAGACCAATTGGAAAAAATGGAAAATCGGGGAACAAGACGGCCATGATGAACTTGGGACATGAGGGACAAAAACCCTAAATACCTGCAAAAGACTGAAAAAAACATCAAAACTCAAAATTTCGAAAAATGACTAACTGTTTTGGAATTAGCTCTTTTTTAGGAGATCTCCACAAAGGTATTTTGCATTCACCAAACCTGAAAAATATTCAAAGAATAGAGATGAAAATTTACAACTCAAGAGGAGGTGACAACAATGCGGAAGGCTCAAAGGCAATATTAAATAAATAATACATTTATATCACCACGCTTATAGAGTGATTTTTCATGCAATAGTTTGTCATAGCTAAGAGGAGGAAGAAATTCATGTTTTTCCTAGGATGTTTTATGAATCAAAGGGCATATTAGGTTTTTTTTAAGTTTTTTAACCTCGAAAACTTCACTGATGATGTAACTTACACACTTCCATAGTGATTTTAGTTACAATGAGTTATATCTTCCAATGTAATATGATAGAGAAGTTACACGTCCAACTAGTCTTATAACTCCCCACAACAAAGATTCATGATAAAGAAATAGAAGAGATGAAAATAAAAATAATGGGAGATATAAAGATATAATGTAGACAAGAAATAAGCTAAAAATGTAGTAGTGAGCAACATACAAAAGGGTAACATATGGAAACATCCAAAAATAAATTGTCTTATCACCCAGCATTGGAGGATGATAATAAAAACGTTTGGACCAAAAATTTTGCAAAAAAATGTTCGTAGCAAGGAAACCACATCCAACACACCCAATTGCATAAAAAATTTCTCTAGATGGAGCACACACTTAAAAGTGCAAAAGGATATGGAATGTTACTTATTACCATGAAGTGTGAAGTATACATTTTGCAGATAAGATATTGTAACTGTGTGTTTAAGCACACTAAACATTACTTCTAATTTGAGGTTGTACTTATAATAATAATAATAAGAAAATATTATACATGGCTTCCAAAGAGGAACCTATATTGAGGATTTAAATATAATATAGGAGATGACACCATACCATGTTCTAACTATATCTTTGAATTTAACCCAAGGCAGCATGATATATTCTAATGATTCGTATAATCAGAACACCCCTTGAGCTATTATCAAGTGTTCATATTTTCAAATAATGATCCACATAGGTTGTAAGAAGAATAATGGAATACATGATTTGAGTAGATTTGGGATGTAAATTTAATCCATGTTTAGTTTTATCATTTTTGTCAACGGTGTTACTTAAAAATTTACAAAAGAATAAGTTTACATCGATGTATCTATTGTTTAGAGGAGCATTGTAAACCATTTTTTAATTCTATCAAATTCTTTGGGAAAACATTCGTCGAGGATTGGAAAATGGTGGGAAATTTTTTTGATAGATTAATCAAGTTTTCTACCAAACTATATTTTTTATTCACCTGTAATATTTGGAAAAACACATTCACATGTAAATCAAAAATAGCAACGAGTAAATAAAAAATAGAAGCGAGTAAATCAAAAATTTGTAAGGAAATAAAAATTAGCATGAAGGAACCTACCTTAACTACAATCAAAGTAAAAGATACAAATGAATCAAACCTTAACGACAATACAAATACTAACAATTAAAAATTGTTGTAATAATTTGAGGAATAATATGTTCACATGTTTAAAATTTTCAAAGTCATAGGATGGTTGAATAAATTGGGCACGAGATGCAATGATTACCTGTGGTTCTCATTGTGATACCACATGACACATTAAAAGAAACAATTATGACAACTATAATCATGATTAATCAAACCATTGTGATGTCACATGGAACATTCAAACCAAAAACAATGATGATAGTTATAATCATGATTAAATAAAAAATATCCACAATTAAAACACATGTCATGCCTGAATAATAATTTAAGTACACATGTGAAGGATAAGTTGTCCAAATCTAATCATGAATTAAAACACATTTCAAGGATATTTTATCAAAATCTCAAAATAATTTTTCATTATAATAATGTTATTATTATGAAATAATAATATTATTCTTATGAAATTAGTTTTTCCTACATTGCCTAGTGCACACAACATATGTAATTATTTTGTAAAATGTTTTTTTTCTTTTAGGACTCCTATGAATTGTGTCGGGGTCACTCCAGTCATTGGTGTCCGCCTTGATTTTATGGTAGGTACCACATCATCCTACAAAATTAAAACAATTTGTGTTACAATAATAAATATATACGAAGAATAAAGAAAATCTTATACTACATCTAGTGGAAAGTTAAAACCTGGAACAAAGAGGTATTTGGAAATATTTTTTAATAGAAAAAATATCTGAAACAAAAGCTTGAAGATCTTGAATTGAGAATCTCAATGAAATTTATGAATTATGATGATCAGCAGCTGGAAAATAAATTACTCTCTAATTTGCATAACATAAACAATAGAGAAGAAACTTTTTAGAGAATGAAATCCCGAGCTACATGGTTGAAAGATGGTGATAGGAACACAAAAAAAAATTCATATGACCACCATTAAGCATAGGTCCTGCAATAGAATCACTGAGGTATCTAAAGGAAATGGCATGGTTACTAAAGATCAAAATGACATAAAAGCATAAGCTCTAAAATTTTATGAGAATTTTTTGATGGAAAGTAATGCTTGTAATGAATAAGTGGCTTCTTTCCTTCTTGAATCAATCCCAAGTAATAATCTCCCTGAAGAGAGAGTCACAAATCTTACAAAAAAAAATTCTATTGAGGAACTGAAGAAGGAATTTTTTGCACTAGAAGGATACAAGGCACCAGGGCCTGATGGTTTGTGAATTTCTTTAAAAAATGTTGGGACATATGCTCGGAAGATATACTGAAATTTGTAAATGAATTATATAGAACTAGAAATATTATAGAGGAACTAAATAATACTCACATTTTGTTTGCCTTAAAGAAATTGGATGTTAAAGACTTCAAGGATTTCCGACCTATCAACCTAGTTAATGTTGTTTACAGAATTTTTACCAAAATTATAGCTACTAGATTACAACCTTTACTAACTAATCTTATCTCTAAACAACAAAGTGTGCTCATAAAAGGAAGGATAATTTGAGATGGGCTAATCATGGTTTATGAACCCATTCACTCCATGGATAAAAGAAAAAAGTAGGTATGGCAATAAAATTGGACAAGCATAAGGCCTTTGATAGATTATCTTGGACATTTTTAGATAAAGTCCTATCAAATTTTGGTTTCCAGAGTAAATTTAGAAAAATCATTCAATTCTGCATTACCACATCAATATTTTCAGTAGTTGTGAATGGTACTCTGGTGGGATTTTTTTCCACCAATAGAGGTATAAGACAAGGGGACCCCATATGCCCCTTAATTTTTATAATTATGGTTGAAAGTATTAGCAAATCCATAACTAAGGTTGTAAATAATGGCATGCTAAAAGGATTCAAACCAACTTCCACCAATCATATAGCTTCACATCAGCAATTTGTTGATGACACAATCCTACTTTTGATGGCTTCTATTCTAGAGGAAAAATCTATAAAGACTGTTCTCATATTATATGAAGTAGTTTCTAGCCAGAAATTCAACTTTGATAAAAGCTTGGTGTATTTTTTCAATACTCCTAATGATAGGCAAAAAAGAATTGCACTCATTTTGGGATGTAAAATCAGATCTTTACCCACTACCTATTTAGGATTACTGGTGGGCACTAATAGAGTCTCTAATGCTATTTGGAATGCTATGTTAGATATATTTCATAGGAAATTGGATGGGTGGAAAGGGGCTATTCTCTCTAGTGCTGGAAAATGTTTATTAATCAAAAGTACACTTCAGAACTTTCCCATATATATCATATCAATGTATAACATTCTAGCAGCAATTATGGACAACATTGAGAGAATTCAAAAGCACTTTCTATGGCATGGGATTGAAGAAATATTTAGATACCATTTTTTGTCTTGGGATCAAATTTGTATACCAAAAAAGATTGGTGGAATGGGAATTAAGGATATCAGAAAGATGAATGTTGCTCTTATTCCCAAACTTGGTTGGATACTTATTAAGGAAAAGAAACCTTGGACTGAACTTATTAGGATTAATTACTTGGCACAACAAAATGTGAATTCATTCCTTTTTTAACAATAGCTTCCCACTGGTTCCATTTTTTGAAACAACCTTCTTCAAATCAAACATATTCTTGTCAAAGGGTGTAGATGAAAATTGGGCAATAGTCTTTGGCAAGACAATTGGACTAATTTCAAGATGAGTGATAAATTTGGTTCCCTCAAAGATAGTCTTGTATGTGCAAAAAAGAGGCTGAAGAAATCAAACATCTTTTCTTGCATTGTGAATATGCTGCAAATATTTGGAGTTTTATCTTTATAAATTTCAATCTTCACTAGGTCCTTCCTAACACCGTTCTTGTAGACTTGGGAGCAATGGGATCCACCTTATAAACATATCATGATAAGAATTTTATGGAATTTGGTTCTACCTCATACCATATGGAGATTGTGGAAAACCAAAATGGTATAATTTTTAGGAACAATAGACAGGTATGTAATAATATCTTTAAGGAAATTGTTATTGATGTCAAGGATAACATTGAAAGGTTTAGGCCTCCTAAAAATAAACCTTATCCAAAGGAAAAAGAACATATTCCTGCAATGTGGAAGATTGACACTAGCAATCTTCATAGGAATGATCTAAATAGAATTGACAGATCAACAGTTCATTGGATTCAGCCTCCCACTTTATGGTACAAGCTAAATTTTGATGGATCTTCTAAAGGAAATCCTAGGGCATTAGGAGGAGGTGGAGTAATCAAGGATCACAAAGGTTGTCTTATTGCTTCTTTGGCAATAAAATGGGCCACCAAATAAACCACTATTTAGATGCCCTAGTAGCATTATGGGGGATAAGGCTAGTTAGGGATTGTAACATTTCCAATATTATAATTGAAGGGGACTCTTTGAAAATAATAAACCTCCTAAATCAAGTTTAACCCCCTATTTGTACTATTAAAGATTTCATTTATGAATCTATTGAGATTTGTAAATCCTTTGCAAACTTTCAAATCACACACACCTATCATGAAGGCAAAAAAGTGGCAGATAGTCTAGCTAACTATGGTGTTATTAATAACATGCAAAAATAGTTTAGTGATGAAATTCTCCCTAACATGGTACAGAATGAAATTATTAAGGATAAATATGATATTCAAAATCATCATTAATGAGACCCCCTCTGCCAATTTGAAAGTGATTATATCGTTTGCGTGTAGGGTAATTAATACCACTCACATTTTGCATGTTTTTGGGTATGTGAAGAATTTTTTGAGAAGTGGATCTAGGGAAGAAGCATTGTAGTTCAAAACAAAATAAAAAATAATAGCAAAAATGGGTGGACCTCCATGCAAAACGAAACCCATTTTCGACCTAGTTTGGAAGGATGATGTGATCTTATGGAATCATTTGCAAATGGGTGGGGTCTCTAATCTCATTGCAAAAATGTAGGGTCACTATAAAGATGTCTTTGTTCAATTTGCATCTGGGTGGAAATAAAAGACGGTTGAATATTGGGAGATCCGCGTCAAAATTACTAAAGAACATATTACTGAGGCTATGGGTCTGAGCCTACAAGGGGCTAGATTTTTCAGTAAAAGTGTAGACAAGAATGCTGAAGCCAAGAAATTCCTTGCAAGAGGAGAAAATATTGAATTAGTTGTAGCATGTGTAAAAGTGGACTCCATTCCTAAACCCTTCAACAAAATTGCAAGGATGACTTTCAGGTATGTAACTTTGGAAGGCAGATATGTGACAGTTCCTCTTAAACATCTGGTTTTCCTAAATAATTTTAGAAGGAATTTACAGGTTATTTTTGCACATTATCTTTTAAATTCCTTAGAGCATTCTATCCTTGAGTTTCAAAACCACACCCACGCCACCCCCCTTCATCAAGGTCTCATTCTATTGCTACATTGTCATTACTTTTCCTATCTCGCACAATCCCAACTTCCCCTACCCCCTTACCCTGACTCCATTACCCCCACCATTGCTCCTAAGTGTAGAAAAATTAGAACCAAAAATCCTCTTTACCCCATCATTCAACCCCTTCCCTCCCAAAGGGTCCTTTGTAGCAGTAAAGAGATTGAATCGAAAAAAACTCTGCTCCATATTAACAACCCTGCTGAATCTTTGGCTAATGAAAAGGAGGAAGGAATTCTCAACATAATTTTCAAGTTGGAAAAGGAAGTTAGAGACCTAAAAGAAGAGATCAAATAGATTGGTAAGAGAGAAGGTAAAAGAAAGATGAATGATGACCTAGATACAAATAATGATCAGACTTTGCAAATCTATACAAAAAATTAATTCTATGGACAATAGACTGGGTTTGACAAAAGTCATGCATGACTTTACTTTTTCCTATTCTCAAAGCTATATAAAACTTCATGGAGAACCATGTCAAAAGTGTCTGCATTTTCATCGACATTTCTTTTTCCATATGGGAGTCAGATTCAATAAGGGACCTGATTCTCTCGTTGCTGGATAAAAAGGACCCCTCCCATATCACTTCCCTGGCATTATCCACCTCTCTTTAGAAGATAAAAACTAATATTGATAAAGAAATCAAGTAATATGGACTGTAACTACTTTCATATTCTTGTTTTGATGTTGTATAGTTGTTGTTTTCAGGCTGTTTTGTTGCAGATTTGAATCTTTTTATTCCCTCTTTATAGTTTTTGTTTATGTTATAGTTGATACTCATGTTTATCTTGGGATTTTGATCTATTTTTTATGGTTTTACTACACTTTCTGGATATTGAGCCTTCTTGTATTAGATATTATTCCCTTCAATACTTTGGTATACATTTTGATGCACTATCTGGCTTGTGAGTTTTTTGTAATAGGGTATAGTCCCTTCAAAACTATTTACCCCTAATTAAAAACACATTTTCAAACAAGCTAATACCTAAGGTGGACGGCTACGATGCACATCATAAAGTGGAAAAATGGGAAATCCATTTACAACATCTGCCAACATGTCCTCGAAATCACTGGGAACCGGTAGAGACAAATCAACATCGATAACACGAAGGATATTAATGATTGCATAATCCGATGGAACTTTCTTCCCGTGGAAGATTGCATCAACACAAATTGTGCAATTTTCCATGTCCCACCACTCGTCCCTCCATCGAGACATCCACCTCATCACCAATAGATGGAACCATAGTGAGAGCTGATATAGATGTAGCAGGAGTGGATGAGGCCTACATTATAGGAACACTTTATTATATTGAAAGAATAATAAAAGTTAGTCCAAAAATAAATAAATTTATGTAGTATAACTTTATTCCTATTTTTAACACTATTTATATAATAAAATGAATCAAAATATAGAATCTCAATTTTACTTCATCTAAAAGTTACCTGTAAATCCTTATGTAAATGAATATGCTCATCCCCTTCTCTCTCGTGGCCCCTCACAAGATGCCTACAATCATTGCACATTAAATTAGTTACAGTAAGTAGAAAAATATACCATAGTAAAATGTTTATGGATATGTGAACAACGTTATCAACTGAAATTGAACTACGTACCCGTAAACCAATTTGCATGTTCATCTTCTCATTCTCCTCTCTCCCATGGGCCCTTGGAGATGTCTACAGTCAATGAAATGAACATAAATTTGAGTTACAAAATGCATATAAAGATGTAAGATCACCATATTCATCATAACCACTTTTAAACTTTTAAATAGGAAAATATTTGTTAGAACAAGCATACCATATCCAAATATTTCACTCAAAACATTAAAATGCTATCTTGAATGCTTCATTAGTTGAAGTGAACATTAAAAATCCAAAAAAATCACTTAAAACATTAAAACACTATCCTCTTGAATGATTTTTGATTGCTATCTTGTCTTCCATAACACTTTTTACCTTCTCTTACTTCCTTAATCAATCACAAATAAAGCATTATTTAAACACATTATTCTATATTATCTCCTTCATACCTTTTCACTGTGCACATGACAATTAACATGGATTTTCAAGAAACAAAAAATTTAGATACCTTTCTTGTAATGGTTTTTCAAGAAAGAAAATTTTTAGATACCTTCCTTCTAATGGGTATGTGTTTATGATGCAGATGTTATGGCCAAATCATACATTCCATGGAATTATTGTTTATATCCTAAGGACAGAGGGTAATGTTTCAAATCCTTCATGGAATCAAAGTATATGTGCTCATGAACCTTCCTTCACAGGAATCCTTCAGGATATTGAAGTTAAATTTATTGAAACACTGATCTTTTATAATTTTGAGACTCTACCTTCTTGTACATGCCTAATCATATGTTGCTTAAGGGACTACTAAGAATAAATTGTAGGAGAATACAATATTCAGTCCAATTCCTTCATTAACTCTTACATTATCCTAATACAAATATTTTTTCAAAAAAAATAGAGAACTTGGTTGGTTTGTGTGTGAGGAAAGTAAGTTTCTACTTCCCAAGCCCTAGCTTGAGGGTTTAAACTCCCAAGACAACCCGAGATGGGTATTTTTACAAAAAAAAGTCTCAATCACTATTTCAAAGCCCTTGAACTCACCTCAGATATTAGATTATCCTTCTTCTTTGTGTATGACTTTATAGTTGTCTTGAATAATTTTGAAACTTTGAAAAATCAATCTAAACTCTCTCAACTCTATCTCAGAACTGAGTATAAACAATATACACAAGAAATCATCCTTTTTCCTTATTTTAAGGTCCCTTATTGGAGAAATCATCCTTCATCTACTAACACCTTTCTCACTCTATTCTTACATAATATATCGTTGCCAATAATAATTCCTTAAATATGCTCTATATATCCAAGATTGTCACTAAATTTTCTCTCAAGCTTAATCAAATCTAGATTAACATCATTTATTTCTAAATCTATGACATAAAAAACTGCTTTATCACCAATGTAAACATGCATATGTTTGCATTTTTTTATCAATGCATCAAGTAGAAAGTACTCAATTCATAAAATATAAGTTATAACGATAAAAAGAAATAAATGGTCTCATATTTCTTGGATTCTTTACATACCACATTGAGTAAAATTAAACATTCACTGGTTACAAATTTCTTGCATATAGCTAACACCAAGATTTCAAGATGCCCTTGAGGTAGATACTACCAAAATGGCACGTTCTATATCAAATATGAATCCTAGGGAAGATAAATCATGTTGGTAAAATCATGATACTTTGGATGAGGGATGCTCTATGAAGACAAGTTCTTTTTTGAATGAGGACACTAACATCAAAGAGATAAAGACTACCTTAATACAACTATTTTATAAACATGCTTGCATCAATAACATGGTAAACAAGAATGATGATTCCTCTAATCTTAAGAGAAAAGAAGTTAAAAAATGTAAATGATAATGATATGGTGTTCAAGGATTAATATTAAGAGTTGGAAACCTTTTAATTGGAAAGTCTAAAATATACATTTTTTAATTTTAAAATATCATTATTAATTTAGATCATCATAGAAGTGGGAAATAGAGATAATAAATTTCATGAACCCTAATTCCTCTTTTATTCTTGTCCTGTTACATCACAAACACTAGAGAAATATATATTCCTTTACTGTCTTGTACATATACCAAAACATTAAACACATAAAACCTAGATTGTCCTATACAGTACATACTAGTTAAGGAGGATTGGAAAGCTAGTTGGTTACAGAAAGGAGGTGTAATCATTGGATTTGGGTGAGTGACTTGTGTATAAGGGTTAAAGGATGTTATCTCAGAGCAATGAAAGTGAAAATTTGATAAAGGATATGATAAAACAGACTAGAGTCTAATGTGGAGTTTAGAGTAAACAGGAGCAAATGTTTAGAAATCCAAACCCATGAAATTGGAATAGTGGAAACTAAAAAAAGGTAAATACAATTTATTCATTAATATCCCTTACACTTGACATTTGGCCCCTTCATTCAAACCTAAATATTTCAAATTTTCAAACACTACATTTAGAGGGAAAACTGATAGCATGATATTTACATTTCCAATAAGGTCCATGACTTACAATGTCCTCCATTGCTTGTATTGCCAAATCCATGATCAGATGAAAAGGTTCCACTGCATCACCACCTTGTAATGAACCAACATAATAAAAACAAATTCTTATTAGAATGTTTTTAACAAAAAAACTACATATTACAATTTGGAGAACTTGTGTTCTCTTGTATTTACCTCAACTTGGTGTCTGTTGGTTGGATTCGTTGCTATTTTTTTTACATTTTTCGTACAAATGTAGCAATGACATGTCATCCTCCTACATAAAAAATGTATCAATACAACTATTAGAGAATGATTCATGAACAAAAGTGTTAAAAAAAACTAAATATCAAACAAATAACTTACCTTGTCATCACCTCCATTAGCTCTTTTGTGAATGATCCCCTCATCTTCTGCATCTAAATCACCCTCCTCACCTTGTTAATACAATGACATATAAATTATATGAAATATATAATACTTATGTATTGATAATGAGAAACAAGTTAAATGAAACCATTACTCAGTAAACTTACCATGTTTTCCTTATTTTCTCTTAGTGCCAAAATGGTTGCCCTCCTCCTACTCCTCACAGGCTCCGAATCATAGGCTCTCATAACATCTTTAACATCTTTCTTGGAGAATTTTCTAATCTTGTAAGACAATGAATTTTCATCCCTCTTTCATATGCGGTGTATCACACATCACCTTTGTAATATAGATCGTGTATGCAACACAACCTTGATGTTCCCCTCCCTCTAATCCCTGTATTGCCTCCATTTTTCAAAGGCACGACAAAGATATTTTCCACTAAACTTTATCCATTTCCTCTCAAGGGTAGCATTCCAAAGGTAATGGGTTGACATGTGGAGGTTTATCCTCCGTAACTCATAAAATTTTCTTTTGTAACTGGGGTACTCGCAATAATAAATTATGTGGTCCCTGCAATGCTCCCTCATATAGTGAAGAGGAGCATATTCACCAACATAATATAAATAGTTCGACACTAATGGAGATAAATGAAAATAATAAATAAAAAGTTTCAATTTTTTTATTTTACCTCATTAACGACGATATCATCCTCCACATGACCTGGAGAAGAAACCCTAGGTGCATCCTCCTATAATCAACATTCCAAATATCACCTTGTTAGTCATACAAACTCGTTAGCCACATATAAAATCATCAGGAACACACGTACCGAATAATATATAATTAATATATAATATACAATGTAAAATTAAGGTGATTTTACCTCCTTGTCAGCAATATCCTCTTGTACATGTGTTGGTGACGTAAACTTCCATGCAACCACCTCAACATCCTTTAATCAACAATCCAAGTAAAATTTCGTTAGTCACACTAATTTTTTAAATAGAAATGCATACACATTTATTAAAGTAATAACACATACACACAAACCAAATTACATATAATCAAATTAAAAAATAAAATGTTAAATTTAGGTGATTTTACCTCCTCAATAGCAATATCCACCTATACATGTGATGACAAAGCAACATTCAGTGCAACTACTTCATCATCCTTCAATAAAAAAAACTATATAAAACTTGTTACTCACACAATAAATAATACCGAATTCCAAAAAGTGTTAAAAAGCAATTTTATAATGATTAGTAGATCAAGTACACACGCACGTACTGAAAAAGATATCGAAGGTACATTCTCCGCCTCTACCATTGTGATCTTCTGATGGAAGACCTAACCATAGGTTCCTGAAATAAGAATGTGTTAATTAATTATAAAATCAGTTTCTATGTAAATTATAATGCAATTTTTTTATTTTTCAATTGCCACAGTGGAAAAGGTAATTGAAAAGTGTTTATTCTTACTTATGACGAAAACACAATGTCCTTAGAATGCATCGTCGGCAAAGCCGATCGCAACAATGGTAATATCCTCTATGGGCATCCATAACAAAAAAACATAATTAAGCTTAACAATAACTGAATGGATAGATATAATGCCTAAATATATTTTTCTAAGTGTACACATCATGGAAGAGTATAATTCCTGCAATGTCTTATTATGTTCCAATAACACTCGCAATATTTCATTGACGGGATGCATTATTACTACAATAAAAATCTATTTCTACCATTCTACAAATGCATCAAAAATAGTATGTATTAAGTCATTAAATAATTTAAAAAAAAAATTTACATAACAAAAAAATGAGTTACGGTGTAAATATATCATATTACAATGTCATCCATGGAAAGTGCTAACAATGCTACCACTTCTTCGTTTATAGTGGCCTTAGACACTTGACATACATCCAACCTACCTCTATTAACCTTTTACACACACACACACACACACACACACACACACACACACACACACATATATATATGAATATTTCTCAAAGCGAGATACAATCTCTAGCACCTAAACATGAAGAACAAAAATATTTACATTGTTACACTGGTAAACACACTTCATTTGATTCAAAACAAGAATATCATGCCAAAACACAAAAATGTTCCAAACTTCATGACGTATCACTTACTCAAGATGTAATATCAAGGCCCTATACTCAGCTTGGTGGATGGTCATACTGACATCTCCCACAATGGTGCCTCTCTTTACTTTATGGATGCCATCAAGGTCATAAAATATGAACAATGAACATGTAATATTTTTTAAGGTATTCGACACTCCATGAATTTCCAATCTCCAAATGATAACCATATTTACCTTTACAATGGAAAAACATCTATCGTAAGAAACAACAAACAACATGCATATATGCATTACAAGACATATGCATATTGATATATATACATGTTTTTTTGTGTTGTTTGTGGTAAACAAACTATTTTTTCCTATGTATTATGTGGTATACAAACTATGTTTTTTGTGTGCATATGACAATACAAAGGCTTATGTTTTTATATATATGTGTGTGTGTATATATATATATATATATATATATATATGTATATGTAAAAAAACATAAGCCTTTGTATTGTCATATGCACACAATATATATATATATATATATATATGTATGTATGTATATAGATATATAGATATATATGTATATACATATATATAATATGTATATAGATATTGTTAGGTTGTGGAGCCTGTTTTGATGTGTGAAAGTGTTGAAGACTGTACACTAAGAGTACTGTACACTTTTCATGTATCCTCGCCAGGGTTTGGGGCCGGGCCGGGCCCCGAGCAGGGGTCCGGGGGCGCAGCCCCCGAATTTTTTTTTTTTAGGCGTAAATTTTTGGCCTAAAAAAATTACACCCGAAATATCAGAAAATGTGTTTTTCTCATATGGGCAAGTTTTTGACCCATAGGTTTATGGGACGGGTTTTTCCCATAGTTTTGATACCCACGGTTTTGTAAAACTTCTTAAGCAGTTGTCTATTTATATGGTCTTATGCATATGATAGATGCACAACCAAATGTATTGCAGATGTGTTTTGAATTCCGGTGTGAATTCTGTAGAGTTTGTTGAGCATAGCTCCAAACGGATCTAGGTATTGTATTGAGAGAGCGGTGGCTCGTAATAAAATCTGAGCAAGTGATTCTTGGTGGACGTAGCCCAAATTGGGTGAACCATGTTAAATACTGTCTCTTTGTGTTGTGTTATTTTATTCTGTAATTTTATTTGAGATCTGTAATAATTTTTGCATATTAGTTTCTACTGTTGCGATTCTGTGAGGGATTATTCAACATATTTTATCCCTTATTACTTAACAATTGGTATCAGATCCTGGTTTGGTTTTCTGAAGTGTTGAATCATAGGGAAAGTTTTTAGCTTGAGTGGGAGCTTTGGCAGATGAAGGAAGATCTAGGGTTGATAAATTAAATGGGCAGAATTTTAGTCTTTGGAAGATGCAGATGGAATATTACCTTTATCAGAAGGATCTTTATACTCAGTTATCTGAGAAGGTGAACAAACCCTCAAGTATGACAGATGCGGAATGAGATTTGTTGGATAGGAAAGCACTTGGGACAATCCGGCTGTGTCTTGCATCTTCGGTATTATTTAATGTTTCAAAGGAAAAGAATACAAAAGATCTAATGGATGCATTAGGGAAGTTGTATGAAAAACCCTCTGCCTCTAATAAGATATTTTTAATGAAAAAGTTGTTTAATAGGAAGATGTCTGAGAATAGTTCAGTAGCAGATCATTTAAATGATTTCAATACGGTAGTGAATATGCGAGCTTCGGTTACAATAGAATTTGATGAAGAAGTTAGGGCTTTATTAATTCTGTGCTCTTTACCTGAGAGTTGGAATAGCCTGGTAATGGCGGTAAGTAACTCGGTTCCAGCTAACTCGAAGTTGAAGTTTGAGGATGTTGTAGGGGTGATTCTAAGTGAGGAAATGCGAAGAAAAATCTCTGGGGAATCTTCTACTTCAAGGAATGCTTTGACAGTGGAAACTAGAGGGAGACAGAAGAATAGAGGAAACCATGGAAAATCAAAAGAACGGGCAAGGTCAAAATCCAAGAACAAGATTGTATGCTGGAATTGTGGAAAGCCTGGGCATGCAAAGAAGGACTGTTAGGAGCTTCGAGATAAGAATAAACAACAGGAAGAAAACAGGGAGGCAAATGTGGCAATGGGTAATGTATGTCAGGATGCTTTGATTCTTTCTTTGCATAATATTACTAAATCTTAGGTTTTACATTCAGGGGCTTCTTTCCATGATTCTCCACATAGGCATTATTTTGTTGATTATGTTCAAGGGGATTTTGGGCATATTTTTCTTGGTGATGATGATCCTTACAAAATAGTTGAAAAAGGTTCTGTTCAGGTTAAGATGTAAAATGGGAATACATGGCTATTGAAGGATGTCAGACATGTGCCTACATTAAGGAGAAACTTGATATCAGCGGGTTAATTGGGAAGTGATGGTTGTACTGTGATATTTACAGCTAACTCTTGGAAGGTTACCAAGGGTGCTCTTGTGGTGGCAAGAGGTAAGAATGTTGGAACCTTTTATTTAACCACTGATAGTATTAATGATTGTAATCTTGTGGCTTCAGATGCAGATACAACATTATGGCACTATAGGCTCGGTCATATGATCCATAAGGGCATGAACATCATAAAGAATAATTTTCCTGGATATACAGAAACAGGTTTGGATTTATGTGAGAACTGCATATATGGGAAAAAAAGGTGAGTAAGGTTTCTCAAGGTTAGACCTATGAAGAAAGAGAGTAAGTTAGAGATGGTACATTCTGATGTGTGGGGACTGGCTCAGGTATCATCTCTTGGGGGTTCAAGTTATTATGTTACTTTTATTGATGATGCAACAAGGAAAGTTTGGGTTTATTATATTATAAAAAAATATGATGTATTTGACACTTTTGTTAAATGGAAAGCCTTGGTAGAGAATGAAACAGGTCTTAAGCTAAAATGTCTCAGGTTAGATAATGGAGGGGAGTATTGCAGCAATGAATTTGATGATTACTGTTCTAAGAATGGAATCCACGGGCAAAAGATGGTTCCAGGAACTCCACAGCAGAATGGGGTATTAGAAAGGATGAACAGAACAATAATGGAACGTGCTAGGAGCATGAGGTTACATGCAGGACTACCTCTTTCTTTTTGGGTAGAAGCGGTGAGCACAGCTGTGTACTTGATAAATAGAGGACCCTCAAATGCCTTGGATGGAGGCATACCTGAGGAGGCTTGGTCCGGTAAGAAAGTTGATTATTCATTTCTTAGAGTCTTTGGATGTGAGGTGTTTGTTCATATAGACAAGGATGATAGGACCAAGCTAGAGGCTAAATCAGAAAAATGTACTTTCATTGGTTATGGTGGTGATGACTTTGGATTTAAATGTTGGAGTATTAAGGAAAAGAAAATCATTCGGTCTAGGGATGTGGTCTTTAATGAGAAAGTCATGTATAAGCAACAGTTACAGGAAAACATGGAAGAATCCAAGAAAGAATATGCAGTGGTAGAGGATCTTCCAGATGGAAAAGTGACCCATGAATCAGTTCAGGAACCTACTCAACAAGAACCCCAAACTCCTACAATGAGGAGGTCTTCTAGGGTAAGAAAAGAACCTGAACATTTTTCTCCTTCTCTTTATTATTTATTACTCACTGATAGTGGAGAGCCAGAGAGCTTTGATGAAGCAATGCAGGTAGATTCCAGTAAGAAGTGGGAGCAAGCCATGGATGAGGAGCATAAGTCTCTCATGGAGAACCAGACTTGGGATTTGGTGAAGCTACCGGAAGGAAAAAGAGCATTGCAGAATAAGTGGATGTATAGAGTTAAAGATGAAGGAGGAAAGAAAAGATATAAGGCCCAGTTGGTGGTCAAGGGGTTTGCACAGAAACAAGGTATAGATTTTGATGAGATTTTTTTTCCTGTAGTAAAAATGAATTCTATCAGAACTGTTCTTGGAATAGTAGCAGTAGAAGACTTGCACTTAGAATAGTTAGATGTAAAGACTGCATTTCTCCATGGTGATTTGGAGGAGGAGCTATATATGCAGCAGCCAGAAGGATATGAAGTCAAAGGTAAAGAAGAGATGGTGTGAAAATTGAAGAAGAGCTTGTATGGCCTGAAACAAGCTCCACGTCAATGGTATAAGAAGTTTGATAGCTTCATGATGGAGCAAGCTTATATTAGATGTCATTCTGACCATTATGTGTATACAAAGAAATTTGAGGATGGAAGTTATATTATCCTGTGTTTTTATGTAGATGACATGTTGGTTACAGGTAAAAACATGCAGGAAATAAAAGTACTCAAGAAACAACTAAGTGAATCCTTTGATATGAAGGATTTGGGGGTAGCCAGAAAAATCCTTGGTATGAGGATAACTCGGGATAGGAAGGAACGGAAGCTTACTTTATCTCAGGAAGAGTACATTAAGAAGGTATTGGATAGGTTTAACATACAGGATGCTAAACCAGTTGGGACTCCTTTGGTAGGCCATTTTAAGTTATCAAAGGAGCAGTGTCCCAAGACAGAGCAGGAAAGAAACCAGATGTCTAAGGTACCTTACTCATCAGCAGTTGGTAGTTTGATGTATGCTATGGTGTGCACTAGCCTTGATATTGCGCATGCAGTGGGAGCTGTGAGTAGATTTATGAGTGATCCAGGTAAAGAGCATTGGCAAGCAGTAAAGTGGATCCTTCGATATTTGAGAGGGACCATGGGGACAGTTTTGTGCTACAGTGGATCAGAAAACACTTTACGTGGTTATGTAGATTCAGACATGGCTGGATATGTAGATAGCAGGAGGAGCATGACAGGTTATATTTACATTGTAGGTGGGACAGCAGTGAGCTGGATTTCACGACTACAGAAGCTGGTGGCTTTGTCAACCACAGAGGCTGAGTATGTTGCTGCCACAAAGGCAAGCAAAGAGATGATTTGGTTACAACAATTGCTTGAGGATTTGTGGCATAAGCAGGAGGAATGTAAGCTGCATAGTGATAGTCAAAGTGCTATACACCTAGCTAAGAACTCTGCTTTCCACTCTAGGACAAAGCATATACAGTTAAGGTATCATTTCATCAGGACAGCTTTGGAGGAAGAGAATTTGAAGTTGGAGAAGATTCATACCAGTCAGAATCCTGCAGACATGATGACCAAGGTGGTCACAAGGGAAAAACTAAAGTTGTGTTCAGCTTTGGTTGGTCTTCATAGAAACTAGTGAAGGGTTGAGAAGCTTGCTCAGAGGAAAACTAGTCTCCAAGTGGGAGATTGTTAGGTTGTGGAGCCTGTTTTGATGTGTGAAAGTGTTGAAGACTATACACTAAGAGTACTATACACTTTTCATGTATCCTTGCGGTTTGGGGTTGGGGTTCGGGGGCGCAGCCCCCGAATTTTTTTTTTTTTATGCATAAATTTTTGGCCTCGAAAAATTACACCTGAAATATCAGGAAACGTGTATCTCATATGGGCAAGTTTTTGACCCATAGGTTTATGGGACGGGTTTTTCCCATGGTTTTGATACCCGCGGTTTTGTAAAACTACTTAAGCAGTTGTCTATTTATATGGTCTTATGCATATGATAGATGCATAAGCAAATGTATTGTAGATGTGTTTTGAATTCGGGTGTGAATTCTGTAGAGTTTGTTGAGCATAGCTCCAAACAAATCTGGGTATTGTATTGAGAGAGTGGTGGCTTGTGATAAAATCTAAGCAAGTGATTCTTGGTAGACGTAGCCCAAATTGGGTGAACCACGTTAAATACTGTCTCTTTGTGTTGTGTTATTTTATTCTATAATTTTATTTAGGATCTGTAATAATTTATGCATATTAGTTTCTACTGTTGCGATTCTGTGAGGGATTATTCTGCATATTTTATCCCTTATTACCTACAGATATATATATGTATATATATATATATGTGTGTGTGTGTATATATACATATATATATATATATATACATATTATATATATCTATATACATATTATATTTATGTATATAGACATACATACATACATACATACATACATACATACATACATACATACATACATATATAGATATATATGTATATGTATATATCTATATGTGTATGTATGTATGTATGTATGTATGTATGTGTGTGTGTGTATTATACATATCCATATTCATATATGTTACGTAGAAATGCTTCTTTTTAATGTGTTTATTGTTGTATACTAACACCTAGTACATATATGTATGTATGTATACGTACATGTATATGTATATACATAAGGATATGTATATGTATGTATATGGATATGAATATGTATTGGTCCCACATACCTATGTTGTATTGAGTGTATATGCCAGAAAAACAATGATTTAATATGAGTAATTATTATGTTTTTCTCTAAAACATATATACATACATACATATTATACATATACATATATGTTACATATAATTGTTTCTTTTTTAATGTGTTTTTATTTGTTGTAAACTTTTTTTTCTCTTTTGTAGTATACACACAGTGTGTATATGGCAAACAACACTACCATATGATAATACAAAGGTCCAAGTAGGTGACCCCATAAACATTTTGTATTGTCAAATGACCCCCATATACATTTGTGTGTATATGACAATACAAATGCTTATGTTTTTTTGCATATTAAGTGGTATAAGCAGTTTATCATGTGTGTGTGTGTGTGTGCGCGTGCATGTACATATGCATATGCATATGCATATATATACATACACATATATATATGCATATGCATATGTACATATATGTGTATATATATATATATATATATGCATAATACATATGTATGTATATATGTATATATGTGTATATATAGATATGCATATACATATATGTATATATGCATATATGCATATATGCATATATACACATATACATATATATGTATATATGCATATATATATATATATATATATATATACACACACACACAGATATATATATATACATATGCATATCCATATGCATATGCATATATATGTATATATATTTATATGTATATACATATATATGTGTGTATATATTTATATGTATATATATATATGCATATATATATACATATAAATATATACACACATATATATGCATATGCACACACACACACACACACACACACACACACACACACACACACACACACACACACACACACACACACATATTTGCATATGCATATGCACATGCACATGCACATGCACATATATGTATGTATATGCATATATGCATATATATGCATATGCATATACATATACATATACATACATACATACATATACATATATAGTATATATATGTATGTATATGTATGTATGTATGTGTGTGTGTGTGTGTGTATATATATATATATGCATATGTATGTATGTATTATACATATCCATATTCATATATGTTACGTAGAAATGCTTATTTTTAATGTGTTTTCTATCATATACAAACGTTTTTCTCTATGGTATACACAATGTGGTTTTTGTGTGTATAATACAAATACACACCAGTACATAAATGTATGTATGTATGTATGTACGTACATACATATGATATGTGTGTGTACGTACGTGTATCTGTATATACATAAGGATATGTATATGTATATATATGTATATGAATATGTATTTCTCCCACATACCCGTGTTTTATTGAGTGTATAAGAAAAACAAAACAATGAGTTAATATTACTAATTATTATGTTTTTATATAAAACATATATATATATATATACATATATATATATATATATATACAACATACATACATATATATATATATATATTTTATACATATACATATATGTTACATATAAATGTTTCTTTGTTTAATTTGTTTTTATTTGTCGTAAAGTTTTTTATCTATTCTGTGGTATACACATAGTGTGTATATAACAAACAACACTCCCATATGATAATACAAAGGTCTAAGTAGGTGAGACCAGTATATATACATATGTCTATGTAGACTCGTACATACATGTACATATATATGTATATGTATATGCATATGCATATATACACATACATATACAAATACATATGTATGTATGTACATGTATGTATACGTATATGTGTACATGTATGTGTATGTATATGTAGCTATCGCAAGAAGTTATCTATCCTGGCTGACATGATCACATGACCCCCATAAGATACACCATAAAATGTCAATGCATGCATCGCCCATTTTTGTCTTCTAATGAGATTTGAAACCTACATATACAAACACATACATATACATATATGTACATACATACATACATACATATATGTATATATGTATTTGTATACATGCATATGTATATACATATACATAAATTCATATACATATCTATTTACATGTATGTATGAGTATACATATACATATGTATATGTACTGGTCTCACATACTTGAATGTTTGTATTATCATATGGGAGTGTTGTTTGTTATATGAACACACTGTGTGTATACCAAAAAAGACATAAATGGGTGATGCATGTATGGCATCTTATGGTGTATCTTATCGGGGTCATACGATCCTATGGATCTTAAATGGAATTAGTAGGAGTGATTTTTTTGGCGTTGTAACATTATCTATAGCTTGGTAAGTGAATAATGCAAAATGGTGGAGTCTGGTGGTTACGTAATGAAAACTCACAAGCAATGCATTAACACCTCTTAAATACACCACCTTTTTCCGTACACCTTTCCATCCTTTCTGCTTGCACCTTGGATGGTGAGTTAATGAATGGAGTCCTGTGACACATAAAAAACTAGGATGGAGCTAGATAAATGTAACCTCTGCAGAACCAGGTCCCACACTAAGGGGTGAATCATATGATAATGGATAAACGTCTAGGTATGTGAGACCAGTACATGATACATACATACATATGTGGGTGTGTGTGTGTGTGTGTGTACTCGTACATACATGTACATATATATGTATATGCACTGTGTCATCCTATAAAAATCTCTTATAAAAATGGCATAGTGATATGTATGGGTATATTTACCTATGTGCATACTGTATGATATGTGTATGTGTCTATATAAGTAGGTTTCATAACACATTCATTGAATAGCCAACCAAGACAAGAGTATATATAGTTTTATCTCTCTTATGTGGTATACACACAATGTGTATATGATAATACCACATGGCCTTATGATAATACAAATGTTATGGTATGTGAGACTAGTACATATACATATGTATATGTATACCCATACATACATGTATAAACATGCATATACAAATGCATGTGTGTGTGTGTGTGCATGTGTGTGTGTGTGTGTGTGTGTGTGTGTGTGTGTGTGTGTGTGTGTGTGTGTATGTATATGTATACATATGGATATATATGTGTATGTATAAGTAGGTTTTATAACACATTCATTGACATAGATATAGATATAGATATAGATATAGATATATATATATATATATATATATATATATATATATATATATATATATATGTATGTATATGTATATGCATATGAAAATCCATATAAAAATGCATGTGTGTGTGTGTACATGTATGTATATGTATATGTATACATATGGATATATATGTGTATGTATAAGTAGGTTTTATAACACATTCATTGACTAGCCAGCCAAGACAAGAGTATAGATAATTTTATCTCTCTTCTATGGTATACACATATTATATATGTGACAAAAAACACTCCCATATCATTATACAAATGTCTAAGTTTGTGAGACCAAGTATTTGATAATAAAAAAATGTGAATTTCTTGCCTAGAACATGGTATTTTATAGGATCATTGCAACATTATCAACATTTATCTACATAATTAAGTTTATCTATCTCCACATACCTCACATGATGCTAAAAAAAACTCAGGAATAATATAAATCATATTAACATATGCACTAATTCATTTCATAATTGAATAAATACTCTAAACAAACATCTTTCTAGGTATATGTAGTGACCTTGCTTTAGCAGAATGGACCACTTAATGGAGATTTATAGAAAAAATTCTTAGTGTTTTGGAACTTAAGATCTTTAGTGATTAATCGATGGAATGGAAAGTTTGGCAGTTACATAAGGAAATGAAAAACCAAAGAAATGGATCTTAAATGTTGGCCACCTTTTTCTATCCTTTCCTCTGCATTTCTTTTCCTTGGGATCTACTTAGGAACTAGCACATCTTGGTGGGCTCAGTACATATACATATGTACATGTATACTCGTAGATATATATGTATATGTATATGCATGTATAAACATGCATATACAAATTCATATATATATATATATATATATATATATATATATGCATGTGTGTGTGTGTGTATGTATGTATGTATGTATGTACAAGTATGCATATGTATATGTATGGATATGTATGTGTATGTATAATTAGGTGTCAGATCACATTCATTGATTAGCTAGCTGATGCAGGAGCATCATCTTTCTTATAGTCAATTTCTATAGGGGCATGAAATGTTGACATTTATTTGATGATTTTATGAATGGAATGATTTATTTTGTTTTTATATGATTGAAAATGTTAGGTTTACTTGACATGATATTTTGATTGAATGATTAGTTATAAGGAATGAGTCTTTGAATTAATGAGGAAATAATTTGCAGGTATGCTTACACAGTGAGGTTACAAGAATCCAAGACTAGAGGTAAGAAGAACTTGAGAAGGTTTAAGTTATACCTTGTCATTGAAGTTTACAAAATGCATGATATGTGTTCTTGAAGGTTGTTAGGAAATAAGAGATAAATAATGCGGAATAATCCCTTACAGAATCGCAACAGTAGAAACTAATATGCAGAAAATATTACAGATCTCAAATAAAAGTGCAGAGTAAATAACACAACACAAAGAGACAAGATTTAATGTGGTTCACCCAATTTGGGCTACGTCCACCAAGATCACTTGCTCAGATTTTATTACAATCCTCCACTCTCTCAATACAATACCTAGATCCGTTTGGAGCTATGCTCAACAAACTCTACAGAATTCACACCTGAATTCAAAGCACATCTACAATACATTTGCTTGTCTGTCTATCATATGCATAAGACCATATAAATAGACAATTTCTTTAAGCAGTTTGATACAAAACCATGGGTATCAAAACCATGGGAAAAAAACTATGGGTATCAAAACAATGGGAAAAATACCGTGGGTATCAAAACAATGGATACCGAAAAAACCATGGGCCAAAAAACAGCCCATAATGGTTACCCATTACCCATGGGTTAATAAACCACCCATGAAAATTTGCCTCAGGGGCTTCACCCCCGAATCCCCTTGACCCGCTCACCAGCGAGCGAGACCGCCATAAAAATACCCGAGTGTAACACATAGAAGGTGTACCACACTCTAACTTGAAAACAGGCTCCACAAACATAACAAAGGTTTGGTAGTGTTATTTATGGGTACAATTCCTCAAATTTGATGGTTAACATTTAAGAAAGAATAAGCTTTAAAAGGTGACTGGTAAGGAGACTCTGTTTTATTCCTTTAAAGAATGAGAAACTCAAAAAATGGAAGGTGTAAGGTCAATTCATACTATGTGGATGGTATAAAAGATTTTATTTTGAGTCTTAACAAGCCATGAAAACAAATAAGTCTAATATCTTCTTCAAATTAAGTGTTCTTGAGTTTTAATAAGGCTAAGGTTTCAAAGGAATATAAAATTGTGTGTAACTTAAAAATAAACCAATGAAAAGGATGAAAAAATTGGTATATAGGTTCTTGGGCATGTGGAAGATATATGGAACGAATTTCATATTGAATGTTTCAATATAACTATCCCAAATGCCATGACACAACTATGATTTCTGAGCATACTCTATTTTTAAGATGGTTATGAGAATATAACCTAACAAAATTCAAGAAATCCTTACCCTAATTACTAGTATAAGTGTTATGGGAGTGAAAATAATGAAGAGGAATGTTGGAAAATTTTGGAGAAGTGGAAAAGTAATAAGGAGATCAAAATAGTACACATACACTCCTAAGGACTCTGTGACAGTCCATAATTAAGAGAGGATTAATGATCTTAGTCATCTATAAAATACTTAACCCATGGTTTGTAAATGTTGAAGAGAATTAATAAGGATATTGAGACTTTAAAATATGTGTCATTGTTTACTAAAAAGTCTTATAAGATATAGAAGGTGTTAAAATCAAGAAAATAACATCTACAGACTTAGACCCCCAACCTATGTATAATTTTATGAGTCAAAAGAAGTATTTAGTTAAGAGGATATCATTACTAGAGATTGAAGGAATGATGAGTCTATGAAAATGTGGTGGAAGAACCTAATATCAAAGAATAATAGCTTGAATGAGAAGGTTCAGTGATTAAGGAAATGAACATAGTCAAATATCACTTGAATAATCAGATTTGGACACTTGTATTAGTCAAACTTCAATTAGTGGGAAGTGGGTTGAGAAAGTAACTCATAAGCAAGGATGACCTACAAGATAATTGGTGATTAAGAAAATATAGGATTTATAGATTCCTAAATCTAATTGCAATGTAGTAGTAAATGAATAAGCAATGAAGTATAAAATAGACCCAAAAAAATAAGCAATTAAGATTTAAAACCCTAAGTGAAAATGAAGAGATAAAATGACTTAGTTGTTTCTGCAAATAATCCTGGACTTGTGTCGAAGTGACAAAATGATGAACAAAGAGGGAAAATTATCGCACCGAGCCTCAGAAAAATGTAGAGATGTTGGAATATGTCTAGACTGGGGTGCCTATGGAGAAGTCCTGGGTCACCTAGGGCGCCCTAAACCTATTTTAGGCTGCCTGTGACTGCTCAGACCTGCAGAAAACTATTTCGTTAGGGTCAAAAAATGTTCATTGTCCTTCACTTCTTGTCCTAGTATGTCACACCAAGTCTGCAAATGTCATTGGTAACCTACAATAAAGAAATGACCTGCAAAACCCTCAAAAGTGCATCAAATCCCAAAAAGAAAATAATGAAAATGAGGATTCAGGTTATCCTCATCTGTCAAAAGAGTTATGTTACGAATTGAGCATTGCACTACATTTCAGAACCAATGTATTTCTATGCGTGTGTGTGTAGAATTGTGCCCTAGGTGACTCTTGTGCATGTCACACTTGATAGCGAGCAGGTAGCTAGATGTAAGCAATGTAAATAGATGTGTGCATGAAATAATGAACTTCCCCTCTTATGCATGTATGCATAAGTATCTAGTCCCTTGCCCTTGTGTGTGGATGTCTAGATGGATGCTTGAATGCTCTTGATAATGGCATTTTGAATGCAACCTTAGGTGGTGATAGCTAATGCTTAGTGCTTGGTCCTTTATTATGATCACATAACTTTATATTTATATGATTCCTTACTTGAATTTTGTAATTAACCATCCAAAAATTCTGACTACCAAAAATATAAGATGTCCAAAAATGCTTAGAAAGGACCCAAAATATGTGAATAAAGTATAAAGAGGTCAGGGGTGCCCAGAGGGGATAGGGGTTCCTGACCCCGTTGGTTCTCAGCTAGGCATTTGGTGTCAAGGATGAGAAATTTCGAAGTATGAAAAGATAGACTGGGCTAGAAAGAGTGTAAGACCAAGAATAAAACAAAAAGTAAGAAAATATAGCCAAAGACAGTGGGTTAATTAGTACTTTTCTTGCTTAGGAATCATATGAATAGTAGTATGTGTTCAAGACTAGATAGATACCCAAAGTGCGTGATTTAGTGTCTATATTTGCCCCCACTTTATGTTGTTGAGTGAAATCTTGATAACATAAATTAGATAAGAGATGCGTACCTGATAACCATGTAGATCGATGGTGAAAAAAGTCATGTCGAGAGATAAGGAAAAACGCAGTGGAGTGATAAAAATGTGAAGCGTGGAAGCTAAAGAAGAGGAAGTGCAAAAAAGTGAATGATGATGATGACCCTAGGGAGAGAGCACATGTGTATATGTTCATGATGTTTACCTGTTGTTAGTGTCGATTGTTTGCTGATATGTTGATTGATTTATGTGTGATGATATTGTTGATGTGATGTGACTACCGCTTCCCAATAAGGACGAACCTATAAAAGAGAAGAACGAATCAAGTAGTCAAATACATATGTATATGATCAAAATGAGTAAAAAGTATGTAAAGAAATATGTGAAAATGAAAAAAAGGAACATGTGCACCTGATCAATGATGAGTGAAAAGTGTAGAAAGGATCCTGTAGATGATGTAGAAGAATGAAGTTTTTCAGGTGATCTCATGCGTCAATTGCATTGTATGTGAGTTTTTTGGGTGATCTCACTGCCAAGACATGGAATAAGTGTAGGGATAAAAGTATGGTGTCATTCTCTAAATATTTAAATGATTCCTGAAATTATGAATGCCATTGTAAATGGTGTGTAAAAATCCATGTTCCATTTCGAATAGTTCTGATCCAACGTGAAATTAGAAAATGTTGTGTAGTGCATGCATGCCGAGTGCTAAGGAGCGTGTGCTACCTTGTAAAATCATTGTGTGAAGTTTTGTAGACTATGCTGAACTGAAAAATGTTGTGTAACTACCCCCTGGTCATAGGCATCCAGGAAGGGTCAGGGGCGCCAAGGCACTACTGTCTGGGTTCTGGGCACTGGTGTTTGTTGTGGTAAGGACCCAAGTCAGGATTTGGGCCATTTTTGCTACAATTGATGACTATGTTGTACCGGTACTAAACTGTGTTGTGTGATGAATTTGAACTATGCTGTGTGGGGTGAATGATTCACCCAAATGATCCCCCCCCTCATTTGGGGTGCATTTGAAATCATTGCGAAGGAGTATATCGGCCCAAAGGAGGATCGACCATTGTGCTGAAACTGATGACCTGCAGGGGGAGGGAGTGTGTTTGGTAGAAACTAAGGCACACACAAACAAAGTGGCTGAAGATAAGTGTTAGTATAAAAAAGATAAACACGCATGTAGAAGACGATGTAAGCTAACAAACAAGCAAACAATGTGTAATCTAAGACATGTAAGAAGACAATGTAAACACACAAGAAGACAAAGATTAGACCGCAAAAAGTGGGTTTCAAACATGGGACATCACTCACAATGTCACAAGACAATCAAGGCCATTAGTGGCCATAAGCATACAAACAATAAGAGAATAAGCAAGACATAGGGAAAAGCCAAACAATGACGTATAATGAACAAACAATCACAAAGCAAAACAAGTAATGTAATAGATAACCATGGAAGAAAATAGATATGTAAAACAAATGTTGCACATGAAGCACCCTGTTAGCATATGTTAGAAAAGATAGAAATGTATGTTCAAAACATGTATAATCGATAATAGTGTGCTATGAAAAATGAAACAATAGCACCTGTAGTGTATGAAAGTGGATGCCCCTAGGAGTCTGCTGTGGGACTTGTAAGAGGTACTATGCCAAGCATAACATGTTGCGTGTATCGATCTGTAGAATCTATGATCACAACTAGAAAGAAAGTGAATACATGCATGTGTATATAGAAAGATAATGACATACCAAATATCTATCTAACATGTGTAAAAAGTGTACATGTAAGCATAAGTAAGTAAGATAAAGTAAGACTAAGTGTGACCAAGATATGCAGTATGTTGTGGATGAGATGAGAATGGAATGTCAGTGTGAGTGTGATAGGAGTTGCATGCCCCCTAAGTCAATATGTGCATGTATGAGAATTGATGAGGTTCATTTATACATGCCTCCTCAGTAGTCAAGAATGAACCATAGAACAAGAGTGCGTCATCACAGGAAATGGTTTGAGTATGTGTGCGCTAGAAAGATATGATCGATAAAATCATAGAGTGTAGTGAGTGAGTGAGTGAGTGCGTGAGTGAGGTATTTTAAATGAGACGCACAGAAGTTGATTATGGACCATGTGAACTAGTGGTGATGTCATAGGGTAATGACCGTAACCTGTAGAAGTATATGTGAGAAAGATTATCGTTATGAATAGCGTAGAGTAGATGTTGAATGAAAGAGATGAACTGTGTAAATGTAGAAGAGTGTAGTGTGCAATGAATGTGTGTAATAGATGTAGTGCATAAATGTGTAGAGATGTAATGTGTAGTGTGGTGTGTATGTAGTGTGTAGTGTGTGAGGTTCATGTGTATAGCATGCCCTCAACAGTCAAGTGTGAACCATAGCACATGAGAGTGCATCATCGGGTAGTGAGGATACATGAATGTATCAAGATGTGTGTAGATGAATGTGAAAGTACTAGATGTGAAGTGTAGTGCTAGAGGAGGGGGGATAATAAGCATGATTCCCCCTAAGTGAATGTTAATGAATGTTGTTATCTGATGACAGTGAAAGATGAGGGTCCTCCAATCCGATGCTTGTAGAGATAAAGGCGTGTGACCATGCTCCTAATTATTGGTGGTGTATGAGATAGATGTGCTATGATAGGTAAATGAAGCCTATGTACCATGTGACCGATGAGGTGATGGACATGTGAAGAGGTAAAGGTGATGAACACCTATGTGAAGTCAGAATGTGGAGGTGATGGACACCTATGTGAAGAATGAAAGGTGATGGACATCTATGGACACGTGGAGGTATGGACAGGTATGTGAAACAAAACATGGAGGTGATGAAATCCTGTGTGAAGTAGAACGGAGGTGATGGACACCTATGTGAAGTAGATGTGGAGGTGATGGACACCTATGTGAATCAAAACAAGGATAGGTGATGTATATTGATGTGAAGGATCTGTTTGAGTGGTGGACCTAGAATGATGTGATGGATACTGGAAGACCGATGAGACTGTGTAGGCCATGTGTGAACAAGAGAGCTAGGAGCAAGATCATGCTTTAGTTTCGAGAGGCCACGAGGTACCTAAATGATCTAGCAAGTGTAATGGAAACCTCAAGGGGAGGTTACAGCCATGGAGTGGATGGTGAAACACATTGATAGTAATTAATTTCCTATTGTGAATTAAATTTAGACATAAATGATGCATGGAGATGATAGCCTTAGTTGCATGTAACCAGGGAAGACCTAAGAGCATGTCACACCTTTGAATGAAGGTTCCACAAAGAAAAGGTACAAGTAGGGTAAGATGACCAACTGTGATTGGAAGCTTAACATATCCATATGAATTAGGAACTAGATATGAAATCTGTGAGAGTAGATAGCCAATAGTGACGAAGTACTGCAATAGAACATGCGCTAATGCGAAATGAAGGATCGACCATAGTGTTATTGATAGAATTGGATCCAATAGAAGCACTAATGTGCAAGTCGATCAGAAGAGAATGTAACATGATAATCATGATCGAAGAAAGTAATAATCGGTGGGGATGTCTAGTATGAGAAACTAGAAAATCAAGATCCCCCGATGTAGGAGGAGGAACTGTGTGATATGTATGATTGGTTGAGGAATCAACCACTTTTTATCATGTTTCAGAAGAGGATTTTTAAATATCTTCAGCTTGTGATTTTCATTAACTAAGTTTCCAAAGCCTTAGGTATTAAGAAGATCATTTGCATTATTATCGACCAGATCTTGAATGAGATTACAAAGTTTGAAACAATGATATGTAGAATGTCCAACACATTGGTGATAATCACATCGGAATTTTTTGTTGTAATTATGACCCTTAGGATGAGATGGATCCAAATTTGAGTGGAGGAGGTATTGCATAATTATATTGCTCTCAACAAGTTGTGGCAATAAAAGATGTGGAAGTGACAGTCAATTTTCTATATATATGCTTAGGTGGTTGCCATTGAAGCTCGTTAGTGTTAGATACAATGCATTGATAGTGGCTTTAGCTTCAGTAGGTTTCACTAGATGGCTTGAAAGGTTGTTTTGCTTTGAAAGTGTGCTAGAAGATGAATTCTTATTCCTGATACTTAATCTTTTTTGATTGATAAAAGTTTAGTTTCACGTTTATCTTAAGAGTATGGCATAGTTGATCAAATGAAGGATATGTCTCAAAGAGACCACTTTCCTAGAGAGGCAGACAATAGACATTTGTATAAATAGATCTTGAAGCTTAGAGTCTGCAAGCACATTAGACATCTTAACTAAGTTGTTTTTATATCGTAAGACATAATCCACTAAATGTTCATTTGATCATTTGTTTAAGTTGGGTGAGTTGAGCATATGAGATCTTAGAGCCAATATTGATAGAGAAATGAGCAAGGAAAAGCATCAGACAAGATGTGTGAAAGATGTTACTGAGTGGATAGGTAGATCATAGAACCAACACATCACATAATCATGAAGACCGAAATGAAACGACTTTGATATCAAAGTGTGATCATCCAAAAAATTTAGATAGCCACATGAAATGCTCAGAGATGTTCCTAGGGGTCACCATGGCCATTGAAAAGTGGCAACTTAGGGGTGATGAAATTAGGTGGGAGTTCATAAGTGGAAATGGTGGGTGAAAAAGGAGAATGAAGGAATTATGTGGATTCCAAAGATGGATATACATGAGAATTAGCCTGTTGCAATTGAAAAATTTGCACTTAAAGGTCATGATAAAGAGAGGATAAATATTGAGTGCCAATAAAAGAGACATGTTGCATATGAAAAACAAGAGGTGGAATGAAGTGATTTGGAACTGAAATGTGAATGGTAGAGGTAGGCGGGGAGAGTGCACGTAGGTGGTTAAGTAGCGATGGAGGTGGGGATGGTGAGTAGAAAAATTAAGCTCTGCAAGATTGGTGGCCTCCTAATGAGTGGTGAATAAAAGTAATTCTATATCCTAAGGATTCTCAGAAATATTATCATCAAGCACTTGGATATGGGCTTCAGTGAATTCATCAAAAGATTGAGCCATAATGGAAAGATGAGAAAATCCCTATAAGTAAGGTGTATTTGGGTGATGTGTTCACCAAATGAGTAAGAAAACATATAATTATGTAGATGCCTAAATTTGATTACAATGTAGCAGTAAATGAATAAGAAATGAAATACATAAATGACCTAAGAAAATAAGCAATTAAGATTTAAGACCCTAAGTGCAAATGAAACGTTAAAATGACTTAGCTATTTGACAAATAATCATGGGTTATGTTAAAGTGAAAAAATGATGAAGAGAGAGGGCAAAATGTTGCATTGAGCCTCAGATAAATGTAAAGATGTTGGAATATGCTGGACTGAGGAACCTACACAGGGGTCAGGGCATGTGGGGTACCCTAGACCTATTTAAGGCACTTATGATTAATCAGGACCTCAGAAAACTAGTTTGGTTGGGTTGTGAGATGTTTGTTTTCCTTTGCTTCTTGTTGCTAGTATGTCATACCAAATCAGAAAATATTGTTAGTAGCCTACAATAAATAAATGACCTACAAAACCCTTAAAAGCACATCAAATTCCAAAAAAGAAAATTATGCAAAGGAGGGGTCAAACAATCCTCAGTTGTCAAACATGTGATCTTACGACTAAGCATTACACTACGTTTCAGACCCAACGTATTTAAGTATATGTTTATGTGTGAAATCACTGCCCTAGGTGGATCTTATCCATGTTCGCACTTGATAACGAGAAAATAGCTAGATGTAAGCAATGTAAATATATGTGTGCACGAAAGAATAAACATCCCCTCCTATGATGTGTATGCAGAAGTATATGTCACTTGTCCTTATGTGTGGATGCTTGAATTCTCTTGATAATTCCTTTGTATGAAACCTTAGGTGGTGATAGCTAATGCTTATTCTTGTTCCTTTATTATGGTCACATAACTTTATATTTATATGGTTCCTTAGCTTAAATTTCGTAATTAACCCCAAAAAGACCAACTACAAAAAAGATAAGATGTCCAAATGGCTAGAAAGGACCCGAAATGTTTTTGGCCATATTGGTGTTTTGTTTTCATTGATGTAAATCCCCATTGATGGAAAAGGGTGTCATGGTGTCATGAGTTTCCTCATATGGTTTCAAGAATAAATATTGAGTGGTTTAGTGAGTTCAACAATGTCATGGTGCATGGTTGAGTATGTTGAGTCATACTATGAGGTATCCCAAGTGATTTGGATTGTGTCATGATGTCATACATGGTCCATGAGGTGTGTTTTAGATTTCTATGAGTCTGCATTGGATCAGCATGGTCATTACATGGTGTGTCATGGTCGAGTCAAGTCATTTCAGGTTTTTTCCTATCCCTGGAGCATCTAGAATGAGGTAGAGGCATGAGAATTGGAGTTGATAAGTCTTGTTATAGAATTTTAGTAGTATTGGGACAGTGTACCTGAGGTGTATGGTGAGTTTTAGGTCACAAATCAGAGGTATGCTGCATATTTGGGGTCCTTGGGAAGTAAACAATTGAGACCAAGAAGTTTAGCATAGGAAAATGAGATTAGATGGGGAGTTTCAGAGATATCTAATCTATATGGTGAGCATGGGAAGTTAGATAATGTTTTCATGGTGTTTCATGCCAAATTTTAGGTCATTCTGAAGATGATTTTGCAATTTATGTAAGATTTGGCAAAATTAGGTAAGTGGTAGTTTGTTTTTAAGAAAAAATGACTTTCTGATGCTTTTTGTGAGCATTGAGCTTTGTATGGTGACTTGAGATATTTGGAATATAATTTTAGGTCAGTTATTAAGGTTTTGAAAAAATAATGAGTTTGTTTGATAGTCACGTTTTTATGAATGATCATTAAGAAGATAAAGTGGTTTGAAACCCTAGGTAGGAGCAACTTACAGAAAAGTGCTTATATCAGTCCAGTTTTGATTAGTTCCTCAAAATTTAAGATTGAATGTTGTAGAGGAATGTTCCACATTTCTAGAAATGTATGATGGATTATGTGGTGATATGTGTGCCCCACCTAAAAATTCAAGTTTATGAAGAATTTTAGTTTGTGGCAAAGTTGTCCAAAGAAGGTAAAGTCTAAATTAGCAATTATGATAGCTCAAGAGTTTTTCTAGATATTCATAAATATCTCAGGTCACTATGATGCTGAAGAAGTGAAAAGTGTGCCCTATTTATGTTGACCGATCAAAGGGAAGTTTTAGGACAACTTGGAGCAGTCTTTGGTAAATTGGACATTTCAAGAACTACAGGAGGAGTTAAAATGTGATTCAAATTATGTTGGAAAGAGGATTCAGAGATATTTCAAGGGATATAATTTTTACTTATAGCAAGGTATTTATTAAATCCATGTTATGATTGAATGTGAGACTCATTATGATGGATGTAACGTCCTTAAATGTGTCAAAAAAATCTAAAGGAGTGAGATTAAGCTTAGTGGACACCAAGGTAGTATGACTAAAGTTTGAGATAGCTTGCTACACATGGAACAATTTTGAAACAAGTAAATAAAAGGTACATGTTTGTGAAATTCTAGTAAAACATGTGGAGTCTCAAGAAAATTTTGCAAAGGTTTTTATTGCTTCAAAAGTGGAAGAGTGCTCCAAGATCATATCCAGGCTTGCTAGTATTAAAGTACATGTACTTTTGTATGTTACATTGGGTTAATAAATAAGGAATATTGTTCAAGTCATCAGTGATGTCATCTTAGAAGATGTTTGAGTAGTTGGAAAGGCATGTCTCTAAGTCTAGAAGGAATATGAGCTATGAAGAAGATGAGTTAAGTTATTCTTGTATATGAATTATGAAAATTGTCTTGATGTCTTGAGAATTTACATGGGAAAAAATCCACCTGAGAATAGGATAAATTTATTCACAATGTCGAAATTTTTGAAAGGTATACCTTTCTAAGACACCCTAGGTCTACCCATCCTCAGGACCGGCCTTACACAGTCAGTCCAATGACCTCCCATTAGATGTTAACTTAGTCCCCTAGGTGAATTGAGAATGTCCAATCAACCCCCCTAGGTGATTTTAGGAGTTCTTAAAGAATGCTAATTTTGGACAGTGTTGGGAAGGGCTACCACAGGCCTTCCCAGGATAGTTGCAACCCCCTAGAGTAGAAAAAAGGATAAAAATGAAACATATGGATGAATTAAATGTCTAGAAACATCATGGAGGTTATTTTAGAATGTTCAAGAAAGGTTTGGAAGATTTGGGGTAGTTTCACCAAAAATAGGGTTCACATGCCCAAGCAGTGCACAAGATCAAAAGAGCTACTGAGCTTCAGGAAGTGATTCTAGAATCTATAGTTGGAGTTAGGAGTAAAAAAAAACATCTTTATAAAGGTAATTCCAAGCCTCTACAAGATGGTGAAATCATATTTTTCATAACACCTTGGCGCAATATGTCTGTAATCAGTATTTTCCAAGCTCACCTATGGAACCAAAACACAAATATGCTTTTTTAGGAAATAAATGGAGGAATAAAGATCTGATACCCCCAGAATTTGATTAAAAATTCAATTTTTAGTCAAAATCATATAATAAAATTCCAAACAATTCCATTTGGAGCTCAAGTTATCATCATTTCAAGTCCTCCTCTAGGAAGGCTTCAGCGGTTAGTCAAATTTGAAAGAGGACACGTGTCAGCTCTATGATCTTGGATCAATTTCTTGTCCCTTTAATCCCTAAAGATAAGGTATATGAGGGAAAATAAAATTCTCTTAGCCCCTATAAGCCCTCTGGTCACCCATACAACCTCCAAGATCACCAATTCAACCCCTAGGTGCTTGTGAGAACTCAAACCCTCAACTGCCAAACCTATGACAAGTTTCAAGCTAAGACACCATGTGCAAATTAATGACCCTCGTGTTACCTTTATGCTGGGGGAGATGAGGGACATTAGAATGTGGCCAGCCCAAGGAATGGCTCTTGGTCCCCCATGTAACCATCTTCCAACCCTCAGGTGCTTCCACCATGCTTTTTTGCCAAAACCCCCTACGTCAGATCTTCGCCAAGTGTCGTTGCTAGGAGCTCCATGAAAATTCATATCCATCATGTTCCTCAATGATAAAGGGACATCAGGGACACAAAAATGTTCCCAAATCCAGCTTCAAATTTGAAAAAAATTCTAACTCCTTGTTGCTTCTTGTTGGTTCTCCATTATTGTAAGTGAAGCTCATTGTCGAGAAGAAAGTTGCAGAGAACTTGTAAACCTCCATTGGCCCTCCTCATTTTTTCTTCCCTCCATTATTCCTACAATTAAAGGACTGTAATAACACCAAAAATCTATCTTTTTCAGCTGCCACCATGTCCATTTAGTGCCAGAAACACTCATGAACCAAAACGGTGAAACACTCATATCTCACAATCCGGAGCACGGATTGAAATGAGGTTTTTTACAGAATTCCTTATTTTTAGAGGCCTTCAAGATGAAACAAATGAAATATGAAATGGTTCCCTTGATTATTAACTAGAATAAAAAACTCCATCTTGTGCCTCATCTTCTTCTCCTTCGATTTCCCATTAATCTGGTAAGTGGGTGAAGCTAAAATTTTGCGCACAAAGTCTAGGAGAAAAACCTATCCCGATGGAATTTTTTTCATTGGCACAATCCAAGGTGGAAAAGGAAACCTTGAATTTTTGAAGCTCCATTAATGGCTTTCATGACACAGTAGAAAAAAAAAATCAGCGAGCTACCTCTCCACTTCTCAATGGTTCCAGTAGGCGTAATCGCACAAAAATCGGTGGAAACAATCCTTGAAAAAAATTTCGCGTGAACTAGTTTCACAGTCATGAAGTCCCTATTTTTTAGGGATATAGAGGGCTGTGTTTTTTATCAAAATTCTTCCCTCTTCGAAGAAATTTTCAAATCCCCAAAGATCTAGCAGGTGAAATCATCCGAAATTTGGAGGAAAGGGTCTCCAAAAAATCTAGTTTCTTTCAAACTAGTTCTTACATGATGAAGTTGCCAATTTCTCAAGATATGAAGGAATGATTTTTTTATCAATATTCAGCCCTAGTAACTCTAGTGTTCCAAATCTCTTACTAGGCGTAGATTCTTGTTTTTTATTTTTGAGCTCTTTGGTAAGCGAATCATGATGAAAATTGGAGCACGAGTACACAACAAAGAGTTGGATCCAAAAAAAGTTGTTACCGTCGCAAACCGAGGTTCATTTTCACCACTTACTAAAAATAGCATATTCTATACTTCCTCACATGATATAAATGAAAATTCCCACCAAATTACAAGTTCAATCACTCAGGAACAATCAGAAAAGGGGTAAAATGGAAAGTAAGATAAGAAAATGAATTCTTCCCAAAATAGGATAGGTCCCCAAAGAGCAACTTGCTAAAAATAGAAATGTGCTAGAAATATCAATATCTTGGGAATAAAGGAGGATGGAATATGGTAGAAGGTTTAGAAGGTGAAACTGGAGCAAGACAGGTGATATGTCCTAGAATAGCAGAGCATGGGCTCATATTCTAAAAATAGAAAGTTTTCATTTCACAAGTGGAAATTTGCATATGACTTTGATTTCACTCACCTTACTACTTTTTGGACTCCCCTTAGGATAATGAGATGGTTTCATGAGTCAAAAAGGAGGAATGAGAACTTCACACAGGACTTGAAGCATCATCTTGAGTGTAATGGTTTACAGAGGCAAAGCAGGGCATCGCAAGGCACATCATGTGAATTCATCTTCATCACTTAAGGAACCGGGTGATTCAAAGTGAATTGGTCAGAACAATTATTTAGTGAGTCAAAATGGTTCATCAACCAAGTTTCAAGGAGGGTCATCGTGGGCATTGTATGTGTTCATCTCAAGCTTGCATCGGTAAACCTCAAAACAGTGTTTCTGAACACTCATTTTGTGGTCTAGGATGTTTGTGCATCATAGAGTTTACGGTCATCACTGGATTGGGAAAATGATTCAAATTTATTCAAGGGAGAAATCTTCATCAGTGTAGAAGATCACCAGTTACAGAAATTTTCACTCAAAGTTCATGATTGCATCAGGGCATTCAAATCAGTTCGTTGTAAGGAGTGATTTCCATTCATCCCTTCCCTCTCTTTCTTCTCTCTCTATTCTAATTCTTCATTGGGCCTCATCATTTTATTTTTTCATATTCACTTAAGTAACCTATTTTAAATTTGTAAAAGAATTTTCTCAAATTATAATATAAATACTTAATTCATGGAAAACAAAAGGTCATGAGTGGAATATGGAAATGAGGAGTCATATGAGGGAGGTGAGAAGGACAATTTAGACTGCTATAAATTTGGGATGACCTCTCCATTCTAAAGGATTCCTAATTTTGAAGAAATCTTACTATGTAGCATTGTGAATTGTGATATCTTGGTTGAAGCTTTGTATTCATCACTACACATGGAATAAAAGCTACACTTCTTCTATTTCCTTTTCTTGTTTTTTTTTTATTCTCTCTTTCATGCACTTTGCAAGAATAGTTTGATCATGTATGGAGTTGGAGAGGAACTTGGTGTTCTCGATAGATGAATATGAAAACTTGGTGTTTTAATTCATCGGTCCCACTAGCTTCATTGTGCATTCCTCTATATTGAAGTTTGAACTACTCTTCGATTACTAGGTGTGAGCTCTACAATCTACTCATGGCAGTAATCTTCCTTGCCTAATTTCCCTTTTTTCCCTTATCGTAGTAATTTCCTCCCTTGTACCCACATACAAACAACTTTTCCATAGGTTCAATGGAGTGTCCCTATGTGATCCCCAACCAATTTGGCCACCCACAACATTTAGATAGGATTAGGATTAGTTTACTTTCAATAATGGGAGTTGTACCATTCAATGCAGAGGGCATAGCCCCGTGAACATTAGTGGAGACACCTAATTTTTCCACCCAAAAAATTTTCTCACCAATAGTTTTTGGCAACTCCGCTGGGGAGATATTTTCCTAAAGGCACCCAAAAAGGATCTCTACTCATAAAATAAAATAAAAATACAAAAAAATATATATATTAAAAAAACAAAAAAAATCAGGTTTCATAGAAGATCATTCTTTAAGATGACTCCGTCAAGGAATGTAATTCCTATCACATTCATTTCCTACACCATGAATAAATTTCTATATTGGAGTGAAGTACCAATGAGTGACAGTGAAGAAGAAGAAGATGATTTCCCAGAAAATAAGATCATTGATCAGTCTATGGTTTCATACTAGTGTTTGCAAAGGAAAGGAAAACCGATGAAGAAGAAAATGGAGCTAAAAACCTGAAGCTCAAGAATATGCCAAACCAATGTACGAGCAACTTGAAAGAAGAAAAGAAGAGGAGATTTGTCCTATTGGTATCACAAGGTTTTCATCCCTGAAAGGTTCTTGAATGTCCGCTGAAGATCCTAAGCCTTCCGATAAGATCAAATTAGCATCAAAAGATGACAGAAAGACAGGATGGAAGATCCACAAGAATATGTTCTTGCATAGCTCACTACAAAATTGAGAATGTTGTCCTTCTTATACCCCTCTCTAAGAATTCATGCATAAATGAAGAAATGAAATCTTGGAAGCATAATAGAAGGAAATTCTAACCCCCTTTGATGAAATTTAGAGGTATGCATCATATTGAAGCACTGCATCAAATGGAGGAACAAGACGAGATGTGCCCTATGAAGGAAGACCCTGATAGCTACCCATACTATGAGGTTTTCATTACCCTATGGAAGATTCTTGGATCATACTATGTTTTCAAGAAATTCTTGAATCTTATCATGGAACCTTCCGATGAAAGCCAAATAAGCAACGTCATAGAGGAATAAGTAGAAGACACAAAGATAGATCATTGTCATTCAGCAATTCCATCTGGCTCGAGGCATAGCCCATAGGGGGAATAATATATTCAATAAAGGAAGATCCTTGTTGCATAACAAACTATCCAATGCTCTCTGAAAGACTCCACCAATAATGAAGAAGATGGCCAATTCAAAGTAAGAATGAATGATCTCCTTTCAAATTTTGAATCTTTCAATTAACAGATGAAATGGAGAGATGTGAAGAAGTGCAAGAAAGCCACCCGACATCATGGACTGAAAATGATGAATTCAAGATGGTCATGGAGGGTTTTACCTCCTATTTTGATCCTTAAAGTGATGAAGAAATGTTGAATGAAGAAATGGAGGATAGTTGAAGGATCAAACTCTACTTCCCTGACTCAATCATGAATGATCTAATGGAAGAATCTCACTTCCTTTTCGAAGCATAGGAGAATGAATGACTCAAACACAATCTCTTCTCACCTAAGGAGTAGAATGACCATCATAGTGAGTATGAAGTATTTCATTTTCCATATGTGCAAGAGGATTCAATAATGGATGATCAAGATAATGTTGAAAGTTCTTCCCATATTGATGCCTCAATATGGCCCCATCAAGAGGATGATATAGATTTTGATCTTGAAGGAGTTCCATTCCCAAAAAGCATGGACCTCTTCTCCTTTCAGAAGGTGTCATGAATCAAGTGTGCCCATGTTTGCAAGAAAGTGAATCTTGGGAAACACAAAACATGGAAGAGGTGAACAAGGACGTTTCAAACGAATCATGGGCGCAGATGGATTCAGATTTTTAACCATCTCTTGGAGGCACAACATATAGAATTTTTCAATAAAAATGAAGATGAGCATATGGTGAACTTGGAAGAATCATTTTTGCAAGACATCTTGAAGGTTGTAGAAGAAACTGAATATCCTCAACTCAGCCTTGAACTCTTGACCCGTGCTATAGAGATGTAAGACATGTATGAGAGCCATTTGTGATCCTCATTTTTGATACACCAATGTTTGATGTTGAGATAGAGAAAATGGAAAAGTTTGAGGACCTCCCACAATTCCTTGGTTGATGAGAGGGAATATGAAGATATTTCTATTACCCACACATCGTGTGAAGAGGTTCATGAGTGCAAAAGAAGGAAGGTTCTTGAATCTCCTTTGGAATTCCTCAATCTTGAAAGATAAGACATCTCTGTTGGAAATGATAACATGGAAAATATTGAGATGATTTGCACTAAAGAAATCCATTCAAAACAAAATAAAAAGCTATGAGAACATTGGGAGTGTGATCAAAACCAACTTGTTCCCATCATTTTGGAATGGTCCATCAATGAAAAGCAAGAGTTCATATGGAAAAATCCAATGAAGGGTGAAGAATGCTTATATGGCCAAACCAAAATCCACAATTTTGAAAATGATATCAAGATGGACTCCTGAACGAATGCATATTGGCAACAATTTCTCTAGACAACAAAGTGAGAGTATGCATGATTCTTATCAAATGATCCAAAATCAAAACTGTACTCACCATCCTCCAAGCTCTTATTCATCTTGAACATGTTCCCATGCTGCAACAATCTCTTAAGGATGATGAAGACCTCTAGCTCAATGATTTAACCTCCATGTCTGAAAACACTTGCTCAGAGCAACAAAGCAGGATGTTTGGGGAAGTTCTTGAATGGGAAGAAAACTAGTTTGTTCTCACTCCTTCCAAGTGTTTTGCTGATATAAGAGACAATTTGAAGTCACAATTCAAAGAAGATGAATGTTTTCATGATAGGAGAAATTTTCCCACTCTTGAATACATGGAATAATGGTGTCACATGATCGCTAGGATGTCAAGCAGGAAGCATCAAGGTACAAGAGTTTTGAGAAAGTGATGAATTGTTCATTGGATGCAAGAACATTCTCAGTGTACAATATAAGTATGAAGATGGAATTATGGGTATCCTTATTCTTATCAAACCATGCAAAGCCATCACCAAAGCATGGTTTGATCAAATAATAGTTTTTTTGCTTCAAAGGTCAGACTTCAATCCACTATTTCATGATGGCATGTACTTTTCTCAACCCATTTTCTGAGTATGTGTATATTCTTTCCCCACCTCTGTAAAATTTTCTCCCCTATATATAATTTCCTTTCCTGTTGTGTGTGTTTTTCCCCTCTAGTGTGTTTCCCTTCTTTTTTTTGTTTGTGTGTGTGTGTGTGTGTTCAATAAGGGAAGTTGTGTAGCCTATCTTTCTAATGACTCCATAAATCCAATGGATAAGGCACTGGTCCATGAAGAAAATTGAGATCCTAGGATTCTCATGTCATGTCATCACTGCACTCAGTCCATAACATGTCCCCAAGCTAGAGCCAACTGTTGTCCTAAGAATTTTCATGGGAAAAATCCACCCTAGAAAAGGACAACTTTACCCACAGTGTCAAAATTTTTTGAAATTCATACCTTTCCAAGACACCCCAGGTCTACCCATCCTCAGTACCAACCTTACCCAGTCAGTCCAATGACCTCCCAGTGGATGTTAACTCAGTCCCCTAGGTGAATTAGGAAATTCAAGTCAATCCCCCTAGGTGATTTTAGGAGTTCTTGAAGAATGCTAATTTTGGACAGTGTTGGGAAGGGCTACCACTGGCCTTCCCATGATAGGTGCAACCCCCTGGAGCAGAAAAAAATGATCCAAATGGACATGTGGATGAATTAAATGTCTAGAAACATCATGGAGGTTATTTTGGAAGGTTCAAGAAATATTTGGAAGAGTTGGGGCAGTTTCATCAAAAATAGGGTTCACAGGCCTAAGCAGTGCACAGGATCAAAAGAGCTACTGAGCTTTGGGAAGTGATTTGGGAGCTCTGGTTGGAGTTAGGAGTCAAAAAAACATTTTGTAGAAAGGGAATTCCAATCCCTACAAGATGGTGAAATCATATTTTTCACAATACCTTGGCACAATAGGTCTGTAATCAGTTTTTCCCAGGCTCAGCTATGGAACCAAAACACAAATCCATTTTTCAAGGCATAAATGGAGGAATAAAGAGCTGATACCCCCACCATTGGATTATAAGCCATTTTTCAGTCAAAATAATATAATTTTTTTCCAAAAATTCCATCGGGAGCTCAAGTTATCATCGTTTCAAGTTGTCCTCTAGGAAGGCTTCAACAGTTAGTCAAATTTGCAAGAGGACACATGTCAGCTCTAGGAGCCTGGCACAATTTTGTGTCCCTTTCATTCCTCAAGATAAGGGACATGAGGGACAATAAAATTATCCCAGCCCCTATAAGCCCTCTTGTCACCCATACAACCTCTCGGATCACCAGTTCAGCCCCCAGGTGCTTGCAGGAGCTCAAACCCTCAACCGTCAGATCTGTGACAAGTGTCAAGCTTGAGTGCACGTGAAAATTGATGACCCCTCATGTCCCTTTTTTGCTTGGGGACATGAGGGACATAAAAATTTCACCCATCCCAAGGAATGGCTCCTAGTCCCCCATGCGACCATCTTCCATCCCATCAGGTGCTTCTAGCATGCTTTTTGGCCAAAACCCCCATCGTCAAGATCTTCGTCAAGTGTCATCGCGAGGCACTGCATGAAAATTTATGTCCCTCATGTCCCTTTAAATCCTAAAGGTACATCAAGGACACAAAAATTCACCCAACTCTAGCTTCAAATTTGAAAAAAATTCTTACTCTTAGTTGTTTCTTACTGCTTCTCCATTATTGCCCATGAAGCTCACTGCCGGAAGAAAGTTGCAGAGAAACTTGCAAACCTCCATTGCCCCTCCTATCATTTTTTATTCCCTCCATTATTCATACAATTAAAGGACTTCAATAACACCAAAACTCTATCTTTTTCATCTTCCACCATGTCCATTCAGTGCCAGAAACACTCATGAACCAAAACAGTGAAACACTCATATCTCACAATCCGGAGCACGGATTGAAATGAGGTTTTTTACAGAAATTCCTTATTTTCAGAGGCCTTCAAGATGAAAAAAATGAAATATAAAATTATTCCCTTGATTATTAACTGGAATAAAAACTCCATCTTGTGCCTCAGCTTCTTCTCCTTTGATTTCCCATCAATCTGGTAAGTGGGGTGAAGCTAAAATTTTTGCACAAAGTCCAGGAGAAAAACCTATCCCGATGGAATTTGTTTCATCACAATCCAAGGTGGAAAAGGAAACCTAAAATTTTGGAATCTCCATTAATGGATTTCATGACACAGCAATGAAAAAATCAGTGAGCTACCTCTCCACTTCTCAAGGTTCCAGTAGGCTTAATTGCGTGAAAATCGGTGGAAACGATCCTTGAAAAATCTAGTTTCACGTGAACTAGTTTTTGCATCATGAAGTCCCTATTTTTTAGGGATATGGAGGGATATTTTTTATCATAATTATTCCCTCTTCAAATAAATTTTCAAATCCCTGAAGATTCAGAGGGAAAAATCATCTTAAATTCGGAGGAAAGGGTCTCCAAAAAATCTAGTTTCTTTCAAACTTAGTTCTTGCACGATGAAGTTGCCAATTTCTCAAGATATGAAGGACTAATTTTTTATCAATATTCTACCTTGGTAATCCATGTGCCAAAGCTCTTACCAGGTGTAGATTCTTTTTTTTATTTCTGAACTCTCTGGTAAGCGAATCATTATGAAAATTGGAGCACAAGTACATGACGAAGAGCCGAATCCAAAAAATTTGTTCCCATTACAAACCGAGGTCATTTTCACCACTTACTAAAAATAGCATATGTTATACTTCTCACATGCTATAAATGGAAAGTCCCACAAAATTTCAATTTCGATCACTTGGGACAATCAGAAAAGGGGTAAAATGGAAAGTAAGACAGAAAACGACTTCTTCCCAAAATACAAGTCCCTTCAAAGAGCAATGTGCTAAAAATAGAAATGTGCATAGAAATATCTTGGGAACAGAGGAGGATGGAATATGGTAGAAGGTTTAGAAGGTGAAACTGGAGAAAGATATGTGATATGTCCCAGAATAGCAGAGCATGGGCTCATATTCTAAAAATAGATGTTTTCATTTTGGGAGTGGAAAGTTGCATATGACTTTGTTTTCACTCACCTTACTGCTTTTTGGACTCCCCTTACAATAATGAGATGGTTTCATGAGTTGAAAAGGAGGAATCAGAACTTCACAGGAGGTCCTGGAAGCATCATCTTGAGTGCAATGGTTTATAGAGGAAAATCAGGCATCGCAAGGCACATCATGTGAATTCATCTTCATCACTTAAGGAACTGGGTGATTCAAAGTGAATTGGTCAGAACGATTTCAACGAGTCAAAGGGTTTATCAACCAAGTTTTAAGGAGGGTCATCGTGGGCATTGTATGTGTTCATCTCAAGCTTGCATCGGTAAACCTCAAAACAGTGTTTCTGAACACTCATTTTTTGGTCCAAGATATTTGTGCATCATAGATTTTAGCGGTCATCACTAGATTGGGAAAATGATTCAAAGTTATTCAAGGGAGAAATCTTCATCAGTGTAGAAGATCACCAGTGGCATAAATATTCACTCAAAGTTCATGACTGCATCCAGGTATTCAAATCAATTCATTGCAAGGAGTGATTTCCATTCATCCCTTCCCTCTCTTTCTTCTCTCTCTTTTCTAATTCTTCATTGGGCCTCATCATTGTCTTTCATCCTATTCACTTAAGTGACCTATTTTAAATTTGTAAAATTATTTTCTCAAATTATAAGAGAAATACTTAATTCATGGAAAACGAAAGGTCACGAAGTGGAATATGGAAATGAAGAGTCATATGAGGGAAGGTGAAAGGACAATTCAAACTACTATAAATTAGGATGGGCTCTCCATTCTAAAGGATTATGAATTTTGAAGAACTCTTACTATGTAGCATTGTGAATTGTGATAGCTTGGTTGAAGCTTTGTATTCATCACTACACATGGAATAAAATCTACACTTCTTCTATTTCCTTTTCTTATTTTTCCTCTATTCTCTCTTTCATGCACTTTGTAAGCATAGTTGATCCTTGTATGGAGTTGGAGAGGAACTTGGTGTTCTTGATAGATGAATCTGAAAACTTGGTGTTTTAATTCATTAGTCCCACTAGCTTCATTGTGCATTCCTCTATATTGAAGGTTGAACTACTCTGGTTACTAGGTGTGAGCTCTACAATCTACTCATGGAAGTAATATTCCTTGCATAATTTCCCTAATTTCCCCCTTATCATTGTAATTTCCTCCCTTGTACCCATGTACAAGCACTTTGCCACAGGTTCAGTGGAGTGTCCATGTGTGATCCCCAGACCAATTTGGCCACCCACAACATTTAGATAGGATTAGGATTAGTTTATTTTTAATAATGGGAGTTGTACCATTCAATGCAGAGGGGCGTATCCCTGTGAATGTTGGTGGAGACACCTGATTTGTCTACCTAGAAAATTTTCTCACCAATAGGTATATAGAGGATACTTATGCTCAATGAATGCATCGTGAAGACAATAAAGAGATAATATGATCAGGGGTGTATATCATGCCAAAATAGGGCAATATAGAGTGATTGAGACCTACATATTTAAGGTATCATCTTCTATAGTAGACAAGAAGATGTCTATGGAATATGGGCTATATGATACAAAGATACATCAAATACTAAGGAACTAAAACCAATCAAAAATTCATTGTTAAAAGACAAGAAGATTTCAGTTTGACGTCAATCTTGTGTAAGAAATAGAGTATAAGGTATTAGATTTTCCACAAGGTAGGGGGCATGCTTGGGCTCTTAAGAAGGCATGATTAAGTGTTTTTGATGAATTCTTAGTGATTTCAAGGGTCAGTAGTTGTTTTTGGTTAAAGAAGGTTGTTACAACATGAAAGGAGCTTGACAAGTCTGATGTATTGACTCAGGACTAAGGATAAGTGTTTCATCACTCTTCAAAGCAAGAATTCAAGGCAAGAACCTCAATCTTTGTGTTTTCAGTTAGATTTGGATGCTATGATCCCAAGGGGAGTCCTAGAATGGTGATTCATGAGATATGTGTAGTTATTTATCCTAAATAAGTTTAACTAAAATGTACTGAAGATGGTATTGAGGGACAATGGTCCTAGAAAGTGTCATGATGTGTTTGGATGTAGTTTTTATAATCTTAAGCATGATTTATACCTAGATGAGGATGAAATGAAGAGGATATCAGCTCAAGGGGAGCCATTTTGTGGCTCTTATTAGGTATAGAGGATCATTTTTGATACTAAAAGAGTCAAAAAGGAGATATTTCAATCCTAGGGGGAGCTAAGTGTACAAGTAAGTCATTTTATACATTTTTTTCATTATGTTTTTTCATGTGTTGTCATTTCCATGTCTAGTAGTCATGTATATCATTTTTCATAGATGGAAAAGGGGGAGTGAAGCATCATAAACATGGTTTTTGTAGTCATATAAGTGTTTGTCTTGTTGGTTACCATTAATGTTTCTGAATGATGGTTGACATCAATGATAAAGGGGGAGATTTTTGGTCATTTTGGTTTTGTGTTATCGTTGATGTCAACCCCCATTCATGGATAAGGGTGTCATGGTGTCATGAGTTTCCCCATATGGTGTCATTCAAGTGTCAAGCATAAATATTGAGTGGTTTGGTGAGTTCAACAGTGTCCTGGTGCATGGTTGAGTATGTTGAGTCATAGTATGAGGTATCACAAGTGATTAGGAGTGTTTCATGATGTCATACATGGTCCATGATGTGTTTTTTAGGTGTCTATGAGTCTGCATTGGGTCAACATGGTTATTACATGGTGTGTCATGTTTGAGTTAAGTCATTCCAGGTTTGTTTCTAGCCCTGGAGCATACAGGATTTGGTAGAGGCATGAGAATTGGAGATGATAAGTATTTTTTATCATGGTAGTAACATTATGACAATGTACTTGAGGTGTATGGTGAATTTCAGGTTAGAAATCAGTGGTATGATGCAAATTTGGGTTCCTTGGGAAGCAAATAGTTGAGAACATGAAGTTTAGCATAGGAAACTGAGATTGGCTAGAGATTTTCAAAGCTATATGAGCTTATAAATTTATATAAGGTTTTTTATGGTGCTTCGTGCCAAATTTTAGGTCATTCTGAAGATGATTTTTGCAAGTTATGCATAAGTTTTGGAAAAACCGGGGTAAGTGGTAGTGTGTTTTTCAAGCAAAATTTGACCTTATGATGATCGTTGTGAGATGTGTGCTTTGCATGGGAACCTGATATCTTTGGCATATAATTTTACATCAATTATTAGGGTTTTCCAAAAATAATGAAGTTTTTTGATAGTCACATTTTTATGAACGATCGTTAAGAAGATAAAGTGGTTTGAAACCCTAGCTAGGAGCAACTTGTAGAAAAAGTGATTATATCATCCCAATTTTGATTGGTTCCTCAAAAGTGATGATTGGATGTTGTAGATGACTCCCATATTTCCATAAATGTATGATAGAGTATGTGGTGATATGTGGGCCCCACCTGAAAATTCTAGTTTCTAAAGAATTCCAGTTTGTGGAAAAGTTGTCCAAAGAACGTAAAGTGTAAATTGAAATTTATGATACCTTAGGATTTTTTTCTATATATTCATTAATGTATCAGGTCATGGAGATTCTGAAAAAGTGCAAAGTGTTCCCTATTAATGTTGACTGGTCAAAGGGCAGTTTTGGGACATTTTGCAGCAGACTGTGGTAAATTAGACATTTTAGGAGCTACGGGAGAAGTTAGAATTTGATTCAAGTTGTGTTGGAAATATGATTCAGAGATATTTATAGTGATATAATTTTTAATTAATTATAATGAGTTTTTCTATTGTTTCTAGGGTCACTTTTTGGATAAGAAGAGTTTTGGCTATCTAGGACAAAATTGTGTTTCCTGAAAGTTTGAGTTAAATGGAGCATAAAATGGATTGGGTGATTCTTGTTGTAATATGGAATGTGAAGAGGGATGAATTAGGAATAAAATTAGTCCATTTTGGATTCTTTAAAGTGTCAAGAAGGGTTCTGACCAATTGTTTTTTGGAAACATTTTTGTGGGTAGCTTGTTTTGGTGAAGGAAAATGTTGTTGTGATTTTAACCAGTAGATGTTTCATGGTATCTAACTTATTTATGATTGTTTTATAGGTATTTAAGTTTACATAGAGTGTTCACATTCCATATTTTAGTTCATCTTGATGGGTATTGAGGCCCAAAGTTGAAAATAGGGTGTTGGAAACCACTTTTTTGAGAAGGTAATGAGCTAGTGGGCCCATTAAAAGAAATAATTTTATCGGTACATGATAATTACAATAATGTATAATGTTTAAATGTTATTTTAATTTTTTTTTTGAATTTTGGATCTTGGATAAAAATATTTTTTGGGATTAGATGATTTTTGTCATTCAAATAGCAAGGTTGTGAGGATTGTTTGTGCGTGAAAAGTGGTTTTTGGCTAGGCCGACCTACTTGGGACACTTGTGACTATTGTGATAAAGTTATGGGATGTTTATAATGATTAATTGGTTAAAAAAATGTGTAATACTGACATCCTTTGGGTTATAATAAATAAAAACATATAAAAGTGATGTTTTGAGTTCATGTTTGAACTAGTGCTCTTGGAGAGAAGAAGTGCGATCTAAAGGAGAGTGATTTACAGGTATGTGTGGATGATTTTAAGGATGAGGAATAGCATGACAAGTTTAGTATTTATTTAATAAATTATATCAAGGTTTTAGAGCCAAGATAATTTTAGAAAGAAGAAGAAATAGAAAGTTTGAAGACCTAGGGTATGAGTAAGGGATTTGTGAGCTAAATATGTGATCTCCATCAGTTGTGGCAGAAGAAAAATTAGAGATAAAACATATTCAGGTGGCTGAGCTGGTGCTTGGTCATCCTAAGGGGTTGTAGTCTCCTTATGGAGTTGGTGCTTCACTAAATTAGGGGTTAGTTCTCCTTGTAAGGTTGGTGCTCCTACTAAACTAGGGGTTGGTGCTCCTTGTGGGGTTGGTGCCTCAGAAAATAAATTTCTTGTGATGTGTAATATTCACTTGAATATTTTTTCTGTATAATATATACAAAGTTTTTATCTGATTTTCTTCCCCATGAGGGTTTCCCACTTACATATGGTGTTCTTCTGTTGTGTACTTTATTTCATGCTCTTGCGATTGATGTTATATATCTAATACACACATATGGTTATGGATCTAATGAATGTATGTTAATGGTAAATGAATTGAGAAGTAATTTTTAATATTTATTCACCCCCCCTCTCAATCCATTGTTCTTCTAACAAATATGTGGAACAAAGTACAAAGAGGTCAGGGGGTGCCTAGAGGGGACGAGGGCACTAGCATCCCAACTGGGCACTGGTGTCCAGGATGGGAAATACCAAAGTATGAAAAGATAGACTGGGCTAAAAAGAGTGTTATACCAAGAAAGAAAATATAAAGCAAGCAAATATGGCCAAAGAAACTGGTCAATTAGTATGTTTCTCGCTTAGGAATCATATGAATAGTAGTATGTAATCAAGACTAGAAAAATACCCAAAGTACGTGATTTAGTGTCTACAATTGATAATAAGAATATGTGTTTATATTTTGAGTGGTAAGGAAGGAATTTGATGCAGGAGAATCCTTCATGATGCTTGAAGAGCATGAATAAACTTGAATAAGCCTTCTCAAGGCATTCTATGCATGAGCTTCATACTTTCCCTCCAAAATCTATGTTCAAATTTGAATTTAAAATGTAATAACTCTCGTGTAAGAGTAAAATGTTTAATATTAAGTTGTCTTAGGTAAATATGAGTTGTTTTATCTCCAAAGTTTCATAGTTAGGATAGTTAGGATTGCCTAGGATATTATCTTGATCAATATTGAGTTTTCAAAATGTCATGTTTAGTTAGCAAACTAACTAGACCGTTCTTATTGGTAAGTTGAGATATATTCTCAACAAGATAGATTCAATATCCTAATTTAGTATGAAGATATTCATTAGAGAAAATAGGGTGTGTTCATGAGAAATATTCGAGCTACAATATCCATAGGGAAATAGGTAGAGTCTTGTAAGTGTGTGATTGATGAAGTCAAGGCTGGATAGGGGCAGAGGTTAAAATGGCGTAGTGACTATGCTTTAAGAATGAAAAAGATGTGTAAATAATGAAAGTAAGTCTTCCTTGAATTAACTTTTATTCTCTCTGTGATGAAGAATGAAAAATGTGTGTGTTAAGTATATGAATCTAAGAGGTCACTATTATGTCAACTCATGGAACTTGTGGTTTTCTATGCAACTGTGCACTAATGACCATATATATCATTATATCACAAGTTTTAGATGATGTTGAGATATAATCAGTGTCCCTGAGAATCCATGCACATGATCTAGACCATGAAAAATGCATAAAAAAAAGAAAAGAAATCAATTAATCCTTCTCGAACTATGTCATAACCTAGCCTAGGGGTATGGAATCTAAAACCTCCACAGCTTGTACGTATGGAAGAGTTAAGAACTAAAATTATAAAATAATCATCTTGCATGGCATTAATTTTAAAATAAAACTAGTTTGAGGTAATTTGGTGAAGTTTATCAGAAGGTATAACTGACAGTCAGGTTTTAAGGATTGAAATATAAATTGAAGAAGCCTAATTAAAGGGCAAATTTTGTGAGCTGGGTGAAAACAATGAGTTGGATCTTGAAAGTTTAGATACACCTAAAAAAGGAAAATGGATGCTTGAAAATTTTTTACCTTTGAGCTAGATCACCACAATATCGAAAGTTACACCTAGAAAAACCCCACCGACTAAGCCAGTAAACTCCTAGAACAGGGGATAGAAGGAACATAAAGGATTTGGCCAAGAATGAAAAGGGAATGGTTCTTATAGAGATAGAGTATAATAAATTCATCATCAATAGGTATGAAAACATATTAATTCTCCCTTACTTATATTTTGTATGCATTTACCAAGGATATGCCAGAGTGCTAAGCCTTCTTGTTAGAATCTACATGATTGGGTATAAGTTGTCATGGAGGACCCAAACTTGCAAGTAAATCCAACGAGTCATTGTGGAAAAGAATTATGACCCTAGGAGGCTTTTCTTATGTCAATCCATATGAATGAAGTTTTTCCTTTAATTCCCTACACAAGACATAAAAATATAGTTATCAGGTCATTATATTGATTTGTCAAAATATGAGGAGAATATAGTATTTGAATGCAAGCATGGAGTTGGATCAGATTTAAAAATAAAGAGAAAGGTTTAGATAGATGATTTAGTGTCTTGGGTCTAATACAAAGCTTAATAAGTACAAAATACAAATGGTATAAAACATGATAGTAAAGGAGTGATAAGATCAGATGTAGATAAGCTTAGTGTATAATTGTTCTAGAGATGATGATACAGAAAGACGATCTTGCATCATATCAAGGAAATAAGGAATGGGAAAACATATAGAATGAGAATTGAGATTGTGGAATCCATCAAGATATATAAATATTTGTTTCTTGTTATCTAGATTTGCATTGATAGTCATTTAAGCAATCTATCACTATCCTAAAGATAAGACTGATTCTTGAATTCAGAGTTAGCATCATCTATCACCTTAACAAAGATATAAGGTATGCATGATAAATCACAGAGACAGGAAATTCTAGAGTTTTCATTATGATCCAAGAGGTTCCAACATATATTGAAGGAGTAAAGTGAGATCATATTGAGAAACATAACATGATTTTTATATGATCTAAATTTACTGAGCTGAAGAGTGGGCACCAGAAGTCTATATATGGTCCTATTCAAGAAACCTTAAAAATTGTCTTGCTACAGTAGATAACAACTTGAGGGGGAAAATAAAAGTAGAATTCAAGGGACTTAACCATAATCAAGAATGATATTGATGGAGTACGGAGAGGTATAAGGTCAAATAACAAGGAGTAAAGGAAAGGGCGAGTGTCTAAAACCAAAATCTAAGTCTCAAGAAGAGGAAAAAAGAAGAGTTAGAAGGACCTTAAAGAGGTTGTGGGAAAACAACCAAGACCAAGTAGTCAAAAATGATTTCAAGTAATTGTAATATAATAAATTATATACATATGATTCCAATATATGTTGACTCCATTATATGTTTCTTTTTAGGTTATTGATTGACATTAGCCTCTGTATCACTAGCCAAGATGAAAGTATGGACAATTTTATCTCTCTTATAGTGGTATATACACAATGTGTATATGACAAACAACATTATTATATGCTAATACAAATTTCCAGGTATGTGAAACAAGTACATATACATATGTATATGTATTCTTGTACATATATATGTATATGGATATGTATATGCATGTCAGAAGCTTTCTTGATGACATGATTGAATGACCCCCCATGTGATAGACAATATATACACCATACATCTCATCCCCCACATGTCAAACCGTTGTCTTCCCTTGTGGCACCAAACACATGTAGAAATACACATACAAATACAAATACCTACATATATATACACACACACACACACACACACATATATATATATATACACATATATATATATATATATATATATATATATATATACATCTATGTATGTGTATATGCATGCATATGATATGTATGTTTATGTATAAGTAGGGGTTGTAAAACATTCATTGAATAGCCATCCAAGACAAGAGTATAGATAGTTTTATCTCTCATATGTGGTATACACACAATGTGTATATGATAAACACCACTATCATATAATAATACAAACGTCCAGGTATGTGATATCATTACATATACATATGTACTATGTATACTTGTACATATATGTACATATATATGTATATGTATATGCATATGCATGTATAAAACGTACATATACAAATACATATATATGTATGCTACATGTATGTATATCTATATGTATACGTATGTATATGTATATATATGTATAAGTAGGTGTCACAACACATTCATTGACTAGCTAGCTAAGACAAGAGTATAGATAGTTTTATCTCTCTTATGTGGTATACACACAGTGTGTATATGACAAAAAACACTATCATATGATAATAAAAACATCCAGGTATGTGATATGATTATATATACATCTATTTATGTATACTCATACATACATGTACATATATATGTTTATGTATATGCATATACATATGAATGTATAAACATACATAAACAAATACATATATATCTCTGTGTGTACGTATGTATATGTATGTGTATGTATAGGTAGGTGGAATATCCCATTCAGAGCCATCTATCCTAGCGACAGGATCGCATGACCCCTGATAAGATACACAATAAGATTTTATACATGTTGTCATACATGCAACACCCATGTGTGGGAATCGGTTCTTATTTTGTGGCGTCTAGTCAGTACGTCCTAGTCACAGTTGGTGTCAATGACTCGCTCACACAAACATTCTAGATCCCAAGGAAGATCCCAAGGCAAAGAAAGGTGGAGGAAAGTATGATAAAAGGTGGTGTGCATTTAAGTGGTTTAATGCATCACTTTGGTTTTCATTTCCTTTCATATATGTATGTGTGTGTGTGTGTGTGTGTATGTATGAACATATATATATGTGTGTGCGCGTGTGTATGTGTATATGTATACATATGGATATGTATGTGTATGTATAAGTAGGTCTGACATCACATTCATCGATTAATCAACCAATACAAGAGTATAGACAATTTTATCTATGTTATGTGGTATACACACATTGTGTATATGACAAAAAAAAAATCCCATATCATAATACAAATGTCCAGGTATGTGAGATCAATACATATACATATATATGTACATACATATATACCACATATATTTATTTAAGTTTTTCTATAAATTTCAAGTTTAATAATTTTATTTACCTTATTTTTATCTCATATTCATCAATAATTTGTTTGTATTTTCTTTATATTTTCTAGCAATGGAAAATAATATAATATTTCTAAGAAAAACAATTGTTAGTGGAATGATGAGATCTAACTATAGGTGACTGTGTAAGTAAAATCCCTCTTTTCTCAACTAGTGGTCGGAAAAAGTTTTGGTAGTTCTGTGTAGGAAAGATTGGTGGTTTGTGGTTTTTTTTTAATGAGGTTGTTGGCTTTGTTGGGGTTAGACCAAACTAGTTTTACAGATATATATCAGATTAAAGCATACAAGCAATAAACATGGAAATAACCAATAAAATAAAATACACAAGATATAACGTGGTTCACCCAGTGTGGGCTACGTAAACTAAGAAATAGCCGATATATTATTCCAGAGGTTGTACAATTGAATATATACAATCTTCCACACCTTACATGATGTACACTACTTTTTTCTCTCACAAGCTTCTCTAATCACTCACCAAGAATTACTTCTTACAATTCTCACAATCTTACCTCTAACCCTAGCTTCTTATCTTATATAAGCCTATACAAACTTAGAGCACTTTAGCCATTCATTTACAACCATTAGATCAACTTTATAACAAATATTAGATCTAATTCCCATGACTTAAATATAAACAATCACACACAGGTAATCGATGTCGGTTACCCTAACCAATACCGGATAGTATGTGGTCTTCTAGGTGACTGACATTGGTCATCCAACTGATGTCAGTTACTATGTAAACCTATAAGTTGTAAATAAACTCCTTTGTGAAGTAATTCAGCTCCATGATCTCAACAAACTCCCACTTGGAGATAAATTACTTCACTATCCAGCACAACTCCATCCTTGGTTCCTCTCCTAGATTTTTTTCTTCCTCTTCAAGTCTCAAACTCAAAGACCAACATAAGTGGAGTGTAGCTCTAACTTCTCCTTTTCCAAAGGCTTCGTTAGCATATCTGCATGGTTCTTATTCATATGAATTTTCTCTAACTTCAACTTCCCATCCTCCAACACTTACCATATGAAGTGCTATCTCAACTGAATGTGTTTCATTCTTGAATGAAACGCTGATTCATTTACCAAATGAATTGCACTTTGACTATCAATTTACAATTTTCAATCTTTTTTCTCCTTTCACAACTCTTCCATGAACCTTGTCATCCATATCATCTCTTTGCTAGCCTCTATAGCTGTAACATACTCATCCTCAATAGTAGATTAAGGCCACAACCTTCTGCAATCTTGAAATCTAGCTAAAAAAATTTCCACCTACTATGAACACATATCCAGTGGCTCTTCTCCTACCATTCAAATATCCAACCATATCTAAATCAACATATCCTCGTAAAGTAGTATATGAACCTCCATAACATAACTAATGAGGGTTATCAATCCTCTCCTTAATAATGTCAATCTAGGGCTGGTGTCTGATGGTTGTATGCATTAAGAGGAAAAAGTTCTTTGGAAAATCCACTCTGTTAAACACAATCAAAACTTGCATAAAATAAATCACACATGCGGAAATATAAAGGTACACTTGTAGAAATAAAACTTGCATGAAAGAAACACACTTGCATAAATGAAATTTCTAAATTAAAATAAATAGAAGATAAATAAGACACCTACAGGTTCACAACAGAAATTGTACAGATAGAAGAATTACTTAACATGAAATCATAAGTTCACAACAAAAGGAAAACAGAATTAAGAAAGGAACATAAAACTTTGAAAGAAGAAAACATAAAACATTAATGTTTCTTCCCTTGGAATGAGTGGCTAAGAATCATTCCTTGGAAGAGGACTTAATTCATACTTTTAAACTCAATTCAAAACCTGCACAATAATTTTACTTAGAAGATTGAGAAAGAACGGATCTATTATTTTTTGTAGTGAAAACTACATATATGAGTGTGGAAGGTTACATTTATAATTTATGCATCCAACCAAATTCTTATTTTGGGAAATACAATCTATTCTTATCTTTATTCCAATCCTAAGTGAACTAAGATCTTCATCTCCTTAAAATATGGAGAGAGATATATTATTGGAGTCAAATCTTATCTTGCTTATTTTAGGAAGATTTGCTCCCAAATATTCTCCTGATTGTTAGTAACAAGAATCACAATGATTTTATCCTCCCACTTTATTGGAATTATTTTTTTCCTCAAAACATTAATTTTACTAAATACCTCTCCATAGAATTTTCCATTTGATTTTATTGTTTTTGACTGTGGAACTTTTGGTGCTCATCTGATACACTTTTCCCTTGGACTACATCTCACTTCAAAAGTTAGATTCCTTTTTATTGGTAAACATGTAACAAATATGAATGAGATTTTTGCTTAAACACTTTTTTATGAACAAAGAACCTCTCTCATATTTTCCATTTGACTTTTTTTGTTTATGGATGTGAACTTTTAGTGCTCGTCTGATACACTTTCACTTGAACTGCAGCTCACTAAAAAATTAGATTTATCTTTATTGGTAAAACCTGTATCAAATATGAATGATTTTTTTGTTAAAAAAATTATATAAACAAAAACCTCTCTCAGTATGTCCCATTTGGATTTTAAAGTTTCTGGTTGTAGAACTTTTAGTGCTCATCTGATACACTAATTGTTGGACTACAAATCACTCAACCTCCTATTTCTCTTCATTGGTCTTACCCTGTAGAACTTATGACATGAGTTTTTTACTTAAAAATCTTTCTATGACAGCAACATGTAAATTTCTCAAAGCTTCCCTTAGATTAACTTATTATTTTGGATTCCTCATTTCATGCATGTGTCTCAAAACTGAGAACTGCAAGTTCCTGAACTAAATGTGTAGGAGATTATCGGAGCTAACCTCCAAATCTTCCAGGCACGTAACCCCAATTGCTCTAGGGGTAACTCCAATTTTTCCAGAACCAAATTTAGAAGATCTAGTTACTAGGTCTGCAAGTTTGAGGAGGAGGTGAAACTGTAAGGTTCAGAGCTAACTCCAGGTGGGGGGGATGACTAGGGGGAGCCGAGAAGGACAGATCATAAGGGGTAGAATCACGATGGTCGGATGGGGATAGATTCAGGAGTGGTACTTGCAGTAAGCGGTGGTGAGGAATAAGAATAGGAATATCAGATGGGGGAGGTTGGATATGCTATCGGGAAGGTTCATTCTAAGAAGACATAGTTTATGCAATCAGAGGTGGAAAATGAGACCTTGATGCGAATATCCTCGGGACCAGTTTCATGAGCAGGTGAATTTTTTGGGGGTCTAACTCCAAGATTGGAGCACTCAAGATAATTAAGTAAATGGAATAGAAGGCTGCAGACGCATACTGATAGTAGATTTACTGATGCACGTCAACAAGTTGATTGACTCGAATACAATGATGCTCATTAAGGGCACGTGTGTCAACAAGGTTGTTGACCCCTCTCAAAGAAATGCATCTGACACGCATCATACCACCTTATTGAAGCACATTCGTCAAATCTCTGGAGTGGATCTGGAACCTCCACCATCTGTAGACCCACCGTGACAAAAACTAGTATCTTCATGCTCACCTCCACAAACTCTATCCTCGTGTGTCTAGCTAGCCTGTCACACTCCTGTTTAGCTTGAACAAACTCGGTACCTATCACACATCAACAAACTCTCCATGTCACGCTTTGGCAATTAACTCTTCATTGATCGCAAATTTTCTGTCCTCCACCCTCATGTCACACGTTTACTGGTACTTGATAACACATATGCCTTCAAAAATGGTATGACGTGAGATTCTAGTGGTCATGACCCTATATCTTCTTATATGAAATATAGGTGATAGCCTCCCTGGTAGGTGAAGGAGATTCCTAAAAAAGTTCTTCAGTTATTTTTATGCCACTCTAGGTCACTGACGCTGGGCTCGAAAATTTGACAAGGGGCTCCTCCCATTTTTCACCAGGATTAGAGTGATTGACCAGTATTAAGAATATCACCACTAAAATTATCCCTGTACTATCCATGATCAATTCGACTTTTCCCAGAACTAGCCATTATCTTTCCATATGGCCTGCCTTTCTCTATTTTTTCCCATGCTATGGTAAATGATGAATAGTGTATCTAGTTTCAATAAAATAGATAAAAAAACACTTCCCACGAATGAACTTGTTTTATTGCTGCTCTGTATTCTATGAGATCCCGCATGCACAAGCTATCAGTCCCCTTTGAAATCCACTCCAGATCATCATCAGCCTTACCACAGGTAACTTGAAAATTTGATAAAATAATGGTAATTTAATGATCTATTATATGGCATAATCATTTCCTGCATGTCGGATGTTCCTCTTAATTTTTAGATAAATCCACTTGGAAATCTGTCATTATACTCTTATATAACCTTGATTGCCCATCAATATCTGTCTTAAGCACTCCCACTGTTTATGTAACTTATCCACGTCATGTGTACAACCATATTATTCATAAAGACTTCCAACTGCTGAAGCAAATGGAACTCATGCCATATAATAGACCTCCAAATGTGATGTATGCCCACTAATCTTATCTCACTTGTAATGTTGTTTTGCCATAACTCTACCTACAGGAATGTACATCACTGCATTTTAAATCTTTTCAACACCTAATGTGATATAATCATTTATGCCATAGTTAGCCAATTGCTTATTCTGCCTAACTCTATGAATTACCCTCCCGGTAAGGATATGCTTTGCTACTCTCAAATCCTTCATTGAAAAGAGTTTGAGAAAATACTTATGGACTCCAAGATTAAGGTCTCTAATGTCCTGCATACTAGATCCTGCAATAAGCATATCATCCACATACAGTAACAAAATAATATAGCTCCCATTTTCAATATTCTCGAAATAAACAGAATGGTCAGATCCACATCTCATATAACCATGATCATGCATAAAATTTTCAAATCATCATATACCATTTCCTTGGAGCGTTGTTTGATCCCATATAAGCTCTTTTTCAACCTACACACATGTTTCTCCTTACCCTTGATTTCATAACAAAGAGGATCGATTCATATAGATCTCCTCCTCCAAATCACCATGAAGGAAAGACCATCTGAACATCAAATTGTTCTAAATGTAAATCTTCTACTGCAACTAAACTGTAGAACAATATAGATGATAAGTCATTTTAACAATAAGAGAAAATATCTCACCAAAATCAATACCTAGTTTTTGTGCAAATCACTTTTATCACAAGCCTTACTTTTTATCTTTCCTGGTCCACCCTCTTCCTTCTTGATCCCGTAAACCCACTTGTTCTGCAATGTCCTCTTACCTATGCTAGTAACTTGACCAAATCCCATCATCTAGTTCCGTTTCAAGGAATCCATCTCCTCATCCATGCCATGCTCCCACTGAATGTTGGTATCTTGTTACATTGTTTCTTCAAAACTTTTCAATTCACCACTATCAGCCAATAAAAGATAAAATAATAAAGGATTAAATCTTTTTGGAGGTTTACTTACTCTTTGAGACCTTCTTACAGAAGTTTGGGGTAGTCTGAGGCTCATTCTAGACCTCCTAGACATTCATGTGTCCAAATATGACAATGAGTCGACGTCGGTCACCTGTAACCAATATCGGTTACTTTATAGTTGACATCAATGGTTCACCTAACTAATTTCAGTCCTAGCTCTGACTGAAACCAGTCACCCTGACTGATGCTGATGTATATGTATTTTTGTTTTAAATCTGAGAGTGTAATTTTCTCAACAAACTCTTCACCTGGTTCTTTCTTGGATACCAAAACCTTGATCTCATGATACATTCTCTTTTCATTCTAATCAATGTTACAAATCCTAACAATCTTAGCATCTTTTAAATCCCAAAACTGAAATCCAAAATCATCAGAACCATAACCAATGAAAGTGCATCTCTTGGATTTAGTATCCAACTTCTTCCTTATTTTCTTTATCGATATGCACAAAATTTTCTAAATCAAATACTCTAAGAAAAGAAAGATCTATCTTTTTTCCATTCCATGCTTCTTCTAGAATTCCACCATTCAGATGCACTTGAGGGGCCACAGTTGTTCAAATATATCATTATATCTACTGCTTCTACTCAAAATTGCAAGGGTAATCCAACAAGTATCCTCATGCTTCTAGCACGTTCCATATTAGTTACGTTCATTATTTCTTCCACTCCATTCTCCCATGGAGTTATAGGAGCCTGTTATTTCTTCTGCGGATTCCATTCACTGAACAATATATCATTAAAAACCTTGTTGTAGTACTTACCACCATTGTCATATATAAGGAACTTTAAATTAAAATTAATTTGATTTTTTTAAACGGGATTTCCATCTTTTAAATGTTTCAAAAATATCATATTTACTTTTAATACAATAAATCCATGCCTTTCTTGTGGCATCATCAATGAAAGCCACATAGTATTGGGATCCTGACTTGAGAAGCTGCCTAGGTTGGTCCCCACACATCTGAGTGCACAAGCTCCAATTTTTGCTCCTTCTTTGTTGCCCCAAATTCAAGAAACCTCACTTTTTTTTTCTTTTCCAAATATGCAATGCTCACAGAAATCAATGATCTACATATTTCAAATATGATAACTTACCCTTTTCCTTTAATAACTGCATTCCCTTCTTACTCATATGGCCTAACCTGATTATGCCACATATTTACATCTGAATCTAAAGTAGATAGCATAGAAATGGAATCAGTTAATATAGGTATACAAATATAATGTTCCTACATTCTTACCTGTTGCTACAATAAGAGCTCCCTTGGAAACTTTCCAAGAATTGGCTATGAATGTAACCATGCATCCATCTTCACCTAATTGTCCTACAAAAATAATATTTCTCCTAAGGCTTAGAACATGCCTCACATCATTTCAATATCCATGTGTTTCCATTCTGTAATTTAATATGAAATTCACCTTTACCAATAATATTGCATGGTTCATCATCTCCTAAATAAACATGCCCAAAATTACCGTGGACATAATTTCTAAAATAACCATTATTAGGGGTAATCATGGAAATGAAGCTCCTGAATCTAAAACCCATGATTCAATTTTTACTATCCAAGGAGAGAATAAGAGTCATCTTGCATTACCTTTAATGCTCCATTTTTCTTCTTTACCTTTACTCTAGTACATTCTCTTTGTTTTCCTTTAACCAACAGTCCTTCTTTGCATGTCCTTTCTTTCCACAATTCTAGCAGGTTATTTCTCTACCTCTAGATTTAGATATTCCACTCTTATACTTTGATTTCCTATTACTCTTGCTCTTGGATATATGATTTTTTCTTCCTCTTCTTTCTACATTCAAATCATTCCAACATGATAATTCTCCTAAACTTTTCCTACGTATTTCTTTATTTAGAATTATACTAATCACACCATCAAACTTCAAAATATTAGTAGCAGATGTTGTATTACTAACAACCATTACCAAATTATCCCAACTATCCAGAAAATAACACAAGAATACTAATGCTTTCACTGCCATCCTCAAAAGGGATATTAATCGATTTTAATTGATTTACAATAGAACAGAAATCATTCAAATGATTAGACACAGATCTACCTTCTTGCATTTTAGAATTAAACAATTTCTTCATCAAATAAAATTTATTCGATGCACTTGGTTTTTCATATAGATTAGCTAAAGCTTTCATTAATTCTACCGTAGTTACTACTTCTATTATATTCGAAGCCACATATGCTACCAGAATCAATATTATTAGATCCCATAGCCTTTATGTCAAGAATCTTCCATTCTTCATCAGTCATATTTGCAGGCCTTTCCTTCTCATCCAATGATAATTATAGATCTCTCTGATATAGTTAATCCTCCACCTATGCATCTTCCATAGCTGATAAATACGGCCTTCAAATTTCTCTACTTTGTATTTACTAGCTTCTGCCATTGTTTTGCTCCCACTCAATCAAAAATTCCTATGAGTAAATCTATCAACACAAACAACCATCAAACAAAGCTCTGATTCCATGTTGTTGGGGTTAGGCCAAACTAGTTGTACACACACACACACACACACACACACACACACACACACACACACACACACACACACACACACACACACACACACACACACACACACACACACACACACACATCATATTAAAGCATACATAAAATAAACATAGAAATAACAAACAGAAGAAAATACACAAGAAATAACGTGGTTCACCTAGTGTGGGCTATGTCCACCAAGAAACAACCAATATATTATTCCAGAGTTTATACAATTGAAGATCTGCAATCTTCCACACCTTACACGATGTACAATGCTTTCTCTCTCAACAAGCTTCTCTAAGCTCTCATCAAGAATTCCTTCTTACAATTCTCTCAATCTTACCTCTAACCCTATTTTTCTTAGTCTTATATAAGCCTATAAAAACTTAGGGCACTTTAGCCATTACATTTACAACCATTAGATCAAATTTATAACAAATATTATATCTAATTCATGTGACTTAAATATAAACAATCATGCATAGGTAACCGATGTCGGTTACCCTTACTGATATTGGTTAGTATGTTAGGTGACCAATTTCAGTCAGCTGACCGATGTCAGTTAATGTGTAAATGTGTAAGTTGTAAATAAGATCCTTTGTGAATTAATTCATCTCCACGATCTCAACAAGCATTCCATTTAGGATATGGAAAATACCCAAATGGCACATTGACAAGATACAATAGATGGGAACCCTACCCACAAGGATGTCATATATTTTTACGTGGGTGATTTTAAGTGATCGGGTTGTGGATTTCAAAGATACTTTTTGACCTGATTGTGCCCTTACAGAGTTCTTCATGGCCTTACATTGGTAATTTTAAGTCATCGGGTTGTGGAGTTTAGAGAAACTTTTTGCCCTAATTGTGCCCTTACAAAGTTCTTCATGTTCTTCTTAGGATAAGGATTACGTGTTGTGAAATGGGCTAATGGGATTGTGGAATTTGGGTCTTGTTTTATCTCAACATTTATTTGAGCACCTCATTAATAATAGTATATTAACAACAACAAAATTAAAATACTGGATTTATTGATAAAATACCGGATTTATTGAAAAAATAATAATAAAATTTATATACATTTACCAAGTCGTAATACAATTTTTGTGGGTAGGAGCATATTCTAGAATCCCTACTTATGTTATAGATACTTTGCAAGTATACACTAGAAAATGTCGTTTAGGTACCCTGAAAAACAAGAACATGAACTTGAACGAAATGGCGTCTATTAATATAAAACAATACCCAAAATGAACATGGTTCCTTTTATGAACTTGGAGCTGAGATGTTGCAAACTTAGAGCCGAGCTGTTGCGAACATGTTTTCAATGGAGGGGAGATCTCTGAGATTGTGTAAATAAAATGATGGAGATGGATACGATGGAAAATTTTTGAAAATGCAATGGTGGAAATGGAGACAATGGATGGAGCGAGGATGGAAATGACGGGACAGATTTGGTGTCCTCCTGGGTTGGTGAGTCATCCGGCCATTTCCAATGTGCCAACTCACATTAAACCTCATCACTTTTGTGGCGACAATTCCTGTTGACAACTACTTGGTCTAGTAAATTTTGTACCATGCTAGCAGGTGATGGTTTGGCATGTGGAAGTGGGATGTATGGTGTATATATGGGCTATCGTATGGGGGCCATGCGATCCTGTCATTAGGAAAGACTTTGGCCTCCATGTTCACTAAATTTTTTGGGATTTCCTCTTTTTCTCCCATTATGTCCTTTCAGCTGTCATGTGACATCACCATTTCTTGACCTTACCATGTTCTCTCATCACGTGCTTTTTCATATTTAATTCCTTCTTCCAATACAATATTTCACTAGACCCTCATGTTTAAAGATTAAACTTCTTTGTAACATGTCATTTGGAGTATTTTATCATAAATATCTAGTTTACACTCCATCTTATTTCAGCTTCCTTGTTGATGTTGGTCACTTTTCAACCACTCGTACCATTTTAAAGTGAAATTACACATGAAATCCATACTGAGGTATCCTAGAAACTTATACATCTAGGGTTAAAACTTGTGTAAGGTATTGCTCTAATCATTTGATTGGATCTAAAAACTTAGGACTCCCTTCACAACTTTTGAGTGATGATACATTTTTCAGGAGGCTCATATATTTGTTGTTGTATTTAATTACATTTTATGTGCATATATGTGTACAACATGCTTGAAGAAAAATTCACTATATAATGAATTATCAACCTTATTTTTTGTCTTAGGTTTAAAATAAGCTCTCAAACTCTATCCAAATTAGTAGACATACTTTGTAAGACCATATGCTCCCAGTGCCCACGTCCATGTGGTCATCTAAGAAGCATAAGCTTTACATAGTATGTCATTAGGTATACTTCTGTAAAACCTCATCGATTTCTCTGCATAATTGATGTTTATGATTTTTCTGGGCTCCCTTATGGCGATCACTTCCTTGACAGATGCGGTATTTATTTAACTACCTCATTGACCAATTACTTGTGTAGTTCCATTTTCATGTAATAGTTTCCTCTATGCATCCTTCCTTATCTAAAACTACCATGTTGATGTCATTTTCCATTTATGCACTACACTTATATATTTCCTTATTACATCGATGCTCAATATGTCAAATTCTAACCTTCTCTTTGCATGGCTCACAACAATTTCCATATTTGGCCAATGTGGATATTTTCTTGTGTTGTGTCTCTCCTTATCTTAACACATAAATGTATTATTAGATGTATTCTTCATTGACCTTCTCCCCTATGTCACAAGTCCATTGATTGTGTTGATTAGTCCACTCATTGAGATATCTTGTCTACATTTCTGAACTCTTGTGAAACCTTGACTTGTGATGTTGTAGGACTCCTGCAACCATCTTTCTCAATCTAAATTGGTAGAATAAATTCCTCCTAATCCCAATCAATCTCATCTTCTTGCAATTTCACCATGCTGAGGTATATCTCTTCCTCATCCTCTACATTCTCAATGTACATGGGTTTGAGTTGTGCATTTAATGGGAAGGAAACCATCTACTTTTCATCTTCAAATTTGGTGTACATATTCTTGAAACACATATATGCCTTATTATCATAACACAATAACCTTCCTAGAATAGTCAAATATCGATCATTTCTAGCCATTTTGATCACTTCAAAATTTCCTGTGAAAGGTATTGTGATAATGTGCAAATATACATTGTGTGAAACTCCACTGGGTCGTGAAGTGGTTTTTTTGGCCATATAAAACATATTTGATATAAAATGTAGCATAGGTTTCCTCATCCTTATGCATATTTTTTCAACAATTTTACATTGGATTTGGTGTCAATCAAAATATTATTTAGCATAAAACTATTTAGGTTAGCATAACTCAACAATTATTGGTCAAACAATGCACATGAAACTAATTTATTGTTATTTCTTTCTCTCTTAAATCCGATGGAACGATTTCCTCAAGTGTATCCATTGGTTGTGCATGATTCCCCATACTTTGCTTTAACCACATATTCAACAAAGTAAATACTCCCTCCATTTTTAATAATGTAAGAAGTTCGAGGTCTGTTCTTCAACATCATCCTTCCTTGATCCTGCCATATTTCTTGCCTCGATTCCACAAGCTCTCTCCATAGTTATTGAACTCATTTTGGAGTTCTTACAACACTCCTATATCCTTGGTGATGATTGGTTTTTACTCCATGGTTTCATGGAAAATTACCAAACTTTATTCTTGTAATGTCATTCCTTGGTATTCACTTTTTGTGCATATTTAGATCTACATATCCTTAATATTAAACATATTTCATGGTAATTTCCAATATTTATCCTTATCCTCATCCCTAATAATTTTTGTGACCACATAAATATCATTGCTCTTCTTACATAACCATAATTCCCATAGTTTTATATTTGGTGCCATTTTGTAGTATTTTATTTTGAATCTCCACAAAATCCCTAGTCTTGTGTTCCTATCTATAACTTGTAAAAGTAGGGAAACTAGGACACTTCCTTTTGTAATGGTTAGTTTATCTGCATTTGAAACATTTTCCCCACACATAGTTTACATTCCCGTTATCTCCTTAATTGTAAAATCTCCCTAACATACATCCTCTTCCCTAATTTAGTTGTGAAAAATAATAGTATCTGTGTGGCCCTTGGTCTCATAGTTAGTACACTACAAACTTTTTTATTTTCTTTTGAATCTCTCCTAGACATCAACTTTTAAAGATGAAAAGGCATTAAAGAAATTTATTTCAATCTACATCCTTAGGGAAACATCCAATGCTTCTCTAGGATTGGTAAAAATGCCAATCCTAATTATCTTAAAATGATGGCAACAAACCATTGAGCATGTAGTACACTATGAATTTTTTAAGAGATTTTTGAAAACAAGGTAATTCATGTCATGCTTAATAACCTTTAGGATAGAAATGATTTCCTTTTTGAATTTCATAAAATGAAACCATTTCAAGAACATTAGATTTAGTGCATCAAAATACACCACTAATTGATTGGTGTCGAAATTCATGTATCAGATGTGTGATCTATCCAACAATGTCATTGTAAATAAAATTTCCTTCATTTCATATTAAGTCACACTTCTCTCTTAATTCTAATTGTCACTTGTGCACGTATTTAACAACATATCCATTACATATACACTTTCCTAACTTTAAGTTCACTATAAATAAAACGTGTGGTTATGTCACACTCAAAGTATTCACTCCAGACCCTATGGGAATAACCAAAATACTTCCACATAATAAGCATACAACCTGATATCTTATCTAGAACAAAGAATGTTTGATTATCTAAAAAATTCTCTTGACCACTCACAAAAAACCCTAAAAACCCACCTTCAGAAGAATCCCGATGTGGGTAGGCGTCAACAAGTTTTCAAATCCAAATAAGGTCATCCTCAAAAACTTTGTACTTTGTATCATCTGCAAGAACTTAACCTTTGAATCATCCTTCTAAACCTTAAGACTCAAAGAGGCTTTGGTTATGTGGTATCTCCTTTTTCATAGGGTGTTACTACTTATGCAAGTCATTTGTGTGCCTCTTTTTCCAATACATGCTAAACAATTATGTATACGTTATCGACCTCAACTCACTTTCAATCAAATTATCTATTAGTTCAAATCATAATCCATAACCATAAAGTTATTCTTCAATTAATTTTCCACCAAAAAATAATAATTTAGATGAACATGTTCACTTTTTCGAACCCTAGGTCCACAAGAATCATATTTATTCATAGAGGAGTCTACACAAGAAATTATACCCTATGCTCCCACAAAAACTTGAACTCTATTTACTCTGGAAAAAAATAGGTCATCACAAAAAAATTATACCCTATGCTTCCACATAATTTTTCAATGCATCTCACCTCCACGGATCAATTATTATTCAAGTGAAGCATAAACCATGGTACCTTTTGAAATAACTTATAGCTAAAAATTAAAAAAAAACTATTGTTTGGTAAGAGAAAACATACAAAATATAAAACTTGAATCTTTATTCATTTAGATCTATTTTAAATAAATATAAACACTTTTTCTCTAAATTTTAGAGTCATTTTCACATTTTAATATTGAAAGAAGTTCGATCAACCCTTTTGAAATATGATCATCACATAAGTCTAGAAAAAGAATGCTTACCATTTATGAGAATAGTATTATCTCCTCCCTTGGCATTTCATTCAATGGCCTTAAAAAACAAGGCCATGATATGGCATATTCTACCAAAGTTAATATTTTAACAACTGAAAAAAATAGTAAATGATAAATGAAGGTGTTCTTAATATACAAGTTACAATAACTTAACTTGCAGTTTCGCATTATGTATTCTTACAATTTAATCATAGATACTTAAATTTTGAGTTTGCTAACTTTGAGTATTTTTTAAAAGTGAATTACTTAGATTTTTTATGGAGATAAATGACCTCATGTTCAAGACCAACCAATGTGAATGTAGTGGGAGTTTATTTTGAGAAAGCTTCGCTTACAAGTGATATTTTCATTTTGTTTGAAGGACTAGATATAGTTTTTAAAACCACTCCAAAGCACAATACAATCAAAAATTGAGCTAATGTTATTAAAGGGAGGTTACCCATGAAACAAATGTTTTGGTATCTCAATATTTATGTTAAATGGAACTAAACATATTTTTATTGCATGAATTATTTTTGACAAAGAAATCATACACACATATTAGCTAATACAAATTTTGTATGTACACTACTATCATTTTGAGGCTAGAATAATTTTGATTAACCCTGTCATAGTATTCTCACCCCAACATCATCAAATATAATAAATTTATGTGCCTTGAAATTAACATAATCTACTAAGGTATTCATATTCAATATTTAATATGATAGAATGTTTAATAAAAATTACACCAACTTAAAATTGATTAAAGTACTAAGGTATACAAGATAAACATATTAATAAAATGAAAGAAAATATATCTCAACTAGATTAACACATTCATCAAGAAGTAATTTGTTAATTTTGTATAGGTCTTATAATACCTTGTTTAGTTACTAATTGTAGTAGGAAGAGTGGAAATGACAATTCAAAGATGGAAGTGAGGAATAATATTCCATTAATGTGTGATTAATTATTTTTTTCATTTATTTTTATTCATATATTTTCTGTAAAATAACGTGGTCGTGAATGACTAGTCGTGCTTTGCAATATGTTCTTGGTTTTATATTCTCTTTGATTAGTAATTTATTTTGAACGTATTTCAAGTGTTTTTTTAATAGATAAACGTTTTTTATCGGAGCTATGAACCAGAATACATTCAGCTAAGATATAGCATTTAAGTTCAACAATTAGTGAACTAAAACTAACACACTTGAATACACTTCTAGCACATCGCATTTTTTGAACCAAAATCCACTGTTGTTAAGTCTTTCCTGCCAGCTGAGCCACCTCAGACATTACCACCCCGAACGAGGATTGTGCCTAAGTGGGAATTGAACCTAGGTGGATCCAGATACAACCATCTGTTTTAACCACTCCACCCATATCCCATCAACAACACATTTTAAGTGTTACAGGTTGTTAGAAAGAGAATTTTTGATCAAATTATTGTGGATGTTTTGGTTTTTAGATCATTGTAATTTAAATGGGAATTTTAAATTTGTACAAATTATTTTGGAAATCACACCTGCTAATGCTCAAAATAACTACATTTGGATAGATAGGCAATGGTCAAGAAGGAGGAATAATATATGAATTGTAGTAGACATATAGTGGGGAATCCTATGAGTCCAATTATAGTGATTTCACTAGATCTTGTGACTAGAAATTTAATATCTAGTGGGTGTACACTAGTAATTTAGTTATTAGTATGCCCATGTTGTGGTAGCTACAATTATTATTGCTCAAAAGTTGCAAAACTACATGAATTTCATAATTAATTGAAACCCTACCATTTGTTCATTAATTTATTTAAAATTTCTCTATCCATGTTTATCTTCCTTTCTAGTGAACCTCTATGGTTGCAAATTGTGCACATCCATAATATATAAATACAATCAATTCCACAGAAAACAAACCATGTTATGTTGCATCAATAGAATATGTTGAAAAAACTTGCGAATGCATATTCACATTATCCGTATGATGTCACAACATAGCCACAACTAAATTATACTCCAACTGACTTGGTTTGTACACCTTCTTGAAAAACATGTTTTAAGAAATCCTTTAAATACAAACAACTCTTTGTAATTAATATCAAGTAATTACAAATTAATTTGTATCAATAAACAAATTCAATGAATGACACTTTCTCTCTAGAGTGTATTGGATTAGTGGGAATGCTATTTCAATACATGGTTTAAAAAACAATTTTGAGGATTAGTGGGAATGCTATTTCAATACATGGTTTAAAAAACAATTTTGAGTGGACTAAACTAGATAAACATATTTTTGGAAAGTTCTTATTTAATGCATATTGTCAATTTTTGTTAGGTAAAAAAATCCAGCATTTCTATCTTTAAGGTAGAAAAGTATTGACATGGCTATAGAAATGGAGATTATTTATTAGTATTTGACTTGACCATATGGGAAAAATATTATAATAAACTTAAATCGAATAAAGATAAAGTTATATTGGCTTGGTCATTATAAAAGACGGAAAATAAAATCAAATGAAAATATAGTTCATACTAAGTTTAAGCGTGATCTAGGAATACATCACACCATGATTTTGACGTGTTCATAATTTTGTGGGGCATCACTCGAAAAATTTAAGTCTTGGTTATTTAAACATTGCCATTATCATTACTTAAACATTTATCAAGTTTTTTGGCAATTCTCGTGAGTGTTGTTTTCATAGGAATAAATTTTTATATTTGAGGATCCTATCTTGGAGATGGAGATTCAGATATGGTAGATTTGATGTTTGTCATATTTTTGTTGAGATGAGTATTCTAGTAATTTCTAATTTTGTTTTGTTTGATCCCGAACTCATTATTGAAATGAGGTCACTACTAAAATTTACACTCCAAAAAAAATTTAAAATTTAAAATTACATATCAATACTGAAATGAGGTCACTTACGCTAATTTTTTATTAGAAGGGTCAACTAAAAAATCGTTTGTCATACAAATATTAAATTATATGTTAATTTTTATAAATATTGGGATTCTTTTTAATAAATTAATTATTAAATGAATAATTGTAGCAGTGTATACTTACTTATTTTCTATTTTCTATGTTAAAATAAATCTACTTTCACTTTACACAAATTATGCACAAAATCTAGGGATAAGAATCACCACTAACTAAATAAGCAATTGGTTGAGTGTTTTTATTTTCATAAGAGCAATATTAGTTTTTTAGCCTTTTCTAGCCACTAAATCAATTTGGGAATTTTATTCTCAATGCAACATATTGTTTAACATGTTATTTACGAAGGGTCAAGCTTAATTTAGCCCTTCAAATTAAAATATGGGGAGCCTTTCAAATTTGATCACTGCTCACTAAAATGAACTGAAATGCTAAAACATCAACCAACATCCATTCTTTTCTACACTTGGGCCTTTTTATCTCCTTAATAATTGGATTTTCAAAAACAATGAATTGCAACCCATGACAACTGAAAGTTTTTTTTTTCTAAAAAAGACAATAAATAAAATATAAAAAAGACAATCAACAAAAAACCAAATATCTCTCCTCTACCAAACAACAAAAACTATAGTGTACATATAATTTTTTCACTTTTGTGTGTTAGTTAAGAATAAAGGATCAATGAATGAGATCAAATAGAAAACTTCTTTTTACATTTTATTTTGTAAGTTTTACTATCAAACATTATTAAAAAGTAATGAAATCATGCATGGCAAAAATTGGATTGGTTTATAAAAAATTATTAGTGTTGGTGAAGACTATATATGTCTTCAGCATGATAATAAACCCTTGAACATGTTTTAGATTGAAACACCCATAATTATTAAAAAATATAATTTAAAAAATCAATAATCATTTTTACAAACAAAATAATATTTGTTTAAAAATCATAAACTATTAGGAAACCGCAAACTTTACAACATTGAATAAATAGAAAGTTGAATAGTAAAATTACGGTTCACATAGATAGAGATTAGAGGAAATATACAAAAATACCAAACATGCAAGAGACGAACACTAGATTTACGTGGTAAAAACCCTAGCTGAGTGCTTAGGGAAACATCCACGGTGCAAGATATCAAGTTTTTATTAACTCAATATGAAAATATTATATGTGAACTCATTATGAGCAACTTTGGATCACCACAAAAATAAATACACCTAATTGGAGAATTACAATTTGGATTCCTCCTAACAATAGAGTGGAAAAATCCCATTAGGATTTTCCTTCCTAAACATAAAATTGGGTTGAATTTGTCTTTCTAGAAATAAGGGATTGACTCCTTAATTTTTGCTTTGGGGGCTCCATAACATGTCACTTCCCCCCTTGGATCCCCCTGGGACATGAATAGGGGGAACTCCCCCCCACATCCCCTCTTCTAGAAGTGGGCTACAAACCACGCCTTAAAGGGACCAAAAATTTAACTTTGTTATCACATATCTAACATAAACAAATCAGGAGATTATAAAAACACAAATTATAATAATCAGGGTTTCATTTCTTTTTGAAAAACCATGCTCATCGCTTTAATAAGTGTTGTTTAGCTTCATGTGAATCTAAATGCCATTGTGTATGCCATTATGGCTATGGAAAGGTAAAAGGTGAGGACAAAGATAAATAACCATGCATTGGAAGACAATACGATGTAAATAATTCTAATGGGGACTATAATTAGAGATAGTACAAAGAAAGAAAACTGAAATCGTTAGAACAAGTGATAAAATCGAGAGGGATCCAATTTATTTGTACAGTTTCAAAGTATACATGAAGATATGTTAATGTTGAATTATTTTTTAATGGAATTATAATAATGATATGGGATAAAATTTGGAGGGATCCAATTTATCTTTGAATGAGTTTTCTTTAGTGAAAACCATCATGTTGCAAACCATCAATTTTGAAGTCTAAAAACATATTCAAACTTTTCATTCTAGTATGTGTATGATATCGAAACAATAAAGATTTAGTGAAATAAAATCTCAATGCCACTAGTTTTGCACCAACACTTTGTGGAATACAAAAAATATTACATCATATTTGGCCTCTCTATGTATCAAACCTACACTTATATAATGAATCCCACATGTACTTGTTTATGTAGTTACCCAATCTTTGTTATCCGTATAAATCGTTATGCTCTTATACAAATAACCCCTATACCCTATTGTTGTTGTTTCTATTAGTTTTTCTCATGTTACTTCAATGGAAACGAATAATATAGTGACTAGATACACCTATATATGTGATTCACACTATAATATACATGTCATATTGGTTAAAATATATATTTTCCAAATAAATAGAACGTACATCATAAATTAACACTTGTTACCATACAATTGAAATGGTAAATGATTGCATTACTAAAAAGTAAGTTTCATGTTCAAATTACAACTCTTTTTTAGTAAATCATAAAGAAAATAAAGGTGTAGTCATGAAATAATTCACTTTCTATTTACATCAAGCCTCTAAGTATTTCATTATATGCATGATTCCTAAGTGAGAAAGTAGACATTAGCATACACATGTTTAGATTTTACATTACTCTATCTTCTTACACGCTCTTCTTATTTGTTTTTTTGGAATGACCAATTTACTCTTGAACATTAGACAACATATGTCCTAGCTCTGTATTTACCCTTATGTCCTCCGAACATCCTAGATAGTACCTCCCATTAGGGACAGGAGTGCCCAAACACTATTGTCCCCTTCGGGCGCCTTTGTCCTTTTCCCTCCTTTTCCTGATTTTCAAATGCCACATCATTTGGTAACTTTTCTAAAATGTTTCTTATTACTTTGGGTTGGGTTTTCTTGTTTTTATTGACCAAATTCAAACTAGGAAGTCATATATACACAACTTACTCACTATTATTAGGGGGTTAGAAAACTTTGGGCTAATACTTACTATCTACTATGTGGGCAAAGAGAAACATTCAAAAACTGCATTTGGGTTGCATAAGAGGGGCTATTTATAAATTCCATCTAACACATTCATCTTGGGGGTAAAATATTTGTAGTTTGTATCTTGGTGTGATTGGCACAAGGGAAACCTAACTTTAAGGGACACAATTCAATAACACATGCACTAGAACTACATAGATTCTGAAATGTAGTGTACTCGATGAAAATCAAATTGGGGTGACTCTCGAAGTCAGTCTAAGTTAAGCATATACATTATTTATTTCATCTAATGTTTTGTTGAGCTTTGTACAGGTAGATAGGGTTTGTTTTACAAGTACAGGTGCGACACAAGAACCCAACAATGGAGTTGATGTGACAAATAGTGAAAAGAAGAAGATACATTCAAACCTTGAAAAGACCAAAAGTAGAGAAATTTCTAGGACACTAGCGCTTGGGGAAGTCTTGTCCCCATTTGGGCCATTTTAATCGAACAAGTTCCAGACTCCAAATTACTAGAAAAAGCCTGCATAGTATAGATCCAACCTTCTCAGCCTTTTTCCCAACCCAGATTTAGTTCAAACCTCCTAATACAAGCTAAGTCGCCCTTATCTCCTATCTTGTACTAATATCTTGTGGAAGTGGTGAAGATCTGAATACTAATGTATGCAAACTAGTGTCAATGTCTAACTGAATGGCATGCTTTTTAGGTTGTGGGACCTGAGGATCACAACCAAAGACTCGTGGAGGCTGTGGCCCTTGGATGATCATGTGCGTAATCAAACCCTGTTTCTAGGAGCAGTCCAATAGTCGTAGGCTTGGTTAACAATTATGTTTAGTGTATTGAGTTGTTCTATCTTCTCAGTAAAAGTTGCAGGTGTGCGTAAGACTGTCAAACGTAAGCTGGTATCAATGTCAGTTATCAATCCTAGCCTGTTGGGTTGTGGGACCAATGGATCACAACTGTATGTATTTTCCTATTTTGGACTATTGATGGTCATACAAAATGTAATAAAATGACTTTTAATAAGCAAACTAATTACTGAAAGAGATCTAATCTATGTTTTTGGAGTTTTTCACAATATTTTGGATCAAAGTAATAAAAACAAACTAATATATCAAAGGAAATATTTTTGTTCTTTTCTAATCTTTAAGAAATATGTTCTAATCTAATAAATAAACTAAATACAAGTAGTCAACAAGATGTAGTTGGTTACTTGTGCAAATGTATAAATCTAATCTAAATCAAACAACATAATATGATCAAAATCCTCCAAACCCTACCTCAGAGGTGAAGAACAAATCATGACCTTGAAAGGGCTATTGTTCCTTACAACTTCCCTCATAATGTTAAAAGGAAAACTTATTGAAATGAATGATTCTCTACTCTATTTGATATGAATGATTTTCTAATCTATTTGATATGAATGATTTTCTACTCTATTTGATATGAAATTGACAATTTAACACACAAGGCAAACACACACACAATTCCAACCTGGATCAACAAGAGCTTTGGAAAATCTAGTTGTGTCTGTATCTATCCCCTTAGTATGTTCCTTTCTTTCTCTGAGTGTTCATGTGAGTCCAAGATATTGGGAATGAAAGAACATCAGTAGGAGGATGACGCTTGAGCAATGAAAACTTGATGACAGTCCGGATGCAATGCAGGTAGAAGAGCGATAACATAAGAGATCAAATCTTGGCTTTGCAATTCCTAGCAAGATCATAGCAACAATACAATGCAAGATACACAAAATTCTCAAGCCTTTTTCTTGAATACAAGCATGGAATATATAGGGATAGAGGATGGGAGCTGCCTTCATGCACAAGGAAAGAAGAATTAGTTCCAATCAATTAAATCTATTTAAAAATAGGAGGAAGAAGAACCAAACAATCAAATCTAATTTTAGACAATTCGGTTCACAAATGCATGTAAAAAGTGAAATTAAGTGAACCATCGCATGTTAAAACATGAGTGAAGAATATGTATAAAGCAGGCAGGACCGCCGTCCAAAATAGGGCGGAAATTTCAGGACCGTTACCCTATTTTTGGTGGCAATTTCAGAACCGCCGCCCATGCATGGCAGCAAATATGGGATTGAAGACCAAAACATGTGCAGAAAGAGCGAGAGGTAGGAAGAAAGTGTGAAAAAGCTAAGGATGTCTAGGCCACAAATATATACTGTGAATGGGTTTTGGAGCTCGAACACCTTCTTGAAAGGACCTAAATCATCATTTGGGAATTTTGTAACCTTTTTTCGATAATGTATCACATATAATTTTGGGGTGCGTACATATTTCCCCCTCAGAGAAGCATCTTAGCCATGAAAAGGCGTAAAACGTATAGTCTGAGTATGGCATTCCTGAAATGGGGAGTTAGGAGCTATACCTGACACACCCATGTGTCGAAATATCGCTGCCCAAACTCTCGCTACCTGCAAGAGGAAAAGAAGACTCAAGTGCAAATAGAAAAAATATCGAGATCAAAATGACAAGAGGACTTACCATCTGTGTGGGGATATAGAAATATATCTGTGCCAACACTTCAGCCCTGTGAACACAAACACTCAAAACAAGGTTAAAACAATATATATATATATATATATATATATATATATATATATATATATATATATATATATATATATCGAAACAACTCATTTTTCAATTCATTTGTGCTATTTGATTTGGTAAATTTGGAGCTTTGGATTCATGGTGGCCGTTCCTGACGAGAGTACAGCTGAAATGACCGTTGCAGAATAGTGATCATGTCTCCATGTGTGGGAGATCAACTAGCGTGGTCAAAGGTTTGTCATTTTCACTTTTGTCTTTTTATACCCTAAATGTAAATATGTTGAGAAGTTCACCTAGGGGGGATTATTTTCAAATTATTTTATCTTAAATGAGTCTCTAGGGGGGGCGCCCATAGGGCATGCTTTTATTTGTCGAAAATGGTCTTTTTTGGTCTTTTTGAGCATTTTTAGGGTAAAGGGAATGTTTGAAAAATTGGCTCATGACTGCCGCCCTGCATTAGGCAGCGGTTCTGAATAGAATGACTAAAACATTCACTAACTTGGATTTTTTTTGGATTTTTCATGTTTAGTGATGTTTTTGGTGAGCTTATTATTTGGTATATGTTACTAACTTGCTCTTTTTCTATGTTTTGGTGAATGCAAAAGAAGGAGGAGTACATTAGATGGAGTCAGGAGAGGGAGTGTGATTGGCTCCTTGGTATCCTAGATCAACTGACATAGGATGAGATGGATCTTCTCAAGAGGGCTGATATTTGGAGGATTTCATGGGTTCCCCATGTTGCTCCTACTAGTCACATCGTATGTGACTTATTTTCCTATTGGGACGCAGACCGGAACACTTTCTGGTTCACAGGTGTCCGGGGTGAGTGAACTATCACCTTGGAGGATGTATATTGTATTCTCGGGCTCGCGATACTTAGGAGGAGAGTGACTTTGGAGACAACGGAGTCTAGGGCCGTGATGATGTAGTAGGCCACATACATGGGAGATGACATTGTCTCATTTGGATCAAAGAAGGGGATGAAGGTTTGGTACATTGCCACCGCTCCCATTCCTATCATACGCAGAGCCATCATGGTCATCTTGTCCTCCTGATTGATCAGGGACAAGGGTGATGAAACCCTCTTGTATTGTTGGGCTCCTATCATTGCGTGGATCGAGGGACATGACTGTAAATATGCTTAGGGCATAGATATTTTGGGGACTACGTACTATGATTTATACAGGGTGGTCATATAACAGGGGTAGACATTAAGCCACCCCACTCTTGTGATAAGTTTGGTTTATGAGCATTTCATCCCTTATGGTAGGGGAGTACCGGTATCAAATTCAGGGGCTATTCGGAAAGCTAGATGGACATGTATGTACGTACTTAGGACGCCCCATCAATCAGTGGCCTCCCTGATTACAACAGACATGACTGCCACACCCTACCAGGACATGGTAGGGATATGGGAATTGTAGGTGACTACGATGGTAGCTTTCTCTTTGACTTGTCAATTGGTTGATAAAGCGGGGAGACTTGATGTCCACCCATTTGATTAGGTCCCCCAACAGTTTGGCCTTCCATACATTGATATGGTCCCTCCCATCACTCGAGTTTATAGGACTATTCAGGAGGCTCGTAGGGGCCCTAGAGTGGATCCTGGTTGGAAAATGGTCATTTCAGGTGTGCCCATTGCAGTTAGATGGGTGGTCTGTGCTTGTTAGACAACTGGTGTGCCTCGAGCACCCCTACTTCAGATTGCGGCCACTCCTGCTCACAGTGGGGAGCAGGATGAGTCCATTGATCTAGAATCTGAATTTGAGGAGGATACGAGGGATGAGATGGAGGAGGAGTCAGTTGGAGAGGACAAAGAGGATGGGGGAGTTGGTGTTGGGACTGGCGAGGTAACCCACGCAGAGGAGGAGAGTTACCCTGAGTGGAATAATACTCAAAAGATGTTGAAAGCAACATACGAGGAGGGAAGTTTCGAGAGATAGACCTTAGTCTTAGAGTTGACACTTCCTCACGATGGAGAGGAGGAGGATGAGTCCATCATAGGATAGTGATTCACTTTCGGCATTAGGGAAGCCCCATAGCCACTAGTAGAAATGACAACAACAGTTACTGATCCTACCTGGATGCCTGAAAACCCAAGTAAGTTTAATACTTTTTTTTTTGACTTTGTCAGTTAAGAATGCATCTCTTTCTCTCTTTTATTTTCCTAACTTATCGATTATTTATTTCTTCTTGCAGCGATAGCACAAGAGTGGTGAGAGCTCATTTGTTGGGTGTGCGTGGATACTCTATTAAGCCCCTCAGGGAAGACCTGAGTTGAGCTGAATGTTGACTTGGGCCAGCCATTAGCCACAGGAAGACACACTGACCTGTTTTCCCCTATGTGGAAGATAGCGAAGAGATTGACTTCCCTCTGTACCCTAGTGGCCTGGTATGAGACTGCCGAGCGCTTAATGAGATGAAGCCATTCTTGCAGTGAGGCCATGGGTAGTGGACGTCACCATGAGCACTCACATCATTCTATTCACTCCCAGCATCTTCATAACCGCAGTAGGAGACCCAGACGCGGTCGAGCGCCATCCGAGGGATCTCACAAGGATTGACAGGCCATTAGGCCATTTTGATTGCTTTGATGACATTTTTTCAGTCATTTATATGATTTTTTGTATGTTTTGGGTTCATTGCAAGCATTTTGACCATGCCTAGTGCATGGTGATATTTTATACAAACTTGATTCACCATGATATATACAGTCTCTTATTTTTGGTTTGGTATCCCATCATATCTGAGTTGAATTTCTTTTGGTTTATCTCTCATGTGTACTCTAGATATTTAGAATTTCCACTTTTCTATGCTTTTCAGAATGTATGCAGTGGATGTGAAATGATAACATAATGATTCCTTTTTTTATTTCATAATGCTAATGATGAGGAAAAAAAATGGTTTGACAGGACCAAATTGGGACACTACAACTTCACCCTACTCAAGTTACTTCATAGCTTAGAATGTGATTTACTTTCAAGTTTATATAGAATTGGATCCATAGATGGCCACTTGGTTGACAAAATATTGGTTTGGGGTTTTAAACTCTTATGGAATTTTGGACATCTAACTCACTTTGTTTTTGACTTATGATTTCACAATATTTGAACACATTATTTGTAACTTTAAAGTTTTTCAACGAGACCCCCTACTCCTTTCCCCATGCTACTAGGAGGAAGCATGGGCTCATCACCATAGACAAGGAATAGGTGATTAAGGGCATTTGTTTCCTTTCCAAACTCTACATCACCAGTAAGAGATGCAGGCTCAACACCGAAAGTTGGTAGGGCAAATAAATGTGTAAAATAAAAATTTTCTGTGGATTTGCATTTGATTTAATCATCTAGGAAAAAATTTTAGTATGTTCTTATTTCTAAAGATATTTTTATGGGATAGATGTGACATCATGAAGCTTCTAGAACATACTATAGGCAAAGACACCTAATCTAGAAAGAGACTATAAGCTAAAAAACATGCAGGCCTTGGTATGATCATGGTCACAACTTTGTATTATCTTGCTTGAACTAATGAAATGATTTAGAAATAATTGATGATGCCATGAAGATTTGAAGAGATATGATTTGAATGTTTTGTCAATATTTTCAGAATTTTTTAGGAGTTGCTATTAGAATAAATCCCTTGATCACAAATTTTACAAAATGAACTGCCGGATGAAAATGTAATGCAGATGTAGTAATGTACATATAAAAATGTTGGTAGATCATGCGTAGTACCTCTTTAGGTGAAGATATTTCACAGATTCACTAAAATCCTCACCCTTTAGTGTACATAGGAGAAATGCCCCATTTTTTTAGTCTTTTACTACTCGATACAGACCCAACCACCTAGGTCTAAATCTCCTTCCCTTACCAGTTTTTTGTCTATTTGGCTATCAAGTCTTAATACCAAATCTCCTTTGTAGATCTCACATTCATAAACCTTATTACTGTATTGACAAGCCATCCGGTCAGTGTAAACATTGTGTCATTGTTTGGCATTAAGTCTAGCCTCATCAAGACTTTCTAATTAGGATAGTCATGCTTCTTGTTAACCCTCCTCTCCTAGGATCTCGTGTAGTGAAATATAGAGACTAGGTATTTCAACCTCAAGTGGAAGAACCGCCTCACCACCAAAAACTAAAGAAAAGGGGTTGCCCTCATTGGTGTTCTAACTGATTTTTGATAGGCCCACAAGGTCGAAAAAATATTTAAATGCCAATCTCATTTGTTCTCCTTAATGGTCTTAAGAAGGATGGACTTTAATGTTTTATTCATAGCCTCAACTTGTCCATTAGCTTGAGGATAATAAAGAGAAGTTGTGTGATGAATTATCTTGAACTTTGCACACAATTCACGCACCTCATCATTTTTGAAAGACATGCCATTATCCAAGATAATGACTTGTGGCACCCCGTACCTATAAATAATCTAGTTCAAAATGAACTTAGCAATTACGAAGTTGGGTACGGTGGTAAAAGGCATGGATTCTACCCACTTAGTAAAGTATTATGTGGCCATGATTATGAAGTTTTGGCCATCCATTGATGAGGGAGAGAAATTCCCTATCAAATCCATGCCCCACGTGGAAAAGGGCCATGGGGTTGTAATTGGTTATAAAGCTTGTGATGGTATGTTGACATTTGTGGCATCTGCAGGCAAAATCTACAATGTCATGCTCTAGAGTTGGCTAGAAATAGCTCATCCAATGTATCTTCTGAGAAATGGTGTGGATGCCGAAGTGACCTCCACATACTCCGCTATGTGACTCATAAAGAATCTTTTCAGATTCTTTAGCGTCAACACATCTTAACAACATTTTGTCAAAGGCTCTGTAGTAGAGAACTTGTTCCAAAATAACTTACTTAGTGGCAATGATGTGTAACCACCTTATTTATTGTGATGTTTCCCCTTATGGGTATGTGTGGTCCATGATGAAATTGATAATGTAAGTATACCAAGGACATATAGAGATAGGGGGCATGGTCTTGACAAAGTACATGCACTCATCAGGAAAGTCTAAATATACCAAATCACCTCCATCAAATGGATTATCAGCCAACCAGTCTGTAATTATTTGTCCCTTAACAAATTTATGATTTACAAATGTTAGTTCAAACTCACCCATTAAGGTTATGAAATGCCTGACCTTTTTAGAAAAGGATCCTTGCATGAGAAATGTTAGCAAGTGATCTATCTTAACAATAACCCTTGTTTCCTGATTCAACATATAATGCCTTAAAATATTTTTGCAAAGACTATGGCAAGGCATTTCTTTTTTGCCTATGTTTAACATGTCTCATAATCAAGAAACATCTGACTAATGAAATAAAATGCATGTTCTCATATATCATCATCCTCAAGCCAACATGCAGGCTAGAGAAACATCCATAGCTTGTGAATACACGATCAAAGGGTGATCTAACCTAGGCAGCATTAGCGTGGGAGGGGACAACAAGAATCGTTTAACTTCCTCAAAGGCATCGTTGCATTCTTCCATCCAATCAATGCTATAATCCTTTTTCAAAAAATTGTTGATTGGATGAATAAAAAAGGTCAAGTCAGGGATGAACCTTTAGATTGCACTGAGTTTCCCAAGAAAATATCTGATACCAACCTCATCTGATGATGGAACCATTTCTATCACATCCCAGATTTTGGCTGGGTCGACAACAATCCCTCATGAAGATATAATGTAACCTAGAAGCTTTCCTCTTGTTACACCGAATACACATTTATTTGGATTCAATGTGACGCCGTATTTGATAATGCACGAAAGGATGATACGAAACACCTCTGGGTGATCGTAGTGCTTCCTAGCCTTGACCAGCAGGTCATCCACATAGGATTCCACAATATTATGAATAAGGTCATGGAATATGTATGTCATTACTCGTTGGTACGTGGCGCCAACATTCTTAAGACCAAATGACATGAAAACATAAAATTAGTTTCCCCAAGGAATTATAAACATAGTTTTGGCTTGATCCTCTTCGGATATTTTGATTTGATTATATCCTGAAAACCCATCCATGAGAGACAAACATTAAAATTCAGTTTTTGTGTCAACAATAACGTCAATGGATGGTAATGGGAAATCATCTTTGGGGCAAGCTTTTTTAATGTCCCGGAAGCCTATGCAAATACATATCTTTCCATTATTTTTTAGAACAAGGACGATATTAGATACCCATTGTGAATAATCAACTGGCTTGATGAATCCCACCTAGAGAATTTTCATTACTTCTTCTTTCACCATGAGGGCCACTTTTGGCTTCATGGGTCTCAACTTTTTCTTAGTCGGCTTTGCATTCAGTTTGGTGACAAGATTGTGCACCGCGATATGTGGTACAATTCCTGTCATTTGTTTGTAGCTAAACGTGAAATCCTTTTTATGTTCCTTGAGGATTTGGGTATGTATTTCCACCTCTTGTGGATTTAACAAGGATCCCAGTTTCAAAATATTTGGTTCTTCCTCTGTTCCAATATTTATATCAATTATTCCCTCGATTAAGGAGGTGTTTCCCTCCTCAAACTCAAGCAGGGATGAAGGTAACTGTAAATCCCCTTCTTCTTCTACCTCGTAAATCTCAAGACCCCTTCCTAGGGAGGATTTGATCATGGGATTACCAAAATAAGAAGAGGAATGTGAAATTAAGGAACAGTCTATGATAGGTAAGATGTAGTTCTACTAAATCATTTAACTAACTTAAAGTTAATTCATCACTATTAATGTGCTCTAAACAATCGGGTGATTCTCGGTTTCTACATATGTCGACATTAGAGTCATTGGTGCTTTACGAATCAAGGGTTTGACGTGAAATAAAACCATGAAGTTGGTATCTTCCATGTCACTACTTGGGGTGAAGCAGGAAGCAGAAGTTGCTATAGAATCTACGAGAAGGTTCTGTTCACATGGAACTTCTTCAATTGAGATGAAATTGAACCCTTTTGTCAAACCTAGCACTATTGTTTTGTAAAATTGTAGATGCTCAGCTCTAGTCTCATATACTTTAGATATGTGATTTCCGACTAGTTGTTAATCACCAACACCCTAATATTGAGGATGCCCATTCTCTTAGCTACAATGAGACCTAATAGGAGAGCCTCATATTCATCCCCATTGTTTGTGCATTCAAAATTCAACTTGAAAGAAAAGGTAGAATCCTTCCTTCGGGAAAAGTAAGGATCCCGCTAACCTCGGCACCAAAACGACACTTGGCTCCATCAAAATTGAGAGTCTAACAACTACTCATAAATATGGATGTTGATTCATCCTTTATACCTTTCCCATTTACCTCAGTTACCTCAAGCATGCAAACCTCATATACTGGAAGGGAACCGAGTCCCAAGGTATGTCCCATACTCATAGAATCAAAGGGAAGAAGAATAGGAAAATCCTTCTCTAATAGCTTGACAATATTTGTTGTGGTTCCTAACAACACCATCTATACAATAAAGGTTTCATCCTTGACCGTCAGAATGCCTTTGACAAAACTCGTGACTTCTAACTCCATTGTAAGAACTATATTTTCTTCTGGTACCTTGCTCGCAGGTTTGTTTAACTTATTTTTGGGAAGCTCAAATTCAGAGTGGACCCCTGACCTCTTCTTTAATCTAGCCAAATGTATATCAAAGGGTTTTGGATCACCTTGTGCCAAAAATAATTTCCCTAAATCCAGGAATCTGATCTCCTGGAATAAAATGAAGGGGATTTCCTTCATGCGGTGGATCCAAGGATGCCAAAGGATCATATTATAGTTGGTTTCTTGGTATATAATATAAAGCTCAGTTAGCACCATCTTGGGCCCAAGAGTAACTAGTAATACTATGGTTCCGATCGATGTTGCCTTGAAGCTATCATAGCCTCTTAGTGTGTTTTGTGTTGAGGAGAAATTGGTCTCCCCATACCCTAAATTTTTAAGAAAATAGAAGGGAACTATGTTACATTCTACCCCATCATCAATAATTACATGCTTTACATAGTTATTATAAATCCAAACTTGCAAAAACAAAGCTGGGTCACCCCTACGAGCTATCTCAGTATTCGTGGGCATCTTGCTGATGTCAAACACGAACCCAATGTCTCTCTCAGGCTTCTATGGAGGAAAAACATCAAAGTCTTTATGATTTATATGTGCCTCTGACAGAGGGGTAATGCTAATCAAATGGCCAAGACCTAGTGCTTATAACAAAGTAACTCGATGAGCAGGGGAATTATTCAGTAGATCCAAGAATGAAATGTGTGAAAAGGTCTTGGTCAGATCACTGATTATATCATAATCCCCTACTGGATTTCTTATCATATCATGAACATTTTTTGACATAACCAAATAAATTGGGATTGGCTACAAAGAATAATCCTTGGTTCTTGTGGTAGCGTTAATTTGGGGTTTGACGTCTAACTCTACCAACCCCAAAATTTTCATTTGTTGGTGACCATCCAAAGGAGGTTTGAAGAAGTTGAGGCTTCACGATCATGAGTCCCTATTACAATACCTTGATTCAAACCATTTTGATCTAATATACCATCCTTTGGATGCATGGGGAGAGGATTGTTGAAGATCCCCAATGGTGTGTTCTGCAGAGATACTGGTCGCATGTAGGAATTTTGAGTGGGTGCAGTTGGGTTTGCCAAAAATATGTCAACAAATAACTATCTTTAGTCCTCTGGAAAATGCTGCAAAAACTTGTTACAATCATGGAAAGTTCTTGTATCTTGCCTATGAACCCTATGGAAACCATAGTATAAGTCAGGGTTGTAATCTCAAGGCCTTTGGTTTGTTCCTTTTTGTGGTCCGAAACTATGGTTGTTGTTTGGTTGCTGATTTTTGTAATTAAAATTTTGGAACCCTTGCATTTGGTTTTGGAATTGGTTAGGATACCCCCCTAGGTATTGACTAGGGATTAGGGTTGGTGTTTGTCTCTGTTTCTGAGGTTGTTATTGTTCTTGTTGAGGATGATTAAAATCCACAACTTTTACTGAGGGTGAGAAATTATTGTTTCTCTAATTATTGCCACTATTGTTGTTGTTATTTGTAACACATGTACTAGTAGGATTAAACATTAGGATTTTTGGGTTGTTTAGTCACACCGTCGGTCGCAACTCCATGATTCTTATTAAGGATATTTTTTCCTTGATTATTGTTTGTGTTTTTGGAGTAACTGGGAGTATTTTGATTGGGAGTGACTAACTTCCCATTTTCTCCATAAGCCTTGTGACCACTATCAATGGCCACTTGGTCAATTTGAAGAGTGCCCTCGAGCACCTCTTCATAGCTTCTTTGTGGGAAATTTTGACTCTCTTCCTTCATATCTCTGTTGAGAGAGTGAAGGAACAAATCAAAAAGTTCCATTTGATCCATATTTGGAGCGCTTGCAGAGATGTATAGAAATTTTCGCCACCTTTGAATAAAGTGGGCTGTAGACTCATTATATTCTTGCATGATACGAAGGAATTCCCTGATTCGTGTTCTCAAAAGCTCATTCATTTTAAAATATTTGATAAAATATGATACGAGTTGCTTGAACGAGTGTATTGAAGCCTCTGGTATCCTGTAGTACCAGTCGAGGGCAATACCTTCTAGTGTCTTAGGAAAAATTTTCACAACGACTGTGTCCCATGAGAGCAGCTCTCGAATGGACATTACATAAGCCTTGATGTGGGCATTAGGATCACCCTCCCCTTTGAACTTTGGAAGATCATGCAAGGGTCTTGGGAGCATGAGTTTACGAATGGAGAAGTCTAGGGGTTCCTTGAGATATTCAAAATAGGTCCCCATTGCATATGTTTCCACCATTGAAGATCCTTGTTGGGGAGGTGGGGACTACATTGGTTGCTGAAATGGGATAGCATAGACATTTTTTGGGGTGTATGACATCCCTTGTGGTTGTACATATGGACCCAGGTAGGTATAAATGTCCCCTTGCAAAGATTTAGAATACATGTGTACATAGGGGGTTGATTACCTTGATATGGAACTGCATACATGAAGCCAGGTAACATTGCATTTCTGCATGGTATGGAATTTGAGAATGCACTTCCGGCTGGTGCCTATTGTAGATATCCATACATGGCTTAGGGGGGCATACCCAAGTTTCTCGTCCCCATAAGTAGATCTCTAGGGTTTTGAGTATTCACGTAGACTAGAGGACTTTGTGTAGTAGGTATTTTCCCATAATTTTGCGGGGTAGCAAGGAGTTCACGGTTTCCCTGCGTATGAATTCTAGGTATTTTGGGAAAGCTCTAACTCCTTGAGTTTTTCTACCAAAGTTGAATGAAATCACCCATTAACAGGGTGGTGCTTTTCTTAGGTACCTTTTATTGAACACTCAGAGGTTGTTGAGGAGTATGGTATCCTGCTATGAATTGTCCACGATGTTACCACCCCTCATTGGCGATATTGTAAGTTGGTGGCGGGGTAGCATTATTGTTTTGAAGCAGGACATCACCTTGTCCTTACAACCTATTGAAATATTGGTTCATGTTCTGGAAGTGTTGTTCACTCCTAGCATATCATGCTAAATACTCCTCATCTAGATGGGGCAGTTGATTAGATTACATGCTAATGGGCCATTGAAACAATACCTGAGGAGATGAACTTGCTTCACCACTGAAAGTCATGTTATTTGAACTTGATTTTTCAAGGGGATAGGTTTGAGTGACCTGGTCGAGTTCCTTAATACGTACAAAGAAACCAACATTGGTTCCCCTAAGAAGATGGTTTTGAGCGAATGAGTGGTTGTCCACCCATGTTGAAAGTGAAGGTGATTGTTGTGCTATACTTGATTAGTAATGATACAGGTCAAAACCTAGGATGGGCCAATCATACTTGTCGTATCATGACATATTCGGGGGGTATAAGAATACCCGTAGAATAAAGGATGGATGAAAATGGAAACGTTTAGAGACTAGCTCTTCACATCAGGTTCACCAGTTTGTACGACAAAAAATCAAAACGTGACCTTCTTTGCACCTGACCTCTCGAGGTCATGCTAAGATAGCCAGTGTAGAATGATTGTGAATGTGAGTGTGGTGATGAGGATCAAGCTAATTGGATAATCTTATATATTCAACATGCAATGTCAGGATCTGCGAGTCTAAAGCAAAGAATGCTCTCCTTACTTGAAGTGGTGTGATGGTTCGTTATGAGATAATAGCCACTTGTAGACTCTAATCAATATTGAGCTCGGATGAGATTTTGTTCGGTGGTTGTTGAACACATGGAAATTGACCTGTGGGTGCCTTGTATAGATTTCTAGACAAGGTCATGGAAGTAAGAACGAGAGGCAAGATGAAGTCACAGGTATTTATGGGTGACTTTTCAGTCTGGTCTAGAAATTATTAGCCTGATCGACTACTATGTTTAGCAAGGAAATTTGTGCGATAATATATGGTGGAAGTGGTGAATATCTGAATACTAATGTACACAAACTAGTGTCAATGTCTAATTGACTGGTAGGCTTGTTGGGTTATGGGACCTGAGGATCGCAACCAAAGACTCATGAGGTTGTGGCCCTTAGATGGTCATGAGTGTAATCACACCCTATTTATAGGAGCAATCCAATAGTCGTAGGCTTGATTAATAGCTATATTTAGTGCATTGAGTTGTTCTATATTCTCAGCAAAAGTTACAGGTGTGCGTAAGACTGTCAAACGTAAGTTGGTATCACTGTCAGTTATCAATCTTGGCCTATTGGATTTTAGGACCAATGGGTCATAACTGTATGTCTTTTTCTATTATGGACCGTTGATGGTCATACACAATGAAATAAAATGACTTTTAATAACCAAAATAATTACTAAAATAGATCTAATATATGTTTTTGGAGTTTTCACAATATTTTGGATCAAAGCAATAAAAGTAAACTAATCTATCAAAGGAAATATTTTTGTTCTTTTCTAATCTTTAAACAATATGTCCTAATCTAATAAATAAACTAAAGACAAGTAGTCAACCGGATGTAGCTGGTTACTTGTGTAAATGTATGAATCTAATCTAAATCAAACAACCTAATCTAATCAAAATCCTCCAAACCTTACCTCAGAGGTGAAGAACAAATCATGACACTGAAAGGGATATTGTTCCTCACAACTTCCCTGGTAACGTTAAAAGTTAAAATTATTGAAATGAATGATTCTCTACTCTATTTTATATGAATGCTTTTCTACTCTATTTGATATGAATGATTTTATACTCTATTCGATATGAAATTGACAATTTAACACACAAGGCAAACTGTACGATGGAAAAGTGACAAGCGAGGGTGGGAATCTATAAGTAAATTTTCCTTGCACCCGACCTCCCAAGGTCATGCCGAGACATCTGGTGGGGATTGAATATGCGTGGGATGCAGAAAAACTAGTCAGGAAATCTGATGTCTTTGACGCGCACTAGTGGAAATTGTGAATCTAAGGAAAAGAAGGCCCTCCTAACCTAAATTGGTACGATAGATCGATAAACAAGGATGAATACTCGAAGGCTCCAGTCAATATCGAGCTCTAGCGTGATTCGGTTTATGGGTTATGGAATATGTGGAAAATGACCTGGGATAGTTTCCTGTATGTCTCTAGATAAGGTAATAGGGTGGATAATAAATATTATTGACTCTATGGGTGATTCTATGGCCTAGTCCAAAACTCCTTAGCTTCGTTAGCTGCTATGTCTAATAAGGATAACTGTTTGATGATGATAGGTGGAAGTGGAGTAGATCTGAATACTAATGTACATAGGCTAGCATCTATGTCTGATTTACCTATAGATTCGTTGGGCTGTGGGACTTGTGGGTCACAACCATAGATTTGTGTTTGTTGTGGTCCTGCTATGGTCATGTGCGGATTCAGTCCCTAATCCCTAGTATCCAATAGTCATATGCTTTCTCAGCCTCTATATTCAGAATTAGCAGTTGTGTGATCTTTTCAGAGTATCTCACAGGCGTTCGTGCAACCTGAATTCTTAAGCTGGTATCTATATCTGTGAGAGTGTCTCCTGCATCTGGCTGTGGGACCAAAGGATCACAACCGAATGTTTTCTCTCTTTCAAACCCTTCCAAAGTCATGCGGATATATATCTAGGGTAATCTATAGTTTGGTTGATTTGACCAAAATGTGTGTGCTTTGTCATCTTCTATGTTTAACCCGCTTAACTAGGGGCTGATCTATTGTAGATTTGCCATTGTTTGGAAGACTTGGATCCTAAGATTCTGATCTATATCAGTTATTGTTGTGATGAGATTGGGTTGGGGCACGATTGGCTCAAATACGTATTCTCTGGGCTCTCTAGGTCCCGTGATTGTCATACAAAAGCAACAATGTAAAATTAAATATGTGAAGTATATCTATAACATATATGGCTTCTCGGAACTATGTATAATTAACTATATGAATGAAACTGAAGGAGAAACTATTTTAATATATCTAGAAATTGACAATTAATCTAATGATGAATTTAAAACAAACAAAGCAACCGAGTATAGCTACTTGCCTGTGCAGTTGTAAATCTATTCTAAATAATGAAATAACTGATCTAATCTATTTGAAAGACTCTCGATCCTACCTCAGAAGTGAGGAATGAATCATAGTCTCTTAGAAACTATCAATCCCCATAGCTTCCCTGGAAATATCGAAAGTAAAATTGACTGAAATAAAGTGATTAGCTACTCTATTTGATATGCTCCTAATTAGAACTTTGAAATCTAGAACCTGGATTCTGCAGAATAGTGGTGAATCCAATGGTGTGTGTGATTTTTTCCCCTCAGTGTGATCTCCTCGCTCCTTCGTGCTCACGTGGATCCAGAAAAGTGTGTAATGCTAGCATCAAAAGAAGTAGATATTGGGACAAAGGAAGCTTAGGGTACAGACTGAATACAATGCAAGTAGGAGATAGATAGCACAAGAGTACAGAGCTTGGCTTATGTAATTCCTAGTGGGATTTATTGCGAGTCATGCAACATAAAACGTCTAGAACCTGAAACTATCTTGTTTGAAGAACAAAACCTGCAACTTTAATGGCTTCCTATTGAAAACAAACTATCCTATTCCAATTGATTTGGATGAATTGATAACAACAATTACACAAGATGGATATGTGGCTTCCTAACAATAAGACAACACTAACTAAACATGCAATGAATGAAGCTAAGAATTCTAAGCAAAATGAAAGACTATTCTATTGCAATGAGAAATTCAGAGGCAAATTTGAGGGGCCATTTGCTTGAGCACAAGCCAACTATTTATAGCATTTACATTTACCCAAGGTAAAAACCAAATTGATCTCTTAAACTATAAATAATGGCAAAACACTATTCCAGGGAACCAGAATCATTAATGCAAGCCCAAGGAGGTGAAAAAAAGCTGGTAAACGTTGAATTTTACGTGAGTCATGTTAAAAGAGAATTCTGGAAAATGCGTGAAGGACCGCCACCCTGAGGAGGGTGGTGGTTATAGGATCGCCACCCAGGAAGGGCGGCAGGGCGGCGGTTTCATAACTGAAGAGAAAAAGGCAAAGGAAAGAGGGGAAAAGGGAAAAACAAAGCACGTGGGGGCTAAGCGGGGCATGCGGGATGATAACGCATACTTGGAGAGCTTTTCTGGATCCCGAACACCTTGCGAGGAGACCTGTATCATCATTGGGGCATGTGTTATGTTGTTCTAGCGGTGTAGTACCCTATAATTTTGGGTACGTACATATTGCCCCCTCGGAGAAGCGTTTTAGCCATGAAGAGGCATAAAATAGTGGGTTCCGAGTATGGTGGTCCCGAAATGGGAAGTTGGAAGTTATACCTGATACGTCCGTGTGTCGCAATGAACGCCATCCAAAATTCCCACCACCTAAAAAATGAAAAGAGGAATCAAGTGCAGATAGACAAAATAGATCAGAAAATAAATTCTAAAATAACGTGAAATGAGGACGTACCATTTGTGCAGGGGTAATAACTTACCTCCATCAGTGCTCCAAACCTGTGAAAAGGGAATTTAAGACAAGTCAGGCTGCTATATATATAAAAGTGGGCCCATTTTCCTATTCATTTGTGCGTGTTGATTTGATTGAATTTTGAGCTATGGGACCCATGGTGATAGTTTCTTATGAGAGTAGAGTCAAAACGTTCGTGACGAGATAGTGATCATGCCTCCGTGAGCAGATCATTGACCCGCGAGATCACAGGTTAGTTTTCCTCAATTTATCATTTTTACCTCCAAACTTTTAAAATGCTAAAATATTTGTCGTGGGGGGGTTATTTTTGAAAATGTTAGGTTCAAAAGGTCCATCTAGGGGGGGCGCCTACTGGGTAGGCTTTGTTTTTAGTTAAAATGGTCCTTTTTCGTTTTTTTTGGCTTTTTTAAGTTATAAAACCCACGTGGGTTTTCGGGACACGACCGCCGCCATGAACAGGGCGGCGGTCACGTGATTGCTGCCCTATTCAGGGTGGCAATTACAAGACTACCGCCTTTAAGGTGGCGGTTGCGAAACCGCCACCCTGCTCAGGGCGGTGGTTCTTCACAGAATGCCAAAAGAACACTTGTTTGAAATTATTTTTGTATTTTTAGCATCTTTATGTGTTTTCGTGATTTTTCTAATGTCATTTGGATGCTAACTTGCTTTGTTTTGTGTGTTTTTGGGTGTATACAGGTGAGGGAGGAGTACATTTGGTGGAGCTGAGAGAGAGAGTGTGTGACTGGCTCCCGACAGTATTAGATGCCCTTTCAAAGGACGAGCAGGACACTCTACAGAGGGCCGGTATACTACGTATATCGTGGGTTCCACATGTTGCACCATCCAGTCACATACTCTGTGACTTATTCTCATATTGGGATGTTGATCGGAACACCTTCTGATTACCATGGGTCCGAGGTGAGTGGACCATCACTTTGGAGGATGTCTATCGTATATTGGGGGTCCTGATCATCAGGAGACGTCTTACTCTTGAGACAGCAGGTTCACGGGCCCAGATAGCACAATGGGCCTCTTACATGGGAGATGCAGTCATCTCCACTGGTTTGAAGAAGGGGGTGAGAGTTCGGTCTATTCCTAGCTTGCCCATCCCCTTGATTCGCCAGGCCATTATGGGGATCCTTGCCTCGATATTGATCGGGGACAAGGGGGGAGATACACTATTATACTGCTGGTCCCCCATCATTCACACAGATCGAGGGACATGGCTAGATTTATGCCTAGGGAGTAGATATACTTGGGACTACCTACCATGACTTGTACAGGGTAGTCCGTTTACAGGGGTAGTCTTTGAGCCACCCGACCCTGGTTATGAGTTGGGTTTACGAGCGCTTCATCCCTTATGGTAGAGGTGTAGAGGTGATAGATCCCAGAGCTGTGAGGGCAGCCAGATGGACAGACATGTCGGTGCTCAGAGCACCTCATTAGCCAGTTGCTTCTCTGACCACCGATGACATGGAGGCCACACCATATTAGGCCATGGCAGGCTTATGGGGCGAGGAGGCTCTTACTTTGATCTCCTGCTCCATCATAGGGCAGCTCATTGACAAAGTAGGGAGTGAGATACACCACTTTGGCCGAGTTCCTCAGCAATTTGGCCTACCTTACATGGGCATGCTTCCCCCAGTAGCCCCAGTATATAGGTTAGTTTGAGAGGCCAAAGGGGGTCCTAGAGGCTGGGGTTGGATAGTTGTTACCCTTGGCATTCCTATTATAGCTAGGTGGGTAGTACGTGCCCAAGGGAGAGCCAGAGCTCCTCAGGCACCCTTACTTCAGATTTCCACAGGTCCTGCCCATAGCAGTGATGACCCCATCGACATAGACTCCGAGTCTGAGGATTTCATAGGGGGAGAGATAGAGGAGGAGACTAAGGAGGACATTGATCCTGAGTGGCATGACACTCAGGATATTCTGTAGGCAGAGAGGGTAGAGCAGAGTGTAGAGAGGGTGACTCTAGTTCCATAGGATCCACTCTCCCAGGGCCATGGTGGGGAGGATGAGTCCATGTTACAGGATGTTACATTGCTCCAGCCACAGGGGGGAGTACCTCAGTCAGTGGCGATATCTGTGGCAGGTGCTGACCCTAGAGATCCATCCTGGAGGCCTGGTGATTTGAGTAAGTTACTATCCTCCCTTTTAATGTTTGTTTTTAATTAGGATTTCCTTAGTTGTTATCTCTCCTTTTGTTTACACTTGTGTTTTATCTCTTGTCTTATGTCTAATTCATTTTCTCCTTTGTTTGCAGAGACCGCCGATGAATGGCGAGACCTGATTCACAGGGTATGCACCGATACCTTGATGATCCCGATGGAGAGGACCCGTGTAGAGCTGTCTGTGGATGCAGGGGAGCCCTCAATGGTTGGAAGACATACTAATGTCTTTTCCCTCGTCTGGCATGTGGCTAGGATGGTATCTACCCTCCGTACTAAGCTGGCAAGGTATAGGACAGTAGAGCACCTAATGAGGAGTCATTCTCATGGCGAGACCGTAGTTGCCCCTCGGGATCATGAGCCCTCTGTGTATTCAGAGCACCGGCGTAGCTGGATTCCTAGATGCATGGGTGTGCGCCTTCAGAGGGATCTCATAGGGGTTGAGAAGCCACTTGGCTCTCTTATATTTTTGCATGACATTTTTGTACTTCCCCGGCTCTTTGAGCATTTTGACCATGCCTAGCGCATGATGGCATTGTACAGGAATTTTGACCATATATATATATATATATATATATATATATATATTCTTTTTGGATCAGACTCTTGGCATTTATGGCTTTGCTTCCATTTCCGTTTTTCTCATGTAAACTATGATGTTATGCTTATATGTTTTTTTTAGAATGTATGCAATGGAGAACAAATGATACAAGTGTCTACTTTCTTTTTGTATTTCATGATGTTGATATATGATAATGTAGATATAACGTGATTTTGAATTTTTACCTTCTTTAAGCAATTTTGATACTTCATATCTGTTTTGGCAAAGTGGTGAAGATAAGCTGGTATGATGAGCAGATAAACCTGCCCCTACTCCTAACTCCACGCAACTAGTAAGATGCAAGGGCTCATCACCGAGAGTTGGAAAGGGCACAAGTTATGAAATGTGTTGAAATGATAGTGATGAAAGATAGACAAAGCTTTGGTGGAACCAAATTAGGATGCTACAAGCCTACTCTACTTGAGTGACTCCATAGTTTGGGATGTAACTTGCTTTGCGGTTTATCTAGACTTAGATCTGTAGATGGCCACATGGTAGACAAAATCTGGGTTTTTAGGATTTTTAATTCTCTTTGGAATTTTGGACATCTGATTCATTTGTTTTTGACTCAAGACTTCAAGATTTTATGACCTTTCACATTTGTTTGTCAAGAGGACCCCCCACACCTTGCCCCATGCTACTAGTAAGAAGTGTGGGTTTATCACCTTAGGCAAGGCATAGGCGAGTAAGGGCATTTCCATCCTTTCCCAACCCTACGTCACTAGTAAGAGACGCAAGCTCATCACCAAAGGTTGGTGGGGCAAGGAAATGTGTAAATTTAAAATTTTCTGTTTGATTTATACTTGACTTGTTTGTTTGAGTAAAATGTCAGCATGCTCTTACTTCCAAAGAGATATTCATATGGGATAGATGTGACACGATGAAGCTTCTAGAACAGACCATAGGAAAGACACCTATCCTAAGAAGAAACCAAAAGTGAGAACAAGCATGCAGATCTTGGTATGGTTACCGTTAAGACTTTGTCATATCTAGCTTTGTTTGATGAAATGATTCCAAAATAGTTGATGATATCTTGAAAATGGAGAAGTATGATTAGAGCATTTATGCCAATACCATCAGAAGTTTGTAATGAATTGCTTTTTAAGAATAAATTCCTTGATCACAAAGTTGTACAAAATAAGTGGAAAAAATGATCCTAACTATATGAAGATGCAATGTAGCTATAATTATACAAGTAGTGCTGGTTGTTTATGCATAGAATCGTTTAAGGTGTAGGGAATTGACTGTTTCACCAAATTCCTCACCTTCCAGTGTGCATAGGAGATATGCACCATTTCCATAGTCCTTCATGACTCGGTATGGGCCCAACCATTTGGGCCGGAACTTCCTTCCTTCACTGGTCTTTTTGTCGATCCGGCTATCTAGCCTTAGAACCAGATCACCCTCGTATATGTCTTGTTCATAGACCTTCTTGTTATACTGTCGGCACATCCGGTCAGTAATAGACTCTGTGCCGCTGTTCAGCATCTAACCTAGCTTCATCTAGGCTTTCTAGTTGGGAAAGATGTGCTTCTCTATAAGCATCTTCATCCAGGATCCCTTGTAATGAGATATGGAGACTAGGTATTTCAACCTCAAGCGGGAGAACTACTTCTGCCCCGAATACTAGCGAGAAAGGAGACACTCCTGTTGGTGTTCTTATTGAGGTTTGGTGGGCCCATAAGGCCGAATATAACTTCAAATTCCAATCTCGTTTGTTTTCTTTCACCGTTTTAAGGAGAATGGATTTTAACGTTTTATTTGTTGCTTCAACTTGTCCATTGGCTTGGGGGTAATACAAGGAAGCCGTATGATGGCTTATTTTGAATTTATTGCACAATTCGTGAACTTCATCATTCTTAAAAGAAGTTCCATTGTCTAAGATAATGATTTGTGGGACACCATACCTACAAATGATTTGGTTCAAAATGAACTTGGCGATTACAGAACCTGGTACAGTAGTGAGAGGCATGGCCTCTACCCACTTGGTAAAATATTCGGTGGCCATGATTATAAAATTATGGCCATCTGTAGATGAGGGAGAGAACTTCCCTATCAAATCGAGGCCCCACGTAGAAAAGGGCCATGGAGTAGTGATTGGTTGTAGAGCTTGTGCTAGCATGTGGATCTCATGGGAGAATTCTTGGCACTTATGACACCTTCGTACAAACTCTACTGCGTCGTGTTCTAAAGTAGGCCAAGAAATAGCCCATTCGATGTATTTTACAAGTGGTGGCATGGCCACTGAAGTGGCCTCCACACATTCCACTGTGAGATTCGTGGAGAATCTTCTTGGATTCTTCTGTGTCGACACATCTTAGAAGCATTCCATCGAATGCTTTTTAGATAGAGCACTTGCTCTATAACGACGTATTTGGCTACAATAATGCATAACCACCTTCTTTTTTGTGATGTAACACCTTCTGGATACGTATGATCCATGATGTAATTAATAATATCAGTATACCAGGGACACTCAGAGATGGGAGGTCTGTTTTCGATGTAGTATACGCATTCATCCAGAAAGTCCAAATCTACTAGATTACCTCCATCTAGTGGGTTATCAGCTAACCAATCCGCGATGATTTGTCCTTTAACAGACTTTTGATTTACAAACGTTAGTTCAAACTCCCCCATTAAGGTTATAAAGCATCCAACCTTTTTAGACAAGGACCCTTGCGTGAGGAAAGTTCGTAAATGCTCTGTCTTTACAATGACCTTTGTTTCTTGATTTAGCATGTAATGTCTTAAGTGTTTGGTTGAAAAGACTATGGCAAGGCATTCTCGTTCTACCTGTGTATAATGTGTTTCATAGTCGAGCAATGTTCGGCTAATGAAATAGATTACACGTTCTCTCATGTCATCATCTTCTTGAGCCAGCATACAGGCTAGCGAGACATTGGTAGCTCGCGAATACAAAATTAACGGGTGATCTGGCTTAGGTGGCATTAACGTAGGTGGTGATAACAAGAAACACTTGACTGCATCAAAATATTCATTGCAATCTTCGGTCCAATCAATACTATAATCTTTCTTGAGTAGATTGTTGATTGGATGAATGGCGAAACTTAAGTCCGGGATGAATCTCCGGATTGCACCAAGCTTTCCGAGAAATGATCTGATTCCAGATTCATCCGAAGGTGGGACCATTTCGAGAAGAAACCTTAATTTTAGTTGGGTCAACATCGATCCCTCATGATGATATAATGTAACCTAGGAGCTTTCCTCCTGTTACACCAAAGACACATTTTTCTGGATTTAGCATGACTCTGTATTCTATCAGACGTGAAAGAATGACGCGAAGCACTTCCAGATGGTCACAACACTTCTTGGCCTTGGCCAACAAGTCATCTACGTAGGATTCCACAATTTTATGAATAAGATCATGAAATATATACATCATAGCCCGCTGGTATGTAGCGCCAACGTTCTTGAGTCTGAATGGCATAACAACATAGCAATAGGTTCCCCAAGGAGTTATAAACATGGTTTTAGCTTGATCTTGTTTGGATATTCTGATTTGATTGTATCCTGAGAATCCATCCATGAGAGACAACAGCTCAAATCCAGCTGTTGCATCAACAATGACGTCTATGGATGGTAACGGGAAGTCGTCTTTAGGACACGCCTTGTTAATGTCTCAGAAGTCTATGCAGATGCGTATCTTCCCATTCTTTTTTAGAACGGGAACGATATTAGATATCCACTGAGAGTAATCGACTGGCTTGATGAATCCTACTTGGAGGAGTTTTTGTTACCTCCTCTTTTACCATGAGAGCTACCTTAGGTTTCATTGGTCTTGATTTTTGTTTAATCGGCTTTGCATCTGATTTAGTGACGAGGTTATGTACCACAATGTGTGGTGCAACCCCTATCATTTCCTTATAATTAAATGTAAAAGCCTTATGATGTTCTTTGAGGATTTGAGTGTGTATTTCTACTTCTGATGGAGTTAACGAGGATCCTAACTTCAATATCCTTGGTTCACCTTCCGTTCCGATATTAATATCGATTGTTTCTTTGATTAGAGAAGCGTTACCTTCTTGAAACTCAGGCAGGGCTAGAGGTAATTCCAGATCATCTCTATTTTTGACTGTGTATATGCTAAGTTCCTTTTGTGGGGGAAGCTCTGTCATGGGATTTCCGAAGTAGGAGGATGAATGCGGGATTAAGGATAAATCTACCACGTGATGGGTGAGATGTAACACTGCATAGACGTTTAAGAAATCAAAGAGTGGTTACATCACTATTAATGTGGTCTAGGATAGTAGCTTTGTTTTCATTTCCATTAAAAAGAGGATTTGACATTGTTTTTATCAGTGGTTCAGTACGAAGGGATACCATGAAATGGGTATCCTCTAACTTACTATTTGGAGTAAAGCGTGATGCTGAGGTTGCTATTGAATCGGTGAGAATATTTTGTTCTCGTGGGATTGCTTCAATTGATATGAAGTCAAACTCTTTACTTAAATTCAGTACAACTGTTTTGTAGAGTTATAAGTGCTCGGTTCTAGTTTCATACATCTCAGAAACTTGGTTAGCTACCAATTGTGAGTCACCTAACACTCTAATGTTATCAACACCAATTCTCTTAGCTAAGATGAGGCCAAGGAGGAGGGCTTCGTACTTAGTGCCATTGTTTGTACATTCAAAATTTAGTTTAAAGGAAAATGGTAGGACTCTTCCCTCGGGAGAGGTAACAATTACACCTGCCCCAGCTCCATAATGATATTTAGCTCCATCGAAATGGAGAGTCCAATACTTAGCTAGGAATATGGGCACTGGGATATTTGTTTTGTTAACATATTCTACCTCTACCATGTAGAGATCTATTGCTGGGAGAGAACCGACACCTAGGGTGTATCCCATGCCTACCGAATCAAATGGTAGGAACATTGGTAGATCTTGTTCTAGCAATTCAAAAAAAATTGCAGTAGTTCCTAATGATACTATTTCTACAATCTTAGCCTCATCTTTGAGGGTTAGGATTGTCTTGGCTAGGCTCATGGTTTCAAGATCTGTCGTAGGTACCAAATTTTCTTTCAGTTTCAGGCCAGTTAGGTTTATTAAGTTGGTTTGTTGGGAGTTCAAACTCTAAGTGCACGCCTGGTCTTTTCTTTAGGTCAGCCAAGTGTATATCGAATGGTTTTGGATCACTTTTGGCTATGAACAACTTTCCTAAATGAAAGAATCTTACTTCTTGAAATAACGTAGAAGGGATAGCCTTTATACGGTGTATCCATGGTCGGCTGAGGATCATATTATAGCTAGTTTCCCGATCTATAATATAAAACTCAGTCAGGATTGTTTTGGGTCCTAAGGTGACCGGTAGTATTATAGTTCCAATCGAGGTGGCTTTAAGGCTATCATAGCCTCTTAGTGTATTTCACGTCATGGAACAATTCATTTTTCCATACCCTAGATTTTGAAGGAAAGAAAAAGGGACTATGTTAACTGCTGCCCCATCGTCAACCATCACGTCATTTTACATAATTGTTGTAAACCCATACTTGAAAATGTAAGGCTGGATCACCTCGGCGTGTAATCTTAGCATCTGTTGTCATTTTGTTTATTTTGAATATGAATTTAGTGTCCCTATCTAGACTGGCCCGAAGGGTGGATATCAAAGTCTATATGGTTTACCTGTGTTTCGGGAGGTGGAGTGATGTTAATTAAATGACCTAAACCCAATGCCTCTAAAAGAGAAGCCCTGTGGGAAGGGGAGTTCTTCAATAAATCCAAAAGGGATATGTGTGAGAAGGTTTTTCGTTAGATCATTAATTAAATCGTAAGCACCCACGGGTTTTATTAATACTTGTTGGATATTGTATGTCTCTAGCGGGTAGCTTGGACTTAGCTGAGAGGAATACTCTCATGTCCTTGTTACAGCTTCTACGGGTAGTTCGCCATCTAACTCCACTAAACTAACTATCTTAGGTCATGGCTGAATTTCTAATTGTGGTGCAACTAATGGACTCAGTGAAGTTGAGGCTTCATGATCATTATTTCCTATAATTACACCCTTATTTGTCCCATTTGGATTTAACTTGTTATTTTTGTGATTTGGGAGTGGATCATTAAAGATCTTGAGGGGTGCATTTTGAGGGGAAACTGCCCCTGTAAAATTATTTGGTACTGGTGATGTAGGATCTGCCAAGAACATATCTATAAAAAGTTGTCTTTGTTCCTCTGGAAAATGTTGCATGAATTTATTGTAGTCATGGCACGTTCTAGTGTCATGGCCTCGGATTTTGTGAAAACCATAATACGAGTTAGGTTTGTAATTCCTAGTTTTTTGACTTGGTGTATATTGTGGCCTAAAACTTTGATCAAACCGTTGCCTATTAGGATTAAAATTTTGCATTTATTGTTTCTAGTTTTGGCTTTGGTTTTGATATCTAGTTGAGTTTTGGCTTGGACCCTGTGTATGGTTTCACCATTGTTGTTGTTGTTGTTGTGGATGCTTAAAATCCACTATATTGACTGTTCGGGTAAAATAGTTGTTTCGTTGGTTGTTTATTAGCGGTTGAGTATTCACAACATTTACCCTTTTGGCCTGATCAATTATTCCATTTGTTGTCACTCCACGATTTATATTAAGGATTTTAGGTCCTCTGATTGACACTTGTGGTAGTGGAATAAGATGTAGTATTCTGGTTGGTGGTGATTAACCTCCCATTTGTTCCATACATCTTACGACCACTATCTATTGCCGCTTGATCTATTCGGAGAGCGCTTCCAAGTACTTCATCGTAAGTCCTTAGTGGGAACTTTTGGACTTCTTCCTTCACTTCTCTACTGAGAGAATGAAGGAATAAATTGCATAGTTCCATCTGATCCATATTTAGAGCACTTGCCAAAGAATAAAGAACTGTACGCCACCTCTGGATGAAATGGGTGACATATTCATTATGTTCTTGCTTAATGTGCAAGAATTCCCTGATTCCTGTTCTTAATAGTTTGTTCATGTCAAATGCCTTAATGAACTCTGAAAAGAGTTGTTTGAATGAATGGATGGAAGCCTCAGGTATTCTATAATTCCAATCGAGAGTGATACCTTCCAAGGTTTTTGGAAATATTTTAGCAACAACCCCATCCTAAGGGAGTAGTTCTCGGATGGCTGTGGCATAAGCCTTGATATGTGCATTCAAATCTCCCTCACCTTTGTATTTGGGTAAATTGGGAAGAGGTCTTGGAAGCATGATGCTTCGTATGGTGAAATCTAAGGGCTCTTTCAAGTATTTTGAATATGTCCCTATCGCATAGGTTTCGACCATTGATGGTGCCTATTGAGGGAGTGGAGGTGGAATGGGTTATTGATATGGAATAGCATATGCATTGGCAGGGGCATAAGGAAACCCCTGTGTTTGAGGAACCATGTCTGGGAGAGGAGAACATATCCCCTTGTGGTGATTTGGAGTACATGTTTAAGTATGAAGGGGTATTGTCCAAGTATGGATTATTTTGTACTAGACCGGGAGGTGTCAGAATGGTGTTAGAAATGGTGATTCTTGTTGGGGTTTGTTGTGAATACTGAGGGATCATGCATAACATGCCTATTACTATGAGGAGGTCTACCTAGCTAGGATGGTGTGGAGAATTAGAATTTCCTTCTTGCATGAATTGAGAATGGTAATTTTCCTGAGTAATTTCTAACCCCCTCACTTTTTCTACTAACGTTGAAATGACTTCATTTGGTGAAGTCATGGTATTTTTCCTTAGTGGCATTTGTTGTATATCCTGGTGTTGTATAGGCATGTGATATCCCACTATAAATGGATCATTTCCCTGCCAAATTTCCCCGAGGGCATTTCCTATACGACATGGCATGGAGGTATTTTCTTGAAAAGAGACTTCGGGTTGTGTTTGTAAACCTCCTATATGTGGGTACATACTTCGAGAATGTTGTTCATTCCTGGTGTAACGTATCGAATGTTCATCATCTGAAACTAGGTATGGGTCAGCTTATCTACTAATTTTTGGTCTAAGTAGTACCTGAGGAGATGAACTAGATTCTCTTGTGAGTTTCATATTGTTCGAGCTTGAAGGCTCTGTTTGTTGTGTTTGAGCAAGCTGATCCAACTCTTCTGTTTGGAAAGATGAGTTATATTTGACCCTTGGCGATGGAGTTTGTGTTGATAATTGGTTAATCTGAGTAGTTGTCACTCCATATTGAGAGCGAGGGTGATGATTTTCTATTATAGTTGAGCGTAGTATGCCTCAAGACCTAGGAGAGGTCTACCATATGCATTGAATCCTGACATATTTGGGGGGTATATGAATACCCATAGAATAATGGGAAAAGGCGAAGGTGGAAGGAAGAAGTGAAAATAAAGAAGAACTATTTTGTTTCACGTTAGGTTCATGAATTTTGTTGGTGGACCTGATCGTGAAAGCTGATGAGGTAGATAAGATGAAATAAATGTTATTTGAAAGAGCAAGTAGAAATATGACTCCGAATGAGAAAGTAGGAAGGCTCGTGTTGGGTTCACCAATTTTGTACGATGGAAAAGTGACAAACAAGCATGGGAATCTACAAGTAACTTTTCCTCGCACCCGACCTCCCGAGGTCGTGCCGAGACATCCAGTGGGGATTTAATATGCGTGGGACATAGAAAAACTAGTTAGGCAATCTGATGTCTTCGACGCGTACTAGTGGAAATTGTGAATCTAAGGCAAAGAAGGCCCTCCTAACCAGAATTAGTGTGATAGATCGATAAGTAAGGATGACTGCTCAAAGGCTCCAATCAATATCGAGCTCTAGCGTGATTTGGTTTATGGGTTATGGAATATGTGGAAAATGACCTGGGATAGTTTTGTGTATGTCTCCAGATAAGGTCATGGGGTGGATGGTAAATATAATTGACTCTATGGGAAATTCTCTGGCCTAGTCCAGAACTCCTTAGCTTTGTTAGCTACTATATCTAACAAGGATAACTGTTTGATGATGATAGGTGGAAGTGGAGTAGATCTGAATACTAATGTACGTAGGCCAACATCTATGTCTGATTCACCTATGGACTCATTGGGCTATGGGATTTGTGGGTCATAACCATAGATTCGTGTTTGTTGTGGTCCTACTATGGTCATGGGCGGATTCATTCCCTAATCCCTAGTATCCAATAGTCATATGCTTTCTCAGCCTCTATATTTAAAATTAACAGTTGTGTGATCTTTTCAGAGTATCTCACAGGTGTTCATGCAACTTGAATTCTTAAGCTGGTATCTATATCTGTGAGAGTGTCTCCTACGTGTGGCTGTGGGACCAAAGGATCACAACCGAATGTTTTCTCTCTTTCTAACCCTTCCACAGTCATGCAAATATATATCTAGGGTAATCTATAGTTTGGTTGATTTGACCAAAACGTGTGTGTTTTGTCGTCTTCTAATGTTTTAACCCACTTAACTAGAGGCTGATCTGTTGTAAATTTTCCATTTGTTTGGAAGACATGGATCCTAAGATTCTAATCTATGTCAATTATTGCTGTGATGAGATCGGGTTGGGGCATGATTGGCTTGAATACATATTCTCTGAGCTCTCTAGGTCCCGTGATTGTCATACACAAGTAACAATGTAAAATTAACTATGTGAAGTATATCTATAGCATATATGGCTTCTCACAACTATGTAAAATTAACTATATGAATGAAACTGAAGGAGAAACTATTTTAATATATCTATAAATTGACAATTAATCTAGTGATGAATTTAAAACAAAAAAAGCAACCGAGTATAGCTACTTTCCCCTTGTGTAGTTGTAAATCTATTCTAAACAATGAAATAACTGATCTAATCTATTTGAAAGACTCTCAATCCTACCTCAGAAGTGAGGAATGAATCATAGTCTCTCAGAAACTATTAATCCCCATAGCTTCCCTGGCAATATCGAAAGTAAAATTGATTGAAATAAATTGATTGGCTACTCTATTTGATATGCTCCTAATTAGAACTTTGAAAGCTAGAACCTGGATTCTGCAGAACAGTGGTGAATCCAATGGTGTGTGTGATTTTGTCCCCTCAGTGTGATCTCCTCACTCCTTCATGCTCTCGTGGATCTATAAAAGCAGTGTAATGCTAGCATCAACAGAAGTAGATATTGGGACAAAGGAAGCTTAGGATACAGAATGAATACAATGCAAGTAGGAGAGAGATAGCGCAAGAGTACAGAGCTTGGCTTATGTAATTCCTAGCGGGATTTATTACGAGTCATGCAACATAAAACATCCAGAACCTAAAACTATCTTGTTTGAAGAATAAAACCTGCAACTTTAATGGCTTCATATTGAAAACAAACTATCCTATTCCAATTGATTTGGATGAAGTGATAACAACAATTACACAAGATGGATATGTGGCTTCCTAACAACAAGACAACACTAACTAAGCATGAAATGAATGAAACTAATAATTCTAAGAAAAATGAAAGACTAATCTATTGCAATGAGAAATTCAGAGGTAAATTTGAGGGGCCATTTGCTTGAGCACAAGCCAAATATTTATAGCATTTGCATTTACCCAAGGTAAAAACCAAATTGATCTCTTAAACTATAAACAATGACAAAACACTATTCCAGGGAACCAGAATCATTAATGCAAGCCCAAGGCGGTGAAAAAAAGTTGGTAAACGTTGAAATTTACATGAGTCATGTTAAAAGAGCATTTTGGAAAATGCACGTGAAGGACTGCCGCCCTAAGTAGGGAAGCAGTTATAGGACTGCCACCCTGTCCAGGGCGGCAGGTCACGAGAATGCCACCTAGGCAGGGTGGTGGTTTCATAATTGAAGAGAAAAAGGCAAAAGGAAAGAGGGGAAAAGGAAAAAACAAAGCATGCGGGGGCTAAGCAAGGCATGCAGGATGATAACGCATACTTGGAGAGATTTTTCAGATCCTGAACACCTTCCGAGGAGACCTGTATCATCATTGGGGCACGTGTTACATTGTTCTGGTGGTGCAGTACCCTACAATTTCAAGTACGTACACAAACAAACACATAATTCCAACATGGACCAATAAGAGCTTTGGAAAATCTAGTTTTGCCTGTATCTATCCCCTCAATATGTTCCTTTCTTTCTTCGAGTGTTCATGTGAGTCCAAGAGATTGGGAATGTAAGAACAACAATATGAGGATGGTGCTTGAGCAATGATAACTTGATGGTAATACAGATGTAATGCAGGAAGAAGAGAGATAACACAAGAGATCAGAGCTTGGCTATGTAATTCCTAGCAAGATCGTAGCATCAATACAATGTAAGATACACAAAATTCTCAGGCCTTTTGCTTGAATACAAGCATGGAATATATATGAATAGAGGATGGGAGGTGCCTTCATGCACAAGGTAAGAAGGAGAAATTCCAATAAATGAAATCTATTTAAAAATAGGAGGAAGGAGAACCAAGCAATCAAAGCTAATTTTATACAATTCGATTCACGGATGCATGTAAAAAGTGAAATTAAATGAACCGTCGCATGTTAAAACATGAGTGAAGAATCTAGAAAAAGTTGGTAGGACTGCCACCCAGCGTAGGGCGGCAGTTTCAAGAACACAGCCCTATTTTGGGCTGTAATTTCAGAACCACCACCTAGGCAGGGCATCGGTTCTAGCACTGAAGACCAAAACATGTGTAGAAAGAGCGGGAAGTAGGAAGAAAGTGTGAAAAAGCTAAGTAAGGATGTCTAGGCCACAAATATATACTGTGAATGGGTTTTGGAGCTTGAACACCTTCTTGAAAGGAATTGAATCATCATTAGGGACTTTTGTAACTTTTTTCTGACAATGTAGCACATTCAATTTTGGGTGCCTACAGTTCCATATCTTAGTTTCTCAAGAAGAGCTTTCATAGATCAAATCTAGCCTTTCCAACTGATTTTCCAACCCAAAATTAGTCCAGATATCCTGATACAATCTAAGTAACTCTTATGTCCTATCTTACACACTTATAATTTTCATACTAGATCATGTTTATCACTACTATATATGTTTGATCATAGTCCTCTGATTAATATTTAATATTTTTAAATCATTTGGTTAACCCGACATCTTACATGCTCTTTAATGGATCCATTATTCTCTAAACCAAATCCCTAGTTTCATTATGGTTCATATCTACATCTTATCTTCAAATCTAAACCTAAGTTTCATCTCTCACCTATCATAAATTAGATCTTCAAAAAAATTCCTAAGGTTTCACATTTCATCCTACCCTTTGGGTCACTTTCTAGAGCTCGTGATTTTCAAAACACCTTTTGTTTCATATCTTTAGTAAAATGAATCTATTTTTAAATTCACTTGAGGTTATTTTTCATTTTTACATATTTAACAAAAATCTCCTTTTGTTTACCATGATATTTTTCACAATTTTCATAAATTCAAAATTACATTTTCTTGAAATTAAAGCATAATTCAAAAAATACACACTTTTGATCAAATCCCTTGGAGGTTTTTATTTTACATAATTAGATTCAAAAAGCCTCTTTTTGTTTAGTAAAATTCAAATTATATTTTGAAATATGGTCATTTTATTCATTTGACGATAATCACTTTTTTATCAATATCATTTTCAATACAAATCTATTTGTCTATTTAGATTACTTATGTCAAATTATTTTATGGCTTAACATACAATTGATGACAATGCTTCACCATTCTCAATTCAATTTCAAATTCACAAACTGTACATATTTCTTATCATGAGTCTTATGTATCTCCCTCATTTCTTGATGTTGATAATTCTAATCTTCCTAACATTACATACGTTACACATATTTTGACTCACACATTGATCCTTATGCTTGCACTTACTTTTTCCATTATTTCCAGCAAACCTATTGTTCCACCTATTCTAGTTTATTCTACTAGTCACATCCTTATTGTGTATTTAATTACATTTGGGATATTAAAATCCACAGGGTTTTCCCCTAACTATGTCTACATTATTCCTTGGTAGCTCTCACATTTCCCAAATTACACATATTACTTAATAATGTCCACATATTCTAGTTTCTCCACATGTTATGATACATGCACTTTCACATTACACTAGGTCCTTGGATCATGTTCACATGATTTCATATATTTTTCATTGGTAGATAGTGGGTCTTTTCCCCCTATCCTCATTGGATAGATCACTGTGGAACTAACACTTGGGGGCATATTAATTCTCCCCCCTTGCTACCTGATGACACACTCTTAATCTAGGTTTAAACACAAATGTTGAGGGAATTTAATTACATTGGATCTCAATATACACATATAAAATGGGGGAAATATTTCTCCCCCCTTAGTTGTTTTATTTCATGTTCACATATTGAAAAAAATTGAAAAAAATATTTTAGATCTTGATTAGATGCATCCTTGTTCATTATATTCTATATTACACATTACTTATCATATTACTTGGATTCATAATATGCTCTATCATTTTTCCATACACACATGCACATTCACATGGTACTCTTGGAGGTGAAAGTAGATCACTTACAGGTTTCTACACGATGAATGATGTGTGACTGTACGCACCCAAAATTGCATGTGCTACATTGTCAGGAAAACAGTTACAAAAGTCCCTAGTGATGATTCAAAATCCTTTCAAGAAGGTGTTCGAGCTCCAAAAACCCATTCATAGTATATATTTTTAGCCTATATATCCTTACTTAAAATTTCCATGGATTTTTCCATCTCCTCGTTGCTTTCTATGCTTGTTTTGGCCTTTAGTGCCAGGACTGCTGCCCTGCCTAGGCAGCGGTTCACAAACCGCCATCCTGTGCAGGGTGGCGGTCTTGCCTGCTTTTTCCAGAATTGTCACACATGTTTTAAACATGTGATGGTTCACTTAAGTTTTTTTTTTCATGCATCCGTGAGCCGAATTGGATAAAAATAGATTTGTTTGCTTGGTTCTCCTTGCTCATTCTATTTTTATTAAGATTTAATTAGTTGGAACTACCTCTTCTTGCCTTGTGCATGAAGTAACCTCCTAGCCTCCATTCCTATATATTCCATGCTTGTATTCAAGCAAAGGGCCTGAGAATTTTGTGTATCTTGCATTTTTGTGCTGCCATAATCTTACTAGGAATTGCATAGACAAGCTCAGATCTATTGTGCTATCTCTCTTCTACTTGCATTGCATCCAAATTACTTACAAGCTGCCATTGCTCAAGTGCCATCCTCTTGTTGATGTTCTTTGCATTACCAATCCTTTGGACTCACATGAAATCTCAGAGAAAGAAAGGAAAGAATTGAGGGGACAGATACTAATGCTACTAGATTTTCCAAATCTCTTTCTCTTCTAGGTTGGAATTGTGTATTTGTTTGCTTTGTTTTGTCAAATTGTCAATTGCATATCAAATAGAGAATAGAAACAATTCATTTCAATTAGCAATATAATTGGAAGTAGATCAAATCAATAGGATGTTTTCTCTTTAACATTTCCAGGGAGGCTATGGGGGAACAATAGCTCTATTAGATTCATGATTTGTTCTTCACTTCTGAGGTAGGGTTGGAAAGATTTTGATTGAATTAGAATAGATCTTAGATTTAGATTCACACATCTGCATAGATAGTTAGCTACATATGGCTAATTATTTGTTTTAAACTAGTTTATTAGATTAGATGCATTATATGAAAAGCTAGAAAAGAACAAAAACATTTATTTTCCATAGATTAACTTGTTTTACTGCTTTGTTCTAATATATTGAGAAAACACCAAACATATAGGTTAGATTTCCTTTGATAGATAGTTTATTTATTGAAAACAAATCAATTCATCTTACGTGACCATCAATGGTCCACAACAGGAAAAGAATTATAGTTGTGATCCCTTGGCCCCACAACCCAACATGCTAGAGCTAATAACTGACACTGACATAAGCTTGCGTTTAACAGTTTTACACACATATGCAACATACACTGAGAAGATAAGACAGTTAGATACATTGAACATAGCTTCTAATCAAGCCTATGAATTTTGGACTACTCCTGGAAATAGGATTTGATTGCATGCATAACCATACAAGGGCCTCAACCTCAATAAGTCTTTAGTTATGCCCATAGGTCTTGCAACCCAATGAGCCTGCTAGTTAGTTAGATATTGACACTAGTTTACGCACATTGGTATTCATATCTTCACCACTTCCACACGATATTATTACACAACTTTCATTGTTGAACATAGCAGACGATCAGGCTAAGAATTTCTAGACAAGACAAAAAAATCACCCATAGTCTCTGCAGATCCACTAAACCTCTTGTCTTCATTTCCATGACCTTATCTGAAAACCCAAACAAGGCACCTACAAGGTACTTTCCACGTGTTCCACAACCAGTCAATAGAATCTCGACATAACTAGACATCAATTGGAGTCTCTGAGTAGCTATCATATTAGACCATACCATCACACCCCTTCAGGTAAGGAGAGCATTCTTTGCCTTAGATTCACAGATTCTAGTACTACGTATCAAATACATAAGGTTTCCCCATTAGCTTGATCGTCTCCATCACTTTCACTTCCATTTCAATTCCACACTAACCGTCTTGGCATGACCTCGGGAGGTCAGGTACAAAGAAGGTTATGTGTTGATTTTCTATCGTACAAATTGGCGAACCTAACGTGAAGAGCTAGTCTCTAAGTGTTTCCACTTTCGTCCATCCTTTATTCTGTGGGTCATTCTTATACCCCCTTAATATGTCAGGATATGACGAGTACGGTTGACCCATCTTGGGTTTCAACATGTACCATTACCAATCAAATATCCCACAACAATCACCTTCACTTTCAACATGGGCAGATAGCAGCTCATCCACTCAAAATCCTTTACTTCAGGGAACCAATGTTGGTTTTTCTGTACACATTGAAGAGGTGGATCATGTCACTCAGATTTACCCCCTCGAAAAATCAATTTCAAATAACATGACATTCATTGGTGAGGTGAGTTCATCTCCTCGGTTATTGTTTTGACATCCCATTATCATGCAATCTGATCAACTCCTCCATCTTGATTAGGAGTATTTAGCACGATATGCTAGTTTTGAGCATAAATTCCAACAAATGAACCAATATTTTGATAGGTTACAAGGAAAAGGTGATCCCCACCACTAACTGACAATACAACACATGAGGGGTGGCAACATCATGAACAATTCATAGTAGGATATCATACTCCTCAACAACCTCCAAGGCTTCAACCAAAGGTACCTAAGCAAGGCATCACCCCATCAACAAGTGATGTAATTTCAGCTTTGCTTGATAAAATCAAGGAGTTAGAGCTTGCCCAAAACACACATAATTCATATGTTAGGAAAGCATGTACTCCTTCCTACCCATAGAACTATGGGAAAATACCGACAGCACAAAATCCTCCAGTATACATGAATACTCCCGAACCATGGGGATTTGTTAACTGGGACAGGTACCTTGGGTATACCTCCTCAAGCCACATATGGATACCTATAACATGTGTATCTAGAAGTGTGTTCTCAAATGTTATACTAGTAAGAAATGTGATGTTACCTGGCTTCATGTCTTCAGCTCCATATCAAGGTAATTAACCCCCTTATGTACACATGTATTCTAAATCTCCTCAAGGGGACATGTACACCTACCCAGGTCCATATGGACAACTGCAGGGGATGTCATACGCCCCCATCAAATGTCTATGTTGTCCCATTTATGCAAACCAATGCAGCCCCTTGCCTCCCCAGCAAGGGTCTTCAATGGTGGAAACATATGTAATGGGGACTTATTTTGAATATCTCAAGGAACCCCTAGATTTCTCCATTCAGGTAGTCATGCTCCTGAGACCCTTTCCCGATCTCCTGAAGTTCAAAGGGGAGGGAAATCCTAATGCCCACATCAAGGCTTATACAATGGAAATTCAAGAGCTACTACCATGGGATGCAGTCGTTGCAAATATTTTCCTTGAGACATTAGAAGGTATTGCTCTCAACTAGTATTATAGGATATCATAGGCTTCAATACACTCATTCAAACAACTTGTATTAGAGTTTATCACAGCTTTTGATATGAACAAGCTTTTGCGAACATGAATAAGGGAATTCCTTCATATCATACAAGAACATAACTAATCTGTAGCCCACTTCATTCAGAGGTGGTGAAATGTTCTCTACTCTTCCGCAAGTGTTCCAAACATGGATCAAACAGAACTTTGTGATTTGTTCCTTCACTATCTCAATAGAAAGATGAAGGAAGAGGTTCAAAAATTCCCACTAAGGAGCTATGAAGTGGTGCTAGAGGGTGCTCTTCAGATCGACCAAGCGGCCATTGACAGTGGTCGTAAGACCTATGGAGAAAATGGGAAGTTAGTCACTCTTGATCAAAGAACTCCCAGTTACTACAACAACAAAAAAATAATCAAGGACCAAAGATACTTAATAAGAATCATGGAGTCACAATTGATGGTGTAACTACCTAGCCCAAAAAGCCTAATGTTGTTAATCCCACCAATACAGGTGCTATAAATAACAACAACAATGGCAACAATAAGAGAAAAAAAAATTTCTCACCCTCATTAAACACTGTGGATTTTAATCATCCCCAACAACACCAACAAGCTCAACAAAAAAGAAAAATACCGACCCCAAGCCCTAGTCAATACCCCAACTAATTCCAAAATAAGGGGAAAGGGTTCCAAAGTGTTAATTATAACAGTCAACAACCAAACAATAACCGTAGTTTCAGACCACAACAAGAAACAAACCAAAGGCCTCAAGATTATGATCCTGACTTGTAGTATAGTTTCCATAGGGTCTGTGAGCATGATGCAAGGACTTGTCGCAATTGTAATAAGTTTTTACAACATTTTTACAGAAGACCCAAAGACAGTTATTTGTTGACATGTTTTTGGCAAACCCAACTGCACCTAGTCAAAACACCTATATGGGACCGGTGTCTTCGCATAACACACCATTAGGAATCTTCAATGATCCTCTCCCCCACATGTTCAAAGGATGGTAGACTGGATCCAAATGGTTCAAATAAAGGTATTGTAATAGGGACTCATGATCATGAAGCCTCAACTACGTCAAACCCACAGGTGGAACCTCATTTGGATGGTCGTCAGCAAACAAAGATCATAGGTTTGGTTGAGTTAGACGTTGAACCCCAAATAAATTCTGCAACAAAAGCCAAAGACTATTCTTCACAGCCAATCTTGATTTATCTGGTTGTGTCAAATAATGCTCATGACACGCTAAACAAGCCAGTAGGGGCTTATGATTTTGATCAATGATCTAACCAAGACCTTTTCACACATTTCCTTTTTGGATCTATTGAAAAATTCCCTTGCTCATCGAGCCACTCTTTTAGAAGTGCTAGGTCTCGGCCATTTGATTAACGTTACCCCTCCACCAGAGGCACAAATAAACCATACAAACTTTGAAGTTTTCCCTCCATGGTAACCCAAAAGGGATATTGGGTTTTGTATTTGACATAAGAAAGATGCCTACGGATGTTGAAATAGCTCGTAGAGGTGATCCAAACTTTTTTTTACAAGTTTGGATATACAATAACTATGTGAAACGTGCAATGATTGATGATGGGGAAGTGGTTAATATAATCCCCTTCTCTTTTATTCAGAAGTTATGATATGGGGAGAATAATTACTCCTCGACGTGAAACATGTTGAGGGGTTATGATAGTCTCAAGGTAACCTTGATCGGAACCATAGTATTACCGGTTACTCTTGGGCCCAAGATGGTGCTTAGTTTTATATTATAGATTGGGAAACCAACTATAATATGATCCTTGACCATCCTTGGATCCACCGCATGAAAGAAATCCCCTCCACTCTATTCCAAGAGGTCAGATTCTTACATTTAGGGAAAGTGTTTTTCACTCAAGGTGATCCAAAGCCCTTTGATATAAATTTGGCCAACTTGGAGAAAAAGCCAGGGATCCACTATGAATTCAAACTTCCTACGAACTACTTAAACAAACCAGCAAATGTGGTACCAAAAGAAAAGATGGTTCCCACAACAGAATTAGAATTTAAGGGTTTGATCGAGGGTATTTCGGTGGTCAAGGATGAAAACGTTGTTGTAGAGATAGTATCGTTAGGAACTACAACAAATATTCTTGAGCTATTAGAAAAGGATTTTCCTATCCTTCTTCCCTTTGATTCCATGGGTATGGAACATTCCTTGGGACTTGGTTCCCTTCCAGCAAATGAGGTTTGCATGGTGGAGGAAACTGAGGTAAAAGGAGAAATTACAAATGATGACTCAACATCCATCTTTCTGAGTAGATGCTTGGACCATCCATTTTGATGGATCCAAGTGTCACTTTAGCACTGGGGTAGGCATGATCCTTCTCCCGAAGGAAGGGTTTTACCTTTTTCTTTCAAATTAAATTTTGAATGCACAAACAATGGGGCTAAGTATGAGGCTCTCCTATTAGGTCTCATTATAGCTAAGAGAATGTGCATCCTCAATATTAGGGTATTGGGTGGCTCAGAGCTAGTCACAAATCAGATATCTGAGGTATATGAGACTAGTGCTAAAAACCTATAACTCTAAAAAACAGCCATGTTGGGCCTAGCTAAGGGGTTTGAATTTATATCAATCGAGGAAGTTCCATGCGAAAAAAACCTCCTGGCATACTCTATAGATACTTCCACCTCACGCTTCACCCCAATTAGTGACTTAGAGGACACCAACTTCACGGTTTCACTCCACGCTGAATCCTTGATTCAAAAAGTGCCAGTAGCATCAATGTTGACATACGTGGAAGCTGAGGATCAACTTGACTCTTCTAACCATGTCGATGGGGATGAGTCAACTTTAAGTTATTTAAATGCTTTTGCAGAACTGCATCTTACCTGTCGTGAGGTAGACCTTTCCCTAATTCCACGTTCGTCTTCTTATTTTGTGAATCCCATGATTAAGTCCTCTCTGGGGAAAGATCTTGAGATTTACAAAGTAGAAGAAGAAGGGGACTTGGAGTTTCCTTTAGCCCCACCTAAGTTTGAGGAGGGAAATGCCTCCTTAATTAAGGGAATGATTGATATAAACATCAGAACGGAGGAGGATCCAAAAACATTAAAGCTAGGGTACACTTTAACTCTTGAGGAAGTAGAAATTCATACCAAAATCCTCAAGGAACATCAAAAATCCTTCACATTTAGTTCAAGGAAATGATGGGAATTACACCACACATCACAATTCACAATCTTATCACCAAGCTAGATGCCAAACCAATTAAGCAGAAGTCAATACCTATGAAGCCAAAGGTGGCCCTTATGGTAAAAGAAGAAGAATGAAGCTTCTCTAGGTAGGATTCATCAAGCCAGTCCGATTATTCACAATGGGTATCTAACATTGTCCCCATTCTAAAAAATAATGGAAAGATCTATATTTACATAGACTTCTAGGACATTAACAAGGATTGTCCCAAGGATGACTTCCCACTACCATTCATTAACGTTATTGTTGATGCAACAACTAGATTTGAGTTGTTATCCCTCATGGATGGGTTTTTGGGATATAATCAAATCAAAATCTCCACGGAGTATCAAGCTAAAACTACATTTCTAACTCCTTGGGGAACTTATTGTTATGCCATCATGCCATTTGGTATTAAGAATGCTAGCGCTACATACCAACGAGCAATGACCTACATATTCCATGATATTTTTCATAAGATTATGGAATCCTATGTAGATGACCTACTGGCCAAGGCCATGAAATGCCTGCGATCACCCAGAGGTGCTTCGTATCATCCTCTCGCACTTAATTGAGTATGGTGTCACATTGAATCCAGATAAATGTGTATTTGATGTAACATGTGGTAAGATTTTGGGTTATATTATATCTTCACGATGGATTGATTTTGACCCAGCCAAAATTTGGGCTGTGTTTAGAAATGGTTCGGCCATCAGACGAGTCTGGTGTTAGATCTTTTCTCAGGAAACTCGGTGCAATATGAAGGTTCATCCCTAATTTTACCTTAGCCATTCATCCAATCAAAAATTTGTTAAAAAAGGATTATAGCATTGATTAGATGGAGGAATGAAATAAGGCCTTTGAGACATTTAAATGATTCTTATTATCCCCTCCCATGCTAATGCCACCTAGATTTTGATTTCCCTTTGATCTTGTATTCATGGGCTACAAATGTTTCGCTAGCTTACATGTTGACTCAAGAGGATGACGATAAGCGGGGAAAGGGAAATTTACTTTATTAGTCAGACGCTACTTGATTATGAGACACGCTACACGTAGGAATAAAAAAATGCCCTTGCCATAGTTTTTTGTAACCAAGTGTTTAAGACATTATATGCTCAATCAAGAAACAAGGGTCATTGTCAAGTTAGACCACTTACAAACATTTCTCATATAGGGATCATTGTCTAAAAAGGCTGGGCATTTCATTACATTAATGGGTGCGTTTGAGTTATCATTTGTAAATAAAAAAACCCATTAAGGGTCAAAACATTGCAGACTGGTTGGCTGATAATCCATGGAATGGGAGCAATAACAATAGACCAAACCTTTATTTCCTTCTTCGAGCCAGATGAGACAATAGCATCTCCCATGTACATGGCCCCCCTATGTCATCATGGCCCTGGACCCTGTTGTTTCTAATGTTAGTCTCCTACCAAGTACCAGGAGTCCAAGGATGTAGTATACATCCTCCAGAGTAATATTCCACTCCCCCCTGGCACTTGGAAACCGGAAGGTGTTATGGTCTGCATCCTAGTAAGAGAATAAGTCACACAAAATGTGACTGGTAGGAGAAACATGGGGCACCCCATGCTATCCACCAAATTCCCGCCCTCTAAAGAAGATCGGTCTCATCCTAGGTTAGCTGATCCAGAATCCCAGGGAGCCAATCACACTCTATTTCTCTGCTCCAGCGTATGTACTCCACCTTCTTCTGCATCCACCAATACATTTAAAAAGAGCAATTTATTAATGTGCATAACATGATAAGCTCATCAAAAACATAGAAAAACATTGAAAACACAAAAAAATTCAAGTTAAGGAGCATTTTTGACATTCTGTTCAGTACCGCCACCCAGTGCAGGGTGGCGGTCCCATGACCGCCGCCCTATCTTGGGCGGCAGTCTTGACCTAATTTACCAAAGGCCAAAATGTTCCCTTAACCCCAAAAATGATTTTAAAATGACAAAATTGATCATTTTTAACAAAATAAAAGAATGCCCTATGAGCGCCCCCCCTAGGTGAAAATTTCAACACTTTAACATCTAGGGCACAAAAAGACAAAAGAGGAAATAACTAACATGGGAACACACTAGCTGATCTCCCACTCATGGAGGCATGATCAATATCTTGTAACTATCATTTCGGTTTTCTATGCATCAGAAATGGTCAACGTATGTCCAAAGCCCCAAATTCACCAAATCAACAATGCATAAATGAATTGGAAAATGATTTTGTTTCAATATATATATATGTTATTTTAGACTCATTTTGAGTGAATGTGCTTACAAGGTTGGAGCGTAGGCACAAGTATATTTCTACATCCCCATGTAGATGTTAAGTTCTCTTGTGATTTTGGTTTAGTGTTTATTTTCCAATGTCTTATCTATCTACACTTGATTCTCTTCTCCTTCTTGCAGGAAGCAGGAGCTTGGATGATGAGATTTCGACACACAGGTGTCTCAGGTAGAGCTTCTAACTCCCCATTTTTGGAACACCATACTCATATTCTACGTTTTACGCCTCTTTCATGGCTAAGATGCTTCTCTGAGGGGGAATTATATATGCACCCAAAATTGCACGTGCTACATTGTCGGGAAAATGGTTATAAAAGTCCCTAGTGATGTTTCAAAATCCTTTCAAGAAGGTGTTCGAGCTCCAAAAACCCATTCATAGTATATATTTGTAGCCTAGATAGCCTTACTTAACTTTTTCATGCATTTTTCCATCTCCCCATTGCTTTCTGTGCTTATTTTGGCCTTTAGTGCCAGGACTGCCACCCTGCTCAGGGTGGTGGTCTTGCCCGTTTTTTCTAGAATCTTCACGCATGTTTTTAAACATGTGATGTTTACTTAAGTTTTCTTTTTGCATGCATCCATGAGTCGAATTGGCTAAAAAGAGATTTATTTGATTGCTTCTCCTTGATCCTTTTATTTTTAATAATATTTAATTAGTTAGAACTGCCTCTTCTTGCCTTGTGCATGAAGTAACCTCCTAGCCTCCATTCCTATATATTCCATGCTTGTATTCAAGAAAAGGGCCTGAGAATTTTGTGTATCTTTCATTATTGTGCTGCCATAATCTTGCTAGGAATTACATAGCCAAGCTCAGATCTCTTGTGCTATCTCTCTTCTACTTGCATTACGTCTAGATTGCTTCCAAGATGCCATTGCTCAAGTGGCATCCTCTTGTTGATGTTCTTTACATTCCCAATCCCTTGGTCCCACAACCCAGCAGTCCAGAGCTAATAAATGACATTAAAACAAGCTTGCATTTAACAGTTTTACGCACACCTGCAACATACACTAAGAAGGTAAGACAATTATATACATTGAACATAACTGCTAATCAAGCCTACTACTTTTGGACTGCTCCTGGAAATAGGATTTTGATTGCATGCATGACCACACAAGGGCCTCAACCTCAATGAGTCTTTGGTTCTGACCCACAGGTCCCGCAACCCAATAGGCATGCTAGTCAATTAGATATTGACACTAGTTTATGCACATTGGTATTCATATCTTCACCACTTCCACCTGATATTATAACACATCTTTCATTGTTGAACATAGCAGCCGATCAGGCTAAGAAATTCTAGACAAGAATAGAAAATCACCCATAGTCTCTATAGCTCCACTACACCTCTTGTATCCATTTCCATGACCTTGTCTGGAAACCACACGAGGCACCTGCAGGGTACTTTCCATGTGTTCTGCAACCATTCAATAGAATCTCAATAGAACTAGACATTAATTGGAGTCTCTGAGTAGCTATCATATCAGACCCTACCATCACACCCCTTTAGGTTAGGAGAACATTCTTTTCCTTAGATTCACAGATTCCAATATTGCGTGTTGAAGACATAAGGTTTCCCCATTATCTTGATCGTCATTATCACTTTCACTTCCATTTTAATTCCACACCAGCCGTCTAGGCACGACCTTAGGAGGTCGGGTACGAAGAAGGTCACGTGTTGATTTTCTATCGTATAGTGACACTGTACCATACAAGTCCCATTGAGTATCTTGAGGGAATCTATCTTTTTAATATTTTTCTATACTCATGTGATATCATTATAATATCGACTACTTTCATTACTATTTACATTTGTATACATTGTGACATACTATCAATTTTTTTAACATATTAACATGGGTTTCATGTGTAGCATTTGTATTGCAAGCCTACTTCAAATTATGGTTTTCTAATTTATTTATATCTTGTCTTCTATGTTTATATCTTGATTGTCATTATTTGTGGGCTGTGTCATATGCTTCATTGTTTATTTTCTTATATCACCTTGAAGGCTTTGAGTGTCTTGTGACATCCTAATTGGTGTCCTACATATTCAACCAATTACTCATTGTGTCATTTTCTATGTTGATATGTATTTTTGACTTATTTATATTGCATCATGTATACTTGTTTGTGAATAAACACTTTTGGTTAGCCTTTTCCCATTTATTTTCATACGTCATGGTTGTTACCATGCATATTCACTATTCCCCTTGCAGGAGTTATATTTCAAATGTGCACATCATTCAACTTTCCTTGTTTGGGCCACGCTTGCCTTTATTCACCTCATGCACCCCAAACTAGTGGGGGAAATAATTGGGTGATTGTTTTACCCTCTCAGTAGTTCACAAACCAAACATGGAATGGTAAACAAAAAAAATTAGGATAAACAAGAGATGATACACATGTTCAAAATTAGAATTGGGCCTAAAATAGTACAAGACAAAATCACCCAACACAGACATGAATGGTGGGTGTTTTTTTGTATTAGGGTAAAGTGGGAGTTTTGCAAGGACCCTCATCCTTATTACAAGAAGTCCATCTAGATAGATAGAGCACAGATCATAAAAACTAGAAAGCCCTTAGGAAAAAATAAAAAGCAATAGACACACATGAGAAGCTCGAAGGTATAAGGAACAAAGAACCAAGCAAGCAAAGAGAGAGGAAATTTGTATCTAAACTAGAAATAATAGTAAACAATAGAAAGATAAGGGGAGGATGTAACACCAGAAAGCTGTAAGAAAAGACAACCGGAAGAATAAAATAAGATAAAGTGAAGATGTCTCCTAGAAAGCTACAAATCCCGAAGGTGATAATGAAGTTGAGCAAGAAGGGAAGCAAGGACAGAGAGAGGGAGAATAAAGCTTCCCCTTCTTCCCCTTCCTCAAGCACACAACCTACCACTTGTCCTGAAGAATCATTTTAGATATGAGAGGATTCTATTCAGTTAAATCCAAGGGGATGTGAACCTATAAAGTATTATCACTAGGATGGCCACCATCCTTATCTAAGTCCAAGTGATCTGAATCATGATGCTACTTAAATATTGAAGAAGGTTTTTCCAACAAAGAAAGGAGACCTAAAGAATTCCACAACTCTTTGGGAGCTGTATCTGGATGTGTTAGAACAATATGAACTATAGTTGAGACCAAAGGAGATGTATCTGAAATGGAACATGTAGTAACTATTGTCGTAACTACATCGAAGGAGGATACAATTTTCATTGTTTGTTCTTTTGAGTCAGACTCATCTTCATCTATGAGATCTGACGTCCTCTAGTGTTTGGGAATGGAGCCTTTTTTCCTCAAAGCTTGATATTTCTTCTGAGGACAAGCAACTTGGAGATGATCCATAGTTTGGAAATTCTGACATCTTAAAGTAGTATTTTCATAGTCGATAATTTGGGAATGATTTGAATCTCCCATCTTGAGATTCATTCTATCCGATAATCCCTTACTGAGGTCTAATTTGACACAAATTCTACCAAAATTAAGTAGACTCCACTGTCTCCTCTTAGTATCCTCTTTAATGAACCACCCAAGGAGGTTACCAATTTTTTCTTAATGCAAAGAGAAAGTGAATAGAAAAATTAGGAAATCTTACCCAAATAAGAACGCAAGTTATGGAGAAGGTTCTTAGGTCAAATTCTAGAAACCAAGGTGTAGTGAAAAGTCCTGCTGATCCCCAGAACTAAAGACCTTCCTCAAGCACCCTCTTATAGTCACCCAATTCATTAAAGTAAACAAAGAAGAAACCTCTGACACATAGGAAGTATCTGTAATTATCAGTCCATAAAGTATGAATCCAATTTCTTGAATCGTTAGAGGATGGCCAAATACCATTAAATCTGCAAATCAAGGTATTGGATTTAAAAATTTGGATTAGTTCCAGATATTATTCATCGTTGATGACAAGCGTAGGAGATTCTGTCACTTTCTCAATGATGTAGGTAGGGGTAGGATGAGTTGGTGGTAACTTTGAGGTAGGGGGAAGTTTTAAAAAGTGCCTCTTTAAAAGGTTATTGGGTCACGTTCATTGGCTCCACCCAATAGAGTACCCATTAAGAAAATAATGGATTCCTAAGTTATCCCATAAGAGATAAGAGGGGATTCATCGAGAAGTAGCTTTCCTGAAAAGGAGAGGCAAAAGGAATCTAGTCTATAACCTAGTTTATTGGAGAGAATATATTTCAAATCAAACCCATTAGCGAGTTCATGAATTTGGAGATATAGAGTATCACCAGCTATAGTTTAGAAAATAACTTGTAGTTTCCCATAACTACCATCGATAAATGGAGAAGCATCTTGAACAAATACATCATTGCTTATATAGGAGAGATGAGATAGAGGAGCAATGGGTTTCTTCCACCTGATTTGGGTAGAGTCTGTAACAGGGGAATCATTGTACCCCATAACATCACCCTTCTTTAACATAAATTGTAAGCTTATAGGGACATCACCACCCATACCCAAGAATTTTCCATCAGTCATTGATTTAAAAAATATACCTTCTAATGTGTAGCTATAATTATGGTTAGGATATATACAAATCGGAATTCTAGCCAGAGGAAAGACCTTGGCTTGATTGGGAGAAAGAGAAGAGTCAGAAATCATAGAATGGAAAAGGTCATTATTACATGCATTTTCTTTAGCGGATCCACCTGATCCACCACCAGAAGCATGTCCCTAATATGGGATCACATCCCCCAGGGTTCATTTTAAGACACCCATAGAAAATTGGAGGTGGAAAATACCTGGCGAATATCCCCGGAACCGGTTTCAGTGAAAGGCGAATTTACCAATTTTTCATAACTAAATTTTCGCCCCTTTTTTTTAGCCAGAGAGACTGCATATTTACAAAGACTGATGGCTTGTTGACGTGTGTAAAAAATCCTTGTTGAAAACCATGAACTCATACACAATAATTTATTTTTAACAATTTTAGAATGCAAAAAAAATGATAAATTGTGGTGCAAATTCATGAATATAACTGTTAGAGAACATACAACTATCAAAAACATAAATATAAAATCATGCATTCCAATCAACTTGTATAACCCCAGAATTAATTTGGATATCAGGGGAACACCATTATGTTCTGTTTCATGCATTCCTAATACCTAAGTCTATGAACACGCATAACCCTATCAAGATACTTTATTTAGTAGACTTGGTGAGTATTAATTACTTGTAAGTGAATTTAATGGAAACAAATGCCATGTAACTCAATCAAGTCAAAATTACTACAAAAATGAATAGGAATCGTGGCATCTTAAGTGGTGCCACTACTCTAAACAGTGTTATGAGGAAGGCTAATGTCACTTCCATCCATGCAGCTTCACCAAGTACCCCATCTCTTTTTTCAAAATAAGCCAAAGCGCTATAATATACACCCATAATCAACCTAAAACTTGCCTCCTTCCAACTAATTTTCATTTTATCTTCGTCCCTTACCATTTCAATTAGGACGTATCTTTGGCTGTTTGAAAAAAGATCTTAATCATTCAATTGTCAAATGGGGAGGGAAGCATGTTGCATTATGATACCTAACCCCTCCATTGAAGTCCTACCTTGAGCAAATCCAACTATTTCCATATCAAGATTCTTAAAAATTTGTTATTTAAAAAACCCAGCTAGCTACTTAAATTACACATTCACTATCCATGTGTCAATGAGTCTTATTGATGCGTGTCAATAAGTCAACAAGACTTGGTGACGCACGTCAATAAGACTTGTTGACGCGTGTCAACAAGACTTGTTGACGCGCGTCAACAAGACTTGTTGACGCGCGTCAACAAGACTTGTTGACGCGCGTCAACAAGACTTGTTGACGCGCGTCAACAAGACTTGTTGACGCGCGTCAACAAGACTTGTTGACGTGCATAAACTACTTAACCCCTTTTCGCGAGTCAACTGTTGTACCCCTTGTCATGCATCAACTATTTAACCACTTGTCATGCATCAACTGCTTAACCCCTTATCAGGCATAAAATTCTTAACCCATTATTACACATCTATAATACCTCCTTGTCACGCGTTTGCAATATCTCCTTATCATGCATCTACAATATCTCTTTGTCTCGCGTCAATCTCTGGTTCTTAAGAGTATGCGAGTTCACGGTATTGGTAATTTGGTAAGCTACTTGTGGTAGTAACGTAGTATACTACCTAATGAATCACCTAGGATTTTATAGGATATGTTCTCAAATGTAGGCGAAGCTGACCCCAAAAAATATATATACTGTAAATTTTAGGCGAACAGGACACTGACTTGCTCTGAAAAAATCACCTTTTCAAATTTTCCTAAAATGAAAATTTTGCCATATTACAAATATTCGCCACTAAAATTATCCCTGCCATCCCCATACTTAGTAACTATACTAAGTTAAACTGAAGGGACATCATTCAAAATCCTCTTCCACGAACACGAAGGCCTATGCGAGTCCCTAGATGGACACCATCATATCTGTATTCACTGCCATCAACAACACTATTCCTCCTTGCAATATTAGGGTTAGGGAACAAGAGCAGAGCCATTTGTATCAATATTTTTCTTAAATTTATGTGGTGAATGTATCTTTACCGTATCAGTGGTTATGAATTATTGCATAACTCTGACTTATTACATTTATGTATTAGTAAAACTATGAACAATGGGTGTTAGAGTCCCACCTAGGTGTTCCTTCCTATGCCAAAAACAAATACATTACATAATCCACATGTTATCAATGAAAGTCTCTTCCAATTTCCAATAGAACATGCTCGGTTACAAGTTACTATCAGGAAAATCATGAATAAAATTAGTGGCATGCTACACACTTTGCACAATGGGACTAATTACTTTATTTTTCTCGGTGACTAGTTTCTAGTGGGTTTGTGACAATTTACAATGGCACTTATCCATGGGGAAGCATTCAAGGTTAGAGGAAAAATATAACCACTCTCCCAATACTCTTCCTTTAGTGAAAAAATGTTCAAATCTTAGTTTAGCGGCATGATGCTTAAATCCTTAGTTTAGTGACAAAATGCTCAAATCCTTAGTTTAGTGACAAGATGCTCAAATCCATAGTTTAATGATAAGACACCCAAATATATAGTTTGGTAATAGGATTCCTAAATCCTTATTAATATTCCAACCATCTCAAAGAAAACAAACATATAGGAACAATTATATCTCTTCTCTCATGGCATACAAGTTTATTCTATCCTTGATTCACTTATTGTTCAATAAACATTTCTATTTTTACATGTACTAAGTTAAAGTTGAATTTAATTTATCATGAGCATTGAATAAAAATATTTTATTTTTGTAGGTTGGACCTTACTTTAAAAAAGGGAAACAAACAAATGGAACAAGGAATAATTTCAATCACAAGACGCTCCGACAAAGGAAATATCCAAGGAACACATGCTCACATAACTTCTACTACACACACAAGGTCACCGTTAGAATCCTTATCCTATATTCTAGATTCCATAGTACACACTTCAAAATATCCATTCGGCATGGTATCAATCACATTCCTTATTCAACATGCTATCAATTACAACTCTCTTCTTTTCTCCACAAGGTATTATCTTTTTATCTACTTTATGCTACCGAATATTTATTCAACAACATAGAGTGGGGGAAAATTTAGTCATGAAATCACACACTTTCTATTTACATCAGGCATCTAAGTATGTTATTATATGCATGATTCATATGTGAGAAAACTAGACATTAATAACACGTGTTTTACTTTTACATTTCTTTTTTACTTTTACACCCTCTTCTTATTTGCTTTTCTGGAATGACCACTTTACTCTTGGACATTAGACAACATATGAACCCGCTCTCTATTTACCATTATATCCTATGAACATCTTGGATAGTACTGCCCATTATGGAAAGGAGTGCCTAGGAACTATTTTCCCCTTTGGGTGCTTTTATAATTTTCCCTCCTTTTCTTGGTTTTCAAATGTCACATCGTTTAGTACCTTTTCTAAAATCTTTCTTATTACTTTAGGTCATATTTTATTATTGTTAATGATGAAATTCAAACAAGGGAATCACACACACACACACACACACACACACACACACACACACACACACACACACACACACACAAATGACTTACTTACTATCAATAGGGGCTGGGAAATTCGGGGCTAATACTTACTATCTACTATTTGGGAAAAGAACAACATTCAAGGACTACATTTAGGCTGCATCATTCACTGCATAGGAAGGGTTATTTCTTAATTCCATCTCACATATTCATCTTGGGGGAAAATTATTTGTATCCCACTTGCTTAGTGTGAAAGGCATAAGGAAAACCTAGCTTTAAGAGACATAATTCAAATAACACACACACACACACACACACACACACACACACACACACACACACACACACACACACTAAAACTACATAGATTCTAAAATGTAGTGCAACACTTGGTGACAATCACATTGGGGTGACTGTTGAAGTCATTCTAACTCAAGCATATACATTATTTATTCCATCTAGGTAGTTAGGGTTTATTTTCTAAGTATAGGTGTGACACATGAACCCTATAATGAAGTGTATACAATAGAGAGAAAAATGAAGAAGACAAATTCAAACCCTAAAAATATAAGAAGTAGAGTTAGTGTCAGGAAACTAGCGCCTAGTTCAGAAATTAACACCTAAGTGGTTCTATTAACATATAGGAACTCCCATATGAAGAGGTTCCAGATCCCAATTTCTTAGAAAAATATTACACAGATCAAATCCAACCTTTCTGATCTATTTTCTATCCCAGAATTAGTCCAGATCTCCTAATACAATTTAATTCATTGTTATCTCCTATCTTGCACACTTGCTTGTATTTTTCATGTTAGATATTGTTTATTACTGCTATATCTATTTGATATTAGTCATTTGATTAAGATTTAATATTTTATTCAAATAAAATATTATTCTATGTTGTACATTGTTTATCATGTTACTTGAATTCATAGTATGCTGTATCATTTTTTCCATACACACATGCACGTTCACATGGTACTTTTTAAAGTGAATGCAAATCACTTACATGTTTTTATATGATATGTGATGCTTGGAAATATTCCATACCAGTCCCATTGAGGCTTTTGGGGGCTTCTACCTTTTCTATTTCTCTATAGTTAGGTTTTATCATTATAATATCTACTATTTTCCTTCTTATTTTCAATTGTATACATTATGGCATACTATCAATTTTTCTAACATGATAATGGGTGTTCCATATGTAGTATTTGTTTTATAAGCATACTCCCAATAATGCTTATCTGATTTACTTATATCTTGTATTTTTTTCTTTTTTCTTGATTACATTCAACAGAGAAAAAAGAGGTGGTCTTCAATGGTTAAAAAAGGGGATTTTCAATTATGGGGTCCACTCTTGTTTCGAAAGGGGACCTGACTATCGAAGTTATATTAATAACTCATTTTCTCAATCATCTTTTTGAGTTGATGACCAAGTTGAGGGTGAGCTCCAAATTGACCTACAGACTAATTTACATGGTTAAGTCACCAAGCCAACTAGGCTTAACCGAGATTACGGAGGAGATAAGTCCCAAATAGTAAAAATGATGGATCAATGTGGATAAAGCCACAATGACCATGGAGGTCACAGGGTAATTTAAGCTATTGAAAAAATGGTCACCCGCCCAATGTGGTATTTTTCATCCCACCAACCCATGACAAAAGGAGAGCTTGAAAAGATCATGGTGAAGTTGTTGAGCCAAATGGGGATAACATGGAAATGAAATCTCGACGGGGTACTCGGGGAGTTATTCTTTGAGTCAAATAGATAGCGTGAGGAGTCATGGTAGATAGCTCATCATGGCAACAACTCAGAAAGCTTGTGGGTGGAAAACATAGTGGAAATGAGCTCGCAGTGATGGCGGATGAGTGAATGAATAAAAATGTGGTAGGAGGATTAAACCTGCACCTTTTATGACCTAATTTGGGTCCTAAACAACTCACCCAGCCAAGTTGGATGTTTTTAAAGATAGTAGATATAGATTATATCCATAACTTTCAAGATAAATGGGGTATAAAAAATCCTCAAGCCCCCCATTCAAATCATCAAATCAAATCAATCCAATTTCAAAGCTTGAAATATTTAAAGTGTTTATAAGCCTTATTCAAAGGAATTATGGAAGTTATTTTAACTCGTTATTATCTTGTAAAGGTGGAATAAACCTAATCCTGGTGTTATTACTCAAAGCTCAGGTTTTTGAGCAGAGGGGTTTTTGAAGGAACTAGAGTAGCATTGTATGGGATAACTGGAGTTTTGATTCTTTGATATTCCTTGTTAAAAATTTGATTATTGTAACAATAGCTATATTGGATAGAGTTAAAACTATTTGGAAGCTGAGGAGGAGGATTTTTTTACGGAGCTAATGACTAACTCTGATTTTGACTTATCTCTATGTAGAGGCTATTAGAGGCCATGTAGTAGAGGAGAAGTCAACAAGAAGGTGTTATCAAGGAGGCCATGCCAGAACATTTTGCAAGACTTCTAAGACTAGTCTGGGTCTTTGCAATACCGATTGGCATTTGAGTTCGTAGAAGATTCATTATAGTGTTGTAAGTGTTAAATTTTGTACATGCAAATGGATTTTTATAATGAATCAGTTTGTCATTTAACAAACCTGAAGATGTAGTCATATGTCAAACCCCATTATCAACCTTTGTGAAGTTTTCAATTTTATTTACATTGAATTTCCACATTACGTTGATTATATTTGTAGAGTTAAAATTTGGCATTTAAATTAAACTTCCTATAAGGATCCGTTGACATAAAATTTAAGAGTACGAAAACTACTTGTTTACGGATCAAGGTTAGTATCAAAGTTGGTTGATTGATAGTTTATTGCTCCACATTTTACAATTAGTTAAGTTGTTATTGAATAGGTACAAGTTCACTATGGGAAAGTTGTGAAAATATGAGAATATCAACAAGCTTGAGGCATATAACTGCTAGATCGAGGATGAGAAAACTTTCCTGAGATCCAAATTTCACTCCTTAGAAGAGGAGGTAGAATGTTTGAAAGCTGAGATGTGGAATAAGGATGATATCTTGGAATAATTGTTGCAGTAGCTGCATAGTAGTGAACTAAAGGAGGGGTTACCTTCTTGATGTCTTGTGTTTTTACATGGGAAAAATTCACCCGAAAATAGGACAAGTATACCCTAGTGTAAAAATTCACATGGCATATCCTTCCAGAAACCCCTAGAGCAACCTCCCCCTTAGTTTTAAGCCCAATATTTCCTTCCAACATTCCATTTGTGATTTCACTACTCCTCCCCTAGATGATCTAGGAACAAACAAAATCATTCAAGTATGTTGGAGCAATGGTTTTCAAAGCAAGTTTTGTAGCACACTTAGAAGGGGCTTTTATCATCCTTTCTGATTCAGTTGCATAATCATTAGAGAATAATGGAGGACCTATATTTATCATGGAGGTGTATTTAAGATCCTGGATAATTTTGTGACTAATTCAGGGAAAATATGGAAAGATCCAAAGGTTTAGGAGCCAGGTCACTGAAAGTTGGTTTTTGAGGCCTAAGGAGCTTACACCGAGAAAAATTGTTGATCTTCAAAGAGGGATTCTAGGAGCTCTAGAATGATTTAAGATCCAAAAAATATATCATTGGAAATATCTTTCAGTACCCCACATGGTGGAAAAAATATATCTTCTTCAAACACTAGGAATTTTTCAGGCCAACTCATTATCTCCATGCACACCATACGATCCAATAAAAGGATATTTTTAGGGTGTTTTAGTCATAATAAAGTCTTTTAAACCTCACCATTATTCTCAAATTTTCATTTTCATGAAAAATCATTTAAGGAAGTGCTTGAGAACTCATCCAGGAGCTTAAGTTATGACCTTCACAAACCGATTATCAAGGTGCGCTCTTCGATACTTAACCATTTTCACGCCTAGACACATGTCAAGTTGAGGTTAAAGTGAAATTTCATGTCCCTATTGAAATTTACCAAAGGGACATGAGGTGTAAAAAATTTCTCTCTCCACCCATTTAATCTTTTGGTCACTCATATGACCTGATGCTCACCTTCTAGCCCCCATTGACTAGTTTGACTTACTCACCTACCTAGCCCTGTATGTGCAACACTTATCATCCCTAGGGAAATAAAAAATTTCTTGCACCTATTCTACCCTTTCCAAAGGGACATAAAAATGCACCCTACCCTCATTTTTCCTCTTGGACCCATATGTGACCAGCTCCCAGCCCCCAGGTGTTTTTTTTAGCCCCTCCTCCACTTGCACAACAAATGATCATTTGTCACTTGTCCTCATGAGGGAAAGGCACATTTTTATGTCCATATTTCACCTTTTAAAAGAGATATGAGGTGATGATAAATTCACCCCACCTCTCTCCTTCCATTTCCAAAGCTATCTATACTAAAGGAGATAGTGATTAACTAAAAATTGTCTAAACTATATAGTGCAAAGATAGTTAATCTAATCTAGGAGGACAAACAATGTAGTAAATAAATGTAATAAAACAACATGTGAATTAAATAAATGATTAAGCTGAAATAAAACCCTAATATACAAAATAAAGTAAGGAAAGACCTCAACTGATAACAGATACTTTTTGGAATGTGTCGTAGTGATGAACAAAAAATCTAAAAGTAGGAATGACTATGCTGAGGTCTCATAGAGGAAGGATTTGGGTGATGTTACTAGATTGGAGCATCTGGGAGAGGACTGGGGTGCCCACGGGTGATCTGGTAACCAAAATAGGAACCCTGGTCTGGGAAAAATGTCTTGAACTGGTCTTCATAGGTCTAGGATATGATTGTTATCCTTCATTGTTTGTCACCTTAATTTCTCCTTACTGTGCCAAATGCTCTAGGTATTCCAAGAGGAAAACTAACCTTGAAAAGACCCAAAAGGAAGTATCAAAACCCTAAAAAACAAATATATAAATGAATGGGCCATACTGACCTTAGCTTCCACAATAGTGGGCTTACTCCTTTGAGTGTTGCATTACATTAGGACCCAAATGTAGTTTAGGTGAGTGTGTGCATGTCATGCCCTAGGTGATCTTGTGTCAGTTACACTTTGTGAAATAGAAAAAAATAAATAAATGTATAAAATGTAATAGCATGTGTGCATGGAATAGAATATAATCCTCCCCCTATGAAGTGTGATGTAGACTCCCTAGCTTATGCCTTGATGATGGAGCTATTTGGATGTAAATGCAATAGATGGATGCAAATATAGATGACTAATAGTATTAGGTGATGCTAGGTCCATCATTATGGTTTCACAACTTTATATTTATAGGGTTCTCTTGATCTAATTTTGTAATCAACCTCTAAAAGGATGACCACTAGCAAGATAAAGATGTAAAATGGATAGATAAAAATATAAAATGGCTAAAAAGTGGCAGGAAAGTTTGAGAAGGATTGGGGCGTCCTAGGTGGGACCAGGGTGCCCATGGGTGCCCCAACATTAGCCTGAGAATCCCATATTAAGGCTAAAATGATGGGAAATGGCCGAAACCGACTAGGCATGAGGACTAAAAATGGGGGGAATGGTGAAGTAAAATAAAATAGAGATGGCCAAAAGAAGAGGGTTACCTTCTAAATAATAGTATGAGACTGAGATAAATATTGTCTAAAGTGCATGATTTTGTGACTTCAAATAACTATTTTTCCCATTCTCACCCCCTACATCCTCCACATTCTGCCGAATTTTATCTAAATATTTTTCCAAATTTTTACGTCCTCCAACAAGATTGTTCATGGTACATGATCTAAAGAAAATAAATCATAAAAACATGGATTCAAAAAGAGGAAAAAAGAAAAAACTCTCGCTAAAAACCTTTGAAGTCCGGAAAGGAGTTTTGATCATATTTCACAAACTATCAAACGAATCGAAGTGTATTTTTTTGCAAATTTCTAGTTTCTTACTCACCTTGAATCTCCCAAAGGAACTTCTCACATGCATGAGCCAAATTTTGCTACAGCAAAGAAACCCCAAGTTTCCCACATTAAAAATTTAAAATTTTTAAAACCTCTCAATCAAGCAACTGATTTGGCTCGAAATTATGGAAGAGCACTATAGAGAAAAAACCCATATTAGGAAAGATCGTTTCATCACAAACCAAGGCCTAGAAATCCACTTTCCAAAATAATAAGCCTTCCTACATGGGAAATTGCTATTTTTGGTAAGTCATCACCAGAAGTAATTGTGACAAAGACAATGTGCACAAGGGACATCCAGAGGTTCAGAGTGATTGGTTAGTGCCAAAAGTGTCAAAAATTGCCACTTACTTAAAATAGTAAGTGTCTTGTTTGGACACTTTCCATTATTAGTAAGCCATCAAAAAAGAGCAATCTAGGAAAGAGTAGTATACATAGGGGTAATCTAGAAATATAATCTCACTGGTGGGACCAAAAAAGGGGAAAATTTCCATTTTCTAAAAATAGTAACCCCATTTCCATATATAGTAAATGCTCATGAAACTTGAAGTTCAAGATCACAGATTGTTCCAAGTTTCCCATTCATGTGTGCAATCAGAAGACCAAATAAATGGTGGTTTTTCATGGCTTGGATTGGTTGTTTGTAGAATGAGAATTCTTCACTTTCATCCATGGTGTATTCAAGGATCACCTTCTAAGTGTGTACAAAGATTGATTTTCATCTTAAATTTCTTCAGAGTGACCATCACAAGTGATACTTGTGGTCACCAATGGAATAATTCAAAAAAAAAATTAAACACTCAGTTCGTGGTATCCGTAGGTAATCCAAAGGAGGTTCGCATGGTGTAAATAATTCAAGGTCAGATTTCATTGCGTTGGGGCATTTCATTAGATCATCTAGCAAGGATCAATGGACTTCATTAGAGGTGGATTTTTCATTAACATCGTCTTCTCTCTCTCCTTCCTTCCTCTTCTCTTCTCCCCTCCTCTTTCTCTCTCCTCATGTTCTAATTCTTCATTGAGGTCACACTTTTTCATGATGCCTTTATTTTAATTGAAAAGTGATTTTATAATTGTAATAAAATAAGTTACCCTTGTTTGATAAAATGTAACTTAATATTTTCCTAGGGATCTAAGAAGTCTTAAGTTGTGCAAAGGCATATGAAAAGTCATTGGGGGCTAGGCAAAGAGATTTCTAAAATTGTATAAATTATAAAGGCATCCCCTTTCTAAGCTAGTCATTTTTGTGAGTTCATAAGAGAGTGACCCTTGTGAAGAACAAAGAGATAAAAAATTCTTATACTTCCCACTTTTGTATTCTTTCATTCTTATCATTTACAATTTTTTCTCAAGTAATTAATACAAGAAGAAGGAATTTATAGCGTTTTTTGATTGGGGGGTTTACTGATACTTTTTTCTCATAAATCCTAACTGGTATTATTACCATTTACAGGGTTGCTATCTTTTTATTTATGTGTGGAGGAAATTTTTGATTATTGGGTATGAGAATCTGATTTTATACCCACGACATTAATCCCTCTCCCTTTATATCACTCCCTTTCCTATTCTCTAAGAAAATTCCTCTCTAACAAACAATTGTTAGTTTTTCCATAGGGTCAATGGAGTGCCCCTGTTAGATCCCCCGGCCAAAAAAAACCACCACAAAAACCACTTTTTCATGCGCATGTAAACACATAGCTGCATCATAGAAGTAGAGGGGCTTAGATTCCCAGAGTGTTGGAAAGAAGTCCACAAATTTTCCATCTAATAAATTTTCTCACCAAAACTTACCACAGATGCAGAAACCATGACAGAAAATTACACTATAAGTTCACCATCGAGTACTTATTCCTAGTAGCTTTTAGATGTAATTTTTTGTGATTTTGAGAAACACACCAAAGGTATTGGCTCAAAACTGTTGTTTAAAATGTTTTTTGATGGAAGAGGTCTTGGAAAGAATAGACAAGGTATTTATAATCCAATATAGGTCAAGGATCTTCCTCATTTTGTAAGTTTGGGATATACTAGAGAGCGAATGGAAATTGGAGAGAGTTCCAAATCCACTTAAGGAAGAAAAAACTTCCAATAGAAAAGTAATTATGCCACTAGCACCATATGATTCCTCCATGTAGAGGAACAAGTCATCATAGAATGATGACAAAGGTTGTACATGAATGACTAGAAGAGGTAACGAAATTCCACCTCCTTGTTCTTACACTCAAACATTGGACTAGAATAAATTGTGTAAATTATGAAAATTCTAATCCTCTCTTTCAGTATGAAAAATATGGCTATGATATAAAAAAAAATTGGCATGATTTTCCTGATGTGAAATGGATAGATTGGATAATCTAAATGAGCATCAGCTACGTTAAAATCATAGAAAAATGGAGATACAAACAAAATTACAGAGGACAATATAATATTGTAGAAGATAAGTACAACAATATTATTGATTAATAATATATGGAGAAAATTACATGGAGTGAGAGTTTAGAATATATAGGAGAATGAACTCCTTAAAACAAGGATTCAAATCCAATCTTAAATCCCACAAATTTCTCTTATCTCTCCTCGAATCAATCCCACTATTCTCTCACATATCCCACCAATATATCACTTAACAAAACCCTATCCTATGGTGAGATAAACTCATATACAAACATATATAATTGTAACCTATATTATTATCAATGAGTTGTATTATCATGACAACTCTATTAATAATAATATTACAAACATTTATGAGTTGTAAATACAACTCATCATTTAGACAAACTATAATATTACTCAAAATTACTAATGTAATATAAGAATATTACATTTAACTATTACAAACAATAATGTGAGAAATAATCCAAGGAATATTCCTAACATTCCCCCCCTTAGTGCGAACATGGATGAGTTTTGTATAGTACCTACTCATGTTCTACAATTCAATGGTTTTCAAAGAATACCATCAACTCCAACATGTTTTCTAGTTGAACCATTAACCACTATGTATGTGATTTTCTAAAATATTCACAAACTCTCAAATTTGTTTTCTAGTGTACCACCAACCACTTTCATAGCAGCGTACATGTTTCCCCACCCCCGTCCTTACATTCAAGGGAAAATACAAGAAATTTCGGTCTTGCAAGACCTCACTTATTACAAGATCAAACAGGGATAAATCATATGTTCTTATTACAATACACAATGAAAATTAAACACAAAAAAAATAAATGCCACAAATTCATTTTGTGGCCCCTTCTCTTGCAGCTGGCGAGAGGTCACTAATTAACCTCCTTCCTCTATCTCTTCCTTCATCGTGATGATGTTAACTCAACCCAATTTTTCTTTGAGGGCCATTTTACAATTCTATTAGGTTTCAATTTCAATCGATAATGAACCCTTACAATGATAATTAACTTTATATTTGACCAAAATAATAAAGCATATCATATTTTTATTGTTGGAAACCAGTCGCTTTTTTTTACAGAATAATTAGAAATGTAAGATTTTTTTCCATGATTTATATTAAAATATGAAATGAGTTTCTATAATTTTTTGACAGAAGTTTTGCATAATATAAATAAACAAACCCAAAAAATTTCACAAAATTATGAATCTTAATTTTTGAGAAAAACACGAATTACCAGTTGTTTTTTTAAAGATCCGAATTCAGAAAATGGTGATGGAAGCTTCAAACTCTCACATCTGCATTCTAAAGGCTGTAGTTTCATCCTACAATGACTCGCATAACTCATCCTAACCTACTCTGATACAAAATGATGTGAAATAGATATATTGGATAATCTAAATGAGCATCAATTACATTAAACTCATAGAAAAATGGAGATACAAACAAAATTACAAAGGACAATATAATATTACAGAAAATAAACACAACAATGGTATTGATTAATAATATTTGGAGTAAATTACATGGAGTGAGAGTTTAGAATATATATGAGAAGGAACTCCTTAAAACAAGGATTAAACTCCAATCTTCAATCCCACAAATCTCTCTCATCTCTCCTAGAATCACTCCCAACATTCTTTCACATATCCCACTAATATCTCACTTAACAAACCCCTATTATATGGTGAGATAAACTCATTTACACACATATATAATTATAACCTATATTATTATCAATGAGTTGTATTATCATGATAACTCTATTGATAATAATATTACAAATATTTATGAGTTGTAAATACAACTCATCATTCACACAAATTCTAATATCACTCAAACTTACTAATGTAATATAAGAATATTACATTTAACTATTACAAACAATAATGTGAGCACTAATCCAAGGAATATTCCTAACATTTCCTTGCACTATTTGTGGGTTTAGTAACCATTTTGTTGCTAGTTGTTGGAAGAGAAGGTAATTTCTAAAGAAGTTGATGCCTTTCGTCATAAAAAGGTAGGTGCTAAAGACCAATCTCGTCATTTAGAGGCAAGAAATGACAAATGTGATTCCTCATCCAAGAAGGAGGACAAGAGGAATTTTTTTTCCCATTGTCACATGAGTGAACACAAGGTTGAAAGACGTTGGAAAGTTCATCCAACTACCATATGAGAAATGGTAAGAAGAAGTTGGGTTATCAAGTAAAATAATTTTTTTAAAATCCACCAGTTGAGAATAAAACAAATTTGGATATATCCACAGATTGTACACATATGAGTCCATTTTATTTTGATATGGACAATGAAAAATGATTTGTTTTAATGGATATATTTATATAGAATTTATGATATGAATGAGTAGCATGATTTTAATTCATTTTTTTACCTTTTCTTTTGGCATTCCGGTTGATTGTGATAAAGGAATCAAACCCATATTTTATAAAACATTTTAAAAGGGAAAATGAATTTTGGAGTTATCATATTCATTAGGGGAACTACGAGACATGTTCATCATGCTCATTATCTTCTTATATTTGAAAATTTGAGAAAAAATCCTTTTGAATATCCTTATTTAGCATCATGAGTTCCTAATACGGTTTGGAAATTAAAATCATAATTTCAACTTTGGATACTTTTGATAATAGTTTATGCATGTTGTTGAGGCACAAAACTTATAGTTGAAGTAGTTTTTGTTATAAGAATTACGTTTTATGATAGAATACAATTAAGATCCATACATGGGCAACATTGTGTTTGTAGTATAGGCAGTTCACCATTTGTGAATGCAACACTGGTGCAGACAAATTTTACTATCTTGTATAGCTTATTCACTACCAGGTCATTGGATCAGTCAGACACTTGTCCCTTTGGCAGTAAGATGTATTTTTGAAAATGATCGTTTTATGTGATGTTTTGCTTGTAGTGAATCGATAATTTTTCATAGAAAAGGATATCATAGTTGGCCCATTTCAGAGTAGTATTTTTAGAGGTCATAGAGACCACTGCATAGATCTCCATGAGGCAATGCAAGGTAACAATTCCAATACTGATAAAATGAAATTTTCATATTTTGATGGAAAAAAATCCTCAGTGGGAAGGTGTGATCTAGAGGATTTTTCACACTTTTAAATTTCCCAAAATCTCCCTAAACATGTTGCTTACGAAATATCTCAGACTCATATTTCTAGCACATTTTAAAACGGGTAAAAATGGAAATTATATGTGTAAGATAACATTTGTGTGAGAACAAGAGTCAACAAGTAAAATAAGGGCACATGTGACGCAATGCCAAGGCATAGAGAAGAATAACAAGTGAGTTGACTTGGACTCGACAAGTGGCATTCAGTAGAGAAAGAAAAGGTGGTCTTCACCTTTGGTATTCAACAGTAAAAAAAAAGGGGGGTTTTACATTATGGGTTCCACTCTTGTTTCATAAGGGTACCTAGCCATAAGAGTTATATTAACAAATCACTTTCTCAATCAGATCATCAAGTTGATGAACGAGGTTGAATGCGAGATCCACATTGAGCTATAAAACCGAATTACATGGCCAAGTCACCAAGCCAACTAGGCTTGATCGAGCTCACAGAGGAGATAAGTCCCAAACAGGTAAAATAGAAAATCGACATGGTCGAAACCACAATGACCATGGAGGTCACGCGATAATTTAAGCCCCTGAGAAAACCATCATCCACCCAATGTGGGATTTTCCATCCCACCGACTCATGTAAAAAGTAGAGCTCAATGAGCTTGTGGAAAAGTGGTTGATCTAAATAGGGATAGCACGGAAATGGTGAAGGAAAGGGAATATCGACAGGGTGCTTGGTGAGTTAGTGGCCAAGTTAGATGAATAGAGTGAGGAGTCAGGGCAAACATCTCAGCATGGTGACATCTCAGTGAGCTCATGGGTGGATAGTACAGTTACAGTGAGCTTGTGGCGATGGTAGAGAAGCAGACCAAGAAAAAGGTAGTGGGAGGATCGAATCCCACACCTATTGCAAACCCAATTTGGGTCCCAACCAACTTGCCTAACCAAGTTAGATGTTTTTAAAGCTTGGGGATATAGATTATATCCACCACTTTCAAGTTGAATGGGGTATAAAAAAGGCCTCAATACCCCATTAAAATCATTAAATCAACTCCATCCAATTTCAAAGATTGAACTATTTAGCAATTTTTATAAGCCTTATTCAACGACATTATTGGATTTATTTTAACTCGTTATTATTTTGTAAAGTCGTAATAATTCTTATCCTAGTTTTATTACCCAGAGCTCACTTTTTGGAGTTGAGGGGTTTTTGAAAGCACTAGAGGAGAATTTTATGGGACACATAGAGCTTTGATTCTTTGTTATTTGTTGGGAATTTATAAAGTTGAGTTTTTGTAACAATTTCTCTATTGGACAGAGTTAGCACTACTTGGAAACCATAGAGGAGGATCATTTTATGGAGCCAAAGATTGATGTTGATTCTGACTTAGCTCTATGTAGAGACTATTGGAGGATGTGTAGTAGAGGATAAGTCAATAAGAAGGTGTGATCATGGATTCCATGATAGAACATTGTGTAAGCCTTCTAAGACTAGTCTGGGTCTCTGCAAGACTAATTGACATTTAAGGTCATAACGAATTCATTATAGTGTTATAAGTGTTAAAATTTTGTACTTGTAAACATACTTTTATAATGAATCAATTCGTCATTTAATGAACTCAGAGACATAGGAATCTTCCAAACTCCATTATCAAACTATGTGCAATGTTCAGTTTTATTTGCATTTCATTTCCACATTAAGTTGATTATATTTGTGGAGTTGAAATTTGGCAGTAAAATTAAACTGCATATAAGGATCCGTTGAGATAAAAATTTCAGAGTAGGAAAACTATATGTTTAAAAATCAACATTAGTTTCATATTTCCTTGTTTGGGCCATGCTTTCCCTTTTTCATGCACCAAAAATTATTTAGGACAATAATCCTCTCAATAGTTCATAGACCGACACAATATGGTAAACAAAAAAAATCAAGATAAAAAAAGAGATAATAATTAGGTTCAAAAGCATAACTGGGCCTAAAACTATTAGTGTTAATTACTTTCCTTATCATCTTGGGGCATTAATCCAAATCACTTGGTGAGTCATCTCACTTAGGTGAGATCATAGGTCATTAGTGTCTTAGGGGGTATGAAAAAATTCCGTAAAAGATTCTATCATATGTGTCAGTGTGTGTCATTGCATCATACAGGAGTTACTTTCCATTTCTAGAACGTAACTCCTCTTCTCCCTTATGGAGTTATGATTGGTCTTGCATTGGGAGCTACACAACACTCCTATTTATACTCATTTTTCTTATCTGTGAGAATGAGTATACCCCTTTCTTTTGCATGCACATTTCATGGTTCAATGATTGTTTACTACATGGAACTCCATCACGTTGTCATTTGGGTGCAACTCGGTTGATGTGTGTCCCATCTAACTTGATCCTTATTTTCACATTCTCTCACATGGTATCAAAGTACATTATTTATATTCGCATCGCTCTCCATCTTCCATTTTCCTACTACTCTCAGTTTCATGTTATTACTATTTTCTTCGGAAAGCTTCATAATCGTTTTCCATTTTGTGTTTTACTTGCATTAATTTTGGTTTTATTCTAGGTTAACATATTTTTTGGAGTTTTCTAGTTTTCTTGTGTGTGTGTGTGTGTGTGTGTGTGTGTTTGGTGTGTTTACAAGTGTCTATGTGTAGGTATAGCATCCATGTTTCATTTTTGAGTTACATATTTTAGGTTGTTTGAAGTGGAAGGCTATTTTTTTGGGCCCAACTCGGACCCATCTCATCGATCTAAGAACTAATTTGTCCCAACTCACCCTGAATGGAAATGTCCTAAGATTTTTTTCCTTCACTGAAAATTACTTCTCCTCTATATACCCACACTCACCAACTTTGTACCATTTATCTCACCTAGTTGTGTTTAACCCTTGACCTCTACATGTTGGTTTTGTGTATACTCCTCTACATTGATTTGGGCCTCCACCCACTTGCCTCCTATTCAACCTTTAAAGTTGATATCATGTTGTGTCTGTTCACCCTCTGGTGCAACTTACATTCTCCTTATATCAACCCTACTCAAGCTTAGGCTCATTATCCTCTTTGTGTTTGTACTATGCGGCCCATCTAATATCCTTCATGTGGATTTACAAATATTTTTTAAGCTTGTTGCTACCCCCCAAGCTCCTAGTTTTCTTACTTCTCACCCTTCCTATTTGGGATCTTACCTTGATAAACTTCCCCTTGTGCTTGGCCCATAACTTTCTCCTGTTATTTATGTATCCAGAGCTCCTTACAACGGCCCTCCCCTGTGCACTCTTCTATATGCGTTCAAAACCCACCAAAATTATCGAGAATCTCTCCCCTACCTCTGACCTCTGTGTCCCAGGAATATTTCCGTGAAAATTTATCTACCGTCAGGACCTTTGTGCATTTGATTTTGCCACATGGAGCTCATCTAACCACTAGCCCATACTTGATTTAGCTTCCTTTAACTCGATCAACGTCCACCTTGGCACCAAATCATTTGTGCATCTCAACCCTAGCTCATCCACAACTCACTGACCAACTTAGCACTTGAACAACTTGCCCTCATCCAGCTGTATTGTTGAGTTGGGCTGACCCCTCTTGAGCCAATGTATGTTGTTTTCTCCCTCTTTTAATTTTTTTCCTTTTTTAATTAGATTAAATTTAATTAAGGAAAATTAATTTAAATTTTTATCAATTAATGGGGGTACCTTTTTTCGGCTTTAATGTAGGGTTATTGGGATTTTTCAAGCCATTTTTTGGATCTTCATCATCGCAGTGCTCTTATTCATTTGTGAGATAGTGAGTGCGTCTACCATAACCTTGTGGAAATAGATCCCCTTATGTGATGTGAGATTATTTTTCTCACACCGAACTCTATTTTTTCCCTTTGTTCCTTATTTTCTCCCTTTTGTGTTTTTTTATGTGTTGTTCCTCTAATTTCGACTGAAAATTATTTTGGCCTCAACTCTTACACATTTTTTTGCCTACTAGAAGGTGAGTGGTCAACTATTTCACATCGCATGAACACACCTTATTGTAGTCAACACACTATTTATAAAGTACCATAAACATGGGGGTTATCATTGTTCTTGGGTGTTGTATTGCATGTAGACGTATTCTCGGTTGAGTTTGACGTCTTGTAACCTTTTGTGTGTTCTTGTACCCCTCTTTTCTTACATTTTAGACACACTTTTGGATGAGTTTGACATCCACTTGATCATGTATTTTTCATCTATGAAATTTATGCATTTCTTTATCTTTTTTAATATGCACAATGGAGGATGTTTTTTTAAGACTTGAGCTTTACATGATTGTTTCTCGGCCTCTGGATATTCTTCTTGGTAGAGAGAACTATACATCATGGTCTAATTGCATGGAATGTGTAGATAAAAAATTTATGCACTTGGGTATGTTTATAGGTGTTGGAAGTGAAAAGGGCTGAGAGGGGGGTGGGGTGAATCACTCCCCAATAAAACCTATCACTCTTTATACTTCAACATCAAACATGAATCCTCATCAAACACATACATCAATTCTTGACCAAAATTATATATAATTCACCATGAAATATACCTTACCAAAGCAAGGATTCATTCATAAATTTCAATAAGAACACAAGATATACTCAAAGCCTTTCTTTATTGATATTCAAATCAGGTCACAATAATCTATGCCTTCAGCAATACATTAACAAGATACAATCAAGTAATATCAATGCAATCAATTATTCATCTTGAGTACACAAGAGTATATTCCTCCTTTGCATAATACTTCAGATCTTAATCAGACCTGAAAATACTTTAGAGACATGGAAATAACATCAATACACTTGGAATATAACTATCAACACATGACACCAACTTTTCTCTCCTTCATCAACTCATCATCAATGAAACTACACCATCCTTTGCTTCGCTCAAATACTTCTCATAGAAAGAGAAAAATATACATGAATAGAATGTAATTCTGGGGGTTTTGGACTAGGCCCAAGGGGGTTTTCTTTGCAAAAAAAAATTCTTTCAAAAGAAGATAAAAGGGGTTCAAAAAGATTAACAAGATTGTACCCACAACATCACCTTTATAACCTCTCCTTCATTCAAATTAAAAATAAGTCAATTTCCCTCCTTTATCTCAAACATTAAAACATAAAAATATCCCATAAAATTTACCGCATAGTCACAAGTGACCCAAACAGGTTGGCCTAGCCAAAACCCTTTATCCATGCACTAAAAATCCTCAAATCCCCATCGTTAAAATGAGAAAAAAATCCTAATAGAAAAACTATTTTTATTCAAGCTATAAAAAATCACCAAAAATGTATAAAATTAAATTTAAACATCATCAATGGTTGCAATTATCATAAAATAATCAAATTATTTCATTTAATGGGCCTGATGGCTCATTACCTTCACAAAATAGTTGTTTCCAACAACCTAAATCTACCTTTGGGCCTCAAGACCCTCCAGGATGAATTAAACCATAGCATGTGACCACTATATGGAAACATCACAACCTGTAAATCACTTATATGTAAGTTATAACTCATGAAACATCCAATGGTTCAAACCACATCTACTTTTTCCTGTACTAAATCAAGTTGCCTAAAAAGTAGTTTTACAAATACAACCGGTTAACAACCTTCTTGAAACATTAAAGACCTAGAAATTGATTAATTTTATGCCAAATTGATCCCTATTCACATTCCACATGACTTCAAGCCTCACCCAATCCATTTCATGCACTAATAAATTCAATCTTTCAGCTAACATTGTCATGTCCTGAAAGTAAAAAAATATTCTTGTCCACAAACTGACTTGTAAACCATATCAAAACTCATAATCATGAGGAAAAAATTATATCACTAGAAACATCTCTTAATTATCTTTCTAAAACAACTTGAATCACCTCCTAAATTCTCGTGTAGCTTGTGTAATGTTAACTTTACTAAAGAATGCTTCTAATTGCCCCAAAATTTCCCTTTGATGAGTCAACATAAATGAAGTATAATTGACCAACTATAAGCATCACCATGACCTAAAAATATCACGGAAACTAATAAAAACTCACATACATCATATAATGATCATTTAGTTTGCAACTCCTTTGGATAACCTTGTCCTAAACTAAACTTCTTAAGAAAATAACCTATTTGAGTGAGGTCCACTCATCACCATGAGCACCACCATATATTTATTGAAACCTGAAATATTATTATACATTTCTAACCATTATCAAATCAATAACAAGAAAAACTTGAAACTTAGGAAGAAAATATCTCAAACCACTTTTAAGCTAGGGTTTCAAACACATAATGAGTTGTTGACCTTATTAACATTTGTTCATAAAAACCTGACAATGAAATGACCTAATTATTTATGTTAAACCTTTTAAAATCAATGTAGAAAACATACTTGAAAGCCACAAGGTATTATGCAAAGCAAAAAATTCACGGTGAGCATTAGAAGGTACAATTCGAGCTTGAAATTCCCTTCTTCTTGACTTTGTTTCACTAAAAACATCATAACTTGAAATTATCATTACAGGATAACTCAAAAATTTTATCAAACCTAAAAAAAAACCCCTATTCATCATCTCCAATCATCATCTTATCTCAATTTTTTTTCTATCTCTTCAGCAAATCTCATTTACATAATTAACCCTTTGGGTTTTGCAATGTAAAGGCTATGGTTAATTGAAAAAACCTCATAAATCCTCATGAAAACACTCCAAAATTTCCTAACATATCTGTTACATCATAAATCGACTGCTTACATGTATCCATGAGCTCATATAGCTCCACAATTCAACCTCATCCATTCTAAAATCCATACTTGGTCCAAATGAGCACCTGCAACATAGTCACCAACCTGTATCTGCACCCTGAAACTTGTGTGAGTGCACAAGCACTCCCAAAACATACTCTCCATCATGCCAACATGCTTCTAAATCTACCATGAATCTCATACCACAATGCACTGTCATCTAGGCTAGCTAGGTCACTTGAATATGCATGTAAAAAATAGGCAACTCTCACTAAATCAACCTATACAACCATGAACACCTCTGAATCATAATGTCATCATCATCCTTAGCATATTATGACCCTACTTCATCATATTATTTTTCATTAATGGGGTTTTGTATCAATGACAATACCTAAACAACAACATGCCAACACTAGGTTCTAAAGCATACTAATCTATACATGATTTCTAAGCAAGAAAACTAGTAATTGACAATGTATTTTAGGCCTTTTGTTTTGTCTCTTATACTTTTATTGACCTTACACACCATACAACCATGTTAGTATTTGAATGATTTATATTTTATTACCTCAGACACTAGCACCCATTCAGGACACTAACACCTAAGAACTCATGTCCCTCTTGGGCATTCCCGACCCTTTCTCCCCTTTTCTCACTCTTTTGGGTCTCTTTTACTTCTTGGTAATATTTAATAATTTTGGTTTGGCCTTCCAGTTTTTAATTACAAAATTCAAACAAGGGAATCATATATATACATAGTTATAGCTCTCAAATAAGGGGCCAAGAAGTAAGCTTGCATCCAAAGTATCACAAAGAGAATAAAATGCATCGATCTAGCATAATCGCTCAAGGTACAAGGGTTTCATCACTTGTACATACATAACATAGGAGGGGAATTCTATTCTATTCCATCTCACACATTCTATACATTTTCTACATTCTATATCTAGCTTGTTATCACCATGTAACTTGCATAAGGGAATCCTAGGGCATCATTACACACACCTTCACACAAAAATACATGGAGTTTGAGATATAGTGTAGTGCTCGGCACTAAGTTCACTCTTCAAGTAATAGTTGAGGTTACTTTGACTCCACATTCTGCATCTTTATTTTTAGATTTGATTTGGTTTGTGGGAATGTGTAGCTAGGTATCTTTCTTTATAGATTACAACTACAATTGAAGACATTGAAGAAATATCAAAGTGATAAAAAATATTAACAACGAAGTTCCTCCTACACAGAAGAGAACAAAACCTGAATATCTAGGTAGATAATAGCACCCAGATCACGTCACTAGTTTCTGGGCACACTCGTCCTCCTGTGAAAGCTCTTGTCTTGCGTAGTTCTGGGTCTCAAAACCTCTAGTGATCCTTGATGATGTTTCTCCTAGTCTGTTTCATCTATTCACATGCCCATGTAATCTCAAGGTTGTGCGTAATCAGCTAAGTCACCTTCTCCCTCTCACGTGCTTAGGGTTTCATATTTTTGTTTTCTTATTTCTTGTCCATTTACTATATGTTATCACTTATATATCTTTCATTACAGTAGTTACTCTGCAATTATAATTAATTCCATTTATATTAAATCATTTGGTGAACACGACAGCTCAAACACTATGTTCTGAACATGCATCGAATTTTATCTCCTTCTTCTAAATTTATGGACCAGTCTTCCTATTTATCCTATGTACCAACTTGGGTTTCTAGCATGACTGCCACCACTGCTGATTTTATGTAATTATGTACCCAACATTCTCCCCACTTTACAACTCCAATGATTTATCTAACCATTAATGTGGTCACCACCCACTGCACTTGGCTTCCGACAGCTCCAGTGGTCTCCATCCTACCCCTATTACCTCTATAGTTCCTACCATCACCTCCAAAGGTTATGATATCATTGAAAAACTAAAGAATACACCCACCAAAATATCTCTTTATGATCTCTTATGCAGTGCACCATATTTTTTTCATACATTAGAAGCTTCCCTATTTTCCTTCCCTATCGAAAGTGATAATTCACATGTCGCCTTCACCCATTTCATTCAATTGCTAAAAAACCTACCAGATGTTATATTCTTTAGTGATTAGGATATCCCACCTACCACCACTAATGATATTTATGTGCCTTTTCTTATCACCTCTACTATTGGTTCAATCTATATCAAGCGTGTACTAAATGATAATGGATCCACTATCAATCTATGTTCTCTTTCACTACTCACACAATTGCAAATTCCTAATAGTTTGATGACTAAATATTCTACCATTTTTCATGGATATGATTCCACTACTCTCACATGCATCGACACCATCACCTTACCTTTATATGTTATATCTAAAACCATTCCATTTCCCACTCTATTCTATACCATTGACACATCATTTCAGCTAAATTTCTTACTTGGTAGACTATGGATTCATATCATGCATGTTATTCCTTCTGCAGTTCATCGATGTGTTAAATTCTCACAAGATGGATATGAGCATAATATTTCTATTGATCCTGACCCATTCAAAGTTTGTTACATAGATCCAGTAATTTTCATGCCTATACCTCTATTGCATCTTATTACATATCACAGTATCGGTACATACAATCTCAATCAATCTAGTGTTCCCACTATTTCTACCTCTACACCCATCCCTTCCAAACCTACGCATACCATCGATCTAATATCACCCACCTCATCCCCCTCTAGCACTAGCACTACCCCACCTAGTTTCTACTCCTCCCAATCCTACATCTATTTCTGCTCCTCTTGATATCCTTGATAATTTTTATCCAGAAAGATAATTTCAACACTGATGATTCTAATGATGAGGTCAGTGTTGCTGAGATTACCAATGAAGAGTTACACAATCTCAACTTTACTCCTCTTGAAATAGATGAATCCTACTTCTAAGACACTTTTTTTGCTACTTGTCTAAGTGAATATCAATTCAAATAATCTCCTTCTTGTACTATATTTATGACCCCTTTCCAGGCGGGTATACATGAACTAGATCTTGACCCTTCTCCTCTGGTCACATCCGCCCCACCACTAGATCCATTTATGTGTACCTTATTCATACATGACTCTTATTGGCCTCATATTCCATTTGATCCCACTTGTGTTGACATTGTTTACACACATGAAGGTTTATCCCACTTAGGATTCAAATTCGATGATCTCCTCCCTCTATATCACTCTCCCCACTTGCACGGATATGGACTCATTACTATTGCTTATGGCCTCTGTGTCTTCCATTTTTCAGTATTTCTTGCATGTACACCTCGTTCCTCTCCACTCACCCTCAGATAATTGTTGTCAAAAATATGCCCCCCCCTTGCTCATTTTTTATGGCCAACTCCTTTGCTCCCCTTCTCTTGTGCCTCAGTCTCCTTTTTTTTATCATCAGGCACTCAACAGTTTCTGGAAATGGCATCATTGGATAGAGCTTTTTATCAGCTTTCCAGAAAGGTCAAATTTTCCTCCTAACTCCTCATATTTTTTAAGTTATGGCTCGGCGGAGTTTTTGTGGGAAATTTTCCCCTAGCAGGCCCGCAGCCAATCGGAAGCCGCCACGTGTCCTTGGAAGTGGCGGAGAGCGGAGGAAAACTTGAAAAATTTCCAAGTTTTGGACAAATTTGCAAAGGGAAAATTTGGCCCGCGGCCCCTCCGGCGGATCAGAATGCGCCATGTGTCAGAGGGGGAGCGGGGGTAAAAAATCCACCAAGTGTTTGGCGCAAAGGAGAAATTTTTGAGTTTTGGCCTGCGGCCAATGAGGTGCTGCCACGTGTCCCAGGGGAGATGGCGGGTGTCGGGGGAAAATATCAGATTTTTGGCCAAGTTTTGGTCAAAAAGGTCAAAATGGAAGGATTGGCCCGCATGGCCCGCGAGCCAATAAAACGTCGCCACGTGTCCTCACCATCGGTCTTGACGTCGACGCAAGGAAATCAGGTTTCGGATCGGGTTTCATCGTCGGAGAAACAACAAGAGAAAACATGTCGGGAGCCCGCCAAAACCCGACACCAAAAGACATGTCGCAAGGGGTAGAAAACCCAACAAGCAAGCAAATCAGATTTCGGATCGGGTAAACAGGTCGGAAACGCATGATGAAGGAGCATGTCGGGAGGTCGTCAAAACCCGACACAATGCAATTCAGGTTTCCATGGCGCAAAAACAAGTCGGGTTTGCACGTCGAAGAAGCATGTCGGGAGTTCTAAAAAGCCCGACACAAGGAAATATGTCGTCAGGTCTCCGAAACCCGACGCACAAGGAAATCGGGTTCATAGTCGGTTAACAAGTCAGAAACACACGGATCAGAGGCATGTCGAGCAGTCCTCTATACCCGATGCAAATGCACAAGGGAGTTCTGAACCCGACAGGTGTTGGGGATCTCACCTACCACCATGGTTGTTGAAGAGTTAAGTGCAGTTTTGGAGGTGGTTGGAAAAGGGGGGCGAATTTTTCTCCTCTCATTTTTCTTCTTCCTATATAATGTAAAGGAGAGGCTCTTATCAATGTTGGACATTTTAGTTTTGGCCCCTCCCTTCTTCTCTTTGGCAGGTAGATTTGTGGAGCTCAAACCTCCCATCTGAAATTGTAATGCACCTTTGCCTCTTGGGCATTTTTTGCAGTGTATTGTATCAACCTTCAGAGCAAAATAAATGCATGTCTGTGGATGTTTCTCAACCCTCTACATGTGTTTCATTTTGCATCCTCCTGATCTTTCACTGTGAATATGGTTTATCTGTGCATGATTTTGCATTGCATTTATGTGGTCTGTGTTTAATTGGCAAAACATATGTTCTTCATTCCTCGGTGCATCACCTCCTTAGCTTAGGTTTGTTTTTATGCATTTCTCTCTCCCTGTCTCCTTGGTAGTTAGATTAGGTTTTTTGGGTAACTCTCTGCATTTTATTGGTGCATCTGAACAGAGGAATAGGAGTCGGCCTTCATCCGGAGAGCTTTTCCGATTTCGCAAGGTCCCACACTTGGGAAAAGCTCCATGTTGTGCAATCGCACTGAGACTTTCAACCCATCGAGTTGCAGAGTCCCAGGGGTGCTGTGATTTCACACCAATAGTTTTGGCACTCCCGGTGGGACCAAGAGGTCATTCCACCAAAATTTGAAGGAGTTTTCGTGAAATTTGGCTCAAGATATTGCAGTTGTTAAAATTTTGGATTTTTGCTCCTTCCAGGCTGAACTCCGAAATCATTTTTCAAGGGTTTAAATTGCTCGAAGAAGGCCGAATTTTCACCAGTTGGTAGATCTGAGGGTTATCTTCAAAAGGGTATTTTTAGTTTTTTGATATTTTGATTTCCAAAATTTCATGTTTTTTGGATTTTGGGTTTTCGGGGTCCGAGAGCATCAAAGCAGACCCAGCAGTCATTTCGGGTTTTAGGTGATGCGTTGCATGACCTGAGTTCCACCTGTGCTTTTCGGGGATCCGCAGCTGCACAACATGACATGAGTTCCGAACTGAAGATTACATCCTCCGGGTCCTTCAAATTTTTAATTCCGATTATTTATATTGCCAGGTTTGGTGTGTAACTTGGCAACATCCAGCCTTTTAGAGGCATTTTCAAAAAACACATCTGGTGACTCAATCTGATCAGCAACCCATTTCTCTGAGTTGCAGACCCGTTTCCATCCATTTCCATCCATCTTTCTTTCCATCTCTTTCATTCTTTTCCATTCCATGAAGTTGTGCAACCATGACTTCATTTCCATCATGGAATTCAAATTTCCAACAACAACAATGTTTCCCACCTCCAACACGTTTTACAAATCCTCCAGATCAGCATGCATACTCATATGAACAGCAGTGCCAAAGTCAGTTTGGCAATGGAGCTTTCCAAGAGCAAGAGTATGCATATAACGAAGACCATCAGATGCAAGATGCTGGTCTGTTGGAGAAAATCCAAAAAATGGAGGTGGAGATGGTGCAGTCCAGGGCTCAAGCACAAATGAAAGCTTTTGGAATCAGTTGTGGAGCACCCTGTCCATGGGTGGGACCTTTTCCAAGGCATTACAGCCCTCAGGAGAAACTTGACTTCATGATTGCAACGCTGCCTTTGCTTGCAAAGTGGATCGGAGGAATAGAGGTGTATGAGAGAAGTATTCAGCAACCTTGTCAACGGGTAAGCACACCATCTCATACCTTTTCTTTTCCTCTTTCCCAATCTGTATCATTTCAGCAGTATCAAGTTTCAAACCCTCCATCTGCTGTCCCAAATGTTGAATCTATGTCTCCACCTCTCAGTCTTCCATCTCATCTCGATTCTTCTTTCCTTTTCCCTTCCAAACAGTCATTCCCTCCACAAGAGCTAACAGAAACACCCCCTCCTCCAAAGAAACAAGAGGTTTCACTGCCTCCACCACCACAAAAATTTGTAAAATCAGTTGAGTTTCAACCCATTCCTCCTTTTGCATTCCCAATCCCATGTGGGGAAGAAGAAATTGAAAAAATCAGTTGGCAAGGACAGCAAGAGGAAGAGCCAGGAAAAGGAAAAATGATTAAGAGCTTAGTAAGTTTGGCTCTTAAATTTGGAATTGAAAAGATCCCTTTGCTGGTAAAGCCTACAGAAGAGGCTAAGGTTGAACAAACGGTGGTTAAAACTGATTTTGTGGCAGCAGAAGAAGAGCAAAAGGAAGAAAGCTCCGAAGAAGATCTTGCAGCCCCAACTTGTCCTCTAGAGCAGCAGATTGAAGAGTTTGACTTAAAAGACTTCATGCTGGAGGAAGAGTTATGTCAAGAGCAAGATTCCCTTCGAGTAATAGAGGAGGGAGAAGCTGCTCCAAAGGCAAAAGAAGAGGAGCACATCCCAGTTGTGGAGGAGAAAAGTGCAGATCCAAGGGCTTTGAGCACAAAGCAGGCTACAGGAGAACCTTCAGTTCTTCTTTCTACTTCACCTCTCCCAAGTTCTAGTACTGAAGAGGAGTTTGATCTCTCAAACTCAATATTGGAGAGTGAAGGAAACCATGGTGGTCAAGTTGCAGATCAAGAGAACATCATGGGAGAAGTTGAACACGAGCAGCAAGACAGCAATGAGGCAGTTTACCTGTCAGATTTGGAGGACTGTTTTGATGGAGAAGAGCCGGTTGAGTTTTCACCATTCTCTCTTTCATCATCCACATTCCAAACACCAGAGTCTGCTGTCATGAAGGAGAGCATTCATTTGCAGCAGCCTGCATCTTACAGCAAGCTCTTTGGGATCAGGATTGGAAGATTTTAATCTTCCATGTTCTTCATTGGAGGAAGGGAAAGGACAGAAGAATTCCACCATTTCTTCCACGTCATCCATCTCGGAGGGTCTACAAGAGAACTCCATTTTTGGAGTTGAAAATCAGAGCTATGGACATATCAAACGGACCATACCTTGCCCAATCAGGTATTTGGCTTCATTGGAGCCAAAGGAGAAGCCACAACCGGTCATGCTCACTTCTGGGCATGAGGATGAGCTACAAAGTACCAAGGATCAGCTGCCATACCTCTTCAATTCAAATGCAGAGCAACTAAAAGAGGTATTAGAGTTTTCAGTTGATACCTTGATGATTTGGATAGAAGACCAACTTCTTGTTGATTTTCCATCCATCCAAACAGCCATGATCAGTGCCAAATCAGTTGCATGGCTGCCAATTTTGAAGAAAGGGAGCTATTTTGCACAACCAGTTGCAGGGTTTGTTTAGCTTTCCTTTGCTTCCAGTTAGAATAGAGTAGGTAGGTTTGCTTTCAGCAGAAGAAGTGCTTGTGCACACTCTGCATGTTCCATTTTGGGGCATGTATGATTTTCAGTTTTGTACATAGTTTTTGGTGTTGCTGGTTTTGCTCTGGCACGGTTCATTTCAGTGGCCTTTTGGTGAGAAAAACTCTAGGTTCAATGGTTTCCAAGTGGCTCAGGGGGAAGTTTCAAATTTCAGATCAGTTCCAGGCTTACTTATGACTCCATGCCCAATGGATGCTTCAGGCAACTGGTATCTTCATCTAGCAGGCAGATGACCCCGCTGAGTCGCCAAATTGTTGTCAAAAATATGCCCCCCCCTTGCTCATTTTTTATGGCCAACTCCTTTGCTCCCCTTCTCTTGTGCCTCAGTCTCCTTTTTTTATCATCAGGCACTCAACAGTTTCTGGAAATGGCATCATTGGATAGAGATTTTTATCAGCTTTCCAGAAAGGTCAAATTTTCCTCCTAACTCCTCATATTTTTTAAGTTATGGCTCGGCAGAGTTTTTGTGGGAAATTTTCCCCTAGCAGGCCCGCAGCCAATCGGAAGCCGCCACGTGTCCTTAGGAAGTGGCGGAGAGCGGAGGAAAACTTGAAAAAATTCCAAGTTTTGGACAAATTTGCAAAGGGAAAATTTGGCCCGCGGCCCCTCCGGCGGATCAGAATGCGCCATGTGTCAGAGGGGGAGCGGGGGTAAAAAATCCACCAAGTGTTTGGCGCAAAGGAGAAATTTTTGAGTTTTGGCCTGCGGCCAATGAGGTGCTGCCACGTGTCCCAGGGGAGATGGCGGGTGTCGGGGGAAAATATCGGATTTTTGGCCAAGTTTTGGTCAAAAAGGTCAAAATGGAAGGATTGGCCCGCATGGCCCGCGAGCCAATAAAACGTCGCCACGTGTCCTCACCATCGGTCTTGGCGTCGACGCAAGGAAATCAGGTTTCCGGATCAGGTTTCATCGTCGGAGAAACAACAAGAGAAAACATGTCGGGAGCCCGCCAAAACCCGACACCAAAAGACATGTCGCAAGGGGTAGAAAACCCAACAAGCAAGCAAATCAGATTTCGGATCGGGTAAACAGGTCGGAAACGCATGATGAAGGAGCATGTCGGGAGGTCGTCAAAACCTGACACAATGCAATTCGGGTTTCCATGGCGCAAAAACAAGTCAGGTTTGCACGTCGAAGAAGCATGTCGGGAGTTCTAAAAAGCCCGACACAAGGAGATATGTCGTCAGGTCTCCGAAACCCGACGCACAAGGAAATCGGGTTCATAGTCGGGTTAACAAGTCGGAAACACACGGATCAGAGGCATGTCGAGCAATCCTCTATACCCGATGCAAATGCACAAGGGAGTTTTGAACCCGACAGGCATTGGGGATCTCACCTACCACCATGGTTGTTGAAGAGTTAAGTGCAGTTTTGGAGGTGGTTGGAAAAGGGGGGCGAATTTTTCTCCTCTCATTTTTCTTCTTCCTATATAATGTAAAGGAGAGGCTCTTATCAATGTTGGACATTCTTGTTTTGGCCCCTCCCTTCTTCTCTTTGGCAGGTAGATTTGTGGAGCTCAAACCTCCCATCTGAAATTGTAATGCACCTTTGCCTCTTGGGCATTTTTTGCAGTGTATTGTATCAACCTTCAGAGCAAATAAATGCATGACTGTGGATGTTTCTCAACCCTCTACATGTGTTTCATTTTGCATCCTCCTGATCTTTCACTGTGAATATGGTTTATCTGTGCATGATTTTGCATTGCATTTATGTGGTCTGTGTTTAATTGGCAAAATGTATGTTCTTCATTCCTCGGTGCATCACCTCCTTAGCTTAGGTTTGTTTTTATGCATTTCTCTCTCCTTGTCTCCTTGGTAGTTAGATTAGGTTTTTTTGGGTAAACTCTCTGCATTTTATTGGTGCATCTGAACAGAGGAATAGGAGCCGGCCTTCATCCGGAGAGATTTTCCGATTTCGCAAGGTCCCACACTTGGGAAAAGCTCCATGTTGTGCAATCGCACTGAGATTCTCAACCCATCGAGTTGCAGAGTCCCAGGGGTGCTTTGATTTCGCATCAACAATAATATTGGCTCAACTATATTGGTGGCACTCTTGACCCCAATCATACTGATATCATGTTTCATATGCCCTTTGGCCATGCCTCTATATGAAATGATTCATTCCTTGGCTATATGTAAAATCTCACTTGCTGGTATGCACATGATTTTCCACAACATCCATTTAATGATGAATAATATGCTATGGACATGTATAATTTATGTCACAATGGCTCTTTCTATGACCAGGCTAATATTATCACCTACTATGTCTCCAATCTAATCGGTTATGACCCCGGCACTAACGATATCCTTGATGAGTTTAACTAATTATTCACCCCTCACACACTTGGGGGCATCACACTTTCTCCCCCCATCCATCAATATCAGTCGTATCTAGTCTCCACTCTTACACTTCATGTTTTGTGCTTCATGTCTAAATTTTCTAATCATACTCACTTCACTAGTACACACATTGTAACATCATTGCCTGATGAAGAACTCTTGTGCTATGGTTCACACTTGAATGTTAAGGAAATATTTCATCAATGAACCTCACATTATACACATTTCATGCTTGGTGCTTCATGATACATCTTTCCTATCATCTACTACTCTCTCTTTCTCTGTGCTTCATGACTATCTTTCCAAGCATCACCACATCATTGGTTTGCATACTTCTTTTTCATTTCCTGATGACACACTCTTATGATATGGTTCACATTTGACTGTTGAGGGAATAATCCATCAATGAACCACACATTTCACCCTCAGTGCTCTACAATTAATATTTCTTATCATCTACTATTATCTCTCTTTTCGTGCTTCGCAACTATCTTTTCAAGAATCACCACATTTCTTGTTCGCATACTTCATCTTCATTTATCGATGATGCACTCTTGTTATATAATTCATTATTGACTATTGAGGGGGAATTTATAACTCAGCCTCATCTCATACACATCCACTGGGGGGAAATGCATCTCCTTCCATCTTCACATCTTACATACCACACCATCACACTCATACAACATTTTCATATCTTGGTTGCATTTATTCTTGCTAGCTTATACTACTTGCATATTGCACTTTGCTTACTATGCTAGATGAATACCCAATATGTCATTAGGTTTATCATATACACATGCAGATTCACTTGGTCTCTAGAAGTGAATGAAAATCTTTTACAACTCCTTACACAATGGGTATCTATATTTACTACTCTCACACATTATAGATTCTATTATTTCATCATTTACTACTTCTTCTTACTATCACTTACTTTTCATTGATATATAAATGACTTGACATAGTATTTATCTTTCTAACATGCTAACATGTGCTTCATGTGTAGCATTTTCATTACAGGATACATATAACCATGGATATCTATCACTTATTTCTTTCTATTACTTGTTATTTTTTTTGGGCTATGCCCTAAGTCTTCTTTAATCATTGTATGTTTATGGCTACTTCGGCCTTGATTTTCTTATGACATTGTGAGTGATGTCCCATGTATGAAACCCTCTTTTCATAGTTATCCTTTTTCACATTTGTTTGTTACATTATATTATTTTACATGTTAGTTAATATTACTACTAACACTTGATACTATCCTATCTTGTTTGCATGTGCCTTTATTTCTACCATGAACATACCCTACACCTAAAAGTATCCACTTCAAATCTGCATATCAATACCAGGTCATCTCCTTTAGACCACATTCTCCTACATCGTTGTATGTACCCTAAATGAGGGATATCTATTGGGTGAAAAAATACCACTATAGCAGCTCATAGCTATAGTACAACACACCAAAATATAGAATAAGCACATGAACACAGTTACAGATTGGCTCATAATCAAACTTAGGCCTGAAATATAGAGCAAACACTAACACCTAGACCTAGACAGTGGTGGTGGGTTCTTGTGCCCCTTGGGCGCTAATTATTAGGGGTAAAAATATTCATTTTATTACTCTAGAATATTTCACAACAATTTTTAGATCAGTTCTCTAGTAGTAGGCACTTGCCTCTAGTTACAACATTTAATTAATCAGTCACATTTTAGTTACAGTCAGAAAAAATCAGAGATGTACCATCTGCAGTGGTGCTTATTCGAGAAGCATCATGGAAGGAGAAAAAATCTATACCTCTCTCCCCAAAACTCTTCTATTGGTATGAGATCGCCCAAAAAACTCACTCTTGGCGTGAGATCACCCCAAAAACTCACTCTTGGCATGAGATCATCCAAAAAACTCTCTCAGTGTGAGATCACCCAAAAACCTTACCATCAACATTCAAATCCAGCAACTCCAAGAAAACATGATAATTTTCTATCTCATACTCTCTTACATATCATGTGCACACTTTCCTTGTACACACTTTTGCACTCTTTACTTACTTATACATGCATTACTCTGATTTTTCATATACAAAACTTTGACTACTTTCTTGCTCTTTTTTACAGGTTGATCCTTATATGTAATAAGAAGCATCTCACATCAGAAAACACAAGCTCCAGTAGAACAATACTACACATACACTTCACCCCTAGGGTTTACCTCCCCTCCCTTGTTTCCACAATTCACATTAGGATTGTTTCACTTGTCCACCGACACACTATCGGAAACACTCTTCTCTACAGGATCACAAGGTATGCATCTTCTATCTACTTTATGCTATCAAGTATTCACTCAACAACATAAAGTGGGGGAAAATATAGACAAAAAATATATGCACTTGGGTACATTTCTAGGTCCTAGAGCATTCTAATATATACATGATTCATAAGTAAGAAAACTAGTAATTGACAATGCCTTTTGTGCCTTTTTTTGTCTCTTATACTTTTATTGACCTTACACACCCTAAATTCTTCACGGTATTTGATTGATTTGTTTTTTATGACCTCAGACACTAGTGCATAGGTTCTCCTGTCCATTTTGGGTGCCCTTGATCCTTTATCCCCTTTTCTCACTCTTTTGGGTCTCTTTTACTTCTTGGGAATATTTTATAGTTTTGGGTTGGCCTTCACATTGTCAATTACGAAATTAAAAAAAAGGGAATCATATATATACATAGTTATAGCTCTCAAATAAGGGCTCAAGCACTAAGAATTACATACTATCACGTAATCTTACATCTAAAGACATAAAGAGAATCAAAATCATCCATATAACATACTCACTCAAGGGAGAAGGGTTGCATCACTTGTGCATACACAACATAAGAGGGGAAGTCTATTCTATTCCATCTCACACATTCTATACATTTGCTACATTCTAGATCTAGCCCACTATCACCATGCAACTTTTAAAAGGGCATCCTAGGGCATCATTACACACACCTTCACACATAACAACATAGATTCTAATATGTAGTGCAACGCTTAGTACTAAGTTCACTCTTCAGGTGACCGCTGAGGTCAATTTGACTCCACATTCTACATATTTATTTTTATATTTGATGTGGTTTGTGGGAATGTGTATCTAGGTATATTTCTTTGCAGGTTACATGTACAATCTGTAAAATTGAAGAAAGAACATAGTGACAAACAGATACTGACAACAAAGTTTCTCCTACACAGAAAATATCATAACCTGATCATCTAGGCGGACACTAGTGCTCATATCAAATCACTAGCACCCAAGCACTTATGTCCTTCTATAAGCACTCCTATCCTACACAATTCTATGTCTTAAAACCTCCAGTGATCCTTAATGATGTTGATCTTATAATATTTTATCTATTCACCAACCCATATCATCTCTAGGGTGCACGTAATCAACTAAGTCACCTCCTCCCTCTCACTTGCTTAGGGTTTCATATTGTTGTTTTCTTGTTGCTTTTTGATTTACTATATTTTATCACTTATATATCATTCATTACATTAGTTACTCTATAATTATATTTAATTCAATTTATATTAAATAGAATGTTACCTTACTTACAAAGGCATGTATCTATTTTTGTATAGGGAAGTTCCTGCACCCACTGATCATTATCATCTTGGAGACTGGATCAACACGTGTGATCACGTTCTTGATTTTGTGTTGAAACATGTTTCTAGGTCTCTCCACCATCATGTGGCACATACGGATTATCCTCTCAGAGTTTGGATCATTCTTTAGTCCTTATTTGGAAACCCTTTAGAGATTATCATTGTTGTTTCTTCTTCTGACACAGATATTTCCTCTCCTTCTTCATCTAATGATAGTTATGCTGTCACATATTTGCATGTTCCTATCCCTATTTATGAGGTTTTTTATTCTATTTCTGATAACGAGAGTACTAGTGAGGAATAATCCCCTCCTTCTCTTGTCTACCTTCCAAAGAATATTGAACCTCATCTTTTACCATCATACATCAGACAATCTTGTTCCCAACCTCGTACTTTCATTACATCTTCCTCCATTACACTTCTAGTGTGTGAGGATTCTTCCACACCTCATCCTTGTTTTGATGAATCATACTTGTTAGATATTTCTCTTTTTTTTGTCGAAAAACCATTTTAGGAAGAGTATCTATTGGAAATTCATCTCATCTTCGCAATGCCTACTTATGTTGTAGTACATGAAGTTTCTCTTCCTTCTACAGGTGTTTTGAAGGAGTCCATATCCATTGTTGGGATTTTCCCTTCTCGTAATTTCGTTACTTCCGCTATTTTGGAGGCCATCGCTAATCTATCTCCTCTTGTGGATCCTCTTTCTACTATTGTGGGGGTTGTTTCTTTTCCTTCACTTCACTTAAGCATAATTTTGGTGGATGTTCCCCTCTCACACTCTAAAAGCTATACTATTGTGGCATTACCTTCGATTCCTTTTCACTCATTTGTTAGACCTATGTCACATTTTAGTGGACCAAATTCAGAGTTCTTTGTAATGTTTCCTTCGATTTCCTTTGTAGAGTGGGAGGAATTCCAGTAATCTATTTATGCTCTTCCTAAGGGCAGAAAAATTGTTTGATGAAGATGGATTTTCTTTAGTCTACAAGAGGAAGACCACATCATCAACACTCTTCTTGGGAACTTCATAGAGTTTCTGACTTCATATTTGTTTCAAGATTCTTCATCAAACCCTTCACTAAGGCCAAGTATCCTTATTCTCTCGTCTTGGGTGAGGTCCACTATGGCTTCATATTTTCTTTAGTCTCTATAGTCTCCTTCCTCTCTTCTCTTTTTCTTCTTCTAGAAATATTGCATTTTGTACATGGGTACCTTATCAGGAATTTAGTTGTTGGGACCCATTTGATGCATATTTCTTAGGTTTTTTAGGGGTCTTCTATCTCTTGTAAGTGGATGTTTTTCCCACTAGGTTTTCCTCCATTACTTGAGATCCTTATTGTACATGGGTACCTCATCAAGCGTAGCTTTTAGGATCCATTTCTCTTTTTTGACTTTCCTTCCTCATCCTAAATTATGATGAAGGTATAAATAGGAGTGTTGTGTAACTCCCAATTCAAGACCAATCATATATCCATAAGGGAGAAGAGGAGTTACATTCCAGAAATGGGAAGTAACTCATGTATGATGTACTAACTCACAATGATTCATATGAAAGAATCTATGACGGAATTTTTCATACGCCCTAAGACACCTATGACTTATGATCTCACCTAAGTGAGATGACTCACCAAGTGATGTTGGCAATGCCCCGAGATGAAAAGGAAAGTACATTTCATGGTTGAATACTTTCTTACTACATGAAACTTCGCCATGCTATTGTTCAAGTGTAACTTGGTTGATTTGTATGCCATCCCACTTGATCTTCATTCTCACATTCTCTCACAAAAATTTATGAAGTATATAAATGCCCAACACAAACAAGACCAGTGGGTGCTAGTGTCCCACCTAGGCGCTCCTATCCTAGGGGTAGAAACAACTATAAAATAGAATCAACAAGTTTTCAGTGACAATATATTCTAATTTCCACAATCATATGCTCGGTTACAAGTTACAATTAGGAACCATAGGAATAAAATCAATGTCATGTTACACACTTTGAGAAATGCAACTAATCACATAATTTTTGTGGGGATCATCTTTGACTAGTTTATATTGGGTTTTCGACCATTTGTAGTGGCACTTATCCATGGGGAAGCATTAAAGGTTGGAGGTAAAAATTGACTACTCTCCCAATACTCTTCCCTTGGTGATATGACACTCAAATCCTTAGTTTAGTGAGAAGATGCTTAAATCCTTAGTTTGGTGACAGGATGCCTAAATCCTCAGTACTATTCCATCCATCTCTAAAGAAACAAACATACATGAACAATTATATCTCTTCTCTTGTGGAACAAAGGTGTATTCTATCCATGATTCATTTATTTTTCAATATGCATTTCTATTTTGACACATATTAAGTTAAAGTTCAATTTTATTTATCATGAGCATTGACTACACTTATTTTATTTTACAATTCCTCCCTTGCTCCAAAAAAAGGGAAACACACAAATGGAATAAGTGATGCAAGAACATTAACTCATTCTTGTAAATTTGTATATAAGTATTTTAAGTGAGTTAATAAGCCTTGTTTGTGAAGGATAGAAGCCATGAAAAGCTTCTAAATGCATGTAGCAGGCCTAATAAGGTCATAAATAGTTTATATAATCCTTAGAATAGTATTTAAAACAATTAGGAGATATTATTTTGCGGTATAGTTCAAATTCATGTTTTCCCACCAGAACCTTCCCTTTGAAAATTCAAAATTAGTAAACCTTGTGGACTAAATGGAAGGGTATAGAAGGTTTCATAAACATGTTATTTCCACCTTAGTAAGATTAAATCCACCTCATTATACTATCTTAATAGTAATTCTAGGTTGGAGGGAGATAAGGAGTAAGTTTGTTGAAGAAAAGGTCAAAGGAGAGAATATTGGCCTATTCTTAGGTCATACTTATTAGAGTTTGTGGATCTCTGATGAAAAATGAATGCACGAGCAATTGCAGAAATCAAAATAACTAACAATAAGATGTAATATGATCAAAACTCACAAGGCAATAATAGCTCCAAATCAACTCAATGCTCCATGCTCCATATTCACCATGTAATATAATGATGCAATTCAATTACATATAGGTGGTGAATGTGCAACCTCCTCCTAGATAAGTGGGGAATAACTCTTATTAACTGATACTATAAGTAGAGTTGACTCCACAGAACTACTAGGATAACTTAATCTGAACTAGTAAGCTAACCTCAACACAACTGATACAACTAAGATCATGCATATCCCATGAGTGTAGGAAATATCCAAGTAAATAAAAAATACAATGAATATGAATATCCTACACTAACACCCCCCATAAACATAGCTTAAGTGGGTAGTGAAAAACTTAAAGTGGGTCTCAAAAACATAAGGCCTAGATGAGGATACCCATGTACAATGAAAATATCTCATAAAGTGGAGAAAATTAGAAAACTCAGTGGGAGAAAAACTCCCCCCCAAAAGAGAGACAAATGAGACTCACTCAAGAAAAACTGGAAGAGAAGAAGAAATAGTGGGTCCCAGTAACTCGACCTGATGAGGTACCCACATACAATGATCATCACTCCATACTAGAAAGAGAAAGAAGTGAGGACAAGAAGGTACTTTAAGAAAGATCATCAATGATGTGGTCCTCTGTGTAAATACTGAAGAGAATCTGTCCTACACCAAATGATGTTCTTGCTCTTGGGATAGGACATATCAAATGAAGCACTGATAGATCTATCCCAATCGACATAACTGCATAATGTGATATCAGAGTGGTTCTGGAGACATGACATTTTTCATGATACAAAAAAATACAAGCATACAAGACTACAAATGTGAAACTAAAAATACAAGAGCAGATAGATTCGACTCTTTGAAATAACACATAAATGAGTTTGGTGTAAAGGGTCAACTCTAATGCTCCATATGCTCCATGAGATTAGAATGATCACAAGTGATTGTATATATAGCCAGGTGAATGCCCTGGCTAATCTCACATCCTAGCATTGGCTTGGGAATAACTCTCACTAGATTGCATGGATCTGATTGCAAGTGGGGCTTTTTGGACTCCACATAACTATGTATTGCTTGGACTCTAACTAGAATGGGTAAGCTAACTCAACACATCTGACTACAACTAAGCAAGCATATCCCAGGCATTTTTTGGCTAGGAAAGGCGTTTTTTACTAACTTGGTAAATATTTTAAAATACTAAGGAGTTGTGCAGGCCCCCATGGCACGTAACACATACCCTTTATACGTGCCTCATAATCACGGCCCATTAGATAGCATTCCCCAACCACCAATGACAGTATCTGGCACCCCTATACTATATGCATCCTCCTAAGACATCCCACACTGAGAAAGTGTTTCCAGATCATCGAGGGTGGTAAATTGGAAAGGCCAACTAAAGACCCTTACGACATCAAGGAATTCACACCTTGGTTCGCAACACCCAGATGCATTCTCTTTGGATGGCGTCACTCAGGAACAGTCAAGGAGCATCAAAACATAGTTTGATTTCATGTTTCCTTCTCAAACCTAATGGAGACAATCAGCTAAGGACATCTTTCCATGTGGAATCCACTTTCAATGGAAAAGTAGTTGCAGTACTTAATGACATGGAAATGAAGTGTCACATGGACCTGGAATTCTATAATAACATTACATGGATGCTTTTTTAATACCACGGAATTCAAATGACAAAGTATTCCAAGTTACAATTAGCGATGAAAATAAAAAGTGGTTCGTTAGGTACCACGTATGGTAGAGTGACGAAGACGAAGTTTAAATGAAAATAAGTTTGGAAAATACGAGCCAATTACCCCTCACAATTTAGTGTACCATGGGTGTTCAAAAATCATAGTGTTCTGTGGGTTATCAATTCAGCAGAATGATATAACATAGACCTCGGGAAATGTGTCACATGATTTCGAAAGAAAGGAATTTGTGACATAGGAGGAGTGTCTACTAATTGAGTATATAAACACTCAATCAATGCCATTAATAACGGGAAATTGTTTCCACTCATCACTTTAAGAAATATAAAAAATCATGCATTAGAACTATTCCGATTCAAAAGTGCATTTTTTCTTGTAGATCTACATCATGGACATCATTTATTTCTGTAAACACACTACTTTATAAAGTGCCACATTTTGGGGGGTTTCTAGCAAAACTCACTGGGGACTTGTAACCAACGCACCTCAAGTTACAAAAATGTTATTTGAAGTATTAACATGGGGATTGTCATAGTCATTATGGCAGTTGCAATTTCACTCAAGGTATTGTGTATGCTTGACTCTGAGAACTTCATCTCTCCAAATGGAAGTCTATGCTTGTACTACAAGTCCAATAGTATTAAGAATGATCATGTTGCCCTACCTCCATGGTCTTGTTCTTGAGCACTGATGGGCCTCTACAGAAGTATCAGTGGTTTAAACTCTATTGTGGTGGTCCTTTATTACTTCTTCTTTTATATTTCTTCCTTTAATGAGTTGATATATGTCAAGTTACTCACGCAGATTGTAAGGGTTCTTATCCCATTTTACTTCCTTAGCACCTTTTTCCAGATAGTTGTATGTGGAGAACTTGTTTCACCATATGAGAGCGATGCTTTCAACTTCTGGACAACTCTAGTGACTGCATATATTTTTTTTCCTCATCACATTTGTGTGTAAATTGTAAAGATTGATTAATGCTACACCTGTGGTTTCTTTTTATTTCCTTCAAATATTGATGTGTTTGGTGTGAATATCTATACCCTCTTGAGCATATTTTATACTATTGTCATGCCTCGCATTATAAATCATTGTTCATCTTCGGAAGATTCATGCCTGCAAACATTGTAGGTATGTGTCACTTAGAATAACGATTTCCACCTTTTTTGGTGTTATCACAGCCCCTTTTATCTTAGGATTTACTATTTTCATCTCTTTCCTTAGATCATACTCCTATAAGAAAAGATTGGCTATGTCTAATATGTGTTAGATCTCAAATATGGAGTGGTTTTAGCATGTAGAATTAGGGTGTGTTCTGTGGATTCATTAGTAGACGATCCAAAATAATTATGAAGACCGACCTTCTCTGAGGGATTTTTGTATCTCAAGATCATAAGTCCCACACTTGGATAACGTTCCCATGCTGAGATATAGAATTAGGTGAGTTTCCATGATGCAAATCTAGGAGTGCACTTTTGACCTCACAAAAAGTACCATAATCACAAAGAGTCAAGAAAATATTAGGATAGAAATGAATTAGGTTATGCAAAGACAGGGGATAAGTTGGATGACAAAAATCTAGCATATGATCTTGTAATTGTAGAGATTAAGACTACATTGATGTGTGTTATCCTTAGAGGCTTGATGTTGATTCTCATAAGGCTATATTTTAGAATGTATATAATCCAAGGATCATGATTATGCAAGTGTGATACATTTTTATCATAGCTAAAATGAAGAGAGGTATTCTCATATTTCTCATTGATGTATGTAAGAGTAAATTGATTGTGTAGGTTTAACAATGATCAAAATAAGATGTGTTCACCGATCAAATCTATATGCATATTAGTCAATGCTCAAGAACAAAATGTACATAGTAATGACTTATGAGGGAATATATCTTGTAATGCTGTCACATAATTAAGAAGTTGAAGAATTTCTGAGTTGTTTCTATGAGATATTTAAAGGAGATGGAAATCAATCAAAAAGTGTCAAATATCATAATATCTTAAGAGAAAACATCTTTTTATCGGGTTTACACATTTTTTTAAGGGTTTCAAATCACATGCATGTGAGATATCTCATCCATTTGAATGTCATAGTACTTAGCTAAAAATTGGTAGTAATAATCATTCTAGGGTCATTGTTAACTAGTGATGTAAGGAAGACCATTTATACAATGGGTGTTACACTGTCCCCATACTATACTCAGATCCTAATGATCAACTGCAAGGACATGAATTTTTAATCCTGCCTACTAGCAACTAAAATTATTATCACCTTTAGATGGACTCAAGGCTACTGCTACGTAAGAACAAAAATACTAAGTATGTGATGAAAAATTCTCTAGAAGAAAATATCCCTCCTTCAAGGAAAGGGGAAGCTTCCTGTATGGTTTGTGAATAATGGACCTTCTTTTTAATCAATTGAATGCATAGAGTCAGGGATCATACAAGCACAATCCACTGCACCTGTTCTCAAATTATCATACAACCTATTGTGGCACAAGGAAATGGATTTGCCAGTAAGGTGAGATATTAGCAAAAATAACCTCATTAGACTCAGGGAGTTAATGAAATGCAAATAGGCTCAAGAAAATTCTGACAGAGTATTAGCCATATTTTTTTCTCAACATATGGATTATGGCAAGGATAAAACAAGACTTTACAAATATATGGCTTAACACATCACATTATCTCTTGGTTTATGGAAAGCAAACCAATCAATCATTCATAAGTAAATTTTAAGATGCTTCTTGGTTATGAACCACTTAAATGTTCAGGCATACATGGAGATAGAGAGATATATAATCAATTTATATTCCTTAAGGGAATAGAGCAAATGTTATCTTTTATTGTTAAAGATAAAGCATTAGAAAAATCTCACCCAACATCAAGCTACACATAAATTGGCAACCCTTTGAAATGAGGGAGTCATAAAAAAATCATAGGTTTTTAAAATGACTCTTCAGGATTACCCGCCCCCCCCCAAACAAAAATGATGGAATTGTTCACTAATATGTACTTACATGTGAAACCCTTGATGTATGTAATGAGGAAATAAATTAAATAAGGGTCTTATGGAATATGGAGGAAGGTCATGTAGATAGTATAATGTCTTATATTGTAATATATTTTAATGAATTTTTGGAAAGTGAAAAATATTGTTCTCTTAAGAAGAGAGTCTCGTAGCTGGCCCAAAACATAAAAGAGATTTTGATTTCATTTTAGTGTCTCTAGAAGACCAATGCTGTCAATTTCTGACTTTAGTTTTTACTATGAGTGACAAAGCTCTGTGAGAGTTATTCTGGAAAGATATCAACATTTGAATTTTTATGCATTGTGGATTGAACCGTATCAAATATAAAATACTATAGGGACCAATGGTTTCAGACTCAAATATATTCAATGAATTGAATTATCTCTATCAGTGAATGGGAAGCATTTAAATCCATACTTATCTATTGTAACACTAGAATATATCACTAACTAGAGATCAAATATTACACGTATAAATAGGAAGGTTCTCTTGCTATGGTTGAGTTTAGAGAGGATGGTTTTCCTTGTTAATAAAGGCTAATAGTGAATTTGAAGTATTTTTGTGGGTTTATCACTGAGTTAATTTGTATTTTATATTTACTATATGAAACTAATGAGGTTTTATTGCACAAAATGGTTCAAAAATTCACTACTTGCATTAAAAATTTATTGAGGAAATGATTATCAGTGTGAGAACATGATTTTCGAGTGTTTTTTCTAACCAAGTGTTATTAGTTCGTAACCCTTGTTAGAAAATATAAAAATGTCGTAGGATAAAACCTCTAAAGTGTACTTTTATGAATATATTGAGTATATCATATATATAATTAAAATAAAGAAAAGGAAGAGGATCCCACCTAATCCCAATGCTCTTTTTATTTCTCAATTTCATCTTTGGTCATCCTTAACTTTTTGGTAGTTATAATCATTTATTCAAATAATGAAAGGATTTCATGAAGCAATGTCTTACCTTTCTAAATAATCTTACTCACCCACTTGTCATTTTCTCTACTTTAAATCGTGAAGCCTTGTGTCTTTCTGACAGATTTTAGATTGAAGCTACTAATGAGAGTAACTTCCTCAGATGGGAGAGAAAAAATGTAATTTGGATCCATGAAGGTTTTGTAACACCCTTGTTATACTTCAAAAAATTAAGGGATTTTTTTATATACATAACCCTTAATTACCTTTTTATGCCTTCAATTATTTCCGACACACAATAGATAAAATCGAGCATAATTAATTACAATGAATATCATTATTACTTATCTCACTATAAAGTAATCCAACATTATTAGTATTTCAGAATCCATCTTGACAACTTAAAATAACCATGTGTAACTACAAGGGTTCTATATATTTCCTAATCTCCCTTATTCTATCTATTTGAGAATGTATATCATGTATACCTTTGGTAAAACTTGTTTATAGGTCCTGATAACTTGCACATATTCTTAGTGTTAGGAAATAAAGTATTCAAGTAATTCCCTCCATCACAAAACACTTCTGAAAGAAGAAATGGTTAACAAACAATGCAATCATTCATTTTCACTACCATGGTCATAGTTATTCGACATTACGCTAGTAAGACAGTTTCAAGACTACACACTAGCCCACATAACTTGTCTTCCATTCACCACACAACCATCTCATTATAGTTATCAAGATTATTTTTCCTTGATTAAGTTTTTAAGTTTCAGAAAACCTTTTTAGGTAAGTATATAAGTTTATCATAATGATATGTTATTTAGTATCAATTTACAACATTTCTATCAAATACAAAGTTATAGTAACTTACTGAGTTACTACCTTTAATAAGTATCTCTCATCATACTTTTTCGTATCACAACGATTGTTAAGAACATAGGATAAATTATCATGTTTTAATGATACAAGTTTTTCATAAATAGTTTCATTCATAGATTCATTCACATAAGTTTAAAATTCAATAAGAATAACTCTCTTGAGTCTTATTTGGTCATCATAGGCCATTATAGGACAACTTATATTAATATGGTAAATTAATGATGTAACCAAGTTTACATTTGAATCTATTCTATAATGGCCCTTGTATGTCTACGACACTTTTGATTATCCACAAGGACATTATAAAAGAAAACATGGTTACCATAATGAATCATTAACTTGTATTTAATCAATGCTACATTAAAATAATCACTCAATCACTTTTAAGTCTAACACTGTACTATGATGACTTATCATGGTGTCATCATGTCGTTATCCATTTTGCAATATATCATAATTTCTCATATAGTTGTCATTATTTATGAATGATATATGTTTTATCTCATAAGTACAATAATATCTTTCTTAGTTTTATCTTACTATTTTCATCATCAAAATATGTTGTTTACTAACATAATTATTTGATTATAATGACATCATAAAATTAGATATAATTTCACAATATAATTCTTCATAATAAATGCTCTGTTGTAAAACAATGGTACAAATATTTCACTTTTCACAATAATAATGATCCAAACAAAAATTATAAAATTTACTTAATATCAATAGTACATAATTATGAAATGATTATTGAAAGACAATCATTAAGTACATTAGGCCAAATTTCATTGTTATAATTTGCGAAGTAATACTTTCACATTTAAATAAAATACAATTATGATCATTATCAATATTTGAATCAGATAATAACAAACATCACATGATGAATCATGTGTAAACCAATCCAATATAGTTCACTTCATAATAACTGCTCTGTCATGCATGTTGTAGGAGATATAAAGTTGTATACATGGTTAGTTTGATTAAATGGCATGAATTAACAACTACTTTCATGTTGTTATATTATGAACCAAATGAAAATGAGAAGGTTATATTAATGGTAACCTTAACTAAGTAAAAAATCTATTTATAGCTACACTTCTTAATGTATATAGAAACATTTATTACTTAATCAACACAATACTCCATAAAACATAACTTCATGAACAGTATTTACACAAGCTTAAAATTACCCTTGAATCAATTTGATCAACCTACCAAATTCATCTCTTAATGAAAATAATATTTGTTTAACTTTTAACAAATCATTCATCTAAATGACCTAATAAACTCCTTATCCTATTAATCAAAAGATAACTTGAGAAAACAAATTTTCCTTTCAAACTAATCAATACACATTTTTCAGTTGACTAATAGTTAAATAGGATCCACAAAATAGTCAAATTAATTCATTACCTATCATTATTACAAATGAAACATTAATATTTTCAGTATCATATGCAATCAATTACCATTTCTCAAACTCGGCCTGATCAACAATAATAATAAATTAAGAGTTATTTCTTGATCTAAAACTTAAGATAAATTATTATCTTATTAGTTTACTAGTATGAGTTCAAATGAAACCTCTACAATGGAATAAATAGTTGACATCAAGTTTAAAATTCACACCCAACTTAAAATGCATAGAGTTTCTATAAGAGTCTAATTGACTCGCATAATCTATTAAACCACAGAAGTTCCATAACATTCAATTAAGGAATAAATCACTTTGTATTCATAACTTAATAAAGAACCATTATCAAAATGAATCAATCGAGCCAATGCAGGCCTACAATGGAATAATGAAAATATGCATATATTGCAAAATGGTTAACATTATCAATTAACAGTTAACTAATTTTAGACATGATTCAAAGTTGAAATCAATTAGCAATGGGGCTCCTTATTCATAATAACTAATGAAATAAATTTACCAATTTCAATATTGAGATTCTATTAAGTTGGGTAGTCTTCAAATTAAATATAACCCGACATGGAAATGAGAGTATTTTTTCAAATATAAAACCCCATTACCAAATAAGTCACAAAGATAATTTTTTTATTTAGATAACAATTTTTAAAATAATAATAATTTAGATTATGAAGAAAACAACCATTCATGTTTGCTTGAGGAGTGAGAAAAACTAATATTATAATACAACTTGTTTTCATGTTTATAGTCAACCATTTCTAGTTTTGAACAAAAATTTCAAAGACCAACATGACCCACAAATCGAATACAACATACAAACAAACCTTTACAAGTTTTTCCTAAATACCCACTTCTAGAATCTGAATATATTTATCTTAATGTAACTAAATCGAGAGACAATAATAATAAATGGTGTATATATATGTTTCAACAAAAAACCATAACCAAATACACTAGAGTGAATTTCTTTTCCTAAGTTTCCAGAAAAACCCATTTATGCAAACATCTTATTTTAAAGACTTTTATCGACTTTATTTTAAAAGAAAACCAGACTAGATCAAACCATGTAAAGAATAACCCTATATTCTCAATTGAATCAAATTGTAATAGAAAGGAAGAAGTTATAAAATTCATACCTGCAACTACAAGGACATCTAATTTTTTTCCAAAAGTTCTTCCTTGCTAAAATCTTCAAATAAATTGAGAAAAACAAAACCTCCCTAGCTTTTCCAAATTTATACTATCTTAATGCCATTAAGCCAAAAATAATAGCACTATATTTAGACAGACACGCCATTAGTATTTCCACAAAAATCAACCTGATAAATTCCTTGCGTATCTCTAAAAGGAGATCTTTGAATAGTAAATAAAACAATAACAATGAAACCACATTGCATGCCCAAAGCTTCTCAAACAAGTTTCCCGTATTCCAAAATATTGTGCATGCAATGAATGGATTAAATTCTTCAGGTTCCACATAGTGGCTTGGATGAATTTTCCAATTTTCCCTCAAAATTTCCATGGGGAGTAATGAGCGGTCAAAGATTATCCAAAAATAATAATAACCAACCTAATTTTCATGGTTGTTGGTTGATGACATATAATCATCAATTAAACATTCACAATACCAATGATATGGATGAAGACTTAGTTTAACAACATATTTTCCAAAGTTTCATGGTGTTCAATGATCCCATTAAAAACCATTTGTTTTAAATATACCACTATGCCCATGGTGAGGTCGAAGACCTTCTCAAAAAACAAAATAACAATAACCTTTTCCACCATACTCTATGGTTGAAGACTATTAGTTAAACAATATAATTGCTTGGATTTAAACCCAAAATACACAAACATGAACCTTACCAATCTTTCCATTTTCTATGACCTTGAATAATCAAACAATGTATTGACAACTTACCACTTTCCAACCCATACAATTATGGTATGTGACCAATTAAAACAATAATCCTAGATAACCATACATTAACTTACCCTGATGTTGCCTTACAACAAATAACTCAACACAATGGTTTAAGACCATTATTCTCCACATCAAGTTAAAATCAACATATCAACAATAATAATTCATGTTATTAACATTGCTAAGACAATTAATCAAACAAGTAACACTTACCTTTTCGTCGCTTTATAAACCGTATACTGACTAGCGATGAAGACCATATGAATGCCTTGTGGTCAATGATCAATATAACAATCACAAGGTGGTTAGTCATAATATAAAATCAATAATAATTATTTCCAAGCACTGAAATAATACAAGTTACAACAATGTAACTGATTCGTCAACATTATGAATTTATCACTTAAAAAAAGCAAGGTATAGTAAAATCATCCAAGACAAGTACAACAAGAATCAGTTATGAATATTGAATATTTGACAAATACAAGGTGACAAGTATGGTTACGGTGTTTGGTATGCACCTACGCACGCGCACGCGCGCACACACACACACACACACACACACACACACACACACACACACACACACACACACACACACACACACACACACACACACACACAAATTAATTTGGGAATATGTACATATGTTTAGCTATAAATGTCGTAATAGCACTATTCAACTCACTTTCACAATTTTTTCAATACTTGTAGCTTATTTTTCGTAACAAAACAAAATGAAAATACTAGGTGTGACATACTTCCCCCCTTAATGAATCATCTTCCAGATGATTTAACTTGTGAATAGAAAACATATTAATCAAAAATAGATCCTTACAACCATGCTAAGGAAAATTGTCCACGTTTTTACACAAAACTTTAAACTTTTCAAATTTTCCATCTATCATTATTCAGATTTCTTGGCTGTAACAACCTTATAATAATCAAAAGCTGCTAAAAAGTCAAAAATATGATGTAATTTTTTCATTATAGTCAATCAAATTATGAAATAATATCAAATATATAATAACATATAGTCAAATAACAATTTTAGTTACTGAACTGGTAAGGAAAAACACATTTTTTAATTCATCCGATTTTTTTCCTAAGATGCCTAGTTCATTAGAACATTTATTGTTTTAGACCTTTCCTTGTGCAATTCCTCAATATTTAAAATGCAAATAGCTTCTTCCCTCTCTCAGACGGGTTTTACCAAGATAATTCTATGGTCCTACCTCTATCATGTGTTTAAACATCTAGGAAATGTGTTATATCCTAAACACTTCTTTTTACACGAGAGTATAGAAAGATCATGCATCCTAGTCAATTCATGTGAAAAAACTAACCTTATGGTATACATGAATTGTTGCTCCCATAATTTTTAAATATTACACACATCTAAGTAACAATTTTGGTAGCCTTGTTACACAATTTTGTACTCTTTTCAGGTTTTACCCATGAAAATACTTGTCCAATATCTCATATTTTTCCAAAAACTTAAACTAGTCAGTAGTTTTGTTATCTTGGTATGCCCAAAATAAGTTGCATTAAGTAATTCTTTAAAAAATTCCAAATTTAGACCATTGAAATTTTTTGTTTACATAGTTAATATGTCGATAACACTAATCATTTATAATTGTTTATTTACTTCTACCAAAATTTGTTTTTTATTGATTCATCATGTTAAATGTTATTTCAATCTTTTCAGTCCACATGAATCTCTTGTTATCTTCAGTGAGGATGTTATCAAAGAATTTACTCAAAATAAATCCTTTAGAAATTTTCTGGACTAACTATCCAACCTCATGAATATTTTAGCTTCATATGCCTCTTAGGTTCTATCCATTCTAGAGTGGCATTCTCTTTCGATGGGTCAATTAAAATGCCATCCCAGTATATTATGTGCCACGGTATTATAATTTTTCCTAATTAAAGGAGTACTTCATGATCTTATTGTATTGTTTCCTACATTCATCATTGTTCTCAAATGTTCTTGGTGTTCTTCTAGGATTTTACAAAAAAATCAAAACATTTTCTAAGAAAATAATCACAAAGTTATCCAAATGTTTCTACAAAATATTAGTCATGATGTTCATGAATGCAGTAGATGCATTAGTAAGTCCAAAGATTAACATTGAAACTTACAATTATCTTATCTTATTCTTCATGCTATCTTATTAATATCTTCATCCTTCATACATAGCTAATGAAAATCAAATCATTAACTTGATCCTTAATTACTCAGATAATACCTTTGTTTCCAAGTTCGTTGTCAATAGTGAAATCAACTCACATTTTAAGAGAAAGTTCCTTCTATGTCATGTATGATTTTTTTTCTTTGAATACCGTCAAGGAATTTTATTCATTTTTTAATCCATCTACTGTTTCCTTATGTTGGGACATTCATTTTTAATCAATAAGTCATAGGTCCATAAATGAGCTTATGTATAACTCCAAATTTGAGATGAAATTAAGCAACATCAATGTTGCGTTGACAGACATAGGTCTATCATTTAGAAAAAAAAAATTCTTATATGATAAAGACAAGATTTATCACTTTGTTTTTCAGCCGAATACTAGATACAAAGAACTCGTTTGTACTAGTATTGTATTAAAACAACAACAGGAAGTCCCACATGACTTACCTAACAATTTGTTAGGAATAAATTGTTCATTTGCTTGGTAGTTAGCCACTCCAGCGTGAATCATCAACTATTGTTTATTCCCCTGGTTCCTCTTGGAACACTTACTAACATAGTTCTCACCACTACATCTAAAACATCCTTCTGTAGGTCCTTTTCGACTGCATCTATTTTTACCATGAGAAACATTGTTATGCTCTTTCTTCCTTGTAATTACAACTTGTTTTATTGTTATATTACTCTTTACAGTCCACATTTTACTGCCAAATTTCTTCCACCACTTTTTCCTAGAATTCAATGGTGAAGAAGAATTGATGCTCTTATTCTAATTTTCCTTTTTATGAGTTGGAATTGCTTGTAGATTTTGTTCTAGGCCACTAGCTTTTCCAAACATTGCTTCCCTTGTAAACAGTCCATGTTTATCTAATTTGTCTCCCATAGTTGGGTTAAATTCCATATTGCATTTACAAATCCAAATCATGTTGTCATCAAACAATTCAATTTTCAAGTGATTCCCTCGGTTGTTGCTCCCTATCAATTCAAGATGTTTTACCTCAAACTTATCATTTTCACCCCTTACCAGCTACTCCATCTATCCATTTTTGGGTTTCCTAAAGGATTGTTACAATTTTATCTAACTTCATAACCATTAAAATTTGAGTATAATTTTCTCTGGTTCCTTTCCCTCGGCGAATCCTTCTCAAGCCCATCATATTTTTTTAAACAAGAATAAGATGTTCAGCTACCGTATGAACCCATTAAGTCCAAGAGATGATAAACCTTCAAATCTGATACCAAAAAAGTAACACCCTTGTTATACTCCAAAAAATTAAGGGAATTTTTTTTATACATAACCCTTAATTACCTTTTTATGCCTTTAATGATTTTTAGTACACAACAAATAAAATCTAGCATAATTAATTGCAATGAATATCATTATTACTTAGCTCACTACAAATTAATTCAACATTATTAGTATTTTAGAATCCATCTTTGACAACATACAATAACCATGTGCAATTGCAAGGGTTCTATATATTTATTGATCTCCCTTAATCACTTTATTCCAGCATGTATACCATGTATACCTTTGGTTAAACCTTTTTATAGGTCCTGAGAACCTACGCATCTTCTTAGTGTCATCCAGTAAAGTATTCAAGTACTTCCCTATAGCCCAAAACACTTATGAAAGAAGAAATGGTGAACAAACAATGTAATCATTCATTTGCACTACTATGGCCATAGTTATTTAGTATTGTGCCAAAAAGCTTGTTTTGATACTGCACACTAGCCTACAAAACATGTCTTCCATTAACCACACAACCGTGTCATTATAGTTATCAAGATTATTTTTCATTCATTGATTATTTAAGTTTCAGAAAACCATTTTAGTTAAGTATATAAGTTTATATATATATATATATTAAAGATAGGTTATTTAGTATCATTTTGAGACATTTCTATCTGGTAGAGAGTCATAGTAACTTATTGAGTTAATACCTTCAATAATTATCTCTCATCGTACTTATCGTATCGCAACGATTGTTAAGAACATAGGATAACATATCGTGTTTTAATGATATAATTTTTCATAAATAGTTTTGTTCATAGATTCATTCACATAATTTTAATGTTAAATAAGAATAGATCTCTTAATTATTATTTGGTTATCATATGCCATTACAGAACAACTTATATAAATATAGTTTATTAATGATGTAACCAAGTTTATGTTTCACCCTTTTCTATAATGTGCCTTGTATATCTATGAAACTTTTGAGTATCCACAAGGACATTATAAAATCAGTCATGGTCACCATAATGAATCAATATCTTTTATTTAATCAATGATGTACTAAAATCAACACTTAATCACTTTTAAGTCTAAAAAGGTACTATAGTGACTTATCATGGTGTCATCATATCGTTATGTGTTTTGCAATATATCATAAGTGCTCATATAGTTGTCATTATTTATGAAGATTATATATTTAATCCCATAAGTACGATAATATATTTATTAGTTTCATCTTACTATTTTTATTGTCAAACTATATTGTTTACTAACATAATTATTCAATTATAATGACATCATAAAAACAGATATAATTTCAAAATATAACTTTATTCATAATAAATGCTTTGTTGTAAAACATTGGTACAAATAATTCACTTTTCGCAATAATAACGATCAAAACAAAAATTATTAAATCAATAATTAATATCACTGGTACATAATTATGAAATGATTATCGAAATATAATCATTAAGTACATTAGGCCAAATTTCCTTATTACAATCTATGATGTAATACTTTCGCATTTAAATAAAATACAGGTATAATCATTATCAATATCTGAATCAGATAATAAAAAACATTGCATCATGAATCATGCATAAACCAATCCAATATAGCACTTTGTAATAACTATTCCTTCATGCATGTTGTAAGAGAGATAAAATTGTATACATGGTCAGTTCAATGAACTGGCATGAATTAAAAACTTTTTTCATGTTGTTATATTACAAACTAACTCAATATGAGAAGGTTATCTTAATGGTAACCTTAACTACGTAATAAATATATCTATGACAATACTTCTTAATGTAGATAAAAAGATTTATCACTTAATCAACACAATACTCCATCAAAGATAACATGAAAATTATTTACACAAGCTTAAAAGTACCTTTAAATCAATTTGATCAACCTACCAAATTCATATCTTAAGGAAAATAGGATTTGTTTCACTTTTAACAAATCATTAATCTAAATGACCTCATAAACACCTTATCCTATTAATCAAAATAATAACTTATAAAAAAAAATTCCTTTCAAAGTAATCAATAAACTTCTCAGTTGACTAATTGTTAAATAGAATCCACATAACTTTCAACTTAATTCATTATCTATCATTATTACAAATGAAACATTAATATTTTCAGTATCATATGCAATCAATTACCATTTCTCAAACTCGACCTGATAAAAAATAATAATAAATTAAGAGTTCCTTCTTGATCTAAAACTCAAGATAAGTTTGTATCTTATTATTTTATCAATCTGAGTTCAAATGAAACCTCTACAATAGAAGAAACAATTAAAATCAATTTTAACATTCACACCCAACTTAAAATGTACATATTTTTCGTAAGAGTCTAATTGAATCACATCCTTTATCAAACCACAAAAGTTCCATAACAGAAAATGAAGGAATAACCCGTTGTATCTTCATAACTTACTAAAGAACCATTATCAAAATGAATCAATTGAGCCAATACAAGCCTACAATGGAATAATTAAAATATTCATTATTCATAACTAAAATGTGAAGGATTTCTAAAATGGTGTATGTGTGATTAAAAGTTGAAATCAATTAAAAATAGGGATCCTTATTCATAATAGCCAATGAAGGAAATTTACCAATGTCAATAATTTCTACACTCTTCAACAATGAGATCCTATCGATCTTGGTAGTATTCAAATTAAATGAAACATGACATGGAAAGGAGATTATTTTTTTAAATACAAAACCCCATTACCAAACAAGTCACAGAGATACATTTTCTATTCAAATAACCTTTTTTAAAAATAATAGTAATCCAGAGTATGAAGACAACAACCATTTTCGTTTTCTTGATGAGTGAGAATTTTTTATGATAATACAACTTGCTTTCATATTTAAAGTCAACCATTTCTAGTTTCAAACTAAAAACTCAAAGACCAACGTGACCCACGAATCAACTACAACAAGAAAACTAACCTTTACAAGTTTTTCCTAAATACCGACTTCTAGAATCTGAATATATTTTCCTTAATGCAACTAAATCAAGAGAAAGCAATAATAAATGGTGTATACATGTGTTTCAAAACAACCCCATAACTGAATACACCAAAATAAATTCCTTTTCCTAAGTTTCCAGAAAACCCATTTATGCTAGAATCTTATTTTTAAGACTTTTATCAACTTTTTAAAAGAAAATAAGACCTGATCAAACCATGTAAAGAATAACCCTATATATTTGATTAATGTGAAATGTAACAGCAAGGAATAAGTTATAAAATTTCATGCCTGCAACTACAAGGATTTTTGTAACTTTTCCAAAATTTATTACTTGCCAAAATCTTCAAATAAATTGAGCAAAACAAAACCTCCCCATATTTTCCAAATTTATACCATTTTAATGCCATTAAACCAAAAATAATAGCAGTGCATTTAGCTAAACATGCCATTATTATTTCCACAAAAATATTCCTGATAATCTCCATGTGCAACTCCAAAAGGAGAGCTTCGAATAATAAACAAAATAATAACAATAAAACCACATTGTGTGCCCAAAGCTTCTCAAAGAAGTTTCCCATATTCTAAAAATATTGTTCATGCATTGAATGCATTAAATTTTATAGGTGCCACGTAGTGGCCTAGATGAATTCACTAATTTTTCCTCCAACATTCCATGGAGAGTAATGAGTGGTTGAACATTATCCAAAACCAAATAATAACCAACCAAATTTACATGGTGTTGGTCGATAACCAATAATCATCAATTAAACATTCACAATACCAATGAAATGGCCGAAGAATTATTTTAACAACATGTTTTTGAAAGTATCATGGTGGTCAATGACCCCATTAAAAACCATTTTAAAAAAATATAACAGTATGGCCATTGTGAGGTCAAAGACCTTCTCACAAAATAAAATAACAATAATCTTTTCCATCATGCTCTATGGTTGGAGACTATTAGTTAAACAATATAATTTCTTGGGCTTAGACCCAAAATAGAAAAACATGAACCTTACCAATTTTCCCATGGTCTATGACCTTAAAGAATTAAACAATGTATTGACAACACTTACCACTTTCTAGCCCATACAATTATGGTCTGTGACCAATTAAAATGACAATCCTAGATAACCATACATTAAATTACCTTGATGTTACCTCACAAAAAATAACTCAACACTACGGTTTAAGACCGTTATTCTAGTTCAAATCAACATATCAACAATAAAAATTCACATTATTAACATTGCTAATTGGTTAATCAAACAAGTAATATCTACCTTGTCATTGCTTTATGTTGGCTAGATTTTCTGCACATCTAAAAACCTAAGCAATCATGAGATAAATCTCCCTCATTTACCAGTGAGGCTCTTGTGTAAGATTTTTTCAATTATATTTTCTAGTATCTATCTATTGGTATTACTTTAACTATGTATCTCATGAACCATAGCTAGACAATTTTGCAACAAGTAAGCAACTGTAAGAGAAAGGAAATATCTTTAGAAGATGAAAATAATAGGAAATAGGATGAAAGGAGGGAAGATGTGTGACCTAATCAATAGTTTACAGATTTGATCACATGCACATAGATTAAAACAAATAGATCATGAAATACATTATTCAAAGTGAAGGAAATTTTCAAATCTAGATCTAGAATAACACAAAGTTTATGAATAGATCTAGAAATAAATAAGAAACAAAAATGCATCGTTGACAAAAAGTTCTCTGGAAATCTGCCTCCTCTCTATTCCTCAGCTTTTAGTAAGCTATCAAGGGTTTCAGCTCAAATTCTAGAACACAAGAATGCTAATTACAATTTTTGATCCTTTAACCCGTAGGTTCTTCATCTATTTATAGTGCAGAAAGGGAAATTACAAATAGGAAGATTTAAATGAATTCCCGCATGTGGAAGCTATGAAAATGGAAACAACTAGAATTCTTCCTCATGGAATTCCTCTTTGCATGACATACAAGATTTATAACTGAAAAATAGAACCTTCTATTTTGCATGTCTGCCACCTATTTCCAAGTAATTGGATTCTTCAAGTAACGGCTTTTAAACCAATCACTTAAGTTTTATAATTTCATCGATTTATCAATTACTTTGTTAGATAAAATAAAAGAAAGAGAAAAATAAATAAGAAGAAAACTACAACCCTTCCAGTCTTGTTCTTCTTCCATATTCTGCATGCAGTTGACTCTTTTTCCTTTGATTCTCACCAAAATGGATCTAAAATCTATACATGAATTTGATTTTCTTGTGGGTATTGCCTTTGACCTGTCTTCCCTTTTATCCTTGAAGCTTTTTCAATTCTTCTTTAGTACATGCACGAGTGCAATGTTTTCTGTAAATAATTCAAACAAAACATCATTTTTTATTTTTAATTGCATATGAGCAATTTTAAATTCTTGAAAGAACTCTGGTTGAATGAAAATACAAGTAAATTTAATGAAGGCTTCAACTGGAAGATTGGGAGCACATGCACAAGATCTTGGAAGGATTTTCCCATGCAATGACTTCCACATGGGCTGCGATAGAAACAAGAGGATGAAATTTTTCCAGAATCCTTTTGCAATTATGAGATCTTGATATGTCAATTAAATCGGTGATAGGTTCAGGGCCTCTGTCTATATAATCGACTTTAGAAAATCTAGAAGCTATGCATGATTCTGCCGATTCTTTTCTTTCATCATGTTTCATCATGGTTGGAACAATATTTGTCTGAGCTCCTTTTCTTTTAATTCTTTCAAAATCCCTTGTAATTGGATCAATTTGTGTAGATATGAAAACTTCTTCAGATTCATAAGATATATTCTATGTACCTGACATTGATTTGAGCACCTGTGATGAACACCTGCAATTTATTAAGACAAATATGGAGTCGATGGCATGAATACTTGATTTTTATCACCAAAATCTGCATATAAATCTTGTTACCCTAACATTTGATGTTTTGCTTAAATGCAAAGAAACCAAAAATATTATTTAATTCACCAGAGCACGTATACCATCATGCATATCATTATCTGTTAGAGTAGGTATTTACCTTAGCTCATGTTCACCTAGGTACTTTATTTACCTTTATTGATTTATCCTCACCCACTTATGTGTGTGGATATTTCTTTTATATTATTTAGATATTAGGAGATATTATCTAGTTGTTAGGTATAGTTCTTTCTTTGATCTATAGTATTGACTAGATCCTTAATGTCTAGTTCTCTCCTAAATCTATGGTCTTGACCAATTCTTTGATAACTAGTTATTTCCTTGATTTATGGCTTGATCTATGACCTTAACTAGTTCTTAGATTGTTATTCCTTTCCTATTTAAGAAAGGACCATTCTCAATGTATTGCATCGAGTTTCATAATAATATATGATATTGCTGCTCATTTGTTTGCAAAGGTTTATGTAAAGTTATTTTGGTGAATTGCTTTCATCTTATTGATCATGATGTTTGATTAGCATCTGTGTTCTTGGCTTGGCACGATCTAGTTATTGTTCCTTTCATGGTATCAGAGCAGGAGATTGCTATTGACATCCGTCTGTAAGTTTTATTTTGTAAATAAATTATTTGTGTATTCATATATTTGGGATTTGGTCGTATTTTTTTGTTGCATGCATTTTTATGCAAAATAGAGGCTTCCATTGGATCCAGAAGGCATGAAAACCCTAAGATCGACTGTAAACTTGGTTGTTTCAATAGACAGTTGTTTTTTGTGGTTTTTTTGTTGTTGTAGAGAAGCACACTAGTTCACCTTGGGATTCATGCCCACCACAAAAGAAATCATGGGATTATTTTTTGAGTCTATTAGGTTTTTCAAGATCTACATAGAGCAATTTTCTATCACGGCGTATTTGTCCCAGTTTGCGCATAAAAAGGTTTTTGGACCTTTCCTTTTGTGGCAGGGGTCCACGGAAACATCCATTAAAATCCTTAGCCCTTGGTCATATGGTATGGTCATATGAGGGCTTAAAGCTTGTGATCTAGTAGGTGCTTAACTTTAGGCCCCTTTAATTTTATTTTGTTTTACTGGCACCTAAAATAAATAACAGAGCAAAATATCAAAAAACTTGTAACTTTTGATCGGTAACCCGGTTTTGAGTGCCATTTTTTGCAAAATTACTTTTTTTTTGTGATCTTTTCATTGGAAATATTTATTTTGAGACTTACACTATAATTATAAAGTGCCAAATATGGAGGAGTGTTGTAATCAATTGTGGACGCAATTTCGGCTGAGCTCAACGTCCTAAATTTTTGGGAGTTGCAGTTTGTACCTATCATGGATTCTGAGAATGATATGCTTTTCTTTGAAGTATGTGGAATTAAAGAGGATATTGTAATATTTGTGGAAGAAAATAGATCACTCAAGAAGTGAAATTATCTTCTACAATCACTCATTCACGATAAGGATACAATAATACACTTCCTGCAGAACAAACTTGCTAGCCTACAACATCACCATCATATTGTGGACAACCATATCCATGCTCCTAGTCCACTTACAGTTGTTCTCTTGTACCCACTGATATTGATCTGCCAGTCTTTGAGCCTAAACCTGCTTTTGATGCTTCTAAACCTGTGAGGCTTGTTACTGCATGTTCTTCCACATCTGTGCCTATTACCCACATGTTGTGTATCCTACTTCTGCTTAGTTGCATGGCTTTTTTAAGAAGCATAACACTGCATTTAGTTCTCACATGCTCCTTTCTATGGGTCTCACTAGAGGAGTCATTGGTAGATAATCACAAGGTATTGTTTCCTCTATTCCGCATGTTAAGTGGAATTCTTGTCATGACATTGGTTTTCGAGCATATACTTCATTGGGATCACACATTGACAGAGCTCCTTTTTTTGTTCACTCAACTCTTTCTGAGGATCATGTGCAACACATGAGTTCTGCACCTTCACTCAAGATTGAGAAACCTAAGATTTCATTTGTCAGACATGATCAACCTGACACACATTCTGATGTTCTTTTACATGCACCCATTGTGCATTTTACACCAAGTCATATGTAAGCATCTTCTTCATCCATCCATGTTGATTTAAGGTGGATATTTGATCACTCATGGAGGTGACATAGGCATTCATTGAGAGGACTCTACAGGTGTGGCTCCTCCACCATTTGGTCTCTTGCTCCACTTTCTATACCTTATGCATTATGATGCTTCTTGTTTTGAGCATTTTTTTAGTAGTTGTAGTGTATCTCTCTTGTTTTTTGAGAGATTTTGTATATGTATTTTCGACACTTTTGGCATGTTGACAGTCTCTCTTGTGGGGGATATATTCTAGTGGAGCCCAGTGTTAGTTTGTCAGTGTTCAAGTAGTTGTTTTGACAACTCATACAGATTTGTAGTGCCACTCCACCCATTCAGCAATATGGGAGGGTGTGGTGCTGATCTTGCTTCTTCAGGTTTTGTGTCCTTGCCTTGTTACCTTGGCTTTTCTTGGATCGTGACACTCTAGATTTTTTGTCCTTGCCTTGTTGCTTTGGTTATCGTTCTTGGATCGTGGCACACCTATTTCTAGCACTTGATCGAATTATGTTTGGTGTTTTTTTCACTTTCGACATCACTCCGTTGACAGTCTACTTATATGGAGCTATTCTGGTGAAACCCAGTGTCAGTTGTTTTTGAGTTTTTTGATCAAGCAGTGGATTCAAACCACAGTACACACCAAACTTCTTCAGCATTGTACAAGTTTTTGAGCCAAGCTTCTTGGGATTCCTTGGAGCGGGTCTTTACTCTCTTCACTTTGTTATTACTGGTTTTGGGTACCTTGCGGTGTCCCTTTTTTCCCAGTTATTGTACATGATTACCTCATCAGGCCTAGTTGTCGGGACTCATACTGTGGACATGCCACATCTATTTTGGCCCCTAGCTTCACTTGAGGGGGGTGTTAGAGTAGGTATTTACCTTAGCTCATGTTCACCTAGGTACTTTATTTACCTTTATTGATTTATCCTCACCCACTTATGTGTGTGGATATTTCTTTTATCTTATTTAGATATTATCTAGTTGTTAGGTATAGTTATTTTCTTGATCTATGGTATTGACTAGTTCTTTCCTTGATCTATGGTATTGACTAGATCCTTGATGTCTAGTTCTCTCCTAAATCTATGGTCTTGACTAGTTATTTCCTTGATTTATGACTTGATCTATGACCTTGAATGGTTCTTAGATTGTTATTCCTTTCCTATTTAAGCAAGGCCCATTCTCAATGTATTGCATTGAGTTCCATAAGAATATATGATATTACTGCTCATTTGTTTGCAAAGGTTTATGTAAAGTTATTCTGGCAAATTGCTTTCATCTTATTAATAGTGATGTTTGATTAGCATCTATGTTATTGGCTTGGCACGATCTGGTTATCGTTCCTTTCATTATCATAGCGAGAATCAAGCCATTCCAACCCTAGGCGCCAAACCTTGAAGCTCCTTGGCAATGAAAAACACCTTTTGATGTAAAAACTTCCTTTCCTTAGCGCCAAAACCTGTCTGAGATGCAATCCTTAGAAAAAATAATTAATTGCTTCTTTATTATGTCATCCCATGCTTATATAATCCTCAACATACTATTTTTAATAATTTCCCTTCCTATTTCTGGCAATTTAATTAATAAACAATCATGTTTATTCACCCAAATTGGGCGCCCAATTATGCATGTTGCTGGTTGCTTTTAAATAAATTTATTTTATTTATTTTTAGCATGCATCCTTGATTTCTCCTTAGCTCTTCCACTTGCATTTACTTTCCTTCTATTTATGGCACTAAAATTGGGTGAATAAACCATTAATAAATATTATTAAATGCATTATTATTCACCCAAGGTGGGTTGCATTTTTTAGCAAGGATGATTTCCAAAAATAGGAAGTCAACTTTGATGGGAATTTCTACCCTACATTACAGCTCCAAAATTCCCCTCTTCCACTTAAGTTGTTTAACTTTCATAACGGGAATTTTTACCCTGTAAGGCAGGTAAGAAATTCTCACCAGTGCTTTAAGTGATTTTTCTTTTATAATGAGAATTTTTACTTTGTAAGGAAAGTAAGAAATTCCCGCCTACTTGTAGCCTTTAGTATTCCCATTGCAACTTAAGTGACTTTGAATTCATGGGAAAAAGTACCCTACAAGGCAGGTAAGAAATTCCCGCTTGCCTACCACTACCCAAATTCCCATTGCAGCTTAGATCTATTTATTCCAAAAAGTGTGACGTGTCGAGGAGAGGCTTTTTGTGCTTGAATTCATCCTTATTTATCATAAGTTTACTTTTTGAGGTTGAATCCTTCGGCGCAGTGGCCGTAAATGATCTCCAGATGTTCCAGGAAATTAAACAGACTATACAGGATGAAGAACAAACCTAGGAGAATTAAACAGAAATACTAGGGGGAAAACTGGATTAAAACGTAAAAGAAATAAATAAAAACAATTTTTTTTTCTAGAAGTCACAGAAGAATATCTAAATTCATTCCTGGTGAAAATCCCATTGAAATGTTTGGATACTGGCATGCTAAAATTCAACAGGATTCAACTGGAGCACGATTTACTTCAAACGGGGCTCTATTTTTTTAATAAATAATTGAATACAAAAATGCTGCAAACAAAACTTGGTGGAGGGATAAAATGAGTTTCAAGATCTAGGTATTTGTCGAAATTGGATCATATGGTTCACTGGGAATATATTAACATAATACAAACATCTTTTGGCAATAAAAACATGAAAAGACCCGTTATTTTAAAAAAGAATGATTTTTTTTCAAATGGGTAGTCTCAGATTTCAGGGTGAAATATAGTGACACCAATTTATAAACATTCCTCATAATGAGTAGTGATGAAGACCATCTTAATGCATGGAATGGTCAATGACCAATGTAAAAGTCACAAGGTGGTTATTCATAACATCTAATCAATAGTTAATATTTCCAAGCACCAAAATAATATAAGTTATAACAATGTAAATGAGTTGTCAACATTACGAATCTTATCATTTACAACAAGAAAGGTAGAGTAAAATCATCCAAGACAAGTACAACAAGAATAAGTTATGAATATTTAATAATCAATGAATGTAAGGTGACAAGTGCAGTTACGATGTCGGGTATGCATCCACGCACATGTATATATCCTTTTGTAAATATGTACATTTGTTTAGCTACAAACGTAACCTCATAACAACACTATTTAACTCACTTTCAAAAACTATTTAATACATCATAGCTTATTTTTACAACATAATAAAATGAAAATATGATATGTGATAGATTTTCATATATGAAGAAAGAGTTTTTACATGATATTCTAGTTGTTCAATTTTTTCCTTATACTCCTTGTTTCTCACAAGAAGGTGAGTGGAAGATTCTTTGAACAAGTGGGCATATCCTTCATGTGTTTCCAGCCCTAGAGGAATGGTGGTTATCTCATAGTATGATGGAGTCATCTCCCCATTGGGTTTTACTACTTTTTTCTGAGTTACCTCCACGTACTGATTTACTGAAGCACCACTAAAGAGGCAGGAAGCAACTTGATATTTTTTCCTTTCTTCATTTGCACCATTGTGGATATGGATTGAAAATATAGAACAACCACTTATTGAACTATTTGGGTATTTCCTCCAATCATCTCTTGCACACATGATAATATTTCATTTTTTTCAAGATCAACACTGGGCATGATGGTTGTTTCTAGCTTTGAGTGAGAGGGTTCATATTACACTGGTTGAGTTGGTGCAGCTGTAAAGGAGGAAATACTCAGATACCGTTGAGGGATTGATGGGTGTGATGGATCAATTTCTATTTAAATCACTTTAAAAAACTATTTAATATATCATAGCTTATTTTTTCAACATGATAAAATGAAAATACGATATGTGATAGATTTTCATATACGAAAAAAGAGTTCTTACATGATCTTCTAGTTCAATTTTTTCCTTATGCTCCTTTTTTCTCACAGGAAGGTGAGTGGAAGATTATTTGAACAAGTGGGAATATCCTTCATGTGTTTCCATCCCTAGAGGAATTGTGGTTATCTCATAGTCTGATGGATTCATCTCCCCATCGGGTTTTACTATTTTTGTCTGAGTTACCTCCACGTACTGATATATCAAAGCACCACTAAATGAGGCGGGAAGCAACTTGATATTTTTTCCTTTCTTCATTTGCACCATCGTGGATATGGCTTCAACATATAGAATAACCACTTATTGAACTGTATGGTTATTTCCTCCAATCATCTCTTACACACATGATAATATTTCATTTTTTTCAAGATCAACACTGGGCATGATGGTTGTTTCTAGCTTTGAGTGAGAGGGTTCATATTACACTGGTTGAGTTGGTGCAGTTGCAAAGGAGGAAATACTTGGAGACCGTTGAGGGATTGATAGGTGTGATGGATCAATTTCTTCATGTTTCAAACCTTTTACAGGATCCTAGATAGCTTTTTCTTTCTTGTGCAGCCTCCTGTAGATGTGGGACCTCATATTCCACTGAATTATTTATCAAGAGCTCTCTTGAGAGAGAAAATATTAAAGGTTTTTTATTTTATTTAGAATTTTAGTGATGAGATGGTTACCTTCTAAGAGTGTGGAGAAATCTTGATTTGATCACAAAAACAGTGCATCTTTCTTATTTTTAAAATTTTCCTTAGATATTTGTATTACCACTTTGGTTCATTCACTTATATGCCCTGACTCATGAATGCTCTGTGAGACTTGTGATAGGGGTAAGGTCTTCATAGCTTGATACTCAGAATCATACATTTCAGTTCCATCATCTTCAATTCCATCCTCGAACCAATCAAACTCATGAATGCTCTGTGAGACTTGTGAGAGGGGTGAGGTCTTCATAGCTTGAGAACTGGGTGAAATTTTTTAGATTTTCCATACCTCTTGATCAGAATGACATCTTGAAAAGACAGTCTTGATTCAGGATTACCCTCCAACAATCACTATGGAAAACATAGAGAATGCATCATTCACTCCTTAAAAAGGGTGGTTTCTCTCGTTCAAAATTGAAAACATACTTCTCATAGGAAGGGGATTTATGATAAATGTACTGAGTGGGGGAAGAAATATTGATGGATTTTTTCACTTATTATCTATCCCCAGTCAATCATCTTCTTACCCTCAATGAGAACAAGGATTAATTTCCCCATCCAATCTTGAAAATCCTTTGTGGCCTCTTCTCCCATCACCCTGCTTAGTAGAATGATTGCATCAAATAAACTTCAAGCAACTCACTTCTTGAAAGAGCTTTCGGCATGCGAGATGGCTTCCTTCCTATTTAAACCATGACCCCAATGCAAGACCTTGAAGATATGATTCATTTTTAGACCATTCTCCTGATGAAAATTCATTCATGATGATGACCATGTTGTTCCATGTTGGGATTTTCATACATTGTGAAATTCCCTTTAGAGTGAGCACTGCTAGAATCAAGTTGTCTTTTGTGTTTATGATTCTTAACTCTAGCTCATAGTGATGAACACATGCCACTAATAACTCCATACTTTAGAAAGTCTTGGGATGACCACCCATATCATATAATCCACTCTTCAACACCTTTTCTTCCAATGGTTATTTGGGACTACCAAGCATTTGGTTCTTCAAATCTTCCAAGTCCAAATGAGCAACATCATTGTAACCCACCCCTAGATATTCTAATACTAGGGCTGAAATAGGATCTATACTAAAAATGTGAACTTCATACTTGTAAAAATAAACAAGATGAAAGAAAATGAAGATGATAATAACTTTCTGCAACTGAAACGAAGACTTTCTATTTTTAGCAGTTACGGTTCAGGGGCTACTATTTTAGGAAAAAGTGACTTTTACCTTGAATTCAGTTTTATGAAACCCTTAACATGATAATAATACATTTAGTGATATTGCTTTGTTTATTATTTACCTTTTATATTTTGGAAAGTTTTTTTTTTTCTTTTTTTCTGTTTTTCTTTTTTAGGAAAAAGTTCTTGTTTGACCTAGTTTGTCATCTTCATTATTTTTTGAATGTACTAATTGGAGATAGTTTGCTATTTTTGTAAGTTTTTATTTTTATTAAGTGAGGGCACCAAATACTTACTATTTTTATAAATACACTTATCCATGTCTATTTTCAATGAAAATGTCTTCACTAGATTTGGCTCATCTCTAGGACTCTGTGCTCCAAATTTCACCTCGATCTATCTACCAGAATTCTTAAAAAATGAAAAATCAACTTCTAGGGGATGAAACTAGGGTTTTCTACCATTAAAAAATTATGGCATCATCCACTTTGTTGTTACCATCTTTTTAAAGGAACCTATAATGAGGAACAACTGAGAAAATCTTGACAGATTCTGTTTGCATGTTTGAAAATTATGATTTTTTCATGGTTTTTACATTCATGGCTGCCCTGGAGGAATTTTGATAGTGTGTCTAGTAAAATTTTAGGTTTTTGAATGTTTCAAGAAGTAAAAATGGATTTATGGGTCTGACTAGGAGAATAAATGAGGTAAAAAGCATTTATTTTGAGTTTATAGCATACACAACAGTGTATTTTGATGCATGGCTGAAGTAGAAGAAACTAGTTAAAAAGTTAGGGTTTGCACTTCATAACATGGGGCATATTTTCCTATAACCTTGGGTTTAGTTTTCATGATTTAAATTTTAATTTTTAACCTTGTAAAAATCACATCACAATAGTTGGATCTCACTTAGGTACTTATTCTAGGTCTAACGAAGTGAGGACAGGGAAAACATGAACTCCAAAATCTCAGGATACAATAAAGACCTTTTCCTTATCCATTAGGCTATAAATTATTATTACAAGCAACATATATGAATGAATAAATTCACACACACATAAAAAAGGAAACACACCACACTGGAAAGGAAAACACACATGATGGGAAAGGGAAATGCACAACCTAAATTCATTTATGGTATAGGTGAGGGACAACCCACTTTCACCGTTTGTACAATTTTAAGTATTAACCACTATGAGGAAATTCCAAATAAGTACCATCCAGATATGAGAGATACAAATTAATTTCTCTATAATCTTCCCAAATCTTAAATGGCCCTAGCCAAAAAGATTCAAACTTTATGTGACTACCCTTTGGCTCTCTTCTTTTATCCCATAGTAACACAAGATCACCAATTTGGAAATCTCTTGCCTCATATTTTTTTTATCAAAGATATTATTCACTTTCAACTGATGTTCCTTAATTCAATCAACTACATTTAACCTATCTTCACCAAGTTTCTCAAGATACAATATTCTCTTATCAAGAGAATCATGGAATTGACCATCTTTGGCTGCTTTGACCAATTGGAGAGAAGGAAATTGAATCATGATAGGAATCTTGGTATTAATCCCATAGATAAATTGAAACAATGACATGTCAATTTCCTTTTGCAGAGTGATTTTTGTTCTTTCCAAAAAATAACACCCTTTGATTTTTCATGAATGAATGGATGAGCAACCATTTTTTTGGGTAACATGGGATTGTTTCTAAGTTGTGGGGCTTGCTACTTGAGATAAACCTCCAAAGAATGCCAATTCATTTACCTAATCTTAATGGTAAACTACTCCTACCACTAAAAATGAAACTATCTAATCCTATTCTAACAACCCACAAGGACCAGGGAGAGAGGGAAATTCATAAATGGAAATATTAAGCTAAAGAGAGGTTATAACACCAAGAAAAGGGGGAAAGACACTCTCAGATGAGTGGAAATGGGATAAAAATGGAGGAGATGGTAGACATGATTACCATAGTCCCAAACAACATTCAAATTCTCATTCCCATAGAGCACAATAGAAATAAAACCTACAAAAGGATAATAAACATGCACAACTGTAAGTAGATGAAGAGGAAAAGTAATGAAATAAACACAAGCTAGGGGAAAATGTAGCCACAAAACATGAATTTTATTGCTTTATAAGGATGCACTGTCCATTACAATGAAGTAAGAAGGCACAAAACCATTGCAAAGATCCAAATATGTGGCCTACAACTCAAAATACACATGCAACTCTTGTACAAGGATGCATTAGCATTATAAGAGGGTCCACTTTTACAAATGAGCATCCTTTTACAATATATAGAAAATGGGAAAGAGAGGGAAACTCAAATTTCCACCTTCAACCACAAACAACATACATTAAATGTCTGAAAAAATGCATGTGCACCCTTACAAGACCATTCTCCTATGAAACTTTTCTTGTAGGATAATTAATGGGCACTATACTTAATAAAATTGGGTGGTTGAACTACCTGGAACTTTATCTTTTAATGTTGGACTATATTTCCTCTTTTTCACCCACCTAACCTCACAAAATTTAATAAATCCAATTTTTTGAGGTGTAGTACATGATGATACCTTTCTAGTGGTACCAAGTTTGTGAAATTTTAAGTTACATCATAAAATTTATGGACCTATGAATTTCATGGGCTTGGGAAGGTCACCACTGGTTCCATGCAGGCTACCACAGTCTGTGTTAATGCACTTTATTCCATGTACAGATGAACCGTCTGATCAGGGAACTAAGGGAATAGTGGAATTTTTCCTTATGTGTTCACAAGAATCATCATATCCACATTCCCACATTGTTTTGTGCTCCCCATTTGATTGGTTTAATCATTCATGTGGGGAACTGGTGGAACATGGGAACTGTTCTGTCAGTTCCCCAGGTATCTACTTTATCTGCTTCTTCTCCCCCCATTTTGTTCTCTTCTTCCATTATTCGGCCAACCCATCCATGTGGTGAACTAAAATCCTATCGAAAATTTTCCTCCAGTGCTTGAAAGAGTCGATTTATCTTTAACAATATCCCAACTCTACTTATGCGGCTAAATCGGTAAAATGGATAACACAAAGAACACAAGAACTATTCCTTTATTTCTTGAAAATCCCTATTCACCCACAATACACTTCTAACTCCCCTTATTGTGGTCAATGTGGCAATGTGAAGAACATGAGGAACAAAGGAAGAACTCCTCATGTTCCTTCCTGACCCGATTTAGTTGATTTTTCCCCAAATGACCCATTTTTTATTTTTTAGCTAAGTATGGAAATAAAGAGCTAGACAAGGAGGAAAGGAATGTCTGAACACTAATTTTTACCACTTTTATCACTTATACTATCCAAGTCCACATGAAAATGTAAGTTATCAAAATTCCCCTAGGAGGGGTATTTTAGATAACAATTTTGTCCACCCATAATGCATCATAAAGCTTCTTGTGCCAATTTCTTTGGTTTTGATCCACCAGCTTACGAACGATTATCACGATGTTCTTGTTACTAGATTTGGCTTGAACATTCCCTTGAGAGTAATAGTATGATGTATGTGAGAGTGAGATTTGATAGCTACAGAAAAATTTGGTCATTTCCATAGAGGAAAAATATGTTGCATTATCAACCAACCTTTTGAGGGATTCCAAAATAGATGATGATGTTCTCTTTGATGAAATTACATATCATTTTAGAGTTAGCTTATTTTAATAGGATGGCCTCCACCCATTTGATGAATTATTCTATTGCTATGAGCAAGTACACATTCCCCACACTTAAGTGATGATTGAGTACACTAATAAAATCTAGGCCCCACTACTGGAAAGGTTCCTCAATGATCACTGAACGAAGAGGGAGTGTAGAAAGCTGTTGTCTTCCCACAAATTTTTGACAAGGCTCTCATTTGGAAACCCATTGTTAAGAATCTATAAATAATGTAAGCCAGTAGTACCTACCGTGGAGGATCTTGTGAGAAGTCACCATGGTAAATAAATTTCCATCACAAGCTTTATCATAGTAATCCTTTAGCAAATTTTCTTGTTGCTCTTTTCCGACACACCATAAGAAACATCCATCCAGTCCTCTCTTATATTTCACATGATTCCATATGACATACCTAGCTTATTTTAGCCTGAAATTTTGCCTTTGTTTATCGTCAATGTGTGTTAAGAAATCTTTGTAGGTGAGAAATTATGCGATATAAAATACCACTCATTGGTGGTGTTTATAAAAAGAACTTGAAGCAAGTCCTTACTTATGCATCCATAACATTTACATTCATTTTTCCATAGTGAGTCATGAATGAATCATATTTAGCCATTGGCTAGTATAAACCATTTCTTTAGACCACATTTGAAGGTCAAATATCCAAGTCTTACTCCTAAATATCGGCCACCTAGTTAACTCTCTTAGCCCTTGGATCATGTTGAGTTAGAATTGATTTTATCACAAACCCTGAAACCATCACTACAGTGCAGGAGTTGAGAATGTATAACTAGAAGTTATTGACTTCTTTGACCACAACATATACGTGCTTCTCCATTTGATTGTACTTCAACTCATGATATTTTAGTGGACAACTCATGAAGGCAATGGGTCTTTCAATAAATTCATCATTCCTTTGAAATAAGATGAATAAAAGAGTATGTTCCAAAGTATAAGTACAGAATGAAATATTTTTCAAAGTTAGGCATACCAAAGTAAGAGCCTTATAAATTTCTTCCTTGATTGCCTCAAATTACTCCTTGCCTTCCTCACCCACCTGAAACTTTCTTGCAGTTTCATCTTGCTAGTGATGTGTTTTGTCAACTTAGCAAATTCCAAAAAAAAGAAATGAATGAAGTTTACCTTGATGAAGAAGGAATGAACTCCCTGCTTACTCGTGGGAAAGGATATTTCTTGAATTGATTTAATATTTTCAGGATCAATCTTGTCTCCATCCTTGTTCATGATGTGATCGAGGATTTTCCCCTCAGTAACACCAAAAATTCATTTTTAGGATTCAGATAAATCTCGTGTTTTCGACACCTGATTAGTAATTGTTCCATATGTTTCAAGTTATCTCCCTACTTTTTAGATAATACCGTAAGGTCATCAAGGTAAATGATGATGTAATTATTAATATCTTTGAAGGAAAGATTTATCACCATTTGAAAAGTTACTCCAGAATTAATGAGGCCAAATGACATCCTGTTGTATGAAAAGGTTCCCCATGGAGTTGTGAAAGTCATTTTGAGTCTATCTTCTTCTACTACCTCAACTTTGTTATATCCAGAGAATCCATCGAGTAAAAAAAATTATATCAGACCTAGTGACTTCCTATCTCACCATTATTCTTTCACACTAAAATAATATTGCCCACCCATGATGAGTGGTGAATAGGAAATAAGATTCTTGCATTCAACATTTTCAGCTCCTCTTCTTTGATCATGTCAACAATCTTAGGGTTATATGTCCATTTCTTCTACCTGAATGGCTTGGATTTGGGATTTAGTGGTATGGAGTGATGTATTTATTTAAGCCTAAAGGATTTGAGCTCATCATATGAATAAGCTATCACATCATAGTATCTCCTCAATAGTGAGACAAAAATCCTTTTCTCCTCTAGTGAACAAAACTTTTTAATATTTACCATTCTCGATTACTTAGGGGTGATAATGTTCTCTTTTTTGAATTTTGTAATGCATCAAAAATATTCTTTTTCCTTTTCTTTAATAAACTTTTCATGTTTATCAAACAAGTCTTTAAGAGAAACAAGACCCTTAGGAATGTTTTTTCCCTTTAGTCTGATGACCCCTTCTAAATTGATTCCATTTATCTATCCCTTGTCTGCATCTGCAATAGAATCATGATTCAGAGCATTACTTCCTTCATAGAATATATTGTTGAAGTTATACCTTTAATCCAGGAAAGAGATAAGATGACTGTAGTCATTGAACACTTGTCAGTGGTTGAAATTATCTGGCACACTTGGCCTTAAAATCATCTTGAAAATAAGTTTTTCCTTGTTAAAATATGTATGTGGGGTCATTAAATAAGATGAGAATACAAGAGAATTAACTTTCTCATTTTGTTCACAGGGGATAGCTTAAATTGAGAAAACATCGAAAGACTCGATGCAATCCCATACTCTATTCCTATAATGTTTGAGCCTTGGTTTCTTGACTTGATATTTGGTTTCTAACTTGTTTGACAATCACTTCATCATATTTAAGGCATTTCAACTTCTTAATACCCTTGGATTCACCTACATCCATTCCTAGAAGGAGAGCTTCATAATATGCGGTATTATTAGTGTTCTCAAATTACAATTTAAAGGCAACAGGAAATAAATTGCCAAAAGGATAAGTTATCACAACATTGTCTCTTGAGCTAGAATTGGAATGGATTTCATCAAAATCCATTGTCCACAAATTATTTTCATCATCCTCCACTAGAAAAGGTGGGTTTTCATCTCTTTCTGCAGTCAAGAAGTAGTTACCAAGTCCACTGTCTTGAAACAATATATCAAACTTTGAATCCTCTATTTTTTTAATGTTATACTTCATCCTTCTCATGGGCAACAAATTATTCATTTCTCCTTTTACTTGAATGGTTTCCAAGGACCAGTCTATCTAAATATCACCTTCTAAGTCTCTACAGAAGTTTCTACTTAACAAAATTCCAAAATATGTCAGGATGTTCACTACTAAGATGGTTAGCAGAACCTTCTTGTCCATAAATTTGGTGAGAGCTACTTGTACATCTTTGATTCGTCCTACCAGTGGAACTTATTTATACTCCATATAATAGAAAGATATAGTTTCTTGTGCCAAGGTAAGTCTAAGATCGTTAGAAAAATTTATTAGCATTACATTATCTAAAGCTCCTGAGTCTATTATGTAATTATTCAATTGAGGACCTTTCATTAGGAGGGAAATATAAAATGGCTCAACTTTGTGAGTCTTATATGCACTCAAGGAAATCATGTTTTTAGATGGATGGGTACATGGCATTCACAGTTTTCCTTTAGAATTACAGACTGTAGCATTGGTATTTGAACTAATACCTTTGATGTAGTGGAAAAAGCTTTTAAATTTCTCCGGATGGGTTTGTAAAAATTCAGATCTGGAAATTTGAACTTTGGACTTCTTCACATGCTCAATGATGTCAAACAGAGTGGAAGGAGATGAGGTTTTTTATCCTGAGACAACAGATGCTTTGGTAGGTGAAGGAGGAGTTAATTTACAAGTTTGAATACTTTTAGCAATGGGAGTAGCTAATTAGAAAATAGTGGATGATCTAGTAGGAACATTTGAAGCCTTGGAAGGATTGGCCTTTGTAGAAGCAGAATTAGAACTAGGAGAAGTATAAGGAGAGTTACTTGGCACAACAAATTTCTTCTTTCTCACCACGAGGTCCGGATTTTATTTTGTAGACTCCATAGAAGGCGGAATTAGATATCCTCTATTGATTTTTTTGTAGATTCACCACCAGAGGATCTTCTTTCTTATTTTTTGCAGTAGTAAAGGAAGAATCTCCTTTTTGAGATTGTGAGCTAGGGAATACTACACATGAGAAGTTAGGTGCATATTCATCATCATCATCTTCTCCTGAGGAATACTCAATTAAATTGACATGTACATCATAATCTACTTCTTCAATCTCTAGGATGTTACCATCCTCACTTTCTTCTTTCAGCTTGTCAATTTCTTCTTCTGACTCTTTAGCATCACAAGTTACATTGATATGGGGTGCTTCAAGAGCAAGCCTTCGGGGAAGTGGAACAATTCTTTGATTATTTGGGAAGTTATTCCTAGGATCATCTCTTTTCATGGAACCTTATACCAACTGCTTCTTAGCATACAGAATGTCATTAGCCAACTTCTGTACTAATGAGTACATTGTTCTAGAACTTGAAATTTGACCCTTCTCCTTGCTTGGGCCTTTCTTGATTTTTCCTAACATTATCAAGCCATATTTGACTTCAACAAAAAAAAATTTTGCTTCCTCCAAATCAGATTTTTAAGTTTTTTTTAGAATGAAATTCACCTTAGGAAGTTGAGCACTAGTGAAGAATCTTAACTTTTTGTCCTCTATAGGCCGAGAAACTTCGAGAAAATTATACAATATTCTATTGAATTTGGAAACAAACTCTCTCATGGTCTCGTAATATTCTTTCTTCAATTGTGACCATTATGCAATAAGATACTGTTAGTCTTTGGCAAGCTTGAACCTAGATTCAAATTTGGTCTTCATATCATTCGAATTAGTGATAGACCTCCTTGGTAGATGGTAAAACCATTCTATGACTGCATCTTGAAAAGATTATAAAAACAAATGGACTGACACATATTCATATCCTACACCTAGCACTCTATAAGCAGTGATGAAATTTACAACGTGGTCATTCGCGTTCTTCTTCATGTCACAATATAACTTGGGAAAGATCTTCCAGGACCCTTTAGGAAGTTCATGCAAAGGAATATTGAGATCTTAAGGACCTATTTTTTTCTCCCAGAGCACAGGTGCTTGTTGATCCATATTTGGTTCCTCTTATTTAGTTGTTTATTATTCGTCAAGTCTTTCTACAGTTTCTATTGCAACTTCTTCTTCTATATGAATGTATTTCAACGGTTCAACTATTGCTCCATTAACAAAGGTTTCAAGAGACAAGGTAGGATCAAATTTAGGGAAGTACTAATTGACCTATTCTTCTTTCAGTTTGCTTGATAGAAATTCTAAAATCAAATTATAATTGTTCTTAAAAATTGGGTCGGTCACACCACTAGCTCTTGAGGATCTCACATACCTTCTTTCTGTCAGATTAAATACATTATTCAAAATTTATTTCTTCTAGGCTCTTCTCTACTGATTTTGGGCTTTTATCACACATTGTAGGGTTTTAGCATGTTCTTCTTAAAGGTTCAAGATTCTTGAAGCAACGTGATAATGATTAAATCTCTCTCTATTACGCCAAATATAATTTCTTATATCAGCTGAAAGGTCTTCTTGGGTATCTTCAAAGAACAATAGATTGTGTTACAACATGGGAGGATTTCTAGGAATAGCCACGGAGGGAAAATTATTGAGCATACATGGAGACTCTTATGGATCTCAATATCTAATTTTTCTTGTATTTTTCAGCTATTTAATTTTTATGGCTTTTTGTGGTTTTGATGTGGTGCAGAGACAACAAAATATTCCCCTCAATGGGTGCCCAAAATTGTTGGTGAAATAACTTGTCACTAGGAAAAATTATAGAACACATGAACCTCTTCCAAGTAAGTCTTCCAATACCTCTTCTAAACCTAAATTGGATCCTATGAAATCTAATCCTTCAAAATCCTCCATTGTACCTCTTAAATCAGCCTTCATTCCCTAAACATCCACTCCTATTTCGAAGCCCGTCCTAACTTCAAAATTAGTACCTCCATCTCCATTTTTTGTATCTACTCTTTTTGACATCATAGAACATATAAACAAGAATAAAGTGCAGATTTTTGAATCTCAATATTTTTGGACTCATCCTAAACAATTCAACAACCTTGTCCTTCATATTAGGGGTAGTAGTTCAAGGCCCAATATTGTGAACCCTAGCTCTAAAGGCCTATCATAAACTCAACCTTCATCACAAAACATGATTTTTTGAGTGCATCAAAGACTGATAAGATCGATCCTTTCTATGTCTCCCTTCTCATCAGAGAATACAGACTGAATAATTACATAATAGATTCAAGAGACTCTGAAAATGGAATGCCTGTGAAGGTTTCCAATTCCCTCAAACTCACTGTGACTCCGGATGGTGGCTCTTATTACTCCATTGATTCAAAAGAAGTCCCACTTACAAGGAAGTTCAAAGATGCACAAGTGGATCTTACTGAATTTCTAGATAAGAAGTTGTCAATGACTATCTTGTTAGCAAACACCCTAGATACATTTAAAAGGCTATTAGGTAGAAGCTTTTGCCAATATTTGGGAGGGAAAATCCAGATGAATGTGTCTTCTGCAACCAAAATGGTTAAAGGAAATATGGAGAATTTTCTCCCTATGAAAAATATGAGATATACAATATAAAGGTTAGGAAGCCCTAGAGCCAACATCCTGTATTAAGACAGTAGGAGGATGAATCATTTTTTCATAAACAAGGAGGAATATTAGATTCCCATTTTTATAGGACCGAGTGTCTCTTTCCGAGGGGGCATGGATCTTAAGGAGGTTTTGAGAAACTTTGAGTTGTAAGAGGATGGCCCCGAATTTCCAAATGATGCAAACCATGAAGAAGAGGAAGTGGTTATTAAGGATTTTCTAGCAGAACAATAAGATTATGTGCTTATCCATGATGAGGAGACATTCTAATTCCCATTTGAAGACAAATTTAATTTCAATCATGTCATTCATGAAGAAGAGACAAAGCCAAATTTTGATGAGCCCTCAAAGGTTTGAAAGAACAGTCTGTGTAAAACTGCTAAGAGATGTAGAAGAAATAGAAGACCCTGAGCTCAGTATTGAACTTATAATGTAAGTTATAGACTTATATGACAAACGTGAATCAAATTTTGGTTTCTCAACTGTTTTAAAAATTTGTCATGGCAAAGCAAAGGAAAGTGAAGAATCTGATGTCCCTCCTCAGCCAATGGATGTTGGATTTGATGATGAGATTGAAGTTTTCTCTTTCCCATTTGAAGAAGAGGAGTATTTCTCTATGGAAAATATTAGAACAAAGGTCCTTAAGCCCCCCAGAGATAATAATCCCCACAATAATGAAGTGGTAGAATGTAACAAGTTTTGAGATGATGTAGCAATTCTTATAAACGGCTCCCTTGAAATTCAAAATGAATATTCTTCAAAAAAGGATAAAAGTGAGATTTTGGAAATTTTAAAGAAGGTTTCCCTGTAAAAAATATTGGAAGATGTAGAAGGTACAGAAGATCCTAATATGAGTCTTTACCTCTTGACTCATGTCATGGCCATGCAAGACAGGTATGAGGTTATGTCTAATCCCTCACTCTATTTCCAAAAATATCATAATGAGATAGTTAAATTATAGGCCTCTAGAGAAAAGGTTTTCAATATGCATGAATAGAGGAAAGAAGAAAACTCAAGATATCTAAGCTATTCAAAAAAAATAATCCCTGGGGAAGTGATAAGATAGTAAATGAGAAATCAACGATGAGGGTGAATATAAAAGGTAATTTCCACTCTCAAATGGATTTCAAAGATGATAAAAGCAATGGACTTTTTGATTAAATCCTTTAGCATTCAAAAATGAGATAGTTAAATTATAGGCCTCTAGAGAAAATGTTTTCAATATGCATGAATAGAGGAAAGAAGAAAACTCAAGATATCTAACCTATTAAAAAAAAATTATCCCTGGGGAAGTGATAAGATAGTAAATGAGAAATCAACGATGAGGGTGAATATAAAAGGCAATTTCCACTCTCAAATGGATTTCAAAGATGATAAAAGCAATGGAATTTTTGATCAAATCCTTCAGTGTTCAAAAGCTCATGCAGGATCACCCTTCCCAAGTGTACAAGAAAGTATGAAATCACCTGAATTTCATAAGTATTTGAGGAAGGGAGGATAATTTATTGAGCCAATAAATGGCTTTGTAGAACATCATCATTCAGTTTTACCTCTTCAGAGGTAACCTCTGAAAAGTAAAAATGCTTCAGTGAAAGCGGGTTGTCTCCCACATTATACCATATTCAATTTAGGTATGTGTTTTCCTTTCATGTTTTGGGTGTTATTTCCATTCATGTGTTTCATGTTGTTGTGTGTTCCCATTTTTCATGTGTGTGTACTCCTTTTTGTTATCTGTTCTAAATGACTCTGTGAATACCAATGGATAAGGCACTAGTTCTGTTTGTAAATTGAGATTATAGGATTTATCATGTTATGTCCTCTCTGTGATAGATTCACAACATGTCCCCAAGCTAGAGCTAGTTGTTGTCTTGTGTTTTTTTAAGGGAAAAATTCCATTTGAAAAAAGGAAAACTATACCCTAGTGTCAAAATTTTGCATTGTAGACCTTTTCAGACACCCCACAGGTCATCCCATTCCCTGTATTAGTCCTATCATATCCTTATAATGGTTTATATGTGTGTTTCATCCTATCCTGTGGTTGATTTAGGAAGAAAAAGATCATTCAAGTACTTCAGGAGCAGTATCTCTCAATGCGGATTCTCAGGCAACCTTAGGAAGGGCTATCATCAACCTTTCTAAGACAAGTGTGTAATCCTTGGAGTAGTGTTAAAGGCCCAAATTCATCAAGGATGTGTATTCAAGAGACAATATCATTATGAAACTGATTTAGGAATATTCAAATAATATTCATAGGTTTAGGAGCCAGTTTACTAAAATTAGGTTTTTAAGGACAAAGAAGCTTGCATCACGAAAGAGCACCTAAACTTCAAAAGGTGATTTCAGGAGCTCTAGAATGAGTTGTGAGCCAAAAAAATATAAAGGGAAATAATTTTCAGTCCTCTACATGGTGGAAAAATCATATTCCTCATAAGCTCGACGCTTTTTTATAGGAATCTCATTCTTTCCTAGCACAACTGGTGATCCGAGATAAAAATGAGGTTTTTGAGAGTTTTTTTATGAAGAATCAATGCATGATACACATTAAATTTTTCTCCAAATGTCTTTTCCAATCAAAATAATATAAATAAGTGCCTAAAAAGGCCTTCTGGAGCCCAAGATATGGCGTTTTCAAGTCTCTTCCCAAGGTAGCATGTTTCAGCAGTTAGTCAAAATTTTTAAGGATACATATCAGCATGGTGCTCAAGTGCCTTTTTTTGTCCTAATTTTCACTTTCCAAGGGGATGAAAAATGGAAACCCTCATCACATAGAGCCAATGAATATGCAATATGACCCTAGAACCCTCTGGTAAGCTCATTTTGGCCTTTTTCTAGCCCACTCCTCAGCTTGCGCATGTGTGACAAGTGTCACCCTAAGGTGATGGCACCCTTTTTTCCCTTTCCAAGGGGAAAAAAATTTCACCCCCCTCCTTGCTTCCTCTAGGTTCTCCATGCAACCATTTTATGACCTTTGAGTGCTTATTTCTAGCCCCCTCCTTCATTCCTCTCCCTTAGTGCATGAATTCCAAGAGGCAGCCTAGGGTGATGACGCCCTTTTGTTCCCCAATTTTCCATTTCCAATGGGAAAAATGGGACAAAAAATTGTTCCCTCCCCTCTTCCTCAAGGTAACAAAAGGTATAAATATAGAAACTTGGTCATTTTTGCACTTTCCCTCACATTCATTCATTTCCACCCAAAACTCTGGAATTTTTTTTCCAGAATTCCTTCACTCTCATTTTCCAATGGAATTCATTCAAACATGTTTCCATTATTGTGGAAATCTAAATATCATGAAAAAATCACAAATTTTAAAGGCTCCAAGTTTGTTTTTTGCTAGAATGACTTTGTAACCTGCGAAGTGAAAATCTTCATAACTTGAAGACCAGTGCATGAATAGACATGGGTTTTTTTGCATTCATATACATTTTTAGAGGCTATTATAACCCAAGTGAAATCATTTTCATGCATGTCTCATATTTTTTTTTGCAGTGAGAAAACCCTAGTTTCACGCCCTCAAATTTTAGAAATTTAATTTCTCCTTTTCTAGAGATCGGATTGATATGAAATTTCATATGTGAGATAAACAAGAAAAACCCATATCAAAAATGTCAATTTTTTCAAATCTGATGCCTAGAAAGCTAGTTTCTAAAAAATTAGGCCTTCTACATGGGCACATACTATTTTTAGTAAGGTATCATTTTGAACAATTACAGTGAAGGTGGTGTGCACAATGAACATCCAGAAGGAGAACCAAAGTGATTGAAATCAGAAAGGGTGAGAAGTCTTAATTTTCTAGAAATAGAAAATCCCCCTTTTGGGTACAAGAAAGTGACTTGGAAATCATGAAATTCAAATTCACAAGTGTCTTCATTAGTCATGAGATTTAGATTTGTATGCCTTCACATCATAATATTGGGTGGTGATCATCCCTTAGAAGATCCCCTCAAGGGAATGGTGATGATAAATTCATGTTTATGAAGATGAGATAGTTGGATCATGACTATATGAGTTGATTCATAACTCCAATAATTAGTGTATTCAAGGTAAGTGCATAATTCCAAGGGAAATATTTTTTAGTGAAGCATGGCAGTGTCACAAAGGACCATCACAAGCATTACCCACAAGTTATCTAGAATCCACCGCTATAAATCGCAATAGTGTTCTTTGACACTCATTTTATGGTCCAAGGTGTTTATACATCATGTACAAGGGAGAGATTGTAGTCATCACTGACGGGGAAAAAGTGTTCAAAATGCACTTCATCAAATATTTTTCTGTTGTTGTTTTGTTGTTGATAGTATGTTTTTTTCACGTTGTTTAGTTACAGTTTTATCCATGTCTTGCTTTTTCTTAGTAGTTTCTCTTATGACTACTGTATGGATGGATTTTTGTAATATCTAGATTCAAATCCTTTTTTACTACTTTATCATTTTTATCTGGCTGTTGAGCCTCTTTTGTAACAGGGTATAGTCCCTTCAAAAATATTTTCCATTAATAAAAAAATGAGTACATCAGTGTGGCTATGTAGCAAAATTCATCAAAGATAGGTTTCTATCTTCAACTTCTTTAGAGTGGACCTCAATGAGCAACTCCAACAGCCATCAAGATGATCATTCAATAGTGTTTATAAACACTCAATTTGAGACATCTATGCACCATCCAAAGGAGGTTTCTCATGGTGTAAAGAGTTAAAATATTCAGAGTTCATTGCATTAGAGCATTTCATCGGATCAATCAGAAAGTGAGGTGAAATTGGCGGAGGCATCATCTTCACTGACATAGTTTCTCTCTCTCTTCTTATTTATCTTCTTTCCCCCCATTCTCTCTCTTCTCCATGTTCTATTTATTTGTTATGGGTTACACTTTTTCATTGTCTTATTTATGTAAAATGGGACTTTAATTTTTAATGGAATAAGTCACCCTTAATTCATTAAAGGGGACTTAATTCTACTAGTAGAAATACGCAAATTCATAGGTTTTGCAAAACATAAAATTTCATGTGGGGGGTAGATGAAGATCCTTTCAAGATTCTATAAATTGTAAGGACACCCTCATTCCAAGGGGTTGTCAATTTTGTGTGTTTATGAGAGATCATCACTTGTGAAGAAGCAAAAAGATAACACTTCCTCTATTTCTCAGCTATATGTTCTTCTCACTCTCACTATGTATAATTTGGCTACATCATCAATGATGAAAGAAGGATTTTTTTGCCTTTTTTGATAAGGAGGTTTTTGAGACTTTGTGTTCTAAACTTTATCTTGTCTTGTTTCCATTTGTAGAATTGTTCTTCTTCTAAATATATGTGTGTTGATGGTTAATTGTTGTAGGAATCTAATTTTCTACCTACAACGTTAATCCCCCTCTTTTTCGCACTCCCTTTCCCACTCTCCTATCAAATTCTCCTCTTGCAAGTGATTGCAAGATTTTTCCGTAGGGTTACTGGAGTTCCCCTATTGGATCCCCGACCATAAGGCCACTACAGAGTTCAATTTCACATGCGCATAATAATATGGAGCTGCATCATTCAATTGAAAGGACTTAGATTCCAGAGTGTTGGCAAGATACTCACCAATTTTTCCATCCGATCAATTTTCTCACCAACAGGATGCTAGCGCCCGGAGCAATCCTATCTGCATTTTGGTGATTTTGTCCAAAGAAGTTCTAGAATCCAATTTTTTAGAAAAATCCTAGACAGTCCAGATCAATCCTTCTCATCCTATTTCCCAACCTAGATTCAGTCAATAGCTCCTGATACAAGCAAAGTCACTCTTATCTCCTATCTTGCACACTTTTTTTTACTTTACATGCTAGATATTTCTTGTTACTATTATATCTATTTGATCTCAGTCCTCTGATAAAGATTTAAATTGCTTTAAATCAGTAGGAATGAGACTTGTGTTAGGATTTTGTGCAAACATGAAAACAATAAGCTAAACCATATATGCATAAACAAGTAGATATAAATGGAAGAATGAAACACATAATAATATTAACATAATATTTATCCCAGGAAAACCCTTTCAAGTAAAAAACCCAGTCATAACCTTAATAATTGTATTAACTCGAACCAACTTACAAATACAATACTCCGTAACAATACTTACATTTAAAACTCCACTGTGATCCATTATGTAACCTTCCTAAGTTCTACACCAAACTCATCCATATCCACCTTGTAATCAGCACAAGTTTTATACCAAAATTGTATCCAACAGCTCTACTTGCTAATTGATGAACCTCTTCAAATGGGAGAGAAAACACTTTTATAACAAAATAATGTCCTATAATTTACCTTGCATAGAAATAAATCTAAAGTAGTAAAATAATTCTTTAAATTAGATCATATACTTTTACAATGAACTCATGTTATAAAGCTAAATTTAAGATTTCACTATTTTTTCATTGTTTTTTTCTTAAATGAAAACTCCCCTTAAAATAGCCCAAGTGCTCATATGGGAATTTGTATGGAAAGAGGAAATAACCCAAAAATACCACCCTTGTTGAATTTTTTCCATAAGGGAGAACAAAAAATTTGTCCATCAACAGTCATGGGTTGTTGATCCCATTGCATCCCTACACCAAGTAACCTCCTCAACACATGTTGCATCTTTCAACAAATTTGTTACCTTCACCTTAAAATATCATGTATGAAAATATTCCAATGTACTCTCCACTTTGATATTTCTAAGGTCAAAAATCCCCCTCAAAATTCCTCTTCACGCCTTTCAGTGCTCACAGGAGTGAGAGCTCCCCCATCTTCGAACCAATATTTTTGACCTTTCTGGTCACAAGTTCTCATAGAGGAAATAACTTTCCCACATCCACTATGCCTATTGTAAGATCTTGCTTATACATAATATTCCAAACTCACCTTCGAGGTCTCTTTTTACCCACATGCTCCAAGATATCTCTGAGGTAATAACTTAATTATCTTCTTCTATAGTGTCCACCTCTTCTTGACATTGTATATTGGATTATGCTAACTCACATTTTTTTCCATCATATGATATTGAGATTATTATATTGTGCTTTGATTACGATTCATGTACTTGGCATTATGATTTTGATGGATATGATGTATACTATGATTATATTAACTTGTTGGTAGGATGGATGATTATTTAGACATTATGAGCCTTATGGAAATTATGAGATGGATGTTATTTCACAATGATTAGTTGTATATGCTTTTTTATTTATATGATGTTTATGGTAACGTATATGATGTTAGATTATGCATAGCATGTTTAGGGATGTATGATTATCTTGTAGTGGATTGTTGTGTATTTCATTGATGTCATGTTCGTTGTTGATATGCTAGGATGTTATGTTCATAATTTATATTATATCAGGAAGATATGATGTGTGTGCAGATTTCAGGGTTAGCGAACATGGGTTTCATGAGATTTCTCTCATGGTTGGAATAATTATCCATTGGCCAAATTATACCCCCATTTTATTTATCATCGTATGGTTTGGTGAATTTGGATTAGGAGCCATTTGGCATGTTGAACATTTTACTATGTCATGTCTTGTAATTAATTATTGTGGTATGATTATTATCTTAAGGTTCTTTATTACTTCATATTTTTATTTAATTTAATTGATTTAAGTTTGATGGTAACCATAATTAATTTATTTAATTTTTATCTTATATTTTTCTTAATTTTAATTAAGTGGCTTATGATTAATCTTGTTTTAAGTTGGCTAATGATTTATCTTACCTTGTTTAGTGGAGTCTTCACTCTTCCCAAGGCACACCAACCAAATTCGGATTTGGGAAGAATGGGATTTTTGGGAAATGTGTCAAGATTGTAGAGGCTCACATTTGCCTTCAAAAAATATCCCAAATCCATACTTATGGTTAGGAAAGGCTCTTTCCAATGCAAAAGGGGCCTTTCCACCTCTCCACGTGTATTTATTCACCTAAATTTATGTATGGTTCTTGGTTTTCCAAGTCCACTTGAGGCGAGTTTAATTCACCTCAAGTGGGGGAATATCTCTCTTAAAATTGGGGAATTCTCTTTTATGACTTATTTTCTTTTCTTGAGTTTCAGGGAGAGGAATGAAATGGAACCTAGTTGAATAATGACTAGATGCCACATATTTCTCTCCTTATTTGTTTCTAATTTAGTGGTTGTTTATATTTATCCTCAAAATTTGGGGAATTAAGGTTCCACCTACTTTGATCGTTGTTTAATTTTCTAAATATTGAGATCTTTTGCTTGCTTGGATTTGGATTTTTGGATTACATTTTGGGATTCACTTGGAGAGTTTGGAAGTTATACTTTTCGCTTGATTTTGTAAGGTATGCTTATATAATTAAAGGATTATTTGATTGGAATGCATATGTGTTTTTTAATGTTTGGAAAATGGTAAATGTTGTGAAATTAGTTTTAGTCCATCCTCGCCTATTGGGATGGATATTTGGGAAAATTTGAGGGATATTAAGGAGCCCCCATCCATGGGCATTTCCTCCCTACTATGGTGGAGTGGGATTCCTCCTTGCTATGGTGGAAGGATTTTATCTTGTCCTTGATAAAGGAAAACAAGTAGGGGATGAGTTTGAAAAGCCTTAACAATGAGAGGATGAGAGGTATAATATATGGAGGCATAAGGAGTTGGAGGCATGTTTTTATTCTCTATTACAATAAAAAATAAATATTTACATGATTGAAATACCTAATAAAATGTATGTATTGCTACCCTCTCCCTATGACATAAATGGAGAATGGTACTCCTTGATTATCATGTAAAAGCTATTTTAGGGTGGGTTCTTATTTGTTGCATTGGATTCTTGTGTGTGAACCCATTGTGTCAATTTTATATGTATTTCCTCTCTCCCATCGGCTTGGAGGGAGGCTAATATGTTCATCACATTAAATAGGGCATATGATGATGCATGTAGGTTGGAAGGAAACCAAGACTTTGTTGTTTTGGAAAACTTGGGGCTTAGAAAATGGATTTTTTGGGACTGCATTTGAAAAGAAGAAAACTTGTAAAAATTGGGCGTGTTGTTCCCTCTTTGGGGAGGCTTGTCCACTTGCATTTTCTTATTGTTTAAATGACTTAGAAATTTCATATTAATAATGGTTCATTTTTGGGAAAAGGGAAAGGATTTCATCGTTGATTTGTGGATGTAAATGGAGGAGTGGATTATTGTAATAAGTAGTGTTAAAATTACATTTTGTTTAGAAGTATTGGATTAGAGAAATGGTTGTTAAAAGTATTTTTTAAATATTCATTTGAATTTTAAATAAAAGAGAAAATATATATATTAATTTTGATATTTTGAGTATGGAAGAATCTCCATTTATCCCCTTTGAAAATTTGGAATTTAAGTTGAGAAAATGTGATTTTAAAAATGTGTGTAAATGTATTTAAATTAAATTCTAGAATATATTTTAAGAAGGGTGTCTATACAAAAATATATACATATGTGAATATGTGTGTGTGTGTGTGTGTGTGTGTGTGTGTGTGTGTGTGTGTGTGTGTGTGTGTGTGTGTGTGTGTGTGTGTGTGTGTCTATAAATATATTTTGTAATAGAATAATGATTTTTTTTGTCTATTAGAATACCTGTAAAAACTCAAGGATACATTATTATCTTGCAACTTCATTTAAAACTAAATATGTATTATAACTAGTTATCAATTTATGTGTAAAACCCGTGTGTGTGTGTGTGTGTGTGTGTGTGTGTGTGTGTGTGTGTGTGTGTGTGTGTGTGTGTGTGTGTGTGTGTGTGTGTGTGTGTGTGTGTGTGTGTGTGAACATTAAGGGAACCTGAAAGAGGTTGTTGCAGGAAAATAAATTCTATCAGTCGATAGAATGTTGGATGCTACCGGTCTATGTGTGTGTGAACATTAAGGGAACCTGAAAGAGGTTGTTGTAGGAAAATAAATTCTATCAGTCGATAGAATGTTGGATGCTACCGGTCAGTGGCATGGTAAGTGCAGTCAGCCAGTAACACAATGATTAAAAAATGACCAGTGGTATATAAGATGTAATCATCTAGTAGAATGTTGATTGCTAAAATTCAGTAGCATCCATTATGCCACTAACTAATGGCACCCAAGATGTTACCAATCGGTAGCACCCACCACGATACCATCTGGTAGTACCCAACATGCTACCAGTCAGTGGAATGTACCATGTTGGGCCTCAGAATATTGACTAAGTCTAAAAGGGTGCATGCGCGTGTGGGGCCAGTGAAGAGGATGGGTGTGTGGGGTAAAGTGTGCAAGACATGGGGTTTTATAAGAGTTTAGTAGAAACAATGGCGTGCACGCAAGGAAGAGAAAAGGATTTTGGGACTTATTCATATTCATCTTTCCAAGAGGTACTTGAGGAAAAATGCCACCCGACTAGGTGTGCTGAGTGGATAAGGTGACAACCTGATGACTTGGTGGTCAAGGAAAGAATATTCCACGCATGGAACATTCCTGAAAGACATCATTACAGAAATTGGAGATCTCCTATTAGAATAAGCATGCTCCATTAGAGGACCACCTTGACACTTGGCAACAGATCTGTTGATGAAGGAAGGCATGGCGGTGGGTGCTAAACCTATTTATAGAGATGCTCGGTTAGAAAAAAAGAGAGGAGAGAGGATCATTTTGGAGAGAGCATCACCATATGGGTTGATGAGGGGAATGAGAGAGGACCATTTTGGAGAGAGAATTCACCATATGGGTTGATGAGGGGAAGCTTCAGGATCATCATATAAAAGATGAAAAGTGAATCTCTATAGAAATAATAGGAGGTTCTAGGGATTAGGGTTCTTATTAGATGACTGTACGAATGTTAACATATCTAGGGGGTGGGTCTGCTAAGTTTTTGTAATAAGGAGAATAGCTAGAACTATTAATACCTGAGTTAAATATCTATATTGGTCTGTTATGGCTCTTATGAATGTAATGTGGTTACTGAACTATGATCAACATGAATATATGGTTTTGTTCTAAATCTATTATTCATGGGTGTAAACCCTATTGCCTTTTTCTTTATGTTATGGATTAGATCTACTATATGTATGATGTTTCTTTTATTATCTAAATGGGTATGTTGGTGTAAATGACTCATCCTATGATTTCAGAATAAATGCATGATCAATTAATTTTTACACTTAATATTTCATCGTTGACAACATATTCTTCCAATGCTCAAATAAAAGAGGGACTCAGTGCCTACGCACGCCTCGGGTGAGCACCCAGCACCCGTTGGGTGATAGGCCAGCACGTAAGGGATTATAAGGTTATTCTAATGGCATAACAATGACTACATCTTAGTTCTGTTACTGGGACCTCTTTTCAAAGTTGTTGTGAGGATGATGGATGATGATAGAGCACTTGACCTTAGAAAGTGTTGAAGTGTGGTTTAAGAGCATGGAGGATGATTTTTCTCAAAGATTTAGTATTAGAGCTGAGTTTGATGCATGCAGATGGGTATAAGAACACATATATCATGAGTTATATGAGACCTTCTTTTGTTCTTTTCCATTATAATTATATGAATGAATTTCATCATATGCATCTAGATTGAGATGGTACTATAGATCATGTATGTAGACCCAAGATGATTACCAGAGGCTGCAGGATGCAGATCTGACTTGGAAATGTGTTGTTGATCATTGGTGGAAAAGAGTGTTAACTAGTTATACCCTAGAGTATGCCATTTCTACGTATTAATGTCCAGAGGTTGCTGAGTTTGAGTTCCTAAGGGAGCATAGAGGGTAATTTTTTTGAGTTATCCCATTGGCTATAAAGATCTTTATCATTACGCTAAGTTTGGAGGCATTCCCTATGGTTGGCTTAGCTTCTCTGAGTGTTGGGAAAGGAAAATAGGGTGGAGGAAGATGACAGAACTTATGAAGGAAAAGGAAAGGGAAGAGATATGACTCAAGTATAGTGAAGTGCATGAAAGGGACTTAGCTAGAAAACATGAGGTTATGGGAGTGATGGATCTATGGAGGTAGACATTGCAGGAAGGAATTGAGGTTTGTGTAGAGGACATGGAACCTAAACAAGCTATGCTACCCCATATTGGAAAGTGTAGGAGAGAAACCCCTTTAGATTCTGATGATATTTCATTGTGTGGAGAAAGGAGAGCCATTGACATGCATCTAAACCTTCCTAGTGACCGAACCTTGGTGCTTAGTTTTCTAAATCAAGAAAAAAGTATTGCTAACCTAGTTAGTATCAGTGGAAGTGACCAATCTACACCTATCAGGTATAACTTCTCATTTGATACATCTATGGCCACACAAAAATTTCCTATGTTTGAAGGGATTTTTGGGCAAAGTGCAAATACACAGTTTGGTTATCACTTCTGGGAGTGGTGCGGGATACACATCTGGTAGTGGAGCAATATCATAAACCATCAATGCACAGTTCAGTGGGACATTAGGAATGCTAGGAACAACCCCTTTAGGCCTGTAACCAACTACAGGAGGGGAACCTGGTGGGTTTGGTAGATCTGGAGGTGGTTCTAATGGATTAAAAGGCATGTGACCTAGTGGATCCAGCTAATCTGGTGGTGGAGGAAAGACCGAAGGGAATCAAGGTTCTTGATCAGGTGGACAAGGGTCTTAGCCACCTCCGCAAGTATTTTTTGAGATGTCTTTACATATACCAAAGTACAAGGGTGTTGAGGATGCTACAAAGCATGTACACAAGTTTGAATTTATATGGCACACAAAGGGAATCACTACCCCAGAGTGAAAGGCAAGTCAATTTGTAATGACATTGTAGGGGCACGCACATAGTTGGTTCTGGAAGTATTACCCCTATTAGATGGTGGTATATTACACCACACTACAGAATGTCTTCTTAGCTGAATTCCATATCCCTGAGTTTGATTAGAATACCATTAGTGCCTTGAAGGAGATCCAACAAGGAATGACAGAGAGTTTGTGGGAATATGAGGCATGGTTCAAAACTCTCTTGTCAAAGCTATCTTATGATATTCATCCTTCTCAGTATGCTCAATGGTTTTTTGGAGGATTAATAACACCATTTATAAGATTTCTTTCGCACAAGACATTCACATACCCATGCGAGGCCTTGGAGGCTACACTGTGCGCTGAGGCTATTGGAAGCATAGATACCATTTTTATCCCCTTCCTTGAGGATCAGATTGCTGTAATGATGAAGCATTTAGAATATTTTTTTTGCAAAACTCAGTGCAATAGACTCACAGTGGTCTATGGTGCACGGATTGCGAGATAGAGAGGCACACAAAGGAAAAATTTTCTCAAAGGTCGATACACGCCATGATGATGGACTATGAGATTTTCCATGGGGATCATGATGCAAGTAGATGCCCACTACTGCAATGTGTGATCTGTAATAATATGTCTTGATATTTTAATATTTGTACCTTTATGACCCATGACACCAAATATTGTAGGCTAATTGACCAGATATATGATGTCATTGATCTTAGTTTGTCAGACCAGCCTTGCAAGTAATTCCAAGGATGGTGATCACCACTATGAAGGATGTACAGATGGAGGAACACACAGGATGGGATTCCGAGGAGGATTTCATGGCCGTAGTAACCTTGGAGGAGGAAGAAGTGTGTTCCCATGTGGGACATGTTATAACTATGGGTCTATAGAGCATTATAAGCATGAGTGTCCTGATATGTTGTAATTCTCATGGTGTGGAAAGAAACATAACTACGAAGAGTGCCCTGAGCTGTTTGAGCACATGAGCTAGCAACAATGGAAAGACAAAGGCACTGGGATGGTAAGCATAAAGAAGGATGACTCATAGTGGATGCTAAGAGTGGCACGTGAGTCAGGACTAGAACCTATACTGGTGACAACGCGAGTGGAGGCTATGCATGCTAGGGAGATACCAAGACAAAGAACACTGGTTACAAGAGAATAAGTGCTACATGGGAAGTATCCAGACCCAGCTCATCAAAAAGAGGTGTATCAAGAGACTATGGATGTGATTCGGAGTCTACAAGGAGAGATCCAGTGTGTAAAGGAGTAGTCAAGGTAGTCAGATCAAAGGAAGAATGTTGAGGCTCCACAGAAGGATCTAGACGAGGTTAGGGAAGTATGTAAGATGTTAAGGCAAGATAATATCATTCCATTGTTAGGAGAATGGTTACAAGATAAGTTACCATGCACTAGAAGAGATTGCGAGAGGCAAGTTTTGCATACTAACCTTCCTCCCCATAGCCTAGACTATGAAAAAGAGATAAGTTTGATTGTTGTTGTAGGTGGATGGCTTCTGAGCAATATTCTGATCGATACAGGAACATAAGTCAATGTTCTCACCTTGGATGCATGAAATCATATGGGAAGGCCCACATTATATCCATCTTTGAATGTGATGTATATGGTGAACAAGACAAAGGCTATGCCTATTGGTGTCTGAAAGGATGTGGTTATCACTATTTAAAGGGTAAAGTTCACTGGAGACTTTGAGTTCTTGGCGCTAGCTGAAGCGGATAACTTTCCAAAATTTCCTTGGCACCCCTGGTGCTACAAAAATAATGCTGACCTATGGTTTAATAAGGGGTATATTAGTTTTGAGAATATGGAGGAACGGGTCATCATCCCCTTGACAACTAGGAAATCAGTGCCCTATACTTATCCCTTGGGAGAAGAATTCCTTCACAGAATCTATGTGCGCTCTATTAGAGACCCTGAGGTAATTCATCCTACAGAAGGAGTTATCTAGTTTGAAGATGCTCAGTATATGAGTGATATAACTAGTATAGCATGTGAAAATTGGGCACATGGGACTTAAGAATTAATTGGGTGATAGTCAAGAGGATTGGTGACAAGGGTAACAAAATCACGCTCAGTCAAGTGCCTAAGAGGGAAGAGGATACCAAGTTATTCTAGAGGAGCTGACAAAAGGAATGATAAGAAGATTGTTCCAAGTCATGATCTCAGATGATAATAGCACACCACATTAGATTTGCAAGATAAAAGAGCTAAAATACCATATATGGAAATCCATCATAATTCATAATGCTCAATACATTACAATTGAATGACTTGAATTGTTTAATAAGAAAGATGTACATATAGGAGGAGGGAAGTGCAACTACTACCTAAATAAGTGGTGAAGAACTCCCACTAACTGATACTGGTAGTTAACTCCAAAAGACTAGTAAGCTAACTCCTCATAACTAAGAAGCTAACTCGACACAACTAGTAATCTAACTCCACACAACTAGTACACCTAAGCAAGCTAACCCAACAAGTGTAGGGCTAACACAAGTGTAAGAATTATCCCAATAAATAAATAAAAGGATAAATAATAACCTACACTAACACCCTCCCGTAAGCATAGCTTAGGTGGGCGAAAAGAAGGTGGGTCCCAACAACAAGGCCTGATGAGGTACCCACATACAACAACTGGGAAAAATGGACACCGCAAGGTACCCAAAACTAGTAATAACAAATTAGAGAACAAAATCCTGTTGAAAGATATCCTCAGAAGCTCGACTCCAAAAACTTGTACAATGCTGAAGAAGTGTGGTGCACACTATGGTCTGAATCCAATGCTCGATCATATAACTCAAAAACAACTGACACTGGGCTTCATCTAGAATAGCTCCATGTAAGGAGACTGTTAATGGAGTGATGTTGAAAAGTGAAAAACACAAACACCAAACATAATTTAATCAACTGCTACAAATAGGTGTGCCACGATCCAAGAAAAACCAAGGCAACAAGGCAAGGACATGAGATCCAAATAAATAGGAGTGCCACGATCCAAGAAAAAACCAAAGTAACAAGGCAAGGGCACAAAACCCAAAGAAGTGGTATCAACACCACACCCTCCCATACTGTAAAATGGGTAGAGTGACACCACAGATTTGTATGAGTTGTCAAAATCAACTACTCGAACACTAACAAACTAACACTGGGCTCCACCAGAATAGCTTCCCCACAAGAGAGACTGTCAACATGCCAAAAAAAGTGTTGAAAATACAGATCCAAAATATCTCAACAAATAAGAGAGATATAAATGTATACACCCATAGATATAAGAATGCAATACGCAAAATTTTAGGATGTCGGGATCAATCGAAAATGCATCCACAAGTGATCACAACACCCTCCCGAATTTGGCACTTTATAATTGAGTGCATGTAAATATTACAATGAGTAACAAGTACCTTTTACATTTGAAATATGTGTATAAAAATGTCACCAATGCGTAGATCTCAAAAAAACACACAATTTCAAAAAAAGATCACCTTAATCCGAGCTATGAATCAAAATTTATGAGCTCTACAAGGTTTTGCTATTAAAATAATATTTTAATGTTGATATTTTTAAAAGGTACACGTGACACCCAAATGTGCAAAGGGTAAAAGAGTGCATCCACATGATACATGCTTGCGACCAAAGGATAAAAGCCTATGCGCCCAAAACCTAAAATGTCCAGAGGGTAAATCAATGCGTCCAAAGGGTACACACTTATATCTAATGGATAAAAGAATGCACCTAGAGGGTACAGATCTACGTCCAATGGATAAAAGACTGCATCCAAAACCAAAATACCTAGAGGGTAAAAGAATGTATCCGGAAGGTACACACTTATATCCAATGGATAAAATAATGCACCAATAGGGTACAGATCTGCGTCCAGTGGATAAAAGACTACATCCAAAACTGAAATACCCAGAGGGTAAAAGAAAGCATCCGGAAGGTACACGCTTATATCCAATGGATAAAAGAATGCACCCAGAGGATACAAATCTGCGTCCGTTGGATAAAAGACTGCATCCAAAATTGAAATATACAAAGGGTAAAAGAATGCAACTGGAAGGTACACACTTATATCCAATGGATAAAATAACGCACCCAAAAACTAAAATGTCTAGATTTGACTGTCTCAAAACATAGTCAAGTTTACAGTCGATCTTAGGGTTTTAGCACCTTTTAAATCCAATGTCGCACTTCGTTTTGCATAAAAATGCATACTGCAAAAAAATGCTAAATTTTTCTAAATACATGAAAATAATAAACCCTTACTTGCAAAGAAAAACTTACAGATGGATGTCTACATCATCTATAGCTCTGATACCATGAAAGTAACGATAAGAATATTGTTCCAAGCCGCGATCTTAGATGATAATAGCACACCACATTAGATTTGCAAAGACAAAAGAGCTAAAATACCATATATGGAAATCCATCATAATCCATAATGCTCAATACATTACAATAGAATGACATGAATTATTCAATAAGAAAGATGTACATATATGAGGAGGGAAGTGCAACTACTACCTAAATCAGTGGTGAAGAACTCCCACTAACTGATACTAGTAGTTAAGTTAACTCCAAAAGACTAGTAAGCTAACTCCTCATAACTAAGAAGCTAACTCAACACAACTAGTAAGCTAACTCCACACAACTAGTACACCTAAGCAAGCTAACCCAACAAGTGTAGGGATAACACAAGTGCAAGAATTATCCTAATAAATAAATAAAAGGATAAATAATAACCTACACTAACATAACCCTCATGATTTGCCGATTATGAGAAATGTCCAGCTCAGTTGAAAAATGATAACGAAAGCTAGAGGTATGGCTCAGATATATCCTCTCAGGACCATTGCACAAACTTGTTGTGATGACACATTGAAGCTTTCTTTAATTTTGTGAGGTGAGAACCATGTTCTTTGAATAGGATTTTCCTAGTTGCAATGTATCCAACTGGCATTCTCAGTAGTTGGAAAGTGAACCTGCAATTCGTTGTCATATCCAAGCATGTGAGAAGGAATTAGAAGGTGCATAATATTTAACCTTCACTATGGGTCCATAAGTTGAATTCAATTTACTAGCCTTGTGCACGAATGGTACATTCACTTGTAAGGATGCATTGTTCAGATTCGAAATCAATAGGAGCTTGATCAGCTGATCTCATAATTGAGCCAATGAGTTTTGGGAGTACAAATCCATTGAGTTGGATAAGGCATTTACAAGTCAGAGTGTTATAATGGTCAATAGTTGTTAATATCATCAGATAGGAATTGAGTCAATAGGTCTAACTTGAGCTTTGAGACCAATTGTTATGTTTGTGGAGCTATTTTTTCATGTGTGAAAGTGTTGAAGACTATACACTAAGAGTACTGTACACTTTTCATGTATCCTCGCTGGGGTTCAGGGGGCGCGAAGCCCCTGAAAAAAAAATTTTCATGGGTGGCAAATTATTTTGGCATGGGTAATGGGTACACCTGAAATATCGGGAAACGTGCTTTTCTCATATGGGCCCAAGTTTTTTCGACCCATAGGTTTATACCCACGGGTTTTGCCCATGGTTTTGATACCCACGGTTTTGTAAAACTACTTAAGCAGTTGTCTATTTATATGGTCTTATGCATATGATAGATGTACAAGCAAATGTATTGCAGATGTGTTTTGAATTCGGCTGTGAATTCTGTAGAGTTTGTTGAGCATAGCTCCAAACGGATCTGGGTATTGTATTGAGAGAGCGGTGGCTTGTAATAAAATCTGAGCAAGTGATTCTTGGTGGACGTAGCCCAAATTGGGTGAACCACGTTAAATACTGTCTCTTTGTGTTGTGTTATTTTATTCTGTAATTTTATTTGAGATCTGTAATAATTTCTGCATATTAGTTTCTACTGTTGCGATTTTGTGAGGGATTATTCCACATATTTTATTTCTTATTTCCTAACAATTGGTATCAGAGCCTGGTTTGGTTTGCTGAAGTGTTGAATCGCAGGGAAAGTTTTAGCTTGAGTGGGAGCTATGGCAGATGAAGGAAGATCTAGGGTTGATAAATTCAACGGGCAGAATTTCAGTCTTTGGAAGATGCAGATGGAAGATTACCTTTATCAGAAGGATCTTTATACTCCACTGTCTGAGAAGGTGAACAAACCCTTGAGTATGACAGATGCGGAATGGGATTTGTTGGATCGGAAGGCACTTGGAACGATCCGGCTGTGTCTTGCATCTTCGGTATATTTAATGTTTCAAAGGAAAAGACTACAAAAGATCTAATGGATGCATTAGGGAAGTTGTATGAAAAACCCTCTGCCTCTAATAAGATATTTTTAATGAAAAAGTTGTTTAATATGAAGATGTCTGAGAATAGTTCAGTAGTAGATCATTTAAATGATTTCAATACGGTTGTGAATATGCTAGCTTCGGTTACAATAGAATTTGATGAAGAAGTTAGGGCTTTATTAATTCTGTGCTCTTTACCTGAGAGTTGGAATAGCCTGGTAATGGCGGTAAGTAACTCGGTTCCAGCTAACTCGAAGTTGAAGTTTGAGGATGTTGTAGGGGTGATTCTAAGCGAGGAAATGCAAAGAAAAAGCTCTGGGGAATCTTCTACTTCAGGGAATGCTTTGACAGTGGAAACTAGAGGGAGACAGAAGAATAGAGGAAACCGTGGAAAATCAAAAGATCGGGCAAGGTCAAAATCCAAGAACAAGATTGTATGCTGGAATTGTGGAAAGCCTGGGCATGCAAAGAAGGACTGTTGGGAGCTTCGGGATAAGAAGAAACAACAAGAAGAAAACAAGGAGGAAAATGTGGCAATGGGTAATGTATGTCAGGATGCTTTGATTCTTTCTTTGCATAATATTACTGAATCTTGGGTTTTAGATTCAGGGGCTTCTTTTCATGCTACTCCACATAGGCATTATTTTGTTGATTATGTTCAAGGGGATTTTGGGCATGTTTTTCTTGGTGATGATGAGCCTTGTAGTATAGTTGGAAAAGGTTCTGTTCAGGTTAAGATGTAGAATGGGAATACATGGCTATTGAAGGATGTCAGACATGTGCCTACATTAAGGAGAAATTTGATATCGGCAGGGCAATTGGGAAGTGATGGTTGTACTGTGATATTTACAGCTGACTCTTGGAAGGTTACCAAGGGTGCTCTTGTGGTGGCAAGAGGTAAGAAGGTTGGAACCTTGTATTTAACCACTGATAGTACTAATGATTGTAATCTTGTGGCTTCAGATGCAGATACAACATTATGGCACTATAGGCTCGGTCATATGAGCCATAAGGGCATGAACATCATAAAGAAGAATTTTCCTGGATATACAGAAACAGGTTTGGATTTCTGTGAGAACTGCATATATGGGAAACAGAAGCGAGTAAGGTTTCTCAAGGTTGGACCTACGAAAGAAAGAGAGTAAGTTAGAGCTGGTACATTCTGATGTGTGGGGGCTAGCTCAGGTATCATCTCTTGGGGGTTCAAGTTATTATGTTACTTTTATTGATGATGCAACAAGGAAAGTTTGGGTTTATTGTATTAGAAACAAATCTGATGTATTTGATACTTTTGTTAAATGGAAAGCCTTGGTAGAGAATGAAACAGGTCTTAAGCTAAAATGTCTCAGGTCAGATAATGGAGGGGAGTATTGCAACAATGAATTTGATGATTATTGTTCTAAGAATGGAATCCGTAGGCAAAATATGGTTCCAGGAACTCCACAGCAGAATGGGGTGTCAGAAAGGATGAACAAAACAATAATGGAACGTGCTAGGAGCATGAGGTTACATGCAGGACTGCCTCTTTCTTTTTGGGCAGAAGCGGTGAGCACAGCTATGTACTTGATAAACAGAGGACCCTCAAGTGCCTTGGATGGAGGCATACCTGAGGAGGCTTGGTACGGTAAGAAAGTTGATTATTCATTTCTTAGAGTCTTTGGATGTGAGGTGTTTGTTCATATAGACAAGGATGATAGGACCAAGCTAGAGGCTAAATCAGAAAAATGTACTTTCATTGGTTATGGTGGTGATGACTTTGGATTTAAATGTTGGAGTATTAAGGACAAGAAAATCATTCGGTCTAGGGATGTGGTCTTTAATGAGAAAGTCATGTATAAGCAACAGTTGCAGGAAAACAGGGAAGAATCCAAGAAAGAATATGCAGTGGTAGAGGATCTTCCGGATGGGAAAGTGACACATGAATCAGTTCAGGAACCCCCTCAACAGGAACCCCAAACTCCTATATTGAGGAGGTCTTCTAGGGTAAGAAGAGAACCTGAACATTTTTCTCCTTCTCTTTATTATTTATTACTCACTGATAGTGGAGAACCAGAGAGCTTTGATGAAGCAATGCAGGTAGATGTTAGGAAGAAGTGGGAGCAAGCCATGGATGAGGAGCATAAGGCTCTCATGGAGAACCAGACATGGGATTTGGTAAAGCTACCCGAAGGAAAAAGAGCATTGCAGAACAAGTGGGTGTTTAGAGTTAAAGACGAAGAAGGAGGCAAGAAAAGATATAAGGCCCGGTTGGTGGTCAAGGGGTTTGCACAGAAAAAAGGTATAGATTTTGATGAGATTTTTTCTCCTGTAGTAAAAATGACTTCTATTAGAACTGTTCTTGGAATAGTGGCAGCAGAAGACTTGCACTTAGAACAGTTAGATGTAAAGACTGCATTTCTCCATGGTGATTTGGAGGAGGAGCTATATATGCAGCAGCCAGAAGGATATGAAGTCAAAGGTAAAGAGGAGATGGTGTGCAAACTGAAGAAGAGCTTGTATGGCCTGAAACAAGCTCCACGTCAATGGTATAAGAAATTTGATAGCTTCATGATGGAGCAAGGTTATATCAGATGTCATTCTGACCATTGCGTGTATACAAAGAAATTTGAGGATGGAAGTTATATTATCCTGTGTTTGTATGTTGATGACATGCTGGTTGCAGGTAAAAACATGCAGGAAATAAAAGTACTCAAGAAACAGCTAAGTGAATCCTTTTCTATGAAGGATTTGGGTGCAGCCAAACAAATCCTTGGTATGAGGATATCTTGGGATAGGAAGGAACGGAAAGCTGACTTTATCTCAGGAAGAGTACATTAAGAAGGTATTGGAGAGGTTTAATATGCAGGATGCTAAACCGGTTGGGACTCCTTTGGCAGGCCATTTCAAGTTATCAAAGGAGCAGTGTCCCAAGACAGAGCAGGAGAGAAACCATATGTCCAAGGTACCTTACTCATCAGCGGTTGGCAGTTTGATGTATGCTATGGTATGCACTAGGCCTGATATTGCCCATGCAGTGGGAGCTGTGAGTAGATTTATGAGTGATCCAGGTAAAGAGCATTGGCAAGCAGTAAAGTGGATCCTTCGGTATTTGAGAGGGACCATGGGGACAGTTTTGTGCTACAGTGGATCAAACACCACTTTACGTGGTTATGTAGATTCAGATATGGCTGGAGATGTAGACAGTAGGAGGAGCACGACAGGTTATATTTACACTGTAGGTGGGACAGCAGTAAGCTGGATTTCACGACTACAGAAGTTGGTGGCTTTGTCAACCACAGAGGCTGAGTATGTTGCTGCCACATAGGCAAGAAAAGAGATGATTTGGTTACAACAATTGCTTGAGGAGTTGGGGCATAAACAGGAGGAATGTAAGCTGCATAGTGATAGTCAGAGTGCTATACACCTAGCTAAGAACTCTGCTTTCCACTCTAGGACAAAGCATATACAGTTAAGGTACCATTTCATCAGGACAACTTTGGAGGAAGAGAAGTTGAAGTTGGAGAAGATTCATACCAGTCAGAATCCTGCAGACATGATGACCAAGGTGGTCACAAGGGAAAAACTGAAGCTGTGTTCAACTTTGGTTGGTCTTCACAGAAACTAGTGAAGGGTTGAGAAGCTTGCTCAGAGGAAAACTAGTCTCCAAGTGGGAGATTGTTAGGTTGTGGAGCCTATTTTTTCATGTGTGAAAGTGTTGAAGACTGTACACTAAGAGTACTTTACACTTTTCATGTATCCTGGGTCAGGGGGTTCGGGGGCGAAGCCCCTGAAGGGGTTCGGGGGCAAATTTTAGGCGTGGTTTTTTGGCCTCGAAAAATGGGTACACCCGACATATCAGGAAATGCTTTTCTCATATGGGCCCATGGTTTTTTGACCCATAGGTTGATGGGACAATTTTTTGCCCATGGTTTTGATACCCATGGTTTTGTAAAACTGCTTAAGCAGTTGTCTATTTATATGGTTTTATGCATATGATAGATATATGAAGCAAACATTGCAGATGTGTTTTGAATTCGGCTGTGAATTCTGTAGAGTTTGTTGAGCATAGCTCCAAACGGATCTGGGTATTGTATTGAGAGAGTGGTGGCTTGTAATAAAATCTGAGCAAGTGATTCTTGGTGGACGTAGCCCAAATTGGGTGAACCATGTTAAATACTGTCTCTTTGTGTTGTGTTATTTTATTCTGCAATTTTATTTGAGATCTGTAATAATTTTTGCATATTAGTTTCTACTGTTGTGATTTTGTGAGGGATTATTCCGCATATTTTATCCCTTATTTCCTAACAGAAGAATCAGAAGAGACACAGCTTGAGCATCGCGGTGCATGAAAAAGGAAAAAGGAAAAATGGTCTATGTGATAGATGGTGAATAAATGGAGTGTCTGGATGCTAACCATTCTGAAGGTATGCACAAATTTAGGGATAGTGCTGATGAGTGAGCACATGCCTACCATGGACTCTTGAAGACAACGAAAGTTAACATTGGTTCAGAGGCAGAATCTAAGGAAGCTATCATTGGGGATTATTGGTCAGAGAAAGAAGTTTCTAATATCATCAACCTTTTGCGTGAGTTTCAGGATTTGTTCCCACTCGGTTACCATGAGCTCAAAGGAATTCACCACTCCTCGGGGGAAATTAGGATCAAGTTAAAGGAAGGTACATGGACGATTTGTGGAAGAGACTTTATTGGATGAATCTAAATTTATGCATACGAGTCAAGGAGGAGATAGAAAATATTATCGCATCAAACATTATTGATGTCATTAAGGAATTAGAACAGGTGATTCCAATGGTTATAAGCATTAAGAAAGGATGGGGGGATAAGGGTCTATGTTGATTATAGGGACTTAAATGCAGTGTTGTGTCATTGACATTTTTCTAACCCCCTTCACTGAAGAAATTCTGGAAGGAGTAGTTAGGTACGAGGTCTATTCTTTTACAGATGGGTTCCCAGGGTACCACCAAGTTAGAATTACGAAGGAAGACCAGGAGAAGACAACTTTTTCCCACTGAATGGGGAATTTTTTTCTAAACTGTATTGCCTTTTAGGCTAAAGAATGCATCTGTTGTGTTCTTACGCATCATGGTACAAGCCTTTCAGGACTTCATTCATAATTTTCTTCAAGTATACCTACATGACTAGACTGTGTATGTGCTAGTAAAAGACCATTGTGACAACTTGAGGCTAATGTTTGAGAGATGTCAGCAGTTAAGGACATCCCTCAACATTAAGAAATTTGTCTATTTGCTACTCCATTTGGAACCCTATTGGGAAATATTATATGTAAGGTAGGCTTGTTGGTGGACCCCGCCAAAGTTGTAGTTATTTTGAGATTGGGGATCCTACTAGTTAGAGCACAGTGCGTGGATTCTTTGGGTATACGGGGTACTACATGAAATATATCAAGGGATATGCCAAGATCACCACCACCCTTAGAGGAATTGCTTAAACACAAGAGTGTCTTTCACTAGGGAGAGGGCATAAAAAAGGGTATTGTTGATCACCCCCTGTACTAGCACAACCTAGTGAGGGGATTGTTTATCACCCCTTATTTTTTGCTAGTAGGAAGTTGACACCAGAAGAACAACATCACACAATTACTGAGTGTGGGGCATTGTCAATGATCTACCTGCTGCATAAATTCAGGCAGTATCTACTGGAGACACCATTCATATTCTATACATACTACATGGCACTGAAGTACTTGGTAAACAATCCCATTCTACAAGGGCGCATATGCCAGTGGGTCCTATTATTTTAAGAATTTGGGTTTTCAGTATGTTAAAAATAGGAAAGATTAATTCAGGACCTAATCATTTATCTAGAATTTACTCGAGGGAGGACACGTAAAGCATTGCGGATACCATGCTAGATGCACAACTATTTAGGTTACAACGCGCACTCCTCTGACTTAGAAGATATTGCAATGTTTCTGCATTAGAAACGGGTGTCATGCTAGAAGGAATGAAGGATTTGGAGAGAAAGCAATTGGCTATATGCATCGGTACCTTACATGTTGATTAGTGGAGATTTGTACAAGTTAGTTCGTGATGAGGTTTTGCGCACAATAGGTGCCATTATTTAGGAGTACCATTAGAGGATTATTTTTTGGAGCATCATCAAGACATAGTGCATGGGTACGTAGATAGTTGGAAGACACTATGCAGTAAATGCAATCTACTCCGAAAGCATTATACTATTAAGGATTTGGTGGGAGTTTAGTAATCTACAACTAGGAAACAAGGGAGTTATTGGCACGAGGCATGTGAATATTGTCATCACCTTGCAATACCTGGAAGGTGTGGATGAGGTCCCCTTAGGATTGATAGCCTATGCTCATCCATTTGAATAGTAGGGAATCGACTGGTGTAGAGATCTAGTTCTATCATTTGGTACGTGCAAGGAATGGCTTTGCACCCATAAAACCCACCTCACACTAACCTACTATGACACCATATGCATAGGTAACACCTACAAAGGTTTACTATGAGATAGTCTTTCCACTTGCCAACAATAAAAATATTTTTATGGGAAAACATTATTAGCAGGTATGGACTATCCATTAAACTTGACAAGTGATAGGGGTAAATTCATTTTTTGAATGAGACAATAAGAATCCTATTAGTAGAGTTTATGGTGGCAAACCATCATAAAATAACCCCTTATCACCCACAAGTGAATGGGATTGTTGAGTCATTTAACAAGATTACTAAGTCACACATTAAATAATATTTGTGACATTGGTAGACAAGATTGGGATGATAAGGTATCATCCGTTCTATGGGCATACAAGACAACCTACAAGAGGTTGAACAAGCCCACACCATTTCAATTGGTGTTTGGCGCGGAGGTTGTTTTTCTAGCTGAATTTATGCTACCATTGTTGCATATAGTGCGTGCAAGAGGATTGGCTAATGAAAAAGTGCTCGATGAAATAATTGATAATTTAATGCAACTAGATGAAAATTGGTAACTTGCTAGATAGAGTCAAAAGATAGATAAGGCAAGAAAATAAGCATGGCATAATCGTCATATTAAAAACAAACAATTTGAGTTTGGGTAGATGGTTTTGTTATATAACTCTAAATTTTTGCACCATCCTGGGAAGTTGAAATTCCATTGGTGGGAACCATACATCATCTTGTATATCCTTAATTTAAGCACTTGCTAGCTACAAGTGTTGGACGGGAAAAGACTACCACATCATTTCAATGGGAGTAGGCTAAAGCCCTACTATAAATAAGTTTTCCTTGTGTTTGTAAATAAGGTAGTATTGCCAGTTAGCCTATGATTTCCCTTAATACATTTATTTTCCTTGCATTTCCCTTTCTTTTCGCATGTTCCTTTCTATTGTGTTGTTTTTGTGCACCTTGTGTGCCAGTATCCACATTACTTTCAAGGGTTTTGTATGCGCAGAGCTCCACACATTTTTTTTAGTGTGGGGTGGAGCAGAGTAAAGTGAAATATAGGTTGGAAGTGAAATTTGTATTTTAATGGCTCGAGTTAAAATATAAAAAGCACGTAAGGTAGGAAATCAAGCGTGAAAAAAGGTGGAAGAGAAATTTTGGTGTCAGGGAGGATTTACAAAGACCGCGAATAAAGGATGAAAAGTGAAGGAACAACATGAGGTAGGCGAGGGCAAAAATCAAGTCAAGGACAGAAGCTCTTTCAGCGCTGTGGACGTGCGTGTAAGAATATTCAGTCAATAAGGATTTTTGTGCACCAGAAGGTTATAGAGATTTTTTTCACAGGGGATTAGGTGCATGGGCAAGAGTGCTTAAGATCAGCTTTAGTGGAAAAGTACACATTTAATGCTATGTACATTGGTAGGCTGGCATACCATTTATTGTGGGAGATAGAAAACAAAATCAATAAGTAAAAGGGTCGAGCCACATAATTATTTACCTTTTTATTATGAGATTAAAGAGCTCTTGTGAACGTAGGGCATCCGTGAAGGAATATTTGTGTGAAGAAAGAAGAGTGAAAATATGAAGTACGTGACTTGAGTGATCTTCAAACTAGAGTGGAAGAAGTACATGGGTGTAGGAAAGAAGGTTTTGGTGGAATATGTCGTCTTATAGGAAGGGTTTCTAGGGTAGGTTTTTGTAGCTAGGGCATCGGGAATAAGAAGGATTTTTTTCCACAGAGTTGAGCCACATATTTGAGCAGAGTGAGGAGGAGGAGCAAGGGAAGAGTTGTTTTAACCCAACAAAAAGATGACACCAAATAAGGAAGCCGTTTCACCTAAGAAGGGGAAGGGAAAAAGAAAACAAACTACTACCACCAGTTTTAATGAAGAATGGTATGTGGAGATACAATACCCATATGGGGTGTTACTTGGGAAAGACATGGGCATTCCCATATGAGGAAGATGGCCATGAGTGACTATAATCATCATACAAGTACCACAGAAAAGGAAATGGTGCTGGGACTCTGTTCATCCAACAGAGAAGAGGACACTAGAGGGGATGCCAATCTACAAGGATGAGGTGAAGGTAAAATTAAATAAGGTCGGGTTGTTTGCAACTATTCGAGTTTCTCTATTTTGGAAAGCCTAATTGGTTATACCAATTGTTGATAACGTGCCGTGCACAAGGACCACTTCTACTTTGTTGACCGTAGAATATGCATAACTCCCCGATCTCATCTCCAAGTTTACGGGTGTTATCTATGAATGAGATTTTTTATATGATGACTTAGAGGATAAAAGAGGCTATGAAGAGGACCGTGGAGGAGTATGATTATAAAAAGGGTTTTTGTTACTTTGATATCTCAGATATCCTCGACCTTGTAATGATATTTTTCACGTGCTTGGTATCCAAGCTGAATGGGCAGGAAAGGTGGACAAAAATAAACAAGGTGTGGTTGAATGTATGCTGGAAAATTTTAGAAGGGACCATCTATAACCTGTCTACCTATATTATAGAAGATTATCATCAACGCCACGCAAGAAGGAGAGAAGATAATGTTTGGAAATGTTCTCCTCACCATCATCTTCTTGGAAATTAGAGTGCCCGATGCACCAGAGAAGTTCATATGGGAGTATCTAGATGAAGATCCCTCCCCCATGAAGAGGTTTGAGAAATAAAAATGTGATACCATGACAGCCGCCCATAATGCACGCTTAGAAAAATGGTAAAAGTGAATGTGTGATGCATTTGGGGTTGAGTGGAGGATACTAGAACATTTTCTAGCACTAGTAAATGGATAAGATCTGAGCTTGCTATCTATCAACATTTCTACATTGGCAGGTTCACTTTGTTGGATGGGGACCAAGAGTCCATGGTGCAAACTGCCTTTCTCTTTCACTATGTAGTATTTCCAAGCGGGGGTGAATAGCTTCAAGGAAGCTAAAAGAATAAGGGTTGTGACTTGCAAAGAAATATCATATACCCCAAGAAGCACGCTTATGTGGAGAAGTATGTCTCCCATGAAGTGTACATGACAAAACCCTTGATGATGCCAATTATTGGAAGGAACCGCGCAAAAAGAGTATACTTGCACATTAGGCCCCAAGTATAAAAATGGTGCTTACTTGGATAATGATTTCTCCATCCCAAAGGATCCCAATGGTAGGAAGAAGGCCACGCCAATGAAGAAGGAAAGGGAAGAGACCGTAGAGAAAGAGGTATCGTAGAAGAAAGCACCAAGTGTGCAGAAAACACAATCTATGGGTGTACCAGAGTTAGGTGCCAAGCCAAAGAACATATGGGCGCTAGAAAGAATTCTCTCATAAAGGAGAATGATAAGACACCTAAGGAAGGGATTACAGAATAGGAAGATTCACTTAGAAAGGAATCACCTGCTAAGGAAGAGAAAGAAATCCCTAGTTAAGAAGAAGCAGAAAGTAGTGGGGAAGGTAGACTCAGAAGAAATGGAGATCTTAAAAGCCTACAGAGGCGAGAGAAACAATGGTGAGGATGAAGAAGTTCATAATCATCCCATGTATGATGTACATGACTCAAAGGAAGAAAGGAGTGAAGAAAAAGGTGAATAAGAGGAAGGAACACAAGGAAAAGGGGGGGGGCCGAAGAATTAAATACTAGGGATCAGAGGGCCCCCCAGGCCTCACCCAAGGAGCAGATAGAAGAGGCCTCAGAGAGAGAAATAGGCGGGCATAATAGAGAATTTAGTAGAGTAGGAAGTAGAGTGAAAATCTAATGAGATAATCAGGGAGATAGAATAATAGAGTGTAGGAAAGGAGTATGGAAGCATGGGTTGAGATCCCAGCTTAATAGTGATTTTTTGAAAGGCTGCGCGCATAGGGGGAAAGAACGTGGTAGTAGCACAGGGAAATGGAATGGGTTATATCCATGATCCAAACAAGGTACTACATGGATGGTTCGAAAATCACCGTGCCTATAGAATAACTCCTAGAAATGTCTTCATTTGAAGAAGAAGGCATGTACCCATGAACCAGGAAAATGCTATCTTGGGCGTTTGAGTCTCATGTCGACGAGCCTGAGTTTGAATTTAACCAGGGGGTACTGATTAAGGTGTCAGAGACCAAAGGTATATAACCCATTGGGGAATACTCAGTATTTATTTGATGAGCAGGTCTGTAATGTGCCCAAAAAGGTTTCATTCAAGGTTGAGGAAAGACTCTTTGGAAGGAATGACAAGGAGAGATTCCTAGAGGGGGAATTGGAAAACAAAAAGGAAGAGCTCATTGAAAAGAGAAAGGATCTAGCAGGAGGAACTAATTATTGCACAATTAAGACCGTGAGTTGAAGAAGGAAAATGCAAGGTTACATGAGGTATACAGGAAAGTTGAGATGATTACGGATGTCATTGTCTTAAATCATCTAGACCTAGCACCACCTAAGCAGAAAATACGAATCAACCTTGCAATGCTTGGAAGATTTAACTTGCATCCTTATAATGGAAAGGTGTCCACTTACATTGGAATCGACTGAGGAATCACTGACATGCTGAGAGAAAGAGGAAAATCAGAATGTTGTGGAGATAGTCTCTCGATACACCAAGCTCCTTACCTTTGTAAAGGCCCGCCGCGTAGCACAATTGAAGCTGCTTATGATAATTATGCTGATAGAGTGAATAGAGTAGCAATCGCATTCCTAGTTGCTATGCATCAGGTAGACCTAAAAGATTTTCAGGAGAAGAATAAAGGAAACATGACAGAGTGGGACAAGATCTTGGTTAAGGTAGAGAAGAAGTCAAAAGCCATCGATACCCCTGAGAGGCTCAATAAAAAATTGGCTGAAGGAATTATATCCCTAAATCACCCGCAGGATGGATGTGCTGGATGACCTTAGCAAGTAGTTGGAAAACATTGTTGATACGCTAAATTATAAGGGTGATGAACTATGATTTGAAGAGGTTATCACCTTAGTAAGTGACCTCTATCATTAGGCACAAGATGAGGTGAATTCCTGGGAGAAAATTGAGGTAGATATAAGGAAGCGATTTCCCTCTCATTCTTCAACAATAAAAAAATTCTTCTTTGTTCCTCCATTATTTATTTATTCCATTTGCCATTCTTCATTCTTTCGATTCTTTACTCCAGCGATTTTTTATTCTTTGGAGAGGATGTTTTTGAGGATCGGAAAACAAGATTAGTGTGGGATGATGGCTGGCGCCTTAAACTATTAACTAAGTCCCACAAGGCACATGCACGTGTGGGGCCAGTGAAGAGGGTGGGCATGTAGGGAAAAGCGTGCAAGACATGGGGTTTTAGAAAGGTTTAGTAGAAACCATGGTGCGCATGCAAGGCAGAGTAAAGGATTTTAGGACTTATTCATATTCATTTTTTCGAGAGGCACTTGAGGAAAAATGTGACCTGACTAGGTGTGCTGAGTGGATAAGGTGCCAGCCTGATGACTTGGTGGTTAAGGAAAGAATATTCCATGTATGAAACATTCCCAAAAGACATCATTGCAAACATTGGAGAGCTCGGATTAGAATAAGCATACTCCATTAGAGGACCAACTTAACACTTGGCAACCGATCTGTTGATGAAAGGAAGGCATGGCGGTGGGTGGTAAACCTATTTATATAGATGCTCAGGTAAAAGAAAAAGAGAGGAGAGAGGAACATTTTTGGAGAGAGCATCACCATATGGGTCGACGAGGGTAAGGAGAGAGGACCATTTTGGAGAGAAGCATTCACCATATGGGTCAACGAGGGGAAGCTTCAGGATCATCATAGAAAGGATGAAAGGTGAAGCTCTACAAAAATAATAGGAGGTTTTAGGGATTTGGGTTCTCATTAGAGGACTGTAGGAATGTTAGCATATCTAGGGGGATGGGTCTACTAATGTTTTTATAATAAGAAGAATAGCTATAACTATTGATACCTAAGTTATATCTCTATATTGGTCTATTATGGATCTTGTGAATGTAATGTGGTTACTAAACTATGATCAACATGAATACTATGGTTCTGTTCTAAAATATATTGTTCATGGGTGTAAACCCTAGTGCCTTCTTTCTTTATGTTATGGATCAGATCTACTATATGTCTTGATGTTTCTTTTGTTATCTGAATGGGTATGTTGGTGTAAATGACTCATCCTATGCTTTCAGAATATATGCATGATCATTTAATTTTTTGCACTTAATTTCTCATCAATGACAACATCTTCTCACAATACTCACATAAACGGGAGGTTGTTGATAGTACGTATACAGGGGTGGAAGGGTCGTGGTAACCCTAGTGGCAATGGTGGCTAATGATTGTGCAATGGAAAGAATCACGTTCTGAAAAGGGGTAGGGCTAACCAACACCAGAGGTGGTAATGTAGCTATGGGTATATGCGAGACCTTAGGGGTGGATAAGGTTGCATTTTGGGTGGTTTTCAAAGGTATGGTGGATGTGGTGGGTGCAATGGAGGTAACAGATGCAGTAGTCATAGCAGGTATAGGACCTAGCTACAAAACAACTGCGGGTAAGGTAGATGCAGGCAGCACGGAGCCAGATGGGTCTGATGCAAGAGTTGGAGAAAGAGTCAGAGGGATAGATACGGGCATGTCGTATATCCAACTAAGCCCAAGGAATCTCGAGTGGATTAGTGGGAAAGATAAAACTGCAAGGAGGTAGGGTTTTGGTCAAGGAGTCATACAAACTCCTTGGTTGGTGATAAAATGGAAGGTGGTGAAGGACTATGTGGGAGTGGTTGACAACTAGCATGGAATACGAGTGCAATTTCTTGTCTTTGGGTTAGCACCATGTGAACCAGTACTGATCAGGTTGGGCTACTTCTCTGTAAATGACATAGAAAAAATAGCAGGGACAGGTGAAATAGGTGGTAAAAAGTGAATTAGGTACCAAATGTTGGCTGGAAAATGACATAGGCTAACCGATGCCAGTTAGGGTAAACCAACACCAGTCACAGGTAACCACAGTTTGGTCACTGTGGAGAGTGAACAATGGGTCAAAAAACAAGATATAAGGTCAAATCTGATAGGTATGCCAAACCTGATGAGTTTTAAAAGGTCAATGGGAACGATAGCAGTGACAGGGACTCTGAAAAGCTGAAGAAGATGAATAAAATTTCCTTTTGGGTAGGTTAACAAAAGAACCTAGAACTTACATCAGCTGGGTATAACTGACGACAGTGGGAGGGTAACTGATGACAGTCATTGGACTGACACCAGGCACTATGAAATTGAAACAGTGATGAAAGACAAGTGGTTGTGAATTAAAATATGATGGGGAATCAAACCTAGAACCTCTAAGAATGATGAGAATATGGTCTAGGCACACTCAAATGAATCCTAGAATACACCAACTATTCTGAGGAGCATTGCGAGGAAAAAAAAATGAAGAGCGTGACCTCTCACCTCAAAATGCCAAGCCAAGCAGAAACACTACGAAAAAATGTGATCCTAAGAGTTCCTTTTCTATTATGTTTGTTTAGCTTAAGCTATTTAAGGACTGACACATGAACTATAAAATAGAATTTTTTGGTGAGGATGGATTCCCACAAAAAGGAGATCTACAAGGTGAGGTTTCAGGTTTGTTATGGTGGGGGCGGGCTTCGCTCTGAAGTATGACTCGACAGAGCAGTGAGCTGGAGAGTACCTACCAATCCTTAGATAGTGCGATCATTAACAGACATTCCCAGGAAAGATGTTGTCTAAGAATATGTATTTGTTTTGAATTTGTGCAATGTGGCAAGACTTAGAGAGAGATATGTGCTTTCTATGATTCATTTGTTAACCATCAGCTGAGAATGACTTCCAATGTATAGGTTTCCCTCAATTAATGTGAGCTAATGTGATAAATCAGAATGCAATGCACTTATTTTAAGCCCAAATCGAAATATGAAGTTTGATGACACAAATGGATGAATAGGAAGAGGGATGCTCTTTTAATAGATTGCTAAAAACAAGAAGAAATGATTCTTTTTAAGTACACCAAAAGAAAGATTTCTTTTAGAGTAAATAGAAAGAAAAAAAGGGTTACTAAGGAAGAAAATTGATGTGCATGCTTTTTAGAAGGGAAACAAACACACAAATTTTCCTAGGAATGAATAAAATGCAAGGAACCCTGGATGGGTCTCACTGGGCATGCCAAAATGTTTCACTTGATTCTTAGACGTTTCTTTGAAATATTGACAAAACAGATAGGGTAACGGGCGTAAGAGGAATTCCTATTTAAATGTTGGTTGATTGGTTTTTGCACGTGTATAACTTTTGAATCCACAGATGATCATGAGAGCTTCCTTTTGGCGAGGAGGAACTACCTGTAATGGAAAACAAGACCACCATAAAGAGTTAAACAATATGTGCAGTGAATTTCCTGGAGTGTGCTAGATCCGAGAAGTGTGGTACTTCCTAGATGGATGTTAGTCCATTTTTTAAGATAATTTAATGCGGCTAATAAATTAAATCCTATCATAATTGAAATGATTTGGGTATCTCATCCAAAATATAATAAGAAAAATCTAATCTAACAGGCTAAGTTAAAATAATATTCGGAGGTCAAGTAACTGGTTCTAGGTCTATGCAGGTCTGAAAGAGGTCTCAATAAGGTCACATGTGATTAAGGGTGATGTGGGAATAGGTGGATATGTCATTGTTCTGGGTTGTATGGGTAAATATAGAGACCGACGCCGGTTAAGGGTGACCGACACCGGTTGGGGAAAACTAGTTCCGGTTATTGTGGAATACTGGGAATGCCACATAATGGGCTCTAAATCTCCCTTATGATTACACAAGGAAGTGATTGGTTGGAAAGAGGTATTAGGTTGTTTGGGTGGGGTTTGGTGAGGTTTTAACGGGTATATGGAGGGGTGATTATTAAATGAGGTCAAAGGGTGGCTAGGAAAACAATGAAGGACAATAAAATGATGGAATAAATGGACTAGAGGAGTAAATTGTTCCACTTACTTGAAATATGGTCCTAGGTGCCTATGAGTGATGAATGAAGGTATTGGTAAGGGGTTGAATGCTGCTGAGGATTACCAAACGTTGGAAATATCCTACATGGGATGCATGTGCATTCTCTTTTGCTTGCTTGGATCAAATTTGTGCTAGGGTGAATGTTGGATGGTTGTTCGATGATTGTTGAATGCATGTATAAGAGGAAATGCTTGATCTCCTTCCTTGCATGCGTATTCTCGTAGAAAATTTCTCTAAAATATGTGTTATCTCTTAGGAAAATTCCCAATGTTTTCCAACCTCAAAAATAAGGTTGTTTTGGGAGTTAAAAGGTGACCAACGGTGGTTCTGGCTTAATCAGCGACGGTTAGGGGTAACTGGCATCAGTCAAGGCGGGATTTCCTAGGTTTACTAAACTAGGGAGATCCTCTTGATTTTTTGGGATCTCGTGTCGTTAACCCATGGATTAGACTGGAAGCTTCTTGTAAGCATGTGGGGATGTGGTTAGAGGGAATGTAGGCATTGATTTTTAGGTTTTGGGTAAGTCTTAGTTAGTTATGACAACTTACTAAGAATAGGTCTTAGGGTGAGTTGGCTTGATTAGGTGTCTAGGTGAGATGTATGTGTACATTATCCCAATTAAGATATTTAAATAATAAATATGGTGAGGATAATGAATTAAATTAATATTAGTGGAGTGAAGGGGGCCATGGCTAGGTTAATGTGATGAAGGGTGCTTATTTGTCGAGGAACCAAAGGGGAGTGTGACCTAATTTTAGTGTCTACAGGCCCAATTGGGGCAGGGCAAAAGACTTAGATGCATTTGAGGAGGTTACAAAACATTACTTGCATTGGGTAGAGACTCACCCAATGGATAGGGTACCTAGACAGTTTGGATATCCAGAGCCTACTGTGGTACCACCACTACCAGCCTACAGATGGAAACATGCGAGGGAGGTTATAGATATAATGGATAGAGTACCATCATTGCAGACCTAAAGAGTATGGTACACATGAAGACAAGTTTATAGGAAGATATGGTGAGGTAGGGCATCTCAAGACCCACTAGAGATTATTGCAGTTGAGATTTCAACTGAGGTATGTGATAGAGGACATGTCGTCCCAAATCCATAGGTAGGAGATAAAGGCACAGCTGGTCTTAGGACCAGAGGGAGAGGGGAGAGACAGCCAACACCATGGCTTAGAGAGCATAGGATGAGGCAACCAGGAGGTGGTTATATTAGGCCATTAAAGATGGACATGTCCTTACAACTGTGAGATAGGTCGAGGACCCACCGCAGAGGAGATATGATTTTGGTGGCCCGAGATGGATGGGCACAATATGTTGAATGGAGATCTCATCAACATGAAGAGGCTGAAGTGGTATTGGGTGGTAGCGGGGATGGAGAGACTATCATCGAGAGAGTTAGGATTCTGAGTATAAGTTATTGTGATGATTTTATTTAGAAATGTAAATAATACCTTTGATGACTATATCGTGAGATTGGTACTCAAAATGAAATTTTGTTTTACAGGGTAGACAATAGAGGAGTGGAACTCCTTGATAGAGAGTGCACACCATGAGATCCTGGACCCAGTATTGGATATTCAAGATACCTCAGTCATGGTGGACCCCACAATGCCATTGGCTGGTGAATCATTGGATCATTTCGATTGGTTGGAGAGGTTATCAGAGAATTGTAGATATTGAGAGATGCACACACATTGATAGGAAGTGACAGCATATATGTGATGTTTCGGAGCTTATTACATGCATATGGTGCCTTAGTTTATGAGAAGGTAGTGCACCATTCAGATGTCAGGAGTGTTGTAGAGAGGATTATGAGAATAGAGGAAGATTTGGTGAGAGCACAGGGAGAGGCCTCCGGAGCTCAATCTAGGGAGAAATATCTAGCTCACACATCTTGAGCATCCAGTGTGGAACACTTGGCATAAAGCATCTAAATACCCCCCAAGGGGTGAGGATGTTTGATTCTTATTGTATAGATATTCATGAAATATTATGATGTTTTTTTTTATGCATAAAACCTATTTGATATATATATATATATATATATATATATATATATATATATATATATATATATATATATATATGATTTTTTTATGATGATGGTGTTTGTTGATATTGATGCTTGTATATATAAATGATACCTTACTTATCATTTTCCTTTCTTCTCTCTTACATGTATGTGGTAATAATCATGTTACTCAGAAAGAACGATAATGATATTTAGATAGGAAATTTAGTGGAAGGTAAAATCGATAGGATATTCCAACCCACGAGATGAAAAATAAATCCAAGTGAGGTCAAGGACCTAAGTGAGGAAGCACAAAACCACTTCGATCCACTAGGAAAGCCCAACGCGAATAAAATATAAAATAGGTAGAATCAAGACAATGACATTCCAATGGTAGGAGATGTTAGAAAAAAAATAGAGTGATGATAAACCCAAGTGGGGCGGAGAGCCCAAGTAAGGATGATATTTTTTAGATGTCTGGAAAACCCAACGGTGTAACACCTTTGACAAAGTGTTATATTTCTCTTTTGTATTGCAAGCATTGGCATGTGATTTTCTTAAATGAGGTGTGTTCCATTGATTGATGAAGATCATGCTTGTTATGGATAAATCATTTTTGCTCTTGGATTCATGAGAATGAAATGATATGGCTTGCAAGAATCCATTTTCACTACTGATAGGTGAGTTACAATCTAGTTTTGAGGGTCGCAAACTTATCTCTTTTACTAACTCATCCTTGGATCAATTCCAGTAATCCAAGGAATGTTTTAAATCTCCTTACCAGACTGAATGGTAACTGACATTCATAGGTTGAGAGACATAGTGGACTGAACTTTTGAATGTTATAAATTCTTTGGTTTTGTAAGATCATGCCTAAATTTGGTTGTATGTTTGTGCTTAGATCTTTGGGATTGATCTCTTTGGGAAATTTAATGAAAAAAGCAGAACGAAGTCTGCTTCACAACTTTGAAGGGAATATAAATCCTAAACCTATGGGATTATCCTAACGGTATCCTAAACTAAGGTAAATGCACCTACTTCCTAGCTATGTCTACTTATTTGGGTTACAATCTAACCTAAACTTCATAGTCTATTTTGTTGGGATGGCATCCTAACCTAAGTTGTTGTGGTAAATGGAATAAGGGAGAAATAAATAAGGTAATGCTAGGCTATTTTTAACCAAATACCTAATACTATTTGGTTAGGAATTTTTATCTAACCTAAGGTGGAAATTACATATGGCTATGTTTCTAAACCTAAGATAATTAATTTTTAGACTAACCTAAGTTATGGAAATCTAGCCTAAACTATTGAAAGGGACCTAAGGTCACATGGAATTTTGGCGATGGTTCCGAAAGGCATTTATTTGATTTGATTTGATTGGATAAATGGGAAGTACTACTAGTTTTGGAAAAGGCAAGTAAACTTGGTGGAAGTTTATGTGGAGTCTTCACTAAAGTTGGAAATGCATGCTGAAGTGGAAATAGCATTCACCAGTTTTAGGAGGAGATGGCAAGGAGAGATAGGTGGGAGATGGGGGAGTAATTGCATTAATGAACCTCAAATTTTGTGTGCAAACCATCTTGGAAACAATGAGGGTGGATTTTTTGGAGGTTGTTTGGTCTTGCATGCCTTGCAATTTTTTCTCTACATGGAGCTATCTGGTTCTTCGAACCAGTAGTTCGACTTTTACTTTGTGGCTATTTTTGGTTTCTCTGGTCTATTTTTGATCTAAGGAAAGTATATGAGGCATTGTAGAAAGAGATGTTTGGTTTTTTATCTTTCTTGGAGGAGAAAAAGAGTTAGAAGTTTGGCTGGAAGTCTCCTTTGAATTGGAAGAAGCACTATCAGGCATGATAGGCTCTACCCATTAAGATTTCTTGCTTTCTTTTAAATGTTTCATTAAAATAATTCTAATCTCATGAGATAAATGGTTATATGTTTTATCAAGTTATTTACTTTCATGATTGAATGAATCTCTACGATTTTTGGATATGAATCCATTTCATGATAATGTTAGTCTTTGGATGTACTCTCTGGGTAAGTTTAATGGTGATATACATGTGGAACTTGTATTCGAGGCTTAGTTTTTTGTTTTGAACTTGTATTCAAGGCTCTGTGTTTTATCCTGAACTTGTATTCAAGGCTTGTGTTTGCTTGAACTCATTTTCAAGGCTTTGTGTTGATCTAAACTCATATTCTAGGATTTGTGTTGTTCATAACTCATATTCAGGACTATCTTCTTGAAAAGCTTGAGAAAATGGTTTTTGATTTGAGTTGATCAGGTAGTCTCTTTAGAGATCTTTTCCTTTATGCTTGTTGAGTTTGGAATGGTTGTGGTACTTCTGTCCTAGATGGTACAGTTTACTTTGAGCATGTGATGGCATGTAAAAATTGAGGATATTCTACTCTCCTCTACTCTGGGTAACCCATGTCTTGTTTGAAAGTCTTGACTGTTTTGTTATAAGGATGATGGACCTTTTATGGAACAATATCTTGTTGTGGGATTATGGAACCCCTGGTTCGATACTATATTGTTACTTACTCATTGGTATGAATTAGAGCTCGTTTGAAATAGTCGATAATGGGTTTTTGAAGTTTATGGAAATGTTGTGTTCATACTTCTTCTTGTTTTATTTGATTGGAACAATTATCTTCTCTGTCTCAATCTTTATGTACTAGATGGAGCTGTGAAAGTAATTTTTTTTGTGATTTTTGTTTCAGTCAATTTCAAGGGTAATGTGGAGACCTTTCTTGACTTAAATGTGTGTTGGGTTTTCCTACTCTCTTTCGGTTCTTTTTTAATTGATTTTGGGTTTTTTTTTAAAAGAGAGAAGAGTTGAATACTCTCGTAAGTTGAATCTTGTGTGGAAGGATTTAGTACCTCTAGTTTGGGAATGTTTCGTAAATTTTTTCTTCATATGATCACGAACTTTATGTCTCTTTGGTATGGAGCTGTGTAAGTCCTTGTAGTTAGGATTTCAGTTTCTATTGAGTTCGTGAGTATTATAGAAATTGCTTAGCTTAATATTGGTGTTGGGTTTTAGTATTCTCTTTTAGATTCATTTGAATGAACTTATGGGTCTTTAAAAGGAGAAAGGAATAGATTTCTCTTGTGGAATGCATTTTGTTTTGTCCATATTGTGGTACTTCATCCTTGGGACTGCACTATATACTTTTCTCTATAGAATAAACTCAAACGTGTGTTTAAACAACATGGAATAGATAAACTAGGATAGTGTTGATATTCTTGTTTGATAAAGTACGAATTCATAGGGGAAACTAAAATTGTTTCTTTCTATAATTTTTGTGTTTTATTTTGTATTCTCTTTTGGAAACTAGCGAAAGAACTCTTGATTTTGAAATGGAATTCGGAATTCATTTGATAATACTAAGGTGAATGAATTCTTGATAGGACCTTTCCTAATGAGTTCCTTTACCTGTGGAAGGTTCATGGAAACATTTGTATTTATAGGTAACTTTGGGACTGTCATTCTTAAGTACTATATTAACCCAATTGTTCCCATTGATCTTTTTGATCTCATTTATTTTGTATTAAGTCTATTGATGTATTGATTTGGAAAGTGAACAGCTGAGTATTTCCTATAGGAGGGGAAAATGTAATCGTGTATAGACCGACTACTTTGTTTGATTGAGTCTCCCCTAGATGGACACAAGAAGAGATTATCCTTGTGTAATCCTTGCCTTTATTTTTGGAACATATGGTTTCAGATCTTTAGATGATATCTTCTATAATGTAGAATTTATTTAAGTCTTACAAGTAGACTATTTTGATTCTTTATCCCTTTTCGGATTGATTTGGTATTCTTGTATTAGATGTTGTCTCTTTAATGTTGTATCCTATTATTGGTTCTCTTGAATTGAAGCAGTTAGGTGGGTAATTAGTTGTGTACTTTCTGAACCAGTTTTTTGTCTTTCAGATGAATAGTGAATGGTGGATAGTCTATATTGATTCTTCTTCTTATTTATTTAAGTTGTAGGATGAATCATCCTAATTATATACTATGTTGAAACTAACTCTTTTGTTACGTATTAAAGTTAAATTATGTATTTCAATTCAAAAATAATTATGAAATAATTAGATGACAAGATCTATTGTTTATTTTAAATAAGTAATTGATTGGGTCAATTATTATATGATATAATGTAGTGGTTGCTGATTTTAGTATGCCTTTCCTAAAAGTGAATTCAGACTTATTAAATTGTTCTTCTTTTCTAGTTTTTATTACCTATGCTTATTTATATGATATATTAATTGTTTCATTAAAGTAGATTTGTTTTAATGGAACAATTAGTGGAATGCACTTCGTTTTAATGCTTAGTGCTTATCATGCTCAATTCAATGAACTGACCCGTGCTAGCAATTTTTACAAATGGACTTCGTAAGTGATACAAGAAGGCAAAAACCTTTATGATGTACTGGATTATTTAAGTTTGGATCTTTTGTAAAGAATTTCAATTCATTCTTGATTTGTCTTGAAAAAGAAAAGTTATGTTCTTTTATGATCTTAATATTGATCGACATACAATATGCCTAAAATAGATAGTCTTGTAAATGTATATTTAATCTCAATGAAGTGAAAGGTTTGGATACTGACTCCAAATTTTGGTGTAAATTCTCTTGTACTTTGTATGAAGGAAATAGTAATGTATCTTGTCAATATTCTTTATATCTGTTTGTATACTATTACTATTGTCAATTAATAATTTGGATTAAGGGGATAGTATAATCTCCCTTACTATAGTAAAACTTGTTAAGTATCAAAAGATGTTGATCTCTATCTAAAAAACCATAGTTTAATAATGAAATATGTATTTTATGTACAATCAAACTATATGAGTGATGGATGATAAAAAGCTTATGTTAACACTAACATCTAACCATGAGGGGGAAGACTCTTCCTCTCTAAAAGGAATGAAAAATAAAATGAGTGGTGGTTATGATCTTTAATCTGTGTACTTTGTTTATATAAATTAAACACTAGCTAAACCTAGGTGGATGATACACCTGCTTTGGACATCTACGTGGAAATAAAATTAACTGTTGATGATTGCTTCCCTGTTTATGGGATAACTGCTTGTTATGCCGAGATTAATGAACATAAATGCAAACATGGTTTGATGAAGTTCTTAATATAAAATCAGATTAATTATGAATAGAGAACTTAATGAATGTTGGAATTAGGGTTATGCATGGTTGTTGCGATCTAAATATTAATCCAAATTTAATTATGAATTAATGACCTCCAAGGGGTATGTACATCATGATGAATCAGTTCTAATGGATGTTGGCACATGCCAACTGTAGGAATGTACCTTCAAGGAGACCTAGGGCTTCTCAAGCATATAGTTTTGTAGTTGACATTTGGAAATACCCTTCCGTATTTGTTCATCTAGATCTATACACATCTAGACTTGCACTTAGTTTCCCTCTAGATCAAGTTAGTAGCATGTTTAGAATAGGGAGTAGCTTTCTATGACTCAAGTTACCCTGGCACATTCAGTCGAATTAGGTCGGTCGAGTATGCCCATATACCATAAGTCATCGTGAGTGTCTTCCTATAACAAATTATGTTGCTAACCTGGGCTAAGGTCAAACCTTGGGTAAGTGGACTGATAGTAGTCAGTAAAGAACCATTCAAGATAATAGTTCAATGAGGTGAAGGATGTATTCTGAATTGACGAATATGTTGTCTAGGAATAGTAACATGAACAATATGTTTAAAATATTTGGCCAGAGTATCACAAGTTATTGGTTGCGTTGTCTTATGTCACCTAGTTTAAAGAAACATGATGTCAGATGAATATTGGTAACAAATATTTAGATAGGTTCTTTAAATAGATCACTCAGTACTCGAAATAGGGTAGGAAAACCAAGTATACGTAGTATACATAAATTATTCTATACTTTAAGAAAAACATGAGAGATCAGTTTGTAACCGAGTCATGGAATAAGAGATCGGTAAATTACCAAGTCATAATAATTGCATATGGTTATATGTTATGAGATTTATTGGCATGGAATGTGTGTTCTAAATGATGTTTTATTTAGAACAGAGAACATTGTGTTAAAAAAATTACTTATTTCTAAAGTCTTTAAATGGGAATGTTACTGTTAGTGCAGAATCACAACACCCCCAAATGAGATCTAAAAGATCTTTTTTTCTAAGGCAGACTCATTTGGTGTGATTGCATAACATTGAACTTTCCCCAAGGTGTGGGACCTTGCAAAATGAAAAAGCTCTCCAGATTGAAGGTTGGTTCCTTATTCCTCTTTTTAAGTGCATACGTAGAAACTTGCAGAGGGTATGTTCTTAATCCTAATATAAACTTTACCAAGGAGACAGGGATAGATGGAATACAAAAATTAAAACAAAGATAAACTACGAGTTGATGTACCATGTAACATCCTTAACTGTTGTTATTTTCCTCCTTTGCATTCAAGTGTTGATATGTGATTTTCCTTATATGGATATGTTCTTTTTTATTATGGGAAATCATGCTTGATATGGTTAAATTACTTTTTGTTCTTAAGATCTTGGGTTGAACTGGAATGTACCTGGATTCATTTTATTTCATTTCTCATAAATGAGTGCAATCTGATCTCAGGAGAATTGTAAACTTTTTTATCTTTATGACTCATCCTTGGATCAATTACAGTGATCCAAGGAATGTTTTAAATCTATTCAAGATGAACAACTGATAAATTGCCATTCCATGAATTATTAAGTTTTGGACTGAACTTAGAAGATATAAGTTCTTTAATTATCCTTCATTTAAAAATATTTCCATCCTGTGGAAAGTTTCGTTGGATTTCTAGAAATCAACCCCGACAGGTCATTACAGTCGTAATTGGTCTTTCAGCCATTTATGGCATTGGAGAGAACTGGGACCCTAAGCCAGGTAAGATATATAAGTATTCCTATCTAAGCTATGATACTTGATACAATTGTTTTTCTAACCTAAACTGGTACTAAGGAGTTAGAAAGGGGTTGTTAAGTTGCTATTATTAGCGGGAACCTCAAACTACAAGTTAATTGGTGATCTAACCTAGCTCCTAAACTATGTATTTTTGATATACACCTAAAGGTTTACCTAACCTAATTGCTAAGGACATATGCTATGGTTAGTGGTTAGTGTTATATCCTAAGGTATAAACTTTGAACTACCTACGATCTAACCTAAGCCATTAATCTACCCTAAGTTAGTGGATATGAATTGGAACCTAAGGAGGGTCGCATACATGTTGGTGACGGTTTCTATGACATTAATGTTAAGTGATAAGGTTGGAAGGCATACGGACTACCAGTTTTGGTAGGGGTTTTTTGGTTTATGGAAGGTGGCAGTTTCACTAAATTTTGAAATTTTTGTTAAAATGTATTTGGCACTCGCCAAATTTGGTAGTCAGTGACAAGGAGGACTGAGCGAGAAACTTGGAGTTAATGGAATTAAATGCATTTGGGTTTCGAGCCCAAACCACCTAGGTAGGCATGCTAGCAGATTTTGGATGAGTTGTTTCATTTTGCATGCTCTCTATTTTTCTCTCTTCATGCGCTCTGGTTTTTCAAACCAGCATTTTAAGCTTCATTGCATGGCTATTTTTGAGGTTTCGGATCTATTTTCATTTTGTGGAATGTATATAAAGCATTGTGGAAGAATTTTTTGGTTGTTTGATCTTTCGTGGAGAAGAGAAGAAGAAAGGAGCTCGATTAGAGGTCTTCTTTGATTTCACAGCAGCACTATCAGGCATGATAGGCTCTAACTATTAAAATCTCTTGCTTCCTCTAAATGTTTTCATTAAAACAACTTTGATCTGATGTGTTTGTGCATTTCATGCTTATCTGGTTAAATAATTAGTTGGGTTTTTCTTTGTAAAAATTGTATTTTGGGTTCAAAACTGTGAAATAAGTGATTTAGTTGGAAGCTTTAGTTTTATTGTCTTTTGCATAGAATAACTTAGCATGCGAGGGAAAATTTGTAACTCTAATAACTATCTCAGTTGTTGGAAACTGTTGCTTGGTTTTGACCAGTTTGTTGGCCATGAATTACTAGCTGATTTCTACCTGTGTGTGGAGTTTATTGTTTGAAAATTTGTTGCGTATGATGGTCAAGAACTAGTAAAAAAAAAACTCCAATCGTATAAACCTTATATGCAAATAGAGGTTTTTTTGGAAACTTGCTTCGGTGGACAAATCCATCATAGAGGTTCTTAGTACTTGGTGACAATGTTTTATTTAATGATTAATGGGTTGTGAATAAAACCCGTATATGGCTTAACCTTTGTATACTCCATGCAAAAATGTGACTGTTTTATTGGAACCCACATGCATCTGGAACCTGTGTTAGACATGTTAGTTAAACTGGTATGTTGATTGAGTTCGCGTAACTTATGGTGCTTGCAAACTATTGTCTTGAATGTTTAACTATTATTGTAGATTTGTTTTGAAACCGACCTTCATGCCTTATTGCCAATGGGTTTTTAGTTTCTGTTAAAATTTTTGCAATAAGTATGAAATGAAGGTGTTCACTAAAATTGGAAAAGAAAATCATTTCTTATTCTGAGCCATATATAAGTAATTCCTTTTGTTATGTCTATTATCATTACGATGATTGAGTATTTGGGAATTCGTGATTTGAATTTTGAGAAGCGGTACTATGAAATAAATTTGTTACTGGGTGTTCAATTGAAATGATAACTTGAACGTTGTGATTGGTTTAGATATTATTGTCTATTGATTAATTTATAACTGAGAGGGGACATGTTGTTACCCCAACTTGGTTTTTATACTTTAAATGATTCGATTCTTGAGAAATTTATGTTTATTTCACTATGCTTGGGAATCGAAATATGAGTCTTACTCAGTATGAATCATATTTATATTATTTTTGATCATGTCATTTATTGGGAAACCCAATTTATAGTTCTTGAAGTAATGTATTGATATAGGGTTGAGATAGATCTGTTTTTCTCGAACTATCGGGAAGTCTTGAGGGTTAATATCCACTTAGATTTCTTATCTCTTGTTGGGTTCAATAAATGAATGTTAGGTCTTGAAAAGTAAATTGTGATTATAAAGTTGAATGTGGACTGTGTTTGAGCTTTACTATTTTATTAGACTATAATTGAAAAAGGGAAAGGAATGGTAGGATAGATGGATCTTTAATGTTGGTAGTAAATGATTTCTAAGAAAGAAAAATGTTGCATGTTTTCTTATCAACTGAAGGTTGTTCTGGTATTAAGAAAGAATGAAAGATCTTGAAAGGTACACTGTAAATTTTGATTGTCGGTGGGCTGTGTATGAGTTTAATTTATATAATATTTCAATGGAAAGTAGAAATCATACATTATATTGGGAAAGTTGAGAAAGAAGTATCTGCTGGTTATCTCTTTTCTGATGTTGTTCTTGTTCTCTTTTCTTGGAACTCCTGCTTCAACATGAACTATATGTTTTAAAGGAAGTAAAAACTGTTAATTAAGTTGTAAGATTTGATTATAGATTGGGATCATATTATGATAGGTATCATTTTCTTATGTAGACTGGGTAAGTTCAATGGATGGAACTTCCTAATTTTATTCTAATTGGAAAAGAGATTCAGTACTTGATTTAGTCTTTCTGCACTTTTTTTAAATTGACTGAAATTAAGTAGGAAGAGCTGGTTGATTGGTTGGCTAAGAGAAGTTGTAAACTTATAGCTGACTGATAATCTATCATGTTTTATAGAATTACCTTTATATGAATATGTTGATGAATACTTTAAAATGTTGAATTTTAAAGTAGTAAACTTTTAAGAGGAATAGTTAAATCATGATATGCATTTGTTACTACCTTTTTCAGATGTTAAGTGCTTGGGCATATCAGAGATGTTTCTCTCTTGCTTTACTTGACAAATTGGATGAAACATCTTAATGTGAATATGCTGAAAATATTTCCTGTATCTTTTAAAAAAGATAAGTGTTGTAATGTAATCTGGCAAGATTATAAACAATAATATGTTATGATTGTTGTTTTATAAAGATACTTGATGAGATCAATTATACTTTAAGTTGAAGGCTAGAATTTATAGAATATATTCCGTTCTTCCAATTGTTAACTTTGCCTTAGTATTACTCTTCTTTTATTAATATTACATATGCTTAGGGGCATGCACTATTAGTGGTTCATTAAAGCAGGTTTGTTCTTATTGGGACATTTAGTGGATTGCACTTTGTTTTAAGGCTTAGTTCTTATCATGCTCAGTTCATTGAACTGACCCGTGCTAGCAATTTTTGAAAATGGACTTCGTAAAGTGATAAAAGAAGGCAAAACTTATATGATGCATTGGCTGATCTAAGTTGATTCTTATGAAGAAATTCTGATTTGTTGTCAAGTTTCATTATAAAAAGAAAAGTTTACCTCTTTTGAATAAAGACTGTTGTCTTACAGTATGCCTAAAATGCATAAGTTGTAAATGTATAAGTTTTGGAAATGAATTGAAAGATGAGAATCTACTTGCATATATTGTGTAAATTACCTTGTTCGAGGATAATCTTCTTATTGTCTATATGATTGGATGTGAATTCTTTATGATTATTATAAAAATAAATTTAGATAAATTTCTTAAGTAACCTGCAAATTAAATAAGAGGTAGAATACAATATTCTTATCTAAGTATTTCATTATATAAAGTGATGTGAAATAAAACTACAATAAAAATTATTGTAATTATAAAGGACATTATACGGTGTGTTAAGCCCTAGAATGTAACTATGAAGAGGAAGACCCTTCCTCTCTAGTAATGAACTAAATAAAAGAGGAAGATATGATTTTTAATCATTAAGATTCAATGCCAATGGGGTTTGAGTGGATCGGTTAATACGGACGGTTGTGTCTGGATCCACCCAAGTTCAAATCCCTGTTGGCCACGATCCCTTCGGGGTGGTTTACCGGTGGTGGCAGATGTTGCATCACCGGTAGGTTGTGGTTGTTCGGTGGTGGCGGGTGTTGCATCACCGATTGTTTCAGCTCGTGGCTTTGGTTGGTGGTTCTCAACAGTGGTGGAATTTACATCGTTGGCATTGGTGGCCACTGGTGGCTCTAAAAACATCGGTGGCAGAAAAATTACATCGTCGGCATGGGCTCAGTGGCTGCGGTGGTTTGTGTTGGTATTTATTGTAATATCCTATCTGAGGCCATTGTTGTAGGGTGAGGCCCCACTAACCCTCCAGTTCATAGCTCCGGTCAAAATCGTTTAACGATAAAAAAAAAATCATTAAGATTCAATTATAATAAGTCTGATATGTTTCAGCCTAGTAGGTTTTTACACTTTTTTAATTAGTTAAGTTATTTAAAATAAGGAACTTAAGTTGTTGTTGTCCTGTTTTTGGATAACGGTTTGTTAGGATAAAACTAACAAATCTAGAAACAATCTTAAGTTAATTAAAGTTCTTAGGATTATATGAATCTGAGATATAAAAAGAACTTAAAGAGTGTTGGACTTAGGGTTTGTTGGGTTGCCGAATTATGTCATCTAATAACCCAATTTTAACTTAATGTAAGTAAATTCTAGGAGGTATGTACATCTTCATGAGGTTTTTCCATAGGATGTTGACACACGTCAACTGTAAGGTTGTACCTTTGAGAAGATTAGAATCTTCTCGAGGATACAACAATGCAGTTAACATGTGGCAACACCCTTCTTCATTGATCATCAAGATCTACACACCTTTTAACTTGATAAATATTTTCCTCCAAGACTGGTTAGTATCATAGTTAGGATATGAAGTAGCCCTTTAGGGCTCATGGTACCTTGGCACATGGGGTTAACCTAGGTTGACCCAGTATGCCAATTTACCCTAAGTCTGTATGAGCCTTTTTATATCATGACCTATGATGTTAACCTGAACTAGAGGTAAACCTTGGGCAAGGGGAATGACAGAAGTCAGTATAAGACATTCTTGATAACAATGGAGTGGGGTGAAGGATGTATTCTGGATTGACGAGTATGTTGTCAAGGAATAAGTTATATGAACAGTATGTTAGAAATCTTTGGCCAAAGTATCGCAAGTTGCTGATTGCATTGTCTTATGTCACCTAGTCCAAGGATCATGATGCCGATGAATATTGGTAACAAATATTCAATTAGGTTCCTTAGATAGATCACTCAGAACCCAGAATAGGGTAAGAGAACCAAAAATATGGATTATTGAGTGGAATACTCAAAACTCAATGTTACACATGAATGGATCGGTAGTTCACCGAGTCATGGAATGAATAGATCGGTTTCTCACCGAGTCATTAGAGTTGTATATGGTTATCTGTTATAAGAATTATTGTTATGAAATGTGTTTTCTAAATTATATATTTATAGTCAAAGAACATTAATCATGTAAAAAAAAAATTCCTTGTTTCTAAAGTCTTAAAATGGGAATGTTACACACCAAAGGAATGATGAACACTTCTTTTGCTAATAGACACAAACCAACAAAATGCATACAATAAACAAGAACAGATAGCCAGATATATCATGGGAGACCAGATGAAAGAAAAAGAGACAAGAGAGGATCTAAAATCGATCACAGACGTGTTTTATTGCTCTGTAGATTGATACAATCCATTACAAAGTAGCCAAGAGGTAGAAACGTAATGTAATTTTTGATGGAAATACTGAACCCCACAAATCCCTTTGCTAAGAGGAGAAGGGAGCCTATAAAACAAAGAATGTCCAACCCTTTACAATGAATCATGCCCCTGTATTTATAGATTCGATCAGACAGAAGGAAGAGAGAGAAGTAGGAAAAGCAAGTTGAAGTTCAACCACTGTTGTTAATGCTTCAGATAAAATATGCCCCTAAATCCATCTTTACTACATCAATCCTTGGTTCAGCGCCTTGAAGGAAGAGGAAACGGTAGAACAGATCAAATCTAATCTGGTCGTTGAGGCAAGAAGATCCTGCATTGAAATCCTAACTACATTTCCTCTATTTTTCTTTACCTAACCTCCTCAAAATTAAAGTTTTAGACCTCCATGCCATGGGTGAGGTTGATATCTTTCCAATGACATCATATTTGTAATATTTCGAGCCCTGAGTCAAAATATATGCCCCTTCGAAGTTTGTATCGGGTCTATACAGGAGGGCGGGAAAACAGCTTGAAAAATGGGTCACCTTTTGATGTGGGACATGTGACAGCCAGATTGGAACAAAATCGGGTCTACGGGTCCACAATTTATCTTTTTCCCTTTCTTTTGATTCCCCGCTTGGATTTCACTCAGGCCCAAATGCTGAATTCTTCCTTGGGTGGAATTGTGGTTGATCCAATATTTGGCACGGGGTGAAATATGGATAACAGTTACAAATGGGGGGTGAGATCCCAAGCAGATACAAGAGCCTAGGAAAAATAGAAAAAAAATCGAGGTACTTATAAAGGAGATATCAAGCCACGAGGGGCAAATGATAGTAGAGTATCGGTAATAATATCATCCACTATATTTTGGATATGGATTTGGGCACGATTCATGAGGTCCTGTATGGAGTTTTGTGTGATAGCAACATGTCAGTGCCCCTTGGATCTGGTGGAGAATAAGGTGTCATGTATCTGATCCTCTAGTCAGGTGATAATGTCACGTTGAATATTTTCCATGGTGGGATGGGGTGGTGGTCTATAAGTTGGTTGAGGTCTAGTTTTTCTAGGGGAAGGACAACAATTCCAAGATGAGTTGGCTCTTGATTTAATTTAATTTGAATTAATTAAATCTAATCACATAGTAATTACTGAAATAACTTATGTACAAATGTTAAAATATAGTAAGACCCAAGCAAATAAGCATTTATGATGTAGAACCCTAAGCAAGAGAGGGAAATAGAAGGAATTAGCTAATTTCTAAGTGAACAAGAAGTGATCTAGGAAAGGTAAACTGCTAAATAGACTATAAACAACATCATAACTAGTCACTGTAAATTATGGAACTCAGGAACAAAGTCAGACACGAGTGCCCACTTTTTGGCCCTAGTATATTGGCTAAGTATGATAAGGAACGTGGGCATGCGAGACCTAGTGGAAGAAGTGCTTGCAAGTTGAAGGTGTGTAGGGAAGGATTCTAGGAGTGTTTTGCAAAACATACGGAGTGCGTCTGCAAGGCAAGAAAGGTTTTGGACTTATCTGCATTAGGCATCCTGGGAAGCACATGAGAAAAGCATGACCATTTTGGATAAGGTGCCAGCCTGACGACTATGGGATCAAAAAGGGAATATTCCAAGCATGCGATTGGGACCTCTTTTTGAAGTTGTTGTGAGACATGTCAGCCTGGTTCATTTATTAGGACCTCTTTTCAAAGTTTTTGTGAGAAATGGAATGCATCTTTTTCCCTGTAATGCGTGATGACATATCGTTCAACCTCAGAAAGTGTTGAAACATGGTTCAAGAACACAGAGGATGAGTTTTCTCAAATATTTAGCATTGGACCTAAGTTCAATGCATGTAGATGGGTAGAAGAGAACTTGTACCATGGGCTATATGAGACATTCTTTTGTTGCTTCCCAACAGAACTATATGAATGGTTTTCAAAATATGCATCCAAATTGAGTTGGTATTATAGATCATATGTATGGACCCAAAATGACTATCAGAGGTTGCAGGATGCAGATCTAACTTGTACACATGTTGTTGATCACTAGTGGAAGAGAGTGTTAACCAGTTATACCCTTGAATACGCCATTTCTATGTATTCTTGCCCAAAATTTTCTAAGTTCAAGTTTCTAAGGGATCTTAGAGGATCATTTTTATGTTTTATTCCGTTGGCTCTGAAGATCTTGGTCATTACCTTAAGTCTTGAGGCATTTCCCATGACCGGCTAAACTTCTCTAAGCACTGGGACAGGAAGCTAGGGTGGAGGAAGATGGTGGACATTGTGACTGAAAAGGAAAGGGAGGAGAGATGACTCAAGAAAAGTGAAGCTCATGAAAGGGAGATGACTAGATAGTGTGAGGTTGCAAGTGTGATGGATCTATGGAGGTAAACATTATGGGAAGGCATTTAGGTTCATGTAGAGGACATGGAGCCTTAGCAGTCTATGTTACCCCATCTTGGAAAGTGTGGGAGAGAGGCCCCTTCAGCTTTTGATGAGAATTCATCACATGGAGAAAGAATATATGTCGGCGCGCATCTGAACCCACCTGGTGACCAACCCCTGGTGCTTAGTTTTCCATATCAAGGGAGAAGTATTGCTAACCCAGATGGTATCGGTGGGAGTAACTAATCTACACCCAGGAGATATAATTTCTCATTTAGAACATCCATGGTCGCGCAAGTCATTCCTATATTTGTGAGGATTTTTTGGACAATGTGTAAGTATGCAATGTTTGGGTATCACATCTGGGAGTGGTGCGGGACATACAACTAGTAGTTAGACAATATCACAAACCATCGACATACAATTTAGTGGGACATTGGGAACACTAGGCGCGACCACTTCAGGTCCTTTTCTGACTACAACAGGTGGATCTGGTGGGTCAGGATGGACTAGACCTTGTGGATCTAGTGGATTTGGTGGAGGAGGAAACACCGAAGGGAAAAAAGGCTTTGGATCGGGAGGACAAGGAACCCAGCCACCTCCCTAGGTGTTTTCTGAGATGTCTTTGCACTTACCATACTATATGGTATCGAAGATACTTCAGATCATGTGCACAAATGTGAGTTACAATGACATGTAAAAGGGATCACTACCCTAGAGTAGAAGGCAAGTCTATTTACAACAATGTTGCAAGGGCATGCACATAGTTGGTATAGGAAGTATGAACCCCATTAGACAGTGGTATAATACACCACATTAAATAATGACTTCCTAGCAGAGTTCCATATCCCTGAGTTTGAGCAGAAGAGCATCAGCACTCTGAAGGATATCCAGTAAGGAATGGTAGAGATTGTGTGGGAGTATGACGTGTGTTTCAATACTTTCTTGTCTAAACTATCCTATGAAATTCATCCCTCTCAACATGCTCAATGGTTTTTCAGAGGATTGATAACACCATTTATAAGGGCTCTGTCATGCAAGACCTTCACAAACCTACATGAGGCATTAGAAGCTGCCCTATGTGCCAAAGCTATTGGGAGCGTTGATACTAGTGTTAGTCTTTTTCTTAAGGCTCAAATTATTGCAATGGCCAAGTAGTTAGAGAAGTTTTCTATGAACTCAGTGCATGAGGTTTGTAGTGGGCTTTGGTGTATAGACTCTGAAGTAGAAGGGCATGCAAAGGATATTTTCCCTCAGAAAATGGTATGCGCTATAGCGATAGACTATGAAATTTGCAATGGGTATCATGATGCAAATAGGTGCCCTCTACTACAACGTGCAATCCACAAGAATGTTTCTTACTATTGTAATATTTATACCTCTACAACCCATAATACCAAGGATTATAGACGGATTGATTAGATCCATGATGCCATTGATCTGGGTGTGCACCAGACTAGCCTTACAAACAGTTCCAAGGATGATGACCGTTGTTATGAAGAGTGCACAGATAGAGGGATGCGTGGAAGAGATTTTCATGGAGAATTTTGTGGTCACAGTAACCACGGTTGAGGGAAAATTAAGTTCCCATGAGGAACTTGTTATAACTGTGGATCTACATATCATTACAAATGTGAGTGCCCTAATATGTTACATTTCTCATGGTGTGGAAAGAAACATAAGTACGAAGAATGTCTAGAGGTTTATGAGCATATGAACCAGTAGCACCAGAAGGAAAAAGGTGATATAATGGTGAGCATTAAGAAGGAAGATTCATAATGGATGCCATGAGTGGCACATGAATTACGACTAGAACTTGTATTGGTGATGACGTGAGTAGAGGCCACGTACACCAGGGAGATGCCAAGACAAAGGAAACTAGCTTCAAGAGAGAAAGTGGTACATAGAAAGTATCTGAACCCTGCTCATAATAAAAAAGTGTACCAGGATACTATGGACATGATTCAAAGTTTGCAAGGGGAGATCTAATGTCTAAAGGAGAAATTGAGGTAGTTGGAGTAAAGGAAGAATGCCGAGGTTCCAAAGAATGACCTGGATAAGGTCAAGGAATTATGAAAAGTGTTAAGGCAAGAGAATATTATTCCCTTGCTAAGATAATGGCTGAGAGAGAAGGTACCACACGCTGGAGCAGAGCATGAAAGACAATTTTTGCATGCAAACCTTCCTCCTCACAGCCTTGACTATTATAAGGAGATCACTTTGAATGTGGTTATTGATGGATGGCTTCTGAGTAATATCCTCATCGATATGGGAGTAGAGGTCAATGTTCTTACCTTAGATGCGTGGAATCAAATGGGAAGTCCTGCATTACAGCCATCCTCAAATGTGTTGTATATGGAAAAAAAGAGTAAGGCAATGCCCATTAGATTTCTGAAGTATGCAGTTATCACCATTCAGGGGACCAAGTTCACTGGAGAATTCAAAGTCTTGGCACTCGTTGAGGCAGGAAAACTTCCAGCATTACTTGGGCACCCATGGTCTTAAAAAACAATGTTGACTTGTGGTTTAACAAATGGTATATCAGCTTTGAGAACAAGGAAGAAAGGGTGATCATTCCTTTAATAGTGGGAACTCAGCACCTTATACTAATCCCTTGAGAGAAGAAGTCCTTAACAAAATCTATGTGCATTCCATCAGAGATCCTGAGATAATTCACCCCACGGAGGGAGTTATCCAATTTGAAGATGCTCAATCCTTGAGTGATACCACTAGTGTGGCATGCGATAATTGGGCACATTGGACTTATGAGTTAATTAGGCGACAATTGAGATGATCTGTTAAAAGGGTGACAAAGGCATGGTCAGTCAAGCACTTAGGAGGAAAGAATTTACCAAGTTACTCTGGAGGGGCATACCCTAAAATTTTCTTGCGGGAAATGGAAGCTCAGTGGAAGAATATGGATGAGAGAAGAGGAATGCTCAGTTATCACCTACTCGGAACTACAACACATTGGTGGGATACACATTGGCAGAACCTCCTAGAGTGGTATGAGGTAAGAATTTATTTCTTGGTAAGGTTCTCAAGGAGCAACGTGCACACAATCATATAATACTACCATGGTAAAGAGACCACCTCATTTCATATCCAAGCATGTGAAAAGGATTGGATGGGACGTGCAGAAGCATTACCGCCTTCACTATGGGTTCATAAGTTATATTCCACTTTACAAGGTTGTGTGCATTCTTGGTATGTTCATTCAGAGATGTGTTGTCAAACAAGTAATTGACAGGAGTTGGTAGCTGATCTCATTCAAGCTTTCAAGTATAGGAGTACAAAGCCATCAATGGATAAGGCACTGCAGGTGATCAAGCACCTTATAATGGGAGATAGTTCTATGGAAAAGGATAGGATATTGGAGTTACTAGGTGATCCCTATTTGGAGACACACCTCAATGAAGAAGAATCACAGGAAATACAACTTGCACACGTGTGCATGGAAAAAGAAAAATGAAAGACGATCTATGTAGTAGATAGTGAAGAGTTGGAGACATTGGATGCTAACCATTTGAAAGGTACGCGTGAAGTCATAGACAACACTGATGAGAAAGCATGCACCTACCATGATCCCTTAAAAACAAAGAAGGTTAACATTGGAATGGAGACAAAACCTAGGGAAGCTATCATTGGGGACTATTGGTTAGAAAATGATTTTTTAAAGGTCATTGATCTGTTGTGTGAATTTCAAGATTTTTTGCCTTGTGGGTACCATGAACTCAAAGGCATTCACCATTCCTTAGGGGAGATGAAGATCAATTTGAAGGAAGGTGCATGTCTGATTCAAAAGAGGCCTTGTCAAATGAATCCAAATTTAAGCATACGGGTCAAGGAAGAAATAGATAATATGATAGCATGTAGTATCATTAAGGAATTAGAAGAATCATAATGGATAAGCCCAATGGTTATCGGTATCAAGAAGGATGGTAGGATAAGAATCTATGTTGACTACAGGGATCTGAATGCAGTATGTGTCATTGATGCTTTTCCAACCCCCTTTACTAAAGAAATTTTGAGGGAGTATCCAGGCACGAAGTCTACTCTTTCACGGATGGATTCTCAAGGTATCACCAAGTCAGGATTGTAAAGGAAAACCAAAGAAAGAAAAAAATTTCCACCGAATGGGGAAGTTTTTCCTACACGGTTATGCCTTTTGGATTAAATAATGCACCTATTGTGTTCTTATGTATCATGCTACAAGCATTTCAGGACTTCATCCTTAAGTTTCTCCAAGTTTACCTAGATGATTGAACTACGTATGGATTCATGAAATACCATTGTGACAATTTAAGGTTAAAGTTTGAGAGATGTCAGAAATTAAGGATATCCCTCAACATTAAGAAATGTGTCTGTTCCACTCCATTTAGAACCTTGTTAGGAAACTTATATGAAAATAAGGTTTGCTAGTAGATCCCTCTAAAGTTGTAGTTATTGTGAGATTAGGGGAGCCTACTAATCAAATCGTAGTGTGCAAATTCCTTGGGCATATGGGATATTACAAAAAATTCATCAAGGGTTACGCCAAGATCGCCGCGCCCTTGGAAGAATTTCTAAAACACAAGAATTCCTTTTATTAGAGAGAGGTATAACAAAAGGAATTTGACACTTTGAAGGATAGGATTATCACAGCACCCATTCTATGTTTCCCCTCTTGGGATAAACCTTTACATGTGCATGTTGATGCCTCATGAATAGCTATGGGAACAATACTAGAACAATCTGGTGAGGGAATTGTTGATCATCCCTTGTGCTTTGCAAGTAGAAATTTGACATTAGCATAACAGAATTACACAACTACAGAGCACAAAGCATTTTCCATTATCTACGCACTACACAAGTTTAGGTAGTATCTATTAGCAACACCATTTATATTCTGCATGGACCACATGGCATTGAAGTACTTAGTCAACAAGCACGTTCTACAAGGGCGCATATGTCGTTGGGTCCTATTATTTCAATAATTTGAGTTCATAGTGGTCGTAAAACCAAGAAAGAGAAATTTAGAACCTAACCACTTCTCAAGGATTAACTCAGGGGAGGACGTGCAAAACAATGATGATACCATGCTAGACGTGCAACTATTTAGGTTACGGTGCGTGCCCTCAGACTTGGAAAATATTGCATCATTCTTAAAAAAAGGTGTGGCATTGGAAGGGATGAAGGCTCTAGAGAGAAAGTAGTTAGCTATACGTGTCGCAGCTTACATGTTGATTATCAGAGAAATGTATAAGTTATGTCGTGATGAGGTTCTATTCTGACACATATTAGAGCATGAGCATGTGGTAATTATGGAAGAATCGCATGGTGGGATTGCAGGAGGACACTATGCACGAAATGCTACCGTGTGGAAGATTTTATTAGTAGGGCTTTGGTGGGAAACCATCTACAATGATTTTATTGAGTTTTACAAGGCATGTGATCATTGACAGTGCCTTGGAAAACCTAGAAAGAAGGATGAATTTCCCTTGCGACCAATAACCAATGCTGAACCATTTGAAAAATGGGTAATTGAATTTGTAGGGAAAATTTCACCAGCCACACAAAGAATTGGTTCATGGTATATCATCACTTTCTCTAATTACTTGACACCATGGGCAAAGGAAGCACCTACGAAGGATTGCACTACAGTGACAGCTGCTAGATTTTTAAGGGAGAACATAATCAACATGTAAGGTTGTCCTTTAAGTGTAACAAGTGATAGATGTACACACTTTCACAATGAAATGGTTAGGATTCTGTTAGAAAAATTTATGGTGGCCCATCACAAGACTACCCCTTATCACCCTCAAGAAAATGGAACTGTTGAGGCATTTAAAAAGATACTAAGTCACACACTGACTAAGATCTGTGATGTTAGAAGATAGGATTATGATGACAAGGTATCAGTCGTTCTATTGGTATATAGGACAACCTACAAGAGGTTGAAAAAGGCTACACCATTTCAATTGGTGTTTGGCGTGGAAGTTGTCTTACTAGTTGAATTCATGTTACCATCGCTGCGTATAGTGCACGTACGAGGGTTAGCAGATGAGAAAGTGCTAGAAGAAAGGATTGATAAGTTGATGCAGTTAGACGAAAGGCGATCACTTGTTAGATGGAGTCAGAAGACAAAAAAAGTAAGACAAAAGGCATGGTATGATCGTCATATCAAGAATAAGAATTTTGAGGTTGGGCAGATGGTGTTGTTGTATGATTCCAAGTATATGTGCCATCTTGGGAAGTTGAAATTCCATTAGTTGGGACCCTACATCATCTTGTACATTCTTGATTTAGGTGCTTGTTAGTTACAAGCACTAGATGGGATGAGGTTACCAGGTCATCTCAATGGGAGTAAGCTGAAGCCCTACTATAATTAAGTCTTATTGGTGTTTTTAATAAGGTAATATTGCTAATTAGCTTAGAATTTTCCTTTAGGATTTCTTTTATTGTGTTTCCATTTCTCATTACTTGTTCCTTTCTTTTTGTTTCATTTTGTGCCTTGTGCGGTGGTAACCACATTATTTTTCCAAGGTTGTGTAGGCGTAAAGGACCATGCATATGTTTTAGTTTGGAGTGGATTAATGCAAAGTATAAGCTTACAATACAAGTTGAGTGGCCCAGTACAAGTAAGTGCGTAAGGTGGAGAAAGCACATGAGGAAACAATGGATATTGGATTATGGTGTCAAAAAGGATTTATAGAAACCACATACATAAAGGATGAAGAGCGCAGGATCAACAAGAGGTAGGCGAGGGAAAAAATCCATTAAAGGACAAAAGAAGTGACTTCAATGCTGTGGATGTGTGCATAAGAGTCTTCCATTGGGTTGGATTTTTGCATGCCATAAGTTTGTAAAGGGTTTTTCATGCAGGATGTGGCACGCGGGTAAGGGTGCTTAAAGTCAGCTTATTGGAAAAATCCACATTAAATGTTAAAGTATGGTGGTAGGTGGTGTTTCACCATTTACTTTATGGTTTTCGATGAAACGGATAAGGGTGTGGGCCAAGGAGGAATACATATTGTGACGGCCAGTTTTAATTTCGTTGCACGTGTTCTGAATTCTTGATCTAATGCGGACTGTGAGAGATTCCTTTTGGCTAAGAGGAACTACCTGAAATACACAACAAGACCACAAAAGGAGGATTAAATAATATATGTCAGTGGGCTGCCTAGCATGTACTAGATCCAAGAAGTGTGATACTTCCTCAGTGGTAGTTAACCCACTGTTTAATACAATTAAATGTAAGAAATAACGTAAGTAAATAGAATCCTATTGTAGTCTGATATGATTTAGGTATCTCATCCAAATATAATAAGAAAATCTAACATAACAGGCTAGGCTATGATCAGATCTGGAAATAAGGTAAACAACTAAGGTGTTGGAACAGGTCAGGGTCAGATTCTAGGTCACTTGAATCACTTAAAAAGGGGTGTATTGGGATCAGATATTAGTAGGGCTTCTAAATACAGAGACAGACGTCAGTCTGGTATGACCGAGACATGGTTTAGTAAGAACTGACGATAGTTACTGTGGGTTGGTAATAACTCAATAGTTCATGGTTTTGGGGATTTGTCTGAGACTGGATCATAGATGGTGAGGAGTTGGTTTAGGTCTAGGGAGATGTTGGGAATATTTAGAGGTACTCAGGAGTAGACAGAGGTGATTAAAAGGGTTATGAGTCTATTGGGAATGGTCAGGTTCACAGGAAGGACAATAGTGGTGGGGTGAAAATATAACTGAATTTTTGATAAACAAAGGTGAAGAACTTTATAAACTGAATGAAAATGAAAGTGGTGTAGGTTAGAGACACACTTACTGTTGTGTAAGTTCAATGGCTGGGTGGTGGTGATGGTTGATCAGTGAAATGGAAGTCATTTTCATGGCAGTGCTTCCCGGAGTGCTCTTGTGATGAAAAAACCTTCTGATCAATGGTTGTGCTGGTTATGGCTTCCTAGATGTGTGAAAGAGCTCTGGTTCTTGCTTACATGCAGATCTCCTTTGCTCCAAAACTTGAGAATGTGTCTAAAAACCTCAAACAAGGTTACCATAATGGTTATATGGTAACCAACGATGGTTTAGGGTTACGAGAATCGATTTCAGGTTGAACTAATGTTAGTTAAGGTAGGATATCCTAGGTTGCCTAAAATAGTAGATCTTGGCTATCCTCTCCCAGATTTTTCTCATTTGTGTTAGGTCTAAATGGAACGTTGCACTTAGATCCACAGAAAAGTGGTTAGAGGGAGAATATTAATGTGCTTTTAGGGTTGTACTAAGTCTTAGTTCATTAAGGTAAGTAGGGCTAAGTCTTAATTAGTTATGGAAGCATGTTATGAATAGGTCTATGGCGAGGTTTCTAGGTGAGGTGTCTAGGTGAGGTGGTGGGGTGAGGTGGAAATTGGTTTTAATTGAGGTAATTAAATAATGAATGAAGTGAGGATGAGTATTAATTTAATTATAAATAATTAAATTAATATTAATGTGGGGCATAAGGGTCCTTGTTAGGTGAATGTGTTTAAGTTGGTTATTCGAAAGGGGACCAAGGGGACTGTGACCCAATTTTGGTGTCTACATTTTGCCCCTTTTTGTTGTGTAGCTTGTATTGGTAAGTGACACTAACAAAATTAGGAAGTGATTGCCCCATGTGTGGGTGAAGGTGATCCCCCTCAAATCGGGCACTGATGAGGTGTAAGATAGAATCAGTGAGTGGTTTGATAAAGGTGTATGTGGAGAAGATAGGTGGGGAAAGGTTTGAGAATTGAAAAAAAAGGTGACAGTCAACTCAGGTAATGGGTAGTAGGTCATGGTCAAAATCGGGTCATGGGTAATGGCAATCAAACACATGCACATGTATAGATTGCAACACGGTACCAGGTTGAAGATCTTGCAAAATTTACATCATCCAAGTTTGATAGGTTTATCCAAACAAGGGTGAAGTGATTCAAGTATCCAAGGTATAGGATATGGTCAAGAAACACAACTTAGGTTAGGTGATGGAACTTTTAGGTATGCTCTAGTACACCAAAGGTTTGGTCGGGATAAACGACATGACAGTAGGCAAGGTATGGTTGTTAGGCTAAAACAACATAGGTAACAACATCACAAGGTATAGCAAGTACATCAAGTCAATGGTCACACCAAGTAGGTAAAATTCAGGCGAACATGTCATGACATAGGTAAGGCCAAGGTATAGGTAAAATAACAATTCCTAAGGCGTTATAAAGTAAATGTAGGGGTAGGTTGGGTTTTGTAGGTATGTTTCAATGGGTGGCCGAAATGATAAAAAGTGGGTGAGCATGATTGGCGATAGGTTAAAAGGGAGCGGGGTAAGGGAAGCTAGTTTGAAATGTGACCGACATCGATTACATGTTGACTGATGACGGTTGACTAGGGAACCAATATGAATGACATAGGTCAGAGTGGATTGAGATTAAAAAGGAAAATTCCACTTTTTGTGGAATCATCTATCATTTTCCAATAGTAGAAAATGATAAAGGAGTAGTGGAAAATTGGAAAGTGACAGAGCGAGACGGAGAGTTGAGTTGGCTAGCCTCAAAGCGGGTGATCAGTCATTTGATAGGCAGGTCCACAAGATCAGTGTGAGCAATTCAATTGGTTGGAGGTGAAGAGGGAATTTGGTGATGGCATATGTAGGAGAGGGGTCAGTTGGACCACCAGTGCAGTGGCCCAATGTGCTCCCATGGAGATGGCATCATAATGAGGTAGGATTCAATCCCATTCTACATTGGTTAGGTAAATTTATTTGTAGTAATCAAGTTTGGGTAAAAATGTGTTTGGGGGGAATTAAATTTGAATTTGGAAGGTACAAGGATGAAATAGGAAAGGAGGAAGGCTTATGTAAGGTAAATAGGGGTTAGGATCGATTGAGGTGAGATTTGGGTAGGGAAGGGTAGGTAGGTAGGGTAGAATGTTGAATTTTTAGAGAAAAAGGGTGGGGTTTCATCGATTTTGTCGCCGCAAAAGTGACTGACGTTGGTCAAAGGTTGGCTAGCATTGATGGGAGTTAGTCGGCATCGGTCACAGATGAGCTGACCGATGCCAATTTTTATTGACCGTTGCCAGTCAATAAGAATTGACGCTGGTCGGTATTTAGAGGAAAATGGGCCAACAAATGAGAGGGGGTGGGATTGAGATAGGTCAGGAGATATGAAGATATTGTCGAAAGAAAAGAGCTAGGGTAATAGGTATAAATATGGATGAATTGAGGGATGGGGTGAGGGAGAGAGGTCATGAGATAGGAAGAATCTTGGGAATAGGTGGGGTGTCAAGGGTGAAGTTGGGTATGGTCGAGGTTTAATAATGTTATGGTTTGTTGGATACATGTGAGAGACTAGTTGCAGATGTGTGATAGGGTACCGCCCCTATTAGTATTAGTACAAGGGAGTGTGACAGCCAAGGAGTGGCGTCATGTTGCAAATATTTTCCTAATTGGGGTCAGATGCTACCAACATGTAGTTCAGGAACCAATCCTGATGGTCGCCCTTATTGACAGTTGGGATTAGGTGACCAACACATTTCACCTACCAATAGGTGAGATCACAATCACCTTGGAGGATGTGTACAGAATCCTATGGGTACCGATAGTAGGGATGCAGGTGTATTCCATTACCTCAGAGGCATCTGAGGAGTTGATGTTGACAGTGTTCGGTGAGGGGCTGGCGGAGTTACGGTTCCATAGCACCAACCTGAGTTATGGAGACATGTAAAGGGCCCATCTTAAGGAGATGAGGTTAGTGGTTTTGATTATGGAGGTAGTTTGTTATTTTGCATTGCCAGATGTAGAGGGTGGGAGATTCCCATGGGCATTGATGGGGGTTCTTCATGACATGATGGAGGATAGGACTTGGTTTGCATGGGCACCAACATTCTTGGTGTAGTTATACAGAGAGTTATGGGTCTATGGGAGGCTACGAAGGTTCATCCTATGTTTCACGTTTCTACTACACTATTGAGCATACGAGCACATCATGTGTGTGTGTCCAGTTGGTATGCCCCATCCAGATGCATTTAAGGCGAGGCTTGGTCTGAGTAGGCTACAGTGCAATGGGTACTTGTTGTTGGATAGAGCCATCTGTCAGGGCTACACATGATGTAGCATATTACAGGTGCATGCTGGAGGGTTTATCTGGTGTAGACATTATTTAGAGGTCATATGTGGGCTTCCCATCATATAGGTAGATGGTTGTGGAGCTGGATGAGCTACAACTACTCAGATGGATAGAGGGGTCATTGTATCAGGGAGCACAAGATGATACATATAGACAAGGTCAGATGGTAGTTTGGGTTTCCACAGGATGTGCCTCCACCCTTCCCACAATATAGGAGGGACAACGTGGAGAGGCCTATACCTCTACCATAGCCAACGGATGCTCGACAGGGAAGGAGGAGTAGGCAGTAGACCGATGGATTGATGATGCTGGAGTGATAGATAGATATAGACAGTGGTGGGCATCACAGCTATGGGAAGTACCACCGAGGCTAAGGTAGCATTACTTAGCCACTATCATATTTTAGAGGGATTCCCTATAGGGGTAGGTGACTACCCTAGTGACACAGTTGGGGATAGTGCAGGGGCAGCTGACAGGGTCAGAGGGCATAGGTTGCTACTCTACATGCATATGTAGTAGCCCTTCAAGCCCAAGTTACAGAAGGATAGCCACCCGCATAGGGTGGAGATGGAGATGGGGTACAGGTGGCCACCCTACAGGTGTAGGTTGCAGGTTTGCAGGGCCAGCTAGCTTACTGCATAGGCACAGATTGTGGCCCTTCAGGTCTATGTACAAGCATAGGCACCCACACAGGCTCAGGGATAGGGTCCTATTTTATAGGCAGGGGCAGGAAAGGGTCCCATGGTACAGGTATAGGGTCAAAGACCGATGGCACCACCATAGACAATACCGCCAGGTTCAGGGATGCCCTAGGCGAGGCAAGGTACTATCAGAATCACCTGATGGCCGTAGGGATAGATGTCCCTAGCTATGCAGAGTATAGAGCACAACAGGCCTTGAGTGAGAGGACCAAGTCTTGCACTCATGGTGTGGAGAGTACAGGGGTTAGACGAGCCTCAAGAAAGGGTCAGGGTGAGGCCACTAGTTCATAAAGGCCATCTTCTGGTGAGGTACCCACAGAGGTCATAACTAAGGCACATGGAGGGTGGTGAGATGCTAGCGGGGTGGCAGACAGGTAGAGAGAGGAGGATACAGGTGAGACTGGCTCCTAGAGGATATCAGGATGGGGTGACGATTAGTCACTGGAGATGATCATTGTATTGATTATATATATATATATATATATATATATATATATATATATATATATATATATATATACATATATATCGGTCTACATGCCAAATATAGTGACGATGTATATGTGAGTTTTGTGAATTTTGATTTTTATACCGGCCTGCATGCCGAAGATAGTGAGGTGTATATCTAAGAGATTTGATATATTTGTATCTATTTGTATTTGTTGACATATGTATGGATACAAAGACTTTCTCATTTATATAGATGATGATACTTATGGTATGGATGGTGTACTTGTTTTAATTTCCATTATTATTTTGTACGTGATGGAAACTAGGTGAATTAGGCATGATTGAGTTGAGGTCTTATAGGCATGGCTGAGTTAGGTCAATTAGGCATGTTGGAGTCAGGTTATAGGCATGTTGGATTTAGGTTAGAGGCATGATGGAGTTAGGTTATAGGCATAATGGAATCAGGTCATAGGCATGATGGAGTCAGGTCAGAAGCATGATGGAGTCAAGTTATAGGCATGGTGGAGTTAGGCTATATGGGAAATAAATGATGATGTATATGCATGTTATGGTTTAATTTTCCAAATATTTTCTATAGTGGAAATGTGAAAATGATAAATGAACGATGTGATGATGTGATTAACAAAATGTTTATTAATTGTTACTTAGTTTGGTTTAATTTCCAATTATGGATATAAAATGGAAACGAACTAAGGTAGGATGTGAATAGGAAAATGAAGGGGAAAACAGGTTAGGGTGAAGAGTGTCCGAGCTAACCTTCAAGGGCCTCATGCCCTCGAAGTGTTGCCTACATAGCCCCAATGAAAAGGGGCCTCAGGCTGATGTAGTTCTCCCATAAGCTAGGGAAGAATATGATGAATTAGGGGGATGGGTTGGTCAATTTTAGGCATGATTGAGTTGGTAGATCTTAGGCATGTTTGAATACAGGTCATAGGCATAGGTCATAGGCAGTTGTTTTAAAATTTAGGCGATGATGATCTGGGCTTGTATAAGATAATCAATAGGTAATGAGGAAGGTGAATGGTAAGAGGTGGCAAAAGAGTCTTAATTGATAAGAACCCTAATGAGTCTACCATACCCAAGATGGGCTTATGAATGTAAGACCCTAAAGGCATTGCATAATGGACTATTCTAAAGGTGAAGAAAGTCACATGATCAACGAAATGTCACAGTTGCGGCAAGTCCCTTGAACAGAGATAGAAAATCTAGGTCACAAAAGGTGATGAGGCGAAAGTGGGTGGTTTAGTGTAACTTAGTGTACGACTGCATGTTTACTTAGCAAGAAACCCAGGATCAAAAATAGGCAAGTCCATGACAAAAATTTCATCATTTTCTTCATTTTTTTTGTTTTTAATAGACTGATCAATGCGCAAGAAGTCTATATGGGATGAGTATATTATCTCCTTGAGGTCTTCACAAAGCTTATCGATGTGGGAAGCTTATGGATATTTTTATCGTATTTTTGCAATGACTTTATATAGTTGTCCTTCAAGGGAGCAGTCTATTTATAGCAGTGAAATATGAGAGAAGATGATGTCCCCTTTTTTGAGGGAGTCATCTTTTGCTGGAAGTTTGACTCAAGGAGTTGAATCCCATTTTGTTTTTTGGACGTTTTAAGTCATGGAAAAGACTATAGAGGAAGATTAGGTTCTTGTTTAGAAGAAAAAACCATAGTGCACTAGGGTTTAACTATGAAAGGGGTGATTTCAAGTGATGAACAACCATGGGATTCCATATTTAAAAAGAAGAAAAGTATCCATGAGAATCCTGCCATGAGTAGAGTCGTGGTACTCATATTGAAGATAAGTCTGAAAGGTGACGGGTAATCACATGATTCTTGTTTAGTCGTTGATCCTCAAAAATGAGTAACATGGAAGGTGAACAACGCTCAAGGGATGAGTGATCAATGATAGAAAGTGATATATGACTTAATGTCAACAATAAAATGGTCAAAGATGTAAGGTGTTAAGAGGCTCAGGTTCAGGTTTACCTTTAAGTGAAGACAAATGATAAGCACCTGATCCATAAGCATGGGTAACAGATATAGGGTCCTAGCCAATTAGGAGAAAATTTTCCCCGTTTACTTTTCTCTTCTTTAGTTACATGTTGATTTTCCTTCAGGACGAGGTTGCATCTACCTGAAAGGCTCAGTTCGTGGACGTGTTTTTCATAGGCACATTTGATACGTTTTTGGTAGATTTGGAGATGGTCAAGATCATTAAGATGACATTTCATCTAATAAATCAAGTTGTGCCAAACGATCTTGGTGAAAGTCATCGTCATTAAGCATGTCTTGTAGTGAGATGCAGAGAGATGGAATCTGGACTTTGAGAGGCAAGATAGCTTCAGTATCATAAACCAAAGAAAAAGGTGTGGTAGTAGTTAAATTGTGAATACTAGTGTGATAAGCCCACAAGGTGAAAGGAATGTGTGAATGCCAGTATCATCAACTAATTTCATAATAATTTTGTTCAAGGTTTTATTGGTCGATTATGCTTGGCCATTGGTTTGCGGGTAATAAGGTGACGAGAAACTAAGTTGGATGCCAAAAGCATCACATAATTTACATATGGTTTTGTTTTTGAATTTCTTTTTGTTATCAATGATGAGATGATGAGGAACACCAAAGTGAAAAATGATGTGATGGTTGATGAATTCACATATTTTCTCATATTTTGTAGAAATGAGGGGGGTGGCTTCTACCCATTTAGTGTAATATTCAGTAGTGGTTATAATCCATTGATAGCATTGTGAAGAATGGGGATTGATCTCACTAACAAGATCTAAGCCCCATTGAGAGAAAGTCCAAAGGTATCGTGTGACCTATAATGCATGACTAGGTATGTGATGAAGATTAGCATGTTGCTGAAATTTTACACAACATTTGACATAGTCACAACAGTCGCAGTTCAGGGTTGGCCAATAATAGCCAAGGTGAAGAATGTGTTTTACAACAGCTAAACCACTAAAGTGACCTCCACAAATTTCATTGTTAACTTAATTGATGATGTATAGAATTTTAGAACTTGTAAGGCATTGTAAGAGAATACCATCGAATCCACACTTATAAAGGAGACCACCCATGATGACATAATGAGAGACATTTTTTTATAAAGGCACATTTTCCATTACAAGTGAGATCAGTGGGTAGAACGTGAGTCAAGTGCAATGGTTCCGACAAAGTAGACCTCACGAGTTAAATAAGAGGGTGATTGTAACCTTTGTATTATGACAAAGATTTTAGAGTCGATAGGCAAAGCATGTATCTGAGAAGCAAAACATGCCATGGTGTCCACAAATTTATTGGTAGAACATGGGCTGGTTTGAAGTTCTTAATGGTAAAAGGTGGTCAAAATTATGTCTATGTGATGTTTATACTTTTGAAGTATCTCATTATGACACAGATATATACCATTGACTTGGTTTACGACCTGCTGGGAATTGCCAAAGATATTGATTGACTTAACATCTAAGGCATAAGCATCTTGGAAACCCAATACGATTGCTTTATATTTAGCAATATTGGTTGTATAATCAAAATCTAGTTTGAAATACAAAGGCATAGGTTCACTATCAAGAGGAATGAGGATAACACCAACCCCACCTCCATGCTAACACTTGTAGCCATCGAATAAGAGTTTCTTTTGGTAAGTGGGTTCCTCTAAGGAGAGGGTACCTATGGACTCATCTGGGAAATCAAATTTAGAGGGTTGATTCTTGGAAAGAGGTGTGTCTGCTAGTTTTTTAGCAATAGCTTAGCCCTTGATGGAATTTTGATGAATGAATTTGAGGTCAAGGTTGGCAAGAAGCATAAGCCAATGCGTAACGCATTGATGTTGGTAGGGTTTGGCATACATATAGTGTAGGGGATCGAGTATTAGAAACAATGAAGGTTTTTTGGTTGAGTAGGTAATGACGGAGTTTGTTGGTGATGAAAACTAAGGCTGAGCATAGTTTTTTGGCATGGGGTGTATCTAGTTTCATAGTCCATAAGGGTATAAATTATGTAATAAAATGCTTGCTCTCTATGTTACTTGTCACGATGAGTGAGCATGGCACCTAAAGAATGGTTAGTAGCAGAAATGTATAGGTAAAAGGGTTGGTCATCCTTAGGAGGAAAGAGCACAAGTGGTTGAATAAGGTATTGTTTTAAGGCATCAAAGGCTTTATGGCATTCATCATCCCATTTGAATGAAACGTCCTTCTTGAGAAGATGATAAAATGGTTGACAATAGTCAGAAAGCTATGAGATTAAATGACGAATGGATTGCAACCTACCTTGCAGGATTCAAAGTTGACGGAGATTATTAGGTGAAGGCATTTCTAGAATAGCCTTTACTTTACGTAGGATTGACTTCTATGCCACGCAAAGAAACTATGAAACTAAGGATTTTTCATGAAAGTACCACAAAGACACACTTCTTTGATTGAAGGATGAACAGAATACTTAATGAGGAAGTCAAAGATGACCTTAAGGATGGTTAGGTGCTCATCTTGATGTTTGGATTTGGTCCAAGAAGATCATCTACGTAATCTTCCAATATGTGATGCATGATGTCATGGAAGATGTAAGTCATGGCTCATTGATATGTAGCACCAACGTTTTTAAGGCCAAAAGGCATTACTCGATAGCAGAAGGTCCCTGAAGGAGTGATGAAGGTAAGTTTGTGTTGATCTTCTAGAGTGAGTAATATTTGATTATAACTCTGAGAAACCATCCATGAGTGATAGCATTTCATGGATCGGCAATGAGGTCAACTAGTTGGTCAATTCCTGGTAGGGTAAAATCATCTTTGGGACAAGCTAGGTTGAGGTCAATGGAAATCCTTTCAAATTTGGAGGTCCCCTGTATTGCCTTTGTGACAAGAACGCTGTTAGAAATCCATTGAGGATAGTCAATGGGTAGGATTGAAGGGAAACTGAGAGAAGGAACTGGAGTTCTTCTTTGACTAGAAGAGCAATGCGAGGATGAATTTTTCTGCAGCATTCTGTTTAATGGGTTTGGGATTGGGAATGGTTACGATATTGTGGACCATGATTTTTGGGTCAATACCAGGCATATCGGCATAGGACCAGGAAAAAGCATTGCTATGGTCCCGAAGAAAAGAGGTAAAAGCTTCATGTTCAGATAAAATCTAAAGACTAACCTGTCTTTAGGATGTGTGGGTCATGCTGAGTATAAATGTTGATTTCGTTAGTCAATTCGTTCAACATGCTTTGTGTCTTAAAGGGGTCACAACCAGTGAATATAAGAGTCTTCCGCACCCATAGGTAGGTGAGGATGGACTCGTCATCTTGACATTGAATGACATGTTAATAGAAGGTGTATCATCATCAATCATGTCAAAATATAGGAAAGGAGAGAGAAGAGGGAGCTCTCATCCATCGTGTTGATAGGCTCAGAGGTCCCAGGGGAAATTGTGTTTACGAAAAAAAAGTTAGGAGGAATAGATTTAGAGATCTACGGACTCCATGGGTGAAGATGGTGACGTGAGATGAATGATGTGAAGAAGGTTTGTCTTCCTCAATGAGGTTGACACGTGGGCCTTCTTGGGAGGTGGTGCAGAAAATCCAATGCCACTATGGTCTATTGTCTTTATCAGGTGGTACAGGAAATGACAGTATGTCGGCCTTGTTCATAAAAACAAAAGCCAAAGCCTTTCCATGTACAACATGGTGGAGGAAAGTGTGGGAAAAGCAGTAGTTAGTAAGGGATTATAGGGTCAAATGAAAATGTTCATGTTTGGGATGGAGGTTCAGGTGAATAAGTGGTAATATCAAGTCCCCCATATGTTATATTAGTGTGAAGGTGGGGATGACCATAAGGAAAAACCTCACCTATGAAGTAGTCATAACTAGGGTGTTGACATAGGCTCACATACTCTTGTACAGAGTGAGGAATGTTTTGATATTATATAGGTGGTACTCCCATAGAGTGAGGTGTTGAAAAACACATTCTAAGGGATCAGTAGTGGATATGTGGGGTAGCAAGGATATATGACTCACTGGATGATTCGACAAGAGATTGAGTCAGTTGTAGAGGATGCAGAGATAGTAGGAATAACATGGTCAGATATGGGAGAGGTGGCAGAAGCATTGGTGGATGGGCTTGTGGATGAAGGTGAAGTGGGGGTAGTGATAGATGCCTTGAGTGGTACAAGAACATCATTGGGCTGGTACAAACATGTTACATGTCTTGAATGGTGACATGGGTCGACGGGGATGGTTTAGTTATGTCCCTCATGCTTGAATTTTACACATGGTGGTGTAAATTTGAAGGAACACAACCCATGACACAAATCCAGGGTCTACCGAGCAATAGGTTATATTGGAACTCCCCCTATAATATGTATAATAGTTCTGAGGACAGTGCGAGGGCCTACGCAAACATGAAGGATAACAGTGCCAAGGGTGGAGGTGATGGCACCGTTGAAGGAGCACAACATAACCAGGTTATTATACATATAGTTAGAATGATTATGCATTTGATATGTATGCACATGGGAGGAGATGATGTTAATGCTAGCACCACCACCAATCATGAGACTTCATATGTGTATGTTATTGATATAAACATAAATGAATAGGGTGGGATTAGGGTCATTTGACTGGAGAGGTATAATCTCCTCTTCAGAGAAGCTGAGGAAAAATGATTTGAGGAGTGGTTGTGGGGGTAGAAGGAGGATCTGATTTGGTTAAGTAAGGCCACATGGTGAGGGCTGATAATTGAGTCCAATGGTGTGGGGTCATTGGGAAGAACTTCAATGGATTTTAAAACCTTGATGAGGGCTTGTCTGTCGCGATTCAGAAGTCTGGACGAGATCATACAAAGACATATTTAGAGGGAAACTAATGCGATTGTTATATCATTGCGTGGTGGGTGACACCATCAGAAGATAGGGTATGTAGGTCCGTGGATGGAAATTTTGGGAGTGGGTGCAGATGGTATAGTAGGGTATAGGGTTGGTTGATGGGCTAGTTGACTTTTTCTTTTTCTTTGTCTTTTTATGCAAGTAGGTAGCAACATGAACCATGTCGATCTGAGGGGAGGTGGATGGAGAGGGTAATATCAATGAAAGGTATAATGACATGAGGGGAAAAATCTTAACGGTGGATAAGATCCTTGTGAAATGAGTAGGGCACACTAACATTTGGGTGGTGTTTTTTCCAACTCTCTAATGCAGACCATGTTGATCTCGAATTTTGGAGGTGGGAATTATGGTTTTGGGGGTGGAGATACTGATCGTTGAATGGGTACAGAATGATGATGTATGGTAATAAGTGAAGGTGGAGCATGGTCCTCATCAATAATATCGTCATCGTCAAAATATTGTTCAAGAGGACAAATTTGAAGAAGAATGGTCTTCAAAGCATTGTAATTTTCAACATCATGTCCTAGCACACTATGATAGGAAAAAATATTGGTTTCATCAAACCCTTTTGGTTTTGGTTTGAGAGGATCATAAGTTTGAAGTAGTGGTAATGTGATGATGGAAGTCTCCAAGAGATTGGTTAAAATGTTGGCGTAGGACCCTGCTAATGGATCACAATGGGAAGTGAGTGTGGGTTTGGGTAATAGGTGTGGCTGATTGTAAGGGAAGAGGCTTTATAGGAGGGGGAATGGGTCAGTCTACTAGTTTGGTATGTGGAGTGGTCGTAGGTTTTGTTGGCATATTTTTGGGTAAAGGTGGGGTAGAAGAGCTGGCGATTGAAGGTTTGGTTGGTTTGACTACCTTATTGGAGGGTAGCAGATTCTTAGCTTTGGGTTGCACTTTCTTGGGTAAAGGTGACATGGGAGTACGGGATGTAGAAGGAAAAGTAGATGGTGGCATAGGATGGGTTATCCATAGGGTTAACTGAGTTACGGTAGAAGTGGTTAGTAAAGGTTGGGTAGGTGGCATTGGTTGAAGTCATATAGGCAAGGTTGGGGTTATAGTAACTGGTGGAGGTATATGTGGCAAGAAGTGCATGGGTGAGGTGAGGGAGCTTGGTTTTTGGGTGAATGAGGTGTAACAAAGGCTCGTGATGCAACAGTAGGTTGTTTAGATTTTGACTGGCTTTTGGTGTGAGATTGTTTGATCAAGGTTGATGAATGAGGTCTTAGGATGGATAGAAGGGGGGAAGGTGACAAAGGTGTGGTAAGTGATACCAGTGTACATGGCCTAGAGAGTTGGGTTTTCTTTTTAGGTGGGGGGATAATGTTGCTATGGACTTCGGAAGATGTGGGATAGGTCCAATCTAACAGGTGGATGAGTAAGGCTTGATGTCAGCATAACACCCAAAGTAGTGATGGGTCTCGATACGAGTGGGGGGGAAAGTGTGGGTAGGTTTTTAGGTTTAGGAATAGTTTTAGTGATGGTAGAAGTTTTGATGGAGGTAGGGATGATGAAGAGGAATTCATTTCAATCAGCATGGTCAGTGTAGTTTTGGTTGCCAAAAATACCTTTGGGTAGATCGTGGAAGTATCTTTAGGCAACATTTGTATTTGGGTGAGAACGGGGAGCTGAAGACATCCCCAGAGCATGGACTGATTAATGTAATCCAAACGATCAACCAATCATGAAAACAGGATTACTAAAGAAGAGGATGGAATAGTTCAAGTAGCAATCCCTGTAAAATATATCTGTGAGACAGGGAACTGGCTGGCCTCAGATTCTGTAGGCAAAAGAGCTAAGATCATGTCAATAGGGTTCTAGGATGCTCAGGGAAAATTATCCCCAACAGGTAGTGACATATCTAAAGAATCTCCCATTTGTAGGATAGGTCAGGTGAGGTAGACTTCTTTCTCACTGGAGGAGAAGGTGATGATCATTCTCTTGTGGATGGTAGAATAACAAGTGTTGACAGTTTATAAGGTTGGGAAGTAGACGAGGACATAACATCGGTAGAAAGTGTGGGTTCCTCTGTGAGAGAAAAGGTAGATGCGGGGGAATCCTCTATGGGTGGAGGATTAGAATAGGTATGCTCCTTTGTGGGTTGAGGAGCTCGTGCCAAGATTTCCTCAATAGATGAAGTAGGTAGGTTTTGAGGAATAATTGACATGATATCAAAAAATGCTATGAACCTCACAGATGTTATTTTCGTTAGATGAAGGTTCACTATTTTGATCAGACGATGGTTTATGATTAGGGAATGGATTTTTGAAGATTTGCAAATTTTAATTTTCTGGAATGTTTGGGTTGTCTACAATAAGGTCTCCATTGTCTATCATCTCTTGAAAAAAAAATTAAAAGTTATGTAGTTACGATCATTATGTCCTTTAATGCAATGATAATTATAGTAGTCGTGTTCTTTATACCATGTCAGCATAGACAAGTGGGATCGAAACTTGTATGAGGTTTTATGGGATGAAGTGTAATGGCTCCACCTTTAAGAATATTTTCCAAGACTGATGAATAGGGATCTCCAATGAAGTGTATTTCTGTTGTTCCTGCTAGAGCTGAAAGGCCTAGACAGGAGAAATATTAGAAGAAGGTTGGGTCTGATTAGAAGGATGAGGTGGACTTGCCTTAAGGATTATCACATTGGCAGATCCATTGGGATTTGAATAGTTATTTTGGGTTTTTTAAGATGAAGATGAATTGTTTGATTTGAATGGGGTGTTCTTGTTCCGTAATTGGATTTTCTTATCTTTTATGGCACAAATTTCTAGTTTTCAGGTCCCATGGTGAATGATTCATCAGAAGGTTTGGAAGGTTTGGACTTATAGAGTTGGTGAGATGTGTATGGCACAAGCTCTAGTGAACAACTCAATAAGTTCAGTCTGAGGTAGTTGAACGTCATTTGGTTAATAAGATTCTGCCAGTGGGCAATGAAATTTGTGATAGATTCATCTTCATACTATCAAGTTGAATAGAGATCGGTCATGGTGACTTTCTTAGTAACATTGATTGATAAATGATCTAGGAAAGCTTGGGCTACTTGATTAAAGGAATAAATAAAATGTCGAAGTATTCCACTATACCAATCCAATGTTGGTCCTATTATGTACATTGGGAAAGTTTGTAGGAGCAAAGTGTCATCGTGGGCGATTAGATAACACCCATGTTTAAATAACTGCAAGTGTTGTTGTGGGTCTTTGTTACTATTGAAGTGATTAAATTTAAGCATTTCCCAATGCACTGGGTAAGATGAATGGGAATAGATAGATGGATAGGCTCATTATAGATTTCATCATATGTTAAAGAATTATAGGAGCCAAAAACAGATGCTTCTAAGGTCTGTAGCTGTCTCCAACATCATTTTAATGAGGTCATTAGTATGTTGGGATGGAATGGGTGCCCCCTGTAGAAAAAAGGTGTTGATGCTGAATGTACGAGGTAGGTGGTATGCTGGTGTATGGTGGCACTGAGTATGATAACTACACAGGAGGAATAGATGTGGGTGGAACATAGCCAACATAAGTGATAGATGAGGTCGAGGGTTATTAGTAGTATGTGTATGCGGTATGGGGTAGTTGTAACAACTCTAGAGGTGATTGGGGTAAGGATTGTGGGATAGAAAGGATGAGGTTTTAGAAATGGTTGTAAGTTTTCACACTGGAGGTGGTTGCGATGTAATGGGTATATGTGAAGTGGCGAGTGTAGATGAAGCTATACTCATAGAGGTTATTGGAGGTACAATCGATGTCGCAGGTGCAATCGATGACATAGATGTTACAGTTATAACGGATGTGGGATTTAGCTAAGACACCATAGGAGATAAACCATATGACTATAGTTTCAAACTGATGCTAGCTGATGCGGAAGTGGGGGCTAGAGTAGGGGGATAGATATGGGTGTGTCATATATTAACTGTCCCACCGGACGTGCCAAAATGTTTCACCGTTTTCTTTAAGTTTTTGGACAAAATAGATAAGGGTGTGAGCCAAGAAGAAATACCTGTTGTGATGGTTAGTTTTAAGGTCATTGTGCACATTTTGACTTCTTGATCCATTGATGACTATGAGAGATTCCTTTTGGCTAGGAGGAACTACCTGAAATACACAACAAAACCACAAAAGGAGGATTAAATAATATATGTCAGTGGGATGCCTAGCATGTGATAGATCGTAAGGAATTTTGATACTTCCTTGGTGGCATTCAACCCACTATTTAATACAATTTAATGCAAGAAGTAATGTAATTAAATAGAATGCTATGTTTTAGTTGATATGATTTAGGTATCTCATCCAAATACAATAAGAAAATCTAAGATAACAGGCTCAGGTTATGATCAAATCTAGATAGTAAGGTAATTATTTAAGGTTTTGGAACAAGTCAAGGTTATGATTCTGGGTCACTTGAGTCACTTGGAAAAGGGTTACTGGAATCTGGTATTAGTAGTTCTACCCAGATACAGAGACAGATGTCAGGTCTGGTATGACCGACGATGGTTTAGTAAGAACCTGTGACGACGGTTACTGCGGGCTAGTAATAACTCAATAGTTCATGGTTTTGGGGATTTGTTTGAGACTAAATCATACGATGGTGAAGGAGTTGGTTTAGGTCTAGGGAGGTGTTTAGAATATTCAAATGTACTTAGGAGTAGACATGAGGTGATTAAAAGGGTTATGAATGATGAGAATAGGGTCAGGTTCACGAGGAAGGCAATAGTGGTGGGGTAAAAATATAAATGGTGGTTGAAAAACAAAGGTGAAGAACTCTTATAAACCAAATAGAAAATGAAATAGTACAGGTTAGAGACACACTTACTACTGTGCAGGTTGAATGGATGGGTGGTGGTGATGGTTGATCGGTGAAATGGAAATCATTGTCATAGCAGTGCTTCCCGAAATTCTCTCGTGAATGCAAATACCTTCTGATCAATGGTTGTGTACTGGCTATGGCTTGCTTGGATGTACAAAAGAGATCTATGGTTCTTTCTTGCATGAAAATCTCCTTTTGCTCCAAAACTCGATAATGTGTCTAAAAACCTCCTAAACAAGGTATACCAAAATGTTTATATGGTAACCGATGACGGTTTAGGGTTATTGGGGTCGGTTTCAGGTCTGACCGGCCTTGGTTAAGGCGGAATATCCTAGGTTGCCTAAAATAGCAAATCTTGGCTATCTTTTTCCATATTTTTCTCATTTGTGTCGGGTATAAATGGAATGTTGTGCTTAAATACGCAGGAATGTGGTTAGAGGAAGAATAGGCATGTGCTTTTAGGGTTATACTAAGTCTTAGTTCACTAAGGTAAGTAGGGATAAGTCTTAGTTAGTTATGGAAACATGCTATGAATAGGTCTATGGTGAGGTGGTGGGGTGAGGTGGAAATTGGTTTTATTTAAGGTAATTAAATAATGAGTGAAGTGAGGATGAGTATTAATTTAATTGTAAATAACTAAATTAATATTAATGTGGGGCAAAAGGGTCCTGGTTAGGTGAATGTGTTTAATTTGGTTATTCAAAAGGGGACCAAGGTAAGTGTGACCCGATTTTGGTGTCTACATGTGGTATAGCATTTAATGCTGGAAAGAAGGAAAAACCATAAATACAAGGTTGGGAAAGTCATTTGCTACCTTATGATTACAAAGTGAAAGAAGCTCTCGCAAACAAGGGCATCTAGAGAAACATTTGTGTGAAGGAAGGAGAATCCAAGAAATTTGATTTTTCATTTAGAGAAGATCTATTAACCAAAAGGAAGGAGTACACTGGCGTGAGGAAAGGTTGTGTGAAGAGTGTCATCTTGTGGAACGTTTTCTTGGTTAGGGTTTGACAGCTAAGGTACGGAGAGAAAAGGATTCATTCCAAGAGTTGAAGCTTTGATATTTGGGATTGATCAGAATAGTAGAGCAGAGAAAGAGGAAGGAGTTTTTAAGTTTATCCCAACTAGAAAATATGGCACCTAAGAAACCAACCATTTCACCAAATAAAAAGGGTAAGGGAAAGGGAAACTAAACAGTTGTCATCATAAGCAGTAATGAATAATGATATGTAGAAATACAGTACCCAGATGGGGTATTGCTAGGAAAATAGTGGGAGTCACACTTGTGAAAGATGGTTGTGAGAGATTATAACCATCACACGATAACAACCGAGAAATAAATGGCACTTGAGTTGGTTCACCCAGCTAACAAGAGGACACCAAATGAAATGCCCATTTACAACGACAAGGTAAAAGTCAAATTAGAGAAGGCTAGATTATTGCAACTATATGAGTTGCCTTATTTCAGCAAGCCTGGGCACCTTTACCAATGGTTGATGTCACGTGTGCATGACGGTCACTTTTATTTCATGGGGTGCAAGATGCGCATCACACCACAACTAATATCTAAGTTCACAAGCATCAATTATGAAGGCGGTAGCATTGATGATGATCTAAGTGACAAGGAGTCTATCAAGGAGACTTTAGCCACGTATGACTACAAGAAGGGGTCACGATAATTTGACATCACCACGATTCAAGACCTAGTTATGAGGATGGTTGTACACTTGGTAACCAATCTCAATGATCAGGAATGATGGACACAAGTGAACAAGGTGTGGCTAAATGTATGCTGGAAGATATCTAAAGGAACAATCTATAACTTCACCGCTTTCATCCCGGATGAAATCATAAGCAGTGCACAGGAGGGAGAGAAGATACTCTTCAGTAAAATCCTCCTCACCATTGTATTTTTTTATATTGGAGTGCTCGATGGGTCAGAAAATTTTGTTTTGGAGTATCCATAAGAGGATCCCTCACCCACAGAAAGGTTTACAAAGTACATTTCTGAAACCATGACGGCCATTCACAAGGCGCGCTTGGAGAAGTGGTATTAAAAAATGTGTGACACATTTGGGGAAGAATGGAGGATCTTAGAGTAGTTTCCCATGCTCGTGAGTGGAGAGGAATATTTTTTAGTGTACCAACACTTATGTATTGACAGATGGAAATATGAGTCCATAGTGCAAGCAACCCTTCTCTTTCACTGTGTAATACTTCCAAGCTAGAGTCAATCAGTTCAAGGATGCCAAGAGAAAAAGGATCAACCTTAGTGAGGCAGATATAGACCACCATGAGCTGAATCAGAAGCTCATTTACCCAAAGAAGCATGCGTACCTAGAAAGATATGTCTCCCGCAAGATATAGATGATGAAGCATTTAACGAAGCCGATTGCAGGAAGGACCACAGCAAGGGTGTATCTACGCATAAGGATTTTTTTTAAAAAGGGAGCTTACTTAGAGAATGATGTCTCCATCCCTGAAGACCCTACAGGAAGGAAGAAGGATGCGAAAATGAAGAGAGAAAGAGAAGAAGTACAAGAGAAGAAGGCACTAAGTATTCAAAACACACAAATGGTGAGCGCGCTAGAAGCAAGCACTAAGCCTAGTACTTAAGCGCGGAGAAAGACATCTCCTGTCAACAAAAATACCCTAGAAGAAGAGGTGCCAAAGCATGAAGAGCCCTTCACCTATGAGGAATTGCCAAGGAAGACATCATGTGTCAATGAGAAGGAAAAGGAAGAATCTCCTGTACTGGAACCCCTAGTAAGGAAGAAGCAGAAGGTGACTAATGAGGTTGATTCAGAAGAAACAGAAAGTCTAGATGCCTACATAGGTGACAGAGACAATGATGACAAGATAGAAGGAGGTGAAGACCATCCATTCTATGAGGTGCATGATTCTAAGGATGAAGGAGATGAGGAGTACAACAAAGATGATGAGGAGAAGAATGACGAAGAAGAGGCTAAGGCTCAAGGCAAAGGGATGAGTAGATAAGTGGATACAAAGGATCAAAGGACCCCAATTTTCACAAAGGAATAGATAGAAGAGGCCATGAAGAGAAAATTGGAGGGACTTATCAAGAAGTTGATGTACTAAGAGGTAGAATGTAGCATGGATTAGGTGTTGAAGGAAGCTGAGGAGGAAAGCGTAGGAAAATAATATGGTAGCATGGGGGGAGATCCTAGTTTGGTTGTAAGCTTTCCAAAAGCCACACGCACATGGAGGAAGAGCACAGAAGCAACACATCTTTGAGGAATGAGCTACATCAATTATCCAAACAAGGTGTTGCATGTGTGCTTTTAGAGCACTGTACCAACAAAGTAACTCTTGGCCATGGCTTCATTTGATGAGGAAGGTGCATACCCTCAGACGAGGAAAATGCTACCATGGGAATTTGAGTCCCACATTGATGAGCCCGAATTCAAAATAAGACAAGGAGAATTGATGAAAGTGCTAGAAACAAAGGGAATAAACCCCTTGGTAAATGCTCAACAATTATCAGATGAGTAAATCCGTAATGCGCTCAACAAGGTTTCAATTGAGGTTGAAGCTAGAATCTTCGAAAGAAATGATAGGTTGAAGTTCCTAGAGGTGGAGGTGGAGAAAAAGGAGGAGGATCTCCTTAAGAAAAGAAAGGACCTAAAGCAAGAGGAGCTAATCAGTGCTTAGTTAAGGTACGAGTTAAAAGATAAGAAGGCAAGGGTGTGCAAGGCATACAAGAAAATAGAGATGATCACTGATGTCATTGTCTTGAAGCATCCATACTTAACACCACCCACACAAAAATATGGACCAGCCTTACAATACCTAGAGGACTTGACCCACATACTCACTATGGAGAGGTGGCCACTTTCCTTAGAATCCGCAGAAGGGGTGTTGGTGTGCAAATAAAAATAAAATAATATGAAGGTTGTGGAAATTGTTGCTCAGTACAACAAGATGCTTGCCGATGTAAAATTCATCGTGTAAGTTACTGAGGCTGCCTATGATAATTGTGAGGATAGGTATAGAGTGGAAATTATCTCAGTTTCCACACATGAAGTGGAACTCAAGGATTTCCAAGAAAAGAACAAGGGGAATAGGGTTGAGTGAGACAAAATCCTAGCCAAACTGGAAAAGAAATCAGAGGCCATTCAGACCTTGCGGGGCTCAATCAAGAACTAGCTGAAGGAATTGTACCCCCAAATCACTCGAAGGATGGATGCACTTGATTATTTGGGAAACAACTAGAGGATCTCGTAGATACAATGAGTGCTAAGGGAGAGGATTTGAGTTTTGAAGAAGTGAGCACCCTGGTGGGTGACCTCTGTCAGTAAGCTTAGAACAAGGTCGACACTTGGGGAAAGTTAGAAGCAGAATCAAGGAAGGATTTCCCTCTCTTCCTCTAGAAATAAACAAGTTCCCCTTTCTTTCATTATTTTCCCCATTTCTTCATTCCCTTATTCTTTCTTTCCAACCATTTATAAGGATCCACCATTCTTTATTGAATATTGTTTTTGAGGACGGAGAACAGGCATATTGTGGGGTGATGTTGGGCCCCAGAATATTGGCTAAGAATGACAAGGCACATGAACACGCGGAACCTAGTTGAAGAAGGGAGTGTGGGTTGAATGTGTGTAGGGAAGGATTCTAGAAATTTTTTGTATAACATACGGTGTGCGTGTGCAAGGAAGGACAAATTTTAGACTTAGCCGCATTCGGCATCCTAGGAAGCACACAAAAAAAGAATGACCCTTGTGGATAAGGTGTCAGCCTGGTGACTGTGGGATCAAAAAGGGAATATTCCAGGCATGTGATGAAATGTTCTAGAATACATCATTGCAAAGAGTGGAGTTCTTGGATTTGAGAAGGCATGCTCCCATGGAGGACCACCTCGACACTTGGCAACTGATCTATAACTCTATAAGGGCATGGTGGTGGTTACTGAGGTTATAAATACACACACCTGATAGAATAAAATGGAAGAGAGAGAGAGAGAGAGTGGGAGAAGAAGAGATTGAAAGAAAGGTGAAGCCCTGTAGGAATACATGGAGAGTTCTAAGGGTTAGGGATTAGGAGAATATAGGAATCATGGCATGTTTAGAGGGGTGGGTATGCATTCATTTTTTGTAATATGATGAACATAGTGTAGATCTGATGCATGACTTGGCTCTACATGGCTATATGAGGATCTGTTATGACCTCAAGGGATGTAATGTGGATTATTGGATCTATTAATATGAATATAAGGTCCTATTATAACCCTTATATGTGTTTAGAAGTATAATACTTATGCATTTCCTTTCTGTATGAATTGTTTTCGTATGTTGTTTGTTATATCTATTTTCTGGATGTAATGAGATGAGAACTTGTTCTAGGTCCTTAGAATTTTGCATGGTTCTTTTCTGCTCATTTCCATTTGAATATCTGTTATAAGATGATGCATTCTCACAAGACTCACATAAAGGAGAGACTCAGTGCCCACATGTGCCTTGGGTGAGCACCTAGCACCCACTGTGTGATAGGCCAACACACATGGGATTAGACTATTGGTCTAAGGGTATAAAATATGACTACACCCACTATAGGGTAGAGGCATCTCGGTGTTGGTGACTGGAACTAGGTGCTAATGACTATGTAAATGCTCAGAAACCACTTTCTTTTGTGTCGCACGGTCTTCACTATTAGCTCCTATTGATCACTTGATATTTTCTCCTTGATCACTGAAGGTGCATATAACCTATAAGAAATAATTTCACATACACATACCCATAAACCACATAAAACCTATAAGAAATATAAGAAACTGCTTTCTTTTATGTCGCATGATCTTCACTATTAGCTCATATTGATCACTTGATATTTTCTCCTTGATCAATGAAGGTGCATATAACCTATAAGAAATAAGTTCACATACACATACCCATAAACCACATAAAACCTAAAAAAGAAAATGCAAATGGGGAGTCAGAATAACCCTAACAATCACTTGAAGAGTGAACTTATGACCTAATGTTGCACTACATCTCAGAATCCATGTAATTCTAGTGTGTATGTAGAAATTATGCCCTAGCATTCCCTTCTGTAACTTTCACAAATGATAGTGGGCTAGATCTAGAATGTAGAAATGTATACCATGTGTCGATGAAATAGAATAAACTTTCCCTTTCTATGTAGTGTATGCAAAAGTATGCAACCATTTTCCCTTGAATGGATTCTAGATAGATGCCTTTAAAGTCTCTTATTGCCTTTGTATGCAAGCTTAGGTGATGATAGTAATTCTTAGTATTGGGTCCCTTATTTTGAAAACATAACTATGTATTTATATAATTCCCTTGCTTAAATTTCGTAATTGACAACTGGAAGGAAAACCCATAAGAGAAAAATTTTGGCCATTGTGTGTTTGTGTTGTCATTGATGTCAACCCCCATAGATGGAAAAGGGTTGCATGGTGTTGTCAGGTGTCAAGTATGAAGTTCATGTGGTTTGGTGAGTTCAGTGTTGTCCTGGAGCATGTTTGAGTATGCCTAGCAATGGTATGATTCTTCTTGAGGTGATTGGTTAATTTCATGAGGTCAAACATGGATGGTTTTATGTGTCATGAGTCTTCATAGGTCTATATATGGTTAGCATGGTCTACTCATGGTTGATTCAACTGATTAAAGGCTTGTTTCTAGCCCTAGAACATGTAGATTGAGGTGGAGAAGTGGGAAATAGAGTTTATAAGTCTTTTAAAACCAAGGGAACAATGTTGTAACATTTTACTTGAGGTGCATGGTGAGTTTCAGGTCTGTATTTAGTGATTTAGTGCATATTTGAGGTCCTTGGGAAGCTAGAAGTGAGAAACACGCGGGTTTACCTAGGTAAGTCATTGTGTCCAGAGAGTTTTAGAAATATCTAATCTACATGGTGAGCATGGATAGTTAAAGGATGTTGTCATGATGCTTCATGACAAGTTTAAGGTCATTCTAACATGGGAAATGAAATTTATGTAAGTTTTGGTGAAACATGGTAAGAAACAATATGTTTTTGTGACAAAAGTGAACCTTTTGATGCTCGTTGTGAACTATGTGCTTTGCATGGGGGCCTGATCTCTTCGATTTATCTTATTAGTTTAGATGTGTACCTTTCACAAAAATAATTAGGCAGTTTGATCATCATGTTTTTTATGAAACATCTTCAGGAGGATGAGTTTGTGCTTATTCATCTTAGGGGGCTTTAGCCTCCTTATGGAGTGGGTGCTTCACTAAATTATGGGTTGGTGTTCCTTGTAGGGTTGGTGCTCCTTGTAGGTTTGGTGATCTACTAAATTAGGGGTTGGTATTCCTTGTTAATTTTGTGCTTCACTAAATATCTTTTCTTTGTGTAATATAATAAGATTTTTAGTGGGTTTTCTTCTCCATGAGGGTTTCCCACTTATATCTTGTGTTCATGTGTATGCTTTGGTTGTGTTTATGTGGTTGATTATTTCATGTTTTTAATCACATATTGATGGATGAATAGATGTTAATGGTTCATGTATGGTAATATTAAATTTTTAAATAACTGATCCACCCCCCCTTTATCAGTTCATTATGCTTCCAACAATTGGTATCAGAGTAGGTCCTTCTAAAGCCAATTTAGCAACTTAAAGGAGATTCTTTGAAGCACAAGCAATGGGTAAGTCTTCAAATATTGTAGAATCATTGAGGATGAATATTGAACTACATGAGTTGGAAATTTATGCTTGTCAAAATTGGATCAAGGACATGGAAGATAAACATAGTCAAGCCATTCTTACTTTGGAATCTCAAGTTGAAAGTTTGACCAAATCCCTAAAGGAGAAATAAGACTCTTGTTTTAGGTATGAAAACAATTTGAAATATATTTAATCATATTTTGAGAGTGCATCTAGTAATGTTAGGATATATGAGAAGCTTAGGAAGAGTTTTAAAGCTCTCGATGAGTGTTTAAAACGTCAAAGAGGCACAAATGATAAAACACACCTAGGGTTTGAAGGAGAGAAAAATAAGAATGATGATGGAGTTGGTATAAGTTAAAAATCATATGATAAAGTGACTAAGAGGCCTAATCCCATTATACAACCTAATTCTTTGAGGTATGGTTCATCATTTCATGGATATTGTTTTGTTTGTCACGAATTTGGTCATAGAGCTAGAGATTGCAAGAGAAGGAATTTTGAGAATGGTCTAGGTGTCTTCAAGGGTGAATGATACTCATGTTGTGAGTATGGGCATAGAGATAAGGATTGTGGATGGAATCTAAGAGTTTTTTAACCAAGAAGAAGCAAGGATGGTGTTTATGTCATAAGTGTCACAATCAAGGGCATGTTGCAAGATATTCTCACCAAATGGGATCATCAAGGTATGCTAGCATATTCCAAGCTTAAAATGGAAGTGCTTTCAAGAAGAAGATTCTCATGAATGAGTATAAAGATGTTTTGATAGATCTTAAGAGAAATAAGGTGTTTGTTCAAGCAAGAAAAGCTAAGGTATCAAATTCTCAGTTTGAAATGTAGCCTAATCCAGTGAATTCTGTTGAGGAAGGGTCAACATTAGGTCAAGGAAGCATGTTTTCCATGGTTTAAGAAGCAACATTGGAAGATCATCACTTGTGTCTATCATTTATTCAATCTCTTGTATAAAAAAGTTAAAGAAATTGGGTCTTTGGGATACCTCTAGAGTTATCAGGTATGAAATGTGGTCATCCCCTTGTTTTCATGAGTTCTTACACTTGTTATGTGTCTGAGTTTGTGTTTTTTCTTAGTGGTTCATTTCCAATGTCTCTATTCTCATTAGTTCATGAGTGATTATGATCAGTATTATGATGTATATAAGAGTATAATTGTTGTAATAGGTATGTGCACCATACAAGAAATGAGTTATATCTTTTGTGGTATAATTTTAAGGTCTATATAGTCAATCTCCAAGGGGGATTTAGTATTCAAGTCATTCAAAGTGTAAAAGTGTGAGGTCAGTAAGAATAAGTCAAGTTGATCATTATCATCAAAGTTTCCTTTCCATGGGTCTGTGTTTGTTCATTTGATGTATGATATCATGAAATTCTTGTAATGGTCTATATCACTATCTAAGCTATGTATGTTGAATTTTCTTAGTCAAATTTCAATCTATGTCTTAAGATTATAAGGTATATGAGTGAGAGGGTATTAATTATAATATGAATATGAGGTTTGATCTTACCTTCATATCTTTGAGAAATGAGTGTCTTTGACATGTGTCCTATGATATTTATTTGAGCCTTACAGTTAACAAATGTGTGTAATTACAAAGGGTGAGTACATTATGTGATGGTCCTATATCATGAGTTTGTTTATCTTAATAAAATGTGTAGCTTTAGTCAAAGATCTCTTGAGAAGTCACTGTGTGTCTTAAGTGTTTGGTTGTTGTCCATAAAAAGGGTTGTGTGTCAACTTATTCTTTTTTATCCATGTCAAGAAAAATTCTGGTTGAAATTAAAAGTTTGGATTATCAAGGATATCTCTGAGTTCTGTGTCCCTGTCAAAGGCCTATGAAGAAAACTTCTAATTCATGTACTTTCCAATGATGTGAGTATAAAAGAGTGATTTTTTTCATAGCTCATGTCCCAAATTTTACATCCAGTTTCAAAGGATTGAGTGAGTTAAGTGTGAAGGCCTCAAAAGTGTTTTCAAAGTGTGTGTCTTCAAAATTCAAAAGTTTTGTGTCAAGTGTATGTGTTCCACTATCCCTATTTTTGAGAGTCCCAAGATCATTGTTCTGAGGAGAAAAATTGGTAAAGACTATACTATCATGTATTCACCTCAATGAGGTAATATTGTTCATGCATGAAGTGTTATGTAACAATCTTTTTCTCTATCAAATATTTTAACTTGGTTTAGTGGAAGGCCTGGGCTATGATTTTGATCTCTACAAGTATCAAGTTTTTGTAATAGTGTCAAAAGAAGATTAGGAAAAAGTAATTTGTGTGAACTTCATAAGAAGTTTGATTTAGTATGCATCTTGATGAACTCAAGTTAATGAAGGACCTTAGAGTAAAAATGAGGGTTGAGAGGATAATCAAACCTAAATATAAATACCATCATTTGAATTAAAATGAGTGTAAATATACATCTACATGTGACTCTGCTAGCTCTTTACTTATTCATAATGTTTAGTATGAGTTAAAGCACTATAGTTGTGTGTTATAAAGACAAGAGAAAACTATCATTCATTTAAAGGTTTATACCATGCTTTCAATAAGGTTATAAGGTTAAGAATGAACAATATGATTAGAGATGACTCATCACAAGTCTGTGGATTGAATAAATATAAGACACAGTCAAGTGGGGACTGACTTTGCAAGGTACAGATACCAAAGGAGTTATTATAGGTGTCTTCATTTTTCTTAGTTTGATCACAAGTGAAACAGTGATTCTGAGGAGATTGATGGGTCTTGTAACAAGGACCAACATTGTTAGAAATGAGAGCTTTAGCTTGTATATAGTCTATAGAAATTCCTTTCAAGGAAATGACAATGATAAACAAGAAATTTTCATGCTACAAGTGGTAGGGCCTTAGTATGAGGTTTCAAATCATATCTCATATCATTAGCTTCATTGCGAGGAATGTTAATAAGGTACATATCTCAAAGTTATATGGTAGATAAAATCTAGCAAAATTAGTCAGAGAACAGTGTATGAAGGTTCTTGGTGATGCACATTTATGTCTTAATGCCTACAATAGGACTGTGAAGACCAAGATGTAACTGTACATGGGTATAAATGCATAAAATAATGTGAAACAAGATGTGATATCTAGTTGAATGATCCAAAAGGTGTGGCTTTTAGGCCTCCAAGGATGAACCTTTGATATTTATGAGTTATTAGTTCAAATGTTATGATAGTGGTGTAATTTGGTCAAAATGATGTGTCCTGAATTAGATACATTTGAAGGACAGTGAAAGGATGGATTCTAGGCATATTTTTTACATTGAGTGAGGATGTTTTTAAGACCTATACAGTTTCTCAGGTAATCATGGAGGATATGAAAATATTTTCTAAAACAAGGTTGGTAAAGTTAGTCAAGGTCTAACTAGTCACAATGTATAGAATCTGAGAAAAAATATATCCTTATGTCTAGTACAATGTTCAAGAAGGATTTTTCAATATATGATCATGTCATTTTATGTCAGTGAATGAGTTACATAGGCCCTATACGTATATGATTCCCCTAAAATGTGAATCTAGTGGATTGATAGTTTGTGTGTGGCTCTAAGACATAGATGGATAAAATCTAAGGAACAAAGGTGTCAAGGATATCAATTATTATGAAAAGGGAGGTGATAATGACTTGAAATAGATCACGAGGACATACAAGTGATGATGAGAATCTGAGTGTAATGTGTAAATGCATCCATTCAGGGTAAAACTTTTGAGGATATCGAAGGTGGTTATGTATGATGAGGTATGTGATAACATGCTTAAATGTATCATAAAGGATGCTACAGTCTGTAGATGTAAATTCATGACACATGTGACCGTTATAAGGTCTATTTTTTGTTCAAAAAATTGTGAAGATCTAAAATGGTGACTATAGGTCTAGGTACAATGTTGAAAGACATGTGAACTATTTAAATTATGCAAAATAATTCCTACGGGTTGAAAAAATATGGTTACAAGGTCCGCATGGTCCTTTAGATATGGGGGAGCTAGTGTTAGCTCAAAAAAGAAGAGTTGAAGGAGTTTATCTTATATCAAGTCCCAGATTTTTCAACAATGTGTCAAGTTAGAGTCTTTTTTATGAGTTGATCAATGTCTTGAGTTGTGTCTTGTACCAGTATTTGACTTCAAGTAAGAACCTAAAATATGCAACATCTCTAAGTTCTCATGAGTAGATGTTGAAGTGCATTAGAAATATGGTGAATTGTATTCTCAACATGAGTTAGTAATCAAACTTAGTGGCTTATGCAAGTACCTGAAATACATCTAACATATCAGTATAGTGATTCCTTTTGGTCTCCATGCAACAATGGTGAAGTCAATTTAGGTATAGTGACAGTGTCAGGGTTGTATGGTTGAGAATAGATATCACTCAAAAGGGTTTGTGAAGCTCATCGAAGTTTGAAAGGGAGTGTTTATCTTCATCTTGATTAGGTAGCAATAAGGTCAGTTTTGAAGACCTCATATGGATGTAATAAGAATACTGAAATCTACATGATCTATAGGTATATCTCAAAGGTAGAAAAAGTTACTTGGCTTAAGAAGGATGTGAAATTACTGAGAATATGCTTCAGGACACTAAAATGATGATTTTGGCCAAATATGATCTGTTTGACCTCTCTACACAACATGGTATGTAAGGTATGTTGTCTAAATTATTGTGATATCTAGTTGAGCATTATTGGTATTAAAAACATAGGGGGAGAAATTGGTGATTGTATTGATATGCTTGGATTGGTGATTTCCAGAACCTTGAGAAGTTTGTGAATAAATGCATTGAGATGCTTGTAGTTCAGGTAGAAGTGAGTCCTTGAAGTTAGTTTGAAGTCAAGCAATAATAAGAAACAAGATAAAATTATGTTCTTAAACATGCAATGATAGAGCTACAATGAAAGAAGTAAATGGTGGATTTTTATGCTAAAATATGACATAGTTGAGCATGTCCATGAGTTTACTTCAGGTATATGCTATGTTACGTTAGCATCATATGAAGGTCTAAAATAAGGTTGAGGTGAAAATGACTATTTTTGCATGTCTAAAAGGTGAAAAATGGTGTTTTGGCTCCAAAAAGGTAACATGATGCTTTTTTGTTCATGTTGAATTGATGTATTCAGTTATGGTGTTGATGCATTGTTACCATTATGGGGAGTCATGGTGGCTGCATGTTTGCAAAGTAGGCTAAAAATCAGATTTTGAGGAAAATTTCAAGGTTTTGAACCTGGTTGAGACTTTTGGTTGATGTTTATAAGCCAAAAGATAATTCTATGGAAGCTGAGGTCAGGTGAATAATATGCTACTACAGGTATGCATTTTTCATTAATGTAAAAAGGGGGAGATGTTTAGGTAGTTTCCCATCAATGAAAAAGGGGGAGAATTGTTGGCCATTGTGTGTCCTATTAGGTGTTATAATTGATGTAAAACCACTAGTTCATGAAAAATGGTAGATAATGGAGTAGGGTCAGATGATGTCAGTGTATGGTGTTTCCATGTTGTTTCATGTGAGTTCAGTGATGATCCTAGTGCATGATTCAGTGAGAATTACCCGCTCTATGCATATGATCATTCAGGTGCCTGAGGTGATTGGTTGCATGATGGTATGAGCTTCAAACGATGCTTGAGTAAGCATGTTAACATGATGGATAGTACATTTAGAGAGTGTTTATGTGGCTCGGCATAAGTCTATTCATGGTTGAGTTAGGTCATAAAAGTGCATGTTTCTATGCCCTACAAGTGCTGCACTTGGAGGTAGAGATAGTGAGAAATGCTAGTTGATCGGTATTTTTAAAAGAAAGGTATGATTGTTTTGGAGATATACCTGAGATGTATGGATGCATGTATTCAGGTGTATATATGGTGATAACAGTGTATGTTTGGGTCATCCTTGGGCAGCTGATTTCATGATGTGTTATAGACATTATTTACATAGTTGAAGTCACTATGCTTGTACAATGTGAAACCCGAAGGGGTAGCTATGAAAGTCTATATGGTGAGATGGAAATATTGAAAGCATGTAAATATGAAATTCATGATGAGTTTCAAGTCATTTTGACATGGGAAATGAAAGTTATGTGAGTTTTGGTGAAATAGGGTAAGAAACAGTATGTTTTTGTGACAAAAGTGAACCTTCTGATGCTCTTTGTGAAATTTTTTCCTTACACAGTAACCTGATATATTCGGGGTATCTTCTTAGTTCAGTTATGCAGCTTTCTCAAAAATAATGAGGTGGTTTGATAGTCTCGTTTTATGAACGATCGTTAAGAAGATAATTTGGTTTGAAACCCTAGCTAGGAGTAGCTTACAAAGAAGTGAGTATAATAATCCTATTTTGATTCCTTTTCCAAAATTGATGATTGGATTTTGTAGAGGACTCTTCCAAATTTCTAGAAATGTATGATAGAGTATGTGACAGTATGTGGGGCCCATCTAAAGATGTAATTTTCTGCAGAGTTCCAGTTTGTGGAAAAGTTGTCCAAATGAGGTAGTGACTAAATTACAATTTATGAAATCTCAATAGTTTTTATTTATACCCATAGAGTATTCAGGTCATGGTGATGTTGAAAAAGTGCAATTAAATGTCCTATTTAGGTTGACTGGTCAAATGATAGTTTTAAGGAAGTAAAAAGTAGTCTTTAATGAAATGAGCATAATAGGAGCCATATTAGGAGTTAGGAGGTGATTAAAGTTGTGTTTGAAATATAATTTAGATATATTTCCAGTAATATAATTTTTGCTTCATGATGATGAGTTTTGGTATGGTTTCCAAGCCAATTTGTGAACAAAAATATTTTTCAGCTATCTAGGACAGAACTATTTTTGCTAAAGAATTGAGCTGGTTAGAGAATGATATGGACTAGGTGATGCTTTATATAACCTGTCATATGAATAGGGAAGAATTTTTAATCAAATTAATCCATTTAAGATCTTTAAATTTTCAGGATGCGTGTTAACCAGTTGCTTTTTGAAAACATTTTTTTGGGAAGCTTGATTTGGTGAAGGAAGATTTTTATGTAGTTTGAACCAGTGATTATTTCAAGACTTATAAATTTCTTATAAGTGTTAGAAATTTATTTTCATTTCCATAAATTATTCACATGCCATATTTGAGTTTATTTGAAGAGGTCTTGAGGTCCAAATTTGAAGATTCAGGGTCCTGAAGGGTGCTGGAAACATGTGTTTTGAGAAGTATAAGAAGCAGTCGTCCCATTTAATGAAATAATCTAACTGGTTGATGAAAATGGATACCATGTATGATTTTTAAATGTTATTTTTTAAAAAATGATGAATATGGGAGCTTTTCCAATCATGTTTTTGGAATGAGGGGATTTTTGTCATTCCAATGCAATGGTTTGTAGGATTTTTGGTACATGGATGAAGTGTTTTGCTAGGCCGAACCATATGGGTAACTTTTGACTATTGTGATAAATTTATGGGATGTTTTCAATGATTCATTGGTCAAACCAAAGGTGTAATACCGACCTCCTTTGGGTTAAAATCATATAAAATTGATGTTTTGGGTTCATTTTTGAACTAGTGCTCTTTGAAGGAAGAAGTGTGACTCTAGAGGAGAGTGACTTGTAGGTATGGGTGGATCATTTAAAGGATGAGGAATAGAATTACATGTTGAGTATTGTTTGAATACATTAAATAAATATGTTAGAGCAAAGACACATGAATAAAGAGAAAGATTATGAGAGATTGAAGACCTAAGGTATGAGCTAGGGTTTGTGAGATGAATATGTGATCTCCATCAATTATGGAAGAAACAAAATTAGAGATAAAACATATTCAAGAGGATGGGTTGGTGCTTAGTCATCCTAGGGGGTTTTATCCTCCTTTTGGAGTGGGTGCTTCACTAAAGTAGGTGTTGGTGCTCATTTTAGGGTTGGTGCTCTACTAAATTAGGGGTTGGTACTCCTTGTAGGGTTGGTGCTCTACTAAATTAGGGGTTTTTGTTCCTTGTGAAGTTGGTGCTTCACTAAATCTCTTTGATTTGTGTAATATAATCTTATTTTTAGTGGTTTTCTTCCCCATGATGGTTTCCCACTTATATCTTGTGTTCATGTGTATGCTCTCTTGGTTGTACTTATGTGGTTGATTGTTTCATGTTGTTAATCACACATTGATGGATGGATAAATTTTAATGGTGCATGTATGATAATATGACATTGTTTTAAATATTTAAATAACTGATTCACCCCCCCTCTTAGTTCATTGTGCTTCCAACAAAAAATATTCCCAAAAGATAAAAGAGACCCAAAAAGAGTGAGTAAGGTAAGAAAGGGTCAAGGGTGCCAAGGAGGGACAGGAGCGCATGGGCACTTCTTTCTTGGATGGTTTCTGGTGTCTGAAGCCATAAAATATAAATTTGTTAAATGTTGACTAGGCTATAGGGTGTGGAAGACCAAATATAAAGCAAGAGATAAAGAAAAGAGACCTAAGATAGTGTCAACCACTAGTTTTCTTGCTTAGTAATCATGTAAATGCTAGCATTCTTTTAGGACCTAGAAATGTACCCAAGTGCATTATTTTTATGTCTACATTTTCCCCCACTTTATGTTGTTGATTGAATACTTGATAACATAAATTATATAGAAGATGTGTACCTTATGATCATGTAGATAATGTGGCGAATAACATATCAAGTGGACAAGTGAAGCGTGGAATGAGTGCAAAGTGAAGTGGGGAGACTAGGAAAGGGAAGTGAACCCTAGGGGTGAAGCACGTGTTGTAACATGTTGGTGTAGCTTGTGTGTGATGCTTCTTTTAAATACTAACTTTAAAAAGAAAAACATGAAATTAGTCAAATTTCTGTATATGATAAATAAGAGAAAATGTGTTTAAATATGCAAAATAGTGTAAAAGTGTGTAGAAAGGAAAGTGTGTGCCTGATATGTAAGAGATTAAAGGATAGAAAAGTGTCATGTTACTTAGATATTGCTGATTTTAATTATAAAGGTGAGGTTTTTGGGTGATCTCACTCCAAGAGAGATTTTTTTTGGTGATCTAATGCCAAGCACGATTTTTTTGGGCGATCTCAGGCCAAGTGCGATTTTTTTGGGTGAGCTCACACCAAGTGTGAGTTTTTTAAGAGATATCATAACAAGGAGAAGGTGTTGGGGAGAGAGGTATAATTTTACTCTCCTTCCATGACTCTACCAAATAAGCATCATTGCAAATGGTACGTCCCAATTTGTTCTGATTATACCAATTGAAGGAGATGAATGCATTCAGTGTCTGAAGGTCAGTGCCTATTACTGTAGAGATGTTATGAATACTTTTGTATTCTGCATTAATCTAAGAAGATGATTGTTTTTACCCCTAGGACATTAGCACCCTGGGGAGGACATAGGCACCTAGGAACTATTGTCTAATGTTGGGCGCCAGTGTTCACTCTATGTTTTGGACCTAAGTCAAATTATGGTCCACTTTGTAACCTTTTTCCTATGTTAATTCTATATTGTGCATATTTGTATTGTAACTCTAAGTAGTTGTAGGGGTTATTTGTTCACCTAATGTATTCCCCCCATTTAGGTCACATGTGACATCTATAGGAGAAATTTAGTCCAAAGGAGAGGACCCGATGTCTATTTGAAGCAGATACTTGTAGGGGGTAGTGGATGTGCTTGGTAGAAACCAAGACACATACAAACAAATTAGGCTAGTACAAGTGTTAATAGTAAAAGATAGTATGTAATAGAAGACAATATAACAATCAAGTGTGCAAAAAAGATGGACCACGAAAGGTTGGTTTCAAATATGGCACATAGCTCACAATGTCATAAGGAAATCAGGGCTGAAGCGGTCAAAAGCATACAATGAGCATACAAGATAAAGGGCATAGCCCATAAATAATAACGTACAATAACAAAGAGTAACAAGCAAAATGTATTAAATAACCATGGTTCTATGTACGCTACAAGTCAAATGCTACACATGAAGCACCTGTTAACATGTTAGAAAAATAAATAGTATGTTAAAGTGTGTATATATCAATGAAAAGAGAAGTAACTAAAATGAGAAGTAGTGAATGATGTAGCAATAGAACCTGAAGTGTGTAGAGTATGGGAGTAGTGAAAGTAGATTCCCCCATGATCCTCATTGAGACTGGTAAAAGGTACAGTGTCGAGCATCAGTGCATCGTGTAAAAACTTGTAATAGATCTACATTCACCTCAAAATACCAAGTGAACACGCATGTGTATATATATATATATGTATGTATGTATGATGAGATACTAAGAATCCATCTAGCATGGAAATCTAAGTGTAGAATGTATATAGAATAAGTTGGCAAGAGTATATGCAACCAAGATATGAAAATTCAGTATCAGTGTGATGGAATGGAATGCAAGATGTGGAGATGAAAGGAACATTGTGCTAGCTATCGAATGTGTATGAGATGAGGTTCATCTATAAATCTCCCCTCAAAAATCAAGAATGAATCAGAGAATGAGAGTGTGTCATTGGGTAATGGGTTTTTGGCGTGCAAGTAGATGTTAAAATAATGTATCATGAAGCATGGAGCGTAAAGTGTAGTGGATGTGAGGTTCATTTCAAAATTAGACCCTCAGCATTCAAGTATGAACTATGGAACTAGAGTGTTTCATATGGTAATGATGATACAAGGTGTGTATCAGAGGGTTTGAAAGTGGTTATAAATATTAGACATGAAGCACAGAGCATGAAGTGTGATAGTAGACACTAGAGACAACTCAAAAGAGTGGAAGGGGGGTGAGAAAGCATGATGCCCCCCAATTATGTGAGGAATAGTAGGTTGTTTGACAATAGTGAATGGTAAGGGCCCTCTACCTAGTGTCTAAGGAGAAAAAGGCATGTGACGATGCTCTAAGGTCGGTGGTGTAGGAGAGTAATAATGTGTACTTGAAAGAGACCTACGTGGCGAATGCAGTGGCGAACACCTATGTGAAGGGTTTTCCCAAGTAGGGAGCTTAGGCTGATGAGGTGGACTAATGGATCAATGAGGAAAATAAGTTCATAAAGTAGGTCTTGTGTGAATATGAGAGTGAGCTGAAGAAGTAGCTTTAGATTGGAGAGGCATAAGAAGCCTAGATGTCATGAGTGGTGTATCAAAGAATATAGACTGAGGAAATGGTGTACATGGTAGAACTCCTTTGATAGTAACAAATTATTTATTGTGAATGAACTTGAAACACAAGTGATTCATGGAAGGTATGGATTGGGAGGCATGGAGTGAAGAGATACCTAAGAGCGTGTCACATCCTTTGATTAAGGGTGAAATGATGAATTATATAGGCATGGGTAAGGGGCTCAACTATAATAGGAATCCTGACATAACCAAAAGACTTAGGGACTGGAAATCTGACATTACATAGTGGATAATTGATATGTAAGAGGAGTGTAATGGATGGATCATACGTTCGTAGGAGCGGCCGGATAGATCATAGTATTATTAACAGTATATGAACCAATAGAAGCATTAATATGCAAGGAATCATAGGTAAATGTAGCATGATAATCATGATCCAAGAATTTAATGACATGGTGATGCATTTGAGAGAAGAAACAAGGAAACCAAGAGGCACCAATGAAGGATGAGGGATAATGTGATATGTGTGGTTGGAATAATAATCAGGAGCTTGCTTTTCATGCATGGGAAAAGGGTCATTAAATATTTTTAGATTTTTATTACCATTGACCGGTTGAGAAGTAGATGGCTTAGGGAGCCCGAGTGCATTGTTATCAATAAGACCCTGAATAATATGTTTGAGTTTAAAACAATGATCAATAGAGTTCCCAATGCATTGGTGATAGTCACGACATGCATTTGTATCATAGTTTTGGCAACAGGGGCAAGAGGGATTGAGATTGAGTGGTGGTGGAAGAGTAAAAATATTGCTTTTGATAAGTTGAGGCAATATAAATAGGGGGAGCGTAGAGTAATTTAGTAAAAGTATGCTTTGGAGGTTGCAATTGAAGATTTTCAGGTGGAGATACAAAATTAATAGTGACCTTTACTTTAGTGGGCTTAGGAGATGGTTAAAAGTATATTTATCTTTACACCAATTAGAAGATGATGATGAAGCATTTTCATAATATTTTAATTTTCCCATGGATAAATGTTTACCTTCGTGCATTTTGAGTGTATGACATAATTGATCAAATGAAGGAGAGGTCTCAAAGAAAACACTCTCTTGAAGTGGGGGTAAGATACTTTGAACAAAAAGATATTTTAATTCAGAATCAATAAGTACATTAGTCATCTTAGCTAGGTTGTTCTTATAACGCAACACATAGTCAGCTAGACGCTCATTAGATCCTTTTTTAATTTGAGAAAGTTGTGCATAGGATATCTTGGTGATGATGTTGATTGAAAAATGAGAAAGTAAATCATCAACTAAATTTGTAAAATAATTTACCAAATGACGAGGTTGATCATAAAACCAATGCATTGCATAATCTTGTAGACTTCTAGGGAATATCATAGGTAGGAATGTATGATCATCCACATAGTCAAGACATACCGCATCAAAAGATCGAAGATGCTCTTGAGGGTCACCATGGCCATTTAAGTTTGGAAGCTTAGGGGTGAAAAAGTTAGGAAGAAGTTGGTAAGTGGATATGGTGGGTTCAAAAGGGGTGTGCAAGAGTAATGAGAAATCAAGAAATGGAGAGGAGCATGAAGTATATTGTTGTAGATGAAAGATTTGAAATTTGTAGATCCTGATATAAAGAAGATAATTCTTGAGTTCTAGAAGAGGAGACTTTCCATGTGTAATAAATAAGAGGTGGAGTGAAATGGTTGGTGTAGACACAAAATCATGCACATATTACTATTTTACTATACCGCCAAGTATGTTGTTATATATACATGGATATTAAGTAAGAAAAGTATTCACCGGTGACATACTTCCTAACTTGTCCACTTCATTCAATTGTTTCTCTTGTCTTTTCTCTCTCACTTCTGTCACTTCTGTACCCAGTTATAGTCAAGTCAAAGGGATCCCTTTTTGTTAGTCTTTTCACATTAATCATTAGTTTGCTCAGGACACCAGCACCCAATCTGGACACTAGTGCCTAGGTGCTCATGTCCACCCTGGGTGCTCTTATCCTCTTTGTTCTTGTTCACATTTTTGAAATTTTTGGTTGGCCTTTTCAATTTTCTTACTCCTATCTTGAGGTCCTAGTCAGCATGTTCTATCACTAGTGTCGAAATTCAAGAAAGAGATCCCTATATATACACAACATACATAGCATTATAAAGGTGGGAAAATTTAAAGGGAAAATCATATCTATATGCTATCAAAGGTGTTGCATTTTTGGGTTGATTACTCTCCATACACTGCATAGGAAGGGTAAGTTTTGAATTCCATCCACGCATTTTCATCCTTATAAACTACCCACCCCAAATCCCCCTAATTTGTTCCCACAGTCAATTTCCCCACCTCCTTAAAATATTTTCACTCTCCTCGCACCCAATTTCACCCAAATTTCATCACATTTTCACAAACCAATTTTTTTAATTTAACTTAACTTATTATTCTGCAAAACACAATAATGGAGCTCGAATCCTACCTCTACTCTATGTTGTCTCTGTGGTGGGATCTCTGTAATAGGAACATAAAATCCTCCTAAGCCCTCTCTTGCCTCTGTCATGTCTGAATCAACCTCACAGATCTCAACCAATCAACTCGATCAAGTAGATCTTGTGGGCCCACAAAATCCACTCCTACAACTACTAACCACTCACCAAATCAGATCTCTCATTCTCTCTTTAATTTTCCTCGCAATTGTACCCTCTCTTTTTCATTTTCAACAAAGTCAAAATGCTCAAATGAGCTATTTTAACGTGGTTTTTCCATTTTAACCCAACAATAAGCCAACCAACATTGGTTTGGTCATGCCCTAGGTGACTAGCATCGGTCACCCTTACTAGCATCAGTTACCTCTCCACTGGTATCAATCACCATGCCTAAACTAACTCTACCTAATTTTCCCAAATGTTTGTTGCAGGATGTCATTTACATGTTGCCACAATCTTACCACAACCCTACAAGATCACCTAATAGCCCTACCAACCTAGTCACCTCCCTAATTATACTTAGGGGTACATTTTTGCCTACACCTCAGCTCTTACCTATACACCCACACTGACCTCACCCATTTGACACTTGAATTAACTTACTCGGTATACCTTGCCATGATGTTACTCATGTTGTTTAGCCTACCAACCTTACCTTGCCTTATGTCGTAATGTTTATCTCAACCAAACCATACCTTTTAGTGCTTTGGAACACACCTATGCTCGTTCCTACACCTAGCTTTATTATGTTTCCAAGAGCACTTCATATGCCTTGGATACCTGAACCATATCAACCTTGTTTGGATAAACTAACGACCTTTGACGATGTAGAGTTTGTGAGCTCTTCAGCCTAGTTTCTTGTCCCATTCTAGACATGTGCATGCATTAAAATGCCCCCACCTATTACCCACACCAATATCACCATTGCCTATACCCACACCTTACCTCATTTTTCACCACCTACCACTTTATCAAACCCATCACTTATTTTTCATGCTTTTTCATCAGCTCCTGGTTTGAGGGGGATCACCTTCACCCATACCTGGGGCAACCAATTCCTATTTTTTTCATCCTCGCTTATCAATACAATCTACATGACAAAAAGGGACAAATATAGACACCCAAAATTGGGTCATAACCTTCTAGGCCCCCTTTGACTAACATACCCCTTATCACGATCTCTCCACACATTGCTATTAATTTAACTACCCATAGTAAGTTAATAATTCACCCTCACCCCTCTACCTCACCATAGACCCATTCCAATCCTATTTATTAACCTAGACTAAGTCACCACTACCCTTAACTATCTAAGACTCATTCTAACCTTAAAATTCATTACCTATTATCCCTCCTACTAATTTCTTGCTTCATTTAAAGCCAACACAGACTCCTAGTCCATAAAAAATATTGACCAACGCCAAAAAAATGGAGAGAAAAGGCTATTTTTGGCAAAATAGGAAATTTTCTCCCTAACTGATGTCGATTATTCCTTAGCTGGTGTCGATCACCTAACTACCGTCGGTTCCTTTAAATAAATATTTCCAACCCTTTGCCTGAGTTCCACCATCTTGGATTTTGAGTTCTAGAATTCTTAACTCTTGCATCCAGGTGTTCAAAATAGGATTCTGATGACCAACACAGTACCTAAGCACCCACATTCTTCATCAACAATCATCTTGTTGCTTCAGAGCCTCAAATTATTCACACATGGAAGCACCAAGCCTTCGTTTCCTCCACAGTAGATCTGGACCCATTTCTTATCCAAGAACCTACATACAACCATCGTCTATCGACCTCTAATCTCCATATAAGTATTTTAATCATGTTGTTAAGTTTCATTAACTTCTAGTATTAAATCCTTTGTTTTATAGATTTCTTCTCTCCTAGATATCTCCTACACCCATCTACCTGACAACCTACCCATTTAAATCTCTTTGTTCCTCTAACGACCCTTTTTACTATCTCTGAGTCTTCACATAAATCCTAGCACCTAGCCTAAGCCTCCCAACTCTCTATGCAATCATAGAGAGTTCCTAACCAACCCATTCTAAATTTCTCATCTAATTTCCCCTACCGACATTGATCACCCAACTGAGGTACCGACTAAAACTAGGTACTGACTGTCGGTCACCCAACTGGTATCAGTCTTTATACCTGAGTAATTTTCCCCCAGACCAAAAACATCATTAACCTCACCCAAAACCTCTTAAAAACCCCACCAAAATTTCACCCAGACCTCCCTAATACCCCCTGCTACACTTGCATGCCTCTGACAACCAACCAACTCTTTTTATATTAAGTCTTATATGTATTATTAAATTAAATCTAGCTTATCGTATTTGTGTGAGACACCTAAATCATACAACTATAGTAGGATTTCCTTCTCTCATGTTATTTCTCTGCATTAATAATTTATATTTGAATGTGGATTGAAAAACTTCTAGGAAACACCTCGTTTCCTAGATCTAGCTCCCGCTAGGTAGTCCACCTGACTTATATTATTAATGCTATCTTGTGGTCTTGTGTTTGCATTCTCAGGTAGTTCTTCCTCAGACAAAAATAGGAGTTCTTCACAATCAACTTGATCTTCTACAATGCACACAACCTTCTTCTCACCTCCAGGTATTCCTCACCTACTACAATCTCTTACCTCTATCTAAATAATTTGTGTATACGTACACAACTTATGTGGTGAAACAATATCTTTCTTGTCTAAAACTGGAGTTTTTCATGGTTGTACATATGGGTGTAAACAACACCAAGATAAATTTCTTAAGAATTTTTCCAAGAAATCTTCTTCACCACTTGAGAGTTATGCATAATAACTTGATGGTTTTTCCTACATCTGGCCCTATTGCAATGGAGCTAGAGTATACACTTACATTTTATTGATAATTTCTTGAGGAATCCCTTGAGGTTTACCTTTCTCAATGTAAAAAAGTGATGTCTAATTTCACACTTCAAAGTATTCAAGGCTTTGATGGGCAGAAATCAATCTTCTCAGTTGCGTAAAGAACCTTCACACTGATGCAATAGGTCACATGCGAGTACTTCAAAAATGAGTTTTTTAAATTTTTTGAACACTCATGACAGTGTATTCACCAGCATTCTGCTGACTCATACTCCACAAAAAAAATGGCTTAAGTAGAATTTGAAACCCCCGCAGAACTTTGAAGGAAATGCGCTCCAATGTATGATGCATTCTAGATATTCCATGACCTGTTATATACTAGTTAGAAGAAGTTACATTATGCTAGTTACATTCAATTTTGGACATACCACATAGAGCACTAGGAGAATGTTTCATGGCTCCCAGAGGAAGCTTGGTTCAACACGTAAGCCTGATGTCTCATTTTTTCGAGTCTTTAGGAGTCATGTTTAGGTCTTATCCTTGCCAAAGAAGAAATGGAAAGTCTCTGGATAAGAAGAGAAAAACCTCTATATTTGTAGGGTATTCCGTGAGGACATGACTACCTTATCAAATTCTCCAGAGTCCTGAATACTCATGAGGTTATTGTGTTCAAACACATGTTCAATTTGATGAGTGCTTCATACCAACACTGATTCTTCATCATTCTTCCATACTTTGAGATTCTTCGAAACTTTATCTCACCTTGAGGAGTCCTTTCTTTGAGGAGGTTGATGAGGATGTTATAGATTCCAATGAGGATCCTATTCCCATTGATGTTTTCAATATGCCTAAGTGGGCTCGTACTATAGTTTTTGAGGCAACATATTTCATTCAAGATCTTCCTCCCACTAGGCATCATCACACAAATTCTACAGGTTCTGGAATTTTGTGTCAGGCAGTTTATGAGGATCCACAATATTTTTCAAAGGCTCATGGGATACATGAGTGGGATGATGTGATGATAAATGAGTATTCTTATTTGATAAAGAATCATACTTGGGATTTGGTATCTCTTCCTAAAGGAAGAAAGATGATTAGGTGTAAGTGGGTATACCAAACCAAATACATAGTTGATGGGTCCATTGACAAGTATAAGGCTCATCTTATTGCAAAGGGTTTTTAACAAGTTAAAGGTATTGATTACTCTGAGACTTATGCACCCATTGTAAATATGGATTCTGTAAGCCTTGTACTAACATATTCCTACTAGCTAAAATGAGGATGAAACTGAGGACAATCTAGCTAGAGGAAAAGTTTACAGTGACCAAGAGAGGAATGCCAAGTGTGGGTTTGTTTTTCATGACCATTTTTTTTAAAATTTTGTATGTTATAAATTTATCATGAAAATGGTTGTCTCTCACTAAGGGACTTGTTTCAAATTATAAAAAGGTTAAAAGGAGCAAGCATGAATCGTTGTTATCTCATGGGGGAGCACACCCATTCCTCATTCATAAGGAAAATAGAGTCATAAATCACACAAACAAGAAAAACCAAAAAAAACACATGAAGGAAAGGGAAACACACAAGAAAAGGGGGGAAACAACCTATATTGCCTATGATACATGTAGGGGACAACCCACTTTCAATGTATTATTTTTTTCTTCTCTAGATGTTACCTGTGTATGTATAGCACCAAATGACATTTTTTGTAAACCCATTGGCTAGTTTGATGAATTATGACCCATTTCTCAAATGTTAGTGCAAATCAGCAGCACCCCCCTAAATGACCTTCAGATCTGCAAGTGAGAATTGGGTCATTTAGTGTGATTGCACAACATGGAATATTTTCCCCAAGTGTGGGACTTGCAAAAATGGGAAAAAAAATCTCTAGATTGAAGGTTGGTTCCTCTACTCCTCTGATCAGATGTATGCATGAAATTTGTAGAGGTTTAACTCAAAATCCTACTCTAATTCTGCCAAGGAGACAAGGATAGAGGAGAAAAGAAGATAAAACTAAACTAACAAGGTGATACACCAAAGGAGTGGTGAACATCTATTTCTATAGATTGACACAGATTATAAAAATGCAACACAAATCATGCACAAATTGCTAAAATTGTAATGAAGGATCAGGATAGAGCAAACAACACAAGAAAGGATTGAAAATTCATTCACAGAGCTTGCATTGTCATTTCCATTTTTAAATACAGTGCATTACAATAACAAGGAGGTAGAAAACATGTTGCAGTCCTAAAAAAGGTCTGATATTCCACAAATTCACTTGCCAGGGTGAAGGAGGGAGCCTGCAGAACATAAAAAAATGTCCAACCCTTTACAAATGAGCCAAATCTAGCTTTTAACAATGAAAACCTGAGTTCAGGAAGGAGAAACGTGGGAAAAATGAAATGAATGATTCAACCACTAACCAGATCCATCAAAATAGCATGGGTACCCTTAAAAGTTCATTCCCCAAGATTTTTGACCATGCTGGAGAAGAATGGAAGCCATACTACATTAAAAATGGTGGTTGAATGTCGGTTCTGCTCTTTTCCCCATGCCAAAGGTGTTTTTCTCATTTTTCTCTCACTAAACTCCACCAAAAAACAAAATTGAAGATTCCATCATGTAGAGGACTTCAATAGCTTTCCAATGACACCAAAATCGAGAAAAACTGAGCTCTGGATTGAAAGATATGCCCCTCTGAAGATTTAGGGAAAAACTGGGGCAAAAATCGGGTCGGCGGGCCGAAACCTAAAATTTTTCCCCTTTTTTGAATTTGGGAAAAATCCCCAAAAATCTCCGTGCCCCACCACTCCACTGCCACGTGGCACATTCCCATTGGTCCATGGGTTCAAATGGCCATTTTACGCCTTTTTTGAATTTTGGAAAAAATTTCCAAAATTCCTCGCACGCCCCGCTTGCTCCAGGACATGTGTCATCCTCCTATTCGCTGCGGGCATGTGCTCCAAATTTTTCCTTTGACGCTGCCAACCACTTTGGAAAAATTTCCAAATTCTCCCCCATGCCCCCGACCTCTGCCGAGAACAGGACACGTGGTCATCCTTCCATTAGTCCCGCAGGATGCTCCAAAATTTCCATTTCCTCCTTGGCGGGCCTGTGGGCCAATTCTTTCCTTTGCCTTTTACTATTTTGGCAAAAAAGCCAAAATTTACTCCACCCCTCTGACTCCCGCTAGTCTCATGGACACGTGGCACTTTGATTTAGCATGGGCCTTAATCAACTTTCTTTCCTCTATGGGCTCCTGGGCAAAAAATTTCCTTTGCACCTTTTTTGGACCAATTTTTCAACTTACCCCTGCCGGTCCGATCTCCGCCTGCCACGTGGCACCTCCTCATTGGTTCTGTGGGTTCAAACCATTTTTTTTTCCTTTCCTTGGTGGGCCCATGAGGAAAAAAATTTTCCCTTTGTACCCGCCCACTCCTTTGGTGAAAATTTTCCAACTTACCTCCGCTGACCAACCATTCCACTACCACGTGGCACATTCCTATTGGTTGCGGGCCTTCCTAGGGAAAATTTCCCTCAAAAACTCCACCGAGCCATAACTTGCAAAATACAAGGAGTTAGAAGGAAAATTTTACCTTTCTGGAAAGGTGAGAAAATTCTCTATCTGATGAAGCCATTTCTAGATAATTTTGAGTGCCTGAAAAGTGGAAAAAATTGACTGAGGCACAAAAGAAGGAAGGAATGAAATAAAGTTAGTCAAAAATAAGCAAGGGGCTTATTTTGGATAACAATTTTGGTGACTCAGAGGGGTCATCTGCCTGCTGGATGAAGTGACCAGCTAGCCTGAAGCAATCCATTGGGCATGGAGTCATCAACTTAACTACTTGGTACTCTCAACTCATTAGAAAATTTCTAGAAAGAAGATTGTGAGAGTAGAACATCACTTGATCTGGAACATGTCCTGCAAAGATGCATCCTTGGGACAACAAAGCTTGTGCCAAAGCACTTAGGGAAATGTGAAACTAAGCTACAACAAAACAATGTGCACAAGCACTTGGAGGAATGAAAATCTAAGCTAATATGTACAAGGTGAGGAGTTTCCCTTCTAGTAGCAATGCTTTAGATGGATTCCATTAACTGGAATCTGCAGTTCTTCACCATCCAATGTAGACAATTGGAAGGCATTGTTGTTCTTACATTTTGTGACCATGTAGGGGCCACTCCAAATGGCATCAAACTTTGAATGCCTTCCTGGCTTTTCTCAGTCTGCATCCCATTTCAACACTAAATCTCCAACTTGGAAGGTTCTAGCCTTAGCTTTCCTATCAAAGGTTCTCTTGATCAAGGCTTGGTCCTTCTCCATTGTTTGGGCTGCATGCTCTCTGATTTCTTGGAGTTCCATCAATTCTACATATCTAACCTCCATGGGTTCAAACTCCAACAATTCCAATTGCTTCATGAGTTCCAATGTTGGAAACTCAAGTGACATAGGCAAGATTGCCTCTCTTCCATAAACAAGTCTGAATGGAGAGTTACCGGTGGATCTCTTGGGAGTTATCCTATCAGCCCATAAGGCTGATTTAAGTTTAGTGTGCCAAGTCCTCTGATTTTCATCAAGATTCCTCTTGATGATCTTTAATAGGTTCTTGTTGGTAGACTCAGCTTGGCCATTACCTTGAGGGTAATAATTTGATGAAGTGCTCAGATAGATCCCATTCTTAACAGCCCATTCAGTTACCTTTGATCCTATGAATGCCAATGCATTATCTGATATTATAGTGGCAGGTATACCAAATCTGGTTACTATCCCCTCATAGAAGTCTAGAATGCTAGATTCATTTGCCTCTTTGAGTGCCACCCGCCTCAGTCCATTTGGTGAAGTAGTCTGTTGCTGTTAGAATCCACTTGTGTCCTTGGCTTGAGTTTGGGTTAATGACTCCAATGAAGTCCAAACCCCATTGCATGAATGGCTGGTCAACTGAAATTGGGTGCAATGGAAGGGCTGCTAATCTTTCCTTGCCTGTGAAGAATGCACAATTTTTGCACCTCTTGATCCATGCATAACAATCACTAAACACCTTGGGCCAATAATAGCCAGCCTTCATAATCTTGAGGGCTTGTCACTCTTGGAGAAAAATGACCCCCAGCTGATCCACCATGGAACTCTTCTAACATTCTCTTAATTTGATTTGTCCCAATGCATCTCAGCAACACTCCATTTATATCCTTTTTGAACAAGACACCATCAACAAGTGCATATGGAATAGCCTGCAATCTGAAGTGTCTTCTCTTGGTTTTTTCATCTCTGGAGGGCATAGGCCTTGTTTGTAAGAAGTGCATTATGTCTTGGGTCCAGCAAGGAGTGAGCATACCACCATTCTCTTCTTGAACACCTCTTTGTTCTTGGTTGTCTTGCAACACCAAAACAACATCCTTCCCATTGCTTGCTTCCATTGATTTTCTCAAGACCAGCTGCTCACACAATCCCTTTCCTCAGACCAGCTTGGTGAATTTGATCTCAATTTCATACTCCATGACACGAGTAATCCACCCTGCACATTTTTCATTTAGGTCTTTGTTGAGGAGGAAGTCCTTAACTCCCACATGAGAAACCAACAGTTGAACCTTGTTGTTTGAAACTAGATGCTTAAATTTCTTCAAGCTCCTAATCACTACAAGAACATGCTTCTCAATGAAGGAATACCTCACCTCATAGTCCTCCAAGCTTTGGCTAAAGAAGGCAATTGGCTGCTCTGCATTTTCTTTGTTCTGTTGTACTAAAATTGCAGAAATTGTATCATCACCGCCAAATGCATAAAGGATAAAATCCTTAGAGAAATCTGGGTTAATGAGAGTTGGAGCTTGTGAGATAGCCTCTTTGATTGCCTCAAAACTTGCCTTACCTTCAGCTATCCATTTGAAAGCCATACTTTTCTTCAACATCATAGTTATTGGCTTGACAAGGGCTGCAAAGTCTGGAACAAACCTTCGAACAAAATTGATTCTTCCCAAGAAACTTTGAAGGGCCTTCTTATGACTTGGTAATGGCAGTGCTTTTATTGCTTCAACCCTCTTCTGGATCAATTGCTAATCCCTCTTTGGAAACAATGTGGCCTAGGAGCTTTCCTTCATGAGCTAGGAAAATACATTTTTTGGGATTCAAGGATACCCCAAATCTTCTACATCTTTGGAACACTTGTCTCAAATGAAAGAGATGATCTGCTACACTTTTAGAAAATACAGTAATATCATCTAGGTATATCAGCACTATTTTGTTGATCAATCCCTTGAATGCCATATCCATTTCCCTTTGGAAGGTAGCTCCGGCGTTAGACAGCCCAAATGGCATTTTCCTATATGCATAGGTTCCCCATTTGGTGGTGAAGGCTGTTTTGAACTGATCATCCTCCTTTACCATGATCTAATTATACCCTGAATAACCATCTAGCAATGAAAACCTCTCAGAGCCAGCAACAACTTGCAAAATCTACTCCATAGAAGGAAGTGGGTAATGATCCTTGAGGGATGCTCTATTCAAATCTCTAAAGTCTACACACAATCTGATTTCTCCACTCTTCTTTCTAACTGGAACCAAGTTTGCAACCCAGCTTGAATGCTTGATGGGAAATATGATACTTGCCTCTATTAACTTATTCAATTCCTTCTTCATGAGAGGCTCCATGTGTGGATTGACCGGTCTTTGTTTTTTCCTGATGGGTTTAGCACTTGGATCTAATTCAATTGTGTGTTGAGCTAGCTTGGGATTGAAACCTCTCAAGTCTTCATAGCTCCAAGAAAATATATCCGGGAACTCTTGGAAAAGTTGCATGAACTCATACCTTTCTTGCTTGGTTGCCACTTTACCAATTTGAAGTGATTTGCCTTCTCCCACTGAGATGGGCACTGAATCTTCTCCCTTGACTTGGATGTTTGCTTTCTCCTTCCTAAATTGATCATTAGGATTAAAGATGGACTCCAAAGTGACAAGTCCTTTTGGTAGTTTGTTGGTTCTCAGCTGTACCACTTGATCACCATACTGTTGTTCTAACTTTTCCTGATTTTTGGCTGAGAACTCAGCTTCTTCTTGCAAGAAATTGATGATTTGTTGGTCACTTTCAAACACTTTCCAACTTACATTATTGTCTGGCACTGATGGCCTTACAATCACATGAATGTTTGGCTGCACTTTATCTTCCTTGATACTCTCCACAACATCAAAGGCTGCTCCAACTACTGCAAGCCTATCAGCAGCTTGGTTTTCTTTCCTAGGGATGGAGTTGATGCCAAAGCCTTCAAAATCCTCAATGAGGTCCCACACCCTATTCTTATAACTCTTGAGAAGGTCATTTTTGGCAGCATGTTGTCCTTTAACTTGATTAACAATCAGCTCACTGTCACCAAAGACTTGTAAGTTTTTGATACCTCTCTTTCTTGACCAATGCAATCCATGTATCAAAGCTTCATATTCAGCAGTGTTGTTAGAACATGCAAACTGAAATCTAAAAGTTGAATAATACTTAATGCCTTGAGGTGAAACAAGCATAGCTCCCCCTGCACCTTGTCTACTTCTTGATCCATCAAAGAACAGCTGCCATACCTCATTGTCATCTTTATGGTCTGGCTTGGTGATGCTAGGAATAGGCTGATTTTCTTCATGCATGTAATAAACTCCTAGTTCAGATTCCTCTATTTCCTTGTAGGGATCAAAAGCATGTACCTTTCTTTCCCATTCATCAAGAGTCAAATCTGGGATGCTTCCAACTTTGGTGTTAGCTTCATCTGTGCCTTGGATAATCCTCTTGATCAAATGTTGAACAGTTGGCATTGATTGGGCTTGGAGTATGAGGCTCAATGTGAAATTTTGCAATAGGTTCAGACCTGATTGTGGCCTTAGTTCCATATCTGGTCCAAAACAACATGTGTGACCAATCAGCAGATAAATAGCCTCCAATTCTAGCTGTGAAATCCCTTGACAAACATAGGGCAAAAAGTGGTGGTAAATCTATCACTGACACATCTTACAAAACAGTGACATTGGGGCATGCATGCAAAGTGAGGCTCAAATATTTAATTACCCCTACTGTTGTTACTATTGTCCCATCCAGTTGCACCACCCCTTTGGATATGACTTCATATTGGAGGCCCAACTGATCAGCTATTTGCTTGGGCATCACAGAACTACTTGCCCTAGAATCAATCATACAATTGTGTACTAGTTTATCCCCAATGATCAATGAAACATAGAATGGAGGGGGCTTCAAAACTTTACCTTGCTGTCCTCCAAGCTTCCCCTCAGGATGAGCAACATTTGTGAGTACCTTCTCTTGCATATGAGCTTGCTGATTTGAAGTTGACCAATTCTTCATGGCAGCTTGTAGTAGATCCCTTTGGCCTAGGATGGATAGTGATTCCCACATAGATATATTCACATTTGTCTTCTTCATTTGTTCAATGATGTTAAATGGGGATGAAACATCTATCTTTCTTCCCCTTAGCCTGCACATTCTTTTCTTGTACATGGGCTGCAACAGCTGGCATTTGAGCTGGTCTAGAAGGTGGCTTGGGTTGTCCTTGCACATTTGGAACTGCATTTTGCTTGCCAACACTTTGTGGAGTGATGGAAGGTTGTGGATCACCTGGAGCTAATGACTGCCCTTCACCAATATTCCTCTTCTTTGACCATGTGTTAGCTACTACATTCTGAGAAATTGTTTGATTCATACCACAAAAATCTTCAGCCTGCCAATTCACAAGTGTAGTCTCATTTGGAGTTGTATTTTGCTGAGATGTTCCTTGTTGTTGGTTTGTTTCTTGACTCACCTCACTCTCTACGCCAATTTTTGTCACCATCAAAGCTTGGTTCAAAGCACCATTGAAGCACATAGACTGGTTGTGAGGTTCATTGCATGGGAAACACCAATCATACTCTTGAGCTATATTATTTTGCACTGGCACTAAGGCTTTAGAGGTAGATGCAACATTGGGGTTATAGGGCTGAAATGGTCTATTGGCAGGAGGCCTTACTTGATTTTGATTTACAGCTGGATTGGGTGGCCTATTAGGCTGATATGGTTGCCTATTAGGCTGAGTTTGAGACTGATAAGAAGGTCTAAAACTTTGGGCTTGCTGCCTCTTGAGTGTAACCAGCTCATTGCCTAAATTTTGTAATTGTTTCATGACTTCTTGAAGTTCATTTGAGGCACTAGAGGATGAAGTAGAAGTTTCATTTGAACTCTGATTTCTAGGAGTGGGAATAGGAGCTAAAGTAGGTGCTTGAACTAGTGCTTGGGCTTTCCAAGTTTGGATATAAGGGCATAGGAGGCCTAGGTGCCAGTTTACCAGCTTGGATCAAACAATTCTCAGCCCTAATGGTGATGCTATAAGCTGCAGGTATATTTGCACCTCCCATGGATTGGATTAACATAGAAATATTCAGAATTTAAAGCTTTGAGATAGTATAAGAAAGAACCTTCAGCTGTTGGCCTTACTGTCACTGGGATTCTATCCCATGTCCTTTGAAATCTGAAATTGAAGTCTGTTAGCTGCTCATTGGGAGCTCTCTTGATAGTTGTCAGTTGTTCCAATAGAGACAAATTATCTCCCTTTTCTCCAAACTGCTCATGGAGAGCTATGCACAACTGGTTCCAATTTTGGATAGAGCCTACCCCAAGGCTCCTGAACCATTGCAAGGCTTTCCCTTTGAATGAAGATGCCAACAATTTGATAGTAATTTACATCTCAACAATCTCATGGATTACACAAACATTAGCAATGTCTTTGACATGATCACCAGGAGTGGTCTGATTTTCCCCAGTAAAGTATGGGATGTTCTTCAATGCTACAACTGGAACTAGGTTTTGTGCATTGAGAGAAAGTGGGCTGCTGCCAGTGAAGTTGACATAAGGGTTGTGTTGTGCCATTCTGATTGGCCTGAGAACCCTTGTTGATTGGGTGAAAGGTCTACCAGGTGGAGGAGTTGATAGAGTTCTGTTTGGTGGAGATGGAGACCTTTGAATTCTTCTTCCCCTCTCTCTTCTTCCTGGGGATAACTACAGATACTCAGAAAATCCCTCTTCTCTGGCCCTTGACCTTGTTTGGATCCTTCTCATGAATCTTCAGACTTGGACTGCTGAAACCAGTTGATTTTATCTCTTTGGAGTCGCCAGATGTGCAAATCAGGGCTCTTTTTAAGCAAGGAACTTACAACAAATGCACATCAACTTTGTTGTAATGAAGATGAAGACCTCTAAGGTCCCACCAGGCATGCCAAAACTATTAGTGTAAATCAGCAGCACCCCCTAAATGACCTTCAGATCTGTAAGTGAGAATTGGGTCATTTAGTGTGATTGCACAACATGGAATCTTTTCCCCAAGTGTGGGACTTGCAAAAATGGGAAAAAAAACTCTCCAGATTAAAGGTTGGTTCCTCTACTCCTCTGATTAGATGTATGCATGAAATTTGTAGAGATTTAACTCAAAATCCTACTCTAATTCTGCCAAGGAGACAAGGATAGAAAGAAAAGAAGATAAAACTAAACTAACAAGGTGATACACCAAAGGAGTGGTGAACATCTATTTCTGTAAATTGACATAGATTATAAAAAAATGCAACACAAATCATGCACAAATTGCTAAAATTGTAATGAAGGATCAGGATAGAGAAAACAACACAAGAAAGGATTGAAAATTCATTCACAGAGCTTGCATTGTCATTTCCATTTTTAAATACAGTGCATTACAATAGCAAGGAGGTAAAAAACATGTTGTAGTCCTAAAAAAGGTTTGATATTCCACAAATTCACTTGCCAGGGTGAAGGAGGGAGCCTGCAGAACATAAAAAATGTCCAACCCTTTACAAATGAGCCAAATCTAGCTTTTAACAATGAAAACCTGAGTTCAGGAAGGAGAAACATGGGAAAATTGAAATGAATGATTCAACCACTGACCAGATCCATCAAAATAGCATGGGTACCCTTAAAATTTCATTCCCCAAGATTTTCAACCATGTTGGAGAAGAATGGAAGCCATACTGCATTAAAAATGGTGGTTGAATGTCGGTTCTGCTCTTTTTCCCATGCCAAAGGTGTTTTTTCTATTTTTCTCTCACTAAACTCCACCAAAAACAAAATTGAAGATTCCATGTAGAGGACTTCAATATCTTTATGACACCAAAAAGACTTCAATATCTCTCCAATGACACAAAAATCAGGTCGGCGAGCCGAAACCTAAAATTTTTCCCTAAATTTTTTTGAATTTGGGAAAAATTCCCCAAAAAGCTCCATGCCCACCACTCCAACCATGTGGCACTTCCTCATTCGGTAGCAGGTTCAAATGGCCATTTTACGCCTTTTTGAATTTTGGAAAAAATTCCAAAATTCCTTCGTGCCCCACCTGCTCCGGGACACGTGTCACCACCCTATTGGCTGCGGGCACGCACTCCAAATTTTTCCTTTGATGGTCCTGACCACTTTGGAAAATTTTCCAAATTCTCCTCCGCCCCCAACCTCCACCAAGAAAGAACAAGACATGTGTCATCCACCCTATTCGCTCACGGGGATTTAACCAAAATTTCCATTTCCTCCTTGGTGGGCCTGCGGGCCAATTTTTTTCCTTTGCGCCTTCTACTACTTTGGCAAAAAGCCAAAATTTACTCCACCCCTCCAACTCCCACCGGTCTCATGGACACATGGCACACTTTGATTTAGCACGGGCCTTAATCAACTTTCTTTCCTCTACAGGCCCGCGGGAAAAAAATTTCCTTTACGCCCTTTTTTTACCACTTTTTTCAACTTACCTCTGCTGACCTACCATTCCGCCGCCACGTGGCACATTCCTATTGGTTGCGGACCTTCCCAGGGGAAAATTTCCCTCAAAAACTCCGTCGAGCCATAACTTACAAAATACAAGGAGTTAGAAGGAAAATTTTACCTTTCTGGAAAGGTGAGAAAATCCTCTATTTGATGAAACCATTTCTAGATAATTTTGAGTGCCTAAAAAGTGAAAAAAAATTTGACTGAGGCACAAAAGAAGGAAGGATGAAGGAAAGTTAGCCAAAATAAGCAAGGGCTTATTTTGGATAACACCTCTCTAACAAGTGATTTCCCATTACCTTTCATGTTCCTCATGATCATTGTTTCTGTAGAACTATTCTTGGCAGATATTTTGAAATTTTCAACATCATCATATACCTCTTATTGATTTATGTTCAACGGTTACTCCAAATGTTTCTCTTTCCCACACACTGACTCATTATTGACCTCGATATCACCCTCTATGATGAAGGTGCTATCCTCATGAATGAAAACATCCTCGAGAGATTCATGCATTTCCTTTTCACTCCATTCATCATTAATACAATATTTTTCACAAAATGGGAATGAGAAGGACTCATCTTCACATTGATACTTATCAAAAATTGTTTCAAAAGGAACATTGAGTTATTTCATTATTTTATTTCATTATTGAACATTTTTGCATCAAATGAAGAATCAAAATCAGACTCATACTTATCTTGCATAGTCACATCATAGGTGTGGATTTCAAGACTAAGTTGATGGTATTCAATTTATTATGCAACCTTTAAAATATCTTGTAAAGATTCCTTCTTGAAAGCTTCCCTATACTCACCTTCACATTCATTTGAAAAAAAATCACATTGGGTCTTAGGTAGATGATTGGAAACTTGGAAATCAAAAGACCAAAACTCATTTGAAACATCCTATTTCTCATTATCCACATTGTTTATCATTTTGTGGGTTTCCTTTTTTCAAGCCAAGGAAAACCCAATCTTCATCATTTTCAAACAAGGAAATAATATCCATTTTGAATGGGGAGGCAACATCTTCTAGTTCAGGATCTACCACATCATCCTCATGTTCCTTGACTGGTTCCATCACCTTCGATAACTCTTCCATCAAGATAGGAAGTTCAACATTTTATTTTGAATTTATGAAATAGTTACAACCTCTTGAATCTTGATACAAAATGTTCTCTCTCGAGTCATTTTCCCTCTGAAAATTATAATTCATCTTTCTTATTGGAAGAAACTTCTTCATAGTACATTTGACTGATATGCTGGCATATGACTAATCCATCTTTATATCTCCACCAATGTCTTTCAAAAATATTTGGCTCAATAACATCTCATATGCAATTGGAATGTCTGCTGCTAGTATTTTAACATTGAAATTCAAATTAGGAAACTCCACAAGTGCTACCTAAGAATTGTTAACTTGGGCAAAAGGAGGTACTTCTTTGATCTCCATGGAATAGAAATGACTGACAATAGGGGCTAGGGTGAGACCTAAAGCATGTGAAAAAAATTTAGGAATGATTTTATCTAGGGAACCAAAGTCAACGATAAAATTATTCAATTTGTATCCATTGACCAGCAAGGGGAGGTAGAAGGGTTCAATTTTTCCAGAAGAGGAATATGTGGAGGAAAGAAGGTTTGAGATGCAACATCGTTAAGAATGGTAAGTGACTCTTTTATAGTGATGTCTATGGGACATAACTTTGAATTACTTCCTTTGATAAAAAAGACAAGTTTATAAAATTGCTTGGGATGAGTTCTCAAATACTCAAATTCAGAAATTTGGACCTTGGACTTCTTAACATGATCAATTATGTCAAAATGAGACTCAGAGGAGGTTAAGGTTGTAGATGTATCAGTAATAGGTTGACTACTTCTTGGAGTGACATTGATATTATTTTTATTCATACCATTACATTTGAATGTATAAATGGTGGGAGAAATTTGACAAGGAGAGGTAAACATACCTGTATTGGAAGATGTAGAGGAAATTTCAGATACTTTGGGATTCTTCTATTTTCATTGAATGGGAGATGGCTGCAATGATCTGTTAGGAAATAAGGGATAAAATATGTGGAATAATCCCTCACAGAATCGTAACAGTAGAAACTAATATGCAGAAATTATTACAAATCTCAAATAAAATTGCAGAATAAAATAACACAACACTAAGAGACAGTATTTAACGTGGTTCACCCAATTTGGGCTACGTCCACCAAGAATCACTTGCTCATATTTTATTACAAGCCACCGCTCTCTCAATACAATACCCAGATCCGTTTGGAGCTAAGCTCAACAAACTCTACAAAATTCACAGCCGAATTCAAAACACATCTGCAATACATTTGCTTGTACATCTATCATATGCATAAGACCATATAAATAGACAACTACTTAAGCAGTTTTACAAAACTGTGGGTATTAAAAACCATGGGAAAAACTTGTCCCATAAACCTATGGGTCAAAAAACTCACCCATATGAGAAATGCACGTTTCCCAATATGTTGGGTGCATTTTTCGAGGCCAAAAAAATTTACGCCTAAAAAAAAAATTCGGGGGCTGCGCCCCCGAACCCCGGCGAGGATACATGAAAAGTGTACAATACTCTTAGTGTACAGTCTTCAACACTTTCACACATGAAAATAGGCTCCACAACCTAACAATCTCCCACTTGGAGACTAGTTTTCCTCTGAGCAAGCTTCTCAACCCTTCACTAGTTTCTGTGAAGACCAACCAAAGCTAAACACAACTTTAGTTTTTCCCTTGTGACCACCTTGGTCATCATGTCTGTAGGATTCTGACTGGTATGAATCTTCTCCAACTTCAACTTCTCTTCCTCCAAAGCTGTCCTAATGAAATGGTACATTAACTGTATATGCTTCGTCCTAGAGTGGAAAGCAGAGTTCTTAGCTAGGTGTATAGCACTCTGACTATCAATATGCAGCTTACATTCCTCCTGCTTATGCTCCAATTCCTCAAGAAATTGTTGTAACCAAATCATTTCTTTGCTTTCCTATGTGGCAGCAACATACTCAGCCTCCGTGGTGGACAAAGCCACCAGCTTCTGTAGTCGTGAAATCCAGCTCACTACTGTCCCACCTACAGTGTAAATATAACCTGTCGTGCTCCTCCTATTGTCTATATCTCCAGCCATGTCTGAGTCTACATAGCCATGTAAAGTGGTGTCTGATCCACTGTAGCACAAAATTTTCCCCATCGTCCCTCTTAAATACTGAAGGATCCACTTTACTGCTTGCCAATGCTCTTTACCTGGATCACTCATAAATCTACTCACAGCTCCCACTGCATGGGCAATATCAGGCCTAGTGCACACCATAGCATACATCAAACTACCAACTGTTGATGAGTAAGGTACCTTGGACATCTGGTTTCTTTCCTGCTCTGTCATGGGACACTACTCCTTTGATAACTTGAAATGGCCTGCCAAAGGAGTCCCAACCGGTTTAGCATCCTGCATGTTAAACCTGTCTAATACCTTCTTAATGTACTCTTCCTGAGATAAAGTCAACTTCCGTTCCTTCCTATCCCAAGTTATCCTCATACCAAGGATTTTTCTGGCTGCCCTCCAAATCCTTCATATCAAAGGATTCACTTAGCTGTTTCTTGAGTACTTTTATTTCCTGCATGTTTTTACCTACAACCAACATGTCATCAACATACAAACACAAGATAATATAACTTCCATCCTCAAATTTCTTTGTATACACACAATGGTCAAAATGACATCTAATATAACCTTGCTCCATCATGAAGCTATCAAACTTCTTATACCATTGACGTGGAGCTTGTTTCAGGCCATACAAGCTCTTCTTCAGTTTACACACCATCTCCTCTTTACCTTTGACTTCATATCCTTCTGGCTGTTGCATATATAGCTCCTCCTCCAAATCACCATGGAGAAATGCAGTCTTTACATCTAACTATTCTAAGTGCAAGTCTTCTGCTACTACTATTCCAAGAATAGTTCTGATAGAAGTCATTTTTACTACAGGAGAAAAAATCTCATCAAAGTCTATACCTTGTTTCTGTGTAAACCCCTTGACCACCAACCGGGCCTTATATCTTTTCTTTCCTCCTTCTTCATCTTTAACTCTATACACCCACTTGTTCTGCAATGCTCTTTTACCTTCCGGTAGCTTCACCAAATCCCAAGTCTGGTTCTCCATGAGAGACTTATGCTTCTTATCCATGGCTTGCTCCCACTTCTTACTGTCATCTACCTACATTGCTTCATCAAAGCTCTCTAGCTCTCCACTATCAGTGAGTAATAAATAATAAAGAGAAGGAGAAAAACGTTCAGGTTCTCTTCTTACCCTAGAAGACCTCCTCAATATAGGAGTTTGGGGTTCCTGTTGAGGGGGTTCTTGAACTGATTCATGTATCACTTTCCCATCCGGAATATCCTCTACCGCTGCATATTCTTTCTTGGATTCTTCCCTGTTTTCCTGCAAATGATGCTTATACATGACTTTCTCATTAAAGACCACATCCCTAGATCGAATGATTTTCTTGTCCTTAATACTCCAACATTTATATCCAAATTCATCACCACCATAACCAATGAAAATACATTTTTTTGATTTAGCCTCTAGCTTAGTCCTATCATCCTTGTCTATGTGAACAAACACCTCACATCCAAAGACTCTAAGAAATGAATAATCAACTTTCTTACCATACCAAGCCTCCTCAGGTATGCCTCCATCCAAGGCACTTGAGGGTCCTCTGTTTATCAAGTCCATAGCTGTGCTCACCGCTTTTGCCCAAAAAGAAAGAGGTAGTCCTGCATGTAACCTCATGCTCCTAGCATGTTCCATTATTGTTCTGTTCATACTTTCTGATACCCCATTCTGCTGCGGAGTTCCTGGAACCGTCTTTTTCCTATGGATTCCATTCTTAGAACAGTAATCATCAAATTCATTGCTGCAATACTCCCCTCCATTATCTGACCTGAGACATTTTAGCTTAAGACCTGTTTCATTCTCTACCAAGGCTTTCCATTTAACAAAAGTGTCAAATACATCAAATTTGTTTCTAATACAATAAACCCAAACTTTCCTTGTTGCATCATCAATAAAAGTAACATAATAACTTGAACCCCCAAGAGATGATACCTGAGTTGGCCCCCACACATCAGAATGCACCAGCTCTAACTTACTCTCTTTCTTTGTAGGTCCAACCTTGAGAAACCTTACTCACTTTTGTTTCCCATATATGCAGTTCTCACAGAAATCCAAACATGTTTCTGTATATCCAGGAAAATTCTTCTTTATGATGTTCATGCCCTTATGGCTCATATGACCGAGCCTATAGTGCCATAATGTTGTATCTACATCTGAAGCCACAAGATTACAATCATTCGTACTATTAGTGGTTAAATACAAGGTTCCAACCTTCTTACCTCTTGCCACCACAAGAGCACCCTTGGTAACCTTCCAAGAGTCTGCTGTAAATATCACAGTACAACCATCACTTCCCAACTGCCTTGCCGATATCAAATTTCATCTTAATGTAGGCACATGTCTAACATCCTTCAATAGCCAAGTATTCCCATTCTGCATCTTAACCTAAATAGAACCTTTTCCAACTATGCTGCAAGGCTCATCATCACCAAGAAAAACATGCCCAAAATCTCCTTGAACATAATCAACAAAATAATGCCTATGTGGAGAAGCATGGAAAGAAGCCCCTGAATCTAAAACCCAAGATTCAGTAATATTGAGCAAAGAAAGAATCAAAGCATCCTGACATACATTACCCGTTGCCACATTTGCCTCCTTATTTTCTTCTTGTTGTTTCTTCTTATCCCGAAGCTCCCAACAGTCCTTCTTTGCATGCCTAGGCTTTCCACAATTCCAGCATACAATCTTGTTCTTGGATTTTGACCTTTCCCGATCTTTTGATTTTCCACGGTTTCCTCTATTCTTCTGTCTCCCTCTAGTTTCCACTGTCAAAGCATTCCCTGAAGTAGAAGATTCCCCAGAGCTTTTTCTTTGCATTTCCTCACTTAGAATCACCCCTACAACATCCTCAAACTTCAACTTCGAGTTAGCTGGAACCAAGTTACTTACCGCCATTACCAGGCTATTCCAACTCTCAGGTAAAGAGCATAGAATTAATAAAGCCCTAACTTCTTCAACAAATTCTATTGTAACCGAAGATAGCATATTCACAACTGTATTGAAATCATTTAAATGATTTGCTACTAAACTATTCTCAGACATCTTCATATTAAACAACTTTTTCATTAAAAATATCTTATTAGAGGCAGAGGGTTTTTCATACAACTTCCCTAATGCATCCATTAGATATTTTGTAGTCTTTTCCTTTGAAACATTAAATAATACCGAAGATGCAAGACTCATTCGGATCATTCCAAGTGCCTTCCGATCCAACAAATCCCATTCTGCATCTGTCATACTCGAGGGTTTGTTCACCTTCTCAGACAATGGAGTATAAAGATCCTTTTGATAAAGGTAATCTTCCATCTGCATCTTCCAAAGACTGAAATTCTGCCCGTTGAATTTATCAACCCTAGATCTTCCTTCATCTGTCATAGCTCCCACTCAAGCTAAAAACTTTCCCTACGATTCAACACTTCAGCAAACCAAACCAGGCTCTGATACCAATTGTTAGGAAATAAGGGATAAAATATGCGGAATAATCCCTCACAGAATCGTAACAGTAGAAACTAATATGCAGAAATTATTACAGATCTCAAATAAAATTGTAGAATAAAATAACACAACACTAAGAGACAGTATTTAACGTGGTTCACCCAATTTGGGCTACGTCCACCAAGAATCACTTGCTCAGATTTTATTACACCACCGCTCTCTCAATACAATACCCAGATCTGTTTGGAGCTAAGCTCAACAAACTCTACAGAATTCATAGCTGAATTCAAAACACATCTGCAATACATTTGCTTGTACATCTATCATATGCATAAGACCATATAAATAGACAACTGCTTAAGCAGTTTTACAAAACCGTGGGTATCAAAAACCATGGGCAAAACCTGTCCCATAAACCTATGGGTCAAAAAACTCACCCATATGAGAAAAGCACGTTTCCCGATATGTCGGGTGCATTTTTCGAGGCCAAAAAATTTTATGCCTAAAAAAAATTCAAGAGCTGCGCCCCCGAACCCCAGCGAGGATACATGAAAAGTGTACAGTACTCTTAGTGTATAGTCTTCAACACTTTCACACATGAAAACAGGCTCCACAACCTAACATGATCCTCCTTTTGTTATTAATTTTTGTAGAGTTTCCACTTGAGGATCTTTGAATTTGTAATAATTATCCCTCTCTTGAGCCTTCAAATGGGTGAACACCACATAAGAATGACTATCCATATCAACAATGCTTTCATCATATTCATCATCCGATGATGAATAAGGTGTATATTTAAAAAAACAATGTTTCGAGTAGATACAATCTCATTAATGGAAAAAATTCCGTCATCATTTTCATATTCATTTTGAGATTCATCATACTCTTCTTCGGGCCTTATTTCACATATGGAATTAATAGGAGGTTCTTCAAGAGCTAGCCTTCTTTTTCCTCAACTTATTATGTTTCTATTCTTATTCTTATTTTGATTTAGATATCATTCCCTTGGAAAGGTGGCTTGTACAAGTTGCTTCTTCAATGAAATTGCATCATTAGAAAAATTTTGAACAAAAGAATCAGTGACACATTCTTTGGATGTTTAACCCTTTTGCTTACCATTTGGATTCTTCACTTTCCCAGAAAAAATTAGATCATCTTCTACTTTGATGGCATATTCTTGGAAATTTTCAAGATTTTGAGGTTGAGATCTCCATAGGATAAATCTGACTGTGGGTAATTATGCATTTGTGAAGAATTTATTTTTTATCATTAGATGGTGAAGCTTCCATGGGTATTATTTTGAATAATTTATTGAATCGGGCCACAAAATATCTCATGATTTCATTCTATTCTTTCTTCATTTGGACCAATTGAATAAAAATATCTTGAGATTATTCAGCCGATTTAAATCTTGCTTAAGACTCAGTTTTGATATAATTCTAATTTTTGATGGATCAAGAGGGAAAGAGGCAGAACCATTCAGTTGTTTTCTCTTAAAGTGACTCCACAAACAACCTTACTGAAACATCCTCATGTTGAAATTCAAGAACTCCACATGCAATGATGAAAGCTCCAATATTTTCTTCAGGAATTTGAGTGCCATCACCTTTGAATTTGGGAAATTTCTTGTGGAATCCCTTCCGTAATTCATGTAGAGGTGGTGTAAGAGCAAGCGAACCAATATTCCTTCCCCATGGAACAAGTGGTTGAGATTCTTCCATTTCTTCTTCTAGGGGTAGAATAGCAAGTGGTGGTACAACTGGAGATTTAGGATTAGTCTCAATTGGGTTTCATGTTGTATCGCTTGATGTACTAGATGGAGATGATGTTTGAGAGAAGTAATATGGATTATTTCAGATATGATGTGAAAAGCTTAAAATTTTGGATCAACAATACCTCTCAATTTTTCCAATATGATGTATCAATTTTCAATCAACTTATGAGAAAACTTGTAACAAGAATGTGAAAGGACGCATCTGAAAACAATAGTGACTTTCAATCATCAAGTTTCATGTTTTTGAGTTTTTTTTATTTTTTATTTTTTATGAATATTTGGTACATCTGATTTTTAGGATTTTTTGGATCAATATAGGATACATGACAAAAAATCTACCCCAAATTGGGTGTCAAAAACTATTGGTGAAATTTTTTTTTTGCAAGGGAAAATTAGGAGTTGTCACCAACACTCTAGGACTAATTCATTCTGCTTAGGAATCGAGCAACTCCATTTATTAAAAAATAGGAAATATGTATACTACTCTAACCATCTAGGGTGGTCTTTTGACCGGGGATCACACAAGAATAATCCACTAAACATATGTGTGCAAAGTAGATGGAAGAAAGGTGTGTATGGAAAGAGGGGAGAAATTGAGAAGGGCGTTTTACTCAATAAATATCAAGTTAATTTTATTAACGTAAAACTAGAATATTTCCAAGTTTATAATGATAAGACACCGTGTCAAGGAAAGAGGAATAAAATACAAGTGAATCCAAGTTTATTTTCATAATATTACACAAATAACCCTTCTCATGGATTAAATTTGAGATGGAGAGTAAAACATAAGACAAGGAGATAGAAGAATTGTAGTTTCTTGCTTGTGGTAAGAAAATAGAAGCTATCAACAAAAAAAAAATGACCCCTATGAAAGACGTCATCATTACATTTTATAGATTACAAAATGACTCTTCTCCTTCTCTTCACATGACCTTTCAATTTCTTGTCCTTTTTCACCCTCTATATTATGAAGTTGAGTTAACATGTTCAATATGGGCGCAAATATACTATTCTATGCATGAGACCCTTTGCATTCCTTCTTTGGTTAAAATATGAAATTCAGTACCACATTCAACCCAAGAAAAAACTTATAGATTTAATTATCTTGATACCCAAATAAATCCCTTATGAAGACTTTTCCAATGCCACCAATTTTTTCAAATTTGGAGGTTCACATCAAAATTTATAGGAAAAAAACCATTTTTATTGTCTGATGGCTTTTCACTTGTGCATTAGGTCACCCACATACTTCCATGGATTTGGAAACCCATGGAACACTGGGATAGTGTTCTATGGCTTTCTGGAAACTTTAGAAACCCACTAAACACTAGGATAATGTTCCACAAATTTTGTGACTTTTGTGGCCTTCTGGAAAATTTGAAAACCTTGCGGAACACTAGGATTCCATAGATCTTGTGACTTCCGCAACATCAAATCTTTGACATAGACCACTCGTGGACTTCTGTAATTTTGAAACCCATGGAACATTATGAGAGTGTTCCATGGATCCCAGACTTGGTCACTTGTAACTTTCTACTATTCTTCAAGACACTCTACAACTTCTCCTTCATGCAATGCGACCTCTCTTAAAAAAACCCATGTTTTCATTTTTATCACGGGAGACTACCAAAATTTTTCTCAAGTCTTGAATTCAAACTTCCTTGTTATGTGGATTTTTAGAGACCTTCGCGGCACTTTATTTTGTTTTGTGTACTTGGAGAGTCCGTAGAACATTTCTCCTTGAGAAGTTCACAGAACACTAGGATAGTGTTTTTTAGCTTCAAACCATGTCTGCTTCCAAACTTCTTTAGTTTTCACCCGCACCACTCCAAAATTCACCTCCATGCATCGTGGCCCCTATTCAATTAAATCAGTGCTTCACATTTTTCCATGGAAGACTAATTTTGGTGGAAATCCACCTAAATCCCCCCAACTCCATTCCTTTATTCCATATACTTTGAGAGTCTACGAAACACTATCTTCTTGAAATCTACGGTACACTAAAAAACATGTGTTTCATAACTTTTTCAACAAAAAATTCTCCAAGTCCAAAATTGATTTTGGAAGTTGTTAAAATAGTCTGAGGGGGATATTTTGGACAACACAAATATAGTGTCTTCTCCAATCACCTTAGGAATTCATCCATGCACATTAAACACACTTTAAAACCTTGTTAACATGTTCCTACTAGCCAGAATGAGGATGAAACTGAGGACAAGATGGATATAGGAAAGGTTCCCAGTGACTAGGAGAGGAATGTAAAGTGTGAGTTTAGTTATCATGACCAAAATTTTAAATTTTGCATCCTAGACATTAGCATGACAACTGTCTGGTATCATTGTATATTCTATCGACTGGTAGTATTGTGTATACTACGAGTTGGTAGAATTGTGTATGCTAAAGGTCGGTAGCATTATGTATACTATTAGTTGGTAGTATACACAATGCTACTAGTCATTAGCATTGTGTATGCTAAAGGGTGGTAGCATTGTTATGCTACTAGTCGGTGGCCATGTATATGTTATTGGTTGGTAGAATAAACAATTTTGTCAGCTGGTAGCATATATAGTGCTACGGGCCAGTGTCATTTTGATTCGATCCTTTTTGAAACAAATGTAATAGAATACCATATCAATTTAAAAATACCTTAATGTAGTCAATCTTGATCTTTAAATCCCAAAGGAATTGTGAGGAATATTTGATTTATTCTAGATAGTCATAATTTTCATACGGAATTATAAATATGTAATTAGTATATATATAGAGGAAAACATGGAAAAATTCAATTTCACACTAAAGGCAATTTGAATGAAAACAGTCAGCTATTGGTGTAAACGCAGGCGAAAAAACCCCTAAAATTAATTTATACGTAGAAAATTTAGGTGATCTGGTCTTAATTCCTACCCTAAAAATTTTCCAAATGCAAATGTTAAAAACCGGAATATTTGTGAATTAACGAATACGCACCACTAAAACATACCCTAAGTAAACTGCATTTTTTTAGATAAGTCATGTGTGTGTGCGTGTGTGCATGTGTTATATATATATATATATATATATATATATATATATATATATATATATATATATATTACAAAGGTGCCCCCTCATGAGGAGGAGAGGAGGGTCATGTGAATGAATAGACATGGCTTGGTGGGCCCTGTTCATTGGGATCATCATGTGCATGAATATGAATGTAACCTCTGTCATTGAAAGGTGGAGGGGGAGGGGGGTGAATGATAGTATCTAGAATTAAATTGGACATATATAGATATGGGTGGAATAAAAACTATTGGGCTAGCTTAGTGCATTGATAACAAACATTGCCTATCGGGTCCTTAACTACACTACTAATTGGGTTGGGTTGCGTTGGTTGGCCAACTTGGTTCATGCCATATCTTCATATATTCCTATCACACCATATCTATATGTATATATTTCAATCATAATGTGTTAAGCTGAGATGGGGGGAGTCGAGATATGGGATGGGGGATTCGGATTACTACACACACACACACATTTATATGGTTATCCCTCACTAGGATTTTATCTAGAGAAATATGCAAAATAAATAAGAAGAAAATGAATCCATGGTTGTAGTATTGAAATACAAACCCCATATTAAAAAATTAGACTGGGGGAATGTATGTGAATAAACCATAACAACAAACAAGAGAGTGATCTTTGGAGTGTGGACCCAAATGGAGAGCTCATCTCCAACACATGCTCCCTTGAAGCTCCAAAACTCTAAAACAAAAAAATGAAGAGAGAAAAAATGAGAGCTTATATAGCAAAACCTAATATAAGCTCACCTTGAGGGTTTTTAAGGTTTTTAGAGATGCCCTAAGATCTAGGGTATAGATTAAAAGAATCCAAGGGTGGGAGGTGGATGCTCCATCTTCTACCCCACTTAAATAAATCTAGTTGTGACTATAGTCATTATCATTATTTTTAAGTAGGTGTTATGGGTTAATTTTTAAATACATATTAATTTGGCTTATATTTTATAAAATAATTTAATTTAGAGGAAATTAAATTAGCCCAGTGAATTAACTTAATTCAATTTGGATAAATTAAATTAATCAAGTAAGCTAATTTAATTGGGAATTTAATTAGGGAAAGTAAATCATTCTAGTTGATTAATTTGAGAAATGGGAAATTAAATTATTTAAGTGACTTAACTTGATTTAAACTGGGGTGATTAAATTAACTAAGTGGATTAATTTAATATAGTGAAATTAAATTAATCAAGTGAGCTAATTTTAAAGTGGAAAGAAAAAATAGTTTAATTCTAGAGGATTAATTTAATTTTCAGAAATTAAATTAACCAAGGGAATGTTGTTTCTGCATAATTAATTGTTTTAATTCATTAAAGGGCATTTACGGAGAATATATATAAGTGGAATTAGAGAATTATTCCCGTTAAATTGTAATGGGGATTTTGAGCTCAACCTAGGGGTAAAAGTTAATAACGTTGAATTTGAACTGGTTACTGGAAATGATTTAGTTAGGTATCTTGGTTAGACATTATTAATCACGGGACCCTGTTTCGGGAAGTTTTGTGTTATTCGTGCAGGCTCATTAATGAGTCACGCACTTGGTTTAGAAGTTTGACTTCAAAAAAATTACCCTAATTTTTTCTCTAGTTTTAGGGTCCATTTTTGGTTCACATGGAACGAGGTGTTATAGATGGTATTAGAGCTAGTTTTCAACACTGAGAGCTATGGGGATTTTCATTATTGTTTTGTTTTATAGAAAAGATTAATTACCTAATAATTGGAAAGGCTAATTAATTAAGCCCACTTAGAGAGATGTGTCTGCAACATGTCATTTGGTGAAGTGTTAAACCCTAATCCAGATTGTAACCTAAAATTCTAAAACTTAAAATTAATCTAAAATTTGAAACTTAACTATGAATGATGATATAATCTCATTCCTTACGCGATTGTAGGATGTCTAGGTGAGAAAGAGGACATGAAGCCGCCAGAGTCTGAGGACGTGGCACGTGTAGACCACCACCCACGTTACCACCCATTTTTCCTCATAAGGACCCTCCTGCCACAGATTTAGGGCCAAAAATTCTTTAGACCCTTCAATAGATTATGAGAGTAATTCAAGACCACCTACCTGCATAGCAGGAGGTCGTAGGGTCTAGTGTTTCATAGTAGAGAGGATTCAACATGAGTAGGGTTCTCATGTTTCTTCATCTCAGTTTATTTTGGAGTTTCAGGTGAGATATTGTATCCCAAGAACACCTTTGGATAGGGGTACATCACAATGCAAGAGTCACTTAGTGGGTGTCACTTGGCCACCATCACCAATTAGTGATCCATCACCACCTTTGGAGAGATTGGAAAAACCCCTTACTTAAAGTTTGGGACCACCATGTGTGATTAGAGAGATCTACTTAAACTACACCCACCCACTTTTGAAGGTTCCATGGATGGTTTTAGTGCAGAGGCATCATTTATCAGTTTGGAATTTGTTTTTAGGCTTCAAGTGTTTAAGAGTAACATCAAGTCCAGATTGGGTATTCATATCCTATGAGATGCAATAGGTGTCTGGTGGATATTAGAGGAGTGGAAGCTCCATATATCGTGTGAGACAGTAACTTGGGAGTTGTTCAAGGAGAAATTTAGGCACGTTATATGTTTGAGAACTTCATGCAGAAGAGGATAGATGAGTTTCATGACCTTCATCGGGGTTATGACATAGTACCATAGTATGAGAGTCCTTTTCAAGACCTAATGTAGTAGAGGAGAAATTGTAGGTGAACCATTTTATAAAAGGATTGAATGTAGACGTGGCGAGTTCACTTATGATTTTACCTTATCTGACCCTTACACAGGATGTGGAGAAGGCATATTTAGCAAAGGAGGTCAGGGGTAAAGCCTAAGATTCTAGAGATAATATTAGGGATTGATTTCATAATAGGGCACCTTTAAAGTAGCACGCTAGAGCCAAGAGTGCACCACTAGCTTCACAAAGAGGGTTTAGACCCGCATATTCAGCTGAGAGACCCCCGTAACCCTCTCTTAAATATTTTTAGTAACCTAGACCACCTCATGATGTTCAGAGAGGTAGGATTAGGCCATGTCAGGGGTGTTTCAAAGATAAAGGATATGGTGGTCAAAAAATACATGCCACTTGGACTCAGTAGTCATCTAGGACACATCCCACATGATCAATACAACAAAGTACAAGTGGTTCTACACTAGTGTAGGGATGTTTTATTTACGGTGATCCTAGTCCTTATGCTTGTAATTTCCCTCATAGAGTACTTTTAGATAGGTCACCTGGTGTCACCTCAGAGAAGATAGTGGAAGATGTAGGGTGCACTCATCGCATCTATGTCATCATATATGACCCTCATGCCAAACACTAGGACATGATGATCAAGGTTTCAAGTATGATTAAGGATGTTATAGTTTCATGTTTTTTTGACTCTGGTGTATCATATTCTTTTATTTCACCTACAGTTATGGACCAGTGTGGTTTGGTGATAGTTAGAAAGTTAGACCTATGATAGGTAGAGATGACCATTGGGGCCAAGCTTGTCGTGGACACCTATGTGAAGAGTTGTGTCCTAGACTTAAGGGTGTTTTCCACCACTTTTGAACTTTTTATCTTACCCCCAAGATTCTATGAGGTAGTTTTGGGGATGGATTGGTTTAACACTCATTAAGCCAAGTTAGACTATTGGCTCAAAACCATAGAGTGAAGAGATTATTTGGCCATCATGACTATTAATTCCAGAGTTTAAACACCAGTATACCTACACATGATCTTGGTTATACAACTTAAGCATTGTATGTGCTAAGCATGCTAGATGTTTTCCATCACATTTAGTGATATATCTTAGGAGACCCCTAATATTTTTCCCCTAGATGATTACCCACTTTTGAGGAAGTTTTCTGACATGTTCCCTAAACTTATTCCTGGGATGCCACCATGTCATGAGGTAGACTTCACCATTGATATAGTGTCTAGTGTAACTCCCATCTCTCAAGCACCTTATTAGATGACTAATTATGAGCTTCATGAGCTCAAGATCTAGTTAGAGGAGTTATTAGAGAAGGGAATTGTTCATCCTAGTGTGTCCCCTTAAGCCGCACCTTTAATATTTTGAAGAAGATGGATGAATCTATTTATCTTTGTGTGAATTTTAAGTAACTGAATAAAGTAATGGTGAAGAACCATTACCCTTTACCCCAAGATAAATGACCTTTTTAATTAGATGAAGGGAGTTAGGGTGTTCTCTAATATCAATATCAAATTTAGGTACCATCAGCTTCGTATTGCAAAGGAAAATATTCACAAGACTGTGTTCACAACTCACTATGGGCACTATGATTTCACTATAGTTCCCTTCAAGCTAACTAATGCCCTGGTCATGTTCATAAGTCTCATGAATGGAGTATTCAAGACTTTCCTTCACTAATTAATGTTGATCTTCTTTGATGAAATTTTGATCTACTCCTTCACAGTAGAGGAGCATGAGGGGCAATTAAGATAGCTTTTCTAGGTATTTTGTGAGCATCAAATTTTTGGGAACCTAGACAAGTGTTCCTTTTTTCAGACCGAGATTTAGTATTTGGGGAATTTCATTTCTAGTGAGGGTATATTTCTAGATCCTTTGAAGATTCAGGGGATTCTTGATTGGATTACCCCCAATTTGGTCATTGAGGTTAGAATTTTCATCGATTTAGCATAGTATTATGACATATTTATTTAGGAATTCTCCCAAATTTCTAATCTGATCACTTCTCTTCAATAGAAAGGGAAGAAGTTTGTTTAGTCTAATAGGTGCAAGCAGGCCCTTCATCTTCTCAAAGAGAATTTTACTTATGCACCTATCTTGGCAAGTACCATATCCCTTACAGATTTCATGGTTTATACAAATGCTTCCTTGGATGGACTTGAGGATATTCTTATGTAGGGTACGCATTTCATCACTTATGAGTCCTACAAGATCAAGGATTACAAGATTAATTACCCCACACATGATCTTGAGCTTACAATAATGATACATGTATTGTACCATTAGCATAACTTTGTTATTGGCATGTATTTTGTTTTGAGAACTGATCATAAGAGCCTTCAACGCATTTTCACTTAGCCCAATATCATCACATAATGTTGGATTGAGTTCCTATGTGAGTATGAAATGGATATTTAGTACATCAAGGGAAAGGATAATTTCATTGTTGACGCCTTGAGTAGGCAATGACATGATATTTTTTCCTTGACCCTTAGATTAGATCTTCAAGATATGATTTTGTAGCACCTTCTAGGGGACATACTTTACAAGGGTGTTATATAGAGGGTTCAATCACAAAGCCCCTTGGTGGGAAAGTATGTTGGGTATTATTTTGAAGTAGATGGACTTATTCACTTTTAAGGGTGCATTTATGTGCCCAAAACATGGGATATTCATAGTTTACCTCTATTTGAGGATCATTGGGCTCTATATGTAGCACATCTAGGGGTGAAGGAGATGCATGCCGAGCTTCACCACTTTTTATTTTGGCATGATTTTCCTCGGGATACAACGATTTTTTCACTCTTACCTTGGAGTGCTAGCAGGTGAAGCCCAATAATTCCCATCCTACTAGTATTTTGTATCCCCATGTCATTCTCGAGTGGAAGTTAGACATGGTTTTGAAGGATTTTATTACTGGTATCTATATTTCCTCATACCATCATGATGCCATTATGGTGATGGTGGAAAATTTGACCAAATTTGACCACTTCTCTCCCATGAAGATGATGTATAATCTAGTCATGATAGCTATAGTGTACCTATAAAATATTGTGCAACTGTATGGCATTGCGAAAAATATTATTTCTGATCAGGACATGATCAATATATTAGACTTTTGGAATACATTTTAGAAAATATTGGGCACTCAACTCAACTTCAATTCCACTTATCACCCATAGACAGATAGGGTGAATTAGGTTTTGGAGGATATGTGAGGATGTATGTGATGGACCAGTAGAGAATATGGGAGGACTACCTTTATATAGTTGAATTTGCATACAACAAAAAAATTTATAGTTCGATTTGTATGGCACTATATCATGTTCTATATGTTAGACCTTATAGGACACCTTTGAGTTGGCATAGACTTGAAGACAGGATAGTTCAAGGAATAACCCACTTGCAGGATTTGGAGTAGCATGTTATTCTAATTATACAACATTTAGAGCATGTTAGTGTATGACAGAAAGTGTACACCAATTCGAAGAGGGTGGATTGTCACTTCTCATTTGGTGACAAAGTATTTCTAAGAGTGCATCCGTAAAAGATTCCTATCCATTTTGGAAAATGATCTAAGTTCTTCCCTCACTTTGTTGGACTGTTTAAGATCTTGGAGATCATTAGTCTAGTTTCTTACCATATAGCTTTTCCACCACACCTATCCCAAGTCCGCGATGTGTTTCATGTTTCTTTGCTATGGAGATATGTGTATGATATATTTCATATTTTTGATTGGTTGACTTTACAGGTGGAGGCCAATGGAAAATGGATGCTAGATCCCATGTGCATACTAGATCATATGAGGTTGGCCCTTAAAGGGAAAGACCTTGACCAAGTTAGAGTATAATGGGACATGTATGACAAGACAACATCTACTTGGGAGGATGCAAGGCCATTGAGGGTGTAGTACCCTTATTTTTTTCAGTGAATTCTAGGAGGAATTCTAATTATAGGACAAGGGGGTGTAATTACCATCTCTTCCTGACACTATATTTTGGATTATGTTGACTCATATTTTTTTAGCGTATGATATTGAGATAATTATATTGTGCTTTGATTATGATGCAAGTTCTTGGCATTATGATTTTGATGCATATGATGTATATTATGATTATACTAACTTGTTGGTAGGATGGATGATTAGTTGTTAGACATTATGAGCCTGATGGAAATTATGAGATGGATGTTATTTCATGATGATTATCTATATATGCTCTTTGATTTTGTATGATGTGTATGGTAGCATATATGATGTTAGATTATGTGTAACATGTTTTGGGATGTACACACCTCTCATATTGGATTTTTGTGTACTGCATTGACGTCATGTTGGCTATTGATATGCTTGGATGTTATGTTCATTAGTTATATTATACCATTAAGATATGATGTGTGTGCATTAAGTGTGTACATTTTAGGGATGGTGAATGTGGGTTTTAGGATATTGGTCTCATGGTTGGCACAAGTGACCATTTGCCAAATTATAACCCCCTTTTATTTTTTGTTGTATGGTTTGGTGAATTGAGATTGGGAGCCATTTGTCTTGTTGATCATTTGATTATGTCATGTCTTATAGTTAATTGTTGTGGTATGATTATTATCTTGAGGTTATTTATTACTTTTAAATTTTGATTTAATTTTATTTATTTAAGTTTTATGGTAACCATGATAAATTTATTTAATTATTATCTTATCTTTTCTTTAATTTTAATTGAGTGGATTATGATTAATCATGTTTTAACTTAGCTAATGACTTACCTTACCTTGTTTAGTCGAGGCTCCACTCTTCCCAAGGCACACCTTCATCCAAATTCGGATTTGGGAAGAACGGGATTTTTGGGAAGTGTGTTAAACTTGTAAAGGGCCACATTTTCCTTGAAAAGATATCCTAAAGCCATACCTATTACTAGAGAAGGCTCTTTCCAATGTAAAAGGGGTCTTTCCACCTCCCCATGTGTATTTATTCACCTACATTTATTTATGGTTCTTATTTTTGCCAATTCCATTTGAGGTGAGTTCAATTCACCTCAAGTGGGTGAATATCTCTCTTGAAATAGGGAAATTCTCTTTTATTACTTCTTTTCTTGTCTTGGGTTTGGGGGAGAGGAGTGACATGGCACTTGGCTAGATGATGAATAAATGCCACATAAGTATTTCCTTATTCGTTTCTAATTTGGTGGGTTTTTTCTATTTATCCTCAAAATTTTGGGGAATTGAGGTTCCACTTACTTTGATCCTTGTTTAATTTTATAAAATTTTAACTTGTGCTTGCTTGGAGTTAGCTTTTGGATTGCATTTTGGGATTGACTTGGAGAGCTTGGAAGTTGTACTTTTAGATTGATTTTACAAGGTGCATCTATCATTAAAGGATTATTTGATTTGAATGCATGTGTGTTTTGTGTTGTTTCGAAAATGGTAAATGTTGTGAAATTATTTTTAGTCTATCCTCACCCATTAGGATGGGGATTTGGGACAATGTGAGGAAAATTGAGGATATCCCATTGTAGATCAAGAATTTCGCGCTTGTTACCTGTCCAAGTTAATGCACCAAACTAAACACAAAAACCCTGAAAAACTCCAATGAAATTGATACCTGATGGACAAGATCCGAAGATGTAGACGGATGAGGAAGCCGATGTAGATAAGACGGGTGCACACGAGTAATTCTGCACAATAGATCCAAGTAACCTGCGAGACACCGATGCTTGACAGAAAAAGACCACGTTAAAAGATATTTAGGTGGACTGCCCGAGAAGCGGGTCCGGGAAGCGATGAGCTCCCTCGGCAGATGTCAGTCCACGTTTTCAATTAAGTAAAGAAGCATACATGATAAAAGATGTACGTACAAGACTAGATTTTCTGATCAAGGTAATAAACAGAATCTAAACAGCAGGCAGAAAGCAACAGAAGACAGGGAACTGTGGAAACAAAGCTAGATTTGTGTTACCTGTGCCCTTTTACCTGTCTGCAGGATGATCGGCGTCGATTATGTAGAATCGGCATCGACTGATGTGATCGGCGTCGGTTATGAAGAATCGGCGTCGACTGAATAAGATCGGCGTCGACTAAAAGTAGATTGGTCGATCGGGGACAGTGAGAGAAGATTTAGAAATCGGAAAGTGAAGGCCAGATCGTCAACGTCTGCTGGATATGCCGAAGCCGGTGAGATACTGGAACAGAGTCACCAGAAGATCAATGGATACGTGCGATGTTGATGTGATAAGAACAGAGTAACGGTGCTCCTCTCAGGGATTGATTTGGACAAGATCCGTTCTCATTTGATAGATAATGTTGACACTAGATGCGCAAAGATCTCTCGTTCTCTCTCTTTCACGGTCTGTGTTTCTTTCATGATCTGTCTCTGTCTGTCCTTCATGTTCGTGCGTGTGTTTTTTCTTCCATCCTAGAACTGAGTTCTGGGCTTCTATTTATAATCGGCGCCGCTCCTAAAAATCGGCGTCGACCGTACCGGTCGGCGCCGATCGCGGAACAGACTCCCGAGATGGCCAAAATGAACGATTTCTAGAAAGATAAGAGTTATCCCTCCACCTCAAATACGGGAAATATCCCGCCGCTTGATTGTGAGGAGGAGAAATAGGAGGGACACATGGATAGGATAGATATGGGGTAAATAAGTGGTTAGGATACATGTGAAAAGGTGTAATTAAATGGTTAATATTTAATTACTCATGGGTAAAACATAAAGGGGTGAATTAAACTTAGGATAGGTGTTTAAATCACAAATCGAATAATATCCCAAGGGGATAGTGGTGACATAAACGTGCCCCAGGTTACCAGAGAGAGCAAACGCGCACGAGGGACACTAAATTGGATAATCAATTTTAGGTGTCTACATTTTGCCCCTTTTTGTCAAGTAACTTGCGATAAGCAAGGTTATGAGACAAAAACAAGGAGATGGAAGAAGGGAAGAAAAAGTGATGATGTGATCCCCCTCAAACTAGGGATGGGATGGATGATAGAACAAACGATCCCAAGTTTGAAAAAAGGTAGATGAAGACGTGGGATGCCCCAGCTGGATGTCTGGAGTAGATCTGATCATTGATGATGCATAAAAATAGATAAAAAGGCAGCAACCTAAGGAACTCACATTGGTAGGGCAAACTAGACGGTCTCCTTATGAGACGACGTTAGTACCTACAGACCCATGAGTGTAAGGAGGGCTGCAAAATAGTCAGCATCTAAAGAGAGACACATTGGTAGGGACAACTAGACGGTCTGCAAAGCAGACGACGTTAGTGCCTACAGACCCGTTTAACTCTAAGCTGCCAAAAAGTATGAGTGCCCCATGCAAAGGGAACAAACTCGAAATGGACGGTGATATCGAAAATATGTGCCGAAAGGCAACATTCAACGCACCATAATGATCAGATAGATAAATGAGCCAAGTATCAACACTATGGCAAAGAGATATGGAAAATCGGCGGCGATTATAATAAGCGGCGCCGATCAAAATAAACGGTGTCGACCAAAATAGTCGGCGCCGACCGTTGAAAGCACATATAAATATGTGAACGGAAAACGTGAACGATTTATTTACATCGTGACGATCGAATCAGAGAGAGTCAAAAATTGGATTTGAGCACCATGGAAGCCTCTGGAAGTGGTCAGAAGCAGAGGAGGACACGACCTGGGGTAAGTGGTTCTTCGTGAACCCGTTGTTTTACTTTTGCTTTATTTTTTATTTTTTATTTTTTTAATTTCTATTTTGCCGGGTGGGAGGCCAGGGTGTTTTGTACATCCGACCGAGAAATCGGTGCCGATTGGTATAGTCGACGCCGATTATATTCAAGCGGCGCCGATTTATGTTAATCGGCGTCGACTATAAAAAATGACGCCGATTATATTTAATCGACGCCGATTGTATAGACTTTTGAATAGATTTTTTTTTTTTTTTGGATGTTCTGATTTGGGTAAATATGAGACTAATATTGCTCTTGATGTCGTGGATGTAGGCACGAGAGGTTCTACACATGAGGGATGCTATTCCCGAGTTACTAGAGACTATTCTTCCTGATGTGACCGATGCAGATTGGCGGCATTTAGAGTTAGCCGGGCTCGGGGGCTTTAGGTACTACAGACGAGTGCCGCGGGACGTAGAGTTGATGCGAGCACTAGTGCGACGATGGGATAGCCAGACGTGCACTTTTTGGTTCAGGACGGGTGAGATGACCATCACCCATGAGGATATATACAGGATTTTGAGGTTGCCGATTACTGGGGATCCGATAGAGATTACGCCACGAGAGCAGAAGCAGAGGGCCCTAGTTCGACTGTATGGAGATAGAGTGGATGATTCAGAGATAGTGTCTGGGGCAGTGCGGATAGCCTCGCAGTATAGACAGGATAGCCCCTAGAGCAGACGGATAGTTTTGATTCAGATGGCGATATCCTATTTCGCTCTGCCAGATTCAGGAGGTGGGAGATTCCCACTATTATTATTAGATTGCGTTTGCGACATCCTGCAGTTCAGACAGGTATTTGCTTTTGCTGATGCTCTGATAGCTCAGATATATCACGAGCTATGGATGTATACCACTGGCCGGAGGACAGGTATTGATGTTAGTTTTGTGCTCCACTGCTGGGCATATGAGCATATAGCAGTGATTAGGCCATCCGGGCTTCCTTGGATGCCAGCAGCAGTGGGAGCTATTGATTATGGATTCCGGCGATGGCGGGCTGATATGGCCACTGGGGATACAGGGAGGTCGGCGGATTGGTATACTGAGCGTTTCAGGACGCTGACACCTGATCAGGTTATCTGGAGGCCATATCGGGTATTTCCGACATGGGTTGGTCAGGATGCTCACTTGGTGGCATTGAGACGGAGCAGGGTGGTTAGGGGCCGCAGGCCTGATATGTGGGAGCGAGTCCCGTTTATGCGGGTATTGAGACAGTTCGGCCTAGTGCAGACAGTGCCGACTACTTACAGGCCTTATAGGTGAGATAGCAGGGAGACTGATCTGCCGATTTTGATCCCGGTAGATCCATTGAGGGAGGCCCCACCCTCCACAGATAGTGATGATGATGCTGGAGTAGGTGATGGTTATGCTGCATGGTATGCGACAGAGCTACCACGACATCTCCCGGCATCTATAGATGCCGACGAGGAGGATATGGCTACAGTGCTAGAGAGACTGGAGGGAGAGCACGCCACCCTGACGCAGACACACCAGGTGGCTCTCGAGGAGATTCGAGCTCTGACAGAGGAGAGGGATGCCCTGATTTTGGAGAGAGACACCACTCGCCAGGAGCGAGATACAGCGATCCAGCAGAGGGATCGCTACCTTCGACATAGGGAGGCCCTCAGGGCCAAATATGGGGAGACAGGTACCACGTCAGAGTCTGGTACACAGGGCACGACCCTAGGAGCACCACCAGGCACCACCAGCAGCACCAACAGCACCATTACGAGCACCGGGTACCGTGAGCTTGAGCACATATCAGTCTCTCCTCGCTGAGGTGAGATACTATGAGGATGCCTTAGCGCAGCATGCCCTAGATGTGCCTCGGTACGGGGCGAGGAGGAGATCAGTGACGGCCACAGCGAGCGGGGCCTCAGGTGGAGGGAGCACCGGGAGAGACCGAGGTGGGCAGAGACCTCCAGCAGCAGGTGCATCTAGCTCGATAGGTGGCGGCCAGGAGAGACAGCCTGGTCCAGAGGAGGGTGGAGGAGATAGTGTCCTCCATGCATCAGATTTTACTATATAGGGATTTTTTTTTTATATTTTGTATCAGTGTAGTGATGTAGCCTCGATTGGAAGGCATTGTATAGATGGCTTGATTGAGAGCCACCCATTTTTTGTTGTACAGACACTTATGTATATATATAGATTTATCATTGTTTTTGTCATATGATTGTTCTCCTGTTTTTAATTTTGATATACATGGACAGATGTAGCGTAATTGTGATGGATGTAGACATAGATTGATAGATGATAAATAGATGAGATTGGATGAACATAGACATAGAGGATAGATAGATGTGATGTGATTTGATGTGATTGATATGTGGATATAATTTTGATGAAAAATAGATAAAGATGGATGTAATGAAACTTGGATGTACATATTTTTATATTTGTTGATGGATAGATGGATAGATGTGATTGATGTATGGATTTAATTTTGATGAAAAATGGATATAGATAGATGTAGTGTAACTTGGATGTACAAGTTTTTAGATGTTTTGATGGATAGATGGATAGATGTGATTGATAGATTTGGTATGTTTGAGATGTTAATTTAATTTTGATGAAAATAGATATAGATAGATGTAGTGTTACTTGGATGGACAAGTGTTTAGATGATGTGATGGATAGATGGGTTTTGATAGTTGAAATGGATTTGATATTTTTGAGATTTTGATTAAATTTTGATGAAAATAGATAGATAGATTCACATGTGTTGACAATACATGCTTTGATATGTCAAAGTAAATAAGATGAAATTAGATAGATGATAAATTTTGATTAAATTAACATGTGAAATGTCAATTTAACTGGATGAAATAATCGGACATACTCTCTGTGAGAGTCAAGGATGTAATGAAAACGACCTTGATTAGAAATAAAGGAAATACACCCAGATAAGAGGAAAAATGATAAGTTGGACTCTCAACCGACCATAAATAGAATCTGGATAAGAAACCAAAAGATCGTGCATACAAGGCCCTACATGAGGTTAAAATAAACCTGACACTAACTAGTCGCAAACCAGATTTAGGAGGGAAACGGAAGGAGCAGTAAGTAAGTATCTCGTCGAAATTTACAAGGGACAGAATACATGTTTATACTGGGAAAATAGGATTCTCCATATGATCGACAAAAAGGTCTTATATCTCAGCTTCATGATTTCTGGCAGAAAAGCAAACTGATCAATGCGGGAAGTTTGCTAGATATGGAAAGACTGATCAATACGGGAAGTCTTTTAGTGATGCTAAAAAGTGTAGAAACTGATTGAAAGGCTGATCAATGCAAGAAGCCTTGAGTATTCCTTTGAGAAACAGCCGTCCTTCAAGGGAGCGGTCCGTATTTTGAATTTTAATGATAGCCATCCTTCGAGGGTATGGTCTATATCTTTTGATTCATTTGATAATGTATGGATAGCTGTCCTTCAAGGGATCAGTCTATCTTTTTTTTTTTTGGATAGCATCTTCTTTCTTCTTTCTTTTTTTTTTTTTTTTTTTTTTGGAAAGCTTTTTTTTTTTTTTTTTGAAAAGCTTTTTGGAAGAAGCTGAGTTTAGACCTAGATAGATCAGATAGAGGGGAAGAAAACGTATAAAGAGCATGCACTCATGCCCCGAGTAGATCCGATTAAGATAAGCACTTGGGACAAATGAAACGGTGATTAAGGTATTCCTACCATGAGGAGGAACATATCCAGAAGAAAAATGCTATGAGTAGAGCCGCGATACTCATATTTAAGGTAAAAAAGACAAAAGGCAGAGAACCACATAATTTTGAATCACCATGAAAGTAGATGACTGGTTGTTAGACGGATGAAAGATCTGTCTTGCGACTAGATTTGTGTAAGATAGATTTTAACAGTAGAAGGGCCTTAGATGCAAGGCATTAAGAGGTTCCACTTCAGGTATACCATCCATGGAAGATAGACGATAAGCCCCAGACCCATATTTATGAGTGATAATGTACGGGCCCATCCAGTTGGGAGCAAACTTACCACGCTGACTCCTTTCGAGTGTAGTGACATTTTGGTTTTCTTTAAGAACAAGATCACCAATTTTAAAGTCACGATGCTGCAAGTGCTTGTTATAAGCACGTTTGACACGCTCAAGATAGACTTGATGATGTTCAAGAGCGTTGAGACACCGCTCATCTAATAATTCAAGTTGTGATAGACGATTTTGACGATAGTCCTCATCGGAGACAAATTCTCTAAGAGAAACACGGAGAGATGGGATTTGGACTTCCAAAGGAAGAACAGCCTCAGACCCATAGACGAGAGAGAAGGGAGTAGCACCAGTAGGAGTACGAATGCTAGTCCGATAAGCCCAGAGAGCAAAAGGGATATGTAAATGCCAATCCCTACCAGCTCGACTAGTTACCTTTGCGAGGATATTACGCAAAGTTTTATTGGAAGCTTCGGCCTGACCATTAGCTTGAGGATAGTATGGAGAAGAAAAGCTGAGTTTGATATTGAAAGCGTCGCAGAGGTTCTGCAAATCAACATTTTTGAAAGACTTACCGTTATCTGTGATGAGTTTGTGTGGAACACCAAAACGACAAATGATGTGTTGATAGACAAAATCAACTATGGGTTTAGCTTTTGTTGAAGAAAGAGGGATAGCTTCCACCCACTTAGTAAAGTACTCAGTGGCAGTAATGATAGAATGATGACGCTGTGAAGAACGGGGATTGATGAGACCAATAAGGTCAAGACCCCATTGCGAAAAAGGCCACAAATCCGCTATAGGTTGTAAAGCTTGACTAGGGATATGTGTGAGATTGGAATGTTGTTGACACTTGACACATTTCTTAGTGTATTCACAACAATCTCGATTAAGAGAAGGCCAATAATATCCCAAACGTAAGATGCGTTTGGCTACGGCCGAGCCACTAAAATGTCCACCACAGATACCAGTCATGGACCTCCTGGATAGCTTTAGATGATTCAAGGGATTTGAGGCACCGAAGCAAAATGCCATCAAAGCCGCGTTTGTAGAGGATCCCTCCTAGAATAGTATAGCGATTAGCACGTAGGATAAAAGATCTTCTACCATTGGAAGTTAGATCTGGAGGAAGCACTGAATGAGATAGATAATCAACGATCTGCTGATACCACTCATCCTGAGTATGGGTTGTGATAGCATGGATTGAAGTTAGTTGTCTAAGATGAGATGGTTGATCTAATCATTGCACAGCCACATAAAGTCGCGAGTCTTCGGTAAAAGGTGGGATAAGTGAGGCTAACGAAGCCATTGTATCTGCGAATCGATTCGCAGTGCGAGGAATAGCTTGGATGGTGAATTTATCGAAAGATTGGAGTTGAACGAGAACGATGTCATGATATTTTTGAAGGATATCATTCCTGCATTGATAGACACCCGTGACTTGATTAACGATGAGTTCAGAATCACCAAAGATGTCAATATGACGAGCGCCGAGATTAATGGCATTTTGAAGACCCAAGACAAGAGCTTCATATTCAGCCATATTATTGGTGCACTCAAAGTTTAGTTTGTGTGTGACTGGGATAGGCGTACCCCAAGGAGGAATCATCACGAAACCCGCACCTCCCCCTTGCTGGCATTTGGATCCATCAAAGAAGAGTTTTACTTTAAATGGAGAAAGACCAAAATCAATTTGTTGGATATATTCATTGGGGAATCGAGCAAGGGGAACTTGAGTGTCCGGGAGAGGAGCATCAGCTAGTTGATCTGCAATGACCTGACCCTTGATAGATTTTTGCGGGACAAACTTGAGATCAAATTCAGTCATAAGCATGAGCCAACGAGTGATACGATCATTGTGATAAGGCTTCGCATGAATTGTCTTGAGTGGATTGACACTTGTGACAATGTAAGTTTTGTGATTAAGAAGGTAATGACGAAGTTTAGAAGTTGCGAAGAAGAGAGCACAACACAGCTTTTCAGCTTCGGAATAACGTGTTTCATACTCATGGAGGGTGCGACTGATGTAATAGATAGCTTTTTCTTTACCGCAAGCGTCCCGATGCGAGATCATGGCTCCCAGAGCATGGTCAGTCACAGAGATATAAAGATAGAAAGGCTCCCCCTCGCGTGGAGGTGTAAGCACAGGTGGAGAAAGAAGATAAGCTTTGAGATCATCAAAGGCCTTTTGGCAATGCTCATCCCATTCAAAATGAACATTCTTACGGAGGAGATGATGAAAAGGTTGACAACGGTCCGACAATTGTGAGATAAAACGACGCACTGATTGAAGACGTCCTTGGAGACTGCAGAGTTGCTTTAAGTTAGAAGGGGGAGGCATCTCAAGGATAGCTTTTATTTTTGCGGGGTCTACTTCAATACCCCTAATGGAAATGATAAAACCTAAAAGTTTACCAGTGAGAACGCCAAACACGCACTTAGATGGATTTAGACGAAGACAAAAGCGGATAAGCCTCTCAAAGAGAGGTGCAAGGATGAAAAGATGATCCTACCGACGCTTGGATTTACCGAGGAGATCGTCGACGTAATCTTCCACAGTTTTGTGTAAGAGATCATGGAAGATGTAGGTCATTGCTCACTGATAGGTCACTCCAGCGTTCTTAAGACCGAAAGGCATGACACGATAACAAAAGGTCCCCCAAGGAGTTATGAAAGAAGTCTTATGTTGGTCTGGTGCGATGAGAATTTGATTATATCCAGAGAAACCATCCATAAGCGAAAGTATCTCATGACCTGCAGTTAAATCCACGAGTTGGTCGATATTAGGTAGAGGAAAATCATCTTTTGGACAAGCAAGATTAAGATCCCGGAAGTCGGTACAAATTCGAATTTTCCCAGTAGCTTTAGTTACTGGTACTACATTGGAAACCCATTGTGGATAATTGATGGGTTGGATGAAGTTAGCTGAGAGCAAGCGCTGCAATTCTTCTTTAACAAGAAGGGCTACTCTAGGGTGCATTTTACGTAATTTTTGTTTAACTGGTTTGATGTCGGGAAGAGTAACGATATTGTGGACCACAATATCGGGATCGAGTCCTGGCATATCCTCATATGCCCAAGCAAAAGCTTGACGATGGTTGGAAAGAAAAGTGGTAAAGTCTCCTAATTCCTGTGGATTAAGGGATTGGCCGACCTTAATGATGCGAGGGTCTTTAGAAGTCCCTATATTAAGGTCGACAGTGGCTTCGTTGAGAAGCGTAGACGTGTCAGAAGGAATAGTTTTGGGAAGATAGGAATCCTCTGCCCCCAGATAGGTGAGGACAGAATCATCATCCGCACAGTGGATAGTGTTGATAGTAGGAGAGTCATCTCCAACTATTTCAGGGAAAATTAACGGTATGGAAGTGGACCTGTCATTAGTCTTATAGGCTAGCGGCCCTAAGGAAATGGTATTGATCAAAAAAAAAAGTTAGACGGGATGGAAATGTCATCGTCCACATCGAGTGATGCTTCTGACTTAGCGGGAGAAGATGGTTCTTCGATAGGAAGAGGCTCATTGAGAACAGTGACGGTGGCTTTTGAAAGAGGTTTAAATCCTAAACCAAATTTTTGATGTGGCTTGAGAGTTGGAATGGATGCGAGGTCATGTACACCTTGTTCATATTTACCTAAGCCAAAGCCCTTCCATGCGCATCGATATAAATAAGTTTTTGCAAACGTGGGATTCTGTAGATAATCAAACCCTGTTAGATAAGGTTTGGCCCTAGGAGGAGAATCCGGGTGATAGTGAGGTGTATCTAGACCACCGTAAATGAAATTAGTCTGTTGATTGGGTAGACCAATGGTGACGATGCGACCAAGACCTGGCTGATATTCAGGTTGTTTGTCTGGTCTACCATACTCACTAGGTTTGAGATGGGTGTCAAAAGAAAGGAGAGGAAGCTCTCCTAGTGAGAAATGCTGCAATGTCTCTTCTAGATTTTGTACGTCTGGTAGTTTGGTTGCAGGTATGGAAGAAGATGAGGCCCCGTCAGGAGAACAGGAATTTTCCTTTAGAGGGGCAGACCCTGTGGTCATGTCGCATTGCGCGGAAGGCAAAGGATCTCCTGGATGAGTATATATTTTGCCCTCATATTGATATTTTAAACATCGATGGAGGGTAGATGGGACACAATGCATTGCGCGAATCCAGGAGCGTCTGAGGATCATATTATAATGGAATTTCCCTTCAACAATGTAGAAGAGTTCGTGAAGCAGCTTCTTACCTACTCGAATGGGTAAGACCACAGTTCCTAAAGTAACTGCTAGCTGATCGTTAAATGATCGAAGAGCGAAAGGCGGGGGTGACACTACGTTCTTTGGTAACTTAAGTTGCTCGAATGTGTGCGAGGAGATGACGTTGAGTGCAGCACCACTGTCGATCATAATGCGTTTTAATGTAGTGTTGTCGATTTGGACTGTGATAAAGAGGGGAGCCTCCAAATCCTCGGAAGAAAGAGAAGGAATTTCTGAATCTTCAAAAGAAATGGTGGTTGATGGTCTATTCAATCCAACAACCATCTCGAAAGGCTGGGGCTCATCTGAATTCACTGCGATGCGACGCAGATTATCAATCAGAGCCTGGCGATGTTGCGGAGAGGATTGAATGAGGTCAAAAAGAGACATTTTGACCGGAGCCTGGGTGAGTTGTTTCATAACACTCTCCTCAACTGATACGGGAATTTGAGCCCGAGGTGCAGCACGAATAGAGACCCAAGGTCTCGGGGCTAATGAGGGAGGAGGAACTCCTTCAGGGGCTGCAGAAATGACAACCCGTGGTCGAGATGCTGTAGATGAGGATGGATTATCATAATGTTGGGTTCTAGTGGCGATATGGATTGTGTCGATTTGAGAAGGTGGAAGATCATTTGGAGTGTAATCACTAGAAGTAGAGGCCTGAGTAGATCGTTGGGGTTCAGATGGAGCTAAGATGACAGGAGGTGCTTGTTTCTCCTCCTCCAGCAAAAGATCACTTTCTTCCAAAAGGTTGTTGACGACAGATTGAAGAGCTTTACACCCCTCAGTGTCATGACCCGGGGTACGATGGTAAGCACAAATCAAATCAGAGTTAAACCAGGTAGGTTTAACTCCTTTAGGGTTATAGGGTTTAATCAGAGGAAGGGATATGGATGAAGATTGGATAAGTTGACGAAGGATTTCGGTGTAGAACCCGGTAGACGAAGATGAGGACAGAGATGATGAAGGTGCCTCTTTTACTTTAACAGACAGCCGAGGTAAAATAACCTGCATGTTTGGTTTGACAGTATTTTTAGGGATCATATTATTTTTTTGGACGTCTGGAGGAGCAGCCTTGGGCACTTGAGATGGAAGTAAGTGAGACATGATTGATTTTGGTGGAGGGGGAGCCCCTAAAATAGATTTTGAAGATGATGGAGATGTGACAAGTGTTGTGGTCTTCAAAGATAATGGGGGTTGCTTGGTCGAAACTAATGATGATTTAGATGATGTCGATTTAGATGAGGGAGAAGCTTCCAAAGTAGGTGTAATCAGAGGAACATAGGGCGCCCTGGCTTTTGGTAATGAAGATGATGATTCTGATAAAAGAGGTGACGTCTCTTTAGTAGGTAAGTCCACTTTTCGAGGTGCTGGTGAAGAATGTGTTGTAGAAGAAGATGATGGTTTTGATAAGTGTGTAGAAGAAGACGCCTTCTCAGTAGGACAAATCCAATCTTTTATGAGGCGTAGAGAGAGATTTTTGTGGGAAAGCACCAAGAGTCTTGATGGTTCGAAATATGGGCTTTCCTTTTTCAGGGATGGTGACAATTTCAACCGCATAAGGTGATTGCAACCTTTTTGGGGGAAAGCAAATGGGGTGGTACTGATGATGCAACGTTAGATTTCGGTTGTCTCGGTCTAAGTTCAGGAACCGAGCGTATAGGTGTTGGTGCTACTTCTTTAGATTTCCCCTTAATAGGCAAAGTAGCATTTGTGATGGAAGAAGTGAGTGATGAAGAAGCAGTTCCTTGCGAAGGGAACTTCTTCTGGTACAGTAATTGTGGGTGAAACTACTGTAGGAAAGGAAATAGGAAGAGTCAAAATCGAAGACGCTTCCGTCGAAGTCGGCACAACTATAGGTACATTCACCAAGGGCATAGTCGCAGCGAAAATGGGGAGAAACAGAAGTAGATGTATCCGCGGTGGAAACTCGAAGGGATGTAATTGCCTCGAGCATTGAAAGAATGTCTGACGATGAGACAGATGAGGATGACACTGTCTCGGGTATGGATGGAAGATCAGACAAAGAAGCAGAGAGAGGTGAATCCGTATCTAACAATGTTGGAATATTCAAAGATGGGCTATCTGAAGATGGTGGAATCCCAACGATTAACGAAGTAGAAGGAGGTTCTGATTCGGTCGATGTGTTTGCAGATGGCTTAGTTTTAGAAGAAGATTCTTCAGTAGAGATGACGCTGATAGTATGAGTGTTTGGTTTTTGAGACTCTGAAGCATCATGGTTCGGGGAATGATTAGGAAAAGGTTGTTTAAAGACATCCAATGCTTGATTTGGGGGAGCATTTGGGTTATCCAGAATGAGCTCGCCTTTATCAATGAATTTCTGGACAAGATTTTTGAAGGTTTAAACATCGCTCAATGTCATGACCTTTGGTTCTATGATAATGACAGAAGTCATTTTCCCTATACCAGAATGGACGTTCTTGGCTTTCATCAATATTCCTAATGGGAGGAAGTTCGATCATGTGGACTTCCAACATTTTTTTCAGGATAGAAGCATATGATTCCCCCAACGAAGTGTAAGATCGAGATGACGAGGACCCTTTTCGAGAAGATGAGGAGTCTCTTCGTGGTGTTTGATTAGAAGTGGTATCGGCTCGTGATGTTTTTAATACGATAGCGTTGGTGGATCCCTGATTCTTGTCTTTAGAAGTGGAAGGATTTGATTTGGTAAACCAAGAAAAATCGGTTTAGATTTGGAGCGAAGTTTTAACTTCCCTTGTTCAATGGCGCGGGGATTCAAGTTTGCGTGCCATCGTAAAGGCTTCTTCAAATGTATGAAAAGTCTGGATCCTTAAAGTGGAAGAAATATGATTAGCACAAGATCGAGTAAACAACTCGATCTGTTGGGATTGAGGAAGGGAGAAAGACAATTGGTTGATTATCCCTCTCCAACGAGCGACAAAGTCTACAATAGACTCATCATCGAATTGACGAATGTTATAAAGATCTGTAATTGAGATCTTATGCGCGATATTTATTGAAAAGTTTTCAACAAACATCTGAGCCAATTGAGAGAAAGAAAACAAGGAATGTTGAGGAATGTTATTGTACCAGTCTAAAGCAGGACCTGCTAGAGACATAGGAAAAGTATGGAGCATAAGCTCCTGATCCTGGACTATGAGGTAGCAAGCATGTTTGAATGCTCGCAAATGCTGTTGAGGGTCCTCCCGACTATGAAATTTTGAAAATTTAGGAAGTTCCCATTGGGGAGGATAAGGCTTAAAAGCCACTGAGGGGTGAATGGGTTCATTACACACTTCTTCAAAAGAGTATGAAGGATGAGCCCCTTTGGTGGAGGCTTCCAAGTCTGTGATTTTCTTGAAAAGAATTTGAACCACGTCGGATTAAGGAGGAGGCAGACTGGCATGTCCTACATAAGAAGTAAATGGTGGATGCTGTTGAGGTGTCAATGGGGGATTCATCTGTTGATTGATAGGATGATAAGAGGAGTAACCAGGCGTTCTGGGTGACACCTGGTGGGGTATTTATTGTGAAGGAGCCTGTGTATAGGCAGGCTGTGGGATAATAAGTGGTTGAGAAAATGAAGGTTGGATGATAGACGGAGCCTGTGATTGGTGGACTCCTATGCTTGTTGACTGAATCGGAACAGATTAAGGAACATGGGTGCCGATTTGATTGGACATATTGGGGAACAAGACCTGAAAGAGGGTTAAAAAGAGGCTACTGCCGGATTAGTTATTAAGGGTGCCGATGCTAGAGGATGGGCGAAGGTCACTGTTGCTGGAACATTGGAAGAAAGACCCACTGAAGGACGAAGAAGCAGGAACCACCTGACTAGTCGGAAGGGGGTTGACTCATAAAGGGGTACTGACCTTGGGACACAATGGAGGGCATAGATGAATTAACAGCAATATGCGGGTGCACAGACGCACTCATTATAGCCAGAGCAGAGGACCTCTCAGAAGTAGGTTGTGGAATAGTCGAGGTAACTGCAGCGTTAGGTTAGGAATAGGTAAGACTTCTTGAGAACTAGTCGATATGGTCGGTGGTGGAAGAGAAAAAGGAGGCACAGGTGTGCCGCCCTCCTCCGTGGCTCGAGGCGAGAAAGATGATGCTAGCTGTTCTACAAAAGCCTGGGGTGGTTCACGAGGATAATCGTACACTTGCTGGATTGGTGGTCCCTGATCAGATATTTGAATAGACTTGTGTACTATGTAGTCCATGAGGGCTACCGGATTGCGATCGAGGAGTGCCTGAAATTCAGGATCCCCGCGAGGAACATACTCTGAGTCAGAAGTAGATGATATTTCTGAAGGACTAGGGGAAGCTGGACGTGATGGGGTTGCTTTGGCCTGATAAAAAGGATTATATGACCAAGATGGGGAACCCATTAACAGTGGTCCCGAGGAAGACCTGGGGGGTGCCGAAACCTCCACACTAGTGGTGATCTCGGAGGAAGAAGGGGCTAATTGAGCCATTCTTCTAGATTGTAACCGAGTGATGACCGTCATAAACAAGCAGAAAAGAAGATTGACCTAACTAATGCACAGAAAATTCAAGCAGCGTAGGTGATTATCTCTTTTAAATTTTTTATGCTTTTAAGAAAGAAAATATTAGGGAAGGCCTTTTAGAACAGGAACTACTCAGATAGCCAAACTAAGGATGGTTTGGGGGATGTTTTGGTGAGGAGTCCCGAAGGCACTTCAGTAAAAGACCGGTACGTGGCTTGATATAGGGGCCTACCCCCGCACTTCACACACCACTGCGATAAGGGAGTCGGGTGCTTTGCCAATATATACCAGAACTTCTGTGAATTTATAGCGCAGCCCGAGTACCACGTAGGCTCTTCCTCTTGGATGTCACTTCCAAGTAGGCGAGGCCAGGGAAAGAATTTTTGTTTAAATGCTTTATACCTAATGATTTTGGCTTTGTGTGCAAGGGTGAAAAATAAAAATCAAATAGTGTCACTACCGATTTTGATCGATTTTCCAGCCTAATTAAAACTAGATGAAAAACATACAGCAAAAATGACAAAGAAAGAGTTTTTTTTTTTTTTTAAGCACTTAAAAACGAAGTGTTTGATTTCGATGAAGACAAGTCAAACAGATTCTTTCCCAAATGCGATTAAATTCTTTTTAAGCACCAAAAATTGAAATGTTCGAATGTGATGGACAACAAACAAAGAATTTTATTTTTTATTTTTTTTTAGTTCCTAAAAAGGAGAGAAAACACCGTAAAAAGAGAAATACCTATAGATTTAGCTCTCCAAGGTGTGTGGACTTCAAAAAGCGCGTTGTTGAGCTCTTCCCCTCGAACACTCCCACGAACAAGAAAAGTGCTCCGCAAGAAAAGGTTAAGCAAACACCAACCAAAATCCAGAAAGATATATCCAGATAATGGTGAAACGAAAAATTTCTATTCTAAAGAACTAGAAAAATTTCAAGATAACGATTTCGCATAAAGAACAAGATTGAAATGATGAAAGGAAATGCTCAAACAGAACTGATAAAAATCAGCGAGGAAAAAGAACAAAGCTCAAAACTAGAAAAGAGATGAACTTACCAATAAAGGACTTTGGTTGGGTCCCACCGGGCGTGCCAGAATGTAGATCAAGAATTTCGCGCTTGTTACCTGTCCAAGTTAATGCACCAAACTAAACACAAAAACCCTGAAAAACTCCAATGAAATTGATACCTGATGGACAAGATCCGAAGATGTAGATGGATGAGGAAGCCGATGTAGATAAGATGGACGCACACGAGCAATCCTGCACAATAGATCCAAGTAACCTGTGAGACACCGATGCTTGACAAAAAAAGACCACGTTAAAAGATATTTAGGTGGACTGCCCGAGAAGCGGGTCCGGGAAGCGATGAGCTCCCTCGGCGGATGTCATTCCACGTTTTCAATTAAGTAAAGAAGCATACATGATAAAAGATGTACGTACAAGACTAGATTTTTTGATCAAGGTAATAAACAGAATCTAAACAGCAGGTAGAAAGCAACAGAAGACAGGGAACTGTGGAAACAAAGCTAGATTTGTGTTACCTGTGCCCTTTTACCTGTCTGTAGGATGATCGGCGTCGATTATGTAGAATCGGCGTCGACTGATGTGATCGGCGTCGATTATGAATAATTATGAAGAATCGGCGTCGACTAAAAGTAGATCGGTCGATCGGGGACAGTGAGAGAAGATTTGGAAATCGGAAAGTGAAGGCCAGATCGTCAACGTATGCTGGATATGCCGAAGCCGGTGAGATACTGGAACAGAGTCACTAGAAGATCAATGGATACGTGCGATGTTGATGTGATAAGAACAGAGTAATGGTGCTCCTCTCAGGGATTGATTTGGACAAGATCCGTTCTCATTTGATAGATAATGTTGACACTAGATGCGCAAAGATCTCTCGTTCTCTCTCTTTCACAGTCTGTGTTTCTTTCGCGATCTGTCTCTGTCTGTCCTTCGTGTTCGTGCATGTGTTTTTTCTTCCATCCCAGAACTGAGTTCTAGGCTTCTATTTATAATCAGCGCCGCTCCTAAAAATCGGCGTCGACCGTACCGGTCGGCGCCGATCGTGGAACAGACTCCCGAGATGGCCAAAATGAATGATTTCTAGAAAGATAAGAGTTATCCCTCCACCTCAAATATGGGAAATATCCCGCCGCTTGATTGTGAGGAGGAGAAATAGGAGGGACACATGGATAGGATAGATATGGGGTAAATAAGTGGTTAGGATACATGTGAAAAGGTGTAATTAAATGGTTAATATTTAATTACTCATGGGTAAAACATAAAGGGGGTGAATTCAACTTAGGATAGGTGTTTAAATCACAAATTGAATAATATCCCAAGGGGATAGTGGTGACATAAACGTGCCCCAGGTTACCAGAGAGAGCAAACGCGCACGAGGGACACTAAATTGGATAATCAATTTTAGGTGTCTACACCCATACATGGGTATTTCCTCCCTCCTATGGTGGAGTGGGAGCCCTCATTAATATGGTGAAAATATATTCTGAAAATACTTGATTAAGGAAACCAAGTAGGGGATGGGTTTGAAATTTCTTAATAAGGAGGAGATGGGAGATATAAGCTATGAAGGCATAAGGATTTGGACGCATGTTTCTATTATCTCTAATACAAGAAAAAATAAATATTTATATGATTGAAATAAATAAGAAAATGTATGGATTTCTACCCTCTCCATATGGCATAAAGTGAGAATGGTACTCTTTGATTTTCATGTAAATTTTTTTTTGGGTGGGTTCTTGTTTGTTACATTGGATGTTTGTGTGTGAACCCATTGTTCCAATTTGAGATACATCTCCTCTCCCCCACAAGCTTGGAAGGAGGCTAGTATGTTCATCACCTTGAGATAGGGAATGTGACGATGTCTATAGGTTAGGAGGAAACCAATCCTTTTCTAATTTGGAAAACTTGGATCTTAGAAAATGAAGCTTTTTGAGACTGTTTTTGGAAAGAACAAAACTTGTAAAAATTGGGCATGTTGTTCCCTCTTTGGGGAGGCTTGTCCATTTGTATTTTCTTATTGGTTAAATGAGTTGCAAATTTAATCTTAATAATGGTTCATTTTTGGTAATAAATAAATGATTTCATTATTGCTTTTTGGATGTAAATGGAGGATTTTATTGTTGTAATAAGTAGTGTTGAAACTACATTTTGTTTGGAAGTATTGGATTGGAGAAATGGTTGTTATAAGTAATTTTCAAATCTACATTTTAATTTGAAATAAAAGTGAAAATAGATGGAGAATTTTTTATATTTTGAGCATGGAAGAAACTCCATTTATCCCCTTTGAAAATATGGAATTTAAGATGAGAAAATGTGATTTTAAAAATGTGTGTAAATATATTTAAGTTAAATTTCAGAATTGATTTTAAGAAGGGTGTCTATACACACACACATATACATGTATATATACATAAGTTAATGTGTGTGTGTGTGTGTGTGTGTGTGTGTAAATATAACTTGTAATATAATAATGAATGGTTTTTGTCTATTGAAATACATGCAAATGCTCAATGATACATTATTCTCTTGCATGTTCATTTAAAAGTAAATGTTGATTTAAACCGGTTATGAATTTGTGTTTAAGACCCGTGTGTGTGTGTGTGTGTGTGTGTGTGTGTGTGTGTGTGTGTGTGTGTGTGTGTGTGTGTGTGTGTGTGTGTGTGTGTGTGTGTGTGTGTGTGTGTGTGTGTGTGTCTATATTTATCCATGTATGTATAAATTTGGAAAGTAGTAATGGTTGTTTTTACATATGTATTCTCTACAATATTGTTCATATATATATATATCATTCTATTTTAAAATATAAGTAGTTATTTTTCAATATAAGTAGTTATTTTTCAATGAGAACAATATTGTAGAGATATATATATATACATATGTAAAAACAACCATTACTACTTTCCAAATTTATACATACATGGATAAATATAGACACACACATGGGTCTTAAACACAATATATATATATCAGTAAACTAACTATTTTTAGAACAAGAATACACATACACACACGCTGCGTGCGCGGTGCGTGCGCACATACACACAAGTTATAAAATAAACTATTGTAAATGTGTTTAGATATGTTGGAAATGTGTTTTAATCTTCTAGAAGGCATTTTAGTTTAGGGAAGGATGTATGGTGTGGGCAGCAAAACCTTAGTCGATTTCATGTTAAAGTATGGACCATTGCTTATATATATATATATATATATATATATATATATTCTACTAATAAAATGGGGGTATCGATTTTGGTATGGAGTGCTTGTGTGCAGGCTGACCCCTCTCCTCCTCTCATTGTTACATTAAAACACCTAAAAAATATATATTTACTCATATACACACACACACACACACACACACACTTGTACACATATATATGGTTATCCCTCAATGGAATTTGATCTAGGGAAATAAACAAAATAAATAACAATAAAATGAATCTATAACTATAGTATTGAAATACAAACCCCATAGAAAAAAACCAGATTGGGGAAAATGCAGGTGAATAAATCATAAACAATAAATAAGAGATTTATCTTTGGAGGGTGGATCCAAATGGAGATCTCATCTCATTTTTCTCTTGTATGGTCCTTAAAAGAGAAAAATGAAGAGAGAAAAAGTGAGAACTTGGAGAGAAAAAACTAATATAAGCTCACCTTAAGGATTGTTAGGGTTTGTAGAGATGCCCTAGAAGATCTAGTGTGTAGATTAAAATAATCCAAGAGTGGGAGATACACACGCACACACACACACAAGTTATAAAATAAACTATTGTAAATGTGTTTAGATATGTTGTAAATGCATTTTGATCTTCCTAGAAGGCATTTTAGTTTAGGGAAGAATGTATGGTGTGGGCAGCAAAACCTTATCTGATTTCATGTTACAGTAGGGGACCATTGCTTTTATATATATATATATATATATATATATATATATATATATATATATATATATATATATATATATATATATATATATATATAAGGGGGGTGTCGATTTTGGTATGGAGTGCTTGTGTGCAGGTTGACCCCTCCCCCTCTCATTGTTACATTAAAACACCTTAAAATATATATTTACGCATATATATATATATATATATATATATATATATGGTTATCCCTCAATGAAATTTGATCTAGGGAAATAAACAAAATAAATAAGAAGAAAATGAATCCATGACTATAATATTGAAATACAAACCCCATAGAAAAACCAGATTGGGGGAAAATGGATGTGAATAAATCATAAACAATAAATAAGAGATTTATCTTTAGAGGATGGATCCAAATGGAGAGTTCATTTCCAACCCATGCTCCCTTGAAGCTCCAAAACCCTACAAGAGAAAATTGAAGAGAGAAAAAGTGATAACTTATAGAGAAAAACCTAATATAAGCTCACCTTAAGGATTGTTAGGGTTTTTAGAGATGCCCTAAGATCTACTGTGTAGATTAAAATAATCCAAGAGTGGGAGATGGGTGATCCATCTTCCACCCCACTTACATAAATTTAGATGTGACTATAATTATTTTCATTATTTTTAATTAGGTGTTATGGGTTAATTGGTAGCTAGAGATTAATTTGACGTATCTCTTATAAACTTATTTAATTTAGGGGAAATTAAATTAGCCTTGCGAATTAACTTAATTTAATTTAGGGAAATTAAATTAATCAAGTAAGTTAATTTGATTAGGGAAATAAAATCATTGTAGTAAATTAATTTAATTAAGTGAGTTAACTTAATTTAAACTGAGGCAATTAAATTAACACAATGGATTACTTTAATATAGTGAAATTAAATTAATCAAGTGAGCTAGTTTTAAAGTGGAAAGGAATATTAATTTAATTCTAGAGGATTAATTTAAATTACAGAAATTAAATTAACCAAGGGAATTTTTTTCCACATCATTAACTAATTAACTAAAACGTAAAAAATGTGCAATGTAGTTAATCTAAGCTATGAAAATATGTAAATAAAATAAATAGATGTTGTAAATGAATACAAATATGACCCAAACAACTAATCTAATGAAATTAGAAACCTTAATATGCAAGAGAAGTATGGAAATGAATAAGTTGATTTGATGAACTTGTGGGACTGTGTCGCAGAGATGACTAGAAAATATAAAAGCAACAATGACTGCACAGAATCCCTGAAAAGGATAGATCTAGAATGATTCTCTAGACTGGGACACCTAGAGAAGGTTTAGGGTGCCTACAGGTGCTCTAGTTTACAGAATGGGCACCCTGGTCTGTGTAAAAGCTCCATAACTGATCTTCATAGGTTTGACAAGTGGTTTGAAAGCCTCATTATGTGTCGCATTAGATTCATTATACTATGTCAAGTGTCATTTCTAATATAAGATGAAAGGAAGACCTGCAAAACCCTAAACAAACATCAATCCTTAAAAAATAAAAATACATATGATAGGATCAGACTGACCTCATCTGCCACAATAGTGGACTTACTAACTAAGCATTGCACTACATTCCAGACCCAAATGTAGTGTTGTGTGTATGTGTGAAGCATGCCCTAGGTTGTTCTTGTGTCGGTTGCACTTTATGATGTAGCGAGATAACTATTAGTATAAAAATGTAATAGAATGGTGCATTGAATTGAATAGAATCTTCCCCCTATGTTATGTGTGATGCAGATGTCTTAGCTTTGTGCCTCGTGATGGAGCTATGTGGATGCAAGTGATCTCCAATACAATAGATTGATGCAACTCTATGTGGATGATAAAAGTGATTAGTGCTTAGTCCCACATTATGGTCTCATAACTTTATATTTATAGGGTTCTCTTGATCTGATTTTGTAATTAACCCCGAGATGGCCTACCACCAAAAATATAAAGACCTCAAACAGATAGAAAGAGATTAAAAAGTGGTGGGAAAGTTTGAAAAGGACGGGGGTGCCCCTGGTAGGACAAAGGTGCCCACAGGTGCCCTAGTACTAGCCTGGGTGCCCCAGTCAAAGCTAAAATGATGGCAAATGATGAAATTTGACTCGATATTTGTATGGTGGAGGTCAAGAATGATGAAATAAAATAAAGAAAGATGGCCAAAAACGAGAGTTAATTAGTACTTTATTCACTCAAAAACCCTCTAAATAGTACTATGAGACTGAGACTAAATAATGTCTAAAGTGCATGATTTTGTGTGTACATTTTTGCCCACTTTATGTTGGTGAGTGAAAATATTAGTAACATAATGTAGATAGATATGTGTACCTGATGTCGATGTAATGTGACAAAGAAGGCATGCCGAAGGACTAGAAAAAGAGTGGAATGATAAAAAGGTGATGGAGAGTGGAAAATAAAGATGAAAATGCACAAAAAGTGATGAGATTGAACCTAGGGTGGAATGTGTGTGCTGATGTTAATGTATGTAGTGTACCTACATGGTTAGTACATGAAGTGTGTTGGCATGAAGTGTTGTTATTGACATTGTTGTTGTTTTTGTTGCCCCCCATTTGACTACTTATTTCTCATACGACCGAACCTGTAAGGAGAAAACAATCAAATAGTCAAATATGTATGTATGTATGTGTAAAAATGTAGTGTAAAAGATACATGTGTATGTAAAAATCATGTAAATGTAAAGTACACAAATGAAGAGTATAAATAGAACATGTGCACCTGATCCATGTTGAGAGAAAGAGTGTAGAAGGATATCCTATACTTCTGGGGTTTTTTGGGTGATATGATGTCATAGGATGAAGAATTATAGGGGGGAATTTTTGTCTCCTCCAACCTTTAACTACTTCCCTAAATGTGTGTGAAGAGATATCTGTACTGTACTGGTTTTATGGGCAATCTGATGATTGCGGTAGAAGAAGTATTGGGAGGAATTCCATTGTATCCTCCAACTGGTAACCACTTCCCTGAATGCTAAGGACAACCATGTCCTCTAAAATCCGTTTTGTAAAGAGTTCATAAACTGGTCTAAACTCACTCATTATATGTAAACCCACAATGTCAAGGGTAGAAAGTGCATTGAACTAAACAAGTGTAAATGTGTTGTGTAGACTGTAAAAACCCCAAATGATGGCCCCCCTCTTTTTGGGTGCATGCGACGTCACTAATAGGAGATTTTGGCCCAAAAAGAGGACCAACTGCATGAACTATGTGCCCTACAGGGGAAGGTAATGTGCTCAATATAAACCAAGGTGCGCACAAACAAGAGGCTAGACAAATACAAGTGTTAGTACCAACAAGCATGCATGTAGAAGACAATGTGTAACCTAGAAAGAAACATAGTAAAGTAAACACGTAAGAAGACAAAGATAGGCTATGCAAAGTGGTCACAAACATGAGACATCACTCATGATGTTACAATACATGCAAGGCCATCATGGCCACAAAAAAAATAAGTGTGCACACCAAACATAGGGTGAGGCCCGTATACAAAAACAAACAATGGAAAACAATGTAACAAAAAAGTATGGAAGCAAATATCCTTGCATAAAAAATGTTGCACATGAAGAAATCGTTAGCATGTTAGAAAGATAACTAGTATGTCAAAGTGTGAATAACCAGCTAATGTAAAGTGCTAAATACAAAATGAAACAATAACACCTAAAAGAGTTGAATGTGGATTCCCCCAGGGACCAGTGTAGGAAGGGTAGAAGGAAAGCATCCATGTTACGTGTAAGAGACCTGTATCTGTGATCACAACTAGAAAATGACATGAACATGCATGTGTGGATGATATAGATAAATGACATACAAGTAAGCCAACTAGCATATGAAATAAAGTGACCATGAATAAGAAAAAGTAAGCAAGAGTAAAAGTAACCATAACATGCAGGATGTTGTGGATGGATGGAATGGAATGCAAGATGGAGTGATAGGAGCCGCGTGTCCCCCGAGTGAATAGAAATGTATGCATTGAGGTTCATTTGGTTTTCCCCCTTAGCAATCAAGAATGAACTGTAAATGAGAGTGCATCATCAGGAAATGTTCAGAGTGTATATTGTGTCTAACGTGTTATGATGAGTTTGTATGCGTAGTGGTGATGTGTGACATAGAGAAGAGATGTGCATGAACCTTATAGTGTAAGTGTATATCATGAAAATATGATCATAAGAGTGATGATTTATCCTAAGTGTATATCACTACAAGATGAATAAAGGGAGTGGTGATGTAGCCTAAAGTTTATATCACTATACGATGAATAAATGAGTGATGATTTAGCCCTAACCATATATCACTACAAGATGGATGGAGGAAGTGACAAGTTAGCCTATAACATGTGTCACTATTGTAGAAATTTCACATGATGAAAGGTCAAATTATAAATGTGTGGTGAATGTAAGGTCCATTTGATTTGTAAACCCTTGACAGTCAAGTATGGACCAAGGAGCTAAAGTGAGTCATAGGGTAGTGAGTGCAACACGTAGAATATGATTTATTATATTTGATGAAGATGATAAACGACCATGTTATGAGTAGAATACATAAATATGTGGTGTGTAGAATGTGATTATAAACGTGTAAAATGTGTACAATGTAATGTAACGCTAAACTCATTAATATATAGAAAATGTGTGATGTGCATATGCACATTGTATGATGTAAGGGGTGTGACTCGAGATGTAGTGAAATGACACTGTGTATAGAATGTGATGTAATACTTGTATATATTCTAATAGTGTGTGATGTATGATATGGACAATAGGATGAGTAGTATGCAATGCTAGACAATAGAAAGATGATATATGTATGATGCATGACGTGCAATATTCGATGGAACGTAATTTGTAATTACTATAGTGTAGTGTGTGGAATTCATTTGTAGTAATCCCTCAACATTCAAGTGTGAACCAAAGCACAAGAGTGTGTCATCGGGTAATGGTAAATGCTAGAACATGTGATAAGAATGTATATATGAAAATGCAAAGAAGATATATGTCAAGGTGAGTGGGGGATATTAGATGAAATTCCCCCCAAGTATGTATGAATGAGATGAACTAACAAATGATAGTGAAGGACAAAGGTCCTCCACCTAATGTCTATGGTGATGAAAATGTAGGACCATGCTCTAACAATGGTGGTATGGTAGACAAACATTGTGTTGGTGTATGAAGTCTAAATGTGTACGAGGGATGAATATATGATGAAGGATGTGGTGTCATGAAATGTGTCGGTGATGGAGATCTAGGTGATGTTGAATGCGAAGGTGACGAGGACCCACGTGAAATAAACCATGGTTGGGACCTGTGTCGTGATGCAATGATTGTCCTAGGAATGGGCCTATGCTTATGTGTAGGACTGACAGAATAATGCGGTCATGTAGATGATGCTCGAGTAGGTGAAATAGGTGTAGACTACGCTTGGACTAACATAGAGTGTGATGAGATAGATGAAGTATGTGGTGTGCTAGCTATTGCACGAGGAAATGAAGACCATGGAGTAGATGGAGGGACACCATCAATAGAAATAACTTGATTGTTGTGAATAAATTTGAGTTGCAAATGATTCATAGAAATGATAGATTGAGATTGATGAATCCAATTGAGACCTAGAAGCATGTCACAGTCGTCAACTGTGTTTCCAAGGAGTAAAGGCACAAGCAGTGTAAGGGGACCGACTGTAACATGTAGTTTAACAACACCAAAAGTTTTGTTGAAATGGAATTCAATTTGTGATGAAAGATAACCGATAGCCTTGAGAAGTGAAATAAAGCATGCACTAATGGGCTAGGATGGGTCAACTTTAGTATTTTTAATAGAGGTCCAAACAATATATGTATTGATATACAAATAATTAGATATAAAATTTGCATGATAATCAATGGCAGAGAAAGAAATGATCAATGGTGAAGCGCCAGTGTTCACAATTAAGAAATCCATAGCCCCTGATGTAGGAGAAATAACTGCGTGATAGACATGATTAGCAGAGGAATCAGTCTTTTTTGTATTATGTTTTGGTAATGGGTTATTAAAAATATTAAGTTTATGATTTTCATTAATAGGTGTAGATGCTATAGATTTTGGAAGCTCAATTTGACTATTGTCAAGTAAATCCTGAATGAGATGTTGTAACCAAAAATAACGATTAGTGGAATTTCCTATTCATTGATGGTAATCACAATAAGAATTGTCATCAAAATTATGCCCTTTTGGTTGAGATGGATCAAGTTATAGAGGTGACAGTAAGGTAATAAGATTAGTATTGGTGAGTTGTGGTAGAAAAACACTCAGAGGTGTACTAAAATTAGTAAAAGTATGTCTGTATGGTTATGGTCGAAGCTCCCTAGAGGTAAATAATGTGTTGACAATGTTTTTTTCATTCATGGGTTTAGTTGTAGAAGGCTTAAAGGTTGACTTATTCTGAAAATGTGTGGATGATGATGCTTTGTCTTTATATTTAAATTTGCCTATTGCTAGGAGTTTAGTATAACTAAGCTTGAGAGTTTGAAAAATTTGATCGAACAAGGGAGAGGTCTCAAAGAGAACACTCTCTTGAAGTAGTGGTAATAGACTTTGAATAAATAATTCCTAGAGCTCAGAATCTGTAAGTACGTTAATCATCTTAGCTAAATTATTTTTGTATCACAAGACATAATCAGATAAGTGTTTGTTGGACCCTTGTTTGAGCCGTGCCAATTGAAAATAGGAGATATTAGAGCCCATGTTGATAGAGAAATGTGTGAGAAAGGTGTTGTCTATATGTGTGAAAGATACTACTGAATGGATAGGTAGGTTATAGAACCAATGCATCACATAGTCTTGTAAATTGTGAGGAAAAAAATTAGCTAGAATGGTGTGATCATCCTCATAGTTGAGACATGCTACGTGGAAAGCTCAAAGATGCTCTTATGGGTCACAATGGCCTTTAAAAATGAGAAATTTTGGAGAGATGAAGTTAAGTTGAAATGAATAGGTGGAGATAGCTAGCGCAAAATGGGTATGCAATAATGAATTAGAATCTAAAGATGGTGATCCTCGAGAAGTAGTGAATTGGAGCTAGCGAATATGATTTTGTAAATCCTGATATAAAGATGTTAAATCAAGAGTGTTTGATGAAGAGACAAGTTTCATATTAGGAGTGCCAAGGTGGGTGATGGGAGCAGTAGTTATAATAATAAGAGTAGAAACATAAATGGATGGAGTAGGGAGCATGACAGCCAAAGAAGCCATGACAGAAGTAGAAGCATCACGAGTTCACTTAACAAAAATTAAAGCTTGTAAGACATGAGGAAGATGAGTAAGGTTTTCATGCAAAGATTTCCAAAATTCAGTAATAGTGTTGAGTTGATCTTGGTCAACATTGGTGTCTTCATCATAGGACTTCTCACTATCAGATGCCTATATTTCATGAAGAGGTACATTATTTGAATCATCCAAAGGATTATCAGTGTGAGATATAGAAGTAGGGATATTGGCCATTGGTTTGGAAAATCTACGGGTGAATGAGAGAACCTCACAATATTAAAAAGTCCCAAAACAACCAATAAAAGTGACAGGAATTAGAAGGAGGATCCCAAGGAATAAGTGTATTCAAAGATCGAGTTTAGAAAAATGATTAGATGTAAAATTGTAAACATATGCAATGTAGTTAATCTAAGCTATGAACAACTGTAAATAAAATAAATAGATGTTGTAAATGAATAAAAATATGACCTAAGCAACTAATCTAATGAAAGTAGAAAACCTAATATGCAAGAGAAGTATGAAAATGAATAAGATGATTTGATGATCTTGTAGGACTGTGTCTTAGAGATGACTGGAAAATCTGGAAGCAATAATGACTGCGCATAATCCCTAAAAAGGATAGATCTAGAATGATTCTCTAGACTAGGCTACCTAGAGAAGCATTGGGGCGCCTACAGGTGCTCTAGTCTATAGAATGGGCACCCTTCTATGTAAAATATTTGAAACTAATCTTCATAGGTTCGATAGGTGGTCCAAAACCCTTGTTATGTGTCGCATCATATTTGTTGTATTGCTTCAGGTGTCGTTGTTAATCCAAGATGAAAGGAAGACCTACAAAACCATAAACAAAACATCAATCCCTAAAAAATAAAAATACATATGATAGGATCAGAATGACCTCAGTTGTCATAATAGTGGACTTACTATCTAAGCATTGCACTACATTCCAGACCCAAATGTAGTTTTGTGTGTGTGTGAAGCATGCCCTAGGTTGCTCTTATGTCATTCACACTTTGTGATGTAGTGAGCTAACTATGATTAGAAAAATGTAATAGAATGGTGCATGGAATAGAATAGAATCCTACCCCTATGTTGTGTGTGATGTATATGTCCTAGCCTTTTGTCTTATGATGGAGCTATGTGGATGCAATTGATCTTCAATGCAATAGATGGATGTAACTCTAGGTGGATGATAGTAGTGACTAGTGCTTGGTCCCTCATTATGGTCTCATAACTTTATATTTATAGGGTTCTTTTGATCTAATTTTGTAATTAACCCCAAGATGGTTGGCCATCAAAAATTATAAAGACCTCAAATGGCTAGAAAGATCCCAAAAAGTGGCAGGAAAGTTCAAAAAGGATCAGGGCGCCCCTGGTAGGACCAGGGCACCCATGGGTGCCCCAATCAAAGCTAAAATGACAAGAAATGATGAAAGATGGCTGGGTATGTGTGTGGAGGAGGTCGAGAATGATGAAATAAAATAAAGCAAAATGGCCAAAAAATAAGGGTTAATTAGTACTTTCTTTTCTCAAAAACCCTCTAAATATTAATATGAGATTGAGACCAAATAATGTCTAAAGTGCATCGTTTTGTGTCTACATTAACCATGTCAATTCATTAAAGGAAATTTACAGAAAATATAGATAAGTGGGATTAGAGAAGTAATCCTATTAAATTGTAATGAATGTTTTGAGCCTGACTTAGGGGTAAAATTTAATACCATCAAATTTGAACCAACTACTGGAAATGATTTAATTAGGTGTCTCGGATAGACTTAATTATCATGGGACCCTGTTTCGGGAAGTTTTTTGTTATTCATGCAGGCTCGTTATTGGGTCGTGCACTTGGTTTAGAAGATTGAATTCAAAAGAAAATTACCCTAATTTTTTTCTCTAGTTTTAGGGTTCATTTTTAGCTCTTGCGGAGCTGGGTTCTACATCTACCCCCCAACTTCTATGAGATATCTCTGTAGTGATATCTCACTAGGATTTTTCCCCTGACTTCTCTGAGATATATCTACAGATATATCTCATAAGGTTTTTAACTCCAAAATTATCTGAAATATATTTAGAGTGATATCTCATTAGTATCTTTCCCCTTAACTCCCCCAAGATATCTTTGTAGATATATTTCATTAGACGTATTCCACCCAAATTCTCTGAGATATCTTTACAAAGATATCTCATTAGGATTCTTCTAGTCACAACTTAGCCTCCTTCCAACTTCTTTGAGTAATCCTTAGGGTGATATTTTTGACCCATTTTATGTTGCACACATGTTCCTTCCAAATTGTCTTTCTGAGGTTTTCTTACCTCCTAAGAAAAACTTAATTCTCAACATAGAGAGAATTCATTTCCTTTTTTATTCCTCTAAGGAAACTACTAATCTTGCATCATAAAGTCTGTATATGTGTGTGTGTGTGTGCGCTGCGCGCGCGCACGCGCGTGTGTGTGATTCAGACTTGGCATCCTCGAGGATTACTCCACCACCATATGACACTTCTAAACCAAACAATTATGCATCACTACATGCATGCATACTCAAGGAAACAATGTACACATCCCCATATTTGTCTGTGCATGCTTCTCCTTTTTAGGAACACATATCCTCAAGTGACTTTGTTCCCTTCAAATTGCATTCCATTTTGTGAAGTTCCTTGTTTTACCATAGATCTAACACTTCCTTAGACCTATTTATCCATTCTTGGATGTATGGTTTGAATTTGAACACTTATCCCCTAACTTTCTCTTGGCTCTCTCTTTTTCTTTCACATAAACTACCAAAGCTTCCTTTGAATGATATTATGCAACTAACCTCCTCCTCATATCTCCAAAAAATATAGTTGCAACTATAGCATCAATATTCAAAGTCTTTTTCATGTTGTTGATTCCAATCACCAAATTATCCTAAGAGTTTGATAAAGAAAAAAAAAGTGCAATACACATCTCTTTATCATCCATTTTCACATCAATATATACTAACTCACTCAACATAGTTTAAAATATTCAGATGTTTTACAACCAAATCACCATCATCTATTATCAAATAATACAATTTATTCCTTAGAAAAATATTATTCACCAATAATTTTTTTTGGTACAACACCGCTAACTTTTCCCACAACTCCATTATAGTTTTATAACCATACATTCAACAACATAGATTCAGAAACACATAGCGTATTAGTACTTGTTTACCCTTAATTAAATTATTATGATGAGTGATGTATAATTTAATTACATTTAATAGGGTAAGTTCAAAGAATGATGACTATTATAATTGATTAATTTCCAAAATTAATTAAGCAATATTAGAATAGTGTTATAGATCATACAACACAAGGTATAAATTTGAAAACACAATGAAATGGGTGCGCTTGGTTTGCTACATATGATTCTAGAAATATTTAGAAGCATACACTTTTAGAAATGGGTGATCTGAACAAGATGGACCTTCGAAATTAGAACTGTAGTTATGGATTCACTTGGATATGGGTCATACTAAATTGTCAGGATAGTACCATATATTCTTGACCTAACTATACGGTCTTGGACCTACTCTAAATTAGCTCATGTAACTTTATGTGTTGTCCACTTCCATTGATTTTTCTTTTGTTGTTAAACCCTAGTTATCACATATGCAGTGAGGATCTTTGAATGGATTGAACATCATCTCAAACACTAGCCATATATGAAGATTCCCACAAAATAAACATTAAAATGGTTTTGGGTACCCTCCTACACCACCGACATTGACATTTCTCAAAGAGGCCTTAAACCACATGTCATTCTCCACCTAGCATGTGATATCTAGATAGATAAATCATATTTGTCAATCACTTTGACATCTCTCAAGTTTTGACTTGGATCTTGATAAAATACTTGAGGAGAGAATGTTTGAGTGTTTGCAAATGAGAGATATAACTTCCTTGACCTGGTTTATAGCTTCATACCTAATGGGTATCATGACTTTATATGTGTTGGCTAGATTTTCTACATAGCTGAAAACCTAGGCAATCATGAGATAAATATCCCTCATTTACCGGTGGGGCTCCCGTGTAAAAAATTTCAATTAAATTTGCTAGTATCTATTTGTGGGTATTACTTTAACCATGTAACTCATGAACCATAGCTATACGGCTCTGCAACAAGTAAGCACTTTTAAAGAAATGAAATATCTAAAGAAGGGGGAAATAATAGAAACACGAGAATGAAAGGGGGAAGATGTGCAACCCAATCAATATATTACAAATTTGATCGCATACACATAGGTAAAACAGATAGATATTAACATAAAAAATTATAAGCAAAGGGAACTTTCAGATCTAGATCTAGAATAACACAAAGTTTATGAATAGATCTAAGACATAAAGTTAGAAACAAAATGCACCGTTGACACAAAGTTCTCCAGAAATATGCTCCTTTCTATTCCTCTGCTTCAAATAGCTATCAGGGGTTTCAGCACAAATTCTGGAACACAAGAATGTTACTTACAAATTATGATCCTTTAACCCATAGGTTCTTCCTCTATTTATAGTGTATGGAGAGGAAGTTACAAATAGGAAACTATATCTGAACTAGCACATGTGGAAGTTGTAAAAGAAACAACTGACAATCTCCCTCCTGGAATTCCTCTTTACATGACATGCATGATTTATAACTGAAAATACAACCTTATATTTTGCATGTCTGCCACCTATCTCCAAGTAAATGACCTCTTCAAGTAATGGCTTTTAAACTAATCACTTAAGTTTTATAATTTAATTGATTGCTCAATTACTTTGTCAGAGTAAATAAAAGAAAGAGGAAAAGAAAGAAGAAGAAAGCTGCAACCCTCCCAGTCTTGTTCTTCTTCCATATTCTACATGTGGTTGACTCTTTTTCCTTTGATTCTCACCAAACTGGATTTGGAAGCTATGCATGACTGTGATTTGCTTACGGGTATTGCCTTGAACATGTCTTCCCTTCTATCCTTGGAGCTTTTGTAATTCTTCTTCAGTACATGCAAAGTAAATTCAATGAAGGCTTCAACTGAAAGATTGGGAGAACATGCACAAGATCATGGAAGGAATTTTCCATGCTCTGACTTCTACACAGGCTGTGTTAGAAACAAGAGGATGATTTTTTTCTGGAAACCTTTGCAATTATGAGAGTTGAATCTGTCAATCAAATTGGTGATAGGTTCAGGACCTATGTCTGTATAATTGAGTTCAGCAAATTTGGAAGCTATGCATGATTATGTTGATCTTTCTCTTTCATCATGCTTCAACATGGCTGGAACAATCTTTGTTTGAGCTCTTTTTCTTTAATTCTGTCGGAATCCCTTGCAATTGGATCCATTTGTGTAGATCTGGCAACTTCTTTAGATTCGGAAGAAATATTCAATGTACCTAACATTGATTTGAACTTCCTTTCACCTGTATGAACACTTGTAATGAATACCTACAATTATTTAAGACAAACATGAAGTCCAGAGCATGAATAATTGATTTCTGTCACCAAAAATCTACATATGAAGCCCACTGCCCTAAAATTTGAGATTTTGCTTGCATGTAAAGCATGCAAAAATATTATTTATTTCACCAAAGCACTTGTACTAACATGCAGATGCTCAGAATGACCAAAATTAGGCTATTCCAACCCTAGGCACCAAAAATGGAAGCTTCCCGGTAGTGGAAAATAAACTTTAATGCAAAATTCTCCTTCCTCTAGCACCGAAACTGTCTGGGATGCAATCCTCTGCTAAAATAATTAATTACATCTTCATTATGGAAGCCCATGCTTATATAACTCTCATCATTCTATTTTTAATAATTGCCCCTCCTATTCCTGGCAATTAATTAATAAACAATGATGTTTATTCATTCAAATTGGGCACCTATTTTTGCATGCTGTTGGCTGCCATTAAATAAATTAAATTTATTTATTTTTAGCATGCTACCTTTAGTTCACTTTGACTTAACATCATGCATTGACCTTCTATTTATTCATGGCACCAAAATTAGGAATAAAAGCAATTAATAAATGCCATTAAAAGCATTATTTAATGCCCAAAGGGGTCACACTTTTTAGCATGGGTGATTTCTAAATTTAAGAAGTCAACTTTGATGGGATTATTCACACTGCACTGCAGCTCTAAAAATCCCTTCATTCACTTAAGTTGTTTGACTTGCATAATGGGAATTTTTACCCTACAAGGCAGGTAAGAAATTCTCGCCTGCCTACCGCCTCTAATTTTCCCACTGCAGCTTAAGTGACTTTCCAAAAAGTGTGACTTGTATTAAAATTAGCTTCCTTTGAAAAAGTGTGACTTGTTTGGATGAATAAAACCTTATGATGGGAAAATTTATCCTGCTAGGCAGGTGAAAATTTCCCATCGGTGCTTTAAGTGATTTTTCTTTATTTTATAATGGGAATTTTTACCCTGCAAGGCAGGTAAGAAATTCCGGCTAGCCTACCGCCTCTAATTTTCCCATCGCAACTTAAGTGACTTTGACTTCATGGGAAAAAGTTCCTTGCAAGGTAGGTAATAAATTTCCACCTGCTTGTTGCTACCAAAAATCCCATTGCAGCTTAAACCTATTCATTCCCAAAAAGTATGACCTGCCTGGGAGAGGCTTTTTGTGCATGACTTCATCATTTTTGGTTAGAATCTTGTATTTTGAGGTTGATTCCTTCTAGCGTTGTGTTGGTAGATGATCTCTAGATGCTTCGGGCAATTAAACAGACTATACTAGTGAAAGAATTGACCTAGGGGAATTTCACAAAGAAATTGAGGAGAAAACCGAAGAAAAACACAAAAGAAATAAATAAAAGCAAAAAACGTTGCCAGAAGTCACAAACAAAGCTCTGAATTCATTCCCGATGATAACCCTATTGAGATGTGTGGATACTAGCATGAAAAACATCAACAGGATTCAACTGGAGCACAATTTACTTCAAAAGGGGCATTATTTATTTAATAAATAATTAAATAAAAAAAAATCGCAGACAAAACTTGGTGGAGGGATAAAATGAGTTTCGGCATCTAGGTATTTGTTGAAATTGGCTCGTATGATACACTGGGAATATCCTAACATAATACATACATCTTCTAGCAATAAAAACACAAAAGGACCCTTATTTTAAAAAGAACGAATTTTTTTTCAAATGGGTAGTCCCAGATTTCAAGGTGAAATCTGGGGACACCAAGATTTGATAATATGATATTTAGGGAGATTTGGGTTCCTCTTAAAAGTTTATGAAGTGATTTTTCTATTACATTTCCTTAAGAGTTCCATGTTAGCAAATGAGGTAGTGTTTGCTTGCTTATTGATTAACAAAAATAAGGAATTCCTAGATGGCCTAAAGGGGATATCTAAGGTATTATTGTTAATCTATTTAGGAGGACTAAAACATTGTAAATGGACTAAAGTAGTATGAAATAAATGTAAATAAACTATTTTAGATGAAATGAAACCCTAGTGTGTAAGAAAAGAGTAATGAAAAGACTCGGTTAATAACATAACATTGTCGCACAGTGTTGCAGATTTGGAAATAAAATATGGAAGTGCAGACCAACCTTTAAAGACCCTACAAAGGGAAGATCTGGACTATTTGAGATGAAAAAGACACCTGGGAGTGTATTGGGGTGCCCCAAGGTGCCCCAGTCTGTAATTTGGGCACTCGGAATAACGTAGATGCTCTAAACCTCAATTTGGTAAGGTCACTAAGTATCTTTAAGTGATTCTCATTTGTCGTGTTGGATTCGTCAAATGAACTGGAGAATGGCCCGTAATGCAAGGAGAAGTATCAAACCCTAAAAAAAGAAAGATGCATATGAATGGGTCAGACTGACCTCAGCTGCTAAGCGGGTCGTCTTATTGTTGAGCGTTGCACTACATTTTAGACTCAAAGGTAGTTCTGGTGTGTGTGTGTGTGTGTGTGTGTGTGTGTGTGTGTGTGTGTCATGCCCTATGTGCTCTCGTGTCATTCACACTTTGTGAAGTAGCGAGCAATAGTAACTATAGAAATGTAAGTAGCATGTGTTCATGGAATTAGAATGGAATCCCTCACCCTATGAAGTGTATGTGATAGCTTGAGTGCATGGAAGTATGTGGATGTAAGTGATGCAATGCATGCAACCCTAGATGGAGCGATAGTAGTGATAAGATACAATGACCTCAGATCCTTCTTATGGTCTTATAACTTTATATTTATAGGGCTCTCAATTTTAATTTCTTAATTAATCCTGACAAGGCCGACTAAGAAGAAAATAAGGATGACAAACAACTAGAAGTGACCCAAAAATAAGCAGAAGAGGTTATGTATGAACCGGGGCACCTGGAATGGGACCAGGGAACCTCATGTGCCTAAGTACAGGCTGGGGCGCCTTGATTTTTGGAAAGAATGTCAGAAAGGTCATGAAATGGGATTATAGGTATTGGGAAATACGCGGGAAAGAAAAAATAAAAGATAAGAAAAAGGTGGCCAAAAGGTGGGATTAATTAGTACTTTGTACACTTGAGAACCTTATAAACAGTAGTATAAGGCCAGGCTAAATATTTTCTAATGTGCAATATTTGTGTCTACACTTATTTAGAGTTCCATAGACAATTTATCTAATGAAGGATGACCCAAATGAAGTATAATCCACAACTAAATATATTGATTTGAAAGTAGAGTTAGAGGACATATCGGTCCAATACCATACAAATGGGTTAGGATTGTATAAAAATTCCTAATTCAGTTTGTTGGCTTGGACCTCATCCACTCGAGTCTTGTACTTCAAGAACTTATGCAAAACTTTTGATTTTTTGCATTGACTTGGACCTCATCCGCCCAAGTCTTGTAAATCTAGACGCATTCAATGCATTGTGATTCCCTCTATTGAATGTGTGAACATTCTCAGTGTGTAAGGACACCAAGTCTAAACATAGTTTTGGACTCTCTTGAATAGTTTTGAGTGTCACTCTTTGAAGTTGGATCTTGTCATAGCCCAGAGTGCATAGTTAAATCAAGAGGTCCTTCTAAAGTCAATTATTACCAAATTTGAGTGGCTACATTTCCCCTCTTTAAGTATAAATCAGGAAAATTGTATGTTTAAAAGGAAATTGTACTTGAGTGTGCAAACATACTTTTCCTTTTCTTGAATGTTTTTTGCATTTGTGATGTTTTTTATTATTGACATGATCCATGATGAAACCTACTATAAAATGTGTAGTCAATGTCTATGATAGATAATAACTGTAACTCACCAATAAAACATGTATCACAAAAGATTTACATTTTCATATATATGAAGTGAAAATATGTAAACAAGGAAATAATACACATGTTTTCTTATGATTTTATCTTTTGACTGGAGTATTTATTATTACTTGAACTTTACTTTAAATGACTGGGGTGATTATTCCCTAATCAATGTCGAGAATAAACAAGAGTGTTAGGTCCATACAACCTAACACAAGAAATGTGAAAGAGATAGAAGAAGAAAGAGGTACAAATGTAACCATGTGAAAGAAGAAGATTGTGTACCAAAGATATTAAACAATTATAATATATTCCCCTTTAATTCTAATAGGTGAGTAGATCCTATCCCATGAATATCTTAGCTTCTCATTGTCTTCCATAACCCCACATATCATACTTTTGTAAATAGATCTAGACCCAATTCTACAAATAAGAACATAATAGTATAAAAGAGAATAGGTTCCCCAAAACTCTCCCCATATGTCAGAAAAATGAGTCTGAACTAAAATAAATCTCAAAATGTGTTGAAATTATACTAGAAAAATTTAAATAGGAAGGATATCCATGCCCCAATTTTTTCCTAAAAATGAGCCTTAAGATAAGTCTTTGTGTGAACTGGGGCAAAGAAGGAATGAACAATTTCATACCCCCTATACTAATCCTTAAACTAAGTAATCTAGATGTTAAAATTTCAAAAAACCTATATACATAGGTGAAAATATGACAATTTTAAAAAAGATGATGAAAATTTATTTGGTCATAAATGTGTGGAGGTTTAGGGACTATACCATATTGTTCTTACCAAATTGTATGGTTCTGACTATGTGTTGTTTTTGCCAAAATTCTATGTATGAATTGCATTTCTAGATGTTTATACCATGTCTATACCTACATCTACCCCCAAAACTGTTTTCTATATCTATTGAAAATATAGAATAAACCTTGGATGGATGTCCCCTCTTTTGAGGTATGTGTTAAAACCATGTTTGATCATATGAAATCAAAATAAATAGGATGTGTATTGTTGATAGAGATGTATAAGAAGCTATATAGAGTACTAAATAGGTGACTTCGTATGTACCAAAATTTGCATGGTGATACATACTCAGAAGAGTTCAAATCACTGATGATGATAAAGATCAATTACAATGATGATCATGTCCAATTTCCTATCTTGGAGCATGTTGTTGTAGCCCATTCATGAAATTTTAATTAACTTTTCCTAAATTTTTCCCACTTTCCTTAATTAATTTACAGATTTTCCCTTAGATTTCTACTAAATTTAGTTATGGCAACTATGCAGGTGGTTACGCAACTACCCCAATGGTTGCGATCCAAAACTACTGGTCTACCCATGGTGAGTAAAATGTTCGGCGGTTACATAACTTCTTTGGATGTTTCATAATCCACACAGATCACACTGCGAAGGTGCGTATTTAACTGAGCCTTTTCCAGTGTGTTTTAAATGTGTGTCACCTTCTTGAAAATCATATTTTGTGAGATATTAAATGTATGACCGACATCATTGTTCTTTATTTATTAGATGCAAACAAACCTCTTCTTATAAAACCCTAAATGCAAGAGTAACCCATATCTTTGATGATGTTAAAGTACATATTTGGCACAAGCTGGAATAAGCTACCATAAATATGAAACCCTAATTGAAAGAGATTGGAGTGAATGATTTGGAATTACATTGTTATTCATGAAATTAGAATCTTGCCATTAGAATTACTGATGAATAAAAAAGGAAGAATCTCATTTAGTTGTGCATAATAAATCTCTTACTCTATCGAATAACTACATGTAAACCAAGGTGGCTCCAACACGGCGGGGGGATTCCTAGGCACTTTCCAGAGACTTCTCCTTGGGCACCTATGACTATTCATTAGAGCTCAGAATAGTTTGAGGGGATGTCAAAAAAACATTGCCGAGTATTGATTGTCTCTATACAATATTGGTCTCAGGTTTGTGTCACTATAAATTGCAAGAAGTTTCATTTATTTACCTGTAAAACCTCAAACTTTACATCAAATTCCAAAAATAAAAGATGTAATATGGGGAGCATCATTGACCCTAGGTCATTTACCCGACTGAGTGAATTACAACCGAGGATTGCACTACATCTCATACTCCATGTAGTTTTGTGCATGTGTGAAAGATTGTGCCCCAGGAGCCCTTGTGCAAGTGCACTTGATAGTGGGTCATAGCTTTATGTACCAATAGTAAATATATGTGTGGATTTACAAAATGAACTTCCCCTTCCTATGAAGTGTAGGGTATAAATTTATAGAAGATTTTCCATTCTTTCTGGATGTGAGATAGATGCCTTGAAGTGCTTTAAGTATCCTTTAGATTAGTGAAAGCTTAGGTAATTATAATAGATTAAATGCTTAGCAGAATTGGTCCACATTAGTTTTGGTCACATAGCTTTGTATTTATATGATTCCCTTGGTTAAATTTTTAATTGACAGCTGGAAGGTATTGACCCATAAGAAAATAATATGCCCAAAAGATCAAAAGATGCCCAAAAAGAGCGAGTAAGATGAAAAGAGGTCAGGGGCATAGAGGGGTTGAGGGCACCTATTTCGCTTGGTGTAAGAAGTCATAAAAGATCAAAAAAATAAAGTAGATTGACTTGGTTGTATGGTGTTTAAGAATTATAAATAGAAAATAAGAATTTACATTAGACTCAAGGAGAGTAATTAAATTGATTTAATTTTCAAATCTTCTAGTTCTTTTCACATTGCTAATCATATGCATATAGCAAGTATACTTTTAGGACCTACAAATCTAACACAACTCCCTATGTTTCCTTAGTTGGCCCAGGTTGATTAAACATTGACCTTTCCTCTTGCGGATTCTTTATGTTGTTGAGTTTATATTCGATAATAGACTAGTTGCTTACACATCCACATTTCCCATCCAAGTGGCCCTAGGAAACCCAGAGAACTAGTGTGTGACCCAAGAGTGCCACACCCAAACATAACTACATAGTTGATAGACATAGAACAGGGGCCTCAAACACCGCATTTTTCAAAACCACTTCAATTCCTCCCATTATTATCTCATAGTTGAAGACCTTGAGTGTTGAAATGGATAGTTCTAACATGTTCTGGCATAGTCAGCCTAATCGATATTAGATTCCATGATCCATAGCTTCATCCTTCCTATATGTTTCTTATCACACCTCCAAGAAATTTTTCTAATTATTTTTAGTGCAACAGGATAGCAAGACGATGTCCTGAACATGTATCCTATCGGCCCATTTGAGGAATATTTGGGTGATTCTAATATTGATCAAAACCTCTGTGTGCCATTCTCATTCACCACTCCATATTACCCACACAACTTAGGCAGTTTTTTGGGTGATCTCCCGCCATAGAGTGAACTTATGACCGAGCATTACACTACATCTCAAACTCTAGGTAGTTCGTGTGTGTGTGTGTGTGTGTGTGTACCATGTGTATACATGTGTGTCACCTATGTGTGTCACATATGTGTGTGTCCTATGTGTGCCCTATGTGTATCAATGTCCATAGTCATGTGTTCCATATCATATAGCCCTTGTCCTAGTGCACTTGATACCTGTGTGATGGTCAAGATGCATCCATATGTAATTCAATGTGTTGATTATTAAACATACAATTTCCACTTCTTATGAAAAACTATACCTACAAAATTAAAGGTAGTTTACGTATGTCCCTAGAAACCATGGATTGCAAAACAAAAAGATGCCTAGAAATAGATAATGATAGTATAAAACTTTAGAAGTAACCAACAGGAACAACACATGTAGAAAAATAAAAGAAAATGGTCAATTATTTTGAATCATATAAATAATGACATATAAAAGTAGATAAAAGGTGTTGACCCTACACACATGTGACAACTAAATGGTTGAACCACAAGATAATCAAGATGCCCTAAATGCTCACAAGACAATAAGTTAAGAGGCCCAAAAAGAGCAAGTAAGATGAAAAGAGGTCAGGGGCTCCCAGAGGGGATGAGAATGCTAGTGTCACACATATGTAATAACATATGCATGAAACAAGTAAAGTATTAAAAACATGGATAAAATGATGTGTAATACCAAATAGCAAGAAGTAACACACACATATATAATAACATATGCATGAAACAAGAGTTGTGAATTACTAGTGATACAACATGATGTAGTAACTAACATGATTGACAAGTATGCTTTTAGGAAATACAATAGATGTCAACACTACACAGTGCGTGATTATGTGTCTACAGTTAGTCCTATAAGTATGAAAAGTAACAAGTACACAATGTATATAATTCAATGTAAATGAGGAAGTGCAAATGAACTATAATAGAATAATAACACCTATGTATAATGTGGAGGGATTGTCCCCAAATGATGAGAATGTGTAAGGAAACAATGAGTGCTCCTATAACCATGTATTTATCTATGCGTCTCTACATCCAACTCAATCTACCAAGTGAGATGCATATGCGTAAATAAATAAAGCATGTTATCTATCAAACCAAAGTGACAAACAAGACATATGACATAAAGTGCTAAAAACTCAAGTAAAATGCACAAGTCTTGATTTTGTATTTTTGCCAATATTTGAATGTTTTTTTATCATCAAAATGCATAGCTAAGTACAGAAGGGGTGGATAACAAGAAAAAATATCTGATGAGAACATCCCAATGAGGTTAATAAGCTACAAGGGAAGATAGAGACTTAATATTCAATTGTGATTCAATTGGTTCCATAGTGGTAACATGTGTCAAATAAGGTACATATGACGCAAGATAGTTTCACAGATCAAGGTAGAAATGGGATCAAGTGTTTCACATATTTCTATAGTTTCCGGTTGGAGATGAATGAGGATTTGAACCTCATGAATATCATCTAAGTAGATGAGGCCCTGATTCGACATGATCATCCACATCTAATAGATGCAAAAGTAGTATGTGAAGAATGGTGCCTATGTGGTGGACTAGAGGAACGAGTGTGAAACACACTAGGAGGATTTTAAGAATATGTGTAGGTAGTATGTGATCTAAAGAACCTACGTATGGATCTAGGGGAGGGGTGGCTATGAGAAATAGTGCATGGGATTACATGCCTATGAGAATACTTAGAGAAGGGAGATAAAGTGTGTGCAACCAAAGTTCTATCGAGAGACCTAGGAGGACTAGAGTGACTAGGTATAATGTGTATAAGGATAATCCTAAAGAGGAATTTAGAGTTTTATGGCCATGAGAGACATTTTGTGATACTAAAGGTCTATCCATAAAATAACTAGGAGGATGAACAAGAGATGGAGAAATATGCACATTAAGAGGGGCAACCTAAAAGGAAATACCTCTGATGGTGATAACCCATTGATTGTGGATGAACTTAACATATTGATTGATAACAGAGGGAATTTCTTGAAGCATTCCTAGCCAAGGGAGACCTAACTCTAGGGTATTCTGAGTGAAAGTGGAAGCAATCGAGAATGAAAATGATGTAGTACTAAGACCAACCATGATGGGTAGGGTGATACGAATATAGTGAGGATTTGTATCAAGTGCAAGATTGTGCATAGAAATTCCCAAATATTGAAGCATTATTAGAGACAAAAACATTGTTCTTATTGTGTGGATAGAACAAAACATCTCAAATGGGTATGTGATAAATAGAAATAGAAATATACAAGCTATTTGAAATAAGCGCAATATTGATATCACAATCACCAAAAGTAATGATCAAAGTATAAGATAGTGTATGATTAGTTGTGTCAATCATTTCATCCAAAGGGTGATCATAAGAGGGTAGCGGAGGCACCACACAATAATCATTATGTACATCTGAAGAAGATTTTGCAGAGTCATGCTTAGGAAGTGGATCACTAAATATTTTCATAGTAGAGTTATCATTGTTTGTCTTTGAAAATCAGTGGGCTTATCCCATTCAATAGATTTAGAATTGATAAAATCTTGAATAACATGACAAAGATCTAAGAGGTTTTTTGTAGAGTTCCCAACACACCAATGATAATCATAATAGGATTTGACCTTGATGCCTACTCATATTAACCTTAAATGGTGGAGGGAGAGATATGAGATTGCAATCAAGTAATTATTTCAAGACAATGTGAGGAGGACTTGGTATATGAGTAAATTGATGGCACATGGGCTGCGATTGTAGCTTAATAGGTTGCAAGATGGCATTAAAGGCATCCTTAGAAGTAAATTTGGCATCATTGGGCTTTCCTTTGAATGGGGTTTTTCTTGAAAACTTGATAGTAGGCGTGGGAGGAGATATATCAATGTACTTGATTTTTTCCATATGTAACAATTTGGCATCATGCTCTTTCAAGGTGGTGCATACATAGTAAAAATATTTGAACTTATTGAACATGACCAAATCTTGCAAAGGAGCTAGTAAATGTGTACAAATAGGTCTTACAATTTGTTATCAAGTAAGATATTGCTCATTTTGGTGAGCAGGGTCTTGTAACACAATACATAGGTATTAATAGGTTCATAATACCCTTTTCCTATTTGAGCCAACTATGTATAAGAAAGTTTGTCCTCAATATTGACAGAGAATTGTGATTAAAAAAAAATCTACTAAAACAATGAATGTGGGAATAGAGTGAGTGGGGAGAGCATAAAACCATTGTAATGTGAAGTTCGTAAGACTTTGGGGGAGAATATTGGTAAGCAAGATGTCATTAGAAGCATAATTGAAGAAACTGACATGGAATGAGTGATGATGTTTAGTGAGATCCCATTTTCCGTCATAGACAAGAAATTTAAAAGAAACAAATCCAATAGGTAATGGATAAGAAACCACTTCATGTGTGAGTGAATTGCTAAGTAACTGTGTAGAATCCATAACATTAGAGGGAAAATGATGCACCTTCTTGAAATTTTAAGATTATTTCTTGTAAAGTATGAACAAGGGATTAAAGAGCATGTGTGCTAGAAGAATATACATGCAAACCGTGAGGAGTAGATGTCGGGTGTGTAGTAATAATTTTGGTTGTAGGGATAACCATATAAACATTTAGGATTGGTAGATGGGATGCCCCTAAAGGAGTAGGCAACATAAATATGGGAACAATAGAGGTTATGGTGTGATACCAAAACATTCTCAAGATGATCTCGTGAAATATAGAGTAAAAGGTCAATATTAAAGGGGTTCTCTTGCAAGAATTGGTTGAATCATTGGGCATCCTCATTGGGGAGACCTTCATTGTTGGCTAGATTTTCTGCATAGCACAAAACCTAGGTAGTCATAAGATAAATCCCCCTCATTTAACTAGTGAGGCTCCTGTGTGTCAGATTTGTCAATTTAAGTATGCTAATATCTAAATGGGGTTTTACTTTAACTACTCAGTTCATGAACCATAACTGAACAATTCTGCAGCAAGTAAGCAGCTGTTTAAAGAAAGGAAAATCTATAGAAGAATGTAATTACATAAACACATAGAAGAAATGGGGAAGATGTGCATCCCAATCAGTAGATGGCATAGCTAATTGCATACACATAGAATAATCCAATAGATTATAAACACAAAATTCTAAAACAAAGGCAGCTCTAGATCCAGATCTAAAATAACACAAAGTTTATTAAGAGGTCTAAGATTAAAAAGCAAGAAACATAGTACACCATGACAAAAAGTTCTCCGGAAACCTGCTCCTTTGTATTCCTTTGCTCCAAGTGGCTCTCAGGGGTTCAACACAAAGTCTAGAACACAAGATTGCTGCTTACAAATTTTGATCATTAACCCGGAGGTTCTTCTCCTACTTATAGAATGTAGGAGGGGAAAGTACAAATGGAAAACTCAAACTGAATTGAAACACAAACAACAAGTAAAGATGACATTTGGCAATCATCCTCCACTAACTTCTCCTTAAGTAACACATGTATCACTTAACTAATAGAAGTGTTCCACATAACTTTAAGCAATGGTTGCAAAACCAATAACTTTAAAGTTTTACAATTTCATCCGGGAACATAGAAAATAGAAGAAGAAAGAATAGAAGAAGTCATGCCAACTGTAACATTTATGTCTTCTACTTGTTCTGATATCAGATATACTTGTCGAACATGTAACTCAGCATCTTTCCATCTATTTTAGCCACTGCTTCCTTCTCTTTCCTGAACTGCAACAATCCTTCATTAAACACTTTGATGCACACTTCCACATCTTCCAAGCTTGGCCCAAACCTCGCAATATCCACCTGTAGCGCCACCAGTCTACAAATAGAATTCATCGTGAAAGGCTTAGTAGCTTTATCAATTCTCTTTTGCACCATCAGAAGAGACCCTTCCAGGGAACTAGGTACCTTGCTAGGAACGATCTGCACGTATGAAGTAACACCTCCGACCACGTCCTCCTCAATGAAAGAAATGATACTATCTACTAAGGATGACGTCCTACTCTTAAGTGTCTGCATCCTTTTCAGCAAAATTGTGTAGATCTCCAAACGAAAAGATACTGCAAACTCTAGTTGCTTCCCCTTATCAACTGGTCCATCCGGTACAATTTGCTCCATAACCAATACATCTCCCGATAGCTTGTTGATCGCAGCCAAAATACTCAGGTTACTCTCAGCAACTATGTTCATGTCTACTATGCTTGTCACCAGTTGCTACAACTGATTTGTCACATCATTCATAACCTTTAGGCGGGCTGACACCTCTCCAAGTTATACAGCAGCTTGACGAATAATCAAATCCTTCCATTCGTCAATAGCTTTTACTTGATTGCTTGCATCCTCCATTTCCTGCATAAGATGATCACTCACCTGCTCTGAAATGGGCTGAATGGAAGGCTTAACAACCTTGGCTATGATCTCACACAACTGAGATACCTTCTTTTGAAGTTCTTCTTTCTCCACCTTTTCACTGTCAAGCCTAAGGAATAGAGAATCTATCAATGTCTGCATATCTTGCTTTAATCCTTTAGTGGTGGCTTAACCGAGGGGTACATTGGTTACTGTCACATCTTCTGCCGTGAGCTCATCCTCTTTCTTTCCTTCTACCAGAATTGACATCTTAGCAAACTTCTCTCCTGAATTCTCGATGATCAACCTTAAAGTTACCTTAGCAACTTTTGGCCTTTTGTCTCTTCCGCCAAGATTCTGGAGTAGCTGCAAGTCGTGCTCCTCTAAATTCATCTCCATTCTTTCTTCTGGAACCAACTGCGAAGCCAACCATTTCGAGAAGTTACTTCTCAGAGAATGAGAAGTCGCTAAGTGCACTGCAATCTCCCGCTCTGCCTCCTCTCCATCAGAAAGTGCCACAATATTATGGCTGCCATCCTCTGAATCATCCAAGCACAAAGCCCTTTCGAACTCTGTCATCTGTAGCTTTAACATCTCCTTTGGAACAGGTGATGAATGGAGTGGCTGAGGAGAGAAGATGAATGTCACCAGATTCAGTAGAGGCATGGAAGTATCCTGCTGCTGCGGTGCAATAGTTGGTGAAGTACTGGGTGCTGGAGAAGCCGAAGCTAAAACCATGGTCGTAGAAGTGATCTTCTCCTTTGATTGAGATCTTATGTGTACTTTCAACTTCTCAGACCTTCTGTTGCTTTCTCCTTCGTGCTTCCGCTTGAGGGAATCTCCTGTGTCAAAGTTACCCGTGACTTGATTCATCAATGCTTCATCAAGGCAATATCCCTTCGTCAGCAACCAGTTTGAAGTATTCACCAAAACAACTCCAGATCTTTCTTCAATTGTATGGCAGCCTCCTACGTTATCCTACAGTACGGCTTTATCTCCTCCCATTTGATGGTAAGTGTCAAGTACCACATTCCCATCATCTTTAAGATCTGTAGGTATCCGCGCTAGTCCAAAGTCGAACACTTGCTTTGCTGATAGCATGCTGAAATCTCTCTTTCTAACCTTGTACTCACTTTTGCACTTCATCCAAAAATATTCTAATGAAGGCACATATGCGTACTCCTAGGAGATCGTCTTCCTGGCTACTCCAAATGGATCGAAGTTCAGCCATGCGGGGAAGAACTCTTGCTCATACTCGGATAACATCTGCGTCTCCATCCCTCGAGCTCTATGAATGCTATGGCAGCTATAACGTCTGAAAGTGGTCAGGAAGAAGCCCGTAGACTTGTGTCATTTTGATTGAAGGTCGTGTATCTCCACAAGTTTCCTGCTCAGCTCCATGGCGATCAATCTATCATTCAGATACCTGGGCATCTTTATTAGTTCTCTAGAAAATCCTATAACCTTGAGGTATGTGAAATCTGCAAACTGAATGAATAGACTGCCAATCTTGGACACAGCTTCCCACGCTTCCTTGCTTACCTTGTTGGCCTTCAAGTCTTTGTCTAGCCTACAAATGAAATTGTAGAAGAATTCATCATTTACCACTTTGAAATCTTTCTCACATGCAGGTACAGCGAGCTGTGGGTAGCACTCGAAAATGGGGTCCTTAAAAAGAACACCACATCTATCCAGCTTGGAAAATATGCCTTGTGAAGCTGCAGCATACACCAAGTAGGAAGTTATTTTGAAGCTGAAAGTACGCTTCATGTTCTGGAGTTGCTCACCAATGTTGTAGCTAATAATTTCTGACTAATTGATTATGGAATCAACCTTGTTGACTTCAATGGTCCTAATGAAAGCATACATCCATGTACGGAAAGTGTAAGCATTTGCCTCGCCATTAATCCTGCATAACAATTTGAAAATATCATCGACCTCCTGCACCAAATTGGATCGCAGAAGAGTTCTTGGGAACTTTGAAGGAGATCTAGGATTCTTCATGTATCGGCTATCCATTATGCTCACGCAATCAACTCTATACTTCTCCCACCTGCTGCCGGCATCCTGAAGACTAATGGAAGCCACCACCTTTCGCACTGGAATCTTCAAACAATAATTGATGAACTCTGTGTCCAGCCGAATTATTGTTTTCCCGGTAGCATCTCGCACTAATCTGGATGAAGGATGGTAAGATCTAGCACACTCCATAATAAACTCTGGCAACTGGGCTGTGCATGGAAAGGCTGCAGCTCAGATAATTCCATTGCTTTTAACCGCATGCATGAGTGAAGTCTTTCCCGCTCTAGATCTATCAATCAGTTCATAAAGAGGTTCTGGACCTAGATTTGTGTCTCCTATGTCTACAAGTTTGGAAGTGATGCATGACTCCATCGTGCTTTCTTTTTCATCTCTCTTCGTCATGGCTTTGTCTATCTTTGTCTGAATAATTCTTTTTCTTCTTACTTGGCTGGATTTCTTCAAAACTGGTGTAGATCTGGATATTTCTTCAGATTTGGAGGATATATGCAATGTATTGGACATTGATTAAAGCTCCTTTTCTTTTGTAAAGCACCTGTAATGAATTCCTGCAATTAATTTAAACAAAAATGGCCACCAAAGCATGAATAGTGAATTTTAATTGTAAAAATCTGCACTTTTCAAGCCTGCTGCCCCAAAAATTGATGTTTAATTTGCACATAAAGAGAGCATGAAACCTTTCAACAACACCTGAGCACCTGTAACACCTATGCAAACAATTATGCAGACAAAAATCAACCTCTTTCAAAGCATGCGCCAAATTTGGAAGCTTTTAGCGTTGTTTTCACCTTTGTCTAAGCAAAATCCTTCTTCAAATGGGGCGCACTTTTCCTCTTGGCTGCAATTCTTTACCTGTGAATTAAATAATTCACCCTTATGGCAGCCCATGCTTATATAACCCTCATAATTCTATAATTAATAATTGCTTTTCTTATTCTTGGTAATTAATTAATTAAAAATCATGCTTCTCTCTTTAACTGATGTGTAAAAATAGCATGTTTAAGGACAACCATCCAATAAATTAAATTAATCCAATTTAATCATTCACACTTCACTTCACTTAAGCTTCACAGTGTGCCTTGACTTAGCCACTGAAAATAGAATTTAATTTAATGATTTAATGCTTCAAAAATCATTAAATATATCCTAAATGGGCCGCACTTTTTGACATGAAGGGGACAACCTTTAAATAAATTAAATTTAATCAATTTAATCCATTTAAATCTATTTATTTTATTCCCTTTGGCTTTGTTGACTTTCTTCCATACTTGGGCGCCCTTTTTAGAAGAAAAATTAATTAATCTAATCCACTTTAAGGCTGACATCTTCTCACCAAAGGGGGCGCACTTTTTTGCATAATAGAATTCTATTTTTAAGAATTTTTCACAATGGGATTCTTTACCCTGCAAGGCAGCCCCAGAAATCCCATGATCCACTTAAGTGATTTGACTCTGACAATGGGATTATTTACCCTGCAAGGTAGGCAATAAAATCCCATGATTTCACTTAAGTCACTTTTCTTTTATTTCACCATGGGAATTTTTACCCTGTAAGGTAGGCAATAAATTCCCGCCTGCCTGCGGCCTCTAACTTTCCCACTGCAGCTTAAGTGAATTTTATATCACGGGAAAAAGTACCCTGCTAGGCAAGTACAAAATTCCCACCTTTCCTGCTGCTTCTATTTTTCCCATTGCAGCTTAAATCCTTTGTTTTCCAAAAATGCGCCCAACCCTGCAGGGGCTTTTCTGTGCACGAATTTTCTTTTTCCCAGTGATCCAGACCTCCGATGGTGACTTCCTCCGGGCATAATGTGCGTATATGTTCTCCAACTGCTCTAGGCCAAGAATCGGGCTTACCCGACAAAGAAATTGTTCTAGAGAAATTTCACAGAAAACGAAACAGGACAACACAAAAATATGAAAAATTGCCAAAAGTCACAAATAAAGCCTAGAACTTATTCTTTGTTAAAACCCTTCTGATACATAGGAATAATGACATGTTTGATCATAACAGAGTTAAAACAGAGCGCAAATAGCCTCAAACGGGGCTCAAAATAATTAAATACAAATTTCCCGCAGACATATCCCAACGACAGGAATATAACGATTTTGGGCATCTGGGTATTTGGCAAAAAAGGCTAAAATGGCTCTTTAGGAATATCCTGACACAATACAAGAACTTTCAGGTAATAAAAACACAAAACGACCCATTATTTTAAAAGTACGAAATTTTTTCGGATAGGGTAGTCATAGATTTCAGGATGAAATCCGGGGTGACACCATTCATCATGTTGGTCAGGGTGAGAATTGGAATCTTGGGCTTAAACATGATCAACGATGATAACAAAAGAAGTATAAGCGAAGAGATCATGCGTTGGGTTAGAAAAACAAGGAGGGGCACGGGAGAAAGAGGAGTTGACACATGATGAGTGACACTTGTTATAGGAATTGATTCGACAAGAGGTGGTGTGTGAATATCTATGGTGATTGCCTTAATTTCATCATGTGTTATGCCATTAGTAAATAAGGAGTCATCATGATAGGATGTGATAGACACATTGTTGCGGCCCTTATCAGGAAGGGTGGTGTTAGATTCATCATCACAATCGGAAACAATAGGTATATGTGAAAAAAGGGTACAATTTCTAGATCATTAGCACCAGTTGGCTAGAGAGGAGTAGTATTGGTTTGAATTTAGCGGCGTAAATCTTTAATAACAAATTTACAAAATAATTGGGGTTTATAAGGAGGAAGGATTAGTTTGGTTGCGGTAAATGCATCAAAATCAACAAAATGCTCATTGTTTGTGAGCTAGGGAAAAAACAACCCTGAGGTGAGCACAAAAAGTAGACATGATGAAAAACAAAAGAAAGAACAAGCCTAAAAAAATAATCATATATCCCAATAGAAACCCCAAATCAACTAAAGTTTAGAGATCAACATGCCTAATTCACAAGGAACTAGATAAATCCTATATTATGTGAGGGATTTGATCAAAAATGGGTTCACCAAAATGTTTACCCTTAGTTAAATTATTGTGACTAGTGATGTATTATTTAAATAAGTTTAATAGGGTAAGGTTCAAATACTGATGATTATTATAATTAATTAACTTATAACATTAATTATGCAATATTAGAATAGTGTTATAGATCATACAACACAAGATATAACTTTGAAAACATAATGAAACATTGAACTTAACCTACTACAAATGATTCTAAAAAGATATGGGAGTGTACACTATTATAAATGGGTGATCTAAACCTAAAGAACTTCAAAACTAGAATTTTAGCTATGAATTCACCTGGGTCAGGGCCATACCAAAATGTTAGGACCATATCATATGGTCTTGACCTAATTTTACGATCTTGGACCAGCTTTGAATTGGCTCATGTAACTTTTTGTTGTGTTAAATTTCCTAGATTTGGCTGTCACTATCATACCCTAGTTGTCACACATGTAATGAGGCTCTCTGAATGGAATGAACATCATATCAAACCCTAGTCATGGATGAAGTGTCTTATAAAACAAACATTAGAATGATTGTGGGAAACCCTGTGTACTACTGATGTTGGCACTATTTTGAAGAGGCCTCAAATCACATGTTGTTCTCCACCTATCATGTGATATCTAGATAAATCAATCAAATTTTGTAATTTCTTTGACCATGCTTGTTTTGACATGGCTCTTGCTAAAGTACTTGGAGAGAGGGTGTTTGAGTGTTTTTGGATGAGAGATATGGCTTCCTTAACTTGGTTTGTAGGTTCAAACCTGATGTGGGTGCTACCCTAATGACTTTTGATGCGATAATGTGAGATTGAGGGGGCCTTGGATGCCTCTTGCAAGTGTATGAAGTTAGTGCTCTAGTGTATTGCCTTAGGAGTTCTAGGTTAGCAAATGAGGTAGTGTTTTCTTGCTTATATAGGGTTTCGTAGATGATTTATCTAAAAAGTGACCAAGATGAAGCATAAGGCCCAACTAAAGATATTGATTTAAAAGTAGAGTTAGAGGACATGCCGATACAAAAACCATATAGATGGGTCAAGACCGAATATAAATTCGTAACCAAACTATAAGGCCTTGAATGGGAGTAGAAAATATGCAAAGTGAGGTTTATGACCTGTCAACTGATGTTTTAAATTGATTTTGTGCATTATATTCTTAGAATGTGTCGACATGTCACTATGAAAAGATAAACAAGCTAAACAATGGACCTCAACAAGTTCTAAGTGGGAATGGAGAAGTTGTATTTATTGTAGCAAGAGTGCATAGTCAAAACAACGGTTTCCAAAGTGTAAATTACCAAATTTGAACTCGTGTCTATAGTACTCATGGAATTCTTATCAATCTAGTCCCACTCGTCTTGTTTTGAACCTCCAAGAGCCTTTTATGACAAAATGATCCATAAATCTCTATCAATTAAGAGATCCCCCATCTTGAGTTTTTATTCAACCTGTCAAAACCAATTCTCATGCTCCCTTCCATATCCAAGATCCTACCAAAAACCAAACTTACAAACTCACACAAATGTTTAAAGAAAAACAAATAAAAAACCTTCGCCAAAAAACCATAGCTATGATACCATATTTTGGGATTTTGTAAAAACATGCAAGCAATAAACTAAAATAGAGATGCAAAAACAAGTAGTTCTCAATAAAAGAATGACATGCACAAGAATATTGAAACAATATTTATTCAAGGAAAACCCTTTCAAATAAAAATCCCAACCAGAACCTTGATAATTGTATCAACTTAAACCAACTTACAAATACAATATACCTTCTTCAAGACTTTGTAACAAGACTTACATACAACACTCCGCTATGATCCAATATGCAACATTCCCAATATCTACACGAAACTCATCCACAATCAACCTATATTCAACCCAAGTTCTATACCGAACTTGTATCCAACAACTCTAACTACTAACTTATTAACCTCTATAAATGGGAGAATATGCACTTTTACAACCAAAGCACATCCTATAATTAACTTGGTTAAAAAGCAAGATAAAGTATTAAAATAATACTTTAGAGAGAAGCCATTGCTTTTACAATGAACTTAAGTTACTAAGTTAAATTAAAGCTTTCATTATTTTTGGCATTACTTTTCTCTTAAATTATAACACCCCTAAAAATAGCCCAAGCACCCATGTGGGCATTTTCATGGAAATAAGCAATAATCCAACTACTTCTTTTTTTTAAAAATGGATGTGGACTGGCCACTTTTATAACCAAATTTTTTTTCTCATTCAATGTATATTAAAACCATTTTTTTTTTCTACAAGATTCTCCCTCCCTTCAATTATTCCATTTGACAAAGAATAGAGAAAATACACAACAATGATAACCTTTGACAACAATGAAAAAATTGAGGCCCTAATCCCTACTTGTAGAGAGGGAAATTACTTGAACTATGAATCATGCCTCATTTAACACCGAGAAATTCTAGCAATGATTCATGACTCATCACCATCCATAATTGAAATATGAATCATGCCTCATTTAACACCGAAAAAGTCTAGCATTGATTCATGACTCATCACCATCCATAATTAACTTCCTCTTCAGAGACCACACTTTAATTTTAATAACTACATATGTATTCTAGTCTTATTCCTTAAATATTCAATCACTCTCTCAATCAATGTTGTGAGTTTGTGCTCTTTTCTAGTATGCATTTGTTGATGTCTTAATTTATTGTTTTAGTAATTAAATTTGTAATGAGCTTGATAGGAAAAATTGGTCTAAACAAAAGCAAAATATGGTGAAGGAAGGATATCATAATTGTGTTAATAGGGGCCAACACGGGATAAGACTAGAGATTGTGTGTTTACTTACAGAAAAAGACATGACTGTGGTGCTCACAACTTGGTGTGATCAAAAGAAACAATTATATGAAGAAGCACGAGATTTATTCGTAGAGGAAGAAAATAATGTAACCAAATTCTATTATCAAAGAAGGTGAACAGATCTTTGATTTGGAAGATGGAAAATCCCTTCTCCTTTAACATTCAAACAAATTTTTTTCGTCGTCCTCATCCTCTATACAAACCAACTTGAATCTTTCTTTCTCAAACACAACTAAATAAGGAAATTGTAAGCCAACAAGACACTAACATGTAGTATTTATCACAATGTAATGTCCCCTTATAGGACAAGTTAGGATATAACATAAATCTGACAACACACTGCTAGAAAATAATTAATATTCAAACCCCAACTGCTGCAATTTTCCAAAATTCATATCTTTCGCTAGGAAGTCCAAATGAGTTGAAATTTTAGATATTGGGCCATAAAATATAAAGAATAATATGCAACAATCAAATTTCACACAACCAACACGAAACCCTAATTTTCCCCTAAAAAGTAGGTCACCCAACACATTTAGGGCATCAAATCAACCCTCAAAACTTATAAAATTACTCCCTCCTTATTTCTCCCAATTAATTAACCAAATCAATCATAGGAAAAAATGATCTTCATAGTTTGACCTCAAATAACCCAATGTTGGCAATAATACAACCCAAAATGGGATTGGAATATGCCAAAGTGGCGGGTTTGTTGGAAATGAGGTGTCTCAACCTTGTTTGGTTTATTCATTTAAGATTTTCCTACAACTATTTCACATTGTCTAGGCTCTAAAAATAGAAATAGGAGTTGTCAAAAGATTCCCATATGATAGTATATCATGGAAGGACTATTTTTAGAGATATTATGATAGATTTTATGACATCTATGAGGGTCAAAAATAGGGGAGAATATTATGGACGTGGGAGCCTAATTTTAGACCGAAATCTTGCTCTTTAATGCTATCCACCTCATGAGAGGTTTGGCACATGGTTTTGTAAACCATAGATGGTTTCTTGTATAACCGGAGGTCTATAAATTGAAGGCTTGGAGAAGCAATTGAAGTCGTGAGTTTTAATTCTCCTAGAATTGTTTCTAGTGAAACTCCTGTAAGAAACTTGCTTTGTAAGTGTGTGTAATCTTGTTATTAGATTTGAAATACATTGAGTGGGCTTTTGTAGTGTGGGGCTTTTTATCCGAAAGGATTTTCCCCACATATATCTGGTGTTTGTGTTTTGTTTATGAATATGTTGCTGATATTTCTGTAACTGTTTTACTATGTTGAAAATTTTGCATAATATCTCTCCTCAAAGATTAGCATAGGAAGTTGTTCCGCTACACTTAATTTCCTATCAAGTGGTATCTGAGCCTGATCACCTTTGGTTTCAGTTGTGGGTTGTTGGGTTTTTTGTGCTAATCCGAGTTTGAGTGGGAGCTTGTGCAAAGAATACTTTGTTATCTGGTTGCAGATATTTTTTCAAATGGCGAGCACATCTGGAAGGATTGATGTAGAGAAGTTTTCTGGCACAAACTTTGAAATGTGGAAGCTGAAGATGGAAGATCTGTTGGTTGATCGAGATCTATGGGATGGGGTGGATGAGAAGGTCCATAGGCCTACGGATCCAGTTTTGACTGCACAATATGATGTAATGGATAGAAAAGCTAAAGGTCTTATTAGATTATGTCTTGCAGATTCGATCCTAATAAATGTCCATGAAGAATCCACTTCGGAGAAGCTTTGGAAAAAGTTGGGTGAGATATACCAAGTTAAGCCTCTAGTAAGTAAGATTTTCTTGAGAAAGAAGTTGTTTTCCTTGAGAATGGAAGAAGATGGACAAATATCTGAGCATCTGGAAACATTCAATATGTTGGTGACTCAGTTGAGCTTGGTTGGGGTTAAAATGGATGAAGAAGAAAGGTGCCAAATGTTGTTGGTTTCGCTACCAGACTCATGGGACATCCTAGTCATGGCCATTGGGAGCACTTCAGTCACTCTGAAGATGGAGGATGTTGTTGGTTCTCTACTCTCCGAAGAGATGAGAAGGAAGGTCTCTTTGAATGCCAAAGAGGCTTTGAGTGTTTGAGGAAGAACAAAAGAACGAGGCAAAGATGAGAAGAAGAGTGGCCATTCCAAGAATAAGGGGAGATCAAAATCCTCTAGTAAGTCCAAGGCGATATGCTGGAACTGTGGCAAATCTGGACACTTCCAAAGGGAATGCAAAGAAGAAAAGAAAAAGAAAAAGAAGAAGTATGATTCTGATTCTGAGTCTGAAAAAGAAGATGGAGACACCTTTATTGCAGCTTTGGCCACTCGTGCAAGTGATAATGCATGGTTGATAGCCTTAGGTGCATCTTTCCACATGACTCCTAACAAAAATTGGTTTAGTAAGTATGAAAACTATGATCGTGGTAAGGTGTATTTGGGTGATAATTCTTTCCTTGAAATTGTTGGTCACGGTAGTATTTAGGTGAAATTTTTTGATGGTAGAATTAGAAGATTTGATGGTGTCTTGCATATCCTAGGACTAGCAAGAAATTTATTATCTGTTAGCAAGCTAATAGATGCGGGTGTGCATGTACAATTTTCTAAAGCAGGTGTGAAAATGGTGAGAGTTGCTATGGTGATAACAAGAGGAAGTAGATTGGGTACATTGTACTAACTTGATGCATGCACGGTTGAGTGCAATAGCACTTCGAATAAAACTAAGCCAATAACTACTTCGCTGAAAAAGGAGAGGGTTTCCTCCTTTGCGGATGGTCGTGGCTTTTGGGTACCTAAGGGTGCTCTGTCTACCAAATCAAAATTACCTGCAGAGAAGACCATGTCATGGCACCAAAGGCTTGGCCACATTGGTGAGAAGGGTTTAAAAGCCCTGAAAAATAAGAACCTCGTTGAGGGGTTGAATGATTGCAATTTGGAGTTTGATTTCTATGAGCATTGTATTTATGGCAAACAAAACCGCGTTTAGTTTTACTCATCTACTCATAAGTCTTCATGTATCTTGGATCTAATCCATTTGGATGTATTTGGTCCTGTTAAGGTTGCTTCTATTGCTAAATCAGTTTATTATGTTACTTTCATTGATGATTTTAGTAGGAGAACATGGGTATATTTTTAAAGAGTAAATCTGAAGTTTTTAGTTGTTTTAAGGAATTTAAGGCTATGGTTGAAACTCAAACTGGGAAGAAAATTAAGTGTTTGAGATATGATAATGGCGGTGAGTACTGTTCTGCAGACTTTGACAGATTTTGTATAGATTGCTAGATTAAAAGACAAAAGACAACTTCATTTTCTCCGGAGCATAATGTAGTTGCAGAAAGAATGAATAGAACGTTGATGGAGAAGGCTAGGAGCATGCTTATTGGAGTTGGTCTAGAAAAGAGGTTTTGGGCTAAAGCTATTACCACTGCTTGCTATTTGATAAATAGATCTCCTACATCATTGCTTGTTGATAAAATGCCAATGGAGGCGTGGTCGGGGAAAAAGCCTTCAATTAGACATCTGAGAGTTTTTGGCTGTGAGGCATATGCTCATGTGCCTAAGGAGAAGAGAACAAAGTTGGATTCTAAGGTTGTCAAATGTATCTTTATCGGATATGGCTATGGTGTGAAATGATACAAGCTTTGGGATCCTGTTGCACAAAAGGTAATATACTCTAGAAGTGTTATTTTTAGAGAGATTAAATCTTTCCATGTTAATTTTCAATTAGAACAACATAAAGAAAATGAACAAAAAAAGTATGTGGTTCAACTTCCTTCTACACCTGATGAAGTTGAATCGAGACCCAAAAATAGACAAGAAGTTGAGGAGAGCTCACCAAGCTCTGAATCTTCAGAAGAGGAAGAAGAAGAGGAAGAAGTGGAAGAATCTCCACCTCAGCTTGTTCGAAAGTCTACAAGGCAAAGGCAACCACCTGAAAGGTATGGGTATTCTCCTGATGATTGGAAGTGTATATTTGCTTTGACTACTAACATTGATGAACCGAGATTTGTACAAGAGGCTTTGGGTATGAATGATGTAAAGTCCTAGCAAATAGACATGGATGAAGAGATGACAACCCTTAAAAAGAATGATACATGGGACCTTGTACCATTCCCTGAAGGTCGGAAACCTGTTGGATGTAAATGGGTGTTTAAGAAAAAGATTGGTTCAGATGGAAATGTTGAAAAGTATAAAGCACGGTTGGTTGCAAAGGGTTACTCTCAAGTTGAGGGTATTGATTATGGTGAGAGATTCTCTCCTGTTGCTAAAATGACATCCATTCGGTTTTTATTATCTATTCCAGCAGCTTATGACCTAGAGGTTGAACAAATGGATGTGAAAACTGCTTTCCTTCATGGTGACTTGGAGGAAGAAATCTATATGACACAGCCAGAGCACTACATGGTGAAAGGTAAAAGAAAGATGGTTTGTAAGTTAAAGAAATCCCTATATGGCCTTAAAAAAAGTCCTAGGATGTGGTACCAGAAGTTTGATTCATATGTGTTGAGTTTGGGGTTTGTACGGTCTAAATCTGATCACTGTGTATATTTTAAATCTAATGGTGATTGTTTCCTAGTAATTACTTTATATGTTGATGACATGTTGTTTATTGGGAAAGGAAAAGGTTTGATTGCAGAATTGAAATCTTAGTTCTCTGTGAAATTTGAAATGAAAGATCTTGGTGCAGCAAAACACATACTTGGGATGGAGATTAGAAGAGATCGTGAGAACAAAAAGCTATGTCTTGGCCAGAGTAAGTATGTTTGTTCTGTTTTGCAAAGGTTCAACATGCAGGATTGTAAACCACTTTGTGTTCCTGTTACTTTAGGAACAAAGTTCTCCATTTCACAATGTCCATCATCCCCATCGGAGATGGAAGAAATGAGCAGAGTGCCTTACCAGAGTGCAGTTGGAAGCTTAATGTATGCTATGGTGTGTACAAGACTAGACATTGCCCAAGTAGTGGGAGTTCTTTCTCATTTTATGTCTAATCCTGGAAGAGTGCATTGGGATGCAGTTAAGAGGGTCTTCAGATATTTGTGGGGTACATCAGAGTACTCTATATGTTTTTATGGAAGAGGAGATCAACATTCCCTACGTATTCATGGTTTTGTGGATTCAGATCGGGCCGGTGATGTCAATAGTAGAAGATCCACCAGTGCATATGTGTTTACATTTGGTGGTGCAATTAGTTGGATGAGAAAGCGACAAGCTGTGGTCACTTTGTCCACTACTGAGGCAAAGTACATGGCAGCTACTCATGCCTGTAAAGAAGCCATTTGGCTGAAGTGTTTGTGTTTAGATATTGGATTAAAACAGGGTGCAGTTACAATATACTGTGACAGTCAGAGTGCAATCTACCTTGCGAAGAACCCGACTTTTCATGCCAGGACCAAACACATTGATGTTCAGTATCACTTCGTGAGAGATATGGTCAAGGATGGAAGGGTGAAGCTGGAAAGGTAGAGACAGTTGCGAATGTTGCAAATGCATTAACTAAGCTTGTGAGCACAGCGAAATTCAGGTGGTGTTCCGAGTCTATGGGCCTCTCGGCCCCTAGAAGTTGACCCATGATGGTATCTTTCCCTTGGCCCTTACAAGGTATTCGACAAGTGGGAGATTGTTGGAAATGAGGTGTCTCAACCTTGTTTGGTTTATTCATTTAAGATTTTCCTACAACCGTTTCACATTGTCTAGGCTCTAAAAATAGAAATGGAGTTGTCAAAAGATTCCCATATGATAGTATATCATGGAAGGACTATTTTTAGAGATATTATGACAGATTTTATGACATCTATGAGGGTCAAAAATAGGGGAGAATATTGTGGACGTGGGATCCTAATTTTAGACCGAAATCTTGCTCTTTAATGCTATCCACCTCATGAGAGGTTTGGCACATGGTTTTGTAAACCATAGATGGTTTCTTGTATAACCAGAGGTCTATAAATTAAAGGCTTGGAGAAGCAATTGAAGTAGTGAGTTTTAATTCTCCTAGAATTGTTTCTGGTGAAACTCCTGTAAGAAAGTTGCTCTGCAAGTGTATGTAATCTTGTTATTAGATTTGAAATACATTGAGTGGGCTTTTGGAGTGTGGGGTTTTTTATCTGAAAGGATTTTCCCCATGTATATCTGGTGTTTGTGTTTTGTTATGAATATGTTACTGATATTTCTGTAACTGTTTTACTATGTTGAAAGTTTTGCATAATATCTCTCCTCAACGATTAGCGTAGGAAGTTGTTTCGCTACTCTTAATTTCCTATCAGGGTTAGATGGGAGAACTAATTAGAACTCTAATAACATCCAAATCTGATTTTTAAGAACAGTTAATTAATTAATAAATCACCTAGAATTGCTGAAACTTTAAAAATCAATATCTCACAAAATACTTGGAGTTTTGGCATGAAAAAAATTGCACAATAAAGTAGAAATCATGAGATTTCAAATGAACTAACAAACTGAATTTTCTGAACACTGTAACCCACTAAATCTAAACTTGAAATCTGAAAACCAGTTGCTAGGGTTAGGGAAAATTAATTAAATAATTTCTATCTCTTTCCTAGCCTCCAAACACACCAAAATATTAGCCCCTTGCTATGAAATATTTAATAACACATGGCAAATTTTAGATCTAGCATTTATGGCATCAAAACATGATCAAATCATCACCAATCCAAGTCGGTATGGTAGAAATATTTGCAGCAATAACAACATAAATAAAAGGAGCAATACCAATGAGTTTCACACTCCAAACTTGACGCCAAAATATGAAATAACTCAAGCAATAATGACAGATCTGAAATTTACTTGAGAGTCTTCAACAAGAATCCAAACAAAGCTTACAATGAGAGAGAGCACAATGCAAGAACTAGGACATACATCCCATGGGCATACATCCCAATACTCCAAGCATGGAGTGAAATCAAATGATCAACCAACATAACCCCACTAGAGGAAATGCGACCTCCTTTTATAGAGTTAAGGGGTGCAATATTCAATAAAGACCAACCTCTCCCTTTTGGAGGGAAAACATAAACTCTCTTTATAATAAAGTCTCTAATAAACTAAGACTATGTGCACTTTATTATTTTTAATTAAATAATAAAAATAACTAGACTATGTGCGCATTAACTAACTAAAGATCCCTCTAAAGGGTTACAAAATAGATAACAAACATCTTAGGATAACTTTCGAACTTAATCCTCGAACCCATTGGGTTGAGGGTCTTCCAATCTTCAATTTCATGAATGTCCCAAGAAGGGGACATTACACACAATTGTGTGTGAGAAAAATATTTACTGGATTTCTCTTAGGCATATCTCAATGCCAAGAAATCATGCTAGAAAGAGGTGGTGGTAAAACCATGGCCATTTTTTAGTGATTCACCCACCCGAAAGTACCCATCCAAGTGTATTATAAAATAAAAACATACACTTTATGGTCAAGCCTTTCTCATAGAAGAAACCCCTTCGCCATAATGATATTTTAAGGGTGAATGCCTCATTTTTATTTAAGTACCACTCTATGTAGAAATGCAATTTCAACCATTGATCAAGGGAGTCCACTTCATTGAAGGAATGCCTATCAACATAAGTAGTGGAATATTTGAGTACTGGAGTGAATTCACAAGACAATTTTACTACGTATTTGAAAGGTATATGTTTCCTTAGATTTCTTTAGAGTTTTACACATACATTTTAATGCTATTTGGGAAGTTTTGGCAACTTCCATTATCTATGATATAATTAATAATTTGTATTGAAATAAAAATATTCCTTATATCAACCATACAAGCTAGAATAAAAGAATTTTACATTGACAATCAACAAACCATAATAAAGAAATAATTGATAAACAACTTAATAGCTTACACATTTATAGTTAAGAATAATTTTTGTGTGCAATAATAATAAAGAAACTATTTATTCAAGATAATAAAATGGGGTTTAAAGTTACAAACCTTTCTTGACTACAATACTAGATTAGCTTGGAGGACTCCTCAAATGTTTCATTTAACCAATTGATTTTCAATTAACTACAACATATTGTATATATGGATTAAGTTGTCCACTTGCTTATGGAGACAAAACTTTGTAATTTTATAATATCTTGAATAAAAAGTTTACAAAAAAATAATATTTAAGAGACTAATCTCAAAGCTCTCAAATCTTTGCGACCATTAAGCTCTCAAATCTTTAAATGGTTAGAGTTGTTAAAGCGACCTAATTCAAACCATTTCATTTCGTTTCATTCAATAATTTATTTATTGAAACAAAAATTTAACATCCATAACAATTAATAATTTAACATGATACTAATATCACAAGATATTTAATAATTTACTCTTCTCATAAAAATTAAACATATTTGAATGCTCTTTAAAATTGACCGTTAATATCAAATTTTAATTTTCTTTTTCAGAGTATGATTTTTTAATTATACATTTGAAGGGCATGTTTAAATTTGATTCCGAACTCCTGATTTGCAGGTCAAGATTCAATTTTTTCTGTAGCTGGTTGAAAAAATTAACACGGGACCATCTGCAACATTGCATATTTGGAACTCGAGCGGGTCCATGAGACTATGCTCTAAGAAAACCTACAGCGTAATAAAGATAATAACAAACATTGGCAACACGTTTCCTCCGTCTCCTAAATGTCGGTGGCGACGTCGTCTTCTTCATCTGGTATAATTCGTGCATAATTTTAGTATTTTTTTGTGTAAAGGTCCAATTATTCTCTGTTTATTTAATTGTTCCAATTCAAATTTAAGCATTTCAGTGCTTTAACATGATACATTTTATTTATTATAATCTGCATTCCTTAAGATAATCCGAAGAGTGCCTTCTTCAAGCTGCAATTTGTTTATTTAGGGTCACACTTCAATTAGGTTTAAACTGCAATCAACTCGTTTAGGGGCAAAACTCTATTAAATCCGGACTAAAATGGCCATACAGTGGAGTTTGGCGCCCTGACTTTCTTTTTTATTAATTTTCCTGGAAAGAAAAATTAACATTTAGGGTGGCGGGGAAACATTTAGGGTTTATCTTGTCCACCAAGATGTTTCTTTTCAAGTTTTCACCAATTAACTCCGAATCCCTGAAATCTTTCTTGTATACTTGAAATCTGCGTCAGGAGTTTCAGTATATTTTCCTATCCTGAAAGCTGCTAAAAAATCTTGGAGATAGGCCAGAAACATAATGTTTTGGGAGGATACTAGTTATTCTCTAGGAGTCTCTACAAGTTACTGGTGCTCGAACTCAACTTTTTAAAAGTTTTAAGAAAATTCTCAATGTTGTTTGAAGAGTTTCCAAAAGTGTTTTGATACAGTTTCCACAACTCTTCAACAGTTTCTGCTGCTTCTGATATTATTTCCCACTGATCCTCTGATTCCTTCCGTTTCTTAAGTAGTCTACCCAAAATTTCCCCAATTTCCTGGCCTCTCTGTTGTGCTTCCAATACTCTCATCATTGAAGTTTCCAAGAATTCACTTCCTGTTTTTGGTACATTACATACAAACATTTGATACTTATGAACGGTTTCCCTCTTTAAAGTCTTCCCCGAAGTACTGCAACTTAATTCCCTAAGACATACATAAGTACCAAACAAGCTAAGATACTTCTTCAATTGTAAATGCTTTCCCACTCCATAAAGTTTTCCCTTGAGTACTGCAACTTAATGTCTTAAGATGGACCAACAATATATTTTTTTAATGAGGTAGGACAACCAACAGTAGTGCTTAACACTATAAGTCGCTGCTTTGGAATTTTGCCTTGTTGATATAGATATTAATAAGTTGAGAAAGGTAGAATACAATTATTTTTATAGTATAAAGTCCATGTCTGTTCTGTTTAATTCATTTCCTTGCATGTCCTCGAAAATGTGATAAACTTTATCTTAAAAAATATAAAGGTTCTACTTGCTTGAAGTCTTGTATTTATAATAAGCTACTAGTCATTCATCTAATCTCTATTTTTTTTGTTTATTTGCGAGTCAATGAGTTTGATTGTCCTTGTGCAATGTTATTACTGCTTATTTTGATTTTTACCAGGGCAGCACTAAGCGTAAAGTCCCAAGTTTTATGTTTCTTGTATCGGAGTCCTTTTCATAGCTTTTCTGGTTCTGTGCATATCTTACAATGTTGAATGATTAACAACCTGTTCAATAAGTAGAGGTTATTGCTTTGGATATTGAGTTGAGTGTGAGGACATGAATCTTTCATAAGAAAAAAGGTAGAGGATCTGTTGCTAGTCTTACAAACATGTTTTATATTCTTGTGAAGAAATGGATCTATCAAAGAAGAAGTGTGTATCATGTCAATCAAAGGACATTAAAACCATGTCTGAAGAAGCAGCAAAGGAACTACTACAACAGGTGAATCCAAAAGGTTAATTGGTTGTTAAGTACAAATAGTACTGGCCTTAAAGCCGGTCTCTAGGGCTCCAAATATTGGTTTCTTCTTCCAATTTTTTATCATTATGCTAATAAAGCCACAACAATTTATCCAGATCCCAGACTGGAGTATATTACATGAAGATGGAAAATTAAAGTTGCATAGGTCATGGAAAGTGAAAAGCTTTAAGAAGGGATTGGAATTTTTTGCATGCATTGGAGATCTTGCGGAATCAGAAGGTAATCTAAAAGTACTTTTTTTGAGATTCTATTATATGGGCTCAAATATTCTTCAGCTTTTGAGTTCTAGAATTTGGTGTTTGCTACTTGTACTGTAAATCATTAATTCTTCATTCATTGTGAAGATGAAACCAGTTGTTCATGGCAGCTTCTTGAGAGATAGTAATACTTGTTTCCTTATATTTGTTTTTAAAGCCTTCTAAGTGAGATATGGTTTTTTGGACAAGTGCTGTAAGGGTATACAGGAATTTTTCATGACCATTTCATATTTGTCTCATCACTTGTGCCTCTATTAGGAAGAAACATATGAGTGTACAGGTGCATACACACATGCTTGAGTTAAGCATTATGCGTTTGAATTTTTAGGAATACTTAGCACTCACGTGGTAGTTGTTAGTAGTTAGTTTGTGAGGCTATTAATGTGTGAGTGATTATATTTTTTTTATTATGGATAAATGGTTTTAAAGGGGACCATACCCCCGTGGAACAAAAAGCTCAAAATCCAGAAAGCAAGAGGAGAACAGTGGTTTTTTACAAAAGTGGGGACCACACCCCAAGAGAAAAAGCCCAAAAGAGCTAGAATAAACATTGAGAAACATGGCAGTGGTAAACTTCCTACGAGAAGCCTCACAACAACCAAAACACAGCTCCGCCACCTCTGTAAAACTGCACCATAACTGACCGAGAGACAAAAAGATAAGAAGACCAACACTAGAGGAGATTATTATTTTAGAAACTCGTTGAAGACCTTCTTAGCTTCAGCCAAAGCCTGGAAAAGGTTTAGTGCCGCTTGCTTGTCCGGGTCCTTACTTTCCTTCGCAACATCCTTCTTTTTAGCTTTTCCCTCTTTCCATATCTCTTTGGACACACCACTTACTTCACAGACTTGTTTAACTTGAGTTTGAATAAATTCGATAAAGGCCTTGCAATATTATATTATATTATCTAATATAATATGATAATCTAATTACATATTATAGGAGAGTGGGTCCTAACAACTCACTAATATTAGATTAATTGAGAGATATGTGGTAAAGGTAATCTCTTTGTTCATATAGGAGATATAAATCCTATAATTATTTATTCATGGGTGAATGTAAAATGAACAAATGAATTATTATTGAGTGTTATTCTGTATACTTAAAATATTTTGTGTTATTTGTTTGAAGCTCTACCAAAATTTACATGAATTGTGTATAGTAGGAAGCAACACAGTACATACATCAATGTTGATGTATGTTGTATGTTACATAACTATAGACATAGACACCCGCCCCCCATAAACCCTCCTAAAAAAAATATAACAAAATTATCCATACATACATTTTTTCTTGAGAAATGACAATTTACATTATAGTCCAATAATCTCAAGGCTTTTAGCAAATTCAAGGGGTAAAGAAATAATATATATCTTGATGATGTGGATCTCACACCAATGTAAAGCATATTAAGAAATTTCTAGTGTACCCCACGGATGCATCCCTTATGTTTTTGGCAGCGTTCCCTATAGGGGACATTTCGGGGACGTGAAGATGGGTAGGAAACATCCCTTAGATATCTCCAAATTTTATTTTTTTAGTAAATGTTTTGGGGGCGCCATTTTTTTCAGCAAGGGACGGCTAGCTGTCCCCTACATCCTAGCACTCACAAAAGTACTTTCTTTTTTAAAACTAATTTTTTCTACAAGTTTTGTGAGTTATGACTCCCTACATCTGCAAAATCTGCCATCACCATGATGACTAGATTCCAATTGAGTGGAAAGAAGTTGAAGGTCCAAACTCAGTGAGATAACTAATAGAGCAAGCCTTATTGAATAATTATGCCCATCATGCAAAGGGGAGGTTGGATGGATGGTGTTGTTCTTTACAAATTGAGACTATTCCATTTAGCATGTAACAATTGTTTGCCCCATTTTTTGTGGGTTAAAAAATGGCTTTATGTATGATATTGAAAAGAGCAAATGAAGATTGTGGATGCTTATATATGTGGCTCCAATGCTGTCATCTGAAAAAGGTGGGAAACAATAACCCCTTTGGTGAAGATTGAAGGCTTGAATATTCATGTCATTTATGTGCATAATGCATAGTAGAGCATGTGATCTAGATACCCTTGTTCTTTGTAATGTCCCTTTTTCCCACTTAAGGATCAGATTTTGGACTTCTTGCCATTCCCTTTTCCATGGCAAAGAAGTTGAATAGTTGGAAAAGGAAATTGAGCTCCCTTTTGCATTTTTATTTAATTTTAATGTTTTCTTTTTAGTGTATTTCCTCTTGAAGCAGGTTGGCTGGGCTTAAGGCATTTGAAGAAGCTTAATAAAATAATATAACATCTTCCTACGGGTCAGCCATGTCTTTCCTAGCTTTGGTGCCAAAGGGAGGGGTATAAAAGGAAGTGAAGCCCTCATTTGTACATCATCTATCTTGGCTCATATTATATGCTTGGACTTGTGTGCTGGTTGCTCTAGGTTCTTCTAATCTTGGACGAAAACCGAAGTGTGTGGCATCTCCTAGAAGGACGAAAACCCCTCTAGTGGTTTATAGGGGGATGGAAACCCTCCTACATTGTGTGAGCTTGAAGGATATTGCAGATTTGAGGGAAAGTATTCATATTCAGATTTTTATTTGCATTGAGAGGCCTCTTCTAGGTGGAGCGACATACCTTGGAGTGAAGTTTGGTGCCCTAGAGGACATAAAATTGATATTTCACTTCATTTTCAGATTTACCTATATTTATAAAGCCGGAATCTACTTTCTTGTGAATTTTTGGGGTTTCTAAACCCTCCTTTAATAATTATTTTGGAGCTGCACTTCCGCTCGTCATTATTAATTTTCAGCTGAGCATATGCATGTCTTTTTGGGTTGAAATCAGTTCTAAAATATCTCTAAAAGGTTTATAAATTGTGGATGCATTGCTAGTTGATATTTTGGGTGAAATTTTGAGTTTTAATACTGCTGTTCCTAAGATCTGTTCGCCGTCCTAAATCTGGGATTTATTTCAGTCTGCTGATTTAAAAATCAGATTTGTTTGCTTTGGGGTTTGAACTAATTTCCTTGGTTTTGGTTTCATCCCTTGAAAGGGATATTATAGTGGTATCAAAGCTCAGATCTTCAAAGGCTGAGGGTTTCAATGGAAAAATGCAACAAGGGTTTCCTTTACAACCAAAGAAAAAGAAAGGCGAACCAGCCAAGGGAAGAAGACAATATGGCTGATCAAGACTCTCAACAAGCCAAAGTTGACAAGTTGATTGCTAGCCAAGAGAGAATTGCGAATACAATGGATTTTCTAGCCGTATCCCTCCAAAAGATAATTGAACCTAGGGTTCAAAATGGTGATGTTAGCTCGTCTGGAGCTAACAATACACAACGACCTATAGGATCAGCTCGCGGATCCGTTACAAAGCCCACTTTCCTTCCTAGAGAAGAAGATATTCCGGAGGATGAAACAAGGCCTTTCATTGGACAAAAAATCACCACAAGCTATGAGTATATGACTCTTCAAGGGAAATTAGTGAGGCTATTTCACTCGCTGAATTTATTGGAGTGAATAGAGGAAGACCTAGGCCCGAGCCTAGGCATCACATGCCACAAAAGGAGGGTCAAAATATGTTGGGGAAGATGACCTTTTCCACATTTGACGAATCAGCCAAAGGGTCAGCTAGAGCTTAGATTCAAAAGTTGAATACATATTTGTCTTTGAAGCCTATGATGGAGGAGGATGCTATCAAGTTTGCTACATTGCATCCTGAAGGAATTTCTCATGAATGGTGGTTTCATGGGTTAGTGACACAAGGGCATAATGAGATACATGCCTATGATGAGTTCTATCAAAGACTCATTGATAGAGTTGATAGAGTTGATCTTGAAGTTCACTTTCGCGAGCTTGCACATTTGAGACAACAAGACATGGTAGAGGAGTATGTGACAGAGTTCCAGAGACATGCCGTTATGGTCATGGATGTGTCAGAAAGAAGGCTTATAGTGCTTTTTGTTGAAGGTTTGATTGAACCCCTCAAGGGTTTGGTACGAGCCTTTGATCCATTGGCTCTTTCAAGAGGCAATTAAGAAGGCTTTAGATCTTGAAGGTGCTGCTCCAAAAACAACAGCAAACAACAGTCTTCCTAAGGTGAATTTGAGTGAAGGAAAACCTACTAGACAGCCTAGAAACTTCCCTGTGCACCAGCCAAAGAAGCCACTCCTAAAGGTGCCAAGTACTCACACAGAGCTGCCCAAAACCAGCAATGAAAAGGAATCTAGAAACGAACTTCGAAGGAAGAATTTGTGCTTCTCATGCAAGGATCCATGGACTCCAGGGCATTGCTGTTTGGGCAAAGGTAAAGTGATGAAAGCAATAATGATGAAGCTAAGCATGATAGTATATCGGAAGAAGATCTAAAAAAGGTGGATAACACTCTTGCTATCTTGATGGGAGCACCTAGTTACAATTCATTTCACATGAAGGGTAATCTACAAGGGCACAAAGTCATAATTTTGATTGATGGGGGAGCCACTCACAACTTCATAGATGCATGCTTGGTGGCCAATTTGAAATTGAAGGTTGAAGACTTCAAAGGATTCAATGTTAAGACAACGGATGGTCACTCTATGCAATGTACCAAGACGTGTTCTCAACTCCATATTGCATTGGAACCATATGAGGTATGTGCTGATTTCTATGTGGCTAACATGGCTGATTTGGGTATCGTACTTGGAGTTCAATGCTTGCATTCGTTGGGAGAGCTTGTTGTAATGACCCTTTCAAGGGTTTCAACCAAACACACAAAATGCAAATCTGATTTTTAAACTGTAGCAGACTGTAAATATAAAATCAATGACTTTATCTGTCACAAAATATGCCAAAAATCACCACAAAACACCATAAATCAATTCACCACAATTATGTATATATTTTATGGAATATTAATAAAGAAATGCTGAAGATCTCACTGTTGGAAATTAATTATGAACTAGAAATTGCAGCCACAAGAAAATTATGAAACTAGGGCATAGAAACCCTCAGAATTCACCAAACTTCAGATTCCGGCCTTAAAAATGTTACAAATCAGATTATCAAACCAAATTTCTCAAATACTTCACCAAAAGTTCCAAATTCTACCCAAGGTAAGTCGCTCCACCCTTAATAAATCAAATACCAGCTAGAAATTACAAATATCTCTTCAAATCAACCCCTAGAATCTATCCCAAGCCAAGGAGAAGGCTTTTCGTCCTTCCCTTAACCTCTAGAAGGGTTTTCGTCTTTCTAGGCAAGTCACATAAGGAGGTTTTCATCCCCAAGTGCAAGAACAAGAAGCTCCAAGCTTACTTCTCTCCAATAAGATAAAATGCGCCAAGTCTGAATAGAAAATGATGCATCTAATCCTCTTTTATATCCTCCTTTTGGTGTCAATGTACAATTAGAAAAGGCCAACTTGTATAAGCAAGGAAAGCACTAAAGAAAATATAAAATATTAGATAAAAATATATCATAAAGGTGGTCAAGGTTCTCCTCCTTCATTTTTGCTTCTTTGCCATGGAGAAGGAATGACAAGAAGACCAAATATCAGCTCTTAGGTGGGAAAAAGGGACATTGCAGTTCTCCCTCCCCAAAATTGCTTGTCCCCAAGCACTTGCAAAGTCATTACATTCGTTGGCCCAACTTCTTCTTCCTCTTTCTTTTGAAGGTCTTCATCCTCCAGTGGTGAAGGTGGCATCCTCGATAGATCATCCACAACCACATTATGCTTTCCCTTCACATACTCAATATCAAAATCAAATGCTTGAAGTCTATTCATTCCATCACCCACACCCACATGATCTCCCTCAATGGAGCCTTCTATCCGGATCATGAGAACATCATTCAACATAGCTTGCATGTAGGCTGAAAATAAATCATAACAACAATAAGTCACCTGTGATTCCATCTAATTTAGCACTAGGCTGGCTTGGGGAAGTGTCTTCACTAGTGGAGCTTCACCACTATCCTTGTCATGTAAGGAAACCTTCTTAAATTTCACATGGACACTGGTGTTCGTGACTGAAATTATTGTGCTCAACAGTATAAAAATGATGCAAATATGACAAACCCATGTGAGCTTTAGTAATATGATAGGAGTAGAAGTATTATGTACCCAAACAAGTACCACAAACTCACCATCTTCAGCTAAAACCCCATAAGCTCTCCCATGTAATTGGGTGAGAAACAAACTCAGCTGCTCTTCTTGTTCAACACCTTTATCTGCACATGGAATAAACTTATCAATGAGAACAAAAGTTGCTTCCATCATTGCTTCTTCATGCCTTATGGGTATGGTGACAAGCACTCTTTCAATGCTTGCAATTATCTCATTTTCTCCTTTCAAGTGATGGGTATTTGAAGATTCATCTAGGCTGTCCCAAACACTGTTGTGAGCATGCATTCTTTCTTCAAAAATCAGAATCCTCAAATGTGAAAATAACTCACCACAACTTGATTTCTTTCCTCCCAACGGAAATCTTCTTTCCACATTTCTCCATGATAGAATGCTCTCAAAAAATGAAAACATGCTACTGTTCGTGACTGGAAATGGCAGTCCCAAATCTGATTTTTGCAAACTCAGCCCTATAGCCATAACATAACAACTACCAAACTGAAATCTTATGGAGAAAACCAAATTTGTGAATACTAAAAGTTGTCTTACATGGGCTAGAAAATGAAGATCAACAAGCTCATGATTGAAATCAACAAACATGTTAAATCTTAACACAACATTCTTGCATTCCTTTCTTGCCCCAAAAGTAAATGCTTGGAATACCAAAATAAGTATTCCGGGCTGCGTGCTTACCGTTGTCCATAATCCCCACAATTCGTCCAACTCATAACTGAAAATGTGCATCCTATCATCCAATGAAGTGACAACAAATGAACATTCATCATGTGTAATTAGAAGAGTTTTGAAAAACTGAAAATTATCATCTCTAATGGCTGCCCTGAACATGCTTATTCCACCCTCAATGCAAAGTGGAACATTTTCCCAAAGTTCGCCAATGATTTGTTGGGTCTTTGGAACCCAAATCATGACCCCGAGCAACAAAAAATTATGCATTTGTGGCACTTCTATATCTTGTGTAGCTATTTATTCCATAAGGACTCAATAGTATAGTATAGTGTTGCCCTACCTTAAGGAAATTATTTTATTTTTGGATAATTGGATATTCATATTAGGGCATCTTGAATCATAAGCATCTTGTGATGTGTGATCTCTATTATATGTCTACATATTGTTTTTATTATTTGGCATATTTCTATACTCCTTAATTCTTAGGTTGTTTGACTCTTTTTTGGTTTCTATCAAAAAAACACTCTTTAAGACATATATGGCCTCATTTGAGAGCCCCGATACTTAGCGCCACCCTCTTATTATAAACAAAGGTTGTTGGCATTAGTTTAGGACATGTTTTGGAGATTATTTTTATTTTGGTGAAAGTTGGCTAGTGTAGCCCTTTTACTCTCTTTCTCAAGGACGAAATCCCTTGGGTTGAGGATCTCTTCCAAGGACGAAAAACCCTTGGTTGGGAAACTTGTGAAGGACAAAAACTCTTCATGAGGTTTTGATTGTGCAAGTTGGTTGGGAAAGCAATAATGGATCTTTCTCTTGCATTTGTGGTCTTCTTGGGTGCAATTTTATATTTATTCATAGGGGGCGACCCACTTTGGTGTGGAATTTTGGTATGTGTGATACTAATTTGATAAATCTGAAATTACCAACTTATTCTTCATAATTTATAAGACCAATATCTTGAGTTTCATAATTTTTGGTGCTTCCTAAGTTGAGTTGTGAATTTTTAAAATAACATTGCAGACAAGGGTTTTATAGGAATCTAGATCTCCATATCTAGGGCATTAAAAATCATATTTCTTGCATTATATGATTGCTGTTGATATATCATAATTTGAGAGACTTAAGTGGAGCTGATTTGAAGGCATAAAAGTGGGTGTGAAACCCCAAAACAGGTTGTTGCCCTAGAAGGGTGTTGGCTGGCAGTAGTTAAGGGTTTTTATACATTTATTTCAGTCTCTAACAACCCACTAAAAATCTGAAAAGTGTTGTTTATCTTCAACTTTTGGTCATTTCTTGAATCCCCCAAAAAGGGAAATTACAGTTTGCCTCTTGTTACAATACTTGGAGAATAGATGTTTGAGTGTGGTGTACCCAGATTTCATCCAGAAATATGTGACTACCCTATTCGAAAAAAATTCGTACTTTTAAAATAATGGGTTGTTTTGTGTTTTTATTGCCTGAAAATTCTTGTATTGTGTAGGATATTCCCAAAGAGCCATATTAGCCTTTTTCGCCAAATACCCAGATGTCCAAAATTGTTATATTCTGTCGTCGGGATTTGTCTGCGGGAAATTTGTATTTAATTATTTTGAGCCCCGCATGAGGCTATTTACGCTCCATTTTAACTCTGTTATGATCGAACATATCATTATTCCCTTGTACCAGAAGGATTTTAACAAGGAATAAATTCTGGGCTTTATTTGTGACTTTTGACAATTTTTCATGTTTTTGTGTTTTCCTGTTTCGTTTTCTGTGAAATTTCTCTAAATCAATTCCTTTGTCGGTTTAGCCCGATTCTTGGCTTGGAGCAGCTGGAGAACATATACGCACGTTATGCCCGGAGAAAGTCACCATCGGAGGTCTAGTTCACTGGGAAAAAGCGAAGTCGTGCACTAAAAAGCCCCTACGGGGTTGGGCGCATTTTTGGAAAACAAATTTTGGAGGGTATTTAAGCTGCAGTGGGAAAATTAGAGGTAGCAGGCAGGCGGGAATTTATTTCCTGCCTTGCAGGGTAAAAATTCCCATGGTGAAATAAAAGAAAAGTGACTTAAGTGAAATCATGGGATTTTATTGCCTGCCATGCAGGGTAAATAATCCCATTGTCAAAGTCAAATCACTTAAGTGGATCATGGGATTTCTGAGGCTGCCTTGCAGGGTAAAAATTCCCATTGCCATGTGTTTTTAAAAATAGAATTCTATTATGCTAAAAAGTGCGACCCACCTTGGGTGAATAATAATGCATTAAATAAATATTTGTTAATATTTATTCACCCAATTTTGGCACCCAGGCTTGTGGAAAAGTCAACAAAGGGAAGTGGACAAAAGGAATTTAAAAATAGAATTCCAAAATTAAATAAATTTAAGTTATTTAATGCAGCCCCTTTTGAGAAGGAAATAATACTTTTTAAAGTATTAATTGATTAAATTAAATTCTATTTTCAGTGGCTATGGTCAAAGCACACTGTGAAGCTTAAGTGAAGTGAAAAGTGAATGATTAAATTGATTAAATTTAATTTAATGGATGGCTGTCCTTAATCTTGCAATTTTAGCACACTAGTTAAAGAGAAGAGCATGATTTTTAATTAATTAATTGCCAGGAATAGGAAGGGAAATTATTGATTATAGAATTATGAGGGTTATATGAGTATGGGCTGCCATAAAGATGAATTAATTAATTCACAGGTGAAGAAGTGCAGCCCAGAGGAAAAGTGCGCCCCATTTGGAGAAGGATTTTGCTCAAAGGAAGGTGGATTTGATGCTAAAAGCTTCTAGTTTTGGCGCATGCTTTGAAGAAGGCTGATTTGTGTCTGCATAATTGTTTGTAGAAGTGATACAGGTGCTCAGGTGAGGTTGGTAAAATTCATGTTTGCTTTGCATGCAAATAAAACGTCAAATTTTGGGGCAGCAGGCTTGAATTATGTAGATTTTTGTGATTAAAATTCACTTTGCATGCTCCGGTTGCCATCTTTGTCTGAATTAATTACAGGAGTTAGATACAGGTGCTTTTATAAAGAAAAGGAACTTATATCAATGTCCAATACATTGAATATTTCTTCCGAATCTAAAGGATTATCCAGATCTGCACCAGTTTTGAAGAATTCCAGTCAAATAAGAAGAAAAAGAATTGTTCAGACAAAGATAGACAAAGCTATGGCGAAGAAAGATGAAAAAGAAAGCACAATGGAGTCGTGCATCACTTCTAAATTTGTAGAGTTTGGAGACATAGATCTAGGCTCGGAACCTCTTACTGAATTGATAGACAGATCCAAAGTAGGAAAGACTTCACTCATGCGTGCAGGAAAAACTTCACTCATGCGTGTAGATTAAAAGCAGTGGAATTATTCAAGCTGCAGCTTTTCCATCCATAGCCCAGTTGCCAGAGTTTGTTATGCAGGTGCAGATCCATATCCAGATGCAGATGCAGATGCAAATCCATATGTCGATCCAGATCCAGATCTCATAGTTGCAAAAGCTTCCGGCACAAAGGCTTCATTCTCTTGTTTCGAATGCAGCCCGTGAAGAAGTCTGCGTGGAAAATTCCTTCCAGGATCTTGTGCAAATGCTCCCATCTTCCAGTTGAAGCCTTCATTGAATTTTCATTCATCCAGAGTGCTTTGTAGAATTTTTAATTGCTCATATGCAATTAAAAATAAGGATGATGAGTCTCTCTACGGAAAACATTGCATTGATGCATGTACTCGGAGAAGAACTGACAAAAGCTTCAAGGGATAAAAGAGAAGACAAGGCGAAGGCAAAATCTAGCCGTTTCCAATTCCAGCTTGTCGCTTCCAGATCTAGCTTGTTGTTTCCAGATCCATTCGTTTCCAATTCCATCTTGTTTCCAGATCCAGTTTGGTGAGAATCAAGGGCAAAAGAATCAGCTGCATGCAAACATGAAAAATGACAAGATTGCAGCTTTCCTCTTCCTTCTTCTTTCCTCCGACAAAGTAATTGAGCGATCAATTAAATTATACAACTTAAAGTGATTGGTTTAAAAGCCATTACTTGAAGAAGTCAACTACTTGGAGATAGGTGGCAGGCGTGCAAAATAGAAGGTTCTATTTTTAGTTGCAAATCCTACATGTCATGCAAAGAGGAATTCCAGGAGGGAGATTGCCAGTTGTTTCTTTCCTCCGACTTCCACATATGCCAGTTCAACTAGAGCTTCCAAATTGTAATTTCCCCTCTACATTCTATAAGTAGAGGAAGAACCTTCGAGTTAATGATCATAATTTGTAAGCAGCAACCTTGTGTTCCAGACTTTGTGCTGAAACCTTTGAGATCCACTTGAAGCAAAGGAATATACAGGAGCAAATTTCCGGAGAACTTTGTGTCACGGTGTATTGTGTTTCTTGCTTTCTATATTAGATATTTTGATAGACTTTGTGTTATTTCAGATCTAGATCTAGAGCTACCTTTGCTTAGAATTTTGTGTTTATATCTATTGGATTCTTCTATGTGCATGCAATTAGCTCTGCCATCTATTGATTGGGATGCACATCTTCCCCATTTCTTCTGTGTTTATGTAATTACCTTCTTCTATAACTTTTCCTTTCTTTAAATAGTTGCTTACTTGTTGTAGAACTGTTCAATTATGGTTTATGAACTGAGTAGTTAAAGTAAAACCCCATTTAGATATTAGCATACTTTAAATTACAAATCTAACACAGGAGCCTCACCGGTAAATGAGGGAGATTTATCTCATGACTGCCTAGGTTTTATGCTATGCAGAAAATCTAGCCAACAGAGTGCTTGTGGATGAGAGAGATTGATGCCTTGATCTGGTAAGAAGCTTTTGACCTGTAGAGATTGTTTCCCTAATGACTGTGGATGTGCCTTTGTGAGATTTAGGGAGCCTTGGGAAGCTTTTTGCAATTGTTGGAAGTGAGTGTATCAATGTAGTGCCATAGGATTTCCAGGTTAGCAAATGAGGTAGTGTTAGCTTGCTTATATAGGGTTCCGAAGAGAATTATCGAAGAAAGGACGACCCAGAGGGAGTAAAGGACCCATTGGGGAATTTGGAATTGAAAGCAAAGATGGAGGATATGCCGGTGCAAAACCATATAGATAAGTCAAGACCGGATATAAATTCCTGACCAAACTATACGACCTTGACCAGGGATGAAAAACATTCTAAATGAAGTTTGCAGCTTGTTAGGTTGACTTAGCATATGGATTTTATACTCTCAAAATGTGTCGGCATATCAGTGTGCAAGGATAAACAAGCTAGACAAGAGAACTCATAATGTACTAAGTGGGAATAAAAAGGTTGTGTTTATGTTAACAAGAGTGCATTGTCAAAACCAGTAGTGTCAAAGAGTAAATTGCCAATTTTGAGTGTCTACATGGGAAATGCAATATCAAGGGGGTCCTAAAGGAAGTCTTGGCTGATGGAGGGATCAGTGATTTGAGGTTCATTTCACAGACAATAAATATTATGTTATTTTTTGGATAAATATGCGTAAATAGTTTTTAGTTCCGACGATTCGAGCCCTATATTGAACTCATCATCAGGGAGAAGGATGGGCATCATGAGGGATACTCAAAGCTGTTGAAGAGTGACCTGATGAAGGTATATGTGTGATGATAGTAGATACGAAGGCAATTGTAAGAGGATAGTAAGGTGATGTCGTAAGGAAGCTATAAAAGATGACTATGAAGGGTATGAAAAGCATATGAAGGTATGGTATAATTTGACAACACATCAAGGCCCTCTCATAAATACACACTGCTAACTAGCACAATGCAAACAATGAAGGTTGTACGTAACCATGTTTCTTGTTACTCCATGCTCCTAGTAATTTCCCTAAGCGCACCACTCTAGGGAAGCCAATTGCACCAATAGTTGCCTGATGAAGAGTCAAAAGTCAGTAAAAGTAAAAAAATAGGTGTATACATACGCCCCAACCGACAGATCATCGCCTGGGTCACAAAAAGTGCACATGAGATGGTCTTTGAAAAAAGAAAATGCAACACCATGAAATAAAAATAACTGAAATGAAGATGCAATACAAAAGTAATAGGAGCAGTACAAGAGTAATAAAAGCATGAACTCAAATAAAGCATACCTACCTATATACTTCACCTTCTCACGATGTGTGGTTGCATAGTGAATCACTAGAGTGTAGAAAAAGGCTGCTTTAGCGAACCCAAGTAATACATAACTAAAAAGCGACACTAGAAGAATAATTTCGATAAATAAGCAATAAACCCTAAGCTAAGGGAGAGCTCATAGAAGGATGATTGGATAGTGTTGGGTAAAGAGGAGAAGTAGGTCATAATTAGGTCATAAATAGGTTGTATGTCGAAAGCAGGTCATAATTAGGGTGTAAATAGGTTGTACATAGGTAAAATAGGAATAATGTTGAAAGAAGGTAAGCATAAATCGAGTAAAAATCACAGGCTTGAAAAATAGAGGATTTTTTATTTTTTTCCAAAAAATACATGCAATATATCTATTGGATTCGTCTTGAGAATACAATCATAGACACTTGGTTCCAGAATTTAAATCGGAGTTACAGATTGGAAAGATATCGCAGTTTGAAAAAATAGAGGTATATCCCGAGAGAAGTTTTTAAAATTTTCAATTGAAATCTATAAATAGAAAGTTCAGTTTACTCACTTGTTATTTTGTGTTGCTTGATTTTTAGAATTCTAGAGCTCTCGACAATGTTTGATCTGAGCAATCTTTGAGTCAAAACGCGAGATTTCGAGGAAGCAATGGTGTTTGTGGATGTGGCGATGATCAAGGACGGCGTGCACTACGAACAAATCCTCTGGGTAGGCTTTGTATTTGAGATTGGGAAAGGGTAGCTAGTAGAAAATTGTAAAAGTAAGTCTCGAGGCAAATTCAACTAGCGAAATTTGCCCCAAAGTTAATCAGAAATGTAGATTGAGTCAAAATAGTAGGTAGGTTTGTGTGCATTCTGGCTTTTTGAGTGTCTATTAGGATTGACTTTATGAAGTAAAAATGGGAAAAGGGACGTGCAACCTTTTTGGAAAGCGGCATCGAGCCATGGTACGCAGATGACATGTCGTAAGAGTGGTCAATGGCGTCAGATCAGCTATAGCATGACCGATACCGTCTGATCAAGATGGCTGATGCTGTAAGAGTTTGTCTAATGGTCCTAGTTGATGTTGCTGATGCCATGGATGATGATGTAAGGCAGACTAAATTCTTGTCAAGGGGCCATGCCGTTTGAAAAGCTAGCATGCCTGATATTGTACAAGTTAGTTATTGTTAATTAATTTTGTAGTTGCAATTGATAATTTATGATGTTTTTTCTCTGAATTGAGACTTGACGGATGCTTACTTGTTTGATATTTTGCAGATCCCACAAAGGATCTAATCTGTGGTTTGGACATTGGTTGATGTGGCACATGGTTGTTGGCCTTATTAGAGATGGATTGTCGGCCACAGATAGGGCCCGATTACAGTTTTTGGGTTTTGGTGGTAATATGAAAATGGTACGGATCTCTTTGGATCCAAATATGGTTCAGATGTTTATTGGTGTGTGGGAGTATCGAGCCAACAGCTTTAGATGGCATGTTGGGAGGGATGAACATTTCTTTGAAGGATGTCCATGCTATGTTGGGACTTCCGATCCAAGGGGCACGCACATTCTGTGATGTTCCCGAGTGCAAATGAGAGGAAAGAGTTCGCACAATGTACTACAAGCTCTAATGAGTACCATTAAAGGTCATTGATTATGTGACTCAATACCGTCTATGCTTCAAGGATTTTATATATCTGAAAGGCCGTTATTGGGATTGTTGTGATACGGATTTTGCGTCTCAAATTGGATGGAGCGCCACTTTTGCCTTGGTAGCTTACAAGTACGCTCTTGGGCAGGGTACACAATTTAGCTAGGGCATAATCATATGGGTATAGATGGCCCATGATTTATATAGATTACAAGTGACATAATGGACAATAGGTCTTATTATTCTACTATTGTCAAGGATATATGAGTGTTTACCCATGTACAGACCTATAAGGACGATGCCCTACATATAACAGTTATTGCCTCAAGAATGCTATAGTGGGAAAGAGGAAGGTCAGTGAGAACTAGAGTTTATCCAACATTGAGATCAGGTGATATGGACCCCATATGTTGGGTCAGTTGATAAATGGCCTTCATTGCCCATAGTGCAAGCAACACAAAAGGTTATAGAGATCAGAGGTCACTACCAATGATGGGTAGAGACACATCCTGTAGACACAAAGTCAGGGTAGTTTGGGAGACCACATTCCATTTTGACATTACCAATGTCATTGTACCAACCATGGCATGCAAGGGAGACGCAAGGTTAAGCAAGTGAGGGACCAGAGGCCATTGTCATGTTGTTGAGGCCACGCCAACATAGGCAAGCCCCGAGGAGACATGGACGTAAGAGAGAAGAGGGACTTTCCAAGCATGTGCAAATTATAGAGGTGGTGGTAGCCCTAAGTAGGTTGCCCTAGGTCAGGAGTTACAATGGCCCTATGTATGGAACCAGGGGTGGAGATTGTGACGGCCCGAAGAAGACTATTTCTCTCCTTATGGTGAATAGATCAATGTCATTCTCGCCAGGGATCCAGCAAGAGTTGTTGGAGGACAGAGATAGGCACCCATGGTGTTAGTCCAAAGAGAGATGGTAGCATTTGGTTGTTACGAGGCCGCAACACGACGATGATGACACTGTGTTAGGCAAGCAGGACAATCAGGGGATCATAGAGGACTGACCCGATCATCGCGGTAAGATTTTATTTTGAGATATTTCATTTCCTAAAGTAGAGATATATGCAAGGAAAAAGGATGATGGATAGATGTCCTAATGTGTGTTATGTGTGATTGTTTTGCAAAGGATCCTGTAGTCGACTAAAGGGCCTTAACAAAAGGCGTGCATCATGAGATTTTGGATCCAGTTCTCCAAAGGACAAATGTCGGATCCAATGGTGCCCTTAGTAGAAGAGTATGTAGGAGCTTTGGGTTGGCCGGAGAGGTAGGTCAAGAGATAGAGCATTGAACAAAGGCACTCACAATTGTGGAGCAGGGAGATATTGTTGACTTTTTGCACATGTTGGACAGACTCAAAGGAGCTTGCTACAGAGCAGACTGGGCAATTAGTTGATGCTTATACTGTTATGAATACTATTAGTAGATTAGAGATTAGGGTTTCCCAAGAAAAGGATGAAGCTTCAAGTGTCATATCTCAGGCGACCTCCTTGACTTGCTTTGCTCAAATGGCTAATAAAGCCCCCTCTGTTCAGAGCATAGCACCTCCTCTTCCGAGGGATGAAGGAGGTGTATGAGAGACAGAGGATTGTATATATGATTGTATGTACCCATTTTTGAAACACTGGATATAGATATATATGACAACATTTTGGCCTATTGTGGACGTCTTATGGGTGAATTTTGTTACAATATTGATAGATTCTTTAGAGAGTTGACTCATTTGAGACAGGTAGGATCCTTGGATGGGTACATTACAGATTTTTAGCGGTTGTCAGTGATGCTTACTGATGTTCCTGAGGTGAGGTTGACTTCACTTTTTATAACAGGGCTGACAGATTCACTAGCAGGGTTTGTGAAGGCATTAAAGCCTTCTTCACTACACGATGCCATCAGAAGAGCCTGAGATTTGGAGTTAGCCACTCCGAAGTCGAGGTTTCCACCTCGAGTTCAGCAGAGAGGACCCCCATCTAGACGTGATGGTTTCCAGCCGAAGGGGCCACCACAAAGACAGGAGATGGCTAGAAAGTTGTTTATTTAACGAGAGCTTAGGGATGAGCTGAGGTGAAAGAAACTTTGTTTCGATTGCTGTTCACCGTGGGCCCTAGGACATGATTGCACAGGGAAGGGAAAGGCCCAATTCATTGAGGCCTTTGAGGAGGAGAGAGAGAGAGAGAGAGAGAGAGAGAGTGATGGAGATGAGAAACTAGAGACCCAGGAGATGGATGACAAAGATGAAGATGCTTTGGATGGTACTGATGAGTAGGAGGAAGTTTTCCCTCAGGAGACTATAGCCACTTTGTCTAGTACCCCGAGGTACAAGTCATTCAGAGTTAGGGGAGTTATGCAGGGGCAGCGTGTTGTGGTACTTATTGATAGTGGGGCTACCCACAACTTTATTGATGCATCCTTGGTTGAGAGGCGCGGCCTACAGATAGAGGACTGTGAGGGCTTCAACGTTGTTTTCGCCAAGGGGGAGTTCTATGAGATGTACACTGTAAGGATCCCACAGTTAAGCATCACTATGGGTAACATTAAAGCCACTATTGATGACTATCTATATTGTTGGCATTGGAGAGACCAACATAGTGTTTGGAGTGCACTGGATTCACTCACTTGGCGAGTTTTGGACTAACTTTCAGACGATGGAGCTGAAATTCAAGTCCAAGGGTAGGAATGTGACCTTGAGGGTCTATCTACAGAGCACCTGAGGGTAGTCACAGCTAAGAGGATGGAGAGGATCTTTCGGCACGATGAGGTGGATTGGGCCATTCATTGCTTGGTTTCGACCAAGAATACAGGGAGTGACCGTCTAGAGTATCATGTGGATGTCCAAGGCCTATTGGACAAGCACAGTGCAGTTTTTCAAGACATACCTCCAGGTGTACTCACCAAACAGGGGGTTTGAGCACGTGATTGAGCTTGGGGACAACAAGCCAGTGGTTACTACTCCTTACCGTCACCCCAAACGGTTTAAGGATGAGATTGAGAGGACTATACACGAGCTTCTGGACATGGGGCATATTAGACCTAGTTCTGAGTCCTTTTGCTTCTTCAGTGGTGTTGGTGAAGAAGAAGGATGGAACCATGCGAATGTGCATAGATTACTGAATAAGAAGACAATCAAAAATAAGTATCCTGTGCCATGCATTGATGAACTACTAGATGAGCTACATGGAGCAGTCTATTTTTCCAAAATAGACTTGCGATCTAGATATCACCAGATCAAGGTCAGAGAGGAGGATATGCATAAGACAGCTTTCAGGTGCCACTATGGCCACTTCGAGTTTTTGGTGATGCCATTCGGGTTGTCTAATGCACCGGCCACATTTCAGTCCTGCATGAACCATGTGTTCAACCGCCATTTGCAGGAAGTTTGTATTGGTCTTCTTTGATGACATTTTGGTCTGCAGTAGGACGTGGGAGGATCACATTCAACATCTTGATGAGGTGTTGGGAATTTTAGAAGCTAATTCGCTTTATGGGAAAGCTTCTAAGTGTGAGTTTGGTATGACAGAGCTAATATATTTGGGCTATGTGATCGGAGGAGGCGGAGTCAAGGTGGATAGGGAGAGATTCAGGCGATTTTGGATTGGCCACCGCCTAGGACTTTGACACACTTGAGAGGATTCTTGGGACTATGCACATATTATTGGAGGTTTGTGAAGAACTTCTCTCTTGCACCCTTAACAAACTTGACCAAGAAGGGGGCTTTTGCTTGGTCAAATTCAGCACAACAGGTTTTTGATCACCTTAAGGGGGTGATGAGTTCTTGTCCAGTTCTTACATAGCCAGATTTCACTTGGCCATTTGTACTCGAGTGCGATGCATCAGGAGTGGGTGTTGGAGTAGTGCGATGCATCAGGAGTGGGTGTTGGAGTAGTGCTCATGCAGGATAGACATCCCATAGCCTATGAGAGTCGAAAATTGAGTCCAATAGAGAGAGGATTCTCAATTTATGACAAGGAGATGTTGGCCATTATGCACACATTGGTCAAATTCAAACAATATTTAGTGGGCAGCAAATTTGTGGTTCATACGGATCACAATAGCTTGAGGTTCTTTTTGGAGCAAAAGGATCTTAATGACCGCCAACAGAGATGGGTAAATAAGATACAAGCTTTTGATTTTGACATAGAATACAAGAAAGGTAAGAATAATGTGGTGGTTGATGCACTGTCTAGGAGACCTTGCTTTGATTCTATGATTTGCTTTATGTCAGAGATTTCAGCTGATTGGAAGGCTCATATACTTGTTGAATACTCCAGAAATCAGTTTTCATGTGAGATTATGGATGTCATTATTCAGGATGATCGATACAGAGTTGTGGACGACCTCATCTACTACAAGGATAGAATTTTCCTTGTACCAAAGTCGAAAATGAAGGAGAAGATCCTTCGAGCAATGCATGATACACCCTTGGCTGGACATCCAGGATATTTTAAGACATACAGGTACATCAGAGAGAGATTCACATGGAAGGGGTTAAAGGACGATGTCCTTAACCATGTTAGGGAGTGTTTGGTTTGTCAGCAAACCAAGGCTGTGCACTCTTTCCCAGCAGGACTTCTACAACCTCTGCCTATTCCAGAACAAAAGTGGGAGAGTATATCCATGGATTTTATCACAAGTCTTACCTCAGTGTATGGGCACGATTGTATATATGTGGTGGTTGATAGGTTGACTAAATATGCCCATTTCCTTTCTATGCCTTCAGGGCACAAGGCACCGCAAGTGGCTCAGAATTTTTTCCCAGGTATTTTTAGGCATCATGGGTTGCCTAAGAGTATTGTCAGCAATAGGGATAAGATTTTCATGAGTACATTCTGACAAGAGATCTTCAGGCTTGCAGGTACGAAGCTGACACCTAGTACCAGATATCATCCACAGACTAATGGGCAAACTTAGACAGTGAACAAGTGGACAAAGGGCTACTTGCGTAGCTATATCGCAGGACATCAGCATGCATGGGTCAAGTGGCTACATATGGGTGAATATTGTTACAATACCACCTACCAAATGAGTATTGGTATGACTCCTTTTCGAGCATTATTTGGTTATGAGGCATCCTCATTAGTAGACCTAGTATTATCAGATAGTCGAGCTCCCTAAGATCGTGATTGGGTATAGGAGAACCAGGACATTCTAAAGGCTCTCAAGGAGAACATATAGAAAGCATAGAATCAGCAGAAGGTATATGCAGACAAGCACAAAGTTGAGAGATCATTCGAGGTTGGAGATTTGGTCTTCTTACAGTTGTAGCCATACAGACAATTCTCACTCAAGAAGAGCAGTGCAGAGAAGCTAAAACCGCAATTCTATGGGCCATACAGGATAGTGCGAAGAGTTGGAGCAGTAGCATATGAGTTGGAGCTTCCAGAGCATAGTAAGATTCATAATGTCTTCCATGTTTCATGCCTCAAAAAGGCACTCGGACAACATATTGCGCCTTCCACAGATTTACCACCATTAGATGACGAGGGGAAGCTGGTCTTAGAACCAGAATCTATTATTGAGGTAAGACAAAGGAAGCTTCGGAACAGGATAATCACAGAACATCTAGTGCGGTGGAAAGACTTACCACTAGAGGATGCCACTTGGGAGAGAGAGCAGATTTTACAGCACCCTAGTTTACGTTCGCTTGAGGACAAGAAAATTTCGAGAAGGGCGGACTGTAATGTCCCCATTCCTACCTCCACGGTCTAGCGACTGGTTTTCCGTCTTAGCCTTGGTCATACCTAAGGGGCTAGCAGCATAGATAGTTGTTGGGTATGGTTTTCACCTACATTTCACTTATATGTTATGTTTTAGTGTTATACATGTACTTTATGATGACTTAAGTGAAAAAGGTGGGGTAATGTTCTATTTCTTCATTGGGGGCACTTAAGTGGACTTTTTGGCCTAGGAGAAATAAAGTCACTTTAAGTGACGATTAAAACATGACATATCTCCAAGGGGGGTTGAATTAGGGTTTTATGGGCACTTTTATGATGGAAAAATGTTATAAAAGGTGGTGTTTGGGGAGGAAAAAGGATCTTGGTTCATTTTTCCATCTTATGTTGGAGCTTTCAGCTTGCTTTCCTTGCTTGTGGAGGTGAAATTCCGCAGGAACCCTAGCTTCGGGAGTGAAAGATCTATACCTGGCTAGTAGAGCACTCTTCGGTGGTGAAAGATCCAACCCTAGTTTGTTATTGTGGAGTTTATTCAGATCGGGTTGTCAGATTCAGAGTTTCAGAGGCTTGCTGATCCAATTTCAAGTCCAGAAAGAGAAGACAGCCATATTCAGTAAGAGAGATCATTTATTTTATCAGTGGAACTTCTTGTTATTGCATGTCATTGCATATTGATGCATGCCATTGCATGTTGATGCATGTTACATGCATGTCATTGCATGTTGATGCATGTTACTTGCACGTTGTTGCATGTTAGTTTAATTGCAATAAAAGTGAAGATATTGGTTATTTTACGACTTTATACCTTTCTGCCATAACTGTATTTTGTTGTCATATTTTTCTATATACTGCTGTCATAAAAATCAGATTGTTATTTGTGAAAATTTTTGTTGGAAATCTTGAATATAAAATAAATCCGGAAAAGGGATATTTCAATTTAATTCTGTCCACCCCACCTTTCCATGTGCATGCCCAACGTATTATGGACCCTATCATTACACCCATATGTGTCCCACTCCCATATGCACCCAAATCTATAAAATCACCTTCACCCACATCATTTCATCTCTCTTAACTCTTGGGCCCTAACTCTTGGTGCACTAAAGATATACTCGAGTTGTCTTGCCCTCTTGCTCGCATATATTGGTTTTCGAGATCTGGAAGAAGTGAAAGAGAAGCACAAAGGAATGATACAACTTGCTGCAACATTGTTTTAGTATAATTTCAACACAGGCGGGAATCGCAACTGTGATTGGCTTGCGATCTCCATGCGAATAAATAAAATGTCTTTTATCTCCTTTAAAAGGGTTAGGGATTCGATCGACGCAGGTCCCCTAACCACCAAAAACAACTAACATTTTCAAGTGTGCTTGTGTGCAAGTTTAGATTCAGATCTGGAAGAGTTTTACCCACTTTATCCAATGAAAGAACCCATAATTGTCCTCTTCACAATGGCAGCATAAGCCCATTTTGTTTTAGTAGCATTGATTTGGAGATTTCAAATCAACTAATACATTTTGCACGTGATCCAAATCTAGGCATACACCCATGAGTGTTAACACCACCTTGAGGTATCTCACCTACACATTTCCTCTTCCACTTGTAGCACCAAAAGAGAACTTACTCCAGTCCTAACACTAGTAGGATTCTAACAAGTCCATCACCTAAACTTGACTTTCTTGCATATTTTCTAGTTGTGGAATTTGCCCTTGTTTCATTTGTAAAAATTTCCTGATTCTCTTTATTTTTAGACACCCTATCAACTCCTTCCATGTCTGAAATATGTACAACTGCAAGTTCAATTGAATCAGCATTATGTCTACCTTTTTTCTCCACTAATTTTGTCTCAAAAGTAGTTGATTCCCCCAAGTTGGTACAAACTTCTTGATCAAATAACTGAATATCAGCAATAATGATTTTGAAATTAGAAACTCTATCCTCAATGGGTCTCCAAACAGCACCAGGATCCCACACTATTATGCTCAAACAATTTTGTTTTTGAGCGAAAGGATCTATGTGCTCTTAACTACAAGTTGTCCCTTACACTCTTTCACCCTTTTTAGCATGCTGTCCAAGATAGCAAAAATATTGCAGCGACATAGGAGGGATCAATAGATCTGAAATATGATCAACATTATCATACCTTAGGCTGCCAACCAGGAGCTCACCCTCCTTTGCTAAATTGGAAGTTGTGGAGATACCTCCAATCCTTCTATCCATGTGAATTCCAATATTTTCTTCAAACACATGTCCCTCCACAATGCTGTTCTGAAAATCAGTCAATGGCTAATCCTCCGGAAATTCAAAGGATGGTATATTTTCCTCCATCTAATGCTCTTTGCATTCACCCAGTAAACCCTTTCCCACTATTTTTGTTGTCACATACAATCATTATAAGTCATTGAGGCATCATCCATTATCAAAGAATTTGTACCTTCAAGTTGTATGTTGGGCTCCTCTTGTTCTTTTTTTCTGATTTCTACCTTGACCTCTTGAGGTGTTGATGTATCCGTTACTTTTGTTGGTTCTTTATCTTTTTTCAAGATAAACTCTTTTGGTTTTGGCTTCTTGACATATTCTTGTAGTCTAGGATTTAACCCTAGCATCTCCATCCATGCGTTGGGACCCATTGACCTTAGTTCCTTTTGATATTATTGCATAGCTTGCAACATCTCTTCCATGGCTTCCTGTGTTGTCTTCATTTTTCTGTCATTTTCCTACATGGAGAAGGAACCATAGTTTAAAAAATCGTTATCGACAATTACTTGGCAGGCCAAATTTTGACTCTCGGCAATTTCTCAGAAATTCATCGGCACCTTTATCGCTACTTTAAAAACATTTAAATTCATAAAATAGTCTTAAATTAAATGTAAAGCATTGTTAAATGACACAATAAGTGACTCTATAGAATGCCAGAGGCCCATAGAATGTTGATTGGAGAATGACTAGTTGCATGAATTCGACTACTAAATGTGATTCTATCTTTATTTCTATGTCTTTGTATTACTATTGACTTGTAATGTCCCCTTTTTGGGACATTAATTAATTAAAAATATGGGAGACCTTTAATCCACTCTTCCCATGGATTAAAGGATAAATATTGGGAAAAATGTCATTACTCCTTTATTTTAAAATTAAATAATTAATTCTCCTCTTATGTTTTATTTTAAATATTAGAAGAGGGAGTTAATATTCTTTTTGGAGTTTGACTTTTCAGGAAAAAAGACACATTAAAAAGTGACCTTTCTACATGAGGAAATGCACCAAAGGAAGGAGGGAAACTTGGAGATTTCAAATGCTAAAGCTATATAAAGAGGAATGGTGACCCCTTGGGGGCATGTTGAGACTTTGTTAAAAATATCTTCATGCTTGAAGAGGGATGTATGCCCATGTAATCACATTATAAAGGTGTTATTTAACACCACCATTATTGTGGAGTGCGAGACCTTCTAAGCTTTCATTGAGTGAATGTTGCATAGTATTTTCATTCCATGATTGGCGCCATTATTTGAGAAGGATATTAGCATGTTGTTGATGAGTATTAGAGAGTTTTATAATGCTTTATGATCTGTTGTTAATGCTGCAATTATTCCAGCCATAAGAACTTGCTTGGGTGGTTGTTTTGGGCACATTTGGGTGTCTTTTGAAGTAATTATAAAATCTGATTTTATCTGTATTTATTCCAGCTATGACGACTTGATTTGGGTATTGTTTTGGCATGTTACAAGGGTAAATAAGCAATATTTACAATCTGATATGTTTTGGCCTATTTTTCCAAGTGTGGGACTAATATTTTGAGGGTTGTTGGGTTCTTATTCACTGCTGCAAATTATCTAAGGAAAATCAACTGGGTTTGGGGTATATTCCATCATATTTTGAGGTGTTTGTGATAGATCTACATGTTGCTGCAATTTATTAATCATTTCAGATGAATGAGCTGATTGTTTGAAGGTTTTGGAAGGGTTTTAAGAGCTGGAAGTAATTTATATATTTTATCCTAACCCTAGCGACTGGTTTTTTTATTTTGGGGTTTGTTTAGAGGTGGTTACAATGATTAGAAAATTTAGATTTATAGCTCTTTGGAAAGACCTTGATTTATAGAAAATTCTGCATTTTATTTGGTGGAAAAATATTGAGTTTTGAGTGATATAAATTTTTGAAATTTTTAGTTGTTTTGGTTCATTTTAATTAATTAATTGCTACAATAAATTTCAGATCTGGAAAAGATTAATTTCCTAACCAGTTCTCCCATCTAACCCACTACTTTGGCCCACTCCAACCCCAGTTGGGTTGTATTAGTGCCGACATTGGGTTATTTGAGGTCGAGCTAAGAGGATTTAATCCTTCTAGAATCGACTTGGTTAATTAATTTGCAGATTTAAATAATATCCCAAAAGGGGATATTACATTGGTATTAGAGCATCTTTCCTCTACTCTTGTGGGGAGATGCAAGGAGGAGATAAGGAGCCATTATTCTACAAAAGGAGAAATAAGGATTCAGTGGAGGACAAGGCTTTCACTTCGGATCAAGTGAAGTTCCTTCAAGAGTTGATGCAAAGTTGTGGTATGGAGTTGCAAAAAAATATGAGTGAACAAATGACCAAGCTCATCAAGGAAGCATTAGGTAATGGCAAATCTCCAAATTCCAATGGAGAGGGAAGCTGGTGTCCCCGAGATTTCACCCTGAAATCTGGGACTAGGGTAATGGCAAATCTCCAAATTCCAATGGAGAGGGAAGTTGGTGTCCCCGAGATTTCACCCTAAAATCTGGGACTACCCCTTTTAAAAAAATTCGTTCTTTTCAAAGTAACGGGTCGTTTTGTGTTTGTTTTTCCTACATTTGTTTGCATCGCTCTAAGGTAACCCCAAAGAGTCATAAAAGCCAAATTCGTCAAATACCCACATGCTAAAACTCACTCTATCCCTTCGCCAGGTTTTGTCTGAGAGAATTGTATTTATTTATTTATTAAATAAATCAAGTTCTTTTAAAAATATATTGAGTTAAAATTGGAGGATTTAGGTTATATAAATTACTTCACCCCATCATTATTACCACAAAACATTCACCCCGGGGGGGAAGAATTTTTGCAGATCAGCTAAATGGAGAAATTTTTCGAGCAATTGCCTGCAGTTGTTTTTGTTTTGTTTTTTTTTTTTTGTTTGTGTTTTGGTTTGTTTTCTCCGGCAATTCCCGTAACCTATTCATTGTTCTTGCCAGATCTTTCCCTAGGCCTAGGGTTTTGAAAAGCTATCTAATTTTTTTAAATTACTAATCTGTCTACAGGCAATCAAAGCTTAGGATTCTTTCAAAAGATTGCAAGAAGTTGCTTGGTCCAAAAGGGTGCAAAAATGGATTCTATGAAAATAAGAAAAATATTGCCATCAATGTGTAGAGCTCGAGAAAATATGCACTTTTAGAGAAAACAACACCTAAAACGGAGCTACGGAACGAAAGTTATGGCACATGCAAGTTTTTGCTGCTACATCTTCCCGGACCCTTTCCAAAAATGACAAATTTTATTCTATACTTGTGTTTTCTTCACCAAAAATCCAAAAAAGGAAAGAAATGATGTCTTCATGCCATTCACAATTTCCACACTGCCTTCAGTGATGAATTTTCAAGCAATTTTAAAGGTAGAAGTCACAATGCAATTCACACTTTCGGAAAAGAGCTATCTTTCATGCAAATCGCACTTTTTGGAAGGAAGACTTTAAGTTGCCAGTGGGAATCTTGGCTGTGGCAGGAAGACGGGAATTTCTTGCCTGCATAGCAGGTTACTTTTTCCCATCACGTCAGAATCACTTAAGCTGCAACAAGAATTTTAGAGGTAGTAGGCAAACAAGAATTTCTTAATTGCAATGCAAGGTGAAAATTCCCATTATAAAGAAAAATCACTTAAAGCACCGATAGGAACTTCTTGCATGCCTAGCAGACTAACTTTTCCCATCAAAGAGGTTTATTCACCCATGCAAGTCGCACTTTTTCAAAGAAGGCTATTTTCCATACAAGTCACACTTTTTGGGAGATAATTTAAGTTGCCAGTGAGAATTTTGACAGTGGCAGGTAGATGGGAATTTCTTACCTGCCTTGCAGGGTGAAAATTCCCATGATGGACAAATCATTTAAGTGGAAGAGGGGATTTTTGGAGCTGCAGTGCAGGGTGGAAATTCTCATCAAGTTGGCTTCCTATTTTAAGCAGTCACCCTTGCCAAAAAGTGTGACCCACCTTGGTATTAATACATGTATTTAATGGTATTTATTAATGGTATTTCTAACTGAGTTTGGCACCATAAATAGGAAGAAAGTCAATGCAAGTGTATGAGCTAAAGAGAAGTCAAGGATACATGCTAAAAATAAAAAAAATAAAATTGATTAAAAAGCAATTAGAAACATGCAGAATTGTGCGCCCAAATTGGATGAAGAGGCATGACTTTTAATTAATTAAATTGCCAAAAATAGGAAAGGGAAATTATTAAAAAATAGCATGCAGATGGCTATATAAGCATGGGACACCATAATTGAGAAGCAATTAATTCTTTTTGATGAAGTTTGCAGCCCGAACAGGTTTTGGTGCCAAGGGAAGGAGGATTTTGCATTAAAGAGTGTTTTCCATTGTCGGGAAGCTTCCAATTTTGGGGCATAGGGTTGGAATAGCCTAATTTTTGTTATTCTGATTGTCTGCATGTTGGTATAAGTTCCCAGGTGAATTAAGTAATATTTTTGCTTGTTTTGCATGCAAGCAAAGTCTCAAATTTTAGGGTAGCAGACTTTATATGCAGATTTTGGTGATAAAAATCAAGTATTCATGCCACGGACTCCATCTTTGTCTCAATTAATTGTAGGTATTCATCACAGGTGCTCATATTAGTGAAAGGAAGTTCAAATCAATGTTGGATACATTGAATATATCTTCCGAATCAGAAGAAGTTGCCGGATCTACACAAATTGTTCCAATTACAAGGGATTCCGACATGATTAAAAGAAAAAGAGCTCAGAAAAAAAGTGTTCCAGGCATGATGAAGCATGGTGAAAGAGAAGGATCAGCAGATTCATGCATAGCTTCTAGATTTGTTGAAGTCAATGGTACAGGCATAGGCCCTGAACCTATCACCGATTTAATTAACAGATCCAAATCTCATAATTGCAAAGGCTTTCGGCAAAAATTCATCCTCTTGTTTCTAACGAATCCCATTTGGAAGTCAGTGCATGGAAAATTCCTTCCAGGATCTTGTGCATGTACTCCCAATCTTCTAGTTGAAGGCTTCATTAAATTTACGTGTATTTGCATTCACCCAAAGTGCTTTCCAGAATTTAAAATTGCTCATATGCAATTAAAAATAAAAGATTATGAGTTTTGTCTGAATTATTTATGACAAACATTGCATTAGTGCACGTATTGGAGAAGAACTACAAAAGCTTCAAGGATAAGAGGGAAGACATGTTAGAGGCAACACCCATAAACGAAATCACATTTAGCTGCTTTGAGATCTAGTTTGGTGAGAATCAAAGGCAAAAGAGTCAACTGCATGCAGAAGCTGCAAGACTAGGAGTGTTGCAGCTTTTTTCTTATTTTTTTCCTCTTTCTTCTTCTTTCTCTTATTTTCTTCGACAAAGTAATTGAGCAATCTTAAGTGATTGGTTTAAAATCTTTTACTTGAAGAAGTCAATTACTTGGAAATAGGTGGCAGACATGCAAAATAGAAGGTTCTATTTTCAGTTACAAATCATGCATGTCATGCAAAGAGGAATTCTAGGAGGGAGATTTTCAGTTGTTTCCTTTACAACTTCCACATGTGCCAGTTCAATTATAGTTTCCTATTTGTAATTGCCCTCTATACACTATAAATAGAGGAAGAACCTACGGGTTAATGATCAGGATTTGTAATCAGCATTCTTGTGTTCCAAACTTTGAGTTGAAACCCTTGATATTTTTTTGAAAGCTAAGGATTTAAAAGGAGACAGATTTACGGAGAACTTTGTGTCAACGATGCATTTGTTTCTTATTTCTGTATAGATCTTTGCATAAACTGTGTTATCTTAGATCTGGATTTGAAACTTTCCTTTGCTTCAAATTCTGCATTTCAAAATCTATTTGTTTTTTCTATGTGCATGAGACCAACTCTGCGAACTATTGGTTGGATTGCACATCTTCTTTGCTTTCTTCCCAGATTCAATTATTTCCTCCTTTTGCAAATATTTCTTTACAGCTGCTTACTTGCTACAAAATTGCCTAGCTATGGTGCATAAGCTACGCGATTAAAGTAAAACCAATAGATAGATATTAGAAAATATAATTGACAAAATCTTATGCAGGAGCCTCACCGGTAAATGAGGGAGATTTATCTCATGACTGCCTAGGTTTTCAGCTGTGCAGAAAATCTAGCCAATAGAAGCTTACATAGTGGAGAAAGGGGCTCTACACAAACCCCCTCCCAAGTTCTTCGAAGGCACTTTGCTACCTAAGGATACTCATAGAGAGATGGAAGAGCCATCAATGGTGGAGGCCATTGAATCTTACAACATTGGGTATGGTACTTTGCATTTGACCACAAGGGCTATATTAATATTTGATGATTTTTATGCATTGAAGATGGGCAACAAGGCCAAGAAAGCCCATAAGCAACCCCCTAAGGACCTTCAACAAAGATTGGGGAAAGCTTCACTTCCAAGTTTTGATGGAGCTAGCAAGATCTCGGTTAGAGCATGGTTGCAAAAGATGGAGACCTACTTCTCCCTTAACCCCATGCATGAGGAAGAGGCCCTTAAGTTTGTTACTCTTCACTTAGAGGGTATGGCACATGAGTGGTGGATCCATGGTATGCACACACAAGGGCATGACTTAATTCACACAATGGGGGAGTTTGACAAAAGAATCATGGAGAGGTTCGACAGGAAAGATCCAGAAATACACTTCTGAGAACTTGCACAACTCAAGCAAGTTCATGATGTAGAGGAGTATGTGGCAGATTTCCAAAGGATTGCAGTCATGGTGACGGATGTTAGTGAGAAAAGATTGATTGTCCTTTTCACGGAAGGCTTGGTTGAGCCTTTGAAAGGTTTGGTAAAAGCATTTAATCCTCTTTCTTTACAAGAAGCTATTACTAAAGCTTTAGATTTGGATGTGCAGCTTATAGAGGTGATTTTGGATCAAGGGGACAATGTACTAATGCCACTAATTCACTGTCCAAAAGTGGAAATCAAGGGCAGCCAAGGTCTGATTTTTAGAAGCCCAGACAGACCCTTAGGACATCAAAAGAGGCCCCAAAAAGGCCAAATCAACCCTATGTGCCACCACATAGGAATCAACCCCAAAACAACATGCAAAAGGATGAAAGAGATGAATTGAGAAGGAAAGGTTTGTGTTTCGATTGTAAGACCCCTTGGGTAAGAGGACATAATTGTAAAGGTAAAGGCCAAATTCATTTTATTGAAGTCATTGATTCAAATTTTGAATTTTCTGATTTGGATGATGCTAACAATGGGATTAATGAGGTTATGGGTGAGCATGTGCAAGAGAAGGAAGGCGAAGAAATTGAAAGCACACTTTCCACTCTTTCCGTAAGACATGATAAAAACAAAACATTAAAAATGAATAGGATCACAATCAATGCTTGCGCTAGATTTTTTAGGAGATAAAACACTACCATCTAATGTCATGAATAAGATGAGTAAAGATGAAGTAGATAAAAATGGGTGAATATTTGCGAGGAAGGCCCAAAGGTCTGACAATCATGTTGTTGGGGTCATAACATAAAAGTAATGTAAGGTAAGATCAAAAGAATATAAACTCATGGTCAACTATTGGTAATATCCATCATGGGGAGTAAAGGGAGTGAACATGAAAGTGGAAGAAATAAGACGCCACTAGGGCAATATAAGATCCTTAGTGGAAATGAGACACTAATCAAAAGGATATGACTAAGGGTTTTTATCATCTAGATGAGAAGGGACTCGAGTAAACGGGTTCTCCTTAGACCAACTAATGAAGTATAAAGATATATCCCAAGTCACTTATGATAGTAATTGTGTATCCTACCTTACCACGATGTTTTCCGCACTCCCCAGGACCTCACTTAAGGAGCTATAGGCCTACTATGGGGATTAGGTACTGGCGTGAAAAGACAGGGTCACTGAGTAATAGATATGAGATCTCCTACCCCAGTCGAAAAACCTACTACACCCCAAAGGACTTCAAACTCTATAACGAGGCCAACTGTGGAGTTTGAGCTTTCAACTAGGATAAAAAGATGTATCAAATATGATTATATTATGTCTTTTATATTTGTGATTGACTTTTATTGCTTTTAATAATTGTCTTTTATTGATTTTTATTTGATAACACGACTTTTAGCTTTTTTTGGCTTTTATTGTTCCTTTGGACGGATTCAGAAGGCTGATCTAGTGGGTATGAAAGATGTGACTAACGCAAGATAACTTATGCCTAATCGCTACAAAGGAGAACCTGGAAACCATGATGCATAGGCACCTCTAGACCTACCATAAGAAAAGACTGTGATCTCTACTCTAACCTAAGTGTCCCTCAAGTGAGAGGAGTGGGATAAATGAAAGTTGCAAGGATATAAGAGTGATACAATGATGGCTAAAGTTGAAAGCTGATCATAAGGAGCTAAAAAAGGGTGATTCATATGAGATAAGTTAAAAAAAAAGATGGACTAGGCAATATAAGAACTGTAGATCGCTATGGATGGCAAGAGATGTAAGTGTAATTGTATGATAGATCCAACAAAAGTGTAAAAGGTGATAGTATCCAAGATAATGTGAGATCGTAAATGGATTAATAACATAGCAAAAGATTAAGTAAGGAACAAATGGTAGAAATAAACATAAATGATTTCGCAAGGAGTTTGTAAAGCATGAATATAAAAGGTTGTAAATGGATAAACCATTGTAAAAGATCAAGGAAGAAACAAATAGTAAAAGTAAATCCAAAGGATGTTGCAAGTTTGTAAATTGTAAGTAAAAAGGTTGTAAATGGATAAACAACTTACCAAAAGATCAAGAAAGAAACAAATGGCAAATGTAAATCCAAAATATGCAATGGCAAAAGTAAATGCAAAACATGTCGCAAGGAGGTTGTAAATTATAACTAGGATGTAAAGGGGTAGTCAACATATGTGAGCTAACTAGCCTATGCACTAAGTAGATTGTATAAGATTGTAAGGGGCAGCTGCTATCATCAAACTAGCCATCTAGTGTAAATTATGGATGTAAGGGGTAGCCAAAATATTGGGCTAACCGACTTGCTTATCTAAGATTATAACTGAGTAGTGTAAGAGGCAAAGTGCATGAAAGTAAAAATGAAAGAAAAAAAGGTAGTATGTGGACAAGTGGATGAGGTCAAAAGGCATGTGTAAGAGAATTGCAAGCGTCCTCAATAGCCTCATGAACCTATCACTGAATGTCTTAACGTGTGCTAATCATGGTGTCCTCAATGTCTTCGAGGACACGGGAGACCTTTGACAGATCTCATGATGTGTAGTCACTATAGACTCTTCCACTCTCATGGAAATCCGAGATAGGATCTCTTAGTGCATGTCCATCATAGTGGGTTGGAGGGTAGGGATGCAAGGAGAAAGTATCTTCACCTGCAGGGTATAAATGTGAGGATACAATACCTCAGTTGGTCTATAGGATTCATGTGTAGATGAGTTGATCATATGAGAAATGATTGGAGTGGGTAATATAGGAGAAGTAGGGGAGACTAGATAAATCTTGACTCGAGGTGGAGGAGATGGTAATTGTTGTTGCTGTTGTCTCTAGAGTACATGAAAATCAATAGATGAATGAGAATTGACACCATGATGAGAACACAAATGCTGAGGAGAGCGAGTAAGATGAGAAGGTTGATATTGGTGCTCGTCACAATTTCTTGATTCTAGATTCTTCATGTGTTGTCGATGTTGGCTAGATTTTCTGCATAGCTGAAAACCTAGGTAGTCATGAGATAAATCTCCCCCATTTACCGGTGAGGCTCCCGTGTAAGATTTGTCAATAAAATATGCTAGTATCTATTTAGTGGTTTTACTTTAACCATGCAGCTCATGAAACATAGTTGTATAGTTTTGTAGCAAGTAAGCAGCTGTTAAAGAAATGAAATATCTAAAGGAGGAAATAATAAAAAACACAGGGAAGAAATAGGGAAGATGTGCAACCCAATCAATAGATAACAGAGTTGATTGCATGCACATAGACAAAACCAATAGATATTAACACACAGAATTATAAACAAAGGCAGCTTTCAGATCTAGATCTAGAATAACACAGTTTATAAGTAGATCTAAGACAAAAAAAACTAGAAACAAAATGCACCGTGACACAAAGTTCTTCGGAAATCTGCTCCTTTCTATTCCTTTTCTTCAAATAGCTATTAGGGATTTCAGCACAAAGTCTGGAACACAAGAATGCTGCTTACAAATTCTACTCATTAACCCGAAGGTTCTTCCTCTACTTATAAAATGTAGAGGGGCAATGACAAGTCAAAAGCTTTTAGTTGAACTGACACATGTGGAAGTGGGAAAGGAAACAACTGGCAATCTCCCTCCTGGAATTCCTCTTTGCATGACATGCATGATTTGCAACTGAAGATAGAACCTTCTATTTTGCATGTCTACCATCTATTTCCAAGTAGTTGACTTCTTCAAGTAATGGCTTTTAAACCAATCACTTAAGTTTTATAATTTAATTGATCACTCAATTACTTTGTCGGAGGAAAGAAGAAGAAAGAAGAAAGCTGCAGTCTTGTTTTTATTTCATATTCTGCATGCAGTTGATTCTTTTTCCCTTGATTCTCACCAAACTGGATCTAGAAGCAGCTGGATCTGGAAGCAAGTGGCTGTGATTTGCTTGTGGGTATTGCCTTTGACATGTCTTCCCTCTTATCCTTGAAGCTTTTGCAGTTCTTCTCCAGTACATGCATCAGTGCAATGTTTGCCATAAATAACTCATTTTTTTAATTTTTAATTGCATATGAGCAATTAAAAATTCTGGAAAGCACTCCGGGGGAATGCAAATTCAATGAAGGCTTCAACTGGAAGATTGGGAGAACATACACAAGGTCCCTGGAAGGAAATCTCCATGCACTGACTTCTTCACGGGCTGCATTCAAAACAAGAGGATGAAGCCTTTGCAATTATGGATCTGGATCTGAATCTGGATTTGGATCTATGCATGATTCTGCTAATCTTTCTCATTCATCCCGCTCTGCCATTGCTGGAGCGATCTTTGTCTGAGCAATTCTTTTTTCTTTATTCGGCCAGAAATTCTTCACAACCAGTGCAGATCTGGATATTTCTTCAGATTCAGAGGATATATTCAATGTATTGGACATTGATTTAAGCTCCTTTTCTCTTATAAAAGCACCTGTAATGAATTCTTGCAATTAATTCAGACAAAGATGGCAACCGGAACATGAACACTTGATTTTAATTATAAAAATCTGCATATATCAAGCCTGCTGCCCCAAAATTTGATGTTTTGTTTGCATGCAAAGCAAGCATGAATTTTGTCAACTTCACCTGAGCACCTGTACCACTATGCAGACAATTAATCAAACTTAATTCAAGCTTCCTTCAAACCTAGCTGCACCAAACTTAGACCTGGAAGACTTCCAGAAGTAAATACACCTTCTTATTGAGCAAAATTTCTCTTCAAATGGGGCGCCAAAATTCCCTGGGCTGCACTTCCTTGCTAAAGAATTAATTAATTCATCTTTATGGCAGCCCGTGCTTATATAATTCATACACCATTCTATAATTAATTAATTGCCCCTCCTATTCCCGACAATTAATTAATTAATTAATAAGCTTTTCTCTTCAAATGGGGTGCCTATTTTGTGCATGCTCATGGCTGCCATTAAATAAATTAAATTTATTTAATTTTAGCTCTCTACTTCCAGTTTACTTAAGCTTCACAGTATGCTTTGACCTCATCCACTGAAAATAGGAATTAATTATATCAATTAATACTTTAAAAAGTATTATTCCTCTTCCAAATGGGGCGCACTTTTTGACATGAAGGGGCTACATTAAATAAATAATATTTATTTAATTTTAGAATTTCGAATTCCAATTTTCTTTTTCCATTTTACCCTTGTTGACTTTTCCTCATGCTTGAGCACCAAATTTGGAGAAGGAATTAATTAATTTGATGCATTTAAAGCTGCCTTCTTTCCCTAAAGGGGTCGCACTTTTTGACATAGGCAATTTCTATTTTTAAAATCAATTTTCAATGGGATTATTCACCCTGCACCGCAGCTCCAAAAAACCCATGATCCACTTAAGCTGTTTGACTTTCATAATGGGATTATTTACCCTGCAAGGCAGGTAAGAAAATCCCATCAATGCCTTAAGTGATTTTCTTTTATTTCACAATGGGAATTTTCACCCTGCAAGGCAGGTAAGAAATTCCCGCCTGCCTGATGCCTCTAATTTTCCCATTGTGACTTAAGTGGCATTGCTTCCATGGGAAAAAGTACCCTGCTAGGCAGGTACAAAATTCCCACCTGCCTGCTGCTACCAAAAATCCCATTGTAGCTTAAAACCTTTTTTTCCAAAAATGCGGCCTGCCCAAAAGAAGCTTTTTCGTGCATGACTTCGTCTTTTCAGAGAGAACCAGACCTCCTGTGGCAAATTCCTTCTGGCATAACGTCCATAGGTGATCTCCAGATACTCCAGGCAAGAAATCAGATCAAACCAGCAAAGGAATTGACCCAGAGAAATTTCACAGAAAACGAAACGGGAAAAACACCAAAAACACAACGTTGCCAAAAGTCACAAATAAAGCCCAAAATTCATTCCTGCTCAAAACCTTACTGGTATATGGGAATAATGATATGTACGATCACAACAGAGTTAAACTAGAGCACAAATTGCCTCAAACGGGGCTCAAAATAATTAAATACAAATTTCCCGCAGGCAAACCCCAGCGACAAAATATAACAATTTTGGGCATTTGGGTATTTGGCGAAAATTGGCTAATATGGCTCTTTGGGAATATCTTGACACAATACAGGAACTTTCTGGCAATAAAAACACAAAACGACCCATTATTTTAAAAGTACGATTTTTTTTTTACATAGGGTAGTCTCAGATTTCAGGGTGAAATCTGGGGACACCAGTCAAAAAACTCAAGGAAATCTTTTAGAGAAAATTAACATCTCATGTAGGATGGTTGCAAATTTGACTCAGACTCGTTCGAAGTTCTTGAGGTTTTAATGTCACATGAGTTTGTTCAAGAAATTGAGTATAGAATTTTAAGGAAAATCGAGAGATGATTGTGTAAACGAAGAACTGCAAGTTGAGTTGCAGTTTTAGGCCCTAGTTCACCATTTAGGTGAGCTAGTCGGAGTTGTTACTGAAGGTGATCGAAGATCTCAAGGTATCGTCGATCATCGGACGTATTATTTTTATTCGAGATCAAAGTCTTGGTTTGACTTATTTTGAGGTCTAAGGATGAACCATATCACTGTGCTGTTGAAAGTTAAAGGAGTTGAAAGATGATTATAAAATACTTGGGAGAAGACGATAGTTCTTTAGAGGATATTGAGACAAGAAGAACAAATGATTGCATTCTTAACTTGGGCATAGCTACACATGAAGAGTCACCAAGGAGAATAGCCCATCATACAACGAGGGTGGTGATATCAATGGTGAAGAGACATCACCCTTGAAGCTTCACTAGGTGGTATTGTTTAAGCTCCTTAGGAAGAGGCAAAGAAGTTAGAAATGAGGTGACATGACTAATTGCATGTTATGGTTGTTCTTAAGTGAGAATCATAGGGTCACATTTGAAGGCTACAACCAGCAGAAACTACAATAGCAAAGGAAGGTGAGGATAGGTTTTGACATCTAAAGCTTAACCCGTGCGGTACTTGGTTCACATCCAAATCAAGAAGGTTAGGCGGGATATTCGGTTTAAGTTTAACAAACTGTCGACTCTATCCTATGAAGGGAATCAACTCTTATTTAAAGTGTTGATACTAACGAAACAGCCTTGTGAGTCAACTGTCCAGTCACGGACTTCTTGGCTCTTATATACAAATTGTTGACGCGTGGGACCTCAAAGCCTAAGGCTCCCCAAGTTCTTGTACCTTTCCGGCCTCACCCTCACTAAATATAGAGCTTTTGGTATAGGGAAAGGTGATGCATTAACAAGTGGACGATCTATTAGCACAGGGGTTTGATGTGTCCATGGTCAAGCAAGCTAAGAATCGTTATATGAAATAGGTCGACTGGAGTCCAGTAAGACCTCTCACTCCAATGGTGCTGAAGGGGCATGATGAATGAGTACCCTCAACCCCTGCCTACTTATAGGGGACATTTTCTAACCTCTTCGGTCTCACCCTCACTAACAATCTACAAGTAGATTTGAGATGTATAGTTAGAAAACCGGTTTGAGACTTGATGAATTCTATTGGGGAGTTTGACTCCCACATCGGCAGGCTAACTGAAACCTCGTCAATGAGAGCTCGTTTGACTTGTACAGATCATGGCTCTAGGGGGCTATTGAATTGAACACATGAGGATCATCCTCAACACCTTCCTAAGAGCAACTCCTCAAGGGATCTATACCTATGATAGGAAAGTCACCCTCATTAACAATTCGAGCTTTTGGTGTAGCGGCAACCGTTCTTGTTGGATTGCAAGAATCATTCCGCTTAAGCAGATGGTGAAGTGTTGCTCAGTCAAACAGAACCATGCAAAGGGAGTCTTGCCCCAGAATATTTCATGATGAATAGAGTTCATCTCCTATATGGATGTCACATCACATCTTGATAGTTGAACAATCTTTAAGGGAATTTTTAGAATTGTTCTTATAAGAATGTGATCCTACTTGGGAGGTTCGTGAGTTCCATATTGCCCAATCCTCTAGGTTGGCTGATGAAATACTGATGTTGACCTGAAAGGCCTAAATCTGAAATGATTTGTCCTAAGAAATATAGGTCCCATCTAGGGCCAGATAAAGGGTCGAAAGCAATTATTATATCTGTTCATTCTCAATCTCCGCCATAGGACGTTCTTAATGGGAAAGTATATCCACGTAACTCTGGATAAGCAAGTCCAATACAGCTAAAGGGTTTACCTGAGGAATATCTTAAATTATCTCAAAGGAAATTCCATTGCAAAAGCCGCTTAAGGGAAGCTAGCCATCATAAATTTCATCCCCAGATCAAGTTTAAAGTAAAGGCAGAATATATTAGTTAGCAGTGACATAGTTGTCTGAAATAACTTTAAACCATGATCACAGAGTCAAGGTTCTCAAACAAGACCATAACTAATGACTCAAGTACAAGCAAAAGAATGGCAAACTACATGGAGTGGCCGGAGGCTGATCAAATAAGTTGCATCCATCTAGTTTATGCCATATCTTAGGTAAGTTTTACATAGTGTATTTGATGAGATCTTCAGATAGTGCTAATATAGCAAATGTATGGATTGCACAATGCAATCTAAGGCTGGTTTTGAAAATCTAGGTTTGAAGTTGATTGTCACATGAATCCGTATAAATGTGTCTTACCTTATCATGAAGGAAGAGTTATTGCTAAATGGAACAATCCCTGGATTTTCAAATTGGGCTTGCAATGGACTCTAAGAAAGTTGATTCATTGTGGACATAATGCCCATGGACCTATAAGCCATGTTTGTTTGGCAAGATGTTTCCACAGTTTGACGGCAAGTGTGCATTATAAGATAAGGAAACATTTAGTGGTTTGGTACCTATGATAGGTAAACGATATTTGGACATTTAAGCAAAGTAAGGAAAGGTGAATTTGTGAAGAAGTGGAGTAATAGTCTAAACCCATTTTGCTAGTTTCGGGAAGGAAAGTCAACAGAGGAAGTGTTCCAAATTAATGCTATGCTTTGAGTTCCCAAGACACATAGGATGGAAAGGTTGAGTTAAGATAAGATAAGCCCATTGCCTAAATGTCCAACGAAGAACACAAAATAAGCCAAAAGTGGGGCAAGTCATCTATAGTTGTTTTATGACAGTATCTAAGGTATTTTTCATGCTAGTTACATATCAAGTATTACCAGCCTCAAATATATACCAAAGGCACTTGATTTGAATATATTCAAGGTCAATTTGTTTTGCTCATTATTTAACAAGCACTACAGCTTGATAAACGACCAAGGTAACTTGAGTCAAAATTCATATGAAGTTAGGTTGAGTTATCTTCAAAGAAATCATTTCTTTTGAAGAAGAGGTAAATTGAATAATTGTATGAGTCTTTGGAGGTGTTTTATGTTAATGAGATGTAGGTAGAGTGTTGTTGAATTGACTCATTAGACAATTGTATGACGATTAGTTTTAGGGAAGCCTGGGCAGAATATATGCAAAGCCCAACCGACATGGAAAGGACTATGTGATTGGATTATCTTTCATTCATAGAATGTTTGACAATTAAGGGCAACATTTGCATACTCATGGTTCAATAAAGGTTTCACGGTTAACTGTGGATGGCTCGCTATGCCATGCACAAGGAGGTGTCCACAACTCTTCTTCACGTCGGGAAACATGAGGTATTGCTGATATCTATTTTATGTAGCATGACATTGGTATGAATCTTGTGCTTGGGGTCCAATGGTTGCATTCTTTAGGTAGATTTCAGTTCAATTTCCATGAAACATACACAAAAGATTTATGCAACGAAATTAAGAAGGTTGGCACTACATGGTATGCTCCACTAGAAATACCTCAAGTCAAGACCTGGTAGAAGGGACATTTAGTCAGAGGGAGATTGCATGGACAGCTTTCTGTTTTATCACAGAAAATAGCAGCAGTGGAGAATCAGTCTATTCAAGGTACAGCTGAGGTATGTTTGGACAAGCACAATGTTTGCTAGTGATGTTACTTAAGAGTGAAATAATGGATAGAAAGGTACTAAACCCATTAAGGATTGGACTCATCGCCATTACAAGACCGGGTTTATAAGGTGAAATAGAATCAACCATGAAGGAGTTACTTGATAATGGGCCGTTCCTATGACTCATCCATTTGCCATCTTCAAGTTATTGGTCAAGAACATGATGGGACAGCTGAGATGAAATGATTACCGCATTGGAAATAAGAATATTATCAAGGGGAATAGATATCCAATATGTCCAGGATTGATGAGTTGATGACATTGGTGCAAAGCGGATACATGCATTTCCAAAGATAGATCTACAATCCACTATCCCATCCAAATCAAGGTAAAAGAAGATCGCTATGGACTTCATCAAGAGCAGCCTATAGATGCTCTTTTTGGGCATTTCCTGAGTATGTTGTGGTTTGCCTTTAGGATCACTAAATACGCTCATTTTTTTCCACTTTAGCCAATCAATGCATTATATGTGTTTACTCATTATTTAAGGAAGTGTTTGATGCTCATGGGTTACCCAATGATATTCTTGAGTGATAGGGACAACAGATTTAGAGCATGTTTTGGATGCAATTGGTTTAGCTTAACAAGTACCAAACTCACTCCAGCTCTAGCTACCATTCAAACGGATGTAAACAGAATTTAAATGCGTGAAAGGATTCCTATTTTGGAGCTACATGTGATTGGGCAGCAATCAACGTGGTGTGCAAGTGGTTAAACATGAAAAAATGTAGCTATTTGGATTGGCCAATCCCCACCTCTCTCACACAATTGAGATCGATTATGTGGTCTTTTATAGGCTTTTAAGAAGGTTATGAAGGGTTTCCTCCTTTGTTGCTCCTTGGTGACAAATGGACTAAGTAGAAGCCTTGCCAATGGTATAAAGACTTGGTCCAAAAAGTTTGAAAATCATGAAAGAGGTAATGTGTTCTTGTCCAACTTGCCCAAAATTCCAGAATTTTTGTATGATCAGAATGGATTGAATGTGTGAGTTTTGAGGAAGGAGAAAGGTGTTTTTGAGGTTGCAGCCCTAAGGCAATCTTCCCTCAACAATTTGAGTGAAGAAAAGTTGAAATCATTTTTCTATGGCCCCTACTAGTGTAAAAGGAAAGGTGGAAAAGGTTGCAATGAACTTGACTGCTTTGCAGAAAATAGTAGAATAATAATGTTGGTCATGTTTCATGCCTCAAGAAGGCAATGACAGCACATTTCTTCTTTTCTTAGTTGCCAGAAGTGGTTGAGGATGGTAAATTGATTCTAAGAGTTCTGAAAATTATTTTGGAGGTCCATGAAAGGATGTTAAGGGAAATCAAAGTACTTGGTTCATATGTAAAGGCTTGCACCCTTGAAGATGCTACGAATGGGAAAGTGCAGAATTTTAGAGCAACCAAACTTGCAATTGCTTGAGGACCACTCCTCCCCCTACTAAAAAATGACTTAACCATCCTTGTGTGACATTAATTAATGTGTCCCCTATCGGAGACCTTGTAATCCACTCTTACCATGGATTAAAAGATACATGAGGAAAAATGTCATTACTTTATTTTAAAATTAAATAATTAATTCTCCTCTTATGTTTTATTTTTAAATATTCAGAAGAGGGAGTTAATATTTTTTTTGGAGTTGGACTTTTCAGGAAAAGAGACCCATATTAAAAGGTGACCCTTCTACATGAGAAAATGTGCCAAATGCGGGAAACTTGGAGATTTCAAATGCTAAAGCTATATAAGGAGGAATGGTGACCCCTTGGGGGCATGTTGAGATTTTGTTAAAAATATCTTCATGCTTGAAGAGGGATGTATGCCCATGTGATCACATTAGAAAGGTGTTCTTTAACACCACTATTATTGTGGAGAGTGTGCGACCTTCTAAACTTTCATTGAGTGAATGTTGCATGATATATTTATTCCATGATTGGCATCATTATTTGAGAAGGATATTTGCATGTTGTTAATGAATATTGGAGAGTTTTATAGTGCTTTATGATCTGCTGTTAATACTGGAATTATTTCAGCCATAACGACTTGCTTGGGCTGGTTGTTTTGGGCACATTTGGGTGTCTTTTGAAGTCATTATAAAATCTGATCTGTATCTGCATTTATTCCAGTTATGGCGATTTGATTTGAGTGTTGTTTTGGCATGTTACAAGGGTAAATAAACAATATTTACAATCTGATCTGTTTTGGCCAATTTTTCCTAGTGTGGAACTAATATTTTGAGGGTTAGTTGTGTTCTTATTCACTGCTGCAAATTATCTAAGGCAAATTGACTGGGTTTGGGGTGTATTCCATCACATATTGAGGTGTTTGTGATAGATGTACATTCCATCACATTCTAAGCTTTCATTGAGTGAATGTTGCATGATATATTTATTCCATGATTGGAGTCATTATTTGAGAAGGATATTTGCATGTTGTTGATGAATATTGGAGAGTTTTATAGTGCTTATGATCTGCGGTTAATACTGCAATTATTCCAGCTATAACGACTTGCTTGGGTGGTTGTTTTGGGCACATTTGGGTGTCTTTTGAAGTCATTAAATCTGATCTGTATCTGCATTTATTCCAGCTATGGCGATTTGATTTGAGTGTTGTTTTGCATGTTACAAGGGTAAATAAGCAATATTTACAATTTGATCTGTTTTGGCCTATTTTTCCAAGTGTGGAACTGATATTTTGAGGGTTATTGTGTTCTTATTCACTGCTGCAAATTATCTAAGGCAAATCGACTGGGTTTGGGGTGTATTCCATCACATTTTGAGGTGTTTGTGATAGATGTACATGTTGCTAGCGCAATTTATTAATTATTTCAGATGAATGGGCTGATTGTTTCAGGGTTTTTTAAAGGTTTTAAGAGCTGAAAGTAATTTATAGATTTTATCCTAACCCTAGCAACTGGTTTCAAGGTTTGGGGTCTGTTTTGAGGTGGTTACAGTGATCCAAAAATTCAATTAATAGCTCTTCCGAAAGTCCTTGATTTATAGAATAATCTACATTTTATTTGGTGGAAAAATATTGAGTTTGGAGTGAAGATATAATTTTTTGAAGTTTTCTAACTGTTTTGGTGCATTTTTATTAATTAATTGCTGCAATAAATTTCAGATCTGGTAAAGATTAATTTTCTAACTAGTTCTCCCATCTAACCCACTACTTTGGCCTACTCCAACCCCATTGGGGTTGTATTAGTGCCGACATTAGGTTATTTGAGGTCGAGCTAAGAGGATTTAATCGACTTGGTTAATTAATTTGCAGATTTAAATAATATCTCAAAAGGGGATATTACATGACTGGTCATTTTAAAATTCATGAAACCTTAAAATTAATGTCTGGTTACTAGTATTTATTTCATTGTAATGAATACGTGTTTAGACTATAATTTTTTGTGTGTTGGGAGTCTCATGACTGTTAGTGCTCTACAATCTGCTTGAAGGTATGTAATAAAAAATATGTATTAAAACTTAGCTTCAATGTGTATTAATCTATGTACACGAATGAGAATCATGAAAGTTGAAAACAAAAAAAATGAATGTCGTCGCTGTGAAATTGAAACCCCAGCTGGCTAAATTCACATTAATTCGCAGGTATTCCTTTAATTTTGATGAGTCAAAACTCGTATCCCTAGCAAAACGTGGGGGGTTAATTCACATGAATTCGCAGAAGATAAAAACACTAAAAAATGCTTTAAAATGACCACATTTTTTTGGTTTGGACGTTTTATACCGTAGACGAGAGTTTTCCATGATTTCCCACATGATTTTCCACTATTTTTCAAGTGTTTTTTCGCCAAAAATCGCAGATAAATCGCCACAGGAAAAACCGTAATTTTTCAAGTGATTAAACGTTTACTTGTTGGCACACGATTTATCGCCGATAAATCGCGATTTCTGGAAGAGACGAAGGAACTACAAACAACTCTAACCCCACAATTGGCAAGGAAATTGCTCTACCTCTTACCCTATAGGATGGCAAGAGCCCAAATAAGAGAAATCCGGATTTCCTAGGAAACCCTTCGGGCATAACTAATACAATTCTGGAAGTCCACACAAATCTTTATCCAAAATATAACCACTTGATATATATTTAGAAACCCTTATCATAAAATACAACAATCTGGAATTATATTTTATCTCATCAAATATTCACACACAAACATACCCAGAAGGTTCGAAACACTTAGAAACCCTCTTATAGAACATTGAGGGGAATAATACTTTTTCTGATCAAATTCTGATTTTTTTTAATTAATTCAGCAACTGAAATCGAAAGATAAATACAGCTAACTGTTTGGTACAAAATTTGATCAATAAAATGCTGGACATGATACCCTAGGGCAGAATTAGAGACTGAGAAAAACCTATCACCACAAACATTTCAGAAATCTATTGGAAATGCTGCTAAAGTGGTTGATCCCACCTCCAAAGGAAGTGGTGTCTCCAGATTTTACCCTAAAATCTGAGACTACCCCATTTTAAAAAAAAAATCGTTCTTTTAAAATAGCGGGTCTTTTTGTGTTTTTATAGCCAGAAGATGTCTCTATTACGTTAAGATATTCCCAGTGAGTCATATGAGCCAATTTCGACAAATACCCAGATACTGAAACTCATTTTATCCCTTCACCAAGTTTTATCTGTGGGAAATTTTTATTTAATTATTTACTAAATAAATAAAGCTCCGTTTGAAGTAAATTGTGCTCAGGTTGAATCATGTTGAAGTTTTGCACACCAGTACTCACACATCTCAATAGGGTTTTCACCAAGAATGAATTCAGAGCATTATCTGTAACTTTTGGCAACGTTTTTTCATTTTAATTTATTTCTTTTGTGTTTTTCTTCAGTTTTCTCCGTTGTCTTTCTGTTAAATTCCCATGGACCGGTTCTTTGTTCTGTATAATCTGTTTAATTACCTGGAACATCTGGAGATCATTTATGGCTTCAACACCAGAAGGAATCAGTCTTAGAAGGCAAACTTTTGACCAAAAAAGATGAAGAAAAGTAGAAAAGCCTCTTCTAAGCTAGTCGCACTTTTGGGAATAAATAGATCTAAGCTGCAATGGGAATTTTGGTAGTGGCAGGCAGGCAGGAATTTCGTAGTTGCTTTGCGGTTTACTTTTTCCCATGAAGTCAAAGTCACTTAAGCTACAATGAGAATATTTGAGGTGGCAGGAAGGCGGGAATTTCTTACTTGGCTTGTAGGGTAAAAGTTTCCATTATAAAAGAAAAATCACTAAAGCACCGGCGGGAATTTCTTACCTGCCTTGCAGGGTAAAAATTCTCATTATGAAAGTCAAATCACTTAAGTGGAAGAGGGAATTTTTGGAGCTACAGTGCAGGGTAGAAATTCCCATCAAAGATGACTTCCTATTTTTAGAAATTACCCTTGCCAAAAAGTGTGACCCACCTTGGCATTAAACAATGTATTTAATGATATTTATTTATGGCTTTTTCACCCAATTTTGGCGCCATGTATGGAAGGAAAGTCAATGCAAAACGAAAAGCCAAAGAGAACTGAAGGATGCATGCTAAAAATAAATAAAATAAATTTATTAAAAAACAACCAACAACATGCATAATTGGGCACCCAAATTGGATAAATAGACATGATTATTTATTAATTAAATTGCCAGAAATAGGAAGGTCAATTACTAAAAATAGTATGCAGAGGGCTATATAAGCATGAAATGCCATAATGAAGAAGCAATTAATTCTTTTTGCTAAGGATTGCAACCTAGAAAGGTTTTGGCGCCAAGGGAAGGAGGTTTTTTGCATTAAAGAGTGTTTTTCATTGCCAAGAAGCTTTAAGGTTTGGTGCCTAGGGTTGGAATAGCTTGATTTTTGCTATGATAATTATCTGCATGTTGGTATAAGTGTCCAGGTGAATTAAAAAATATTTATGCTTGCTTTGCATGCAAACAAAGCCTCAAATTTTAGGGCAGCAGACTTTATATGCAGATTTTGGTGATAAAAATCAAGTATTCATGCCTTGGATTCCATCTTTGTCTGAATTAATTGCAGATATTAATTACAGGTGCTCATATAAGTGAAAGGGAGTTCAAATCAATGTCAGGTACATTGAATATATCTTCCGAATCTGAAGAAATTGCTAGATCTGCAAAAATTATCCAATAACAAGGAATTCCGGCAAGATTAAAAGAAAAAGATTGCTTAGACAAAGATTGCTCCAACCATGATGAAGTGTGATGAAAGAGAAGGATCAGCAAAATCATGCATAGCTTCTAGATTTTCCGATATCAATGACACAGACATAGGCCCTGAACCCATCTCTAAATTAATTGAGAGATCTAGGGCCGGAAGGACATCTCTCATATGGGCAATAAAAAACACTGGAATTATTCAAGCTTCAGCGTTTCCAATCACAACTCAGTTGCCTGAATTTGTTATGGAGTGTGCAAGGTCATATCATCCTCTTTCCAAAACAATTCGGGATGCTGTGGTAAAGACAATAATCAGGCTGGATGCACAATTTACTAGTTATTGTCTGAAGATTCTGACACGACTAGTGGTGATTGCAATTAGCATGTTGGATGCTGGCAACAAATGGGAGAAACACAAATCAGATTGCGTGGGCATAATAAATAGTAGATATATGAAGAAGCCCAAGTCTTCATCAAAGTTCCCAAAGACTCTTCCACGATCCAATTTAGTGCAGGAAGTGGATGATACTACTAAATTGCTTTACAGGTTAAATGGAGAAGTCAACACTCATAACTTCCGCTCATGGATGTATGCTTTCGTGAGAACCATTGAGATCAACAGAGATGATTTGATAATCAATTGGGCGGAGATCATCAGTGACAACATCGGTGAGTAGCTCTGAAGCGTGAGGCGGATGTACAACTTCAAAATGACTTCATACTTTGTATATGCAACAACCTCGCAGGGTGTATTTTTCAACCTGGATAGATGGGCCATACTGTCGAAAGATCCTATTTTTGAGTGCTTCCCACAGTTGACAGTTCCTGAATGCCACAAAGATTAAAAGGTGGTCAACGATGGGTTCTTCTATGGATTCATCTGCAAATTAAATAGTGATATGAAGACCAACAGGGTGAGCAAAGAAGTTTGGGAAGTTGTATCCTAGCATGGTTGTATTTTCATTCAGTTTGCAGACTTCACATATCTCAGGGTAACCGGATTTTCAGGAGAACTAGTTAAGTTGCCGAGGTATCCAAGCGACAAATGGGTCATCATGGAGTTGTGTAGTCAGCTCGTGGATATGCATGACTTACAATCAAAGCGACACAAGTCTATGGGTTTCTTTCCAGTCACACTGGGTTATTATAGCTGTTAGAGCATCCACAAAGCTAGAGGAATCAAAGCTGAAATGTTTTCTGAATATGAGCACGAGTTCTTCCCAGCACAACTGAACTTTGATCCATATGGGGTAGCGAAGAAGACAATCTCCCAGGAATACTCACATGTACCTTTGTTGGAAGACTTCTGGATGAAGTGCCGAAACGAGTATGAAGTCAGGAAGAAAGACTTCAGTAGGTTATCGGTGCAACAAGTGTCTGATTATGGTTTAGCACGGATACTTGCAGATCTCGCAAATGATGAGCATGTGATACTAGACACATATCATCAAATGGGAGGGGATAGAGATTCTCTTCAAGAAAACATTGGTGGCTGCCAGATGATTGAGGAAAGATTTTCCGCGGTTCTGGTTAACACCTCAAACTGGTTGTTGACAAAGGGGTATTTCCTGGACGAAGCTTTGACGAATCAGATCACAGCTAGCTTTACTGCAAGAGACTCCAGCGAAAGAAAGCACGAGGGTGAAAGTAACAGGAGGCCAGAGAAACTTAAAGTGCATAAGAAGTCTCAGATACAAGAGAAGGCCAATTCTACAACTATCGTGCTAGTTCCAGCTTCTCCAACGTTAACTCATAACACTTCAGCAACCCTGAAACCCTAGGGAGATCTTGTCGTTCCTCTGTTGAATCCAGCATCATTTGTATTTTCTCCTCAGCCACTCAGATCTTCACCTCTCCCTGCAGAAAAGTTGAAAGCATAGATGGTAGAGTTTAAAAAAACATTGTTTGTAGACAATTCAGAGGGTGACAGTCACAACACTATGGAAAATTCGGATGGATTAGAGTCGAAGCATGAGATGGTGGTGCATTCAGTGACTTATCTTTCCCTGAGAAGCAATTTTTCATTGTGGTTGGCATTGCAAACAATCCAAGAAGCCAAAGAGGAGATCAACCTGGAGGAACACGACTTGCAGCTGCTCCTAAGTTTGGGCGGAAAAGATAGAAGACCTAATGTTGCCAAAATAACTTCTAGGTTGATTATTGAAGAATCAGGGCAGAAGTTCGCTGAGTTATCGGTCCCAGCAGAGGGAAAGCAAAAGGGAGAGCTCACGGCAGCAGATATAATAGAGACCAAAGTGTCAATAGGTCAAACTACCACAAAAGGATTAAAGCAAGATACACAGACACTAATGAACGCTTTATTCCTCAAGCTTGACAAAGAGAAGGATGAGAAAACCAAACTTCAAAAGAAGGTTTCCCAGCTATGTGAGATCATTGCTAAGGTTGTCAAACCTTCCTCTCAGTCCATTTTAACACATGAACAGGTGAGTAATCATCTGGTTGAGGAGGTGGAAAATGCAGGTAACCAAGTTAAAGTTATTGATGAATGGAAGAGCCAAATTATTCATCAAGCTTTAACACAGGTCAGGGAGGTACCAACTTGTCTGGAAGTTATGAAAGACGCATTATCTCAGCTAAAGCAACTGATGACAAGCATAGTGGACGAGAATACAATGGCTGAAAATAATCTGGTCATTTTGGTCTAAATAAATAAACTGGCGGAGGATGTTTTGATTGCAGAGAAACTTGTGCCTAATGGATTGGTTGAAAGAGGTAAGCAACTTGAATTTGCTGTTTCTTTCCACTTGGAGATCTTCAAAATTATGTTGAAAAGGATGCAGTTGCTTGAGGATATTATATTGTTATTGCCAAGCAATGTAATTGTGTTCACCGAGGAAGAAGTGGTTGGGAATGTTTCTTCAAAAATAAGAATCATTCCGAACAAGGTGCTTGATTCTCTTGAAGGGTTGCTTTTGATGATTCAGAAGAGGATTGATGAAGATGTTAAAACTTTCACGTTGAATTCAATTAGAAAGCTTCTAACGCTTCAATCAGATATTAAGAAGTTCGTGCCTAGTTTGAAGGAGGTGGAAGCAAACATTGACATTTTGACCTAGGGGTTGTTGCAATTCAAGACCAAGAAAGAGGATGTGGTTAAAATAGATGGGAAATTGCTGAATTATATGTTTGAAAAGTATATTTAGTATGGGAACAAAAAGAAAGTGTAGGTGTTACAGTTGGCAGATCTTCTTTCTTCTCTTATTTCTTATGTTCCCGGATGAAATTGTAAGATTAAAGTTATTGGTTTAAAAACCATTACTTTAAGTTATTTGGAAAGATTTTTTAAGATAAGTGACAGATTTGCACAATTTTGGCTTAAACTCCTGATGCATGTCACTAAGAGAGGAATTCTAGGAAGATGATTGCCAGATGTTCCCTTTACTACTTCTTCATGTTCTAGTTCAGTTGTAGTTTCCCATTTGTAATTTCCCCTCTACACACTATAAATAGAGGAATAACCTATGGGTTAAAGGATTAGAATTTGTAATCAACATTCTTGTGTTCCAGACTTTGAGCTGAGACCCTTGATATCTTTCTGAAAGCTAAGGAATAGAGAGGAGACAGATTTCTGGAGAACTTTGTGTCAACGGTGCATCTATTTCTTATTTCTTTTAGATCTTTGCATAAACTTTGTGTTATCTTAGACCTAGATCTGAAACTTTCTTTTTCTTTGAATTCTGCATTTCTAGATCTATTTGTTTCGTCTTATGTGCATGTGACCAACTCTGTCAACTATTGGTTAGGCTGCACATCTTCTTTCTTTTCTGCTCGCATTCAATTATTTCCCTATTCTACATATATACATTTCTTACAGCTGCTTACTTGCTACAAAACTGCCTAGCTATGGTGCATGAGCTACGTGGTTAAAGTAAAACCAACAGATAGGAATTAGAAAATATAATTGACAAAATCTTACACGGGAGCCTCACCGGTAAATGAGGGAGATTTATCTCATGACTACCTAGGTTTTCAGCTGCGCAGAAAATCTAGCCAATAGGAAGTCGCCCAGCTTGGAAAGTGCTCAAAATCACTCAAATAAATCACAGAAATTAGTGGTTGATCCACAAACACTAAAATTTTGATGTGCAATTGAATTCCTAGCTGAAAAATTGATCTTTTCCTTTAAAAATCTTGTATGAGCTCAAGTGTGATCTCCCGTATGAAACCACCAAGGAGATATTGAGGGTTTTTGTCCCCAAAATCTGATCACAATGAGGGTTCTCGTCCTCAAGTGATGGAGGCTAAGAGGGTTTCCGTCCTCAATAGCTGAAAGTAGAAGCACAAGTGCTTGACTTCATAAAATCCAGTTGATAGATGTCCACAAATGAACCCCTCCTCTTTTTATATCCTTCCCTTTCTTTTAATTTCTAATCAAGTGTTAGCCCATTTAAATTAGAAAAGTACTCTTACTAAAACATAAGTGGCTGACATAAAGTTACTTTTTGGCTCACTTAGTTTTAATCTGACCATGTTCCCCTTTCCTTCATCCCATTAGCCTGTGAGAAACAATGAAATAGGCTAAGGGTCTTCGTTCTGCTTTAATTGCAAAAAAGGGACATTACATTCGTGTTGATTCTTCTTTTCATGCATTGTTTCAGTTCTTTACTTGTTTATTGTTCATGTTGTGCAACAACTTCATCAAGTTTCAGCACTTGAAGCATCATAATTTTAAGGATAAACTTGTTTTTTAAGCATAATTCTCATAGGACACCAAGTGAATGAACAATGGAATATCTATCCTAGTTAAGGATCATTGTTAATGTACAAAGCCATTATCTAAAGTGACTAATAACCTGAACATCCTCCCTAAATAATAACCTAAGAGAAGTGTTGGTGCTTCACTGTTATTTCCACTGCTGAGGTTGCACGCATTGTCAAAATCCATATTTACAGGTGGTGCCAAAGAATTCTTGCAATATCTCTTAACAATTCATACCTATATTTCATTCCCTTTGCAGCCATGTTGTGCCACATGGTCAAAACGCAAGTAATCATATCTCAACACCCTCCCTAATTAACCATCATAGAGAAGTGTCAGTGGTTTCTCTGCTCTTGTCAATGCTGAAGTTGCACATACTGCCTCAATCCATATCTATCCTGCTGCCAAAGAGACCTAGCCATATCTATTATATTAGTTATATCAACCAATTGTTAATCATCTTAAAGGGACATCTATTGCAAGAAAAAGAAGAGTGTCTTACAAGTCGAGAACTGCCATATCTCATGAACAGAGGATGACACCAAGATATTGCACTCCTTTTTTCATAAACTGGGCTGTTATCTAAATATTTTCAGTATTTTTTTTGAAGTTCAATAAATTTAAATTGATGTCAGTGTATTACTTGAATCCACTCTCAGTTGGATATCTTTCTAGTTAAAGAATTTCAATATATCCGAATTAGATCGATAGGTTTCCCTTTGCTCATTCGTCCTAAAGAATCCAACTGTATTTTCTTTGTTTTTATAAGTTTTTTGTAAGAGAGGAGACTATAATTGTTAATCCAGCATTTTCAATCAAGATCTGTTTTTCTTTGAAATGTGATGAATTGCCATGTCTCTACACTTGCATATGACATTAATGTTCCCATAATATAATTGAGCCTATCACGATGAATGGGTTTTTGTTCAGAATGTAGATTGCTTGGTTATCCCAAACTGAGTACCAGCAAATCAGAGATGAATTGGCCAAAAAGGGTTTGAATTTAGTGTCTGCAAGGTTTTTCTGTCATGTTTAGGACTAGTTGTTTGATATGATTCATGATTGGTCATTGTAATAAAGAATTCAATATGTGATTCACATATTTTCTTGTGAAAGTGCACGTCCCGAAGTTGAAGAAGAATTTTTCTTTTCTTGTATGTAGCTTCAGTTGATTATATAGAGTCTGACATTCATTAATTATTGGATACATCAATCAACAAATCAATATTTGAATGTTTTCTGCAGGTCACCATCCCGATCTTCATCTTGTTGGGTGGAATAATGTCAGTTTAGACATATGGACACATGCAATAGGTAAGGATACCATAGTTATTTTTATAATTTGTCAATGAACCTATATTGTTCTAATAGGATTGGATTAGGAGACAACTGTTTTTTTCTAGGAAGGAATTGACATGGGGGATCAATATATAGTTACTTTTGTTGTTGGGGGTGGGGGGATGTGTGTGTAGAAGGTTGCAGGGGACTGGCGTGGGGGGAGTTCTCTTGGCTCCCAGATATCTTTACTTTCTACTTGCCATCCTCCGAGTCAGATCAATGTCTCTCAACATTTACAAATTCTAATCAAGGGTAGGGTGCTTTAGCAAAACATCATTTATGTGGATGATATCAAGAAATTAGAAAACTCCAAATGTTGCTTGTATGAAAGGAATAGTTCCAAATCTTGAACCCAAAAATGATTGAAAGTTTGATTGGTGGAATACCTAGACTAGTATTTGGTAGGTCTCAAGTTCGAGTACTCGCCAGTTTATTTTGACTAGGTATTAAACACCACTTGTAATGTCCCCTTTTTCTGGGACATTCCTAAGAGCAATCTTTTGGTCGACTTTGCATTGTGACCCCTTGGCATGCCTTGCGCTACAAGGGGGAGTTGTCTCTTAGTGGTTAATGTGCACACAAGATAGCAATTTCTTAATATTAAATTAAGAAAATAAATAAAAGTGCACATAGTCTTAGTTTATTAAATATTTTATTATAATGAGAGTTTATGTTTTCCCTCCAAAAGGGCAAAGGTCGGTCATTGGATATTGCACCCCTTAGTTCTAAAAAAGGAGGTCGCATTTCCTTTATTGGGTTATGTTGATTGAACTTTTGAATTTACTCCATGCTTGGAGAAATGGGATGTATGTTCTAACTCTTGCATTGTGCTCTCTCATTGTAAGCTTTATTTGGATACATTGTTGAAGATATTGAAGACTCCATTGTTCTCTTCATTGTGTTCTCTTGTGTTGAGTGTGTTTATGCATGGTTTCTCCATTCTAGCATTGGCGACTTGCTCTAGGGTGTTGGCGCAATTATTTGAAGGATTAATCTGCATGTTGGTGAAGGGTTTGGGGTACTTTTATGTCTATTATCACTACTGCAATTATTAGGGCCAAAGCGACTTGGATTGGGGTTTATTCTATCATGTTTTGAGATCATTTGTGCTAGATCTATAATCTGCTGTGTTTAATTAATTATTTCAGAGCAAGGGCTTATGTTTTGAAGTGTTTGGAAGGGTACAAAGAGCTAGAATTTATTTATATAATTTCTTCTAACCCTAGCAACTTAGTTTCAGATTTCGGGGGCTGTTTTGAGGGGGTTTTAATACTCAGAAAATTCAGATCTTTAGTGCATTGGAAAACTCTTCATTTGTAGTTTATTATGCAATTTATTTCGTGGCAAAATATAAAATATTGAGTAAGATATTAATTTTTGAAGTTTCAATTGTTTTGGGTGCCATATTTATTATTATCTGCTGTTATAAAATCAGATCTGGAAAAGATTGGGTTTCCAATTAGTTCTCCCATCTAATCCACTACTTTAGCTTATTCCAATCCCATTTTGGTTTGTAATAACGCTGCCATTGGGTTATTTGATGTAGATCTAAAAGGATCTCATCCCTCTAGTTCAATTTGGGTTATAAGAGTGTTGCAAATTTCTAATATTCCCAAAAGCGGATATTACACCACCATTTTTATATGAAGCGGTTGTAGCTTACAAATTGAAAATGTTAATCTTATGAAAAGGTCTATCTAGGAGGTCTTGGGTTTGAGTCCTAGCTAGTCCATTTTGGCTAGCTATTAAATACCAAGTAACCAAACCTAGAACAATATTTGGGAGGGTTTGAGTTTGAGTCCTACCCTATCCATTTTGGTTAGCTATTAAACTCCACTAGCCCAATACCTATATGTAAATAAAAAAACTCATCTTGGAATTTTATAATAACGAGTTAATGTAAATAAGAAAACAAATTTCATTTTTGAATGCAATTTTGGATTAAAGTTGTGTAGCAGAATTTTCACCAAATAATTTGCTATAATAATTATCCAATACTAATTGTTGTGGGCACATACACAGTGGATGAATAGAATTGATATTACAATTTAATTGATAGCCAAAAGCGATGAAAAGAAACTGAAAAGATATAACGTATAGGGTACTTCCTCAAAATTATGCATCTAAGCTAAAAGTGACTTACATACGAGGATTTGTGGCCCAGGGGTGTTATAGCTAGGACCTAAGGATTTGATTGTCAATTGTAAGACATGAATATATATGGTGCGATTACTAACTACTGTGGTTCCAAGCATGTGTGTTCTTGCATTAACCGGGATTGCATTCAAAGAGCAATATTAGAGTATTCATTCATTACCTGAAAACGACCACAAAAAATATGTATAAGAGTATGACTATCAAACTCCAGGAGAAGAAATATCTGGCCAAAAATATGTATAGTCAATGTAGTTTTCTAATTCTACTTTAGAAAACATGAACCAAACAGTATTCACATACATATGCAGATATAATCAGACAACTAAGAATGTTTTCCTCATTCTTCTATGCAAAGCACATGATCCTCAAAATAGTCAGAACTGACACATGGATGGAGGTCATTGGATATATTCACCCAACTAGTACATATAAGAAAGAGCTTGGAAGTTGCAATGATTAACCTCAAAGGTCTGCTCGTAACCTTACCATAACTGCCACCAATCTCAAAATTTAAAGGAGCCATGAGTACGTTACATGTATAATGAATAATCACTAATGTATTAAACTATACATTATAGTCAATAACTTAGCATAGATAAATGTGTTACTATAAGAATCATTTATATCTATCCCCCATCAGAAGAGCGGGGCATCCTGTCAACAACAATCAACAAGTACAGTGGATTCTAGGTATAGGGTTTGACTGTAGATAATACTAGCACTGGGAAACTGAAACCAAATAACTATGGTTAACTGGGAAATTAAAGCCAATTAACCATGTAGCACCAAAATAAATTTTCTTGGAATTTGCAGATTTCATGATCAAACCATTTTATTTGTTTGGTTTTGATTGAATTTGTTAATTTTTGGATATGCAACATTAGATTTTAGGTGTTGTCAGCCTACTCACATCAATAGATGCTTGTCATGGCCAAAAAGTGGGTCTTGATGGCCTAAAATTCCCTTAGATGGACAGGGGTTGGCTTGATCGGCTAGACCTTCACTCAAGCAACTTGGGTTCCACCTATGATGGGTGTGGATTGGCCTATGTGGTTTGGTGTCAGCCCAAATCATTGACAGGCTTGGCCTAGAGTTTTTTCTAAGGTTTCTTTGTTAGGACAGTGTTGGAATTGAGGCAAATTCCATTTGAGATTAAAAGTCCTTTGTACATCAGGTGCTTTTGAATCTGATTGGATTCATATACATTGTTCCTAGGCCAAATTTCATCACCCTCATGAATTTTTCATTTTTTGTGCACTTTCACGTTTATCTAGATCTATTGATATTGTTTCTAGGCTAACATTCTGTTTACTCTTATAGTTCTCCTTTAGAGAGTAATCTTCTTTTTCTGTGCTAGAATTTAGTGATGTGTCTAATACACTTTGAAAGAACATGCCATCACCACCAAACATTTTTAATTCTGTTAAGACATACCAAACTTTGTTCTGTTCAGACATACCATTTTTAATTCTGCTCAGACATACCATCACCACTGAACATTTTAAATTCTGTTCAGACATACCAAGCCTTTTTCTGTGTGTCTTTTGGACTACAATGCTTCTCCTTTTTTGGTGGGATAGTATGCCATGCTTTAATGTCCCCTTCTCTACGCAAGTTCACTTTGAAGACCTTGAGCCCATTCCACTTCCCGTGGGCAAAAAAGTAATGAGCAAGGGAAGTTAATATCATGTTTTTCAGTTGTCTTTGTGAGCTTTGCATTCTTTTTAGTAATTTTCTAAGTATAGTCAAGTTGGATGGGTAAAGGAGAAAAACCAAATGAAAAGTAGTAGAAAAAAAGGAACTATTATGTCCCCAAGGAGGTCAGTCCTCTTTAGAGGATTCTAATTGGTTTTTGGCACCACATCTAGCTATAAAAAGGGGTCGCTTGGCATGGAGGAGGATATGTTGGAGCATGTTTGCTTTCTCTCTCTTCCATTGAGGATGAAAACCCTCTTGGAAAACCTATTGAGAATGAAATCTCTCAATAGTGGGGCTGGTTTGAGGACGAAACCCCTCAAGCTTGCAACAATGTGATCTGATAAAGAGTTATTTTCAGTTTTGAAGGCATGTCTAGCCCTCTCCTAGGGTGGCGACTTGCCTTAAAGTGGCATTTGGGGTTTTCTAGGGCATGACAACATCAAACTCAACCATCATTGTGTTTCTCCATTTTTTTAGCAACTGAAATCTACATTTGGACTTCAATTTGGGGCTTGGAATTCTTCATTTCCAGCCATCTTTGTAAGAGTGTTCATTGCTATTATTGAATTCAATTAAATAAATTCCAGCTAGGGTTTGAAGGCTTGTTTCTTGGTTTATGTTTGTTCTAAAAAAATTCTAAGGTTCCCTACATGCTTTGGATGGTGTAAATGATGCATTTTCATTGTTGCTGTTATAAAAAATCAGACTGCCATACCTTGTTGTCATCAATTTCAGTTGGTTATCTCATAATTTTCAGTTTACTATCTATTGGGGTTTGTGCAATTTTCCTTTTGTTTCAGTTAGAGGCCGGAAAGGGGCATTATAGTGGTATCAAAGCATAGATCTTCCCAGCCTGTTGGGAAGCATGGAGTTAATGAGTAAAGATGATTTGAGAACAAAGCTTTGCAAAGTAGAAGGAAATTGGAGCAGCCATCTTATACAAAAAATGTTCTACTCAATATTTTGGAGGATGTGGCAAGTTGTTTTTCCAAGATGAGACAATCAGAATATCAATCTATGTTTTGGGTGGTGAATCCATCAATGACTTGTCTTTAAGCCCAAGCTTTTGAGACACTCGGATGTGAGATGTAGTTATCACTTGTATTTGTGAAATCACAAGGATAACAGCTCCGAAACAACCATATAGTAACAACACCATGAAGGAAATATTTCAGTTGATGGTGGAGAACTTTAAGGCTCTTAGTGACATCACAAGTCCTTTTGCTAAGAGGGTCACAATCCTAGAAACTATGGAAAAAGTTAGATCTTGTGTGCTAATGCTAGATCTAGAATGCGATGATCTTATCCTCCATATGTTTGAACATTTCCTTGCTACTGTCCATAAAAATCATACAAAAAATGTAGTAGCCACAATGCAAACCATTATGAATTTGGTCTTGAATGAGAGTGATGGTACTTCACAACATTTGTTATCCTTACTAGTGGCTGGTTTTGAATAGGATGCCTCAGTAGTTGCTCATACACTAGCTAAAAATGTTATTGCTCAATGTTCAGAGAAGTTAAAGCCATATGTGACAGTTGAAGGACATGGAGAGGTGTTGCTAGATGAAAAACCAAAGAAGGTTTTAGATGCAACAAAATCTCCAAAGAAAAAAGAAGAAATCATGGAGTCTGAGCCAAGGAAAGAAGAAAAATTCGATTTGAAAAGTTGTGGAGAGAATTTGGTGGGTGAAGTCAAATCTCTTGTTGATAATGATGATGTTCAGCTTGTTGGAATTTTCTTAATAACAATCAATACGAAGCAAATTGATGGTGTTCTTGTCTTCAGCGAGAACCATGATGATGTTCCATACATGTGCCAACAAAGTATGGAAGGAGTCAAGGCAGGAAGATCTTCACTTGTTGAAGAAGTGAAGGCAAAGGAGGTGAGCTCCTTGTGGGTAGCCCAAGGTATGTCAGTGATGATCATATTTTCGATTTCTTGTTTCCTCCTATGTTGCTGCCATATTTTTGTCATCATGAAAAATATTTTAAGAAGCATATTAGGTCGAAAGGGATAACTTGCAGCTATGGGCATGTTTCTTCTTCTATTCCAAGGCCAAGATTGCCTTGGCATGGGGTGATCTTCGGAGGATCATGGTAAATGTCATTTCTTGCACTTGGAATGGAAGAAAAATTATAACAATGAATATAAAATTTGTTGTACATTAGAAACCTCATTGTGAAGGATAAGATGCTACAAAATGGCTTCATCATCCCTTGCACCAAGAGGATCCAACAACTCAAGCTCGCCTTGGGAAGGCACAAGGTAGGTAATGATTTATATGTTGTCAGTATTCGAGATACAGATTCAGATACTTGAAATACAATGGTTTCATTCCTTAGAGAGAATTTAACCAAAACTACTGATCTATGAAGTTAAGATTCAAACTTGATGGCCTACAGGTTGTGCTTCAAGGCATGACAAATTAAAGCTCCTCAAGCTACTACAGCAAAAAGGATGGAAAGAATTTCTACAAAAAGGAAAGACATACATGGGCAGCACATGGTAAGAAAAACTCCCCACTTTCAATTTTAAAACAGCAGTCACTTCATAGGAATTTTCAGCTCCTAATCAATACACATGTTCTTAGAAGAAACCTTCTAATAAAAGTAGATGTTGATTTCATGAAATCAGCATTTGGAAGTGAGCAAGATGGATGTTACCTTGCTATCCAAAGCATTATACCTCAGCATGACAATGATGGTATGGTTGTTTGTAGTAGGAGCATTGATTTATGGGTTTTGAAGCATGCTCGTCATAAGTTGGATTCCAATCACTGTCATCTCGACTCTTGAGGAAGGAAACGCATAGTTATAGCTGTGTTTGGGGCAAGTGTGATTGAATTTTTTCGAAAATCCATCCCGTGAATGAAGATTGGGAGGTGGATGCAAGCAATGAAAGAGAACTTGCCATCATGTCTATGAGGCATGAAGGAGGGATGTTGAAAACTCTTGTTTTCTTTAATGTATCTTATTCTATGTGAAAGCCCAGGAATGGAGAAGAAAGAAGGAAACAAGGAAGAGCAATTGAGTTTGTTATCAGCCCAAGCAAGTAATAACGAATATGAGAGTGCAGCGAGAAGATGAAGAGATGTCTCCACAAGCCCAAAAAGCACACCGGAAAGAAGTTGATACAGCAACCAAGGTAAAAGAGTTGCTTGATGCATTTGGGGCAGCAATGAGAGTGATTTTTGGTATCGCTGTCATCACCTTCACCGGCCACTTGATTACTCTTTTTTCTCTCATGCAAAGGAGTTTGCAAGTTCCTTCAAACACAGGAAGGAGTTCCTTTCGATTGGTCATGGTTAATATGGGGATTTTCAATGCTTGCATGGTTGTTCCCAGCCCCTACATTTCGCCTAAGTTGTTGATTTATGCAAGAAAATACCACTTTGGTATCTATTGTACCTTTTTTATGTTGTTGGACATGAAAATAACAGGTATAGGAGTGTTGTTCCCAGCTAAGGACAGCTGTAAGTTTGCACAAAATAAGGAAAAATCCTTAATGAAAAAGGTTGGAAAGAAGGTTCAGTTGAAGATAATTTTTAGGACAACCACCAAGGTACTTAGTTGGGTGAAAACCCAAGTGTGTTGTGGCCAATGTAACTCACTTTCCAGCCCATGTACAAGCTAATTTTTATCAGATATTAAAAGAAACAGCCCACAAAATCATTGGTAGCCACCACATTATTTTAGTTGCATTAATATTTGGGGATACAGGATGTCCTCCCACCATTGTTGCCAAGGTTAGAATGAAGAGCGAGGATGCCATATTAGAATATGTCTTAGCTTGTCTAGCTGCTGATTATTCATCAATTATTTGTTTTATGTCTGAGGTTACAGCAGTTTGGAAGGTTTTGAGTACAGGTATGCAAATAACGAATTCGCTACTGCTGTTTTTGAAGAAGAAAATGAAGACAATAGGTGTATGAGTTTGTTTTTGCAAGAGCTCTTTCATTTGACAAGCATGGGATCTAGGATTATGGAGCACTACAACATGTTTCATCTCTTGGGCATGGTACTTGGGCATGTGAGCTTGCAATTGCTTGAGGGCAAACAATTTTGAGAGGGGAGGACAATAAAGTTCCCTTCTCAATGCTAGTTCACTTTGAAGACCTTGATCCCATTCCACTTCCTTTGGGCATAAAGGGAATGAACAAGGGACTGAAGTATCCCTTGAAAATCCGACCTTGTTTTGGTGATTTGAGCTCCAAGGAATATTGTCAAACACTTGGCTTGCAAGTTTGTACTTGCTGTTGTAGTTTCTTCATTTGGTGTTTTGGTTTGTTTTGATGATTGCAAAGGACTTGCAAGAAGTAATTTAAATGACTGAAATAAAGGGAACGCAATGCTACAACTATATGCAATCAATATATGACTGAAATGACATGAGAAATGCACCTACAACATAGTGGACATTATTACAAACATTTGCCATGTAAACTATTGATTGAATATGAACTGAAATAAGTAACTACAACAATGACATATTGACAAACATTTGTTGTGCAACCTTATTTCTCCTTTATTGAATGAATAGACTTATTTCAATCTTATCAAATGCTGTTTACAATCTGAGTGCAATGCCAAGACTCTTGGCTTACATCGAATCATGAATGAATGTTGCTACAATGTCCTATACCAAATATTCATGCAACTACAGCCACTATATGGTAGAAACTAATACAATGCAATGTATACTATAAAAATGATATGAAATAGAAGAACGTGATATTCAGCAAATGATCGACCTCCTCTTAGCTGATAGACCTGCTTGGATGCCATGCTTTTGAGATGATGCTGCACAGATTTCCTTCTGTTTATTGCTCACACACTCTGATCATCAGATCGTCCCCCATGACTAAATTGATACTCAATATTGCCCACAAAAACAACTGAAAATATCTTCAAACTTCCTTCGATTGAATCACAACCATAAGTCAGCTGCCGTGCCAAAAGAAATGATATTTGCAACAATACCTCAGATGTTGCAACTCAACAATCTTCTCAATAAGATGCAATAATACATCAGCTATTGCACCCAATTAGCTAGCTCTTAGAATTGCAATAATACAACAGCTATTGCAATTGATTGAATCCTTCAATGAAGCACAAATGGAAATCCTGAATGAATCTCCCACAATATGAATTGGGTTTTCGTCCAATCCACAATCCTCCAAGGGGTTTCGTCCTCGGAAAATACTAAGCATGAGCTGCTCTGAAATTGTCTTTGAAAATGATAGATGATCCTCCCCAAATGAAAAAATGAACGCTTTTTATAAAAACCCAAACCCTGGAATCCAAACCACCTTTAATTTTATTTTATTTGTCTTTCAATTCCAAAGGGGGCGCCCAAGTGTGGAATTATACTAATTCTACTTTATAAAAATAAAATTCCACTTAACGTCATAATTAAATATTATAAAGTCACTTTTTCCGACTTAATAATATGACGTTATAAAGTAACTTTTTAACCCCACTTAATAAAGTCACTTTAATTAAAATAATATAATTTGCTCATTAAATAAACCATTCTGGTGCCCGACTCAAGTGTGGAAAAACATCTCATGCCACGGGAATCATCCCCTATCCACTGAATTTACCTACGGAGATGGATAACAGGAAAATCTCATCAACTGAGTGATCGACTAGGAAAGTGGGAACATTACAGAAGTCAATGTCATGTTTTTCAGTTGTCTTTGTGAGCTTTGCATTCTTTTTTAGTAATTTTCTAAGTATAGTCAGATCGGATGGGTAAAGGAGAAAAACCAAATGAAAAATCTAAGAAAAAAAGGAACTATTTGTTATCCTGTAAAATTGACAAGGGTAATTTTGCAGGTAACCATACCAAAATTTCTATTTTGGTCCCCTGAGGAAGTCTGTTAACGTTCAAAATGGCCTAAGACTCCCTTTCGAAAATTAAGTTTTTTAGAACTTAGTCATTTTCAGCTTCTTTAACTCGGCGCAGTTTTTAATGTGTCAACATTCCAAAAATTGCGCCTTTTTGAACTAGGCGCAGGAAATGTCGTGTCGACATCAAGGAATGTGCACCCCTTAGAAAACCCTTTGGCGCAGGAAATGTCGTTGTCGACATCAAGGAATGTGCACCCCTTAGAAAACCCTTTGGCGCAAGAAATGCCGTGTGTCAACATCATTAAACATGCGCCAAGTATGTGCGCTAAGGCGTGGAAAATGGTGTGTTGACACCATGAAATGTGCGCTAAGGCGCTGGAAGAGTGGTGTCAACACTCTTAAAGGTGCGCCAAAGAAAGTTGGTGGAACAATAAATGCCATCTTTTCTTATAAATAGGCACTCAACACCTATCATTTTCATGATTTGAAAATTCTGAAAAGTGTTTTCTCTGCGCCTGTCAGCTGTCCTTGTCACCCCCACGTTCTGTTTTTCGAGCTTGTGGACCCCAACGTCATCCTTCATCCTTTATAAAACCGGGTAAGTGGCTCTAGTCATCCTTGTTTTGTTGTGGTTTTGTTTTTGGTTGTGTTAGGTTTTAGGGTTGTTATAAATCTAAAAATGAATAACTTAACAATCTGCAAATCAACTGAAAACCCCTTTTCCTCTCCTTCCAGATCTGTAAATCTGGAAGGCCCCTGCCTGTGAAAAAACCTAAGGCCTCCTTTTCACTGCTTATTATCTTGTTGCAACCCTCTCTTTACCATTTGAAAAAACCAAAAGAGAGAAGAAATCTAAGAAATTGCAAGAAATCATGGAAAACCTTGGCACACTGTTTTTCCCTATTGCACCCCCCACAATCACGCCTTGGCGCACTGTCCTTGCTTGCAGCACAACCTAAACCCGCGCCCAGTTTAATAACACGTAACAGCTTTTATAAGGCGCAGGCGCATCCTGCACAACATCAACATAGGATGTTGTGTGCTTCAAATCCGCGCCAATGATTTTTTCCTTGGCGCATTGATTTCCTTTGCAACATATTCCAAATTTGCGCCTTGGGCGCACTTAAAACCCATGCAACACAATCTTTCTCAGCGCCTAGTCTAAGCAATCTTTTCCCTTTGGCATAGGCGCATTTCCCTCAATGACAACATGACATGTTGCATGTTGTAAACCTGCGCCCTGCGCCGAGGAATTGGACAATGCCAGATTGCAACATGAAATATTCCAAGCAATGGCTAATTGTTCAGCTGACAACCTATTAAAGGTCGTCGTCATCAATCACCTGCGAGCACATAATAAAGCTCTCGTTGCTTTAGATTATTAGGTTGATCAAATGGAATATATCCTGGAGAGGATAGATAAAATCAAGGATGAAGCCCTGGATGCACGATTCAACATGGAGCAGACAATTACAAAGATGTCTCCAGGGATGCTCAGTGAAACACTCACCTTGAGGGAAGCAAACGATACATTCCAGCGCTTCAAGGATATAGTCACTAAAGGTTTGGCACCAGAAGTCACTTTTGACCGAGAATCAATCAATAACCTTCTGGCTTGCCGTGATTTCATTGGCTTCTTGATTGATGCATGCGAAGAGTTCGCCGGGCTACCTGACAAGCTCAAGAATGAAAAAGAAACTTGCGAAGTCATTGGCGACCATTTCAAGGGTCCAGATCATAATTAACTTCAGATGATGATCAGCAAGTTCATGGAATACCGAGCTCAATGTCACATAGCCTCTCTTGATCAGAAACAAGACACTCCATTTAAGCAAAGGGATGATGAGGAGTAGTTTCTCCTCTTGTGTACGCTTTGATCATTTTAGTAAAAATATTTTAAAAATGTGTTGGCATTTACGATGACATCATCCATGTTGCACCATGGGATGTTGCCATCCAAAAACTTGCCCAAAGTCAACTTTTGACTTTTTAGGTATTTTGTAAATATCTTGTAAGATATTTTGTAAATAGTGATTGGTTTGTTTTTGTCTTCTTCATCTTCTCCTTCTATAAATACTGGAATACTTGTTGTATTCCAGGTGGACATTTTTGTATGAGAAAAGAAGTGAGGAGAGAAAGACTTTGTGCTTTCTTGTAACAGAAGAAATATTAATACATATGCTCAGACTTTGTGCTCAATATATGTGTTATTTGCATCAGATCTTTCTTAAGTTAGATCTATGTTTTTATTCTGTTGGATTCATTCCTATTATTGTCATATGTTCATTAGTATTGCTTTATTTGTTTATGCAAGTAAGTTTGGCTCTGTTTACTACCAGCCCAAAGCATAAACCTTCTGACCTTTCTATCTTGGAATTCATTTCTTTTCTTCCTTCAGATCTACCTTCCTCCGTTCCTTCCCTCCTACCTTTCTGTTCGTAGTTGGAACTACCTCTACTGGGATGAGATCCCAAACCCCCTGAAGTTAGAATAGTGTAGATTTGCACAGATTCCTGCTTGATAGAATAGCAATAAACTAGTTTCGCTTTGCTGTCTCAAAGAGGGGCTATGCCCTGCACACTGTTGGCCTGTTTCCCCACGACCTGCCTAACCGACAGATTTTCAAACCAACAGTTTTTGGCGACTCCACTGGGGATCAAACTAAGGAAATAACTAAAAAACTGTAAAAATCACTACCAGATTGCAAATTTTAACTCTTTGTTAAAAATCAAAATTTTTGCAGAAGTGATCAAAACTGAAAATTTCCTTATACAAATCCATAGATCTGGACCAGATAGGAGCTTTTAGTTCGCTGAGTTTTTACAAAAACTTGTATATTTCAGTAGATCTGAGATTCTGACATTTATGATATTTTCAAAACCTTGCAAAATTCAGGTCAAAGATCTGAAAATCAGCTTTCTAAATTGACCCACTTTTTATCCTTATTAATCTTTGTTAGAAAACCGCAATCGGTTGTTATTAAAGAGGATAAAATTTAAATATTAAAAAAGTACATGCTGCTGATTTTTGCCAGAAAAATCAGAAAATCAGCAAGTACAAACAAAAAGATTGTTGTAAATCTACTCTTAATTGTTGCAGATCTGAAATGGGTACACTGGCGGGTGAACAATTTACTCGTGGCAGAAGAGCTCGTGGAGAAGTTGATCCAATCTTTGATCTACTTCAAAGGCACAATTTCAGTATCACTCCAGCATGATTCACATCACTAAGTTCAGCAGATCGATCAGCAAGAAGTGCCTCGCCTCCACGAAAGAGCCGGATTTCACAGGGTGCCTCGACATCGATTTGCAGTGCTCTTTTGCTAAGTGGAACCACACTCCCTGCTCGTGTTCTTTTTCCCACTTTTCAAATGGCAATAAATCTACCTGTACCATGGGGAAATGCCATGGGTCCTCTAGCACTGCCGCATCCAGTACACCCCCTCCCAGCGGAAATCGCAAGAATTTCCTGAAATTTGATGGGAGCGGAAATCAAAGCACAGACGCGCATATAGTTGCGTTTATTATGTCATGCAGTATTCTGGACGTGACTCATGAAGACGTATCGGTACGTCTCTTTCTTGAGACCTTGCAAGGGCCTGCATCAGAATGGTTCCAGCATTTACCAGCCGGATCCATCACCAGTTGGGCCACATTACGGACTGCATTTGAAGATAGATACAAGCCTTCAGAAGATGACACATTCACATTATTGTCGAATCACTCACATGAAGAAGGAGGCCAATGAAACCATGCATGATTTTATCACCCGATTCAATTCACTGATCAACCGTGTGCCGCCTGCCATGTTGCCAACATTAGAGAATCAAAAGTGTTTCTTTGTGAACGCCATGAGTTCGAAAGTAAGTTTCTTACTTTTACAGGAACAGATACCCACCTTGGTCCTTGCTCAAGCTATGGCCATTCAGATAGAAGATAACCTCCTTATATCTGGTGAGTTAAGATGAGAGCCATCAAAATCAAAGGCTTCAACTTCTTCTCAGGCTACCTCATCAGATCCAGCATTCCAGAAGATGGTGAATGACTTGCTCTCATTAAAGAAGCAATTGGCTCAAACATCATCTACTACTCCGTACCGGGATATCCCACGGAGGAACTTCACTCCCAACAATGCCCCCCAAAGGCCGTGTTTTCCTGTTGCTTCTCCAAGGTTAGCAATTGAAGCCCCTCCAGTTAATGCTTTGGTTGAAATCGAAGAAGATGATACAAATTATGAAGAACCTTTGTCGCAAGGCGAAGATGATCAAGATGTCGGTGAACCGACTGGCGACTCTACTATTGGGTATATGGAATTTGAAGATGAGGAATCTGATGAAGAAGAGGGTACCCAAGGGTATGCGAGCAGACAATCATACATAGTTTTCACTCACTCGCAAGGAAAAGAAGCAAAGGTTGCTGCTGAAAAACAAAAGGAAAAGGTTGTGGTAACTCCACCTCCAACGATCGCTAAAAGAGGTAATCCCCTTCCTACTCAACCTCCTGTTAAACCTTTTGTAAAGAAATCTTTTCCTCCTGTTTCTCCTCCAATTCAGCCTTCCTCCAATTCCATAAAGACCAGTAATCCTCCTCCACAAACATGAAACGAAGGACTCATTCCTTCATTAGCACAACCCTTGGTCACATTTGATATAATTGATCATGCTAAAAAGACCAAGATCCAGATGTCTGAAGTTGAGTACCTTCAGTCCAACCCAGAGCAGCTTGTAAGATTAACTAAGTATATCCAAAGCCAGGCTGCCGTCCTTCCTCCATTTCCCCAAAAGGAATTCTTCCCATGCCTCCTACGTCTCACGTAAACGTTGCCTCGACTTCTGCGTCAGGGAAAATTGAACCTTTTTACCTATCTCTCCTGATCAATGGTCATAAACTAAGCAACTGTATAATTGATTCTGGAGCTTCTGATAATGTTATGCCAGCAAAGGTCACCCATGCTTTGGGCCTCACACTTACTAAACCTTTTGGCAGATGCTACTCCATGGAAACCAAACAGGTACCATTGATTGGTCAGATCAAGGATGCGCAGTTCGCATTCGCGACATTTCCTGAGAAAAGGGTAAAAATGACTATTCTCGTAGCTGATATTCCAGCAGCCTACGGGATACTGCTAGGGAGGAGCTTCTGTAAAGAAGTTGGTGGGGAAATTCATATGGACTGGTCCAAAGCCAGGATTCCTATCAAAGGAGTGATGCAGACATTGGAACCAGAATCACAAAAGAAATATCTAGTCACCAATTCTGATGACCCCAAGGCTCAGATTCTTTTCGAATCATCAGGGATGGGAAATTATTTCTTGTCCACCGACTCAGATAAAATGGACGTTCTCATCCAAAAAGAGGATCTCAACAAAGTATGGACATTGCAGTTTGATGGCAGTTGTGCAACAAGTGGATGCGGTGCTGGGGCTGTTCTAATATCTCCTGAAGAGGAGATTTTCCCTTTTTCTTTCAAGTTGCAGTTCTTCAATACGAATAATACTGCCGAGTATGAATCCTTGTTACTTGGCATGCAAGCTGCAAAAGAGAAAGGAATCAAGAATCTAAAAGTGCAAGGTGATGCTGAGCTAATTGTCAATCAGGTAAAAGGGATATATCAAGTAAAGAATGACCGGCTCAGACACTACCGCAATGCAGTATGGGATAGCATCGAAGAGTTTGATGCTTTCTCAATCAAAGCAGTTCTGCGAGCTCAAAATGACATGGCTGATTCATTGGCCATCTCAGCCTCTCTCATGCTCCCTCACCCAGGGTTAAAAACAGATACATATACCATTGAGGTGGTTTTTCACCCAAGTGTGCCAGATAATTCACAGCACTGGCAAGTGTTCAATGATGACAACCAACTTATCACTTTTTTGGAGAAAGCTGACAATTTCAAAGAACTTCATTTTGATGGATCAACTTCTACGTGTCGTGAGTCTCTCACCGGTCAAGCACATGAATCTGAAAAAGAAACAGTGATACAGCTCAAAGGAAATAAGATTCCGAAAGGTTTGGTTTCCTTAGAATGATTATTTGATAATCATGACTGTTTTGTTAAGAAAAAGTGACAGGATGATCCTTCCTCTTCTCTGGAAACTGAATCCGTCAATCTGGGTACTGCGGAACATCCTCGTTCTGTGAATATCGGGAAGTGTTGTACGCCCGAGGAAAAGTGAAAATTTGTTAAGTTGCTAAAAAAGTACATGGATGTATTAGCATGGTCTTATGCTGATCTGAAGTCTTTCAAGCCAAAGGACATTCGGCATGACATTCCACTCAAGGATGATGTCAAGCCTTTTCGTCAAAAGCAAAGGCATTACAACCCCAAAATCTCAGGTACCATCCAGGCTGAAATTCAGAAGATGCTGGATGCAAGAATTATTTTTCCAATTCATCACAGTACCTGGGTTGCAAATATTGTACCTGTGCGGAAGAAGAATGGCGAGATACGCATATGCGTGGACTTTCACAACTTGAACCAGTCATCCTTAAAGGATAACTATCCACTGCCAATAATGGATCAAGTGCTACAGGTAGTAACCGGTTCAGAAATGTTGTCTATGCTTGATGGTTTTTCAGGTTACAATCAAATTCAAGTCACGCCTGAAGATCAGTTCAAAACAGCATTCACCACCCCTTGGGGTACCTTCGCCTACAGCAGAATGCCATTCGGTTTGATCAACCGGTGCCACCTTCCAACGAGCAATGGACTTTGCATTCAAAGGTATGATGGGAAAGGTCATCGTAGTTTACCTAGATGACCTGACCGTGTTCTCCAAGAAATGAAGTGATCACTGCGATCATTTAGAACAAGTCTTGATCAGATGCCGAGAGCACGGGATTTCACTAAATCCCAAGAAGTCAGTTTTTGGGGTCACTGAAGGAAAGCTGCTAGGACATGTCGTCAGCAGAGAAGGAACTAAGATAGATGTTGAAAGAGTCAAGGCTATTCAGAGCCTTACTTTGCCTACAAGCAAGACTGGTGTTCACTCTTTCTTCGGAAAGGTAAATTTTCTTAGATGCTTTGTTCCTGATTTTGCTGAGAAGACTCGTCATATATCTAATATGATGAAAGGGTCCCAAACATTCCAATGGAGTGAGGAAGGAAAGACATCATTCGAAGACATAAAAACCTCCGTCGCTCACGCTCCTGTTCTGGTGTGTCCTGACTTCAGCAAAGACTTCATCATGTACAGTTATGCATCTGCGCATACTGTATCAGCTATCTTGATGCAAAAGAACTCCGAGGATATTGAATCCCCGATTGCTTTCATGAGCTCTCCTCTTAAGCCTCATGAACTAAAGATGTCACAACTAGAAAAGCATGCCTTTTCCGTGGTAAAAGCAGTCAAAAGTTTCCGCTACTACATTCTGAATTCTCATACAGTAGTACTGGTTCCTGACACGGCTGTTAAGTCTATCCTGACTCAACAAGAGTTAGGGAGCTTACGAGGGAATTGGATCGCAAAGGTCCAAGAATATGATCTAGACATCAAGACCAACCAAGTTGGTAAGAGGTAAAGGCCTGTGTCAGCTAATGGCTGAAAATAAAGACTCAGAGGTACCTGAAGAGAAAGTTGATCACATTGATGGAGAACAAAATGAACTGGAGAAAGTGGATTCTTTGCCCATGGTTCTGTTTGTCGCAACCAATGACGAATGGTATTCTGACATCGCATTCTTTCTCACCTATGGAGAGTGCCCAACTCACCTAACCACTAAGGAAAAGTGACGGTGAAGCTCAGAGCCACAAGATATGTCATATGGGATGATGGATTGTACAAACGTGGAATTGATGGCATTTTTCTACGATGTGTTGACAAGCCGCAACAGATAAAATTGTTGGAGAGTTTTCATGACTCAGCCTGCGGTGGTCACTTCTCCTCATCAGTGACAGCACATAAAATCATTCGGGCCAGGTACTACTGGCTGACGCTATTTCAGGATGCAGCCACCTGGGTAGCGAAATGTGAACTTTGCCAACAGTTCGTTGGCAAACCAAAGCTGGCTGTGTTTCCCCTCAGGCCCGTCATCATTGACGAACCATTCAGACAATGGGGAATTGATTTCATTGGAGCACTCAATCCTCAATCGAGTGCTGGACATAGTTACGTCCTAACAGCAATGGATTACTTCACGAAATGGGTGGAGGCCATACCTGTCAAGCATGCCACTTCTGAAGTTGTTTGCAACTTCATCAAAGAGAATATTATTGTGAGATTTGGCATTCCACACAAAATCGTTGCTGACAACGCTTCCAACTTCTCTTCATGGGAAGTTATTGGTTTTTGTTATGGATACGGAATAACCTTGGCTCATGCTTCTGATTATTATCCTCAAGGAAATGGTCAGGCAGAATCCAGCAACAAGAACCTGGTGACTATCATACGGAAGCTAGTTGATGAAAACCAGTGGTCCTGGCACAAATCATTGTACGATGCTTTGTGGGTGGATCGTATCACTCCAAAGAGGTCTCTCGGCATGTCACCTTTCCAGGTGTTGTATGGGATCGATGCTGAAATCCCTATCTCCACAGAACTTCCTGCTCTGCGCTTGGCTCGAGCAATTGAAGATGAAACTTTTCAGAATTCTCTTGAAAAGAGGATTATGTACCTGACGGAACTTGAAGAAAAGTGAGTGAAAGTGGTCGACAAGATCACTGAACATCAGAATCAAGTTAAGAGGTTGTTCGACAAGAAAGCTAAGCAGAGAGATTTCCAAGTGGGAGATCTTGTTCTTCTGTGGGACAAATGAAGAGAACCGAAAGGTATGCATGGAAAGTTTGACTCTCTTTGGAGAGGGCCATACAAGATCAAGCAGCTCAATGGAGAGAATAGTTTCTATCTCTCATATCTGGATGGAACCGAGCTCCCGCTTCCCTATAGCGGGCAGCACCTGAAGATCTTCAGGAAGTAGAGCTTGCTCTCTTCTTTGTACAGTTTGCTTTCGTTGTGTGTTTGCTTTTGTTTGTTGTGTGTTCCCTTCCTTCCCTTTTTGGTTGCCCTTGTTTTTGACTCTCTGTAACCCAATGGATAGGCACATGAGAAATCTGGGATTCTCTACCCTTAAGTTTCACTTAAAGATAGTCCCCAGAAAGAGCCAGCTGTTATCCTGTAAAATTGACAAGGGCAATTTGCAGGTAACCATACCAAAATTTGTTTTGGTCCCCTGAGGAAGTCTGTTAACGTTCAAAATGGCCTAAAACTCCCTTTTGAAAATCAAGTTTTTTAGAACTTAGCCATTTTCAGCTTCTTTAACTCGGCGCAAGAAATGTTGTGTCAACACTCTAAAAAACGTGCCTTTTTGAACTAGGCGCAGGAATTGTCATGTCGACATACCAAGAAATGTGCCCCTTAGAAAATCCCTTTGGCGCATAGGAAATGTTCATGTCAACATCATTAAAGTTGTGCCCCCTTATCCTTCAACATTAATGGCGCAGAAAGGCGCTATCATGTTGACACCATGAAATGTGCTAAGGCGCTGGAAAAGTATGTGTCGACATCCATAAGGTTGCGCTAAGGCACTTTTTGTCATGTCGACACTCTCAAAGGTGTGCCAAAGAAAGTTGGTGAAATAATAAATGCCAGGTTTTCTATAAATAGGCACCTCGACACCTGTCATTTTCATGAATTGAAAATTGAAAAAAGTGTTTTCTCTGTGCCTGTCAGCTATCCTTGTCACCCCCGCGTGCCATTTTTCGAGCTTGTGGACCCCAACGTCATCCTTCATCCTTTATAAAACCGGGTAAGTGGCTTCTGTCATCCTTTTGTTGTTATGGTTTTTGTTTTTGGTTGTGTTAGGTTTTAGGGTTGTTAAAAAGGATTAAATCTAAAAAAAAGGAACCTTAACAATCTATAACCAACTGAAAACCCCTTTTCCTCTCCTTCCAGATCTGTAAATCTGGAAGGCCCCTGCCTCTGAAGAAACCTAAGGCCTCCTTTTCCTGCTTATTATCTTGCAAAACAAACCCTCTCTTTACCATTTGATATCCAAAAAAGAAAAGAAAGAAAGAGAGAAGAAATCTGTTAAATTGCAAGAAATTGGAAAACCTTGGCGCACTGTTTTTCCATGTTGCACCTCCCAAAGTTGCACCTTGGCGCACTGTACCTTCTTGCAACATAACCTAAACCCACGCCCAGTTTAATAACACTTAGCAGCTTTTGTAGGGCGCAGGCGCATCCTGCACAACATCAACATAGGATGTTGTGTGCTTCAAATCTGTGCCAAGTTTTTTCCTTGGCGCATTGATTTCCTTTGCAACATATTCCAAAATTGCGCCTTGGGCGCACTTAAAACCCATGCAACACAAACTTTTTCTGCGCCCAGTCAAAGCAAATTTCCTAAGGCACAGGCACATATTCCCTTAACATCAACATGACATGTTGCATGTTGTAAACCCGTGCCCTGCGCTTTACCCTTTGGCACTGCTTTCTGTCATGCAAACCTTCTCAAAAGTGCCCTTTCTAAACTTGGCGCAACTTTTCTCCTGTCAACACTGGCGCACCTTTTTTCATGTCAACATCCTCAAAAGTGCGCCCAGCCTTTTTAAGCCTCTGCAGCATGCTATGAACCTGCGCCTTGCGCCCTAAGCCTTATAATTGCTCATTCTTCTTTCTACAAGCTTTCATTATGAATAACATGATGGTTGACATGGCTCTTCTGTGTTGGACCTCCTTGATCCTTCTTGCAGAACAACAACAGCCATCCTTGAGCTCACACATGTCTTCATCAAGCAAGAAACCAACAAAGTCTAAAGGAAAAGCAAAGCTGACAGAACAAGAGATGAAGTACAAATATCAGAAAGTCAGGATGCCTGACTCATATGCAGAGAGTGACCTCGACATCAGAGACTCTGAGCTGGGGCATATTGATATGGATGACTTTGGGCAAGGACCAACTAGGCAAGCAGTGGCCCATGGATGAACAAACTAGTGGGTAGTGGATTGCACTTTGCAGCTGGGCTGCCAGTAAGTGTTGTAAACAATGAGTTCATCATGTTGGTGGCTCGGTGCTATAACAAGGACACTAGATGTGTCGAAGATAAGGAAGGAAAGATGATCATCGACCTCATAGCCCGTCACTTTGAAATACCCTGGGCATTCCTCATCACAGGAAATATGTCGCCATAAGTCTAGAAGACTGCAAGAAGGCCTGGGACGACAATGAGGATAAATGCATGCAAATGATGAACGAGCTTTATCTAAAGAACAAGAAGCCGGTGAGCAGATGGCCACAGACCATCCACCGTAGTGACTTCAATGAGGAATTGAGTGATACAATCACCTTCCTGAATAGAGTATTTGGGCTTCCTGATGCCCATTATTTCCACAAATGGATGCTGAGGTACTTAGAGACCATGAGCAAGAATGTGCCTGATCAGTGTTTTGGCTGGGGTGAAATCATCAGCGACACCATCTCCCAGCAGCTTCAACAGGTCCTAACAACTGGGAAGTTCTATATGAATTCCTACGTTGTATACGCTGCAGCATCAACAAGAGATTTCGCAGGCCTAGCTCGAAATGGGGTATGGCCCCAGGTCAAAATATATGAATTCTACCCAGAGCTAAAGCTCGAGGCCAGCATCTCCCAGTTCTCCAAAATTAATGATGCCTTCTTCTATGAGGTGATCTACTTACTGAGGCCGAATATGAGACACGGTCGGACCAGCCCGAGTGTGATTGCTGCCATGAAGAAATGGGGAGCATTGTTCACACAATTCCCCACATTCACATATCTCAGAGCTGTGAATTTGAGGGTGAACCGACAAAGCTACCAAGGTATGCAGGGCCCAAGCTGATCCTCTTGGAGTTGTCAAGGCAACTGATCACTTACCATGAGAAGTGCATGAAGAGAAAGAAAGGAGGAACTCCATTCCCCCTTACAGTTGGCCGATACACCTGCACCACACTGGCCAAAGCACGGGAGATGTATGCTGAGCTTGAATTGCTAAATCTAAAGCACAACTTCCCAGCAAGGCCCACCTTTGACTGCCGGAGTTGCCTCCCAAGGGAAAAAATTGATCCCATCCATGTTCCTGAGATCGAGGACATCTGGATCGACCTGACACATGAAATAGATATCAGGTGAAAGGATCACTCCCGGCTGGCTCTGGAGGAGATCATCCACTATGGCGTAGCCATCGTTCCAAAGGGATTCCAAGAGACTGATCAAGAAATTGATCAGGTTTACCTTGACACAGATGGGGACGATTGGCCATTCACAGAGATCGACAGAGCCAAAGTGCCGAAGACCATTCAGGAAAGGGTTAAGCCCACGTTGCAGCGCACCGAACATTGGTGCAAACAGAATGGTCTCACCTACCTCGGAGTAGATTTCACTACTTCTCCTTCAGGTAGAGCACCTCCAAGACCGGCCCAAGTGCCGAAAGGAAAAGGGAAAGACAAGGAGGGAGAATCAAGCAAACAAGAAGAAGCTCCTCAAAGCCCTCCTACTACTTCTGAGAAACAAGTGGTCGACCTGGTGTCTCCAGGTAAAGAAGAAGAGACCACAGAAGTTTCAATGGATACATCCACCCAGGATGTTATCACAGCTACAACTACTGAGGTACCCACCATTCCTTCTTCCACTCCTTCTCCTCCCCCTGTCATTGAAGCATCTATTCCTATGGATGTGTCTTCTTCTCTCCCTTCCTCCCTTCCATCTCCCACCTCTTCCATCTTCTCCTCTCTCGCGGATCTGTCACCCAGTGTTCCCTCCATCCAATTACAGATCCCTTCCATTTCCATGTCCTTTTCTTCTCCTGTAGTAACTCCAGGCCCCACAAGTAGCAGCGCGTTGGACTCCTTGTCGATGCCACCACCAAGTGTTTCAACGTTCTTCCCTGAGGCCTCTTCAGTTGCTTCCCCTTTCACCCCCGTTTCTTCTTCTATTCCCTCTACTCCCTCTCCCATAAGTCCTAGCTGGATTTCTGACCATCTGGGTCAACACAAGAGAAAGGTTCCCATCGCACCCATGGACTTCTCCGTCATTCCGAAGAAGGGACCCAAGAAGCAGAAAGCTATAACTCACTTTTCTAAGAGCACTTCGGGGGAGAGAGTCATGGAGATTGCATACCCGGATCCCACCAAAGAAAAGAAGGATCTGTCTCCTACAGACTTCACAGTGACTCAAGTCACAATGGGAACCTCATCTGAAAGCCTACAAGGAGAGGCCTTGTCTGCAGTAGATGCTCTTTGCAAGAAGCTTCAAGAAGCAAAAGAGGAGAAGAGAATACTCAAGGAACAAAACAAACATCTCCTCCAAGCATTGCAGAGAATGGGCAACGCTCCTCCTGTGACTGCCGCCGAACCTACTGAAGTTCTCAGTCAGGATAAGATAAATGAATATGCTAAGATTGGTGAACAAGGTGCGGCAGTATCCTCCTGGATTGAGTGAATCCTCAGAGATAGTGAGGAAATGATCAAGAAATTCACAGTGCTCTACCAGGATATAGATCAAGCAAATAAGGAGCTACAAGCAGTAGCAGGTTCCCTCTCCGAGGAGTTGGATAATGCCAGGATTGCAACATGAAACATTCCAAGCAATGGCTAACTGCTCAGCTGATGACCTATTAAAGGTCGGCGTCATCGATCACCCGCGAGCACATAATAAAGCTCTCGTTGCATTAGATTATCGGGTTGATCAAATGGAATATATCCTGGAGAGGATAGATAAAATCAAGGATGAAGCCCTGGATGCACGATACAACATGGAGCAGACAGTTACAAAGATGTCTCCAGGGATGCTCAGTGAATCGTTCACCTTGAGGGAAGCAGACGATACATTCCAGCGCTTCAAGGCTATAGTCACTCAAGGTTTGGCACCAGAGGTCACTTTTGACCGAGAGTCAATCAATAACCTCTTGGCTTGCCGTGATTTCATTGGCTTCTTGATCGATGCATGCGAGGAGTTCACCGGGTTACCTGACAAGCTCAAGAATGAAAAAGAAACTTGCGAAGTCATTGGCGACCATTTCAAGGGTCCAGATCATAATCAACTTCAGACAATGATCAGCAAGTTTATGGAATACCGAGCTCAGTGTCACATCACCTCTCCTGATCAGAAGCAAGACACTCCGTTTAAGCAAAGAGATGATGAGGAGTAGTTTCTCCTCTTGTGTATGCTTTGATCATTTTTGTAAAAATATTTAAAAAGTATGTTGGCATTTACGATGACATCATCCATGTTGCATCATGGGATGTTGCCATCCAAAAACTTGCCCAAAGTCAACTTTTGACTTTTTAGATATTTTGTAAATATCTTGTAAGATATTTTGTAAATAGTGGTTGGTTTGTTTTTGTCTTCTTTCCTCTTCTCCTTCTATAAATACTGGAATACTTGTTGTATTCCAGGTGGACATTTTTGTATGAAAAAAGAAGTGAGGAGAGAAAGACTTTGTGCTTTCTTGTAACAGAAGAAATATTAATATATATGTTCAGACTTTGTGCTCAATATATGTGTTATTTGCATCAGATCTTTCTTAAGTTAGATCTATGTTTTTATTCTGTTGGATTCATTCCTATTATCGTCATATGTTCATCAGTATTGCTTTATTTGTTTATGCAAGTAAGTTTGGCTCTGTTTACTACCAGCCCAAAGCATAAACCTTCTGACCTTTCTGTCTTGGAATTCATTTCTTTTCTTCCTTCAGATCTACCTTCCTCCGTTCCTTCCCTCCTACCTTTCTGTTCGTAGTTGGAACTACCTCTACTGGGATGAGATCCCAAACCCCCTGAAGTTAGAATAGTGTAGATTTGCACAGATTCCTGCTTGATAGAATAGCAATAAACCAGTTTCGCTTTGCTGTCTCAAAGAGGGGCTATGCCCTGCACACTGTTGGCCTGTTTCCCCACGATAACCTTAACAATCATGTAATGCAAGAAATCTGATTTTTAATGCCCTAGATATGAAGGTATGAATTTCATAAAACCCTTGTCTGCAATGTATCTTTAAAAATTCATAACTCAACATAGAAAACACCAAAAATCATGAAACTTGAGATATTGGCCTTCTAAAATATATAGAATAAGATGATAATTTCAGATTTGCCAAAATGTCAGTACACATACCAAAACATCACTCTAATATGGATCGCCCCTCTTTAAATTAAATATAATTTGCACCAACAATTGATAAAATGGAGGATTTCACCTTTATAAATCATAGGGAGCTCAACCATGCAAAGAAATCACATAGAAACCAACAATATCCTTGAAAACATACCTCTAAGCAAGTCGTTTAGGGCAGAAATCTGTTATAACCAGCAATGAGATCAACACAAATGAGATAATGTGGGTTTTCATCCACACTATATTCTCAAGGGTTTTTCGTCCTTAGGAGGTACTCAATTCAAGGGTTTTCATCCTTGAATGAGGTGGAGAAAGGGCTTCAACAAGAAACCTTCACCAATAAGATAGATGCACCAAAAACATCCATACAAATGACTAAGCGACCTCCTTATATAGACATAAGGGGTGCTTATTACAATGCAATCCAGAAAGGCCGACTCCTTAAGGGAGGAGCTTATAAAAGTTCATTGAGTATTAGGCCTACATGCCACAATACTTATTTTGTTTCCTAATTACATAGCCATCTATTGGAGCGCTAATCGCCCATTAGGAATATATAAATATAAATGAAATAACTATCAAAATAATGACGCAATTACAAAGTTCAGATCTTCCCCTTGCTTTCTCCTTGAACACACGGGGAGAAAATGGGTTAAGGTCTTCAATTGGAATTAACTCGGAAAAGGGGACATGACAATCCTCCCCTCTCGAAATTGCTTGTCCCCAAGCAATCGCTAGTGCCCGGATCCCAAACGAATCTCAATTGCTCCATGATCTTTATGTTTGTACCTACACAAGAAACAAACATATTAAAGAAAACCTAAGTGTTTAGCAATACTCCCTTAGGCCCTGCAATTATAGGAGTTGTCTACCCATTCTTGCTTGTGGAAGCTCCACAAACTTCATGTATTTGATGGCTGCCCCATACATGGCTGTAGCTATGCATTTCCTCCTCATGGTTCAGCCTGAAAGTGGCTGGAATCTGTTGCCAAACAGCTGCCCATGCCTTAGAAACATCCGGGAGCATCATTCTTGTGACCCAACCTTCCTCTTTCTTAACCCAAAGTATGCAACGGAAACTGAAAATGATAGGGACAACAATGTCAAATTTGGTTCTTGAGCTCACTGCTGTCATAAAAATCTGCTCATTTATGCTTGAAATTCCCTCTATTGTTTCTCCTTCATTGCTCATGCTTCTATGTACCATGAGGGAAGTTTGCAAAATACTTCTAGCACATTTGTAGAACTGATCTAAAAACAAATCTCCACTTTAGACCCCTTAGCATGAGTGATTTGGAGTTGCATTTGGGTGGATTTGGGCTGCCTCCACAAAACCAATTCTAGCGGAGTTGTTCCCCTTTCAAGAGCCCCTCGTTTGGCTCTAATTTCCAACTTGAACACGCAAGTTCCTTCATGCCAAAAATATTTCATGAATACCAATCACTATTGTTGTAAGAATCATGGAAAGTATGCACAGGATTGCAAGACATCTGAAAATTGTGAGTTGGAACCCTTCCCATAACATCTCCAACTTGCATAGATTTGAACACAAAGGGGGGAAAACAAATATGGGAAGTAGTAGTGCTTCTATCATACTCAACAACATATAGATTGTCATCCCACATTCCTTTTCTTCATGGATAACCAACTGGTATGAAATGTTCATGATGGCGAAGAGGAGACTACCAATCTCAACTTCCATGCCCTCCTTTGTTGGGCCTTTCTTAGCTTCTTTGACATGGTGACATAGTGGAAATCTACTCCTCAATGACTGTTGTACTAGCTCTGGTGTCCCCAGATTTCACCCTAAAATTTGGGACTACCCTATGTAAAAAAAAATCATACTTTTAAAGTAATGGGTTGTTTTGTGTTTTTATTGCCAAAAAGTGTTTGTATTGTGTCAAGATATTCCAAGAGAGTCATACTAGCCAATTTCGCCAAATACCCAGATGCCCAAAATCGTTATATTCTGTCACTGGGGTTTGCCTGCGGGAAATTTTTATTTAATTATTCTGAGCCCCGTTTGAGGTAAATTGTGCTTCGGTTTAACCCTGTTGTGGTCTTACATGTCAATATTCCCATATACCAGTAGGGTTTTAACCAGGAATGAATCCAGGGCTTTATCTGTGACTTCTGGCAACATTTTGCGTTTTTGATGTTTTCCTGTTTTGTTTTCTGTGAAATTTCTCTAGGTCAATGCCTTTGCCGGTTTAGTCTGATTTCTTGCCTGGAGTATCTGGACATCATCTATGAATGTTATGCCAGAAGGAATTTGCCACTGGAGGTCTGGTTCTCTCTAAAAAGATGAAGTCATGCACAGAAAAGGTCTCTTCTGGGCAAGTTGCATTTTTGGGAAAGGAAGGTTTTAAGCTACAATGGGATTTTTGGTAGCAATAGGCAATTGAGAATTTTGTACCTACCTAGCAGGGTACTTTTTCCCATGGAAGCAACGCGACTTAAGTCACAATGGGAAAATTAGAGGCAGCAGGCAAGTGGGAATTTCTTACCTGCCTTGCAGGGTGAAAATTCCCATTGTGAAATAAAAGAAAATCACTTAAGGCATTGATGGGAATTTCTTATCTGCCTTGCAGGGTAAAAAATCCCGTTATGAAAGTCAAACAGCTTAAGTGGATCATGGGATTTTTGGAGCTGCGGTGCAGGGTGGATAATCCCATTGAAAATTGGCTTTTAAAAATAGAAATGGGCTATGCCAAAAAGTGCGACCCCTTTTGGAAGAGAGGGACAACTTTAATTGCATCCATTAATTAATTCTATTTTCAAATTTGGTGCCCAAGCATGAGGAAAAGTCAACAAGGAAGAAGAGGATAAAAAATTTAGAAATAAAATTCTAAAATTAAATAAATATAATTTATTTAATGCAGCCCCCCTCTTATGTCAAAAAGTGCGACCCATATGGAGGAGAGATAATACTTTTTAAAGTATTAATTGATGGAATTAATTCCTATTTTTGGTGCATGAGGTCAAAGCATACTGTGAAGTCAAAGTGGACTGGAAGTAGAAAGCTAAAATTAAATGAATTTAATTTATTTAATGGCAGCCATGAGCATGCACAAAATAGATGCCCAAATTGAAGAGAAAAGCATGTTAAATTAATTTATTAATTGCCAGGAATAGGAGGGGCAATAATTAATTATAGAATGATGAAGGTTATATAAGCATGGGCTGCCATAAGGATGAATTAATTAATTCTTTAGCAAGGAAGTGTAGCCCAGGCAATTTTGGCACCCAATTAAAGAGGAATTTTGCTCAGAAGGTGTTTTCACTGCCAGAAAGTTTCAAAGTTTGGCACCTAAGTTTGAAGGAGCTTGATTTGTGTTTGATTAATTGTCTGCATAGTGGTACAGGTGCTCAGGTGAAGTTGACAAAATTCATGCTTGCTTTGCATGCAAATAAAACATCAAATTTTGGGGCAACAGGCTTGATATATGCAGATTTTTATAATTAAAATCAAGTGTTCATGTTCTGGTTGCTATCTTTGTTTGAATTAATTGTAGGAATTCATTACAGGTGCTTTTATAAGAGAAAAGGAGCTTAAATCAATGTCCAATACATTGAACATATCCTCTGAATCTAAAGAAATCTCTAGATCTGCACCGGTTGTAAAGAATTCCAGCCGAATAAAGAGAAAAAGAATTGCTCAGACAAAGACAAATATGGCCATGGCAAAGCGGGATGAAAAAGAAAGCTCAACAAAGTCATGCATCACTTCTAAGTTTGCTGACATTGGAGATACAGATCTAGGTGCAGAACCTCTTTCCGAATTGATTGACATATCCAGAGCTGGAAAGACTTCCCTCATGCGTGCAGTCAAAAGCAGTTGAATCATTCGAGCTGCAGCATTTCCATTCACACCCTAGTTGCCAGATTTCGTCATGGAGTGTGCTAGGTTTTACCATCCATTATCTAGATCAGTCCGAGATGCTGCGGGGAAGACAATAATCCGGTTGGATGCACAGTTCATCAATTATTGTCTGAATATTCCGGCACAACAGGTGGTGACTACTATTAGCATACAGGATGCCGACAACAGATGAGAAAAGCATAAAGTTGACTGTGTGGGCATAATGAACAGTAGATACATGAAGAAGCGTAGATCTCCATCCAAGTTCCCGAGAACTCTTCCATGATCCAATCTGGTACAAGAGGTGGATGATATCGTTAAGTTGTTATGCAGGATAAATAGCGAAGGTAACGCTCATAACTTCCACACATGGATGTATGCTTTCATCAGGACCATTGAAATCAACAAAGCAGATTCAATAATCAACTGGTCGGAAATCATTGGTGACAACATTGGTGAGCAGCTCCGGAATGTAAGGCGTACTTACAACTTCAAAATGACTTCGTATTTGGTATATGCGGCAGCTTCACAGGGTGTCTTCTCCAAGCTGGATAGACATGGTGTGCTTTCCAAGGATCTTATTTTTGAGTGCTATCCACAACTTACTGTGCCCGCATACTACAAAGATTATAAGGTGGTCAACGATGGATTCTTTTACGGATTCATTTGCAGGCTGAATGGTGATCTAAAGGCCAACAAGGTAAGCAAGGAAGCTTGGGAAGTTGTGTCCAGGATTGGCAGTATCTTCATCCAGTTTGTGGACTTTACATACCTCAGGGTCACCGGCTTTTCAAGAGAACCAGTTAGGTTGCCCAGATATCCAAGTGACAAACTGGTCATCATGGAGTTGAGCAGACAACTCGTGGAGATGCATGACCTACAGTCGAAACGGCACAAGTCTATAGGCTTCTTCTCGATCACTGCAGGCTATTACAGCTGCCAAAGTATTCATAAAGCCCGAGGAATTGAAGCGTAAATGTTCTCTAAGTACGAGCAGGAGTTCTTTCCAACACGGCTGAACTTCGATCCATTTGGAGTGGCAAGGAAGACAATCTCCGAGGAGTATGCGCATGTTCCTTCATTGGAAGATTTCTGGATGAAGTGTAGAAGCGAGTACGAGGTTAGAAAGAAAGATTTCAGCAGGTTATCAACGCAACAAGTGTTTGACTTTGGACAAGCACGGATACCTGTGGATCTTAAAGATGATGGGCCTGTGTTACTCGACGCATACCATCGGATGGGAGGAGATAGAGTTGTACTTCAAGAGAGCATAGGTGGTTGCCATAAGATCGAGGAAAGGTCTGCAGCCATTCTGGTCAATACTTCAAACTAGTTGCTGACGAAGGGATATTGCCTTGATGAAGCATTGATGAATCAAATCACGAGAAACTTTGGCACGAAGGAGAAAGCAACAGGAGGCCTGAAAAGATTAAAGTGCACAGAAAGTCTCATTCGAGGGAGAAGATCACTTCTATTGCTATGGTGTTAGTTTTAACTTCTCCAGCAGCAATTGCTACGTCACCGACTACCGCACCTCAGCAAGATACTGTCGTTTCTCCGTTGAATCCGACAACATTCGTCTTTTCTCCTCAACCACTCCATTTGGCACCTCTTCCTGAAGAAACGTTAAAGCTGCAGATGGCAGAATTTGAAAGAGTTTTGTCTTTGGACAATTCAGAGGATGACAGCCACAACACTGTAGCAATTTCAGATGGAGAGGAATCAGAGCGCGAGATAGTGGTACACTCGGCAACTTCTCATTCTCCGACAAGTAATTTCTCAAAATGGTTGGCTTTGCAGTTAGTTCCAGAGGCTAGAAAAGATATCAACTTGGAAGAACACGACTTGTAGCTGCTCCTGAATCTAGGCGGAAAAGATAGAAAACCTAAAGTTGCTAAGGTAACTTCAAGGTTGATCATTGAGGAGTCGGGGCAGAAGTTTGCTGAGATGTTAGTTCCAGCAGAAGGGAAGAGGAAGGATGAGCTCACGACAGAAGATATAACAGTGACCAAAGTACCCATAGGTCAAGCCACCACAGAAGGATTGAAGCACGACACGCAGAGGTTGATAGATGCTTTATTCCTTAGGCTTGACAAAGAAAAGGCGGAGAAAGTTGAACTTTAGAAGCAGGTATCTCAGTTGTGCGAGATCATTGCCAAGGTTGCCAAATCTTCCACTCAGCCAATTTCAGCATAAAAGCAGGCGAGTGATCATCTGATGTAGGAAGTGGAAGATGCAAGTAACGAGGTTAAAGCTATCAACGAATGGAAGAGTCTAATCATTTGCCAAGCTTCTGTACAGCTCAAAGAGGTGTCAGCCCGTCTAAAGGTTATGAAAGATGCATCAGATCAGCTGAAGCAACTGGTAACGAGCACGATAGATATGAACACAGTTGCTGAGAGTAACCTGAGTACTTTTGCCGAAATAAATAAGCTTCCGAGAGAGGTGTTGATTGCGGAAAGAATTGTGCCGTATGGATCAGTTGAGAAGGGGAAGCAACTTGAGTTTGCAGTATCTTTCCGTTTGGAGATCTACAGAATTATGCTGAAAAGGATGCAGGCACTCGAGAGTATGGCATCATCTTTACCAGACAATGTCATTACTTTCACCAATGAGGAAGTGTTTGGAAACATTTCTTCGTACACGAGGATCATTCCTAGCAAAGTGCCTGATTCCCTAGAGGGATCTCTTTTGATGGTATAAGGGAGAATTGATGGAGTTGTTAGGCCTTTCATGATGGATTCCATCAGTAAGCTGGTGACGCTGCAGTCAGATATTGAGAAGTTCGGGCCTAGCTTAGAGGATGTGGAAGCGTGCATCAGGGTAATGAACGAAGGCTTGCTGCAATTCAAGACAGTAAAGGAAGATGTGGCTAAGATAGATGGGAAGTTGCTGAATTACATGTTCGACAAGTATATTCAATATCAAAACAAAAAGAAGATGTAGATGTTACAGCTAGAGAATCTTTCTTCTTCTACTCTTTCTTCTTCTATTTTCCACATTCCTAGATGTAAATTGTAAAACTTTAAAGTTGTTGGTTTTGAAACCATTACTTTAAGTTATGTGGAACGATTCTATAAGTTAAGTGACAAATGTGTGTAAGTTTGACTATGGATCCGGATGCATGTCACTTGAAGAGGAATTAGAGGAAGATGATTGCCAGATGTTGTCTTTACTTCTTGTTTATGTTCTAGTTCAGAAGAGTTTCCCATTTGTATTTTCCCTTCTACATACTATAAGTAGAGGAAGAACCTTCAGGTTAAGGATCGGAATTTGTAAGTAGCATTCTTGTGTTCCAGACTTTGTGCTGAAACCCCTGATAGCTATTTAAAGCAAAGGAATAGAAAGGAGCAGATTTCGGGAGAACTTTGTGTCACGGTGCATTTTGTTTCTAGCTTATTGTCTTAGATCTATTTATAAACTTTGTGTTATCTTAGATCTAGATTTGAAATTTGCCTTTGCTTAAAATTCTGAGTGTTAATATCTATTGGTCCTGTCTATGTGCATGCAATCAACTCTGTAATCTATTGATTGAGTTGCACATCTTCCCTCTTTCTTTCCTGTGTTTTTACTACTTCCTTCTTCTTTAGATATTTCCTTTCTTTAAACAGTTGCTTACTTGCTGCAAAACTATACAGCTATGGTTCATGAGCTGCATGGTTAAAGTAAAACCCCTAAATAGATACTAGCATACTTTATTGATAAATCTTACATGGGAACCTCACCGGTAAATGAGGGAGATTTATCTCATGACTGCCTAGGTTTTCAGTTATGCAGGAAATCTAGCCAACAAGCTCAATTAGAAATGGAGAGTTGTTAGCATGTGTCAACCATAAAACAAGTGAAACTTCCTTTGGATGAAACTGCTAATAAAAAACAGTTAGTATAGGGATCTTCCTTACACACTTTGACCAAGGTAAGGGAAGAATTCTCCCCTAATATAAAACATATCCAAACACTGTAAGTGGCGGGTTTACCTCTTAAAGCAACTGCTTTAGCAATATATGGTGCAAAGAATCTTTCTCATCATGGATTATCCATGAAAGGAGCTGAATTTCTTTGTACTGTGACTGGTTTAAAAGCCGTTACTTGAAGAAGTCAATTACTTGGAAATAGGTGGCAGACATGCAAAATAGAAGGTTATATTTTTATGTTATAAATCATGCATGTCATGCAAAGAAGAATTTCAGGAGGAAGATTGCCAGTTGTTTCCCTTTTCATAGCTTCCGCATGCGGGAATTCATTTAAAGCTTCCTATTTGTTATTGCCCTTTATACACTATAAATAGAGGAAGAACCTACAGGTTAAAGCATCAGAATTTGTAATCAACATTCTTGTGTTCTGGACTTTGAGTTGAGACCCTTGATAGCTTTCTGCAAGCAGAGGAATAGAGAAGAGATTTCCGGAGAACTTTGTGTCAACGGTGCATTCGTCTCGTATTTATTTCTATATCTATTCATAAACTTTGTGTTATTCTAGATCTAGATCTGAAAGTTTCCTTTGCTTTATTTCACTATCTATTTGTTTTAATCTATGTGCATGCAATCAACTCTGTAAACTATTGATTGGGTTGCACATACTCTCTCCTTTCCCCCGTTTCCTATTATTTTCCTCTTCTGTAGATTTTTCCTTTCTTTTACAGTTGTTTATTTGTTGCAGAACTGTCTAGCTATGGTTCATGAGCTACATAGTTAAAGTGATACCCACAAATAGATATTAGGATATATAACTGACAAAATCATACACAGGAGCCTCACCGGTAAATGAGGGAGATTTATCTCATGACTACCTAGGTTTTCAGCTGTGCAGAAAATCTAGCCAACAGTTTTTGGCAACTCCGCTGAGGAACAATACAAATTAGTAGACCAGAGCTTTCTCAAGTTAGAAGCCACAGATCCAGTCTTTCACTAGGAAGAAGAGTGCAAACTCATCTAGATCCGGATCATTTTCAGCATAATCCGGCAGCTGGAATTATTCACGAAGTCTATTCTCAAAGAAGACGTGCTCCGTTCATCATGATGCAGAATCAACCACTTCCCCTGCAGCACCTGTTCCATGGGGTACAGCCTTTGGACCTCTGAATTTGACTCCTATACATGATCTACCTAAAGGGACAAGAAAATTCTTTGGAGAAGGAAAACAAAACCCAGATGACCACTTAGCTGCGTTTTTTATATCCTGTGGAGTGTTTGCTGTCGAACATGAAAATGTGTCTGTCAGACTCTTCATAGAGACCCTACATGACTTGGCTGGAGAATGGTTCTACCGGCTAGCTCCTGGCACCATAACCAACTGGGCCACTATGCGAGATGTATTCCTAAAAAGATTCAAGGCAGCCGAAGATTCCAGTTACTTGATAACTCAACTCACTCAGTTGAAGAAGGAGCCACATGAGCACATGCAAAATTTTATTGCAAAATTCCAAAGATTACTTTACAAAATTCTAGCATATGCTTCTCTGAATGATGAGAATCAAAAGGTGTTCTTCATCAATGCTTTGCTTCCTGAAGTAAGCTATCAACTACGAAGAGCACGTCCTGCTGGTTTGTTAGCAGCCCAAAACATGGCGGTTGAAATTGAAGACGACCTCATCATGGCTAGAAAGATAAAAAGCAGCACTTCTAGAGCTGAAAGTTCATCCTCTACAACTACCTCCGATTCACTATTGCAAAAGTTAGCAAATGAGATGATGCAGATGAAGAAACAAATGGCACAAATGGCTTAGGGCAACAATATTTCCCCTGCTCGTAATTTCAACAACTGGAACCGTATTGTTGGTTCCCAAAGATTAGCGATTGAAGCTGCTCCCAGAAACAATGTGGAGATGAATAAAGAAGATCAGGAAGCTGACACTGATCAGCTCAAGAATGATGATTCTGTAGGTCCTGCTGGTGACTCCAACATTAATTACCTAAACTACAAATCTGAACATGACGATGAGAAGCTTCATGAAGATGATCATGGTCATACATATGCAGTATTTACAAAATCGCAAACTCGCCAAGCTAAGGCATTGGTTGATGAACACAGAAGAAGCAACCCTTTACCTTCTTCTTTAACTCCCAAAGATAAGAATGTGAGTTCTTCGTCTCAACCACAGAAAGCAACTCAGGTATCTGAATCTATTCCTTCTTTCGACTTTATTGACCATGCCAAGAAAACTAGAGTTCAAATGTCAGAAGCTGAATACTTGAAAGCCATTCCTGAGCAATTAAATAGGCTAGTCAAATATGTACAATCTCCAGGACAATCTAATGCATCAAAGGGCCTTTTGCCTAAGCCCAAAGATACTTCTCCCCAGAACAACACTGCAGTTGTTAAATCCTCACCATCTTCTAAAAGAGTGGCACTGTTCTATTTTTCACTATTGTTTAATAGTTTCAAGTTAAGCAACTGTATTTTAGATTTAGGTGCTTCTGACAATGTCATGCCAACTAAAGTTACAGATGCTCTTGGGCTTACCTTGACAAAAACCATAAAGAGGTGCTACTCCATGGAGAGACAAGTCCCTTTAATCGAACAAATCAAAGATGCACAAGTTGTTCTGGTAGCTTTTCCTGATAAAAGATTAAAGATGACAATCTTAGTTGCAGATATTCCTGTCTCCTACAGGATGTTGCTAAGCAGAAACTTCTGCAAAGAGCTGGGAGAACTAAAGATGGATTGGTCCTGTGCTCATATTCCTATCAAAAGAATAAGCCATAAGTTGAATCCAGAAAAGAAGTCTAAGTATACTGTGACAAAATCTGAAGATTCTAGATATCAGATTCTTTTTCAGGGGTCTGACCACAGTGTATACTTCTTGGAAATGGATAAAGGCATTCCAGAGCCAGAACTTCAACCAGAGCCAACAAAAGAAGAAGAAAAAGTTTGGACTTTGGAGTTTAAAGGCACATGTTGTTCTTTTGGATCAGGAACAACGTTCTACTAATATCTGCAGATCATAAGATATTCCCATACTCCCACAAGTTGATGTGCGAGAACACCAATAATACGCGGAGTATGAAGCATTGCTGCTAGGAATGGAGCAAGCTAAAAATAAAGGAGTAAAAATCCTCAAAGCCCAAGGAGATGCTACACTTCTAGCAAAGCAGGTTCAAGGGAAAAATCAAGTCAAAGGAGATCAGATGAAGCATTATAGAGATAGAGTGTTTTCTGCCACATTCGATTTTGTAGCCTTCTCTATTGACTTCATTCCAATAAATCAGAATTCCAAGGCAGACTCTTTGGCAGTCACGGTTGCACTATTGAATCCGGGTAGACCACCGTCCATTTTCAGACAAGGAAACTATAAAGTGGAGATGATCTACTGCCCCAAAGTCCCTGATAATGTTGAACAATGGAAAACTTTCAATGACAAAAAACAAACATCTGCATGTCTGGAACAAGAAAACTTTGGCCAGGTGTATGTTGAAGGGAGTAAATCACCACCACGTCAAGCAGTCATAGGCAAAACTAATCCGGGTTATGATGATAATAGTGGAATAATCCAACCAAAAGGTAATAAATCCCCAAGGGTTTAGTTTCCTTAGTGGAGACTTTCAACGAGCGTGATCAGTACTTGAAGAAGAACAAAGAATATGGTGATAGTTCCTCCTCAGAAGCAATAGGTGAATCTGGGAACGGAGGAAGTTGATGCAGACTTATCCACCACAGAGAGAAGAAAGGATGAGCCACCATCAGATGAAGTTGATAAGGACTTGCCCAAGGTATTTGACAAGAAGGCTGTTATCCAAATTCACCCCCCAGGGTTAATTCGATAACATGCATCAGAATTCTCAAGTCCCAGGCAGATGGATTGATTCAGGGCAAAAATCATGTTTTTAGGGTCCCTTCAGATTTTTTCTAACTCCCTTGGCCGAAGAAGGAAAGAGCAAGTTCTGGAAAAGGTGAAAAAACTGCAAAAAAAGCTTGGGCCAGAAAGAAATTGTGAAAATTGGCTAAGTCCTAGTCCTCACAACAGTCGGGACATTTGGGACGTTGGGGCGCGAACCGGCCGAAAAGCCGCCAGGCAGTCCGCGTGGCAATTGGGACGATGGGCCATAGGTACATGCAGGGCGCGAAATGCCCGAATCAGCTGAAAGGAAGAAAATTTGTCTAAGTCTTTAACCGGGAGCAAGTGGGACAAGGGTACACGGCGGACGAGAACCGGCCGAACCGGGCGGTTCGGAAGAATTTGTCCCAGACAGTCCGGGAGCAAGTGGGACAAAGGTACGCGAAGGACGCTACAAACCGGTCGGTTCGCCCGAAACGGGGAACTTTCGCACTGGGACATCTGGGCCACGAGTGTGCGAAGGACGCGAACCGGCCGGTTCGCTCGAAATAGAGAAATTTCGTACTAGGACAGTTGGGACAAAGGGACGCATGGGACGCGGATAGCCGAAGGAGCCGAAAGCCAATCAAGCAACGCCACGTGTCATCGGCCGCATAAGGGACAAGGAAGCCCATTTCGAGCGGATCGGAGGATTCTGTCCCAAACAGCACTGGGACATCCGGGACAAAAAGACACGAAGGGCGCAAAAAGCCGGCAAACCCGCGGACCAATCAAATCACGACACATGTCACAGGGGAAAAGGGTCCAAAAGTCAAAGGGTGAGGTTTCAAGCACTGACCCGAGCCAATAAAAAGAGGACACGTGTCCAATGAAGTAGGAAAACCCACGGGATAGGGAAGGAGAGAGAATTACGCATTCAATCAGCGCTTGACACGTGTCATCTAGGTGGCAGAGCGCGGGAAAATTTCAAAATGCGTTTTCGCCTATGTTGTGCCCTAAATCTTCAGATCGACATATCTTTCGATCCAGAGCTCGGATTCGCACGTTCTTTATATCAACGGAAAGCTTGTGAAATTCTCTACATGATTTCAGGGTTAATCTTGAGTTTTGGTGCAGTCTGGAGAGAGAAAATTGAGAAACGGCTCTAACACGTGTTCATGGCCAGAAGTGACATTCCAGCGACCAGATTTAATGTAGAATGGGTCGCATTCTCCTGTAATCCAGTCAAAATGACAGGGTATGGGTTTGTAAGGTCCCCCATGCCGTTTTAATGCACCTGCAGTCAAGGATGGATGGGCTCTCATGTTTTGGTACGTTTTTTGTGCCCTGGGCTCGACCCATACAATGTAAAAGCCAGATTTGGCTCATTTCTGAAAGGGGGGAACATTTTTTGACATAGCAACTTTTTCTTTCAGCTCCAGCAAGTGACTGAAACAAGGATCAGACCTCTCCAAAGATTGCAACAGTTTTCTTTTACCTCTCTGAGGGTGTAATGCGTGTTTTTGACACTGAAAAGATAATGCAAGATCTGTGAATGGGTTTCAGTCCTCTGTCTGTATTATTTGCTTCATTTTAGATCCTAAATTATACCTTATCAGTCTGTGTATAGTTTATGTTGTGAACTTTGGTCTGTGTTTATTTGCATGACAAATATGTTTCACCACTCCTTTTGGTGCATCACCATCTTTAGTTAGTTTCAATTTTTGCACTTCTACCCCTGTCTCCTTGCAAGTTAGAGTAGGATTAGGATCTAAACCTCTGTAGTTTTGCAAAATATAGATCTAAATCAGAGGAGTTTGAGGAACCAGCCTCTAATCTGGAGATTCCTCTCTCAGTTTCACAAGTCCCCACACTTGGAGAGAGGTTTCCATGTTGTGCAATCACACTGGATGCTAGAGTGATCAACCTAGAAGCCTGATTTGCATCCAGGGGTGCTGTGAGTCTGTAACAACAAAGGCCACGGAAAGAAAGTTCGAGATCGGAAACTGGGTTCTCTTGTGGGACAAGAGACATGAATCGAAGGACATGCATAACAAATCTGATTCACTCTGGAAAGGGCCCTTCATGATCAAAAGAGTGGCCGGAATGGATACTTTCTTCCTTGCCTACCGGGATGGAATTGAGTTACCACTGCCTTTCAATGGGCAACACTTGAATCCTTTCAAGAATTAAAAAAAAAGGGTAAAACATGTATGTATATAAATAAAACTTTGTTGTTTTCTTTCCTTTTCTTTGTTTTGTTTTGTTTTTGTTTTCCTGACCCCGAACCCAATGGACAAGATACGAAACCAGAGAAGCTAAGATCTCATCTTTACTCCTGTCATTTTGACAGAGGCAAAGATGTCCACAAACGGAGCTGACTGGTGTCTCCAGATTTTACCCTGAAATCTGGGACTACCCATTCGAAAAAAAATTGTTCTTTTTAAAATAACGGGTATTTTCATGTTTTTATTGTCAGAAGATGTCTGTATTACGTTAAGATATTCCTAGTGAATTATATGAGCCAATTTCAACAAATACCCAAATGCCCAAACTCATTTTATCCCTCCGCCAAGTTTTTTCTGCGGGAAATTTTTATTTAATTATTTATTGAATAAATAATGCCCCGTTTGAAGTAAATTGTGCTCCGGTTGAATCTTGTTGAAGTTTTGCATGCCAGTATTCACTCATCTCAATAGGGTTTTCACCAAGAATGAATTCAGAGCTTTGTCTGTGACTTTTGGCAATGTTTTTCGCTGTTATTTATTTCTTTTGCATTTTTCTCCGGTTTTCTCAGTAGTTTCTTTGTGAAATTTCCCTAGGTCTGTTCTTTGTCTAGTATAATTTGTTTAATTTCCTGAAGCATCTGGAGATCATCTACTGACACAACACCAGAAGGAATTAGCCTCAAAATGCAAGCTTTTGACAAAAAAAGATGAAGTCCTGCACAAAAAGCCTCTCCTAGGCAAGTCGCACTTTTTGGAATGATTGAGTATAAGCTGCAATGGGATTTTTGGTAGTGGCAGGCAGGCAGGAATTTCTTACCTGCCTTGCAGGGTACTTTTTCCCATGAAGTCAAAGTCACTTAAGCTGCGATGGGAAAATTAGAGGCGGCAGGCAGGTGGTAATTTCTTACCTACCTTGCAGGGTAAAAATTTTCATTATAAAATAAAGAAAAATCACTTAAAGCACCGATGGGAACTTTTTGCCTGCATGGCAGGCTAACTTTTCCCACCAAAGGGATTTATTCACCCATACAAGTCGTACCTTATCAAAGGAGGCCAGTTTTAATGCAAGTCACACTTTTTGGAAGGAAGACTTTAAGTTGCCAGTGGGAATTTTGGCAGTGGCAGGCAGTGGGAATTTCTTACTTGCCTTGCAGGGTAATTTTTTCCATGAAGTCAAAGTCACTTAAGCTGCAATGAAAATATTAGATGTGGCAGGCAGGCGAGAATTTCTTACCTGCCTTGCAGGGTAAAAATTCTCATTATAAAAGAAAAAACACTTAAAGCACCGGCGGGAATTCTTACCTGCCTTACAGGGTAAAAATTCTCATTATGAAAGTCAAATCACTTAAGTGGAAGAGGGGATTTTTGGAGCTGCAGTGCAGGGTGGAAATTCCCATCAAAGTTGACTTCCTATTTTTAGAAATTACCCTTGCTAAAAAATGTGACCCACCTTAGGTGAATAACAATGCATTTAATAATATTTATTAATGGTTTATTCACCCAATTTTGGCGCCATAAATAGAAGGAAAGTCAATGCAAGTGGAAGAGCTAAGGAGAAGTCAAGGATGCATGCTAAAAATAAATAAAATAAATTTATTTAAAAGCAACCAACAACATGCATAATTGGGAGCCCAATTTGGGTGAATAAACATGATTGTTTATTAATTAAATTGCCAGAAATAGGAAGGGAAATTATTAAAAATAGTATGATGAGGATTATATAAGCATGGGCTGTCATAATGAAGAAGCAATTAATTTCTTTTTGCAAAGGATTGCAGCTCAGACAGGTTTTGGCGCCAAAGGAAGGAGGATTTTGCATTAAAGAGTGTTATTTTCCACTGTCAGGTAAGCTTCAAGGTTTGGCGCCTAAGGTTGGAATAGCTTAATTCTTGCTATGATGATTATCTGCATGTTGGTATAAGTGCCCTAGTGAATTAAATAATATTTTTGCTTGCTTTGCATGCAAGCAAAACCTCAAATTTTAGGGCAGCAGGCTTTATATGCAGATTTTGGTGATAAAAATCAAGTATTCATGCCATGGACTCCATCTTTGTCTGAATAAATTGCAGGTATTCATCACAGGTGCTCAAATCAATGTCAGGTACATTGAATATATCTTCCAAATCAGAAGAAATTTTCAGATCTGCACAAATTGATCCAATTGCAAGGGATTCCGACAGAATTAAAAGAAAAAGAGCTCAGACAAAGATTGTTCCAGCCATGATAAAGCATGATGAAAGAAAGGATCAGCAAAATCATGCATAGCTTCCAGATTTGCTGAAGTCAATGATACAGACATAGGCCCTGAAACTTATCACCGATTTAATTGATAGATCCAATCTCATAATTGCAAAGGCTTCCGGCAAAAATTCATCCTCTTGTTTCTAACACAACCCGTGTAGAAGTCAGTGCATGGAAAATTCCTTCCAGGATCTTGTGCATGTGCTCTCAATCTTCCAGTTGAAGCCTTCATTGAATTTACTTGTATTTGCATTCACCCAGAGTGCTTTCCAGAATTTAAAATTGCTCATATGCAATTAAAAAATAAAAATGATGAGTTTTTGTCTGAATTATTTATGGCAAACATTGCACTAGTGCATGTACTGAAGAAGAATTGCAAAATCTTCAAGGATAGAAGGGAAGACAGGTCAAAGGCAATGCCCACAAGCAAATCACAGTCATGCATAGCTTCCAAATCCAGTTTGGTGAGAATCAAAGGCAAAAGAGTCAATCACATGCAGAATATGGAAGAAGAACAAGACTGGGAGGGTTGCAACTTTCTTCTTATTTCTTTTCCTCTTTCTTTTATTTTCTCCGACAAAGTAATTGAGCAATCAATTAAATTATAAAACTTAAGTGATTGGTTTAAAAGTCGTTACTTGAAGAAGTCAATTACTTGGAAATAGGTGGCAGACATGCAAAATAGAAGGTTCTATTTTTCAGTTATAAATCATGCATGTCATGCAAAGAGGAATTCTAAGAGGAAAATTTTCAGTTGTTTCCCTTTTCATAGCTTCCGCATGCGGGAATTCATTTAAAGCTTCCTATTTGTAATTGCCCTTTATACACTATAAATAGAGGAAGAACCTATGGGTTAAAGGATCAGAATTTGTAATCGGCATTCTTGTGTTCCAGACTTTGAGTTGAGACCCTTGATAGCTTTCTGCAAGCAAAGGAATAGAGAAGAGATTTCCGGAGAACTTTGTGTCAACGGTGCATTCGTCTCGTATTTATTTCTAGATCTATTCATAAACTTTGTGTTATTCTAGATCTAGATCTGAAAGTTTCCTTTGCTTTGAATTTATATTTCACTATCTATTTGTTTTAATCTATGTGCATGCAATCAACTCTATAAACTATTGATTGAGTTGCACATACTCTCTCCTTTCTTCTCGTTTCCTATTATTTTCCTCTTCTGTAGATTTTTCCTTTCTTTTACAGCTGCTTACTTGTTGCAGAACTGTCTAGCTATGGTTCATGAGCTACATAGTTAAAGTGATACCCACAAATAGATATTAGGATATATAACTGACAAAATCTTGCACAGGAGCCTCACCAGTAAATGAGGGAGATTTATCTCATGACTACCTAGGTTTTCAGCTGTGCAAAAAATCTAGCCAACAAGTAGGAAGAACAAAAGGAGCCACAATCATTCGAAGAAATGATGGCTAGGGCAACAAAAGGAAAGATTGAACGAATAAAGGTTGAAGTTCCAGAATACGGGGGCAGTCTAAAACCAGAGGAGCTGATAGATTTTCTCAATAGTATGGATAAGTTTTTTGATTGGAAAAGTATGACAGAGGAAAAGAAAGTAAAATTCGCATGTAACAACTTGAAGGGTCATGCTATGATTTGGTGGGATCATTTATAGAAAGAAAGCAGTTGAAGGGTAAGGAGAAGATCAAGACCTAGATTAAGATGGAGAAGTTGAGAGAGTAATTTATCCACGTGGATTATGCACAATCTTTGTGTAGAAGATTTTAGAAACAGAGATAAAATGAGTACATCGTATGGGACTACAACGATAAAATTTACACTTTGTCCATTTGAGTGGAGCATTATGAAACACAGGAACAAATGGCTGCAAGGTATGTAATGATTTAAAATTTATATTCAAGATAATTTTTTCTAAAATCCTCAAGTAGTTTGTTGTTTGTTGTCTATCTCCCCCTTTTTGGGGTTGTTTTTGCATTCTGGTTGGGGTGTTTTTCTTGCAGCTTGGCTGTTTTTTTGGTTTGCTCTAGTGTTTATATTGCTAAATCTTGGTTTTAGACCCTTTTTGTACCTGGGTAGAGTCCCAATCAAAAAACTCCCTTTTACCCTTATCTAAAAAGAGTTATGTATGCATAGATTTAATAACATGAAGATGTCTATTAGTTAGCTTTGAAGGTAAAAGAGAAGCAAAGTAGGCAATATTTTAAGAGATTGTTTGGGTTGAAGAGAGGACCATCATCTCCATTAAGGGGATGAGGTGTATTTAATCCCTTAAGAAGAGAATCATCCTGTGGGGAGAAGAAACATAAAGAAACTATACAAGGGTTTTAGAATGAACAAAGAGGAAGAGGATTTTAGAGATGCAATGGTTGTGGTGGTGATATTGGAAAGCTCCATGAAGACCTTATGTTTGTTGTAGATGTGGTGAAGAAGGGTACAAAGCTTTTGAATATCCACATTATCATGCACAAGAAAAGAGGCAAGGGGGTCAACAAAGAGTAAATTTGGTTGACGCTGATGCACAAGAACAAAATCCAGAAGTTGTTGTAGATGCAGGAGAGAATCTTATGATGAGATGAACAATCTCGTGGCTAAGAAGAAATTGGACAAGGGAAGTCCTTGGGTTTCATTTATGTTTTCTTTCATTGCTATTGATGTTTTTCTTTTGTATTTTCCTCCCTAAGGAAGGTCGGATGGGTTAGAGAGCTCCCAAAATGAAAATAGAAGATAAAACAAGCTTTTTAAGAGGTTGGTCTTGGGGTAATTCACCCTTTAGACCTTTGGCACCACCAAAGGGGTATAAGAGGAGTCACATAGGCTCATTTTCATCATCACTTTGGACATATATAATTTTCTACTTGGTTCTAGGGTTGATTGCTCTAATCCAACTCCGTTAAAGGCCGAAAATCCATTAGTGTGGCATCTAAGGAGGACGAAACCCTTCCTTGTGGCATACTGGATAACAAAAACTCTCCAAATTGGTGGTGTGAAGGAAAATATTGAAGACCATTTTACTGGTTTACAACTAGGGCATCAAGGAGAAGTCATCTCAAGAGTTTTTGCATTGTGTGGAGCCCCTCTCCTAGGGAGTGACTAGGGTAGTGTTTTTGGGTGCCTTTCTAGGGCACAAAAATTCGTTATTATTTGATACTGAGATTTTTCATAATTTATAAGGCTGGTATTTTCCATATTTTGTAATCGTTGGGGTTCGGAAACCTCATTTTTAACTATTTTTGTGGACTGCACTTCTTCTGTCCTGAAGTAAATTACAGCTGGGTATTATTTCAGATTTGGCACATATTTTGGCTTGGTAATGGTTCCATTAATTATATGTAATTTGGAGAAGCATTGGTATATTTAATTTCAGCTTGTTTGATGGGTGTTTGATGCCCTAACATGCATATCTCAGTTTGTTTCTAAGGTTTCAAGTAATATTGGATCTGCTGTTATAAAAATCAGATTGCATTCAGTTTGGGGTTTGTGTGATTTCCTTGTTTGTATGTTTCAGCCCTAGAAAGGGACATTACACAATGATTGTTCCAAGGAAAGAGTAAGTGCAAGATAAAGATAGTGATGACTCATGGCTGCATATAGATATTTTTTGAACAAGGTGCATTTCATAAGGCAAGGTATGAAAGGTTATTATTGATGGTGGAACCTGTGAAAATATGGTTTCTAAAGAAATAATAGAGAAACTAAGTCTGTAAGGTGAAAAGAATCCTTATCCTTATTGTATTTCATGGTTTTAAAAGGGAAATAAAGTACTGTTGATAAAAGATGTTTAATCAAGTTTTCCATAGGAAATACTTATAAGGATGACATATGGTGTGATGTTGTCCCAACCAATGCATGCCACATGCTAAAAGGAAGGCCATGGCAATATAATAGGAAAACAGTCCATGATAGAGAAAAGAACGCATACACTTTTTGGAAGGATGGTTCACATGTAGTTCTATTACCTTTGAAGGAAGAAGGTTAAGTAGAAAACATGTCTATAAAAGAATTTATCAAGGAGATGAAGATGATTGAATTTTGTTATGCATTAATGGCAAAGAAGGAAGAAGTAGAAGTTGATAAAATACCAACAGAGGCTGCCAAAATTTTGGAAGAGTATGTTGATGTTATACTTGATGAGTTGCCAAATGATTTATCGCCAAAGAGAGATAGTCAACACCATAGGATTTAATCCCAGGATCAACTCCACCTAATCAAGCAACTTATAGTATTGGCCCAATATAACGTGTGTGACTTGCCTCGTCATCACTCGTGTCTTGTCCACCTCACATGTGGTGAGTCATCTCACTTATCGAGATCATAGGTCTTAGGAGTTATATGACACATGGTAGATTTCGTCATAGAATCTGTCATTGTCATATGCGTCAGTGGCATCATAGGAGTTACATTCCATTTTGGAATCATAACTCCTCTTTCCCTCTTGGAGGGAATGATTGTCTAGGCATGGGAGTTACACAACACTCCCATATGTACCCTCTTTTTCGATCTATGAGAATGAGTAGACTATGTTTACCTTATGCATGATTTTCCTTGCTTGTTCGATTTCTTGTTGATTACTTGGAGCATTCATGTCACCTGTTGGAGTGCAACCTCTTCGATGTGCACGGGGTTCCATGTATTGATCCTTAGAACAATCTCACATGGTATCAGAGTGGTTGTTTGGTAAATGTGCACTCATTTTATTTGGTTGCTAATTACTTCTGGTTTCAATTTTTGTGCTTCTCATAAGTTTTCATTCATTTTTGGAATCTTGCTAACTGGTTTTAACAGTCTTTGTTTTTGGAGTTTGTGTTGGTTTTTTGGGGTTTGTGCATGTGCAGGTTTAGGGTTTTCTCCACCAAATTTAGCTAGTTGCAACTAACTTTGGAGGGAAAGATATTTTGGAGGTTGGTTACATTTTTTGGTTTTATCAGTTTATTTTTCATTAAAAGTAAAAATTTTTTAAAATTTTATTTTTTGGACCCTTCCCTGAACCTCCTCCCTTCCTGTCCTTGCATTTTTTTACCTTGTTGTCTTCTCCTTCAACTTGATCGAGCTCCTTGTAGAGCTTGGCGAGCTGGCTGCAAGTTATTGGTTCCTAATTGTTGACGAGTTATTTTTTGCGATTCGGCAAGTTGGTTACATAGCCAAGTTGGTTTTTTCTTTACATTGGTCAAGTTACTTCCATTTATTCAAGTTCCTTGGTTGTTTCATTGCTTACAGATTGGTGTTTTTGTCCTCTACTTGTTGGGTTACATTTATTTCATTGGATGTTTCTTGCATTGAGCCTGTTGTTGAGTCACATTGACTCATTACTCTTTGGTTGTTTGCGTTCTCCTACCCTTGGGCCATCTGCCCTTTGCTTCAACCCCTTGCCAGTGAGTCATTTACTTGTTACTTTGTTGTGGGTTGCCCTTGAGCCGAGTTTTTGTTATAACGTCGAGATGTTGGGTTTACTCATGCCATTCCTGACCAGAGCCTGGAACTCGTTTTGGTTAACTTGTTGGGTCCTTGTGCTGCTCATTGACTTGGTCATGACTCGGGTGCCTCATCTCTACCTACTTGGACTTTCAAGCCTTGGTCCAAAAACCCTGTAAACTGATGTTTCCTGGTCTGCCTACTTGATCCATTTCATTTCTCTCTCATGCATCGAGTGTTACATTGCCTCCCTACGTTTCCATTGCAATGCCCCTGCGCTCGAGCCCTCATTATCTGTTGCTCATCCCTCATCGAGCCCAAGTGCAAAATCCTCGAGCCACGTCCACTCTGCCTGTTGTCCTTACCTCCCATCCATTAACCGAGTTGCTTGTCCCTGAAAACTCGGTTTTCCCTTTTAAAAGTTGTGAGCCCGCCTACCTTTTGACCCTTTTGGGAAGCCTCTTTTAATTTAGCTTTACTTTTCAAGCCCTCCTTTTTTAAGGTCTTTTAATTTGTTTTTTTAATTGGGTGGTTATTTTAAAGGGTCTTTTTTAATTTAAAAGGTAAGGTTTATCGACATTTAATAAATTAGTTAGGGTAATTATTTAAATATTAGGATCTAATAATATTTTTAAAAGGTAGTTAAAATTAATTAATTAGGTGCTTTAATAAGTTTTTAATTAGGCATCTATTTTAAAATGTTAAATTAATTAGCTTTAATTTTATTTTAATTTAGTAGTTTAATTATTATTGTTTTTAACTTTTTTAATCACTTTTTTTTAACCCTTTAATTTTTAAAATTAGGTTAATTGGGAAAATTTTAAAAGTGTGTTTTATAGCGTTATTAGACTTTTTTTGCTACTAATTGTTTGTTGGAGTGTGTAGCACCCTTCCTAGCATTTTTTTGCCTTCTGGGGCCTTTTCGCTGCATCCTGGAGGTCCCTTGGACTCATTTTGAGTCCTTTTTGCATTGTATCACCCTTATTATTGCTTGTGGACTAGTGAGTGTGTCCGCCACAGTCTTGCGCAAGGGGGTTTCTGTTGCGATGTGAGACACTATTTCTCACACATGACTATTTTTTCTCCCCTTCTCTTGCTTTTAGCTCATTTTGTGCTTACTTATGGTGTTGAACTGTCACGATCAAAAAACTTGATTGTGGTCTCCACTCTTGTGTTATTACGTTGATTGCAAGGTGAGTGACCGACTGTTTCACGATGCACATTCACACCTGATTGTAATCAACACACTAAACTATAAAGTGCCAAAATCAGGGGGTGATAATATTTTTCTGGGGTGGTTGTGTTTCTTTTTTTCCTTCTACATTCCTTCTTTCTCTCTCTTGTGATGGATGCTCTTTAATTCCTTTTCTCACGCCATTCAACTTTTTTGAATGGAGATCAAAAATGGTAATGAAACTAAGGGGTAAAGGGTTATTTCGCATCACCATGGGAGCTGAGACTGAACCTGATGATGAGCCCAAAAAATCTAAGTGGTTGAACTGATGTGACGAAGCCTTAGGTCTTCTTTGTATGTCCATTTCTCCTGACTTTCTCTTCCACATTGAGTCATCTGAAACACCTGATGAAGCATGGAAAATTTGTTGAACAATATGTTTGGACAACAAGATGACATGAGAGCGCATGAGTTGGAAAACAAACTACTAGGATTAAATCCTAGTGACTTTGAAAACCTACAAGCCTTCTTCTCAAAGTTCGTCCACACTAGATTGCTTCTAAAGGAATGTAAAGTGGAGAAGAAATATTCCCAGTTGATCTTGTCGATTCTTTCTAAGTTAGGTCCTGAATACTCCATCTTTGTTTCAACTTTCCATGCCATGAAATTTGCCTTGGGAAGTACTTGGAAAATGCCCTCATTTGACAGTTTTTCATCCCAACTCATTCGAGAACAAGACAAACTCATTCAAATGGGGACTCTCAAATCCAAGTCACATGCCCTTGTAGCAAGTAATGGTAAGGGAAAGAAAACTGAAAAGAAGAAAGAGAAAAAGGACCAACCGAAGAAGGAAACCAAGACCAACCAAGCCCAAACCAAACCTAACATGAACACTTCTACTTCTGAGCCTAAAGTGAAGAAGGAAAAGTGTAAGTGTTCCTATTGCAAGAAGACTGGCCATGAAGAGCATCAATGTATGAGAAAACAAATTGATCACTTAACTCATTTACTTGAGAAGAATAAAATAAGTGTTCCTGAGTCTATCAAACAAAATGCTCTGAAGGCCGAGTCTTCCAAAGAAAAGGAGTCTAAATCTGAGAAGAAGAAAGGAAAGGCCCTTGTAGCTAGAGCAACTCCTTCATCGACGTGGATTATTGATTATGGTGCCTTGCACCACATGGCCTCTTCACATGTTGAGTTCTCCAACATCGAACCATGTGGCATGTCCCAAATCATGTTGGGTGATGACACTACAGTGTCAGTTTCTGGTAGTGGATCGGTAGAGATGGATGGTGGAACATTTAACCAAGTGTTGAGTGTTCCCAATCTCTCTACCAATCTCCTATCGGTTTACCAAATCACTCACCTTGGTGAAGGAATGTGAGTGGAATTTGGTCCTAACTCGGTGATTATTCGTGAGCTTCACTCTGACTCCATAGTGGCTGAGGGAAAGGCAGATCACCATTTATAGTTGTATACCTTCTCCCACTTTACTTCTGATTCGATGCCCACTGCCTTGCTCACTCATGCAGATGAGGTTAACAAGCTATGACATGAGCATTTTGGCCATCTTAACTATCGTTACCTTGAACAATTGAGCCAAAATGAAATGGTCAATGGGTTACCCCACGTCAAATTTTCTAAGGGTCTTTGTGAGGGTTGTGCCCTCGGGAAGCACCCCGAAGAAATTTTTGGCAAAGGAAAATCCTGGAGAGCTACTCATCTTTTGGATCTTGTTCATAGTGACATTTCTGGCCCTTTCCCATCTCCTTCATTTACTAGAGCTCTATATATACTTACCTTCATTGATGAATTTTCGTGTTACACTTGGGTGTATTTTCTTAAGCTAAAGTCTGAAGTTTTCGATCACTTTCGAGACTTTAAGGCTCTTGCTGAGAAACAAGCTGAAAGGTCTATCAAGGTTCTTCAAACCAAAAATGGAGGTGAGTATGTGAGCAATAGGTTCAAATATTTTTGTACCTCTGAAGGGATTGCTTTGCAGCGTACAATTTCTTACAACCCTTCACAAAATGGAGTTGCGGAAAGAAAGAACTGAATGCTTAAGGAGATGGCCACTTGTATGGTTCACTTGAAATCCCTTCCTCTGTAGTATTGGGCCGAAGCAGTGAACTGTGCTTGCTACATTCAAAACCATGTTCCACACAAGGCCGTAAGAGGGATGACACCCTTTGAATCCTGGTTTGGATGCAAGCCTGATGTCGAGCACTTTTGTGTCTTCAGATCCAATGTTATGGCCCAGATTCCCAAAAAGAAACGCAAGGCTTTGGAACCACAGTCCAAACCTTGTATTTTTGTAGGGTATCCTGATGGTGTGAAGGGTATAGATTGTTGAACCCTACTACTCATCAGATTTATATTGAGAGAAGTGTGAAGTTTGATGAGTCATCTTCAACTTCTACTTCTCCACCCTCTGAGGTCCTTATGCTCTTTGATTTTGATTCTGACTCTTTGGATGATGATGTTGTTGAGTGTGTTGTTCCTCCACTGATCTTCCTGATCCTCCTACTCCTCCTGACCCTCATGCTTTGGAGTCTTCTGATTCTGACAGTAGTGATGATGAGGACTTTGTCCCTTCTCACTCGAGTGAAGAATCTATAGATTTTGAGCCTGATCCTCCTAGTCCTTGTTGGGCTAGGAAGACTTTGTAGAGTGCTGGAGAGTGGATTGGAGATCCTTCGGATGAGAGATGTACTCACTTCAGAGTTCATTGGACCCCACTCCTTTTTCACCTCCACTTCGACCCTCAGTCTTTCTAGGAGGCTTCTGGGATTCCTGAGTGGGATTCTTCCATGGATGAGGAGTATTCCTCACTCATGAAGAATGATACTTGGGATCTCACCCCTCTTCCGAAAGGAAGAAAAATTGTTTTGGTGTAAGTGGGTGTACTGAAAAAGTATGGTGCCGATGGAGAAGTCGAGAAGTATAAAGTGTGACTTGTAGCTAAGGGTTTCTCCCAGGTAGCTAGGGTTGATTACTTAGAAACCTTTTCTCTAGTTGTGAAGATGACTTCCATTCGACTGACCCTCGCCATCGCTGCCATGAACAGATGGGAAGTCCACCAGATGGATGTTAAGAGTGCCTTCCTTCATGGGGACCTAGAGGAAGAGATCTACATGGAACAACCTCCGGGTTATGTCCATGATCCCTCCCTCATTTACAAGTTAAAGAAGTCTCTCTACGGCCTTAAACAAGCCCCTCGGGCTTGGTATGCCAAGATGGAACTCCTTTCTACTTGCATCAGGGTTCACTCGGTGTCACTCTGACCCAAATGTTTACATTCTATGGAAGGATGACTCCATGCTCATCCTCATTTTGTATGTTGATGACTTGTTGATCATGGGAAGCTCTTCCTCTATCATTGATTATGTGAAGATTTCCTTGGCCAACAAGTTCTCCATGTCTAACTTGGGATTGCTTCATTACTTTCTTGGGATTCAGATTTCACAATCTGACTCGGGAATTGTAATTTTGCAACCTAAGTACTCCCTTGATTTTCTAGCTCAGTTTCACATGTCTGATTGTAAGCCTTCTCCTACTCCTTTCCTTTCCAGGGTTAAGTTGGTTTCTGATTGCTCTACTCCTATGGTTGATGGTACCCTTTATCGACAGTTGGTGGGGAGCTTGATTTACCTGACTCACACTCATTGGATCTTTCATATGTTGTTGGGATCATGTCCAGATTTATGCAGGAGCCTCATGAGTTGCATTGGAAAGCAATGAAGTGGATCCTTCACTATGTTTGTGGCACTCACACTAATGGCATTCACTATTTAGGAGGGAAGAGATTGACTTGGTTGGATATACAGACTCTGATTGGGTCGGTGATCTAGATCATCAAAAATCTACCTCAGGCTACAGTTTCTCTCTTGGTTTGGGTCTTGTCAGTTGGTCTAGTAAGAAGCAGAATGTGATTTCCATATCATCTACAGAGGTAGAGTACAGAGAGAAGTTAACGCTGCCACAAAAGTTGTTTGGTTGCAGGGTATCTTGACAGAGTTTGGTATTCACTTTTGGTGGCCTACTATCATCTACTGTGACAACATGAGCACCATCTCGATTTGCCTGAAATCTGGTTCAACATCAGCAGATGAAGCACATTGAGATCCACATGCACTTCATTGGGAGATGATACATGAAGACATCATCAACTTGTAGTATTTTCAGACTTCTGATCAGGTTGCAGACATTTTCACCAAGCCCTTCACTGAGGAAAAGTTTCTTCACTTGCGGTCTCTTCTTGGGGTGAGGTCTACTACAGCTGCCCATCTTCTTCAGGATTTCTAGTCCTCTTCTCCTCTTCTTCTTTTCTAGGAAGATGTTGTTTGTACATGGGTACCTTATCAGGCCTTTAGTTTTCTGGGCCCCATTGACACATATTTCTTAGTTGTCTAGGGGAGTTCTCTTTCTATTTTGACTTGCCATGACCTCTACCTCAGCTTCGATGAAGGGGGTGTTGGTGTGTGTGACTTGCCTCATCATCACTCGGGGTCTTGTCCACATCACATGGTGAGTCATCTCACTTAGTGAGATCATAGGTCTTAGGAGTTATATGACACATGACAGATTCCGTCATAGAATATGTCATTGTCATATGTGTTAGTGGTTTCATAGGAGTTACATTCCATTTTGGAATTATAACTCCTCTTTCCCTCATGGAGGGAATGATTTTCTAGGCATGGGAGTTACACAACACTCCCATATGTATCTTATTTTGATCTATGAGAATGAGTAGACTGTTTATTCTATGCATGATTTTCCATTGCTTGTTCAATTATTTGCTGATTACTTTGAGCATTCACATCATCATTGAAGTGTAACCTCTTTGATGTGAATATCCTATTGCACAAGGGGAAAAGAATTTGTGGACAAGGGAAGCACCAAAAAGTTTTCATTTGCCGAAGAAGGTGACAGAGGCCCTTGTTTTAACTTTACTATATTTTAGCAAGGTGTTTGAGGTGGATTGTGCTGCAATATTGAGTCAGGAAAGTCAATAGCATATTACAGTGAGAATTTGAATGAAGCAAGGAAGAAATATTTTCCATATGATGTTGAATTTTATGCCTTTGTACAAGCATATAGACATAAGAGGCACTACTTGGTGCCTAAAATTGTTTATTCTATTTACAGATCACAGGACCTATAGGTCTGTTAACACTCAAAAGAAATTAAATAGCTGCCATGCAAAGTGGGTGTTTTCCTTGTAGGGGTATACTTTTGTTTTGATGCATAAGTTAGTAAAACAGAATTAGGTAGTTGATGTTTTGTTGGCTAGATTTTCTGCATAGCATAAAACCTAGGCAATCATGAAATAAATCTCCCTCATTTACCGGTGAGGCTCCCGTGTCAGATTTGTCAATTAAAATATGCTAGTATCTATATGGGGTTTTACTTTAACTGTTCAGCTCATGAACCGTAGCTGTACAATTCTGCAGCAAGTAAGCATCTGTTTAAGAAAAGAAATCTTTAAAGAAGAAGGGAATTATATAAACACAGGGAAGAAATGGGGAAGATGTACATCCCAATCAATAGATATCAGAGTTGATTACATGCACATAGAAGAAACCAATAGATATCAACACAGAATTATAAGCAAAGGCAGCTCTAGATCTGGATCTAAAATAACACAAAGTTTATTCAAAGATCTAAGATAGAAAGCTAGAAACAAAATACACCGTGACACAAAGTTCTCCGGAAATCTACTCCTGTATATTCCTTTGCTTCAAGTGGCTATCAGGGGTTTCAGCACAAAGTCTGGAACACAAGAATGCTGCTTACAAATTCTGATCATTAACCCGAAGGTTCTTCCTCTACTTATAAAATGTAGAGGGGCAATTACAAGTTGGAAGCTTTTAGTTGAATTGACACATGTGTAAGTGGGAAAAGAAACAACTAGCAATCTCCCTCCTGGAATTCCTCTTTACATGACATGCATGATTTGCAACTGAAGATAGAACCTTCTATTTTGCACGTCTGCCACCTATCTCCAAGTAGTTGACTTCTTCAAGTAATGGCTTTTAAACCAATCACTTAAGTTTTATAATTTAATTGATCGCTCAATTACTTTGTCGGAGGAAAGAAGAAGGAAGAGGAAAGCTGCGGTCTTGTTCTTTTTCATATTCTGCATGCAGCTGATTCAAACTGGATTTGGAAGCAGCTAGATCTGGAAGTGATTGGATCTGGAAGCAAGTGACTGTGATTTGCTAGCGGGTATTGCCTTTGACATGTCTTCCTTCTTATCCTTGAAGCTTTTACAGTTCTTCTCCAGTACATGCATCAGTGCAATGTTCACTGTAAATAACTCATCATTTTTATTTTTAATTGCATATGAGCAATTAAAAATTCTGGAAAGCACTCCAGGTGAATGCCACTTCAATGAAGGCTTCAACTGGAAGATTGGAAACACATGCACAAGATCCTGCAAGGAATTTTCCACGCACTGACTTATTCATGGGCTGCGTTTGAAACAAGAGGATAAAGCCTTTGTGCCGGAAGCTTTTGCAATTATGAGATTTGGATCTGGATCTGGGCCTATTGACTTCAAAAGTAATGCATGATTCCGTTGAGCTTTCTAGTTCATCCCACTTTGTCATGGCTGGAGCAATTTTTTTCTAAACAATTATTTTCCTTTTTATTCGGCCAGAATTCTTCACAACCGGTGCAAATCTGGATAATTCTTCAGATTCGGAGGATATGTTCAATGTATTGGACATTGATTTAAACTCCCTTTCTCTTATAAAAGCACCTGTAGTGAATTCATGAGCACCTATATCACTTATGCAAACAATTATCCAGACACAAATCAACCTCCTTCAACCTGTGCACCAATTCTGGAAACTTTTAGCATTAATTACACTTTCTTTTGAGCAAAAATCCTCTCCAAATGGGGCGCACTTTTTGTTTGGGCTGCACTTTGCTTTTGAATTAATTAATTCATCCTTGTGGCAGCCCCTGCTTATATAATCCTCATGATTCTATAATTAATTAATGTCTTTCCTATTCCTGACAATTAATTAATTAATTAATAAGCTTTACTCTTCAAATGGGGTGCCTATTTTGTGCATGCTCATGGTTGCCATTAAATAAATTAAATTTATTTAATTTTAGACTTCTACTTCCAGTTAACTCAAGCCTCACAGTATGCTTTGACCTTAGCCACTGAAAATAGGAATTAATTAATTCATTTAATACTTTAAAAAGTATTATTTCACTCCCAAATGGGGTGCACTTTTTGACATGAAGGGGCTGCATTAAATAAATAATATTTATTTAATTTTAGAACTGTCTATTTCCAACTTCCTTTTGTTCACTTCCCTTTGTTGACTTTTCCACAAGCCTAGATGGCAAAATTGGGTGAATAAATATTAACAAATATTTATTTAATGCATTATTATTCACCCAAGGTGGGTCGCACTTTTTGGAATAAGGAATTTCTATTTTTAAAAGTCAATTGGCAATGAGATTATTTACCCTGCAAGGCAGCCCTGAAAATCCCATGATTCACTTAAGCTGTTTGACTTTCATAATAGGATTATTTACTCTGCCAGGCAGGCAATAAAATCCCATTCATGCCTTAAGTGATTTTTTTTTTATTTCGCAATGGGAATTTTTACCCTGCAAGGTAGGTAAGAAATTATCGCCTGCCTGCTGCCTCTAATTTTCCCATTGTGACTTAAGTGACGTTGCTTCCATGGGAAAAAAATACCCTGCTAGGCAGGTACAAAATTCCCACCTGCCCGTTGCTTCCAAAAAATCCCATGATCCACTTCAAACCCCCTTTTTTCCAAAAATGCGGCCAACCCAAAAGAAGCTTTTTGGTGCACAACTTCATCTTTTCTGAGAGAACCAGACCTTCGATGGCAAATTCCTTCTGGCACAATGTGCATAGGTGATCTCTAGATATTCCAGGCCAAACCGGCAAAGGAATTGATCCAGAAAAATTTCATAGGAAACGAAACGGGAAAACACTAAAAACACAAAACGTTGCCAAAAGTCACAAATAAAGCCCATAATTCATTTCTGGTTAAAACCCTACTGGTATATGGGAATAATAATATGTACGATCACAACAGAGTTAAACCAGAGCACAAATTGCCTCAAATGGGGCTTAAAATAATTAAATACAAATTTCCCACAGGCAAACCCCAGCAACAGAATAAAACAATCTTGAGCATCTGGGTATTTAGCAAAAATGGCTAATATGGCTCCTTGGGAATATATTGACACAATACAGGAACTTTCTGGCAATAAAAACACAAAACGACTCATTATTTTAGAAGTACGAAATTTTTTGAATAGGGTAGTCTCAGATTTCAGGGTGAAATCTGGGGACACCATGTTTTGAGTAGGCATGTGGCATTGTTAACTATTATGGTGAGTGGAGTAGTTGGACTTGAGCGTATTAATGACTTTTAAGATTGAAATCCAGATTTTAGTGGAGATTGTAGAACAATGCATGAATCTACTAATAGATGAGACATGTACTATTTATGATGATTATGTCGTGTAGGATGGATATCTCTTTAAGGGAAAGAAACTATGTATTGAGATGTTGGAGGCACTATTTGGTGCCTAAAAGTGCTTATTCTATTTACGAATCATGGGGCCTATATGTCTGTTAACACTCAAAAGAAATTAAATAGCAGCCATGCAAAGTGGGTATTTTCCATAGTTACCTAAGACTCCGAGACGACGGGATGAGGTTTCCGGGACAGCAAAAAAATTCTCAATTTTGGGCACGGCGAGGGGACAGCTAATTAAAATATATATAAATATTTAAAATATAAAAATATAGTGACTAAACTATATAAATAAGCTGAAATAAAACCATTCGAGATTTAAATTAGTTTAAACTTGAACTCATAAACATCAAATACATTCCTTAATAATATAAATTCATAATATCAATATGTAAGTTACATATGTCATATTTCATATTTGAATTTGAGACTCAAAATTAAATAAGCTGAAATTAATTATAAAAGCATTCTAATTTCTGATTGATCAAGTGACAATAACTGATATTCATATCATTAATCTCATATTCAAATACACCAACAATTGTCTACTATCAATATTACAAAAAGAAGAGGACAAGTATCAGCCTAAAAATCACAATCAACATCTGAAGCAACATACTTGAACTCCTCCTCGCTGGAACTATCATCGTCGTCCTCAAAGGTAAGCCCAATCAATATCCGTTGCACAGTATTGTCCTCTTCAACCTACCTCGGCTTCTCAGGATCTACATCCCATTGTAATGTTGGGGTCTCCTTGTATCGAGGTGTCTTGCGATCCATAAGACGCAAAGCACTATGTACAACTACAAGCTTCTTCGCTCTCGCAAAGGTAAGCCTATTCCTCTTAACAGAGTGGATCTGACCATATGTAGACCAATTCCTCTCAGAGGCAAAGGAGCTAGAAACTTGGGAAAGGAAGCGAATGGAAAGTGGTCGCAGCAGTCCTGGAAGTCCATACAATCGCCACCAACTCACTGGCTTCTCCTATGCCAATGTTACCCTGTCCACCATTGCTAATGTTTTGTACCCATCAAGTTCAGTGAAGTTGAACCACTCCAACTTGATCTGTGAAGTCTCATGTGGACTATAAATTTTTTTAAAGGCCTTCATAATGCCCTTCTTCACTTCATCATTATCCAAAGTGATAACTCTACTTGGCCTCTCCACATACCATTTGGGATTCAGTGCATATGCAGCCATATCAAGAGGGGTGTTCAACTTCTCCCATCTTTGTTGAATAATGAGTTGTATATGTTCATTGTAGAACTCCAAAGTGGGGTCCCTCACCCGAATAGCTGCCTTTATTTGCCTAAGCATGATGTCAATGCACTCATAGATCTCAGCCAAATTGGGGCTGGTAGAATCCCCATATTTGATAACACTAAAAAACTGGAGCTATGATTGATATGATGTATTTCATATCAACCCAAAATATTTCCCTCAACACCACTTCCTTCACTCTTTTCCCTTGCTCTGGCTTAGACTCACGCCACCTAGTCCAATCTTGTGTCGTAATCATAATTTGTAGGGGCTCCTGCAACTCAAACATCCTCTCCAACAAAATAAAATAGGATGCAAAGCGAGTGTCAACTGGTTTCAGAAATTCCTTCTTAGAAAAATTTCGAAAGAGTGCCAATGATGTGTGGTGATTGCATATGAACTTCTGCATGTCCCTAGCCTCATTCACTAATCTGGTTGACCCACTGAATCTTCCCTATGTCTTTTAGTGCATTGTTCATGGCATGCACACAACATGGGGTCCAATAAATATGACTATACTCCTCACTCCACTAGCTTGCCTGTTGCTTGTGCACACATAAGTTGCATTCGTGACGACTTGTACAACATTTGAAGGTCCAACCTCCTCAATGACATCCTTCAATATCTGAAAGTGGAACTCAACATCTTTCCGCTTCCCAGAACAATCAATTGCTCTCAAGAAGTACGGTCCATCTTTACAAGAGACAATGATATTGATGAGAGGACGGTGTCTAATATCCGTCCACCCATCCATGATAATGCTGCATCCTGACACCCATGTGACCTTCATCTCCTCCATCAACAGATTAACCTTGGAATAGTTTCTATCCAAGATTGTTGTCCTCAGTTTGGTGTCTCCAAGAGGCACATAAATTGTACCTTCTTTTGCAACCTTAGCCATAGCCTCCTTGTAATAAGGAGAGCGAGCGACATTAAATGGGATCCCAGCAGCATAGAAAAATTTCCCAATAGCATCATCTGCCTCTTCCTTTGCCTTTGAATCAAACATGTCTACAACTGGATTGGGGGCTGCCCCATGGCCTTTCTCTTCCCTCTGCTTTCCACTTCTGACATTCCAAAATTAGAACCAGCCAAAGTATTACTATTCTTGCCAGTCCTATGAGAGCTCAAAGGTGTGTTAGCCGCAGTGCTAGTACCACGAACTTATGGAACATTTGTCGTGGTATTTCCATTGAAAATTCTCACCATCTCTTGCTCTTTGCTCTAGTGAAAGGGCCTTACAAAGGCCAAACCCCCTTCTTGTAAGGTGCAACAAGTGTGCATTGGTCCTGGTGATGCTGTCATGCCAAGTCAGTGCACATATGTTGCACTTCCATAGTTTACTCCCCCCTCCAGACTTGGGGTTCTCAAGTATCTCAGCAAATTGTTGCAATGGCTTCCTCTTATCAAATGGTCTAATGGACAAATTTGGACAACATTTGAGAGGAGCAATTGGTAGCACTACCAGTTGAATTACCAGTTGCCGTTGCCACTACATTTTGTCTCCCTTCTCCACTTCCCCCCATTGTGGCATCACCAACACTTCCACCTATCTCAAGTTCAACCCTCTTCTCTCTATCATACTCATACTCATACTCAAAAGAACTCATGGTGATGATTGTTGCAATGAATTAAAAAAACAACCATAACTATATGTAATGAATTAATTAATAAAAAAAGATAACTATAAGTATAAGCAATGATTATAATTTAAATTTTAATAAGTTATACTTATAACTATATTAATATTTATTATTCAAATGAATAAAAAACTACATGCTAGTAGGCCCATAATTGGTTACCATATGCACAAATATTAAAAACAACAAATCTATTGTTCATTGTTGTAGGAGTATTCACTACTAAGTTTTTCATTTGTGTATCTAGATTCTACAATCAAGAGCTTTATGTTTTATTTTTAACTTTTAAAATGCAATTAAAAAAAAACCTAACCAGTATGCATTTTGTAAAATATTACAAACTATAAACATGATTACATTGTGAAAGTAGATACAAAAACTAAAAAATAGCCCCTAAAACATGCAAATAGAATCTAAATTTTAAAATGGAATAAAAAATGTAATTTAAAAAAAAAAAAACCTAACCAGTTACAAACAAACCCTATGCAATATGCATTTTGTAAAATCCTAAAAACTATAAACATGATTACATTGTGAATGTAGCTACAAAAACTAAAAAACAGCCCCTAAAAAATGCAAATAGAATCTAAATTTTAAAAAATTAGAGACTATTAACAAGCATTGTAAGCAAATAAAATTATAAATACCTCTTGCTTGCTCTTGCTGTCACTCTTGCTCTTGACTTGTTGTTGTTGCTCTTGCTCTTGCTCTTGCTCTTTCTTCTTCACTTTGCTCACTTTGCTTAGTGTGAATATGGAATTGAGCCCATAGAGTCATTTTATAACATAGAATGACACTTTTAGGGTTAGGATGTAGGATGTTTGTTTTAAGTTAGAATTACTTTTCAATTTAAAAAAAAAAATTAAAAGTCTTTAAAATGTGTTTTTTTATTTAAAAGGCATGAAAAGCCGTAGGGGACAGCGGGGACGTCTGGACGTCCCCGGGGCATACCTCGATTTTGTTGAAATCCCGGGGACTCCAGACGTCCTTTATTCCCGAACCGTCCCCACATCTCCGAGATGTCTCCACTACTCACCAAATATCCCGAGGAAGTTTCCTCTACCCCCTGCCTCTTTGGAAATGTGGGGGAAATGTTTCCCCCCGTCCTGGCATCCCGAAAACGTTTGAGACATCCCGGACTTCATGTTTTTTGGGGGGGCGCGTTTCCGCGTAACTATGGCATTTTCTTTATAGAGGTATACTTTTGTTTTGATGCATATGTTAGTAAAACAAAATTAGGTATTTGATGTTTTGAGTAGGCATATGGCGTTGTTAACTATTATGGTGAGTCGAGTAGTTGGACTTGAGCTTATTTAATGTCTTCTATGATTCAAATCCAGATTTTAGTGGAGATTGTAGAACAATGCATGATTGTGTCATGTAGGATGGTTATCTCTTTAAGGGAAAGCAACTATGTATTCTAGTTGGGTCTATTAGAGACAAGAATGTGAGGGAACTTCATGGTGATGGTTTAGGCGAACACTTAGGTAAAGGTAAGGCCATATCTTTGGTGGGAGAGAAGTATTTTTGGCTGAAGATAAGGAGAGATGTATCAAGGTATGTGTCAAGATGCAAAATATCTCATGTGGCTAAAGGCCTTACACTAAAGAAAAGTTTATACATGCCACTACCTGTTCCAAAAGAAATGTGAACAAATTTAAGTATGGATGTTGTATTGGGGCCACCAAACATGCAATGATGTCATGATTCAATTTTTTTTGTTGTAGACAATTTTTCTAAGATGATTTATTTTATTGCATATAAGAAACCAATGATGAAACTAGAGAGCACATTTGTTTTTCAAAGATGTTAGATTGCATGGTGTTCTCAAAACCATTACTTGAGATAGAGATACAAAATTTCTAAGTCATTTTTGGATAACTCTATGGAAGAAGATGGACACTTAACTGTAATTCAGTAGTGCATACCATTCTTCGCCAAAGGGATGGATCAAGGTAGTAAAAAAGAGTTTGGAAAATTTGTTGAGATGCATTGTTGGAGTGAAGCCCAAGCAATGACACTTGGCATTACCACAAGATGATTTTGCATATAATAGTTCAGTTAATAGGTCAATAGGAAAGTCACCATTCCAAATTGTTTATTCCAGACAACCTATAGGTGTATAATATTTTCTGTTGTTACCAATTGTAGAGTGGGTTAAGGATGATGCTGACGCATTTATAGAAGGAAACTACAAGAAAGTAATGACAAGTATAAGGCAACAACATATGTAACAAGAAGGCCAAAGGTATTTGAGGAAGGAAATTGAGTGATGGTAAATGAATATCTGAGAAAAGAAACTTGATTTCCTTATAACAAATTCAAGTACACGAAGATTGGTCTGTGGAAGATTGTGAAGAAGATAAATGATAATGCTCATGACAATAAATGTACCACATAAATTTGATATTTCTCCAGTATTTAATGTTTCTGATGTATATGGATTTCATAGAGAGAATAATGAAGGGGACGAAGAAGTGGATTGGAGGCAAGACAGTGCCAAAGAAAAGAAATAAAAGATCAAACACCGGTTTTGGATAAGAAAAGAGTGAATACTAAGCAATAAAATTTAGTCAAGTATTTGGTAACAGTGGGAAACATTACATTAGGCAGATAACACTTGGACTTTAGAATGGGAATTGAAGAACTTGACAAGAGAAAAATGACCAAAAATAAAATCAGAAACAACTCGTAGGATTCTTTCAAGTTCTTTTCAATCGACAGGAGAATGATGTAGGGGCATATTTTGTGGAGGTTACAACCAAAATGGTCCGAGAACGTGATTGATTCCCCTTATGTTTTAAAACCATCAAGATCTTGAAGATCTTTACCTAGATAGCTTCTAAAGGGTGTTTCATTGAACAATTTGCGTGAGCCAAAATTAATCATTTGAAGGTTGGAAATTGCTTTTTAATTTTATTATCAAAATTTTAAGGATTCATACAATTTTTTATATGTTTGTATCTGGGAGTGAACTTGCATTATAAGTCACCCTCGATATTTTTTAAGTCATGTAAAGAATAAGAGATACTTAGTAGGCCAATTCGTGCTTGCTTGCAAAAGTTTCAAAAAAACACAGCTCCAAAAAATAGCAAATTCTCTTTAAACAAGGATAGCTTTTTTTCCCTTTGCATTTATTAGGTTTTTTAGTTGTCACATGACAACTCAACCTTTGAGTCTTGTGATTTGGGCTTAAAGAAACTATTATTCACCTTTCTTAATGGGATGAAGAATAAGAATTGCAACTTATTGGATGGTCAATAATTTTCTATACAATTTTGTGTGTTTTCAAATTATTGCACTTTTGGATTCATTCATGATCAATATCGTTGCAAGTGTGCCATGAAGGGGCAATGTATCCTTGAGGGTTGTTGATCTGCGAGCGGCAGGTCAAGGATGCACAATTAGAACCAATTGTCAAAATCCTCATAGAGTCCATTGAGGTGGGGGGCCTCAACCATGTTGTCTAAGTTATAACAAACAATGAAAAAACTGCTGTAGAGCTACAAGGATGTTGGTCATGGAAAGGTATGTGCACATATTTGGACACCTTTTTCCGTTTATTCCCTTAACCCAATTTTACCTTATTGGGCACCAAAATTCCTTGGATCAACCTTCAAGCACCTCTTGAGGAGGTGAATAAGATGGGCCAATGTTCATTAAAAACCACCATACGTCCCAATGCCATCTTTAGGAGCTTCTCAAAGTTGCATACTGTTAAAGGAAATTATATTTTTAAATAAATAATCTTAAATTAACATCCGTTGTAAGTTTATTATTAGTAAAATTTCAATATTTAAACATTTGACTTGTTTTTAAGATTTTATGTTTTTATTTCTTATTAGGCTGTTGTATGAAACTAGGTTTTCCTCTTATGCTCATCTTGAGATAACTTGCGAAGATGAAAGATTCATTGGGTTGCATGATTATCAATGTCAATTGGGGTGCGTGGAGGCAATGCAAATATTAAGAGGGCCACAAAGTTGAAAGTGTTGATCCTCAATGAAGGGTGGTGGGATAGTGTGGAGTACTCGCTCAGATTTACCAAGCCCATCAAGAGTATTCTTAGATTTGTTGATATGGATCATCTATGTTTTGGTGAGATTTATGATGGAATTGACTCAATGAGTGTGTCGATTAATTCCATCATAAATGATAGAACTATAGAGAGTTGCTTCAAGAAATGCAACCGCATCTGATTAACAGGAAAAACAAAATGACCGCCCAATTTCATCTTCTTTCTTTTCCCTGGACTCCAAAATGCTACATCACAAAGATCCTTTCTTTTCCCAGAAGGGTCAAAACATATAAGGATATGGAGTAAGTGAGGGGTACAAGGTGGTATCCCCAGATTTCATCCTGAAATCTGAGACTACCCTATTCAAAAAAAAAATTCGTACTTTTAAAATAATGGGTCGTTTTGTGTTTTTATTGCCAGAAAGTTCCTATATTGTGTCAAGATATTCCCAAGGAGCCATATAAGCCATTTTCAACAAATACCCAGATGCCCAAAATTGTTTTATTCTGTCGCTGGGGTTTGCCTGCGGGAAATTTGTATTTAATTATTTTGAGCCCCGTTTGAGGCAATTTGTGCTCCAGTTTAACCCTGTTGTGATCGTACATATCATTATTCCCATATACCAGTAGGGTTTTAACCAGGAATGAATCCTGGGCTTTATTTGTGACTTCTGGCAACATTTTGTGTTTTTGTGTTTTCCCGTTTCGTTTTCTATGAAATTTCTCTGGATCAATTCCTTTGCCAGTTTGGCCTGATTCTTGGCCTGGAGTATCTGGAGATCACCTATGCACGTTGTGCTAGAAGGAATTCGCCATCGGAGGTCTGGTTCTCTCGGAAAGGATGAAGTCGTGCACCAAAAAGCTTCTTCTGGGCTGGCCGCATTTTTGGAAAAAGAGGGTTTGAAGCCACAATGGGATTTTTGGAAGTAGCAGGCAGGTGGGAATTTTGTACCTGCCTAGCAGGGTACTTTTTCCCATGGAAGCAACGTCACTTAAGTCACAATGGGAAAATTAGAGGCAGCAGGCAGGCGGGAATTTCTTACCTGCCTTGCAGGGTAAAAATTCCCATTGTGAAATAAAAGAAAAATCACTTAAGGCATTGATGGGATTTTATTGCCTGCCTGCAGGGTAAATAATCCCATTATGAAAGTCAAACAGCTTAAGTGAATCATGGGATTTTCGGAGCTGCGTTGCAGGGTAAATAATCCCATTGCCAATTGACTTTTAAAAATAGAAATTTCTTATTCCAAAAAGTGCGACCCCTTTAGGGAAAGAAAGTCAGCCTTAAATTAATTAATTTAATTAATTTTTTCTCCAATTTTGGCGCCCAGGCTTGTGGAAAAGTCAACAAAGGAAAGTGGACAAAAGGAAGTTGGAAATAGACAGTTCTAAAATTAAATAAATATTATTTATTTAATGCAGCCCCTTCATGTCAAAAAGTGTGCCCCATTTGGGAGAGAAATAATACTTTTTTAAGTATTAAATGATTTAATTAATTCCTATTTTTAGTGGCTAAGGTCAAAGCATACTGTGAGGCTTGAGTTAACTAGAAGCAGAAGGCTAAAATTAAATAAATTTAATTTATTTAATGGCAGCCATGAGCATGCACAAAATAGGCGCCCCATTTGAAGAGTAAAGCTTATTTAATAATTAATTAATTGCCAGGAATAGGAAAGGCATTAATTAATTATAAAATTATGAGGATTATATAAGCAAGGGCTGCCATAAGGATGAATTAATTAATTCAAAAGCAGAGAAGTGCAGCCCAGACAAAAAGTGCGCCCCATTTGAAGAGGATTTTTGCTCAGAAGGTGTAATTAATGCTGGAAGCTTCCAATTTTGGCGCACAGGTTGAAGGAGGTTGATTTGTGTCTGGATAATTGTTTGCATAAGTGATACAGGTGCTCAGGTGAAGTTGGTAAAATTCATGCTTACTTTGCATGCAAATAAAACATCAAATTTTGGGGCAGCAGGCTTGAATTATGCAGATTTTTATGATTAAAATCCACTGTTCATGTTCCGGTTGCCATCTTTGTCTGAATTAATTGCAGGAATTCATTACAGGTGCTTTTATAAGAGAAAGGGAGCTTAAATCAATGTCCAATACATTGAACATATCCTCCGAATCTGAAGAATTATCCAGATCTGCACCAGTTTTGAAGAATTCCGGCCGAATAAGGAGAAAAAGAATTGTTCAAACAAAGATAGACACAGCCATGGCAAAGAGGGATGAAAAAGAGAGCACAATGGAGTCATGCATCACTTCTAAATTTGCAAACATTGGAGAACACAGATCTAGGTCTGGAACCTCTTTCTGAATTGATCGAAAGATCTAGAGCAGGAAAGACTTCCCTCATGCGTGCAGTCAAAAGCAGTGGAATTATTTTAGCTGCAGCGTTTCCATACACAACCGAGTTGCCAGATTTTATTATGGAGTGTGCTAGGTCTTACCATCCATCATCCAGATCAGTCCGAGATGCTACGGGGAAAACATTAATCCGGTTGGACGCACAGTTCATCAATTATTGTTTGAAGATTCCGGCACGAAAGGTGGTGACTTCTATTAGCATACAGGATGCCGGCAGTAGGTGGGAGAAGCATAGAGTTGACTGCATGAACATAATGAACAACAGATACATGAAGAAGCCCAGATCTCCTTCCAAGTTCCTAAGAACTCTTCCGCGGTCCAATCTGATACAAGAGGTAGATGATATTGCCAAATTGTTGTGCAGGATAAATGGCGAAGCAAACGCTCACACCTTCTACACATGGATGTATGCTTTCATCAGGACCATTGAAATCAACAAAGCGGATTCAATAATCAATTGGTCGGAAATCATTAGTGACAACATTGGTGAGCAACTCCGGAACGTGAAGCATACTTTCAGCTTCAAAATGACTTCCTATTTGGTATACGCAGCAGCTTCACAAGGCATCTTCTCCAAGCTGGATAGATGTGGTGTTCTTTCCAAGGACCCCATTTTCGAGTGCTACCCACAGCTTATTGTACCTGCGTGCAGGAAATATTTCAAAGTGGTCAATGATGGATTCTTCTACGAATTCATTTGTGGGCTGGACAGGGACCTTAAGGCCAACAGGGTGAGCAAGGAAGCGTGGGAAGTTGTGTCCAGAATTGGCAGTCTCTTCATTCAGTTTGCGGATTTCACATACCTCAGGGTTATCGGCTTTTCTGGGGAACCGGTTAAGCTGCCCAGATATCCGAATGATAGATTGGTCACCATGGAGCTGAGCAGACAACTTGTGGAGATGCACGACCTTCAGTCGAAACGGCACAAGTCTACGGGCTTCTTCCCAATCACTGTGGGCCATTATAGCTGCCAGAGCATTCATAAAGCTCGAGGAATTGAAGCGGAAATGTTCTCTGAGTACGAGCAAGAGTTCTTCCCGGCATGGCTGAACTTCGATCCATTTGGAGTAGTCAAGAAGATGATATCCCAGGAGTACGCACATGTACCTTCATTAGAAGATTTTTGGATGAAGTGCAAAAGTGAGTACGAGGTTAGAAAGAAAGATTTCAGCAGGCTATCAGCACGGCAAGTGTTCGACTTTGGATTAGCACGGATACTTGCGAATCTTAAAGATGATGGGACTGTGTTACTTGACACATACCATCAAATGGGAGGAGATAGAGTTGTACTTCAGGAGAACGTAGGGGGCTGCCATACGATTGAGGAAATGTTTGTCGTTGTTCTGGTGAATACTTCAAACTGGTTGCTGACGAAGGGATACTTCCTTGATGAAGCATTGATGAATCAAGTCATGGGCAACTTCAGCACAGGAGATTCCCTCAAGAGGAAGCACGGAGGAGAAAGCAGCAGAAGACCCGAGAAGATGAAAGTGCACAGAAGGTCTCAATCAAAGGAGAAGATCACTTCCATGGCTATGACGTTAGTTCCGGCTTCTCTAGCATCCAGTACTTCACCCATTGTTGCACCTCAGCAGGACACTGCCATTCCTCAGTTGAATCTGGCAACATTCATCTTCTCTCCTCAACCACTCCGTTCAGCACCTGTTCTTGAAGAAACGTTGAAGCTGCAGATGATAGAGTTTGAAAGAGCTTTGTCTTTGGATGATTCAAAGGATGACAGCCACAACACTGTAGCGGTTTCTGATGGAGAGGAATCAGAGGGAGAGATAGTGGTACACTCAACAACTTCTCATTCTCTGAGAAGTAATTTCTCAGAATGGTTGACTTCGCAGTTGGTTCCAGAGGCTAGAGAAGAAAATCAACTTGGAGGAACACGACTTGCAGTTGATCCTGAATCTAAGCAGGAAAGACAGAAAACCTAAAGTTGCTAAGGTAACTTCAAGGTTGATCATCAAGGAGTCGGGGCAGAAGTTTGCTGAGATGTCAGTTCCGAAGGAGGGAAGAAAGAGGATGAGCTCATGGTAGAAGACATAACAGTAACCAGAGTACCTATCGGTCAAGCCACCACAGAAGGATTGAAGCAGGACACGCAGACATTGATAGATGCTCTATTCCTTAGGCTTGACAGAGAAAAGGCGAAGAAAGTTGAACTTCAGAAGAAGGTATCTCAGTTGTGCGAGATCATTGCCAAGGTTGCTAAATCTTCCACTCAACCCATTTCAGCGTAGAAGTAGGTGAGTGATCATCTGATGCAGGAAATGGAAGATGCAAGCAACCAGGTGAAAGCTATCGATGAATGGAAAAGTCTGATCATTCGTCAAGCTTCTGTACAACTCGGAGAGGTGCCAGCCCGCCTGAAGGTTATGAAAAGAGCAGATCAACTGAAGCAACTGGTGACAAGCATAGTAGATATGAACACAGTTGCTGAGAGTAACCTGAGTACTTTGGCCGAAATCAATAAGCTGTTGGGAGAAGTGTTGGTTGCAAAACAGATTGTGCCTGATGGATCAGTTGAGAAGGGGAAGCAGCTAGAGTTTGCAGTATCTTTCTGTTTGGAGATCTGCAGAATTATGCTGCAGAGGATGCAGGCACTTGAGAGTATGGCATCGTCTTTGCCAGACAATATCATTTCTTTCACTCATGAGGAAGTGGTCAGAAATGTTACTTCATACACATGGATCATTCCTAGCAGAGTGCCTAATTCCCTGGAAGGGTCTCTTCTGATGGTGCAGGGGAGAATTGACGGAGCTACTAAGCCTTTCATGATGAATTCCATCAGCAGATTGGTGGCACTGCAGCCGGACATTGCGAAGTTCGGGCCGAGCTTGGAGGATGTGGAAGCATGTATCAGAGTATTGAATGAAGGCTTGTTGTAGTTCAGGACAGAAAAAGAAGTTGTGGCTAAGACAGATGGGAAGATGCTGAATTACATGTTCGACAAGTATATTCAATATCAGAACAAAAAGAAGATATAACTGTTACAGCTGGCATGACTTTCTTCTTCTATTCTTTCTTCTTCTATTTTCCACGTTCCCGGATGAAATTGTAAAGCTTTAAAGTTATTGGTTTTGAAAACATTGCTTTTAAGTTATGTGGAACGATTCTATTAGTTAAGTGATAGATGTGTCACTTGAGGAGAAGTTAGAGGAGGATGATTGCCAGATGTCATCTTTACTTCTTGTTTATGTTTCAGTTCAATTGAGTTTCCCATTTGTACTTTCCCTTCTACATTCTATAAGTAGAAGAAGAACCTTCGGGTTAATGATCAGAATTTTTAAGTGTCATTCTTGTGTTCCAGACTTTTTGTTGAAACCCCTGATAGCCACTTGAAGCAAAGGAATATAAAGGAGCAGGTTTCCGAAGAACTTTGTGTCACGGTGCATTTTGTTTCTAGCTTTCTATCTTAAATCTTCTAATAAACTTTGTGTTATCTTAGATCTAGATTTGAAAGCTGCCTTTGCTTAAAATTTTGAGTGTTAATATCTATTGGTCTTGTCTATGTGCATGCAATCTACTCTGTAATCTATTGATTGGGTTCCACATCTTCCCTCTTTCTTTCCTATGTTTTTATTACTTCCTTCTTTAGATATTTCCTTTCTTTAAACAGCTGCTTACTAGCTGCGAAACTATACAGCTATGGTTCATGAGCTGCATGGTTAAAGTAAAACCCCTAAATAGATACTAGCATACTTTATTGACAAATCTTACATGGGAGCCTCACCGGTAAATGAGGGAGATTTATCTCATGACTGCCTAGGTTTTTAGCTATGTAGAAAATCTAGCCAACACAAGGCAACCTTGACTAGACTCTTCTACAATCCATAAGTGCATGACATAGTTAGGAAGGAGTTTGTGGATTTCATTTCCTCCAAGGATTGTTCTTTTAGCACTCTTCATGAGATATATAAGATGAACAATTATACATGGTGATACCATCATGGGAAAGCATACCCTCACCTCTAGTCACTTGTAGTAAAAATTATGTGCTAAGTAAGTTTTTAATTTCTAATTTTTATAACTTTCTTTTCTACGTTTCATTTTAATTTTTAGCTTCTCTAAATTTTAATTTATATCTTGCATTGAATTACAGCTTATCTCAAAAGGCTATGAGTTGTTTTTCAGCTGAGCAGAACTGGGGTACATGCTTTTTTTATCTAGTCAGTTAACCGCAACAAGTTGGGAGTGGAAAAGGAAGAGGATTGGCCCTTTGTACATTCCACCCTGTGCCTTCTAGCACAAGCAACATGGGTACATGCAAGGGGAATCAAAGTATTAGGATGTACAATTTGAACTTGGAAGCATCCATTTCCAACCTTTCATTAGAAAACCCAGGACTTTACATGATCGAGTGAGTGGGAGAAACACTGCTATTCCTGGTGGTTCCAATGAAACACATAATAGTTCTAATGATGCTCTCAATGAACACACCAGAGAGCTTTATGATTATGAAATAATGAATATGTTGAATTGTTTTGATTTTTGTGTTTACGCTTGAACATTTGCACAATGTACTTGTTCTCAGTATGACCAATGACTATCATGACATTTTGGCATTGAATTATCAATATGTTTTGTGGTTATTTATATTATTTTGTTTACTTTGCATATTATATGGTTAATTTTGTTTTTTTGGCTATATTTAAATTATTTTGATATTTTTTATATGGTCCTTCCCAAAGCCATACCCAAGCTCTAAAAAAAAATTGTCAGTATTGGGTCCCTGTACTAGTTTCAACTACGTAGGGTTTTTGTAAACTTCATACAACGATTACAGATGCAAATACTCATGTACATGGACATGCTGAAAACTTAAAACATTTAATTCTTGTATATTCTTGTATGTAATTTACATGTCACTGTTGGGGTGATAATGTCAAGTGGGATTAACCACTTGGGCATGCCCCAACATGATTACAGTTTGTCTGGATCAAACTTTAATGTGTGAAGTCTTTCACACTCAAAGAGTGAAGTGGTCTGACTGGTAAAGCGGACTGACTGATTCACCCACCCAATTTATTGGGTGATCCCTCTTGGGATTGACTATCTGACTGTCTACGACTATGCAGGCTTGTATTAAGGACTGCGAGCTGTATGTAGGACAGGTCGATTAACTGAATGTTTTAGCTATTGAACAAAAGTGATACATAGCTTTGTAGATGTGAAATATAGCTAAGGAGCGAAGTGGAAGTGCTGGGTAAAATTGTAGCAGATTCTTAATAAAAGGCAATGCTTTACCAGTGGAGTTTTTCCTTCGGGTTTCTCCACTTATATCTAGTGTAATGTTCTTGTTCTTGTTGTTATTTGCTTTAAGCTCTTGTTCATTTAGCTTTGTTATTCGCTATCTATTTCAAGTTATTTCTTTGTCTAATCGGCTGTACATCATAATCTATAATCTTCTGCCTTTAATGGTGGATCTATGATCTATAGATCTCAGTTTCCCTGCTAAATCTAACATGGTATCAGAGCTTGGTGATTGTGCATGTGCAAGATCGATCTAGAAGTCTTTTGACTTGAAAGGGTGAAGAAACTTTAAGTTTATTGACCGATCTGCGAGACCCAAAAGTCCCACAGTCGTGTTCAAGCTAACCAGGTTTAAACTTCCAATTCCTGCCTAATATTGCTTGAAATATTGATTAAAAATGGGCTAAATGGTTGTTTAGATTGTGTTTAAGCTTTTGTTTGCTTAGATCTATGCTTTTGCATCTTGTTTTAGCCATTTACGGCTTGAATCCATCGTTTGTGAGCTATTTTTCTAGTTTTCCCGTTGTAAATAGCCGTTACAGTCATTTTTTGAATGTGGATCCGAAATATTTAGTTAGATCTAGTTTATTCGAGACTTTTAAGTCTGTCCTGGCTGTAAAATCTTTATTTTTCACCATTTTTTTGTCTTTGCGAAGCCTGGGCCAATTGTTTTGTGCCATCTAGCTTCGTACTTCCAGTCATTTTCATTTTTGCGAAGTTTGGACCAATAATATTGCTCCACATAACTTCGATGTTGTTCTTTTCGTGTTTGCGAAGCCACACCCACTCTTAGAGTGCCAAATGGTTTCAATCTGACATATTTCTATCTTTGCGAAGCTTGGGCCAATCCTCTAGTGCCATCTGGCTTGGCCCTGACAGACTTATTTGACTTCGTTTGATTGCGAAGCCTGAGCCAATCATATTACTCCATCTAGCGTCACATTTGTCAGTTTTTACGAAGCCCGAGCCAATCAAAAAGCTCCATCTTGCTTCGTGGTGTCAGAATATTGTTTATCTGATTGTCAGTTGCAATCGCAAGCCAATAAGGGCTTTACGTGTGTCTTTGTGTTGTCAAACTTGACTTAGCTATTTCTGACAATTGCAAAACTTGAGCCAATAAATTTGCTCCGAGTGGCTTTGTATTCCACTTTGTCATTCTTCTTTTAACGTGTATCTAACAGTTGCGAATCGAACCAATAAAATCGCTCCAAGTATCCTTGTCTCATTTGTCAGATTTGCAAAATGCGAACCATTTAAAAGGCTCCACGTGTCTTTAGTTTGCTTTAGTCTTTTTTTATTGCATTGCGAAGTGCGATTCAATTGCATTTGGCCAAGTATATTTCTGTCATTTTTTTGGCAAACTTGCAAAGTGCGAACCACTCGTCTGTTAACACGTTTTTTTAACTCTCCACATGTTGTATTTTGTCTTGTTCGCGGTTTTACAATCTTTTTCTTTGAACCACGGCTTCAAAAATTTGTCTTCATTCCACAGATTTTTTTTAAAGTTTGTGAACTACGAAGTCTAATCTAATTGAAAGATGACACGTATTCTGTTTTTCGCACTTGTTAGACTTTGTCAGACTTGCGAAACGCGATCCAATTATTTTTTGACACGTATTCTAATTGTGTTAGGGTGTCAATCCTTTGCTTTGGCTTCGCCATTTAGATTGTGACAACTATCTTATTCCTTTTCCGGACCCGAACTTTATTTCAAGTTTTTTATAAATTGTTTAAGCCATTAATTTTTCAACAAGTGGCTTGTTTGACTTAGACTTTACATTGTTGCATTGTGTCAGAATGTGAAATGCAATCCAATTAATTAAAGACACGTGTATACAGTTCTGTCTTTTAATTAATTGTCAATCTGTCTTATTAGTTGCATTGCGAAATGCGAGCTAATTAAAAAGTGACACATGTATTTGCTTTATTTTAAAGCTACGCATATTGACGCATGTTTATTTATCTTTTGTCACTTTTTTTTATCAGTTTCAGACCCGAAGAGGCTTTAACTTTAATTTTTTAAAGCGTCGCGTCCGCCCGAGGATCTGTTTTAAAGCCAACACTTGCCTTTCTTGGTATTGTTGATCTGTGCCATGTGTCAACCCCCGTATGAGTTGTTATTTAACTTATTTTATTTGTTAAAGTAGCTCGTTTTTTAGCTCACCAAGCCGAGTTGCTAAAGAACTCGCCGAGCTCCTATAACTCGACCCTAACTCTATTCTGTAAATTTGATCTAAAATCAACCAATTCAAGCTAATTTTAGACCAAATCTAGCTATTTTTGAAGATTTGATGAACTATGCTATGTTTTTAAGCTCATAATTGATTAATTAATTAGCTCATTAGCTGTTAAAACAGTCTGTAACTAGAACACGACCTTGCCCTATTAAATTGATCCAAAATTTGACCAATTCAAGCTATTTTTTGATCAAATTTGGGTTGTTTGTAGTCATATAACAAATTAAGAGATCTGTAGCTTGTTTTTTTGTCTCTATTTAGCTTCTTTCAGTCGTTTTCTAGCTATATCTATCTTCATTTTGTCTGAGCATCTAAAATGACTAGTTCTGATATTTTTTTAATGGATAAGTCTCAGCTCTTGAATTCAACTAACTATAGCATCTGGAAAGTGCGTTTGAAAGCTTGTTTTATGGATAGAAAGCTTTGGGATCTTGTGACTGGCATTGAAAACGGTCCCATAAGGAGACAAGCTACCCCTGAAAACCTTAGCTCCTTTTCTCGAAGATCTCAAGAAGCTCTATCCATCCTATTGCAAAGCATTAGAGATGAGTTCTTGATGCATATAGGCCATTTAGACTCACCTTCAGCTACATGGAAGCAATTAGAGACCATGCATGAAGGAAGTAGGTTGTCTAAGATCATTAAGCTTGTTCTAGAGCTGTTTACAACACCCATGAAAGGGGATGAGAAATTGTGGACTATTTAGCTAAAATTAAGAACATGAAAGCTCAATTAGATGGTTGTAACTGTGAACTATTTCAAGATAAGCTAGCTGTTATTTCATTATACATGAAAATTTTAGAAATTTATCTCCATTCTTAACTCTAAGTATCAAAATGAGAATGAACTACCTAATCTAGACACTGTCTTCTTTGTTAATTCAAGAAGAGTGTGTTAGGGAAAATTTTGATTCCAAAGAGAATGCTACTCTGGCACTTCTCACTCAAGAATCAAAAAGTAAACCTTCTAGATTCAGAAATCAAAAACCATCTCTTAAACCCCCTTGTAAAGACAAGAAATCTAGAAACTTAAGAGTAAGTTTTAATGGTAAATGTCACAACTGTGGAAAATTTGGCCATAAGAAAGAGGATTGTAAATCCAAAAAGAAGTCAAATTTCAAAAATAAGAAATGGAATAGATCAAATCAAAATCAAGATGAAGATGAAGAAAATAATCATAGAGCTACTGTAGTTGCTTATAAACTTCATCTTTCACCTCGGAATGCATAACTATAACTGAAAACATGCACTTTCATAAAGTTTATTGGTTAATTTTTCTCTAACTATTTGTAGCTGATAATGATTCTCTTGTCAAAATAGTCATGATCTCTTAGTAGTAACAAGAATATAATTCTTGGAATCAAGAGAAGTAAGACAAATTTTTGACTGTTAAATCATGTTTTTGGCATAAAAATCTAATCATATATGACATGTCAAAGACTTAAAAGGGTGCTTACATGGTCATTTTTTGAAGAAAAATTCACATAAATCCATGAGTGTGTCCACTCTTTAATGGATCATGTTTTTCAGTAAATCTCATTACTCTATGAATGATTTGATTATCTGATCAGGCTTGGTTAAGACCTATCTTTGTATGATATATTGTTAAAACATATTTGTTAATTATTAAGCATAAGTGATATGTTAAGTTGTTATACAACTAATGTTTAACCTTTATACTTGGTTAAAAGTAAAATTTGTATGATTTCTATTATGCTTATTATGATATTTGTTGATGTTGTGTTGGATATGCAGCTGGATTTGTGTTCAAGTTTTGATGCAGGTGCCATCACTTGAAGCAAAAAAAGAGCCATGTAGCTAAAGAGGCTGCTGGTAGTGATACACATAGGAGCTAAAGGAAGTATTCCTCCTCTATGTGAAGGCCAGATTGCTCTTGATAAAGAATCCAGTCCAACATCAGAAATCAAGTTGCAGATATTTCACTAAAGCCTATTGAAGTCTGTGAAGTTTTGCAAAATTTGTACATTGTTGAGCCTATCAGAGTTTCCCTTGAGGGGGAGTGTGTATGACAATGCCACCTCTTGATGGCTCATTATGAAAGAGTGGATCATGACCACCCACTTTGTATGTAACAAAGTGATCCTGTAAGGATTGGTTACACATGGTTGTAACATTGTATGTGAACTATATGGCAGTTCATTGTAAACTTTCAATACTTCTCCAATTGTAATAAGTAAATGTGTCACTTTTGTGAAGTTACTTGTAAATCCCAACGAAGATTTAGTTATGGGTATGCCTTAGTTTATAAAAGGCTCCATGGTCTGATGTAAGTCTTCATATTGTAAAGCAATGGTCTTATGAATATTATTTGGGAAGATCTATGGATTTCCCTTGTTGGCATGCTAAGCCTGAATCACTGTTGCCAATTCATGAGTCTGAAACTTGGCATGTCTGATTGTTTTCTCCCACTTAACATTAAGGGGGAGTGTTGGAGTGATAATGTCAAGTGGGATTAGCCACTTGGGCATGCCCCAACATGATTATAGTTTGTCTGAATCAAACTTTAATGTGTGAAGTCTTTCACACTCAAAGAGTGAAGTGGTCTGACTAATTCACCCACCCAATTTATTGGGTGATCCCTCTTGGGATTGACTATCTGATTGTCTACAACAGCTATGCAAGCTTGTATTAAAGACTGTGAGCTGTATGTAGGATGGGTTATAACTGAATGTTTTAGCTATTGAATAAAACGTAAGAGACATAGCTCTGCAGATGTGAAATATAGCTAAGGAGCGAAGTGGAAGTGTTGGGTGAAATTGTATCAAATTCTTAATAAAAGACAGTGCTTTACCAGTGGAGTTTTTCCTTCGGTTTCTCCACTTATATCTGGTGTAATGTGTTCTTGTTCTTGTTCTTGTTATTTTCTTTAAGCTCTTGCTCATTTAACTTTGCTATTCGCTATCTATTTCAAGTTATTTCTTTGTCTAATCGAATGTACATCATAATCTATAATCTTCGGCCTTTAATGGCGGATCTGTGATCTGTAGATCTCAGTTTCCCTGCTAAATCTAACAATCACCAGTGAAGATCCTTAGTGTATTAATCCCACTAATTTATATTGGAAAGAGCATGGTAGGAGATATTGTTAACCAAAGCAATTGGTTTGAAACTTTACTATAACTTGCGAAGCATAAAACAGGGGTTACATGTACATGAAATCTGTATAATCATTCCTCTACTGATAGCAAGCATTATATAAAACCTCACTTAAGGGAGGCTATTGAGATTATGTAACATAACAATAACATTAATTGAGATAATGGTTGGTATATTAGTAGGATCTGAAAACCCATCATTCATAGCCTTAACAAAAATAAAAAATTTAAAATAACATTAAGAAATTTGAAACCTAACATAATTTCAATGTTTCCTAAAATCTTGTAAACTACATTAGATTACTTTAATTGAAACTAATTTTATATTTTAGAAATATAATTTAAAATATTTGTGATCTAAATTAAACATTTCAAAAAGCCTAATTAATATCTTCATGTCTTAATAAAAACAAAAATAATAATCTTGTTGGCTAGATTTTCTGCTTAGCATCAAACCTAGGCAGTCATGAGATAAATCTCCCTCATTTAACCGGTGAGGCTCCCGTGTCAGATTTGTCAATAAAATGTGTTTTTATCTATCAGGGGTTTTACTTTAACAACTTAGTTCATGAACCATAACTAAGAAGTTCTGCAGCAAGTAAGCAGCTGTTTAAGAAAGGAAAATTATAGAAGAAGGAAGTAAAGGAATTACAGAGAAGAAATGAGGAAGATGTGCATCCCAATTAGTAGATTGCAGAGCTAATTGCATGCACATAGAAGAAACTCAAATAGATTTGAACACACAGAATTATAAAGCAAAGGCAGCTCTAGATCCAGATCTAAAATAACACAAAGTCTATTAAGAGATCTAAGATTTAGAAGCAAGAAACAAAATACACCGTGACACAAAGTTCTCCGGAAACCTGCTTCTTTGTATTCCTCTGCAACAAGTGGCTCTCAGGGGTTCAGCACAAAGTCTAGAACACAAGATTGCTTCTTACAAATTCTGATCGATCATTAACCCATAGGTTCTTCTCCTACTTATAGAATGTAGGAGGGAAAGTACAAATAGAAGACTCAAACTGAACTAAAGTATAAACAACAAGTAAAGATGACATTTGGCAATCATCCTCAACTAACTTCTTCTTAAGTGACACATGTATCACTTAACTAATATAAAGGTTCCACATGACTTCAAGTAATGGTTGCAAAACCAATAACTTAGAAGTTTACAATTTCATCCGGGAACATAGAAAGTAGAAGAAGAAAGAAATAGAAGAAGTCATGCCAGCTGTAACATCTACATCTTCTTCTTGTTCTGATATCTGATATACTTGTCGAACATATAGTTCAGCATCTTTCCATCTGTTTTAGCTACTGCTTCCTTTTCTGTCCTGAATTGCAGCAATCCTTCATTCAACACTTTGCTGCATGCTTCCACTTCTTCCAAACTTGGCCCAAATCTCGCAATGTCTGCCTGCAGTGTCACCAGCCTACTGATAGAGTTCATCGTGAAAGGCTTGGTGGCTTTGTCAATCCTCTTTTGCACCATCAGAAGAGAACCCTCCAGAGAATCATGCACCTCGTTAGAAACAATCCGCACGTATGAAGTAATACCTCCATCCACTCTTTCCTCAGTGAAAGAAATAATACTATCCGGCAAATCTGATGTTCTACTCTCAAGCGCCTGCATCCTCTTCAGCAAAACTCTGCAGATCTCCAAACGGAAAGACACTGCAAACTCTAACTGCTTCCCCTTCTCGACTGATCCATCCGGCACAATTTGCTCTGCAACCAATACATCTCCCGGCAGTTTGTTGATCTCGGCCAAAACACTCAGGTTACTCTCTGCAACTGTATTTATTCCTTTTATGCTTTCTATCAGTTGCTTTAGTTGATTTTCTGCATCGTTCATAACCTTTAGGCGGGCTGGCACTTCCCCAAGTTGCACAGAAGCTTGACGAATAATCAGATCCTTCCATTCGTCAATAGCCTTTACTTGATTGTTTGCATCTTCCATTTCCTGCATAAGATGATCACTCACCTGCCCTGAAATGGGCTGAACGGAAGGTTTAGCAACCTTGGCTATGATCTCACATAATTGAGATATTTGCTTCTGCAGCTCTTCTTTCTCCGCCTTTTCACTGTCAAGCCTAAGGAACAAAGCATCCAGCAACGTCTGCGTGTTCTGCTTCAATCCTTCAGTGGTAGCTTGACCGAGTGGTATTTTGGTCACTGTCACATCTTCTGCCGTGAGTTCCTCTTCTACCTTTCCTTCCGCCGGGATTGATATCTCAGCAAACTTCTCTCCCGAACCCTCGATGATCAACCTAGAATTTGCTTTAGCAACTTTAGGCCTTCTGTCTCTTCTGCTCAGATCCTGAAGTAGCTGCAAGTCATGTTCCTCTAAGTTCATCTCTATTCTTGCTTCCGGAACCAACTGCAAAGCTAACCATTCCGAGAAATTACTTCTCGGAGAATGAGAAGTTGCTGAGTGCACTACTATTTCCCGCTCTGCATCCTCTCCATCAGAAAGTGCCACAGTATCATGGCTGCCATCTTCTGAAACATCCAAGGACAAAGCTCTTTCGAACTCCGTCATCTGCAGCTTCAACATCTCCTCTGGAATGGGTGCTGAACGAAGTGGCTGCGGAGAGAAGATGAACGTTGCTGGTTTTAATGAAGGCATGGAAACATCCTGCTGCTGTGGTGCAATAGTTGGTGATTCACTAGGTACTGGAGAAGTCGGAGTCAAAGCTATGGTCGTAGAAGTGGTCTTCTCTTTCTCTTGAGATCTTCTGCGTACTTTCAACTTCTCGGACCTTCTGCTGCTCTCTCCTTCATGCTTTCGCTTGAGGGAATCTTCTGCGCCGAAGTTGCCCGTGATTTGATTCATCAATACTTCATCAAGGCAGTATCCCTTCGTTAGCAGCCAACTCGAAGTACTCACCAACACAGCTCCAGATCTTTCTTCTATTGTGCTGCAGCCGCCATTGCTATCCTGTAGTAGAGCTTTATCTCCTCCCATTTGATGGTAAGTGTCAAGTACCACGTTCCCATCATCTTTAAGATCCGCAGGTATCCGCGCTAGTCCAAAGTCAAATACTTGCTTTGTCGACAGCCTGCTGAAATCTTTCTTTCTGACCTCGTACTCACTTCTGCACTTCATCCAGAAATCTTCTAGCGAAGGTACATGTGCGTACTCCTGGGAGATTGTCTTCCTGGCTATTCCAAATGGATCGAAATTAAACCGTGCAGGGAAGAACTCTTGCTCATACTCGGACAACATTTGTGCTTCCATTCCTCGAGCTCTGTGAATGCTGATGCAACTGTAATATCCCACAGTGAGTGGGAAGTAGCCCGTAGACTTGTGCCGCTTCGACTGAAGGTCGTGTAACTCCACAAGTTGCCTGCTTAGCTCCATGGCAATCAATCTGTCACTCGGGTACCTTGGCATCTTTGTTGGTTCACCTGAAAAGCCCGTAACCCTGATGTATGTGAAATCTGCAAACTGGATGAATACACTGCCAATCTTGGACACTGCTTCCCATGCTTCCTTGCTTACCCTGTGAGTCTTCAAGTCTTTGTCTAACCTGCAGATGAAATCGTAGAAGAAACCATCGTTGATCACTTTGAAGTCCTTCTCGCACGCAGGTGCAGTAAGCTGTGGGTAGCACTCGAAAATGGGATCCTTGGAAAGAATACCACATCTATCCAGCTTGGAAAAGACACCCTGTGAAGCTGCAGCATATACCAAGTATGAAGTCATTTTGAAGCTGAAGGTACGCTTTACGTTCCGCAGTTGCTCACCGATGTTGCTGCTAATAATTTCTGACCAACTGATTATAGAATCAACCTTGTTGATTTCAATGGTCCTGATGAAAGCATACATCCATGTCCGGAAAGTGTAGGCATTCGCTTCACCATTCAACCTGCATAGCAATTTGACAATATCATCCGCCTCCTGCACCAAATTGGATCGTGGAAGAGTTCTCGGGAACCTGGAAGGGGATCTAGGCTTCTTCATGAACCGGCTATTCATGATGCTCACACAATCAGCTCTATGCTTTTCCCACCTACTGTCAGCATCCTGAATGCTAATAGAAGTCACCACCTTTCGTACTGGAATCTTCAAACAATAATCGAAGAATTCTGCATCCAAACGAATTATTGTCTTTCCCGCAACATCACGCACTGATCTGGATGAAGGATGATAAGATCTAGCACACTCCATCACAAACTCTGGCAATTGGGCTGTACACGGGAAAGCTGCAGCTCGAATAATTCCACTACTTTTGACCGCACGCATGAGTGAAGTCTTTCCAGCTCTAGATCTGTCAATCAAATCAGAAAGAGGTTCTGGGCCTAGATCCGTGTCTCCTATGTCTAAAAGTTTAGAAGCAATGCATGAATCCATCGTGCTCTCTTTTTCATCTCCTTTCGCCATAGCTTTATCAATCTTTGTCTGAATAATTCTTTTTCTTCTAATTTGGCCTGCTTTCTTCAATACTGGTGCAGATCTGGACAATTCTTCAGATTCGGAGGATATTTGCAATGTATTGGACATTGATAAATACTCCTTTTCTTTTATAAAGCACCTGTAATGAGTTCCTGCAATTTATTCAGACAAAAATGGCCACCGGAGCGTGAATAGTGAATTTAAATTATAAAAATCTGCACTTTTCAAGCCTGCTGCCCCAAAAATTGGTGTTTAATTTGCACATAAAGAGAGCATGAATCCTTTCAATCAACACCTGAGCTCCTGTAACACCTGTGAAAACAATTGTGCAGACGAAGATGAACCTTTTCCAAAGCATGCGCCAAATGTGGAAGCTTTTAGCCTTTGTTAGCACTTTGTCTGTGCAAAATCCTTCCTCTAATGGGGCGCACTTTTTCTCCTTGCTGCAATTCTTTACCTGTGTGTTGAATAATAAATCCATATGGCTGCCCATGCTTATATAACCTTCACAATTCTATAATTAATAATTGCCCTAACAATTAAAGGCAATTAATTAATTAAAAATCATGCTTTTCTCTTTTAAAAATTGCATGTTTAAGGACAGCCATCCAATAAATTAAATTAATCCAATTTAATCCTTCACACAGCACTTAACTTTAGCCTCACAGTGTGCTTTGACCATAGCCACTGAAAATAGAAATTAATTTAATGATTTAATGCATTTAAAATCATTAAACAACTCCTAAATGGGGCGCACTTTTTGAAGGAAGAAGGGCAGCCACTAAATAAATTAAATTTAATTAATTTAATCCCTTTCTTTTATTTCTCCTTTGACTTTTTGGCCTCCTCAAGCTTGGGCGCACTTTTTCCAAGGAGAAAGATTATTAAAAATAATCAATTTAATCACTTTAATCCTTCACCAAAGGGGGCGCACTTTTTTGCACATGTAATTCTATTTTTAAGAATTTTCACCATAATGGGATTCTTTACCCTGCAAGGTAGGTACCACAATCCCATGATCCACTTAAGTGATTTGACTTTGACAATGGGATTCTTTACCCTGCAAGGTAGGTACTAAAATCCCATGATTTCACTTAAGTCACTTTCCTTTTATTATATCATGGGAATTTTCACCCTGCAAGGTAGGCAATAAATTCCCACCTGCCTGCGGCCTCTATTTTTCCCACTGCAGCTTAAGTGACTTTTATAACACGAGAAAAAGTACCCTGCCAGGCAGGTATACAATTCCCATCCTGCCTGCGGCTTATATTTTTCCCATCGCAGCTCAAATCCTTTGTTTTCCAAAAATGCGCCCATCCCCGCAGGGGCTTTCCTGTGCACGACTTCGCTTTTTCCCAGTGATCCAGACCTCGGATGATGACTTCCTCCGGGCAAAATGTGCGTGTATGTTTTCCAGCTGCTCCAGGCCAAAAATCGGGCTTACCCGGCGAAGGAGTTATTCCAGAGAAATTTCACAGAAAACAGAACGGGACACCACAAAAACACGAAAAATTGCCAAAAGTTACAAATAAAGCCCAAAACTTAAAATAAGTTAAAATCCTTCTGGTATACAGGAATAATAACATATTCGTTTATAACTGAGTTAAAACGGAGCGCAAATAGCCTCATACGGGGCTCAAAATAATTAAATACAAATTTCTCGCAGACAAATCCCGACGACGGAATAAAACAATTTTGGGCATCTGGGTATTTGGCGAAAAGGGCTAATATGGCTCTGTAGGATTATCTTGACGCAATACAGGAACTTTCAGGCAATAAAAACAACAAATGACCCACTATTTTAAAAGTACGAAATTTTTTCGAATTGGGTAGTCACAGATTTCGGGGTGAAATCTGAGTGACACCAAATCTTTGAATCTAATTTAATTTCTTAATATCCTACTATAAATAAAATTGGGCTTCTTGTAGGTCCTAAACAATATTTCTTTATAAAAAAACATTGGAATTAAAAGCTAAACAATTAAATAATCTCTTATCTTGGACATTTTCAATTTAATTCTTTAGTGATATGATTCACCTTAAAAGGCAAGTTGTTTGGTTTACTCACGTAGGTAAGCGCACTCTATACCTAGTAGTTATTGAATGTTTGTACATTTATATTCATTAATCAACAATCGAACATCCTATATAAGCTCCACTTGTCCCTAAAAAAGGATCTAAAAGATAGACCCAGAACATGGAAAATTAGAAGGATGCAACATAATTATTCTAGAGATATTCTCCATAATGTTTGCTTGTGGAAATCTTAAAGAATTAAACATGCATTTATAGTTATTAAGTTGATTGCATAAATACACATTACTAAAACTATCTTCTATATAGATGAGATGCATGTTGCAAAAGACGTGATGCAATATGTTGCAAACAATCCTAGCAGGATGCTGTGAATATGCATTCTTTGTGTAAGGCAAAAGGAAACCTATGTGCAAGTAGTAGGAATTTGTCTAATTGGTTCTTAATAGTTCTAGATAGGTAATGTGATACTTCCGAATTTATAAATTTGTTGCTAAGATATTTGGAATTGAATTGGCTCAATTATAAGGTGTAGTTGATCCATTCCCTCTTCTAGTAATGTTTGAGAAACACAACCTTTTGTGTTTTTGCATCGGAGGCTAGTAGCATGTGGTTCATTGTGATTTCTATGTAATTGATATAAAAGGTATTTTCATTTTGGCCTTGCTTGAAGTTGGAACTTTGAATTTGTAGCAATTGGGTTAGTGCTTGGGATTGTGTTTGAATGCGCGACACTAGTTGAAACAATTTTTCCTCTAAGATTATATTGTGCAATTTGTTTTCCATGTGTGAGACATATTCATGATTTTCAGCCTCGAATTCCTTGGGGCTTCTTTCTGCAATCTAATGAGATTGTTGCAGACCGGTTTCCTTGCACCCCATACATGGTGGCTTCTATTTTAAGTTGATTTAATAATGTTCCAAAGTTAATTTTAAAATAATAGATGATATTAAGTTTCAAAATTCTACACAGTTCACTAGAATCTATTGTATAATGCACCTTGGATGTGTGTGTAGATTTTTTTTAATTTTATCGTATGGTTTTTTTTACACATGTATTTAGCTTGCTTAGGTGTCATTGGAATGGATGGGATTTACACTTCACCATTTTAGGTGGTGGTTGCACCTCTATACATCCTATTTATGTACCTCTTCTAGAGCTATTTTTTCATTCTAAATACAAGCTGGTTATTGTGCTCGTGTTTGGTTCCTCTCTCACACAATAAGCCTTTTTTGTATTTTCATTTCGCATGCTGAGGTATGTTTGCATATTTCCAGTCCTTAATCACGGCCCACTCTCACATGGTATGAAAGCACATTTTGGTAATCGAATGCCATTGTTTGGTTGCATTTATTTTGTTGGAATCTTGAGTTTTATGAGCTTGTTATAGTTCCCTACTCTCTGAGTATGCTCTTCTCCCACGTCTTTGGATGATATGGAGAATGAGAAAATAATGAGGGAAAAATCCTTGTATAAGTGGTTTTTGCAGGAAAATCTTCATCTCATGCCTTTTTTGGAGAAATTGACTGCGCCATTGAGTCTGGAATGTGCAAAGACCCTAGGAACGACTATAAACTCGAGTATGCTATGAAGTAAGCCGGATTTGGTTTTTTTCAAGTTTTTTGTGGTCATCTGTGGGCTATTTGGAGGTATTCCCTACCACAATGAAGTTTGGAAGAAATCGTGTTTTTTTAGGTTTTTCCAAAAAAAAATGGGTACTTCTCATTTTTTCTGGTCGGTGCACAGTTTCTTTGGAGCTCTAATGTGGTTGTGGCTTTACTACTCAGAGTTGTTACTTGCACCTGCTGGTGGTTGTACCTATGTGGACGTTGTACCAAATTGCATCTGTACTTGTGTGTGGATGATGTCACTATTCACAAAGCAACAAAACTATGCACAAGGTGACACCTAAGCCTAGGCGACGACTACATTGTAGGCGCAACATGCAACCCTCCTATTCATGAGGTGGTGACACTATTTACAGGGAGGCACGCAACCCTAGGTGGAGACTACACTGTAGGTGTGACACACAACCCTTGTACTTGTGGCAAGGGGTTCATGTGTTATTGCACAACTCATAATTTGTTGGAGCGCAGCTTGATAAGTCATCGCACAACTCCCCAGCTATCTAATATGAGTTTTGCAAAATCCACCTCACTAATTTTCTAAGTTGTGGCCCCTAGTCACATGTAGTTTAGTCCATATTCACATTTAACCCAAAAGGGCTTAACGCAAGAGACGTAAATTATTTTCAAGGCACATGAGTGAGTGTTGAAATTTGCAAGTAGAAGATAAGTTGTAGGATACATAAATCTTAATGGAAAACTCCTATGGAGGTGTCGTCTGTTTTGAAAGTGGGTATTTTTTCGAGCTCTTTGCATTGGAGAGAATTTCAAGCCTTGAAAAATGTATATGCACTAAAATATAAAGTGTCATCATATTTTGGAGTGTTATAATCATGAACTAAGATAAAGTTTCATTTTGGGGGGGGTTTCATTATGAGTTTTGGTACTAAATTCCATCATTGTGTTGTCTGACTAAATTCAGATAGCTCTCTATCCTTAAAAATAAGGGATACAGGATCACAACAACATGTTGTATGATATAATTCCCTATCTGCTTAGAATCATTCCAAAGCCAAGTGACAATAAGCAGAAGATCGAGTGGTTAAACAACAATGACATGGTCTACAGACTAATATGTCTCATTGTTTCTACGGATATTCAACATCAACGCGAGTACACTGAGTGCCCTTTCACTTCTTGGACCTTCATCTAGTAGTTGTATGGAGACCTTGATTCTCCATATGATAGTGATGCTTCCTCAGAAAATCTTTCATATGTGGATGATACTGAGACTTCTACCTATCCTCCTCCTCGTGACACCCCATCTACAGTTGAGGATATTCTTCATGTACTTGTTGCTACTTTAGAGTTCAGAGTTGCTTCTTCGAGGGCTTTTAGTGATTTTTTGCAACAGGATTATGAATGTCTTCTAGATTCACGTCATTAGGACACATACCTACCAAACATTTCTTATTTGTTTATAGTCTCACATTTCAAATCTAGATGACATTATTGAGGACATAACTTCCCTCTTGCAGAACATTCCTCCATCACCTGTTGCTTCATTAGAGTTTAGAGTCACTTCTTGGAGAGCTTCCAATGATTCTCTACAACAAGGTTCTTTGTCTACAGGATCCACTTCATTGGGAGGTCTACCTTCAGGAGGCCCTCAGGCTTCGGGACAAGCTCCTCCATCCTCCACCCAGATGGATGGCTACTAGATTGATCACTTCTTTCTTCCCGGTGCTCTCCCTGGTGAGGGGGGGCAAGCGGCACTTGGTCACGTGTCTGGACCCCTAGTCTAGATCCGTCAAGTCTCGAGACTCCGTTTCTTCTACCCGAGGCTCCCTATCTCAGGCATGTCCCAGGTCCTCTCCGCATAGACATCGACCCACCAAGCTTACTAAGAGGCATCGCCTTCCTCCCAGACGCTAGCTCCCTAGGCATTCTACAGTTTCAGCTTTTGGTCATCGGTGCACTGCGAGTTGCTCCCATCCGGCCTTGAGTGTTATGTGATGTTGTTGCGGGTGTTGTTCCCTCTTCCGCTCCCCTCCCACACCGTCATCTCTTTCTTTTTCGTTTCTGGTTTCTCAACCTCTGTTGTTTCCTTCTCTTCCTCTCCTTCTCTCATTGTATTTCGGGCGACCCATTTGGGTCCTCTTGCTGGGTTTGTTTTCTTTGTAATTTGCAGTCCCATTGACCTACTTTTGTGGTCATTTATTGGATATTAATAATATTATCTTATTATCTTATCTTATCTACTTACTAGACATTTTATATCTGTTTGTGGATTCTCACCTTTCTGATCTTGATGACATTGTCAAGGATATTTGTCCTCTCTTTAATGAGATTCTGATAGAGTTGCTTGTACTTCTATGGATGTATTTTCTCTGCCACTACATGCTTACATGGTGGCACAACCTGCACTACCTAAACCATATGATTCACCTTCGTCATCATTCATGTTGACACCTTATGCAGGAGTACTTGGTTCTTGGTTTAGCTCTCACATCAATGTTGGGAACCATTCTGAGTCCTATTTGGTACTTGATTTTATTCATCAACACTTGTCATAGTTTAGCATTGGCTTTGTTGAGCAACATCTAGAGATATTCTTCATTGCCTCCGCTTCCGATCCACAGTCTTTTCGTGAGGCATCTGGCACTCCTGAGTGGGATTCAACTATGCATTTGGTACTATATTTCTAGTCCTCTCTACCTCTCTTTCTACTCCAGGGGAGGGGGTGGGGGCTTCTCTCTATTCTTCTGAGAGGATTTCCTATGTACTTGGGTACCTTATTGGGCTTTATTACCGCGACGCAATTCCTCTACTTAGCTAAGCTACACTTAAGGGGGTGTTAGTGTTGGTTTTTTAATTCCATTGTATAGTTTTTCCTACACATGTATTTAGCATTCTTAGGTGTCATTGGGATAGATGGGAATCGGGATTACACCTCTCCACCTTTTTAGGTGGCGGTTACGCCTCTCCACTTCCTTTTTTTGTATCTCTTCTAGAGCTATTTTCTCATTCTGAATACAAGCTAGTTAATGTGCTCATGTGTGGTTCCCCTTTCTATCACAATAAGCCTCTTTTTTGCATTTACATTTGCATGCTAAGAGTTTTGTGTGTTCGCATCTTGCCAGTCCTCGATCATGGCCAACCCTCACAAGATGCTGAAGATAATTGTTTAGAATGCTTATCCGAATTGGCTCAGTTGGAGAGGTTATTTGTAGTTTATTGTTGTTCCTAGAAGATCTCTTCTAGATCACTCAGATTCTACCAAAAAGAATGCTAGTTTGGATGTTCATGTCATGGCTTCCCCATCTTAGGCAGCAGGCTATCTCATTCTTGTTGCTGGATTTTGTGGTTCTTAGCTGGCCAGTATTTCCTTGCAAGATGTCATTATAAATTTGGCTATCCTGGCGGTTAAGGTTGTTTTATTGTTGTTTCTAGTACGTCAATTTGATGTCCTTTCAGATTTCTTTCTCAAGGGTTGAGGCTGTCCTTTATGAGTCAATGTTACTTCTTTGTTTCTTGATGGAAACTAGTTACTGTGATGCAAAACTAACCCTACAATGTATGCTAACAAATTTAGTTTTCAAGAGGGCGTAGTCACTTACTCCCTGCAAAAGCTTTTTTTCAGTACATCCAACCCAAACTAAAATACGATAAAAATAACCAAGTAATTAACAATAGACAGAGAAGTACGTTGAAAGTGGTAACTGAGAAATCATAAACATGGATATATAATTATATTATTGGCTCAAGCTGTTTCATTCAATAGAGTCCAAAAAGTTGCACAATTTTGCTATTATCACATTAAAAGTAGCTTGTGGCGTTTTTAATTGATATGTGCAATACTTGCAATCCCACTTAAGACACTTATGGACACTCAATGTTTTGACTTTTAAAAATCTAGTGCATTTAACAAATAACAGTGGAATTAGTGCGTTCTCCTTCTAAAACAGTTTGGTCTTCTCAAAGATTTCATAAATCCAAAAACATATGAGTCTAAGCCTAGGAGAGCTAGTCTTATTCTCCAGCACACTTACACACAGCCCAAAAACAAATGTGAAAAGAGAAGATATGACGATGTATATGTATTTCTCCAAAACCTGTACATATAGTTAATTCCTGTCAAATAAATATTCACAACACAACATAATAATATAATTGAATGATGTTTATTTTATAAGGACACACTTAATTAGTCCCTAGGGCTTTTTTGTCCCCTATAGCCCTGTTTTATCTATGTTTTCATCTAGTGGTGTTCTTGCTACACCTTCGTCCTCTATAACCCATCGAGTCTCATGATAAGTACCATAAGTTTGTTTCTCTGTATAGGTAGCTTTTTAGATTCCTCCTCTTCTTTGTTGCCAAAAATCTTCTATGAGTAGTCACTTGTAGAACAGACACCCAGAAGATAGATATCAGAAGTAATAGGCCTCTCTGTAGATATTAGAAGTAATAGGCTCTCTGTATGGTCATCGTTGTGATGGAAATTTGGAATGCATTTGCAGTTGAAGGATTGTTATTTTATAGCATGCATGTATGTATCTAATACCATCTTGATAGCAAAAATGTATTCTAATGCATCATCTATTTGATATAAAACTTTCTATGGGATTTCTCGTACATGTTCTAGGAGGCTTGATCCATATTCTTGTGTCTCTTCTTTAAATGTCTTATAAACAGGTTCTCTATCTGAGAATGACTTCATACTTGCAGCGAAGATAAGTTCCCTTGATTTAGAACCATATCTAAGGAAAAAGCCTGTTACAAAGTAGTCATACAATGTGTTCAGTGGCATCTGTATATTTTCAATACCCATTAGAGAGTTGACAATAACTTGTATAAAATGGTCATATCGACTAATGCTTTATGGTTATTTATAGATTTTTTTTGATTTAGCAGAGAGTGCTCGTTTGTTTTTTTGAGTGATTGGCATGTACGCTTGTGCATCAGTAACCTCAAACATTACATTATCCTCAAAAATATTGCCTTAAGCCTTATATATATCCTGTTATGTGGTGGAGGATTATCATCAATGTTTCAAACTGATAAATTTCCAATGAATAATAAGGCAGACACAGTCAACCTCTTTGTGCAACGATAACACTCTTTAGCTGAATAAGATATACAGAAATATCCAATGTATTTATACAGACATGCTCATTTTCTTTCTTTTAGGCTTTCTGAGATTTGCTCTCCTTTCTTTCTCTCTGTTCTCACCCTAAAGATACAATGGACGGAGTTGGCACTATATTGCATGAAATATGACAATCCATGCAAGTATCTCCTCCAAAGAACAAATTAGACTGCAATTTTGATTGGCTTTCAATATGGTTGGAACACAGGAGAATGATATCAAAATGCATGCTAAGTTGAAAATCTGTGTCTATTTTTCTGCTGCCTTCATAGCAATTAAATGTTTTGAAACTTTAGCATTAGTTTTTTTTAAGTGTACATCTCCTATGGTCTGTATCTTAGCTGCCAAGTTGGGTGAGTTTTTGCCTCAAGTACACAGAACTGTGAATCTGGAAAGGTTTCTTACATAAAAGAATAGTAAATTTTGGCATCTAAAAACTTTCATTGTTAAAACAATACTATTGTTGTTGAAGTGTCTTAACTGACGATAAATCTTCAAGGTAAAGGAGATTGTAATTGATTCTTTGTCTCTTGTTCAGCAGATGCTAGATTTATTTGTTTATTGTTTTCCAGCATGCTTTATCTAGTCTATCACAACAAATCCAAGCGTTATATACTTGGAATATTTTGTTAACATTTTTATTGCCTTGGAACATATAAGGTTTGTTCAGGCATTTCTTGTTGAATGGAAATATGAAAAGATGAAATGTTGTCCAAATTGAGACCGTGCATCTGCCAATCAGAAAAATTGTGTAGGTTAGTGCAAATTTTCTTCTTCCAATATTTAAGGAACAATATTATGTTTTGTTCGAACTAAATTGTGTCCCTCGATAAAGTAAGATTCTGAATTATCTTAATTTGTTTTATATTCTCAAATCTTGAGAGCGGAATGTTTTGATCATATGAATTTGTAATCCAAACATGTATGTAGATTTTCTCCCATGGATCACACTGTATTGATTTTTCAATATGCATTGATAAATGACCATGGTCGAGAATATCAGGATTGGTCACAACAAGTAAGAGATTGATCATGCAAAGATTGTTGAACAAGAAATGATTGATCCGAGTGGACCAATGAGCCGTAGGGAAGACCTGAAAAGTTCCGAAGGTCTGGGTAAAAGGATCAAGATAATAGTTGCAGGGTCATATAACCCCAAAACAGTTTGAAATGTCCTACATGCATGGGGCACAAATTGTTTTTTACTCTACATGGTGAGGAATAGTGGGCATGCCTTGGTATGCAAAAGGTTGGTGAATATTAAATTTTACACTAACAAACAAATGGGCAGGTCTGTCGCTGTTTTGGAAGACAAATACAGATCGTAAGATGATATCTACAATTCGACGCAGGCCGTCTATCTACAATGATTGATTCTAAGATGTTGATCAAATTTTCAAGGATATGTTAGGGCAATAAAAGAAGTTGCTCTGGCATTATGCAAGCCATTGATTTGGGAGGGTTCAATTTTAGCAGTTCTTGGGTATTTTAAAGCTCTCAAAGCATGATGTATTATCGAATGCCGAATCAATGCCCATTGTTGACCATGAAAGGTGTTACCATCCATCAACACTTTACAAGGGTTCATGTCATAAAAATAATAGGTCTTGGAAATCAAATTTGAGTTGTTCACCATCATTTTGGATGCATTAAGTGTAAGGCATAATATGTGTCAAGAATCAATGCATATCATTGATCTCCCAAAACAGATCTCATTTGTTGATTGGAGGTTTAGGGACATTGAGCAAAAGGTTAGGACAAGCTATAAAACACTGCTAGTCGTTGATGCAGTCATATTCAATCACATCCATCCATCATTGTTTCAGAGGATATTACAGAAACAAGAATACAATCTCTAAAAAAACACTAATAATTGATTTTAAAACTAAAACATGTTCAACCATTGATAGGTTAATTTAGTGGTTCTACTGGCTTTAAATACTCTAATTAATATCATTTTTTTTTAATAAGATCTTATATTATATTAACAAGTAAAATGATACAAGATAATTCACAAAAAACAGGCGGTATGGAAGCACGCCCCAAAACCACGAACCAAACTAGGCAACAATAAAGCCTAGGAACACATCCAATTACAAAGCATCAGAAGGCAGAAAAGCAAGGAAAATTAAGCCCCTATTGCGAATTTTTGTCTTGCAAGGGGTGGGTCTTGATCATGCCAACCAGAACCAGCAGGTCTTTGCCACTATCCGGCACATCCCAACCAAAGCCGGGTTGGCTTCCATCTTCGATAGGGGCCCCGAGAGGGCGAGATGGCGAGAGACAACCTTGGAAATTTGTTGGGTACGGAGGCAAGAGGCTCCAGTCCGTCCTGAGTGCAGTGGCTTGAGGGCAGCGGGTGAGCCCCAACTGAGCTGGCTGGGTAGCAAGGGGGACATCCCATCCCGAGTAGCAAGATTGAAGGCGGAGGGGAGAAGCTCCTTCGAGGAGGTTGGTTGTGGGGGGACCGATGAGCCCTGGATTGAAGGAGTGGCGTTGAGAGCGGCTCTGACGGCCACCACCTCTAGGGCGCCCACTAGCACTACCATGCGGCAGGGAGTGACAAGAGGGGGACTGCGGTTCTTGAGAAACAATTGCAAGGGGCGTTCGCCCTAGTGATGAAGGAGCGTTTGCAGATGCTCCACCTTGATCGCCACTTTATTCACTTGAACTTGAATTTGCTAGCAAGACATTCACGATAACCACAAATTTGTTATAAATAGAGAATTGTTGATCAACTTCAACATTAGGAAATAAACAAGAATTCCTTTCTTTCTAAAGCCAAAATAAGATTTCCCCTTTGAAAGCATGCCAAATCTGGGAAAATTTGTGATGGATATTCGAGGATTGTCTCCTAAAAGCACACGTTGTCAAGTAAAACACTTCTGAACGGAAAGGGACGAAGAAAGAATGAATCCAATTCCAAGCCCTCTGGGCTTTGCAAAGTACCAAACAGGTGAGACAAGGTTTCCAGATGACCACAAAAGGGGCATTTGGGGGCAGACACTCCTAGATGCACCAAACAGGCACCAAGCAGAAGGCCTTGGTGTAGAACACACCACAGGAAGTGAGCAATTTTGGGTTCCACACAGGCGGACCAAACAATAGCAAATCTCCTTTGCCTAGATTGATGGTAAGGATCGAATTCCCCATCGGGTATTGAGCTTTCCCACCATGGGCAAATGAAGGTTAAAGCCAGGTATATCCTTGGCCAACTGAGTAATTCTCGAACGGGGTGTCCACATACCATTTCCAATCCGTCCACCAAGGACGAGATCTGAAGAATAACGATCTTGTGGATAATGTGATTTGGCACAAAGGAAATGATGTCATTGATGAGAGCTCTATCTGGAAGAGCCAATTTGAATTGCACTTTGAGCTCTTGCTAGGATAGTCAAGATTGAGTGCGTTTGCAGAAAGAGGTCTTGGATAATGCGAATACCACACTTGAAGAGGTAGAGCGCAAGAATCCAAGGCACCTCGGCCAGACAATGATCCTGGTCATTGAATGACAAGAGACCACCACAAAGAGTGGCAATTAAACGAAAGGCCTGTCACGGAAGCCATTGCCATTCCACCGGAGCCATGGCTTGATTTGCTCCCAGGCTTTTCCAAATGCTTTTGAGCACAAAGGTACCAACCACTTTGATTGGAATAGGGGCAATGAGAAGATTGGCAAAGCCAATGCCTTTCCAGGTACGACCATACCGCCATACGAGGCATTGGCCTTCTACAATCCCATTTCGCAGGAGCACCTTCCATGACTTCCTTTCCTTTCAGTGCTTCGGATTATCCATTTGGCACAGAGCGCTTGCCCTTGACGTAGAATGTCAATGAGGCCTAAGCCACCTGAATCTCTGGGAAGGCAACAAGTTTCCCATCCAACTCTGTGAAAACCTTTACCGGTGGAAGCAATTGGTCCAAAGGAAGTCTTTGAAGTAGTTTCTCAAGCTTTTGCACAAACTTCTTAGACAGACCCAACAGGAGTAGTAAACATGCTGTGGCTTCAAGAACTTTGGAGCATATATGAAATTTTCCGCTAAGGACACCGGCTTGGTGATCCAATAATCCAGCTTCCTGAGCCACCCGTTGCACGACATATTGCCAAAGCTCCATAGGAGAAGCGCATGAGAAGCTTGAAAGGCAAAGGGAATACCAAGAAACTTAAACATTTCTCCATTGGTTCGAACATCTTCCACTGCATCATAGGTAGCCAATTGAGCAAGGGGGTGCAGGAAGGAAGGATTGAGCTCTGTAACATTCCAAATCCATTTTTGCCAGAACATTGAATGGAAGAGATCTGAAAAGCAAATGACTTTGAACTTTGCCCAATAATGGTAATATGGGCAGAGGCATGCGCAAAGAACATATTGACAGTCTAGTTGAAATTCGGACCAAAGCCCAAGGCTTTGAGCTTGGCAAGAATGAAAGCGTCATTCTATTCGGTCATAGGTCTTCTCAAAGTCAATTTTGATGAAGTGGGCTTGCTAATTGGATATTGCGGGCCCATTCCATGCCTTCCCAGACAACAATGATGTTGTCAAGGATAAATCACCTTTGAATGAAGCTAGTTTGTTTAGGTCGAACAATGGCAGGAAGGATGTGTCGCAACCGAATGACAAGGGCTTTGGCTATGATTTTGTATGACACTTTAAGCAGAGTGATGGGGCGCCAATTACTTATTAAGCTTCGGGTCTCCAGGTTTAGGGATGAATTTGAGATTCCCTTTGTTGATATGGGAGCCAAGAGTTTGAGACTAGAGACCCTCCATGCAAACCTGATGAAGATTCAGTCCAAACCAGAGCCTTGTAAACTTTGCAGGGAAATCCATTGTAGACATGCGCCTTTGTCATTGGCCATTTGCATGACCACTTCTGTAAATCCGCTAGAGAAAACAGGCGATCACAGGAAATTTTTTGTGCCGGAGAAACTTTGCATGGCACAACAACCAAACATTGGTTCAAGGCAACATTTTGTTCTAGCGAAGGAGCTTGGGCTTGAAACACTTGCTTGTAGTGTTTTGACAAAGGCTTACAACATGAGTTGGGAATTTGTGATTCGGGTTCCACCATCACATATGGCTCAAATTTGCTAAAAGGAATGCTTGGCTTTGAGTGATTGAAAAATTCCTTGAAACCTGATCCCCAACTTTAAGCTAGTGGAGGTGGGCATGGATTTGCACCCCCCATGCATTATAATCGTCAACAATTTGGATTTTTTGTTTGAGTTCAGCCACATGGAGTTACATGATTTCAGAAAAGGTATTTCCTTCAACCGCCACCACCGCCTGGTTAAGAGTGGAGGAGGTGGCAGAATAAGAGCGGATGCCTAATATGGGCCAGTTGTCGCCCATATATTCTAAGGAACCTAGCAGTCCTAGTCATTGCATCCACCCACCACTGAGTCCAGTTAGACATGAGAGGTGGATGATAATTATGCAGGTGACGTGGCTGAGGCACTAAGTTCCACACTCGCTTGATATGATTGAGTGTGGGCCCGTGCTCCATCAGGACCATATTAAGAAAGAATTGGCACTTATGACAAAAGGGCCACTTGGTTTGCCAAGTGATACGAAATTTGATGGGAAAGGGTCAGAAAGGATGAAATCTAGCATCACTTCTATAAGTAAGGAATAAATGTTGTCAAAATAAATAAAAAGTCTTGAGTAGACAACATAGCCCTTTCGAGCCATTTGAGAACCCGACCCAATCCACCTCAGAGATTGGTCTAAGTGAACCATGTTTCAGAGTTGGGTCGGCGTGAGGCATTCGGGTCATAAAACCCAACTTTATTACGCGTGTAATACCATGCCTCCCTTTCGCGAGTTTTCCATCGCATAGAAAGGTGCCTGCATTTATCCATGGAAAACTCAACCATAATAAATTCACCACAGATGACCCAATAACAGTCAGTAATTTCATTGGCTATCCACCGCTATAGATCTACCCTTTCTGCTACATCATTTGATGCATATATGTTGATGATACCAAAAGGGTGACTTTCAATATTAAAGAGAGCTCAGATGGCTCTATTGGTGGGGTCTATGCCATGATCCATAAAGAAAGGCAAGAAAGGCCTCCATTTAGGGACGAAAAGAGAAATTAAACCCCCATGCCGCCCATCGTGGTGACTGATAAAAGCTAGGATGTGAGGCTACAAACCATTGACAACTGAAATTCTGTAACCTTAACTTCTTGCAAACACAAAACATCCAGGTTCGCAATTCTTTAGCAAACATCAAGAACAATATATTTTGTTGGCTAGATTTTCTGCATAGCACAAAACCTAGGCAGTCATGAGATAAATCTCCCTCATTTTACCGGTGAGGCTCCCGTGTTAGATTTGTCAATTAAAATATGCTAATATCTAAATGGGGTTTTACTTTAACTACTCAATTCATGAACCATAACTGAACAGTTCTGCAGCAAGTAAGCAACTGTTTAAGAAAGGAAATATTTATAGAGGAAGGGAAAAGGAATTATATCAACACAGAGAAGAAATGAAGAAGATGTGCATCCCAATCAATAAATAGCAGAGTTGATTGTACACACATAGAAGAAACCACTATATATAAACACAGAATTCTAAAACAAAGGTAGCTCCAGATCCAGATCTAAAATAACACAAAGTTTATTAAGAGATCTAAGATTAAAAACAAGAAACACAGTACACCGTGACACAAAGTTCTCTGGAAACCTGCTCCTTTGTATTCCTTTGCTCCAAGTGGCTCTTAGGGGTTCAGCACAAAGTCTCGAACACAAGATTGTTGCTTACAAATTTTGATCATTAACCCGAAGGTTCTTCCTCTACTTATAGAATGTAGAGGGGCAAATTACAAGTTGGAAGCTTTTAGTTGAACTGGCACATGTGGAAGTCGGAGGAAAGAAACAACCGGTAATCTCCATTATGGAATTCCTCTTTGCATGACATGTATGATTTGCAATTGAAAATAGAACCTTCTATTTTGTATGTCCGCCACCTATCTCCAAGTAGTTGACTTCTTCAAGTAATGGCTTTTAAACCAATCACTTAAGTTGTATAATTTAAATGATCGATCAATTACTTTGTCGGAGGAAAGAAGAAGGAAGAGGAAAGCTGCAGTCTTGTCCTTTTTCATGTCTGCATGCAGCCGATTCTTTTGCCCTTGATTCTCACCAAACTGGACCTGGGAGTAACTGGATCTGCAAGCAAGCTGGATCTAGAAACAACAAGCTGGATCTGGGAAGCGGCTGGAATTTTGCCTTCACCTTGTCTTCTCTTTTATCCTTGAAGCTTTTACAGTTCTTCTCTTGCACAAGATCCTGGAAGAAATTTTTCACGCACTAACTTCTTCACGGGCTACATTCGAAACAAGAGGATGAAGCTTTTGTGCTGAAAGCTTTTGCAACTATGAGATTTGGATCTGGATCTGCATATGGATTTGCATCTGCATCTGCATCTGGATATGGATTTGCACCTTCATAACAAACTTTGGCAACTGGGCTGTGGATGGAAAAGTTGCAGCTCGAATAATTCCATTGCTTTTAATCTGCATGCATGAGTGAAGTTTTTCTTGCACGCATGAATGAAGTCTTTTCTGCTCTGGATCTTTCTATCAATTCAGCAAGAGGTTCTGAGCCTAGATCTGTGTCTCCAATATCTGCAAATTTAGAAGTGATGCATCATTCCATTGTGCTTTCTTTTTCATCTTTCTTCGCCATAGTTTTGTCTATCTTTGTCTGAACAATTCTTTTTCTTCTTATTTGACTGGAATTCTTCAAAACTAGTACAAATCTGAATAATCCTTCAGAGGAAATATTCAATGTATTGGACATTGATATAAGTTCCTTTTCTTTATAAAAGCACCTGTATCTAACTCCTGCAATTAATTCAGACAAAGATTGGCAACCAAAGCATGCACAGTGAATTTTAATCATAAAAAACTGCATAATTCAAGCCTGCTGCCCCAAAAATTGATGTTTTATTTGCATGCAAAGCAAGCATGAATTTTACCAACATCACCTGAGCACTGGTATCACTTATACAAACAATTATGCAAACACAAATCATCCTTCTTCAAAGCATGCGCCAAAATTGGAAGTTTTTAGCTTTGATTTCACCTTCTTTTGAGCAAAAATCCTCTTCAAATGGGGCGCACTTTTTCTCTGGGCTACACTTCTTTACCTGTGAATTAATTAATTCATCCTTATGGCAGCGCATGCTTATATAACCCTCATAATTGTAAAATTAATAATTTCCCTTCCTATTCATGGCAATTAATTAATTAAAAATCATGTTTTTCTCTTTAACTGGTGTGTTAAAATTGCATGTTTAAGGACAGTCATCCAATAAATTAAATTTAATCAATTTAATCATCCACTTAAGCTTCACAGTGTGGCTTTAACCTTAGCCACTGAAAATAGGAATTAATATAATCATTTAATACTTTAAAAAGTATTATTTCCTTCTCAAAAGGGGCTGCATGAAATAAATTAAATTTATTTCATTTTGGAATTCTATTTTTAAATTTCTTTTGTCCACTTCCCTTTGTTGACTTTTCCACAAGCCTGGGCGCCAAAATTGGGTGAATAAATATTAACAAATATTTATTCAATGCATTATTATTCACCCAAGGTGGGTCGCACTTTTTGACATAAAGAATTCTATTTTTAAGAATCACAGTGACAATGAGATTTTTTACCCTGCAAGGCAGCCCCGGAAATCCCATGATTCACTTAAGTGATTTGACTTTGACAATAAGATTATTTACCCTGCATGGCAGGCAATAAAAATCTCATGATTTCACTTAAGTCACTTTTCTTTTATTTCACCATGGAAATTTTTATCCTGCAAGGCAGGCAATAAATTCCCGCCTGCCTGCTGCCTCTAATTTTCCCACTACAACTTAAGTGACTTTTTCTGTCATGGGAAAAAGTACCCTACAAGGCAGGCAATAAAATCTCACCTGCCTACTGCTTCTATTTTTTTCCATGATCCACTTAAATCCTTTGTTTTCCAAAAATGCACCCAACCCCGCAAAGGCTTTTTAGTGCACGACTTCACTTTTTCCCAGTGAACCGGACCTCTGATGACGACTTCTTTCTGGCACAATGTGCGTATGTGATCTCTGAATACTTTAGGCCAAGAATCGAGCTAACCCGACAAAGGAATTGATCTAAAGAAATTTCACAGAAAACGAAACGGGGAAAACACAAAAACACAAAAAAATTGTCAAAAGTCACAAATAAAGCCCAAAACTTATTCCTATTTGAAACCCTTCTGGTAAATAGGAATAATGATATGTTAGATCACAACAGGGTTAAAACGGAGCGCAAATTACCTCAAACGGGGCTCAAAATAATTAAATACAAATTTCCCGCAGACAAATCCCAACGACAGAATATAACAATTTTGGGCATCTGGGTATTTGGCGAAAAAGGCTAATATGACTCTCTAGGAATATCTTAACGCAATACAAGAACTTTCAGGCAATAAAAACACAAAACGACCCATTATTTTAAAAGTACGAAATTTTTTCGGATAGGGTAGTCACAGATTTCATGGTGAAATCTAGGGACACCATATTTTTTTATTGGAGTCGGTAAGACCCCTCACATTCCATGACATGTAATTCATGAGAAACATGGGTCAAGGGCCATATCGTTGGCATCCAAGCCATCCAAGGCATCAAATTGATTTTGTAGGAATTGAGCATTATTGTGCTTCAAAAATTCCTACAATTCTACTTTCCTCCGTCTGACATACTCAATGTTATACTCCTCTGTTGACTCTCCACTGCTTTCGGGGCTATGCTCGCAACTTGACATGAGGTGTTGAGAAAGGCTTCGGGCCCTCTTGGATGGGCCCTATGAGCTAGTTGTCAAGAGCAAATGGGAAGCATGGAGTGTCGAGGAGGTCTGGGTGGAGTTCGACGGGTCCATGAGAACCGCAACCACTTTTGGCGTGCTTAGAGAACTTGGGTAATGAAACTAGAGAATATTCAGAAACTAACTCTAGGGTGCGACGCAGACCCAGAGTATGTTCCTTAACAACTTGTTCTTTAGAACCTTTGTTAACAATTGCCTTGGCCTGAGCTTCCTTGTTCTTAATTTTCCACCCTTCGAAAGTTTGCCACTCTTCCTCTTGTGAGGGTTAACGGACTCAGAAGCCGCCTTAGGCGCTGGGCGATTGCGTGACACATAAATCGGGTGATTCTTGATCTTGTGATCAGAAGCCTAGCAACAAAAGCATGTATTAGGTAGATCGATATAGAGAACACGTTGAGAGTACCGAGTGTCACCCATTTGAATCTCCACGAACTCTTTTAATTCTTGTGGGAGGTCTACCTTAACACATACTTGTTTCTGTAGGGCAGCCACTATAAAATCATTGTGGCTCCATGCAAACAACTCGCCCAATGAAGGAGGGAAATTTGGTGAAGAAATGTACGCAAGGAAGCGACAGGTTGGGGGAATTGAACCCAAACGGGGACTTTGAGGGCTGCAAATTCAGAAACTACACAGTCCTTTTTCCAAGGGGAAAGAACCAACAAGGAGTTTCAAACATACCAAGTAGCAAAGCGGCTTATAATAGTTGGGGCATGCGTGGGGTTAGAAAATATGAAAGGAAGAACCCTTTAGTCATATTTTATACTCTCTCAAGTCTGATGCCATGAGCAGCCCAGGCTAAGTTAACCCAGGACTTGAGCATGCTTTCAGAGGGGATGCACCCCACAAAATAGCCGATAATGCAAGATTGTTCAAGCCATTGGCAAGCAACATCGAATCCAGAAACAAGTAATACAACATCAGGAGGAGAAATATTACCTCGTGGAAGACCTTCGGAACAAACTTTCAAGGGCATTTTCTACAGCGACGCCATTGTTTACAGCTCCACTATCTCCAGCCTCAACATAAATAGCCAGACTCGAAGTGGAGGGGAGCATTATATAGGCAAGCCCAGAGGGCAAGAAACCCTAAAACTTAACCGCAAAGTACTATCCCGCAAAGCCCAAGGTGGTTGCGGTATGACATGCAAGCAAGAAACCCCAAATCTAAATTTTTAGTAATATCATTTTTGAAACACTATTAGTTGTTGATTTGGTCATATTTAATCACATCCATCCAACATTGTTTAAGAGGATACTCTAAAAGCAATAATATGATCTCTGAAACGACAACATACATCGATTTTAAAACTAAAAATCAAATACAACTGTCAATTGGACAATTTAATGGTTCTATTGGATTTAATGTGTTTCAATACTTCAATTAATATCAATTTGAGAACGAAGAAAAGAACTCATTACTGCCATTGAAGCTATGCACTAAGCTTTTGAATGAGATTGAAATGTGGAGTGAATTGTGTATTTTTCCTTGGCAAATATTTTTGAATTGGAGGTGGCAACGTAGATAATTCCTAAGAGTCATCTCATGTGTCATATTACGGTTGTAATTGTTAGTTTTAAGCTATGGCCACAAAGAGAAATGATAAAACCCCTGATAAAGATAAACAACCTATTTACTTTGTTATGCCCAAGAAGAGAGATGCATCCACAAGTTGCTCTGTAGCCTCCATTAACTTTTCTATGACCATGAAGAGAGATGCATCCAAAAGTTGTTCCTTAGCCCCTTAGGAGGTCATTCCTATAATCCCAATATCTTTAATATATGACAACACCACATGATCATTTGTACATGTAGGAAAATGAAAGAAAGTTTTATAAATGAGAAAAGCATCATATAATACTTAGATAAATTAAAAGATATATGGCAAATGAATTTTGTAAACATGCACTATCCCAATGTTTATGTTGTGACCCATTTGCAATATATGGAAATATGACCAAGGGAGACTTGAAGTATGAAATTGTTGTTAGATAACAATCAAGTTATATGGACTGTTAAGTATATGACTTGTCCAAAAGAATGGTTGTAAATGTGAAGGGTGTGCCTATCCTTAACCTCACCAATGAAAATCTGCGTAGGGTTTTTGGCTTGTATAATCAAGGATTCTCAACACTCAACCAAAAAAAATGAGGCTTTAGAGTTCAAAAGGAAAATTAATGAAATGAAAGCCACATCTTCCCCATTTCATGGTGTGGTCTCCTCACACCCTTGACACCCATATGCTTTTACTTGGGAATATTGTTGAACCTTTTGTTGTATCCATATTTGCCTCTTATTATGGTGTTTCCAATGCATTTTTGTGTCTCAAGTGTTGGGGGTTGAGGATGATGACAGAAAAAATGGCATGCATAGCATGATCCTTGATAAGTTATTGAAATAAGTATGATGCTACACTATTTGATTGGCCTACATTCTAATAGTAGAAAATAGATGAAGCCTTAAGATGGTATTGGGAATGGGAAGGCCTTTCAATTTAAATATTTTTCACACTTGTCTCATGTACTTGTTTATATATTTCAAAAACGCCAAGAAACTTAGGGTGAATGCATATTTTGTAAAACATCACCTAGGTGATGTTGTCGAAAGGCTAGTTCAAGTTTGTGCCCCTTGTTTGGAAAAACACCACAAATATGATGACTATGTTGCCTTCTAGGACCATTTCATATCTCCCATCTATGAACATACTATTTGACAAACCTAGGGAAAGGATTACCGATGTTGCAATGTAATTACTAAGACCTTTGGCCTTTAATGTAGATGGAAACCCATGACATAATTGGGCAGATTGGTATCCTCAATCCGTTCACATGAACATCAGGGTATATAGTTTCAATCATGCCAATACAAAATCTCTAAGTTTGTGCCAAACATAATGCTAGTGCTAGAATATATGAGACAATTGAAATCAACAGATGAGGACTTTTCTAGGATCTCCAAAAGGACTGTAATTAAAGTGTGTTGTAGGGTAGGTGATTTCACCTTTGAGAATATATTGACGCTAAGGGTTCTAGCACCGATAGTGAACACTTTTGGGTTTCCAAACCATGGAACACATGCCTTATGACCTCGATGAAGTTATGGAAAAAACAAAGACAATCACTTTTAGGCCTTTTAGCTATGCATATTCATGTGTCACCCGAGAGGAGATGATTAGAATTTGGATGAAGATTGATGATATAGGAACTGTGAAATTTGAAATGAATTACTAAGGAAAGTATTAAGATGGATCACATCCATGTTGTAGCCTACTCTCACATAAAGGGTCCTATATTGAAGATCATTTTCAAGGTAATTAAAAGATTGAAGAAACCTTGAATGGTCTAGAAAAAAGATTGAGCAAATATATGATGGGGAGGAGTTATCTACATCTCTCCCATTTGGCTAGGAGGCTTTTCAACTATCCAAACATGATCAAGTACGGGTGTAGTCTTAGGAGCAATCATAGGGGGAATCACAAGAAGAGTATGCTCCTAACATTGTACAAGAACCAATTTGATAGGGAAGCATGTGCAAGAATAAATTCTCAAAGCAGGTGAAGAGGCGATTTAAGAAGAGGAACAAGACATGATTGATCACTTATGATGATCTTCTTGTTGATCAAATAATTCAAGATGGAAAACAATCTTGCAGGATCCCAACTTTATGGATACAAGGAATTCAAAAAAACATGAGAGTTTGTAAAGAGAAAAATAGAGTAACAAATGTAGAAGGAACATCAGGGTCAACCATTTGTTTCCTACTCAACAACTGAGGCAAAGGAAGATGTTACTGCAAAGTCTAATTACACTTTTTTGTATAAGAGAAAAAAAATTCCTGGATGATGTGACCCTTGAGCATGTCAAGGCGGCTGGTCAGGATGGGACGAAGAAAGAGCATCAATATTGCAAGAAATATGAAAGAATATCCTACAAGGATTTTCAGAGCAAAGGCAACATCATCTAAGATAGCCCAAACTCCCCATGAGGCAAAGTTAAATGTTGATCTAGGGGTGTTGCCTAAGTCGATATTCGTCCTTGTACACTAGAATCCCATTTGTCATGTATCTAGGAGATTTACAAGGATTAATCTATATTGTTAGGATAAGGGACATGATCCCAAGTGATCTACTAGAAAGGCATGTGAAGTGGCTTCTTATAATTGTAGAAAACATAACCCTATTTGAGGAGAGGGAGAAAAAAATGGAGGAAGACTAGAAGAAGTAAAAGTGAGAATATTCTCCTTAAAGTAACATTAGATGGTAAAACAAGGATTGTGTGATAAACTATAAAGAAAAATCTAGATGATGCAACAACATGTGGTGCTACAAGTTCATTTGCAAAAGCCTTAAACCTACCTCCTGCTTCCATTAATACACATATTAATGATTTGCAGGATAAGCCGAACAAGGTCATAGTATGGTGTCATTCATGTGACAAGTCTAATCCATATTATGGTCAAGATTACCATTATATGCCCGAGAGTTGATAGGTACTTCCCTTGGGTTTTGTAGATGCCAAAGTGAAGGAAAGGAGACCTGCCTTTGATTAAGTTGACTAAAACCAAAACCTTGTTAGGATTATGAAGATTGTGTTTGGGGAAGGTGGAGGTCACATAATACATATTTCCCAACAATTTTAAGGGTATTAATTCGAGCACAAAGAAGTTTATTTAAGCATCAAATCGCAAATCTACGAATAACTTCTAGTGTGATAGGAGGTTGTTTGTCCATTTTCTTCATGGGCTTCTCCTTGTTGATTTAGGGTGTGCTTTACAACATCCTTTGATGAGAATAAATCATTCCCATTTAACCTCATCTTTCGTGCATTCCTTACGAATAAAATTCTTCGTATTTTGAAATAGTTGTGCATTGTGAATGTATTTGGCATTTCATGGTGTTATTTAGATGCACAACAATAAGTATTCAAAAGATTTTTTATTTTTCATTTGAACGTTGCTTCTATTTCTCAAATAATTATAAATATATTTTTGTCTCTAAAGTTAGTTGGTGCATAAGATTTGAATAAATTCACATCATCATAGGCAATACTATTAGATTAGAGGAAAAACGAGAGAGAAAGACTGTGAGAGGCAACCCATTAATGAAATCCATCAAGACACACACAAACATAGGTGAAAGCAAAAGAAAAGTAAAATTCGAGGATGAAAAGCAAGTAAAAGTCAAATATGTAGCTAAGACCAAATAAAGGTTTAGTGGGAATGATGAGAACCTTATGCCACTCACAAATGCAAAGTGCGTAGATATTGCAAGTGGAAGAAGGAAGTGTGGAACTTACTAAGTTGGGTTG